>OY970813.1:16268472-17626805 GCA_963853775.1 Xanthia togata | reverse complement strand
TCAGTAAATGTTTAAAGTGTGACCACTAAAAAGTTTAGTAATCAAGATGATGCCATAATAGCGTCGTCCTACAGAAATAGGAGACATCTATGCTAAGAGCATTGCCTTACCCACGATCACCACATTTCGTAAACTGTCAACATGGGTAATTCTGGCCGAGCTTATTTAAAATATGAGTTCAACTGCTACTAATGAGGCACAATAGAATTTTAATTGTTATCGATCTCCTGGAGTCTTTGTAACGGACGGGAGGATATGGAATTAGAATCAAAATCGATAGAACGAAGAAGAATAATTCAGTAATCTTCGATTGATACAGATTGGATTGGTTGTTCGATATGATTGATTCAGTGATGTTGTTGTGATGAGTAGTTAGGGTATTTTCTGGGACTACTCCATCCAAAAACCATTCCTAATGACGCCAACACGTGATATAAAAATAGAATAGCAACACCAACTAGTAAGTACAATTATTATAAAACAAGTGATCCCATATACAACAAGTACCAATGCCAGAATGATAAGCGTATGTATGACACAATGCGGAAACCGCACCATCCTGTAGTTAGGGATATGACTGCCCTGCTCCCTACTAAATGAGTTATTAAAGGTAATAGATATATTGTGTTTAAATATAAGGTAGCTAATCATACATTATGAGTTGGTGTGAGGTATGTATTATTATGGTAAATGGTGCTGGTGTGCAGTTTCTGCCAACTCATTATGATAAATGGAAATGACAAAATATAAATACTACAGAAAATGAATGTCTATTTTTGCATTCACTGCTCACGTGAATGCAAAAATAGACTCCAAACCAGTGAAGCCAGATAAAAGAGTACGTATTCTTTATTCAATAAAACTCAGTAGAAGAATTTGTCATTATACACATTTACACAAGCTCTCCGTGCAGCAAAAAACACACACTTGTATTCTCCATCTATCTCTACGGGGCAGAGACTTGGACGATTACGTCTACCGATAGGCGAAGAATTGACGCTTTCGAAATGTGGTGCTGGCGCCGCCTATTAAGGATACCATGGACAGCCCACCCGCACAAATGTCTCGATCCTGAAACAACTAAAATTTGTTGAGAAAGCACAACCACTGTCTTCAACCTGTCTGCAACGTGTCGTGAGATACTTCGGCCACATTGCTCGCAGAGGTGCCAATAACATGGAACGGCTACTGGTGTCTGGCAAAATAGAGGGCAAAAGATCTAGAGACCGAAGTCTAAAAAGGTGGTCGGATCAAATATCAGAGGATTTGGCGATACCTATCAGCGTCGCACTCCAACAGGCCACTGATCGTTGACAATTTGATACGGAGTCACGATTCTCAGTAGTGAGAGAGCGGATGAAAAGAGAAGTATTATTAACCACGTCAAGTTTAATTGCTGTTTATAAGCTTCCAAGTAATCAAGCTAGCATCAATGTTTTTCCAATCTTGAGAACATCTTGTCTGTAATAAGCTGATACAAAATATGTCTTTTAAGAGCTATGTATTTAATTTTTCAATAACAGTCAAATCCGTTATTCAACAACTCTTTCTTCGTTATAAAAATCACTTACTTCCATTCTCACTCATTGAACACCACCTCGCAAAATATTCCCATTCCCATATAAATATTCCCACTCACACCATGCGCTTGCACAGCTCATACAAATTAACGTCCACAATTAGTGGTGATCTAAGCGATGACGTCACAGCCACGCTGCCGACCGTTAAGGATATACTATGTACACATAGCCTGGACATGTATGTATACGGCAAGTTTTTATAAAGTTTCTTACAAAGAGATGGATTAATGGAAAAATTCTGTGCAGTTCCTTTTGCAGCAAGGAAGTGCGTAACTTTTATTACGCGTAAAATGTTTAAATTGGGATCTAAATATGGTGTCATTGCGTCAGTAATAAAGCTTTTTGTTAGTAAGTCTTGTGTCTGAACATGGTATTGTCTAACTTTTGGATTCAAAAGTGGAACGGGAGTTTTGCAAATAATTAAGTGCTCAAAAAGTATACCCCATGTTGTTTCATGGGGGGTAAGATCAGAAAATAATATTAGCATTTCCTAGGCCATACTTTAAGACGCTTATTAAAGTTTTCGCTTAAAATTATCAACTGTGTGAGTTGAGTACTTGTCACCAGTTTGCTGGCCAAGTTTTCATTCCTTTCTCCCACAAAGTGTTCTTTAGTAATAAACACGTAATTATTATGTTCCCAGTATTATTCTACGTAGGTAAATATCGTAATTTACACAAGTATTCATATCAATAGATTGGCAGATTAATAGGTTGTCAAGCAAAGAGTGGATAACAATAGGTTTTGCAATTATTCATCCACTTAAATCAATTTTATCAAGTACCACAAAAACTGCACATTCTACACCACTATGTTATTTATTTCCTACCCATTAAAGTTCTAATTCCTCTACAACGGGTCTTATTGAGGATGAGCAATACATCCCTATCAGACGAAATAAAACTCTACCACAAGAACATTAAAGTTGTTTTTTTTAACAACACATTACAAAGATGGCCGTGCTTACGTCATAGGCACTTCGATTGGTCGTCGACCTGTTTCCAAAACTGCGTCCTTTAATCCGGTGGACATTAGCAGTGGCTCGAAATAAATTCGTAAATAGGACTAAAACATTGTTTTACAAGCATGAAATCTATTTTTCCAAGCTGCCAAAACAGTGCTGAAAGATTTATAAGAAACTGGCGCGGGAGTTGCAATGCTTTTTGCGATTGGCGTAGATATTGAACGAAGACTACATGCCACTCAATTTCAAGATTTAAAAAATAATATTTACAGGTAGCTACAGAGTATAGTGATTAATAGATCATTGACGTTGTTTTTCTGTCTATGTGGGAATCTGAATCATTGCTGGTACGTAAATGCTCTGAAATATTTGCCACCATCTTGTGTGCGTAATATTTGGCCAAGCGAATGTCACTCCAGGCTATGTGCCCAAAAAAGCAAGACGGTTCCGTCGCTGAAACGATTTTGGCAGAGACCAAATTGTTTTGTTTTAATGGTCGTTTTACAATTTTACTCCTGGTTTCGCAAAACCAATTCAAGTATTTTGATATTTGCCAGAAATGATCATTTAAAGTTGGTGCGGCATAGGAGGAGTGAGTGCAAACAATTTAATTCTATCTTAATTGAACTTTAAACACTTCTGCATAGCGCTGTTTATAGTAAGACGCTTCTTATTGTTGAACATTTTATTTCATGCTCCCAACAAATGATATGTTTACTACCTTTGACGGATCATGTCAATGATGTTTATTATTACACAATCCGCAGATGCATTCAGTATTCATTCAATCGCAAGCCACAATTGAAAACAATGACGTCACTGATGAAGCGTGGCGGAGGGTCCAGACACGAACACAAGCCCTTGGCGACCCTGGCACCAATAAATATAATTAATAGTTCATAAATTAATTTAAATATCTTAGTATAAGGAAAACAATATTCTCGCGCGTGTATTACTAGTGACATTGAAATATTGTTGGAATCCATTACTTGAATGATCAATAAGTGACAGTTTCAACCTTTCATTAAGATGATGGGAATAACAATAACAACTGACTACAGAACGCCATATACTTCAAGCTGTATATGCCTCTTCCCTTCTTCTTTCTCATACATACATTCAATTTCATTCATTCATTCAGGTAAATCTGGCTTTTGAAACGAGACAGCATCATGACCTCATGATGTATGGTTCTGAAGACAAACCTCTACATATAATATCAGAACCCTTATACACCATGTACAAAGACTGTTTAGCAATCCAACAAGCAGTTCCGTTAAGTGAAACGGAACATGACAATAGGCCGGGAAAACCCTAGGATAAAGATGGATGCGATAAGAATACTAATAGCTAATAAGTTACTGGACTTTTTGATTTAAAACGTGAACAAGAAGTGGCAAATAAACAAATCATATATAACACTTATGTATCATACAGATCAATTTAAGACCAACTCTATCATATCAGCATAAGTTTATCTGACTTGATGAATCAGATCAGACAGCCAGAATATCACAGCACTGGTGGTCCGTACACGACGTGACTTACTAACGCGTTATTAACTAGTTTGTGATAGGTAGCGTCGAATACGTAGCCATTGAAATATGAGTTTGTAACTGGTTACTTTTTAGTAGCGTCGTGGACGATGTGCCTTAATCATTAAACAAGAAGACGACAAACTCAAATGACCCGGAAACGATCCACAAATTGCCAGTTCAAAGAAAGCTAATACAGTAAGAAATCCCCTACTATTAGACGTCCAGAATTAGCCTGAACGCCTCCGAGACAATACGTTACGTTTCGGTGCGCGTGAGTCAATGCTCACACTATTTATATCGACTTCCGGAGTTAAGACGCGCATATCAATCGAGTCAACGATGGTTGGGGACGCGCTTCTTTGAAAGCAATTTAATTAAATGAAGTCCCAGGTGGAAGCATTAAAATGATGGAGGTGGGTATTTAGTTTTGGTCTGGGAGTGTAGAACATTGAACATTGAAAAACACTGGTGATATATTTAAAGCAAACGAAGCAACGGACAACGCAGTTCACCATACTAATTCATAATTATGAAGAACCAGGGTCAAAAATTGTTAAACTACTTTTGACATTTTCTAAACATGGAAAAAAACTGCACTGTTGAAGACTGATACTTAGATGCAATAGATTCAGATCCTCCATAAATTCCTCTCAATCCTCAATAACATACATCCATAACCTACTAGATTCATGTCACCCACTTCGCTTTAAACGAGGACTGACTGACTGCAGACAAGCCGGTCCAGTTATCAATAAGCGCCGGCCGATTGACCGCGATAGACCGAGGCACAGAATATTACAGAGTGTCGGCTCCATACAATGAGCGAAAACGCACCCACACATAGATATGCTTCAAGTATCGCTAGTGCAAACGCACTCGCGATTGGCATTCTGATGGCATAGTCTGAGATCGCACAGGGTGATCCCTCAAGGTAAACCAATGACCTGGTGAAGGTCGCGGGAATCTGCTGGATGCGAGAAGCACCGGACCGATCATTGTGGCGACGGTTAGGGGATGCCTATGTCCAGCATTGGACGTTTTTCAGGTGTAATGATGATGAATGATAAGACTGAGATTGCTGTACGCGTCTATGTTTGTTTTGGGTCGTTGTATAGAGCCTTCTGTACTATTCTGAGACTGAGGCATGCGGCATTGTCGCCGATTAGTCCGCTATGACAGGTCACGCACAGCGAAGGAATGTGAAGTATTGAAGGTGGTAGAAAATAATGCTCAATGGACTATGGAGCTGTAATTGTAAACTGGTTTCGATTGATCCGTGCCGTGACATAGATTTTGTTGAGCAAATGTTTGTATGAGCGAAATATCAAGGGCATATCTATCAGATTGTTGATCATTCAAATAAAAGTTGCAGCCAAAGAGCATCTGAATTATTTTGCTAACGTAACTCATTGAAGTGCCCAACATGATTTCATACAAAGTTTTCCAACATACATTTTCTTCGACATAAAACTAGATATTCTAATGCTTTTATTTCATTATACAATATACCATTGCAAAAAACATACGCAATAATATGGGCAACATAAACTATGGCATATATACATGCATGTAAGTACGTCAGACTATGCACTAACATCACTAAAATAATTTATAATTTATGGATTGTTACCAAAATCATATTGGTCTACTTTACAGTACCAGGGGTCAATTCTTGAATATTACGACAAAATAAGCTTTTTCTTAAGGAATAGCGAGTGATACCTCTTAATGTTTCTGAGTTTTCAATTGTAATTAGGGCAAAATTTAGATTACGAAAAATTATGGACAGCAATATCTATCACTCGTAAAAAGTACATGTATCTTACGGAGTCGAGTGATTTAAGCATCAGGCACTTTATCTAACAAATAAAAACATCACGATTGAAATATTACTTTTAAATGCGAATTTCGCAAGTCAGAAATAATTATTTATGTTCAGAACATTTAGCGAAACGGGTCACGAAAACAAGTAGCGGATATAAATCGCAACCGTTGCTAGTAATATATTAGGATGCAGTTATTTTGATCCTGCAGTGGAAATGGAAGAGAAACAATACGATTCAGATGCTGATTATAAGAGGAAAGTGAAGTAGCCAAATGTAGAAGAAGGATTATTTCATGATTCTGACAAACTGCGTATAAAGCCTGTTACTTTTCATAATTAAGAGAGTCCACAGATTATTCAATAAATCGAAAAGGCAAAAAACAATATAGAATCAGTAAGTAATTATCTTTATCTAGGCGGTAGCAAAGCCCAATAAAAAAGTATGTAAAACACAGGTAGGTATTGAAACCCGCTGCATGAAATCATATTCGCATGTATCAATAGTAATGATAACACATAATAAGTATGTCCGGAGACACCGAACAATTGCTTCTCAGAAATATGTAAGTTCCAGACTCCGGCTCGCTGATTCAAAGAAAACGAATATTTAAGAAAACATAAAAGAGAACATTTATGACGGATAACAGGTGTGTTCTTCATTTAGAACGATACTAGTCAAGTCTTGAATTCTGAGCGACTATACAACCAACAATAATAAAATACTAAAGGATAAAACTATCAATATCTAGGCAAACAATCGACTGACGTATTTCAGAGGTGTGTTTATAACCAAAGCATCCTGGCAAAACAAACGGGCTACAATAACAACTAAACAAGGCATTATGAGCTGCAAAACAAAAGAACGATGATCTAACTCTAGCAGCACCGGGCAGTGGGCAGTAATGAACGTAGTAAGACTCGGTAAGGTCACGTCTTATCTACTAAGATAACTGCATTTACTGTAACCAACTATAAATTATTTATAGTTACTGAGAAACGCTTGGACTGATACAGAAACTTTATTATTTGAAGCAACTTTGAAGAAGCGAAAGATAGTGACAATAATTCAGTTAATTAGGTATGAAACAAAAACATATTTGCAATATATGTGAACTAAACCACCAGAATTAAGATACCAACATACTAAGAAAGCATTGTCATTCTCTTGCTTTTATATACCTATTTATTTGGGGTCTTCCATACAAAAAATAATGATAGTATTAATTTGTAAATGTTATTTAACAATAATATAGAACGATTACGCAGTGACCTAACAAAATTAATCAAGATAGGCGATAACTTTGAACATTTAAGTGCCAATGTCCGTGACATTATGCATTTTTTGGAGATATGCAAATGATTATTTTACACGCTAATGCCTAACAGAAACTACAAAATAGACGTACAAATTCTGTCCTTAGCATAATTTCTTTATAAGTTTAATTTGCGAAATTATTATTGCCTTGATCTCTGTTACTATATTTGATGAAAACTTTAAGATCAAAATGTTTAAAATATCAAATTACTCACCTCGAGATCCACTGAACAGCCAAGAGTTCTGCTTAGAAGAGTCTGTGTGTTTCTTCTTAGCGATGGGAGTCTGTTCCACAATGCTGGCTTGTCTGCTTCTCCCTGAAGATGGAGTTTTCACACTCTTCTTCTTCCCCTTTTTCAACGTCCCACTGTGAGATTTCCTCAAAGTATTGATCTTTAGAGATTGACTTTTCCCTCGAACTTTACTTTTACTCCTAGATGTTTGCCTGCTCAATCTCCTTCTGTGATCAGCCAATTGTTTTGGTGTAGGAGGCTCATCTTCAGAGTCAGTCTCAACTGGCCTTATGAGTCTGGCTTCCGATATTAAGGCAAAGCGTCTTTCACATTCTAAGAACAATTTAGTGTAGTTCATAATCTCATCTGTGCTGATACCCTTGTCATCTTCAGCAACTGATTCTACTGGTTTCGTAGACGTCGGCGTCTTCTTCCTTCTCAGGAAATTTAGAGCACTAACTGATGATCCTTTGCTAGTTTTCCTAGTTTTAGGAGCTTCATTTGTACTGATTTTTCTAAGGTTGGCCTGATTTTTGTCTTCTTTTTTACTGTTCTTTCGTAATTGATCGAGTTTCATCGTCGACCCATGGATGGAATCGCGATCTTCCTCACTCCATAGGCTTTCTCTGGATTTTTTCTTGTCAGAATTTTTTTCTAACTCCCTCTTTGCTGATTCAAACCACTCATCTCCTAGGTTTCTGACAATTTCTAGAGGATTTGATAAGGACATAGTTTTTCTGTGTCCTTTCTTAGTTTTGGCGAAGTCTACTTCTTCGTCTGTGACTGCTAGTTTGAGAGATTCCTTGCTGATGGTGGGCGTCTTGCCAAGCCGAGGCAAGGTGTCATCGCTAGCCGAGATGGCATCGCTGTGCCCGTCTGCAGACTCATACAAGGACTCGTCGCTCTCATCTCGTCTCTCTGTTAAAATTACATCACGTCATGAGATCGTACTGTGGTCGTTACGCGAATTCCTTGCCATTAATTACTGAAACGTTCAACTTTTGTACCGTAATTGCTAAATTTAACGGCAATCACTTCGCAATCACCATTAATAACGCTATAGTCATGTGTGGTATAAAAACTGAAACAATGACCTGGTTGGAGGGCAAAAAATGTCGTTTTCCGATCGATTGTATCCGAGACAATGTCAAGATTGTTGTGACTCATACGGAGACGGTCGAGTGCACGTTTTACAGAGATTCGTTTTATTAGTTAATATATTTGTTATACAATGTAGCCTAAGTTTTACTGTTTTGACGTTAAGGACACCGCTTTCTATTGCATAATTTCGGTGTTAGAAGAAATTAGACACACGTAACGAAGTGATTATAATTTTATCTTTTGTTCCGTGGAGTGTTGCGAAAGTTTGGGTTACGCTCTCGGATTGTTATGATCTTCGGTTTACATTAGATTCGGGTTTTTGTAAATGTTTTGTTTAACGCTGGTAATAGATTTTGCAGTTACATGGAAAGTTTAATACTACTATTATGTTTATCTTTTGGTGAATCTCATGTAGATTTACGATTAAACTGTTTTATTTTTCTTTCTGAATTTTACATTTTACTTTGCGATAGCAAAAAGGCCAAAATTTAAAAGGAGGTATTATGGTTTATAGATTTATCAGAACCACTTTCTCCATCACCATCTTTTAAAACTTATCATCTCTTAATCTAAACGAGTTAACGAAACGAATTAAATCATTAGTTAATCTAATAAACTAAGAAACGTTATCTGTTACCTAATCCAGATAACGGTGCATTATCTTAAGACGTTGGTATTTACGGCCTAGTAAATCTTAGTACTAATCTTGCATAAACTGTAAATATTTGACCAACATTAGATTATGGTGGAGAGGACGTGGCGCAATCTGTTGTGTTTATTTTTAACCTGATCGCTAGCCTTGAATATTGAATAATGGACAGAAGCAATTTAGAGTAGATTATAGTGCCAGTGAATAACAAATATTAATTTAAAATGAGGTTTTTTTAAGAGATTTTTTAAATGAAAGCCATTGATAGAAATCGGTTTCGAGACAGTTGGAGCGAAGGTGGAAACGTTTTAAAATCAGACTTACTATTTTGGTTGTCTTTTGTAAGTTTTTGGTGTAACCTTCAACAACAAAGAAATACAGCATTCAAATATTATGACAGCATGTTCTTAACTGAGTTTTAAATTGCATCTTAATTAATTTTAAATAATTTCTGCTTCATTCAAAACGTTTAATATCTAAGATCAATTAACAGGGAAAAAAACTTATTTTTTTTTTTGTTTCCCGGAATTGATTTGACCCTCGACAATCCGAGGTTGCATGCCTCGGATTCTCACTAAATTATTAACGAGTTCTTTACGTGTTTTCTTTCTGCCTCAGGTAAGAGGGGGAGGGAGGATGACGTCACCAGGGACGGTTGTTCACCGTCTGGCCGTCTTCGTGAACTTTATTTGTTTTGATCCGTTTTTGTGCTAGTCAAAACATGCCTGCTTATTTTGTGTTTATGGTCTGAAATCTTTGTTAAGTTGGTCAGATCTGTCTTTTGGATCTCATAGTTTTAAGTATTTATGAAAAATCACGTATATCTTAAGAGATTAAGATATTTGGCGAAACACGTAATACAATTGAGAGATGTTGCAAAAAATACGAGTGGGATAATAGGTGCTCCAAAAAAATTGTTACAGCTTTTAAAACCATAATGAAGTTCTTATGATTCCAGCTAATAGTGTCATACAAATAGACAAACAGGAAAACATTGACAAATAAAATTACTGAGTAAACACTATTCCTGTGTCACACGCAATGGAATTAAAAGCAATCCCATTTTTATGTCAGACCTAATTTCAATAAAACTTCGTTAAATTATTGTTCAACACGAATAGAGATGTTTAATTATAATTTTACGAGGCCTCAATAGTAAAATAGGCCGTTATACTGAAAGGAGGCCACTGGGCCAGCACTAAATAGTGATCGCGTGCAAATTTGACACTAATAGTGCCTTTTATACTAATGAGCAAACAGAGATCGAAGCTTTCGGAAATAGCGAGTGATTTTGAAAAAAGGGAGCTTTTTTCACTTTTTTTTCTCTCTTTTTTTTCTTAAACCGCGAGTTTTACTTGGACTTCTTCGATAAGTACTGATACTTAGTAGACCTAGACAGAGAGGAGTGGAAGGAAAGTAGGGAGGCCTTGCCCTGCAGTGGCACTTTACGGCATGTAATACTAAATAAATACCTATAATAATAATTTTTCACCGCAGAGGATTTTTATTTTATTTTACTGTTTCTCCGTTTTTTTCTATACTTATGCAAAGCAACCATTAAATCGCCCGGTGTATTATGTGTAAAAGATCGTCCATTAATAAATAGCCTTCAGACTTTAATTTATTATGATTACACTTCATTGTCCGTCCAGACTGACGGCTCAGATAAAACAAGCGATTTTAACATATTTTAATAAAGAACACTATAAACAGTGAGACTATTTTCGACTATACCTCAATCACGTCATTGTTCTGTAATTATTTATAGAAAGCTTACTGCTGTTACATGAAAACTAACCTGTTCTAAATTCCTCTTGTAACTTTTCAGCGCGTTTCAATAAGAAAAATGGCAAGGAATTCTTTAGAATTATCGATGAGAGATGCATCTTTATACATACCTAAAGAAACGACAGTATCGAGTATGTCAGAATACCGCCTCCGTTCCTTATCACTTTCTGTTGAAGTTTCTCGTTCACTGGATTCCCTCGTCGTCTTCAGTATCACTGGCTTCTTCCTTCTCAACTTCCCTACCACACCATTCTCTTTGTCCACAGCCGTTTTCGGCTCCCTCTTAAACCACATCATCTGTCCGACCATGTATCACTCATCCACTCAATATAACAGTTCTTTATTTACACTGGTAACATTTCACGTCACTGATTGCACTGTTTTGACACTAAACTTGGTCGTTTGGATCACCTCCAGCTTGAAAATGAAAAATCATTTAATCATAGTGACGTTCTTAGCAGGGACGAAGGTAATATTATCAATAAATTGTCGCCAATATCGTAGTGTTTGTAATTAAAAACTTGTCATGTTACTCATATAGTCAAAGACAGTTTAGTCAACAATGTGCTTTGTTTGTAATAATTAGACTTGTTTATCAATATGAGCAACAAATTTTTAATGGTTATTTTTAAATAATAGTCATGTAACTACATTGCTTGGTCAACTATTTGCAGTGGTGCCGATGTCATTGTTTTTTATTGCAATTTTAGTTTAGGGAAATAATATAATTTTGGCTATTGTAAAGTAAAATTATTTAAAAGTTAAGTATTTCCTTATAGTTCGATGTGTGTGTATAACTTTATTCATATGGTTACAAACCACATTAGTCATTACATACAGATCATATGGGGTTTTCCGTCTCAAAAACTTCTACATGATGTCCAAAAGATTTGGTCTCATAAACAACTATCCTTGTTCCTTATTCCATCGAGATACGTGCATTGACTTGATGTTTAGGTGTCAAAGAACTTGGAACCTCTTCCGAAGGTTCCTCACTTCCGTACTCTTCCTTATTGGTAGTCAAATATATTTGGATGTTGTCTCTTAAAATTCCTTTGTGTAATGAAGTATCTTAAGTATAACTGTCATGTAGTGATTTGCAAAACATGGCAGTTATTGTAATTTGGAAGTCGTTTGCGTAAATCTGGATTAATGATGTTTAAGATAATGTTGTTGATATTATACGGAGCGTGAAATGTTTAATCTGTCTAATTTAGTTTAATTTTTGACGCCAATTTGAAAACTGATAAGTTCTTACTCATACATATGTGGCTTTAGTAATTTCATTATAAGCAGTTGGGTTTGTTTAATTTAATAAATACAGTAATAGGATAGTTGAAAGAGGCTTTTTCAGGGTCAACACAACTAACTTACCTATTTCTGATCCAGTCTTTTGACCAGTGTTGTGCTTGTGGTAGAAGTATTTGATGATATTCCCAACATCACATGTGACTTTAATCTTTATCTCTAGACACTTTACTTTTGATACTTTTCTTAGTTAAAATTACTATAATAACCAGAATATAAAGAGTTTCAAATAAAGTCGCTCACGATTCCTCCATTAGTCCACACTTCCGTTCTCGTCCATTATTTCTAAGCACATGTAAGAACAAAGAGGCTATTATTTATGTATGTATCCGTTAAGCTACTAGCCGCTGGCTAGATCGATACATCATCATCAGTAGGTATTCAACGAGGAGACACTTCAATGTCATTGGCGCAGTGTTAACGAAGGAATCTGTGGTCTAAATTGTAAGACATAGCGAGATTTTGTATGGGAAAAAAAGTTTTAGGAAGCAAACTTTCAGTTATTGTTATTATATACATAGATCGAAGCCCCATATCCTAGCTAGATCCTTACTCAGACGAGAAACTAGATTAAAGTCGTGATTGGTATCGTATCTGAAATCTGTGTAGAAAAAGAGTCAAAGAGGTTTACCTTTCCCTGACAATCCGAGAAAAGATTCTAATACTTTTTCATTTAAAAATGTTCGCAAAGTTGCAAGAAAAATTATCCTTAACAGAAAACCTGAATCAATCTCAAATAGATTTGACAAATCTATTGAAATAAGCTATTCGTGACAACTACGACCTTCTATTTCAAAAACTAACCCATACATCAAACGTCAATAGAACTCCACTCCTTAACTTAAAGTTCAACTAACGACTGATTCATATCTCGCGCGCTTAGTTGCGCGGGCGCAGGCGGAAGTGTCGCGAGGATGCGGCCTCTGCTCTTCCGGCGAGCGAGCCGTGTGATTGGCTAATGTGGAGTAGGCACGTGCGAACGGGCAATGAGTGGGAAGTGTACTGTGCAAGTTATTTTAATATTAGGACAAATTATTAAAATTGTCATCTAAAGTTACAAATTAACTATGTAACACACGATACGATAAAAAGTTTTACACCGCTTGTACTACTATGATTTACAAGTAGGCTTTACACATAGCGTAACATGACGCCTGTTTTCCCCAAAGGGTTAGGCAGAAGTGAATAGTACATATGGCGAAATATGTTAGATAACAATATATGGAGGAGGCACCACCACCAAACTGTGTTGAGGTCGCAAGGAAAACAATTGAAGAATACTAATAGGTTCAAGCGGATATTGAACTTAGGAAAGCCATAATCCAAAGTACAAAATAAAGTGTATTTTAGAATTAAAGACCCATTCATATTCTACACATTTAGGGCTTTTCTTGTATGTATTTGGCAAGTAATCCAATAAAACAACCTTAACCACAAACAACACTTTCCCTCTTCCTAATCAACAAAACATTAGCATATAATCTAAAGGATTCCATTTCATCTCGACTGAGCAAAACACGTCTGAGGTAAATTAAAATCCCTTTTTTTAATTTGCCGCCCCTTCTGACCACTTCACTTTGCAAATGCATCCCCCTCTCATCTCTGTGCGGGCAGACGAGAGGGGGGAGAGGCAAAAAGGTACAAACTGCATTTAGCGGGCAGACAGGGTGGGAGCATTAGGGTGAGTTAGGGCTACCAGAATCCAGAATTGATTAAATAAATTACTGGGTTCAATACTTCTTTTGTCTTAAATGAACGAGTTTTTCGATAAAGGGCCTTTCAAAAAACGTCTATAAAAATGTAATGTAGGTATACAGAAATTAATAAAAAAATAAACTTGTCAACTTGACTTTAATGTTCTGATAATAAACTGACCTCGTATTCGTATCGTAAACTTTTGTTTGCTTTTTTATCCTCAAATGGGGATTTCCCGTTCACAAAATGTGTGTCGTGTGATCGTGTCGAAGTGCCTGGTAACCCTAGACTGTGGAATGGACATCTGTGAACTAAGATATGACGACTAAATGGAATGGTATGAGGGCTGGGCCAATTTCGCTTGAAAATTTAAGTAAATAGGAGTATTAAATGAGCTTTCCTATTAACTTTGCCGTTTACTATGTCATTTTCTTCCTGAGATTCATAATTTGAATGATGAGAAACACAGATTTATATTTGATTGTAAGTTTATAGTTCATTAAAATTAAATTGAGTATGACAAAATTGTAATCGTTTACAAAATCTGAAAAAGAAGACCAAGAATCGGACGACAGTGTGAAAGATGATGATTATACCAAGGAAAAAAATTAACAGTTAAAGAGCACGCTTTTGCGACGTTGCCCACTTTCATATTGGAATAAGAGAATAATACGACGATAGCAGTTCAATACTACCATTACAATAAATAACAATATTATACCAACACGTGGTAACAAATGTACTAAAACTATTTATTGTCCATGTACAATGTAAGTGAACGTGAATCATACATCTTTTATAACATCGACATCGTGAGAACGTTAACTTGTAACGATGACATAAAATTATATTTGTAGGTTTTTATTAGTTTTCAGAATAAGGTTCGTATTAGAAGTCTGCTTAGCACTAAATATATATTGCACATATTAAAGGTATATTGTTTTAAATGTAAGAAGTAACATAGATGTAAATATATTTTCGTAAAAATTAAACAAATTCATAAACGTACACAGATTACTTAAGAATATGAAATACTTAGTGCAAGAGAAAAACCGAAACAGATTCAGCAAGATATCACTAAACTACATCTACAATTTCAATCAAAGCTGATCAAATTAAAGAAAGATGGACAATGATGTTTATAATTTCGCTCATTTTATTTATATGATAAACAAAAAGAGCAAAATTATAAGCAAAACCATGTTCCCATAGTAAATCGCTGAACCAGAACAGTTCCATTCAATTTACCACTACAAACACCCGTATAAACTCAACGATTTAGACGATGATAACAAGAACTCGAACTAACAGAAATTGAATATACACTTTTTACTATTCCTTCACGAATTAACGGAAATTTTGCCAAAGAACGATGTTTTCACGATGGAATAAAACCAAGAATGATTCGTTAAGAGTGCGTAAATGAAAGAATTCATACACTATTGGAGTAGCGAAGAAAAGGCATTGTTAATTGTTTTCAACAAAACATTGCCTTCTTGAAAACATGTATAGAAATTCAATGGTTAAATTCATATTTTAACGTTGGTAATGAAAACAAGACTGGTTACAGAAAAACGAAAGGTTTCATTTAAATATTTATTTGCCTCATACCCCAACAACATGTATGTTTCATGCAATTCCATTCACATGTATACTTTTTATGATTGTCAACGACAGCATCCATTTCTTTACTACAATATTACTCCAGCTTTTTTAACGTCTAGCAACATCCTGTCCAACCCTCCTTTAAAATATGTCGTTCACAATTAACCAAATATGGAATTCGTGGGCTCTGTTCTTAATACTGGCGCCTGCGCACGGCTGCGTGCTATATTTAGTCACCGCCGCCAAACGAGGGTTGCCGCACCAAAATATCATGATCGTGGCATTCCGTGCAGATCCGGGAGGAGAATTGTACCAGGGCTTTGCTGATTTTTAAATAAACTAACCTGAGATAGCTGATACAAAATGGTTATTTGATATACATAGAATCAGAGAAGTAATATTAATGCTACTTAGGTGACAGAAGCCGATAATATTGTATTAGGCAAGAATCTTTAGCCAATACTTGCCAAGTAAAACAAGATACTGATAACATTAAAAAAAGAAGCAAAAACAACCACAATCAAGCTCACAACTCAGGTAATATCCGCAGAGCGTACAACCCTATCTCTAGGGAGGGGACACGGCACGTCGGAGGCCGGGAAGCATTTCCGTTGTTAATTTTGTGCAACGCAGACAGAGGTGACTGGTGACGAATTTGTAGTTCTATCGATGTTGACGAAGTATATGAGTGGACTTCAAAGCACGATAAAATGGAAAGAGCTGCTTTGCTCGAGGCCTGCATGCATACATTGAAGACAATGTATACTGATAGCTGAGAAGTTATGAAGAAGAAGTTGATTAGGATGAGACTACTTTGACTAAAAGAAAGTAAATTGGAAGAAATGTAAGGAATAGGTATTATTATGTTTATATTGTGTAAATTATAATTTAACACATTATTTATCATTACTATACTAATGCCATGCCTACTTGTTTGACCGACAAACACAACTCGAAAAAAGACAAATACGTGACATGAGGCACTACATAATGTAGTTGGGTAGGTTAGTAGGTAGGTTAGTAAAGCTGAAAATGGGTTTATTAATGACTAACTTAGTTCATTGAAGGTTTCCCATTTTATTTGATAAATTCTCGTCTACATTCAAAACCACAGAATAACAACCAATAATAAAACTTTAAAAGAAAATGATTCAACAGAGGTGCTAATTATGAATTCAAACGAAAACAAATACTGTTGGAACATACAATTAGTGGGATAGACTCCTTATTTGACTAGTTTGATTTGGGCTTTAAAATTAGATAAAATCTATTATAAGAAGATGCAAGCTAACTTCAGATACTTGAGGAAGCACTAATTGGGTTTCGTATGACGTACTTGAACGTCATCAGAACTCTAATTATTCAATTTATGTAAACCCTGGAAAATTATTGTTATGTAACGGAAAAAAACCATACTAAACACAAAACATCTATCTAAACACCAAAAACCAACCTCACAAGGGGTACCAATACAAATTTAAAACGAATAAAAAAGATTTAGAAGATACAAATGCGAAAAACACCAAAATAAAGCTACATTTTAATAACTATAACCACATAAAACTAGCAGTAATCTAAGACGATAACCAGACACACACAGAACTTCAAAACATCAAAGCAAAAATAATCTATAATAACAGATACCAAAAATAGACCAAGCTCACGTTTTTGAACTGCCATAAAGTAACAGTAGTATCTTAATTGAGCAGTCAATGGCATATTTAAATGGGCAGTAGTTATGACCGAGGAACGTGATAGAATGCTCTTTGGGCAAGCGATTCATAGGAATGGTGAGCTAAAGCTGGCAATCTCTGATCTCCATAAAAGATGGATGGATAGATATAGTCCCTTTGAAGATGGTCCGTTGTCAACTGTCTGGTAATGTTTTGCCAGGGATTAAGGGGGGCGAAAAGTATATTTACTTCAATGACTAGTCAAGATGGGAAATTCAATTATAACTGTTTTGATTCGTCAATTGAATGTTGTGGTGTTTGGAATTAGTGACCCAATTATAAAACGTTTCCTTGGAATTCGAGAGGGAATATAGTGTGTATAGCATATTTGGTCTCTAATGCTAGGGAATAAAAGTGACGTATTTTAAATGTAAGGAGACTGATATTTCTTTCATCAGATACTATCTGTAAAGCAATGACACCAAACTACATGATTTTAATATTGAAAAAGAGATGGAAATGTAGACCCAAGTGACATCGAAAACATGTCACACGTCCACATAGCGACAGTGGACCAAATCTTGTAACACGAGTATCAAAAAGATCTGTTACGCTTTCGTAGTGGTTTAAATGTGCTCATTAGTCGATGCCTTGGATAGACAACTTATCCATCAAAACGGTGATCTGATGTTTAAAATGATAGCGAGAACTTATAATATTATGCCAGGCAGCAATAAATACCAACAATATTTGATTGATAACAGTATTGTCAATTAAAAGAAACCTCGTCATTGCGTGAGAAAGACAATAGTTGATTACAAATATAACAATAAATGTTGCGCATACGATCACCATCGCCATCGCTGCGCCTACTAATGAGAATTTCACCATTACCACAGCCAAAATTCAAGTCAATCAGTCGATAGGTCCTACCTATGTCAACACTGATCGAAGCCTCGAATAGTGACACCAAGTTTGGCTATGGTTGACAGGTACTCAATAATGTAGTGACGGATTGTCTATGACCGTCATGGTAACCTATTAGCCCCAATTGACATGGCAACTTGTGTGGGATGTTCTACAGCTGATGTGTCTATATCTTTCACTCTTAGATCTTTAAGGTTTACTTGTTCATTATTGGTTATTATTACTTATAATCCTATTATGACTATTATAAAAGAGGTGAAGGAATGATTTATATAATCCCAATGTATGAAAAAGCTATTATTTGTTAAACATAAACCATGAACCAACTCAAGTCTAGGCAGGATACTTCCTACACCATTCAGAGATGGAGAGAAAATCTAATTATTTGTTAAATTCTCATTCTCATGCGATTAAATTACATTAATATCACCATTTACCAGTTAGTATTATTTGAAGTTTCTCTTGTCGAGTTCTATGTCAAACAGTAAGTTAATATTTGAGGTTCATGCAAGTGCATACTTGAACATGCTGTCATCATGCTGGTAAGAGGTTATTGGTCAACATGGTTGAACTGGTGATTGTGTGGTATCCAGGAATTGATTGACTCTTTATATTCTGGTTAATGTATGCCGTAAGTATATTCAATGGTAATGTTTGTTGGCTGTTTTGTTGTATGTTTGGTTCTGGTTTGATTGCAAATTTTTATAACCTTTCGATTCAGGACTACTTATTAAATCACCAGAAAATGAGTTTATTCATCTGTAGAAATTGGTTGAATACTCGTTCCATTATCAAATTGACAGCCAATCTGGGTCTAAAACTGAAATATCCGTTAACATCAGTGACATGGTAATTTTCATATGCACTTAATTTAAATATCCGACAACTTAAGCTGACCGATGTTCCGAAACATTGACATTGACCGAAATATACGTTCGTTTCAAAACGAAACTACACGTGAACCATGGTTTCCTGCTTCATCCTCGTCGGGGAAGGAAAAAATACTCTTTCCTGTTGACTTTCCAGAAATAATCTTGTATGGTTCTTGTACTATATCAGATCGTAAGTGTAATTTTGCTGAACATGGTTCTTTATTTGACAGTGAGTACTTACATCGAATGTTGTCATACTCATATTTTTTGGTGATCGCAAATAAAAAAATACATTTATTGTGTGATTTATAAATGCGTTGAATTTGTACAAACTACTTTTCTTCTGTTCGTTCTTTCTTTAATTATGTCACTAATCATGGTCCTTTAATGTTTCTTTTGGGACTGTCAATCCCACAATCTAGAAAATGGCAGTTTATCTTGACTATGTAGCAGTGGCTTAAATATAACCAGGTAACCTATTCCTGCCTATTTCAAAAGTAGTATCAACACTGAGCATACAATTCACTAAAAACGTGCCGGTTATCGTCGTACAATTTCTAGTGTACAAGTACTGGACAAGGTCGAGGTGCTGTAAACAGAAGCGTCTGTTTTGTGCGAAAAATGTTACGCCATTCGAGATGATATGCAGGTGGCTATGATGGGCTTCAATGGGAGGTACTGGTGATGGTAAATTGATGGATATAGATCCGTGAATATCTCACATATCACAATATCTGTAGTATCTCACATGAATGGCAGACGACGGTGATTAGTATTTATTCATCAATTGGCACAAACTTAGTTTAGGTCTGGACATGGTCATGACAATAACGCAAGAAGACTGTTACGATAACAACATAACAAGAGGCGTAAAAAAACTCGCATATTTCTTTACATAGGTTACGATTTTCAGTGACATACCTACACACAAACACATGTGACACAAAAGACCACTTTCGAGAAACTCATTAAATAGGTGAAAAAATACAGGACTTTACCACAAGGAAGAGACCACTCCCACGTGACCCTTTTCGAAACAGTTTTATAAATGGCATGTGACAATATTTTATAGGTGTGTTGATAGCCTTAAATGAACGCCCAAAGACCCGGCTTTCTTCCGTTGACATAATAGAATTAGAGAGAATCTGAAGGGTCACGTTTTATCAGAATCAAAAGTTCAGAAAAGATAGAAAATATTGTCACAGTCTATGAATATAAAATATACTGCCGGACTGTGGCATCAAGTCCGCCTCTTTACATTTATGTGCATGAAGTATTAAATAAATAAATAAATATACTTTGCATTCATATTTCGCTTCGCCGGTGAACCTAAACGATAAGGCACAAACAGCTGTTCTGCCCATACGATACGAGTATAACTTTAATAGAGGTAGAATTATGAGAACCTAAACAAATCAGGCCACAGATATACACAACTGATATAGATATTTATCAAATCAAAAAGGAACCTATAAACACTCCAATTAACCTTTTAATCCAATCCTAGACCGGAATTCAGGTCTCGAGTTTCAGAGCTTACAAATTCTAGCTCACAAAACTCTTTCTGACCAATCAAATCTAATTGCTCTGACGTAGAAACCACATTAAACATGGATAAAAACATCGTACATTAAATGAATCACATTTTATTAACATCCGACCCGATCCGACTTAATTCAGTTTTATTTTAAAACCACAGTGCCACATCACTGAACGAATGGAAAATATGTAGGTGACTATTTCAGTGAATAGAAGATTCACTTAAAATTTACTAAAAACAATAATATTAATATTTGAATTTCACAGATGATTTTTCAAGGAAGTATTAGATAATCAACCAGTACCTGTAATATGATGTTGAGATTAATAAAGATTTATGATTATGATTATTAATCTTAAGGCGGTACCCCGAGCTAAGTAGCGCCCTCATTGAATAAAAAATCGTAGCATAGAAAATAAAGATAAAAGAATTGAAACGTGGAGTTTGATACAAAGAGGATAAAGTATTTTTACGTTGTTAAAACAGGACTCAAAGTGTTTCGTATCCAAACTATGCCGCTTTTGGTACTTTTGCTATATATACTTTGGGTACGAAACACTTTCATGTAAGTTATGTTGAAGCCAACTCTTCAAAATAACTTTCATGATTACGAATCACGAAGCCAAAAATAATATTTACTGTAACGGTAGAAATTACGGTTTTACGTATGTTTTTTTATTTTACGTATTAGGCTTAGTTAACCCGAAGAACGTGATACAATAACATAATATGGTTAGGAAATATCAAAATTTCACACAGAAACATACTGTCAAACTGTAAACCTACGGAACTTAAACCTCGAAAAGATTTTACAAATAACAGTGCAAATACGTCAGTAACACTGAATACTGATACAAAAACCTGACGTCAATTACAGTACCTATAATGAAAGCTAGGATGACAATAACAAATAGTTCAAACTCAATACTACAGACATTCACGATATAGATCAGTCCTAGTTCACAGATGTTAACAAACTATAAACAGGTTGAAATCACGCAGAGCACCAAATTAGCACGTAATGTAAGGAGAAGAAAGACGTAAACGGTACTAAAAATAAACAAACATGGTTTCTGAATAAAATCTGTGTTGAATTACGTTTGAATGCAAATTGGCACGGATAAGCTAATTGCAGCTTGTAGTAAAATTTGCAAAATCAAAATACTAAAGAAAATGCTATGATGGCTATAACGGTGATGTAAGAAAATAAAAACATTGTAACTACTGTTGTTAAAACAAAATTTAATATTAATACTCTGGCAGAAGACAAAAAAGAGGATATAATACTAAAAACAGCAGTGTAGCTTGAGCTAATAATTTTAATACTCTGGAAGCAATAACATCGTGATAGCTTTGCAAATTGCAATTTATAGACTGTGGAGACCCCACGTGGCATCACCCGCATGAATGTTATGTCTATGGCAATAAAGACACCGTTTTATAGATTCAATATTTTGTTTTTGTATTACGCTTAGAGTAGACAAAACTTTACATTCTTAGATCTTGACTGAAGGTTCCTTAACACATATAATGCCTCGTCAGCCACATATAGCTGACGAGGCATGGTCATTTGTTAGTACGGCATTATAATTATGTGATAAAAGGAATAAGTTCAAATCCTTGGAAGATGTGAGGTTTACATTATGTTTGGATTTGCATCATCATCTGCTTAGCCTTTTTCCAAAAAAGTTGCGGTCTGCTTCCGATCTAAACGGATGCAGCTTAATACCAGTATTTTACATAAGGCGACTGCTCTCCTGCTTTGTTTGGACCTGACTCGCATTCATAATACATAAATATAAATTTGTAGATGATCAACTAAACAACATTATTATTATAACTCAGGTCCCTCATATATCTATTACTAGCTATTGTCCTCTCATTCCCCGAACTGTTTTCCTTTTCATACTGTCAACCATATTGAAAATTATTCGCAATGGGTGCGCTAGAGTCGATGACATCATTCTGTGACACAGCCCGCAGGACCAGACTAGTGTTGGGATAATTGCTCGATAATTTGTCTTGAGTACAATGCGGAAGATTGTGGTAATGGGTGGAATGGCTTTACTTTTAAAGTGATGTAAGCATAATTATTATGGTAATTGATATCACCGTCACGCTTTAAATCTCGGAAATTAGTGGTGTGCTAACGCATTCTTACAGTTTCATTGTTTTATGAGAAGTCCGTCATCTGTATTATTATAACTAGAATTTGAAATCTTTTTATTCTTTTGATCTATCAAGGAGTTACTAATATCGAATCGTTCTTGCTTCACATTTAATAATATTTTGTCCTCAGGACATTGACCTTTTAGAATATCACAGAATATGGCAATATGGAATTCGGACTATTTTTGCGCTACTGTTTTGGTGTATACATTTAAAAAAGCATTTGACTTTGTTTCATTCTTGCTCTTTTTACATCAAAATTGTTTACGGATTTGTCGAAATTCCGACGGTGTTACGTTTAGACTCTAAAATAAGTTGACGTAAATGTTATTTTTAAACCACATAATAATTATACAATCAAAAATGCTAGATTATTCATACTTCTATATTATGCTTCATGGCTTGTAAGAAATATAAAGGTGCGTCAAATGTTTATTTAGCTTCACATACATACATATGTATCTTATGTACCTACTTGAGTTTGATTCAAGTGTGGCTAACGTAATCCGTTTAGCAACTGTTTGCTAATTGCGTACCTACTATTGGAATTGTAAAATCTAACACGTTTCTTCAGCGAATTACTTGTTTGAAGGTAAACCTCCTTCGGACTAACACTTCTGTGTAAGATTTAAGGAAAATGGCGTCTTTATCTTCAATGGGGAAAACTATAATTAGCTAAAAATGTTTTATCCAGTTATAATTCTGGACTAAGAATTACGAGTTCCAACTCGTATCGTTAAAATATTAAGGGCTTCGTAAAAATAGATTGGAAATACGTTTTCCTTAATCGCCTTTACACTGCACACGTAGGTATCAAACCAGGAAAAGATAAAACAGCCAGTCAAACACCAAAATCCACACCTTTACCCAAAACGTACACCAATGAACTCCCACCTCCGCAAGTTCGCACCAATCAAACAAAACAAGGTTTTATTCGCCACATGACTAAACATTTGCTTGCGGGTCTCGTGAATCAGCTGGGATGAGAATATGTGACCTTGCTGTCACTGCCCTGCTAGTGACGGCGACGTGCCATTCATAATGTAATCATGTAATTGGCAAAAGACAGGAGAAATTCCTATGTGGGGCAACGTTTAAAAAAAAGAAATAATAAGTATTTATAAGAAGCTTCCTCTTTTTTAGAGAAGAAAGAATCGAAGACACTGTAACTAATACGACACATGCAAAAATAGTACTGTTGTTTGTTAAACCAGTCACCATAATACATGCTAAGGACTATGAAGCTTGCAATAGAACGTGAACGCCTGAAAGTGAATGACGACCGATATTTCGAAGGATTAAAAAGGAAAGCTAGGAAAAGACATAGAAAAAGAGCAAGATATTCAAGCTTTCTTTCTCCTACTATGTTGCAGTGTTAACCAAAGATTAACACAGGATTAACAATGGTGTTAACATAACACTAAGTACACATTGTGGAATGCAATAAATTAATGAGTATTGAGTACTCAAAATAATGACGAGAATATGAAAAGACACACAACAAGAAGTGAAGAAAATTACGTGATAAGGAGGAAGGTGTGTATCATGAAAGTAAATATAAATTCCAGCTGTAGACGTACTCAAAAATACATACAAGAAGCGACATCGCGCTGACAACAGCTGATTCTACAATTCAAAAACAAATATGAATCAACCACGCGGTGGTACATGTCACCACATTTCAAGGGAATCGTTAAAAGCGTCTAAGGGACATCAGGTAAATGGTCACCACATTATGCCGATGGCCTTTACATCGATGACATCATGGTCGCTGCGGTCAGCGATCGCTACGCGTCGTCATTACATTATTCCTTCAGGATGGATTATTGCAGGGATTTAAAGTGGAAGCTTGGTCAAAATATATTATGTATGGTTTATGGCTACGAATACCACTACTTGTATATTATTATGAGTCTGTAAGTGGTTATTACCTACTACTGAGTGAGTAATAAATTATAAAAGTCAGAGTTAGAATTTAGTTTAACATTTTTTGAGTTCATCATGCATGATTTTTATGGTGGACTCCTCTAACCAAGAGTGACCTTGGCAGCTCTTCACACACAGGCCTTTGCCAAGCAGTGGAACAACAAGGGCTTATAAAAAAAAAATGTGGGCCTGTTTTTGGCGCAAATACCTACATCGAAAAGGTGTTCAAGAAGAATAATGATAAAAGAATAACGTTAATTCTCTGGAAAGTAATTCCCAAAACCACTGGCCAGGATCAACTAAGAACAAAAAATCTAAATCCAAACACACTACTGACCAAGAAATTCCGTCACTCTTTTGTTTCCCGTCAAAACATTGTAACGTTTCTACACACATCAACACGGTCTAGGGATATTTCATACTCAATTAAATAACTCGAAAAGTACTGGCCGCATTGGAATCTTTTATACACCGATTTGTTTGTAATTTATCTCAGACTAATTCCAAATTAAAATTTTTGAAAATTCTTTTGTTTCTGTGGCATAAAAATGTCTTGATGTATAGGAGAGGGAATTTTCATTTGTGCGAAATTTAGAAAACAATACGAATTACGTTTAGTTACAGTTTTTTTCATTTTTAAACGAAAGATAAAGTTAAAATTGAGGTATTGTAGCCATGCAACGCCGACATTTGACGAGGGCGGAGATGTTACGAGCTGTGGGAATGCTGGAAGCTGGATCTGTTCAGCGTAATGTTGCTGAGGCCATAGGGACCCATCAAAATGTAATTTCAAGATTGTGGACACTCTATCGTGCCACAGGTGAAGTAGCGGAGAGGCACCGGGGGCCAAGTCGCATCACTACCCCCAGACAAGACCGATTTTTGCAAATTACTGCGCGAGCTCAACCAAATGCAACGGCGACTCAATTGGTCCAAAGGCTGCGAGTGGAACACCAAGTGCTTGTGAGTGACCAAACTGTAAGAAGGCGACTGCATGAAAGCAATCTACGCTCTCGTAGACCACTCCGGGTCCCACCTTTACGGAGAGGCAATCGTGGACGACGATTAGAATGGGTTCGGAACCACGTGGACTGGGGCCGTGAGCAATGGTCCAATGTGCTGTTCACGGATGAATCCAGGTTCGGCTTCCATCCAGATTCACGAAGGACGCGTGTTTGGCGAGTTCCTGGACGATGGAGCCGTCTCCAGAACCCTCAGGAAGTTCACCCATACCAAGGAGGAACAATTATGGTTTGGGCAGGAATTCGTCTTGGAGGACGGACAGATCTCGTTTGGGTGCGGGGCAATATGACGGCAGAACGATACGTCCAACAGGTGCTGGGGCCCGTAATCTTGCCCCACAGAACACAAATGGGGCAAGATTTCCTGCTCATGCATGACAATGCCCGGGCACACACGGCGAGAACGGTAGCAGCTTGGTTACATACACATAATGTTAGGGCCTTAGACTGGCCTGCTCAATCGCCAGATCTAAATCCCATTGAGCATGCGTGGGATATGCTGCAAAGAAGAGCTCTGAAGGAAGTTCCTGAAAATCTGGCTACAGAAGATCAACTTTTTGCGCACCTCAGAAGGACATGGGACAATATTCCGCAGCAAGACATTGACAACCTTGTTCTGAGCATGCCGAATCGTTGCCGATGTGTTATGAACATCATGGGCGCTTTCTCAGACTACTAAATTCAAGTTTATAAACACAAATTAAATGATTTTTCTATTTTTTTCAGTTTTTACTCACAAATTAAAAGTTAATTCATATACGGTTTCCGTCTATGCTTCATTTTTTTTCCATAAAATCCTGAAATTTTAATCTAAGTACCTTAACCATTATTAAAAAATGGTAGAATATTAAATAACGTATCTTTTAAATATATACATGTCATATAAATAATTAACACATTGATAGTAATTCGCTTTTTTTTAAATATCCCTAGACCGTGTTGATGTGTGTATTTGTACCGACAGGTTTGTTAAAAGCATCATCAATAACTCGCATTCCAGTCCCAGTTGGAACAAATTGAGCTGATAAGGACACAAAAGAGCATCGAGGGAGGCTGTGGGCGGGATGATAGTGAGACAGTAACCTTGTGGAATAAGATTATTGGGGTAACTTTGTTGTTCTTTAAAGGTAATTTAATTCAAGTGCAAATGGGACTATTATTTAACTGTCGATGTGGTAAACACTCCAGATACGCTGTTTAAAACAAAGAAACGAATTCTGGTAGAGCCCTGCACCATCGTCTGTCTATATAGAAGTTTATTTTTCCTTGGTCAGAACACATTGATTATGATGCATCCTACGTGAAAATGGTTGAATTACTACAGCTCAATCTACCGAAAAATTGTTTGCAAGCTTTTTGACAGTAGCTTTAAACATATCGTTTATTCGAAATAGCTTGTCTAGTTCATTAACGTCTACATGTCGTGTTCGTATTTTTGTAATTGTAATCGATAATTTGACAATCGCGTGTGAAGTTGTAGTGAAGACTGCACGGTTTTGTTCAAGGACAGGGGTTTTGTCGATCAAAACAATTTCATTTATGCGAGCCCTGTAGGGGCATTATCATGAACAGTAATATTAACAGCTGTTTATTAAATGCCTTTCTAATTTTAACTACGGTATTATTTTAATGAAAACATTTGCGGATCAATATTCTTTTACTGTTACCGTTCTTAACATTATTCGAGTAACAAACTTCAACTGTCGGCAATGACAACAATAAAAGGCGCATTCAAGACACGTCATCCAATCGTAAAGCTGCACCCAACTTAATGGACACTAAAAACTGTCAATAGTTCTATTAAAACTGTCTAAGCAAAAGTTGAACTCAACAAAGCAACAGAATTATTTTTAATTTTTATTTTGTCGCGGCACGCACGCCTGTCTGAGCGTTTTAATGAGAAAAAAGGCAAAATAAATGAAGAATCAGCACGTTGGAGCCGCATGCGCTGGTATCGGCTTCAACACAAATAAGTATGAGATCATACTGTATTTAATATGACGCTATGAGGTACCAAGTTAAGTTGACCTTTCCTGCTTATAAATAAACAATTGTAACAGCTGTAAAGGTCCATAGAGCAAAGACTTGACGGCTTTGTCATCATCATCTTTAACGTATATGACGGACAGCGCTACCATTAGGCCAAAAATATTTCTGAGACCTTGCCAATACAAAATTTGGCACTTATGGCTAATAAGATTAAAAATATACAGTTGGACGATATAGACTCGAATCTTCAAATCATCAGTGCCGTAGAAGATCCCCTCTAACAAAACTATAATTTTGATAGTTAGCCTAGCCTCTTAGCTCTTCTTAGCGGCGAGAGTTGAATATCCAACAGTGTTTTCTTGACACGCTGGTCTGTTAGATTCTCAATACTCGGCTCAATACCGAAAGTTGAAAAACCAGTGTAAAACCAGTATAAAAATACGTCTGTGCGAACCTGGGCTTAGTCAAATATATATTGCTTGTACTTCAGTACCGAACGATACATTAATAAGTTCGCGTGAGACTAAGTTGCTACCAACGAAACCTATATTCACAGTGCTCTATTCTTAGCAGACTTCAAGTCTAGCCAATTTATTCTTAACTTCAAAAGCTTGGAGGGTAGATCCCACAGATTTTACAGCTTATTGTACACACGGAGATACATCAGGCTATAACTGCGCGAGACCAGCTGATACTGGAAAATATAGCTTGATAATGTCGCCGTATATACTTGGCACAGCTCTCAATACACCGGTTAACTGGGTGGTCAGTAAAATATTAAGAACTAAGCTTGTGGTTTTGTTGTTGATGCGTCATGGAGACTTGTTTTCAACTTTCAAGTGTATTCAGTTATATTTTTGTGTGAATACCAGTTTGTGTTGCCCTCGGGTTTCGTTGATATTGTTGTTGAAATTTCAAGTACGAATGTGTGTTTTTTAATGATTTTTTTACGCATTATTTCCGACTGTTAACATATCACTTTTGCATGACATAACCATGTATTATGCAAAAGTTTTGACAGATTCAACTTAACATATTATATCTATAAGCGTCTAAACATACATACATAACTTCCTCGTTATTAGATACAGATAGTTACTGCTTGCCTAGCCTTTTTCCAACTATATTGGGGTCGGATTCCAGTCTAACCGTATGAAGCTACGTACTTAGATACTTACAAGCCCAATAAATCCATAGACTACATGATCATATAGATCATATAACCACTTTGTGAAGTTACGATCCACAAGCATTTTCACAATATGCAATAACGACCTTTTGACACCAAAACTAGACTAAATAGCAAGTCTTCAAATGAAGCCATAGCACTGCTAATAAGATTATGACATGTAGATTACACTTTCTACATTACGGCACATAACAAGTAAAGCTATTGGCAGGAAACAGAAGCTAACTAAGCGAATTAGGAGTCAATTAGGGAAGTCAAACGTGGGGCCGACAGAGGTGGTGTCAAACGGATACTTGTAATTATACTTCCGCGTAAATGTGATTTAACCTGTTTTGAAAAATCCAATAGAATTAGACCGTGTTATCTTGATTTTTATGAAGATATAGCAGATAATCTATTGGGGCCTGTTCTACTCTTAGTAATTACTCGATTGATTCAAACATAATTTTTAGGAGAAACTCAGTACAGGACCTATTTGAGACGTTTTCTGTAACATTTCCCAGAAATGTTAAATTAACAATAAAAACGATTATAATAATAATTTTACAATAGAAAACCAAACAGAACCAATTCACCAACATGGGAGACATTTTCGCATAGTCAAAACTCGCTTTGCAACCAACCGTAAAGAATCAAGAATTTCAACAATAACCATCATATTTATATTTACTCAACTGCTTATTCTACTACTAAATAACAAGATCATTACTTAGTCATATATTTGTATATTATTTCATTTTACTTAGAGATTCTTAGTTATCCTACGTCTACGTAATTAGTTACTCATAAACATACCTACGTATTTCTCGAAACAAGGATATTTGTAATTATAATGACTAAGGTCACGATCTCACGCGTTTTATTAACCATGATTCAATCAGAATTGTGGTCTATGGAAGCCATCATTTCTGCTCTCAAAATAGGAGTACCTATAACTACATCAAAGACTGATGAAACCACCATTAAATGTATAAACATGTCAAAACATCAAGAATTTCTAATCAATTTTCATATACCTATACAACAAAAATAAAAACACGTTTTAGTAAAACTGATATTTCAGTTAAAGACATAAAAAGTATATTTCCAAATATTTTGGTAACAGGATTTAAAAAACCCATTTCTAGTAATATTTTCCTCATTGATTGGCACATGGGGAGTTTCCAATACCTCGGAACTATAAAAATTAATCATTTCTACTTATATTACATCAAATAAAGCATTAAAGCTAAATGAAAGGTATATTTTGAGAACAATAATTTGAACTTTGAATCTAGTTTGCCTTGCCAAAAACCGGTCATATTTATGCAGGTTTTCATATCAAACCACGTAGAATTTACGAAGGATTGGATTCTCCTAAGCAATCTATGACATAACTGGTGGAACTTGTTATATCCAGACAATGCGTAGCAGTACGCACGACGACACACCAGGATTATTATTGCCAGTATATGCTGATCTCTTATTTTACACAAAGCCTATTAATTGCGAGGTCAGGTTATACCGGAAATGTCTAGCTTGATGTGTTGTAGTGTATACTAAGTCACGCTATGCCTGAAGCTCTTCCGTGAGGTTTTTGTTGGGATTAGAAAGAACTTGTTTTATAGTGTTTAGGTATTGGAGCTTTTTAAGCTTCGCTGCATAGTCTGACTGATATTGTATTTTTGTCTCTGGTTACGTGATTTTGACTTCCAATTCTTCCTAATAAGTTATGTTATGTCTTTTCATGTTTCAGAATTTGAGTACTTTGTTTAGCTCGTTCATCTATTTGCAGAATTTCTTTATCAAAACCTTATAACGATTTTGGGGGTCACTGTCCAATCTATTCTTGTACATTCAAGAATACATTATATATATATTTTTTTGTTTCATTTATTCTTGTTCTTTTCTTGTTCATTTTTGAATAAATAAATACATTTAGAAATTTGATTCTCAAATAGGGCAAGATGGGATCAAATCCAGAATCATCATCTCCAAAACCATCTTATTGAACATTCTAAGATATAAGTATATTAAAACACACTTCTCTCTATCTTTTGGTCATCTTGAACCCCATTACCAACCTATACTTTACTCGAACGAACATAAATTACATGAGACATCAAGAAAGCCGAGTTCCCATGAGAATTGTGAAATAGTTTGAAGCAATCGACTGGTTTATAAACTAATGACTTCTCCGGACGAACGTGAAAATATTCTCAGAGCGTATCACATGTTGCTGTGGATGTATTACTATCTATCTGGGTTTGTAGTGACATTTGGGAGATATAGACGAGCTTTTCTGCGATATTGCTGATGCTGTAGGTAACTTAAGTATTTATTGATAAAATTGCTTATCATATTTTCTAACTCAAACACAAACATTTTGCTTCAATTAAACCTTTCACATTCACTTTTGAACTGTGGACCTCGTGGCTAATAATCCAATAACAGCCGCATGGGTCGATCCACCAGGTTAAGCTACGCTTGCCGGGGTTGGTCCGTGGATGGGTGACCATCTTTACATATCGAGATTCCTCCGTGCCTCGGAAAGCACGTTAAGCCGTTGGTTCCGGCTGTCATTCATTGATCTTTGACAGTCGTTATGGGTCGTCAAAAGCCCAAAAGCCTGACAACCAGTCTTACTAAGGGGTATCGTATTACCCAGTTACTGGGCTGTGGAGGTCAGATAGGCAGTCACTCCATGTAAAATACGTCATAATTATATTGTATTCAGCTGCATCCGGTTAGACTGGAAGCCGACCCCAACATAGTTGGAAAAAGGCTAGGCAAATATATACTCACTTTTGAACTGTCGAGAAGTCGGTCAGTCAGAAAGATAAAGCTAGTCGTCCATTCCAAAGCGTAGTAGGTACATTACATATGGAGAAGATCGGGCAAGAAACTCCATGGACACTCTTTAAAATGAAAGTATTATGTTACATATCTTTAGGAATAAGGATGTTGATGTAGGTATCATCCGAAAATTTGGTTGGGGAGTTCAGATCACTACTTATGAGAACTGATATTCAGATATCACAAAATGATGGGGGTCGCCCCCTGATAGATGATAGACAGACGCAACGACCTGACCCTGATCAAGGCAACTGGATCCGACTGAATGCAGAAAGGTTTTATGCTAAAGGGGTTTTGTAGCCATCAGTGAAAAAATCCTTGTTAAACCATGTTGAGCTCATAACTGGCCTGAATATTTTAGCACCCCGAATTCAACTATCATAATTCAAAAATCTGTTTAGAATTTTTTCAAAGCATTTAACCTAGATTCTAGACTTCGAATTGGTAGAAATTCCTCAAAGTTTAATGTCATAACTTTAAAATAAAAAGTCTGACCGTCAGTCATGTTGGTGAACATTTGTGTAAACAGTGAGGTATTACCGTGTTACGTCTGTTGGTCTTTACGACTTTTTAACGTAATTCAATGACTTCACTATAAATTGTGTTAAAATTGAGAAATTATTTTTAAACAGTGTAAGTGCTTGCACTGTTTTGGTGCGTAAGTTATTTTATGGAGTTTTTGTTTGATTATTTCAATACTACCATCTTTGGGTGTTATTTTTTAATGTTGTCATACAAAGTATTTATAATCATGATGTCAATGTCACTTCTGCGAAATAAAGTCAAGTTCAAAAACAAACGAACTTTATAAAAACTTTTGCTCTTTTATCAAACTTGTTTTTAAATATCAAAACATTTGATAGGATGATTGTTATTTCCTATTCCATTGGCGACAATAATTATTTAAAAAAAACTCGTGAGTTAAAAAAAAAAACAAACCGTAGCATACGCTTACAAGCCGGACGCTCACGTTTCCGAACAAAAGGATATCCAAAAGGAAACAACGAAATGCCAAGAACGTCACTAACACCTGATGCACAACACTACACTGGCATAAAGGCACGATGTCATTGCCATCACTGAATTTCTTCCTTAAAAAAACACCAACACATCCACTTCACAGGCACTTTCTAAAAAAGCTGAGTTATACGCTTGTAGCACGTCAGTTACACACCGATTCTATCGGGAGACTGACCCGCGCGAGCGATCAGATATAAACAAGGGGAGCGAGCGAGACAGACGTATGATGCACCTGTGCACTTCAACTGAATGGTACGCAAAACGAGAAGGCAATAAAACAAAACGCACATTAGAACGAGACGCGATTATTCTCAAGCATTCGTACCGCTCAATTAGCAAACACCTTAACCCACGTTTCGTGCGATTCAAAATTAAATTTTAAACATATAAAAATAGAGTACATTTTGGAATTATGGGGGAAAATTTATTTAGTGTGAGTGAGTCGGTGTATTCAGGGTCAACATATGGCGAAAAGGAGCTTGTGTCCGCCAAATTCCATGGTTTGAACATAATGCTGTGTGATTGTTTCAACTAGACCGGGGAACGCGCACTGTTTGGTTTGTCCCAACATGTGTTTGGCGTACTTTGATAAGTTCGCTATTCACTGTTTCAATAAAGCTAGTTAAATAAAGTTCGCTTTGTTTAAGCTGTAGGTATTGGTGTAATCTGAGATGTTGAAGGGAGTTTTTTTAATTAAATAATAGTCTAGGATTGTACTTTGTAACAGTATATGAATTGAGTTGATAGACAGAGGGATTGAAAACAATTTAAAAACTTAAAGCCAGAAGATTGAAAGCACAAGAAAGAGGTAATTGATGATAATAATGGAAAACAAAGTCAAAAAGCAAGACCCGTAAAATGCAACGAAAAACGTTACTACAAATTTAAAGAATGTTGCACAAACTTTTGTTCATATGCCAAATGCCAATCCTTTAATGGTTACACAATTAGTGACAGGTAATTATGGAGACTCGTGGACTTGACCAGTTGGACTACCTGTAGATAAAAGTGCCAAAAATGTGTGAAGATATGGCACTTGATAGTGGCATAAAAGTGATGATGATGTAATGTTGATTGATTTAGTGTTGACAAGTCAAACTGTGTTGTCAGCAGAAGAAATTGTGTAAACAAAGAGTATTGAGAGTCAAAAACTAAGCAAAACTATAAGCTTCGAAGATAAATTGTGAAGTTCTAAGAAAACAGAATTAAATGAAATCAATTAAAGTTAAAAACATTATTGAAGTTTCAGAAAATCTTAGTAAAGATAGATTAGGCCATTATGAATCTGATATTACTAATCACTCGATTCCAAAATATTCTTTGAATAAATGATCAAGCAACCGAAATTCGTGCGTAGCATGTCGATGGTCCAATTACTGTGTGTGGGGAATTTGAGAGTGACGTCATCGCGTGTTCGTTATAAACCCTTCCCCACTGGTATTACCTACCTACTATACATATTATACTTATAGAGTATAGAGACGGGCCCTCATTATACGGGCAATAAAAAAGACAATTTTGTTGCATTTTATAATTTAGGGTAAGCTTTAGTAAATATTTTGTTAAGCAGAACTGACTTTCAGAACAAATGTGGAAATTCAAAACCGCCATTACAATACGCATGACGACAGAAATGTCAAAACAAAAAAAGACAATTGTGAGTAATGGATTCCATTTTAAGAAAACAACATATGTAAATCGTAACTTTGGTGCTTACCTTTGACAAAATGGAAGAATATCTTAAACTTGGTACTTGTTGAAAGACCTACACTGTCCTCCCATACCTAATAACACTGTTATTTGAAAATATTGTCAAAAACCAATTATTTTTAAAAGAGTAACCGTGGAGTTTCTTGCCGGCTCTTCTCCATAGGAAACAACCAATTGGAACCGTGCACCTAGCTTCTGACGTTTCATAAGTGCCCATGTAGGTTTATGTGAAATAAAATATTTTGAATTTTGAATTGAATTGAAACAAAATGATGTTTATTTTACTTCTGTTCAATCAAATGACGTATAACTAGTTACTACGACATCATAAGTACGCAAAGTGTAAAGTTATCAATCAATACACTGTCGACATAAGAGCTTATAAAATCCTTTTCTGACGTACTAATAACAATTATGAATAGGTCAATGAAACATGCATGCATTGGAAAACGTATGTTTATAGATTTACATGACGTGGGCACAGAATTAGCCACCTCCTTATATACCAAGCTTTTTTTATAATTATTAAGCTTTACAGAAGAGTTCTTGGAAGAAAAAGAAGATGTACCCAAATTCAGCTATCAGTAAGCAGCGCCTAATCCTAATCATCATTTTAGCTGAATGCCGTCCACTGCTGCAACCTAGTGTCACATTAGCACAGATGCTTCTCACATCCAGCAGATTCACACAACTATACAGGGTAGAAGGGACATCGACGCAAAAACTGATACCATGGATTCAGTACATGATTCTGAACCCCCCTCCATTGAAAGTTTTCGTCGGTTATTTAAAAAAAATCTGCTGTTATACATTTTGACCGCGTAGGTATTGAACTTTTCTATGAAACAGCTCTTTCTTTTTTAAATAACCGACGAAAAATTTCAACGCAAGGTCATTCAGAATCATGTACTGAGTCCATGGTATCAGTTTTCGCGTCAATGTCCCTGCCCCCCTGTATAACACAACTAATTATAATTCTTCATCCATTTATGTACAGCTTCTCAGTGCTATTCAAAATTGTATCACCTTCGGTCTAACCTTCAAAATTCTTCAGCACAATGTCAGGCGTGCTGAGAACTGTGCGCAATTGTTTTTCATCAACTTCTGAAACGTGCAAGTCATCTCTCAACAACCTATCACCTACACCAATTTCGAGAATCACCCCGGAGTTACCAACCCGTACAATGTAAACATTGACATATACTCCGAAAATCTTGGCGTTTAACACAGATGCTAGTTTCCCATTAAATTATAGTTCTGAGAACAAGTCTGCCCACTTCCTACGATTGAGCGAGATCGTAAGGAAAACCCTGGGAGATATCTGTTTCTTAGTACAGAGATTTAGTTACTGTAACAATCGAATTCAACGAAGACAGGTTCGCGAGTCCAAACTAAAAGTACAGTAGGTAGGCTAACTGCAAATAAACATGCCTGAAACTTGCACGCCATAGTGATGAAAGTTACAACGGCATGCAAGCTACTCGCATTCTTTTTTGCAAGCTACAGGCACATGTATTAAGTACTTTCCATAAATAGTCATTGAGTACGCAAACCCTGAGAGGACACACACGCTGAAGTAAATACCATAAGTAACTAATCCAATAATGTTATCACTCTTAATATTTAAAAAAAAATCATTCTTTATTTTCAGAGAAACGTGTATATCAGAAATCTACTTGATCACGTAAATACAAATGGGATAGTCTTGTTACTAGAAGAGTCTCATTTCCTGTAGCAGAGCAGGTAAAACTTGTTATTATTGAATGTGTTATGCGGATACATCACATTGGTGATCTAAATTTAAGTAAAAGAAGGAAGTAAGTCTAGAATCAAAATCTTAACATTTTTACAAAGCAATAATTTATGGGTTTCTAAAGACTGCAGCGAATTTGTAACACTCGGCGTCGGCGACACCCCAGGAGCGCTGATACTGCTCACTGGCCGAATGAGAAAGATCAGCTTCACGAGATGATACGTAGTCAATGAGCACGCTTCTTTGACGTCGCGTGGCGTGTTCAGTCTATTTTCGCCCTTATACTATTTCCATACCTGAACATTCCACCATTACCAGACGATTCGCAACGAATGGCGTAGCGCCGCTCTTAAAAACCCGTTCGCTGCAAACCATTACATTTGATGGTTTCGAACGAATCATAAACACAGCTGCCCAAGTTTCCGGGCGAAACAATCTTACTATGAAAACTATGAAGAATGAGATGTTACTAAATTGTTTCACGTCGAATATTGAAGCGATAAATTAAAGATATTAGTGTTATCATTGAAGTGTTGTAACAAATAGATAACATGCTATGAATATTTTAGTTCAATCAAGTATTTGTGTGCTTCGGTCAAGGTACAAGGTCTGAGAACTTATTTAAATTATTCAATCGTTTGCAAACCTCTCTCTTCAAAAGTGAGAACACTTAGAAGACTATGCACTTACAGAAAACTATTGCCTTATAAATTCAGAATTACTGCTACTACTTTGTGCTCTTCTATCTTTTATTTTATTTTTCATTTTGATATGTTTTGTGTCTACATAAATAAATAAACGAAATCCTTCATGTTTGAAAACAGAGTTTCTGCGTTACATCTGTATTTAGCGCTTCATAACTTACTATTAATTTGTTTCAGTATTGTTCTGACTTCTAATCTGATATCTGCTAGTAAGTAGCCTCTGTCCGTACATCCGACATGATAGTGATCTTCGGTGAAACAAGCCTCTCCGACCCCAAACTCCACTATCGGGCGAAAATCTCCCAATAAGAATGCAAAGTTATGATTGTTCCAAGATTTGATGTTTCGCCAAATACAAACATTTCCTATACAGTTATTAGGGAGTTTTGTTGAAAGTAGTTGGAACTAATTCGGGATCGTGTTCGATTCGTGTCATGCATAGCAATGCAATTACACATTCCATTCCATACGACATCTAAACACTAGGAAGTGTGGCTTTCATTGTTCACTCCCAGCAGCATATTTTTACAGAACGCGTTCAGAACTGTTTAAGGTCCGGTATTTAAAATATAGTATTGTTTTGCCTCGTTGATCTAGTGGTCGCAAGCGCAACTGCTGAGTATTCTGGGTTCGATTCCCTGGTCCGGCAAAATGTTATTGGCTTTTTCCGTCAGGAATTTCTCAGTAACAGCCCGAAGTCTGGGGGTCTACTCCGAAGTGATAAATCCGAACTATCGGGGCGAATGTTCGGACGTTTCCTACTACGAACTTCATTTTATTTTGGTCGGTCGGTTCGGATTCGACCGAACTTCATTTTGACGTTTGTTGTATCGTAAACCCTACTCTGAACGAGAAAAGGCCGAACGATAATTTGAGTTTGACAGGAGTTAGATCGTGAAATTTATGTCAAAATTCACGACAGCAAAATAGCTACCTTTTGAGTATCGTAAGTACGGAATTTATTGAATTATTACAATTATCTTGAGTTTTATATTTGTTTAAAGTGTTAAAGTGAATGTGCCTTTTTTAAATTGTAGCGAAATGGCATTACGTATGTTTTTGGTGGAAGATGCTCTCAGAGAAGAGCGTTTGGAGCGCAGAAGGAATCGTAGACGGCGTCGTGATTCCTTCAATACAAATTTAGTGCCCGACCTTGAGTTTGTAGCTAATTATAGACTCAGCCGATCACTGTACGAGGAACTTTGTCAGGATATAGTGCCCCTGTTACCCCGGAAGCGTAATCGCCGTGCAATTGACCCTGCTACAAAGGTATTTTTGATACACAAAACGTAGACTTTTTTGTACTATAATAACTATCATATTATTAGCAACATAATAAAAATTAATCATTCTTAAATTTTAGATACTTGTTGCCTTGAATTTTTACGCTCGGGGCAGTTATCAAGGCTCTGTGGGGCAGAATGATGATGCTCCAATGGCCCAGCAAACCGTCTCCCGATGTATACGAGAGGTCTCATTTGCAATGAATACACCCGATATAATCAGAAAGTATATTCAATTTCCACAAAATGCAAGTGAAAGGAATGTCATCAAAAGGAAGTGAGTTCAAAAGTTCATTAATTCTAATACCTAAATTACTTTCAGTTTATATGTAGTGAGGACAATTTTTAGAAAGAACGTACCTACTGTAAGAAAAATAAATTATTTCTATGATGAGAGAATTTATAGCAGAGATATTTTAAATTAAGTATGTTGTTGTTTTCAGATTTTATGGAAAATGTAATTTACCGGGTGTGATTGGGTGTATTGATTGCACACACATTGCTATTGTGAGACCCAGTGAGCATGAGGAGCGGTTTTTCAATAGAAAACATTTCCACTCCATTAACACCCAAGTGGTAAGTCATTTCGTGAAAAATTTACTAGATTTTGAAGAACATGATACATTCAAAGAGTCATAAGAGTATGTTTTCCAGATATGCGATTCTGATTGTGTTATCCTAAATGTGGATGCTACTTTTGGTGGAGCCACGCATGATGCGTTTATCTGGTCTCAATGTGAGATTAAGGGGCATCTGGAGAGTCTCACGGAGACAACATATCTATTAGGCAAGTATAAATTAGATGTACATTTTTCAAATGCACCATACATACATATACTTACTTACAAAAAAATAATAAAATTTAACCAATAATATTTTACTTTGACAGGTGATTCAGGATACCCTTTAAGAGAATATCTTATGACACCTGTAGGTAATGTTGTAGAAGACAGTCCAGAAGGCAGGTTTAATGCTGTGCACAAGCGTGCGCGCTCCACCATTGAACGCACATTTGGGATACTCAAGGGTCGATGGAGGTGTCTCTTAGCAGCGAGGGAACTGCACTACGATCCAGACAGAGCAGGCAGAATAATCCTAGCCTGCTGTGTTTTGCATAACATGTGCATAAGGGCCGGATTGAGTGATCCGGAGTTAACGCAAGAGGATTTTGAATCGGAGAACTCCCGACAGGTCTCAACATATCAGCCTGCTTCATCTGCCACAGATGCTTTGAGGAGGGGACAAAGGGCGAGGGAGAGACTAATACAATTATTAGAAAATAGTTTATAATATATATTTTTTACTTATTACTAAACTCTTTCTTTCCATACTCAAATTAACCTAACACTAATTAAAACAATCCCAAAAATTACAACTAGAACTAATATCAATTTGTTATAAATAAAACAAAAAATCAAAGCGGTTTAAAAATATATTTATACAGCAATTGCAATCGAGAGTATAAAAATTATAGTTTAAAAAAGCTAAAACACTACTTGAACTAAAATAATCTTTTAATGTGAAGATGTTCAACATGTAAAAAACCGTGGGGTGCTTGATATCAGTTGGCTTGAATTTCTTTAGAATCATTAAAAACATTAAAATAGAAAGCACCCTACTTTTTTTACATGATGAACTTGAACATAATTTTTACATTGGAAGATTATGTTTTCAGATTTTTAAATATATTTTTTTATACTCTTGATTGCAATTGCACTTTGATCTGCTGCATATGCCCGCACACCTCTGCAACAGCCATCCTTATGCCAGCTAGTTCCACGTTCCTTTGTTCTTCAAGGATCAAACGACGTTCCTCTGATCTAAAAAGTCTGTCCCGCACAGAGTTTCCAGCTTGAAGAGACTCAGGATGCCGGCGGTTTTGTCTGCGCTGTCGCGTGGCTGTAAAATGACAGAACATAATAAGCTCGACGTGCGTATATGACCAGTTAATTTTAACGGCGTTCGTTTATGACCCTGTGTATGAACGTGGATGAGGCAAAAGAAGTAGGTATGTAAGAATCTTAGCAGGTGGCGTTCTGTAGTTTCTGCCTAGTTAGTGCCTACTTCTAAGAGGAAAGACGAATTTATTTATGTATGTTTTAAAGCTTAACTTAGCAGTACCTATAGTATGATTGCCTGGCACATCCTTTTTATACAACAACTGTATAAGCATAACTGCTTGGCAGCAAAAATAAGAATGGGTTATGTACTCATACAGATGACTGAATAATTATGTTAATCTTAGTTTATTTAATTGAAATATAAGTCTAATTTAGTAAATAAGAAAAAGATACTATACTGTTTGCGGTGTAGCATGGTGAGGGTGACAGGTGACAGAAAGGGTAAATATATTAAATTTACTACAGTTATTACTGAGTTCGTATTATGTACACAATCTGTATGTAGGTACGGATCATAGTAAAATATAGAATCAGTAAAAACACGCTTTACATTAAAAAAATGCTTTACATTAAAATTAAAAACTGACACTTACTTGTAAGTTGGCTGCGTGTTGTTGAGGCATTGCTGACTGGTGGGGCTGAAGCTTGTTGGTTTGTTTCTTGCTGTGTCTGTGTTTCTGTTGGCAAAGATGTGCAAAGAATAAGTATAAAATAAAGAAGGTAAACTAAAGAAAACTAAATGCAAAGTAAATGCCTAAAAGTTTTCGAGTTCTTAAAAACAAAAACTACTTTTACCTTCGTTTAACAAAAAGAAACAAATTTTGCTTTTATGGTAATATTATGATAGTGTTGTGTTGGTTTTCAACACAACGTTTTTTTAAATTAATAATACTGTGTATTATAATGAAACTGGAATATTATTTAGTAGCACTACATACCATTTAGTAAAGAAAGGCTACATACCATTTAGTAAAGAAAGGTCTTCTTGGTTGGATGGCGTACAGGTAGAGGCAGCAGCAGCAGTATATGTCTCTTGAGATGACTGGAAAATAAAATATGTGAGTTAAGATAATGCCACATTATTTTATTTTTCTATATAAATTGTCACTAATCATCAGGCCACAGGGGCACTTTTGTATTGAAAAATTAGATAAGTATATTACTTTTAATAGACAGAAAAACAAACAGAAAAAAATACATACATGCTCAACAAAAGCTTGTGATCTTGCCGTGGTCTGCGGTTCACCAAATCCATCTCCCATTATGGAAACTATCTTAAGTTCCCATTGGGAGAGTGAAGGAGCCGTAGATGGTCCACCTCCTGTGGCAGACGCAGACCGCCGTGCAGCCGCTGCTGTCTTTTTTGCCAGATGTTTTTTATCTGTCCACACCTAAAATAAATTAACAATGTAATTGCACACTCACACTCATACAAAAAAATATTGCATAAAATCTAAATTAGTCCTATTACAAAATCGGTTCTATTTTAATACCTACTCACAATCAATCATTGTATAATGTGTGTATATTAGTAAAAAAAAAATAACTGGACTGTTCATAAAAACATACATAGGTATGATTGATTGTTCTTGTCAATTCACATGAAATGCATACATGCACATAAAATTCTGTAGGTAATTTAAATTGTCAAAATTAAGCTCAACAGACAGGTAATGCAATAAATATGTATTTAATTAAAATTATTTAGATAAAAATTTCATCCAACTACAATATTAGTGACTGAGCGATGAATATTAAAATAATTTATTGCAATTTAGAATGTATGATATTCGGGTAAATGTTACTTTTATGTACAAGCACTTAATAAATCAATTAATGCAAACTTACTTTTTGCCACTGTTTCGTCGTTTTGGTGCACCCGCCCATAGCATTCAGCGTGGTGCAAATTTCTTCCCACAGTCGATGACTCAGCGTACGGCCGTCGATACTCCTCAAGTTGCCTCGAGCCAAATCTCGATGCTCCTCAAGGAAATTGAGGAGAGCATCAATTTGTGCCGCGGTCGGTCCGGACATTGTGGCGTGTTCTTGCAGAGTGTTTGTTCATAACTTTCTTTTCAAAACTTCCAAAACACAAACATGAGAAAACTATAAACCCAAGGGGCACTTAACCACGGGTAAAAATAATTTAGAGTATTATTTAACTCGGTTTTTGTTGACATCTCATAACTTAACTTCAACACTTTACACTTCAGTAAGCACTTGATGACAAACGACCGAAATACGGTTATCGCTATACTTAACGATAGCGACAGATGAGATTTGGTTGAGTTTAATTTCTTTTCCAGAATTTTGCAAAAAAACAACTCGAGCATCGCTTGTGTTTACTTGTCATCGTTTAACTTTTTTATTTTGACAATCGGCAAAGGCATCTATAAGTCGGCTTCAAATATATTGTTTTTTTGAGAAATATTACGATGTTCGTTGGTATAAATACTGAATTATAAGCAAAATTCAATTTCCGTATTACAAAAAATAATTTTAGTGTGTAATTCATCAGTTAAATGATATCAAAATGAATACTAATGACTATTACAAACATATCCGAAAAACGTACAACTCTAGCACTACATTTTGTTCGGTCCGACACTCACCGAACATTGACTATGGTACCGACCGACCTGAGCCAATCCGAACTTTGTTCGTAGTAGGACAACATTGCAAAGTTCGGTCGTGTTTCGGTCGGTCCCGAACATTCGTATGTGTCATTTCAGAGTAGACCTCCTGGATTTGCACCCGATTGATGACAATATGGACACATGGGACTTAAATATAACTGAAGAAATGTGTATGGATGTATCTACTGTAGGTTCACTTCTGCCTTCGGGAACCCTTCGGAGATCACAGGCGTCATTTTATGTTATGTATGGCTTGGCCCTGGTCCAACATTAATATTTTCTATATCGTGGTTGTATTAGTCACGACACATAGCGCAGTGCGCAGCGGAACCTCATGAATCTTCTACAATAGAAAAGCTTAGTTATATTACTGTACTGTACTGTGTGTTTTTGCTAAGAGTAGTCTTATGACTAGAAATAGTCATCTAGTTTTCGGGGATCACCCGCATCCGCAAAAAATATTCATTCAATTTTTCCTTAAAGACAAAGCTTACTTGCATGAATTCTTTCAGTTGTTAACTTCCTTAATGAATCCGAGCGTCGTCATGTAGCTCATGTAAAGCATATATCAGAAAGGTGTAGTCAAATTTAAGGGTGTAGACTGTAGCCCAAGGGACCAACATCGAAATCGCGAAATAATCCACTGTCCCATACAAAACTTCAAATACTTACTCGACCCAAATAATTATATGGGACAGCTGTTTATTTTTTATCGATAACGATGTTGGTTCCAAAGGAAAAAGTTTTTCAGTTTGATGTAATATATTACGGCACGTTAAATTAGCTTGAAAACTGAAGTATATATCTTATCCAACTTCCCTGATTCCCAATACTTGCAAAGATTTCCCAGTTCTAATTAAAATTTCCCCGAACATTCACTTTGTATGTAACGTCTCTAGTTCTTCGTAGATTTTCCCGTGAAATTTACTAAGTTGGGCACTGAATCAATGATTTAAAGAACATTTCTCGGTGGAACAGTTTTAGGAACGGACCGATGATATTAACTGTTTGAATTGTTATTGATTGGTTTCGTTTCTGGGAGTGGCACCCGATTTAGATTTTTCAGAGATTTACCTATTCAAACTTATTTTTTTATTGATACATAGTACACTAAGGTTATTTAACTAAAGTTATTAAGAAGAGGAAAATTGTAGCAACACCGTAGAAGGAAACCGTCAAATGAATCACATACAACACATTTAAGTCATCATAACGACATGGAGTTTTGCCAAATAATCCTCCAACTACTTTAATTTCAAAGTTCTCGGAAGCATCAATAATATTGAATAAAGGAAACCCGTTTTCCTGCAATTTGTAAGATTCATTTGTAAATCAGAGAGAAATCTCGTTAATGGAAGTAGAAACAGAAGAATTCTCATGACCGTCTTATGCCACATACTCACATAAATAGCGGCGTCTTTAAACTATTTTTTTAATTATGATTTTTCCTTATGGATTATGTGGTCTGCAATAAAGATTTTATAAACATAATTATTTTATAAAAAATAAATGATTACTATAAAAATGAACAAACAATCAAAGCCAAATCAATAAAAGATCATTTAAATCAAAAGCAAATAAAGATGGAGTCAGCGATGATATAATCAATCACAGAGCAACACAATATTTTTTGCAACTCTGTTTAACCTGTTAGCGAACATTGAACTTGAACTAGAATAAAATAATTACTATGCAAACAAAAATGGAAGAAAGTAACTCTCATTAGTAATCTTTATTTTTATTTTTCTCTGAACAACCATTTAAGATCGATCGCCTATTACGAGTATATGCTTCAGTAAAAGCAACATAGTCAGATTTTATAATCTGAGATGAACTGGCAGACTGCACCACTCGATGGCATAGACAAGTGGAAAGCGGTTCGTACTTATACAATGACTTTCAACAGAATTGATATAAGCTTTTCGGTAGCTTATGTCAATCTAATACATTTTTGACTTTTTCAATCGTTATCGCTGATAGAAAGAATGTCACTTATTCTAGGCCCTCTGGTGTTCGCGTAGCCCTCTTCTTACCTTTGTCTATCTAGTTAAATGATAGCCTTGCAATTATATCTTGTATTTGAAGATGACCGAGCTTCTCCAAAACATATGTTTGATAACATCAAAGATATCCATAGAAGCCATAAAACCTCTCTCCTCATTTTCGTTCTGCCCACTGCCAATTTAGGCCAACATCTATGTATTCAACAATTTGTCTAATTCTGTACCAACAAACTACTCGGAGAAGTCACCGATGACTTAATCTAGCTGCTAAACATTGTGTCTTTATGCAAGTTTATAGTATAATTATGTATGTTGAGACAATGTGTGTTTTGTCATTGTTTGCAGGATGACCGTCACTTGGATCCTGTGACTCAACAGGCATAAGCGACAAATTTTAACACACAATATCATACGGACATTAACAATGTAGCTTTTGAAATAACGCGCAATATAACAGAGGAAACTAGGCAATTAATACTGAACAAGGATCACAATGAATGTTCGATGGAAGATATAGCTATAATCGCAATTAGTTTGTGGCTGAAGAATTATTCAATGGAGAATTAGAAGCTACAAACCTACATATTGCTTTAATAACTTTATCAACTAACAGCCAGTTGCATAAACGAACTTTTAAAGCTGTCATTAAATACTAATCTTCCATGAACTTGTTACAGAAAGTAACATTAAACTTGATTTTAACGGAAATTAAAGATCATTAGCGTTCATGTTCTAAATGGGGCATTAATGTTTGTCTTTGTGAAAGTGGGTGTTAGATAAGTAACAGAGCGGCTTGATAAACGCCTAATCTAAGATCGCAGAAATAGGACCGTTATAGGATTTCGTAGTCTTCTCCAAAAGGAATTCTCCATTATTCTAGAAAAATCTGCTCATAAATAGCCAAAATTCTTGCATCATAACATCAGCCTGTCAATAGAGACAATAGAGACAAATTATCCCACTAATCACCTCACATTCCTTCCATTATATCTAAGACAGGCATCACATCTCAGACTTTGTCACTTACATCTGACGCTAATATTAGTTCACAATGCTGCAGTGTTTGTAAATCGCCTTTCTTTGTTCCCTACTGATGTCATGGCTCAGCTACTGCTGAATTGTGAGTCAATAGATTTCAATAAAGATCAATATCAATAGATTTAAATAAAGATGAAGGGGCTCGTGACTAAATAATGACAGCCACATGGGTCGAAGGAACAGCGACGGTTAAGCCACGCTTGCCACGGTTGGTTTGTGGATGGGTGACTATACGAGCAATGGGCCGCCGTCGTCCGATAAGGGCCAGGCCCGGGTCGACGCGGACGCACATTATGTTCCACGCTCGCCTCAATGTACCTACAGGCAGCTGAAGGAACACGGGTGGGTTTTAGTCAGTAAGAGTCTGACACGCCCTCCCGCTCCGGTCAGAGCGGGAGAAGTTATTTGATAATTCCTCATCCAAAACAAACAAAAAAAAACCCTTCGAGCCACGGAAAACACGACGTTGGTCTCGGCTGTCATTCGAAAATCTTTGACAGTCATTACTGGTAGTCAGGAACCCAAAACTCTGACAACCAATCTTACCAAGGGGTCTTGTGTTACCCAGTAACTGGTTTGTGGAGGTCAGATAGGCAGTCGTTCCATGTTAAATACTGGTATTCAGCTGCATTCGGTTAGACTGGAAGCCGACCCTAACACAGATGGGGAGTGAACACTTTGTAAAGTCATAGGAAAATACATAGTAGACAGGAAAATAAAGATGTAATGAATTAATAAATGCAATCTTGTGGTGTGAATGTAACCATACCTGGTTTTTACTGTTTGCTTTCATCACTAACCCATTTCTGAGACTTAGCAACAATGCATCATCTCTAACATTAAGGGAATCCCTCCACCTGAAGCGTTTTAATGTAACTAATGTAAGCTCAGAGTTGAATCCAAATAGTTTCGAAATCATAGCTCGATAAACTAGAAGCCTTAAGTATAGAAACAAAGAGGCTTACACACGGATCTAAACAACATCTTAAACCTATTTAGACAATGCCTTTCCAAAGCTAGGTGTGTAACTTTAAAGAGATCGCTTAGCGGCGCCATTACAACTCAAGCAATAAGTTGACAACAGTCAACGTTACCTCGATGCATAATTGAGATGCCGCCAGCTCGCCAACGCTAAACCGTAACTATTTACCTGGATTGCCTTACCTATCTTGCATAAATATGCCGCAAATGCTATGAATATGCAAAGAAGAATTGATATAAGAAAAATATTTACTAACAAAGAGTTGCATGCTTTGGACGATGATATAAAGAAACAAAGGATCTAGGAAGGAAAGAAGTCTTAATCAAAAGATAACAAGATGTCAAATGTAAAACACTAGCTAGCAGATTATGATGAAAGCATAATCACTGCACATCATATTGAAATATACAGGCCTGACAAAGTCTTTACAATTACTAGCTATGGGCCAAAATTTATTTCTGTTTTTATGTAACCACATGTCCATTGACCTTGACCATGCTGACAAAATTATCATCAACACAAAATTCTGCACGGCTTTGGCAGTTTTTACCCATTTGTGTTCTTGCCCTGAAAGTCCTTGCATAAAAACGTGTAACAAAAACTACTATGACGAAGAAACATATTTTTTGCGAGTTCAACTTTAGAGTGCAAGTTTTTATACGTCTCGCATTCAGAGGGAACGGTATTAAGATACCAGCTTATAAGTTGTACTACTGTGTAGAGAAGTGACAATAATTTAAAGATAAAAATCAAGGCATGAGCTTTTCTCACATACTTCGTACCGATTCGTCATCAGATAAATAGATTGAATACTAATATTTGGTAAAATTTTGCATAAATCTATGATGCAACAAATGAGTTAAGGTATATTTTATCAGCCATAGAGCCATAGATATTTATTTACACCTCAGGCTTAAACATTCAAGTAAACCAAAAGCTTATACAGAAAATGTTGGCCAGAATCAACAGTAGTGGAAGTAGGCAGGGTAGGTGGCATTGTCTAAACAATGGTCATCAAGTTAGCCGACTGCCTTTGACCTTTACTTCAACAAAACTATAATGATATTCAAATGTAAGCCAAACATCTACGTATCACAAGATATCGTTTGATCTTAACACAGCGAGACGAGATAATAATTTAGATCTAAGCGTCTTTATTTCACGCAAATTATTTTGTTTATACGGTGCACAAGCGCCATGTTATTTTGAGGCGATTTGATTCATGAAAAGATGCTTTGTGACTTTGTATTTTTAATTATTGGAAATTTTACGTAAATAATTTCCTTGATGCGATATTCTGATTATATTTTCAGCCCCAAAACAGTGTCAGAGGAACTTACAATTTTGAAAATAAATTATCATGTAGCATACATTCAAGATACCTGGTTCAAGTCTACAACAAAATACAAATTGCAAGAAGGATGATGAAACACCGAAAAGTGACACATTGTCATAATAAATCAGTCTATCATTACAGACAAGCCCACTTATTCTAGAGGTATATCCAGTATATCGTCCGTACAATATTTTAAGATCATATAAAGAAGTGGGATTCTGTGGGATGTGTTATACTCGTCATAAGGGAACTATGTTTGAACATATATTCAAACATCAAGTTATACGCGTTAGCTTTACAAGTTTACATAGGCAATCTGAATTGCAAATCAGAAAATATAAATAATACCGTAACTTGCAAGAGGCCAAAACTGAGGTGGGACGTCTACGAGTTAACTCGGGCATCAGTGATGCTATACGTTTTAAGATTGCTTTTTAAAAAGACCAAAGTTTCTAATTTTCAATTTACATATTTATTTTCAATGCAGCATGTCTTCTTCTTCCAAACCGTCTCTTTAACTAGCAGTCATTTTAACTTTCTTTCTAGCACCGTCCACACATGACAAAACCCTTGTATCGTTTCTTTGTTCTATACCTCATGACCAATATGTTTGCTATCTAAATTCTCAAGTTTCTGTTTCGGTGTATCCCCGTTCCTTCCATATTCCATGTCGAATGATATCACGGCAGTCATTTTAACTTTCTTTCTAGCACCGTTCACAAATGACAAAACCCTTGTATCGTTTCTTTGTTCTATACCTCATGACCAATATGTTTGCTATCTAAATTCTCAAGTTTCTGTTTCGGTGTATCCCCGTTCCTTCCATATTCCATGTCGAATGATATCACGGCAGTCAGTGCATGGGACGTGGGTGCTCTAGGTCGCACACTTAGCATTTATGCGTTGTATGCTAAGTGTTCGGGAAGACAGTATTGTTTTGTCATACATTGTTGTTACTGCTATGGCATTCTGGCACATTTGTGGATTGGGTTTCTTAGTTTTCAGTCTGTTAAGGAAAGGGTGGAAGTTCCAAGTTTATTGTATTGTGTGATTGATTGTCTTTCTCAGATTTGTGATTTATTGTTTCACATTTTCCTGCATTCCAGGTGCCAAATCACCTAAGGCTTTTGATTCATCAAGCTTCTATAGCAGGAGGTGTCAACGAACATGTTTATTAATAAGGCTTGCCATTTATAGACACTTATTGGAACCAACGAATCTGATCTGAGAATTAAGTCTAGGAGGAAAACTTACCTTTGAACAGGGATTTCCAACCGGGTGGGGCGCGCCGGCTTATTAAATGTTATGTTCTTAGTACCAGAAAAAGTTAAGACTAGTTTCCAAAATCCAAACGTTTCATAATATTTACTTAGGTGCTGTAAAATGACGTTCAGCTTTTCTGCATAAGTCGACAAAATAAGTTTCCTATTTCTGTATGAATGGACTAAAGAAAACCGAACCTATCCGAGGCGGCTTGCTACAATTTTTGAGCTCAACTTTTCTGTTGACAAAGTAACTTCTACTTCTGTCTGAATGATTAAAAGAAAATCTTACCTATCCAAAGGGGTTCAAACATTTATGACCTCACTTTCGCTCGCTTTACATTATTATGCTTTTCTGCTTATTTCGACAAAGTAACTGATAGTAGTGATTTTAAAAGAAAGTTAGGAGAGCGCGCATGTTAAAAGTTTGGGAACCACTGTCTTAGAGGAAAGTAAGTCCTTAGTAGAAAGGAATCATGAACTAAAACTTCAAATCAAACTGAATGAACAAGCAGAAACGTCGGCGGTTCCACGAGTAACATAAAACAGTACATAGTGTGGAATTCTAAAAGACCTAATGTATTGAATTTATCTGTTGTTTTGTTAACTTTAGTTCGTATAACCGTATGTGTAGTAAAGTGTAAACTATTACAACTTGTACTAATACATTTGTGGCGGAATGGTAATCACAAAACAATCCATTTGGTTCTCCAATAATACGGTATTGGTGAATCAAATGGATTATTTTCGGCGAATTGTGTCGTTATTTCGTTTTGTAAGTGTATTATAATAAAAGTGAATGTAAGCTTTCAGATATTTACACTGACGAGCTATTTTAAAAACGTTCCTAGAATCAATAAGCTGCTTTGTTTAATAATAGTATCCAGATTGCATGTTCCAAATAATTGCTATATAATTTATTGTCTATTTTGACCAGACTTCTGTACTACATTACATCGATGTTAGAGTTGCAAGCTGCTGGTCAAAGACTAGTATTTTAGTAAATTGACACTAAATGACATTTTAATATGACCACATGGCAAAAATATCATGTTCTATTTCTAACCGGGAGTTAATCAGGAACTCCATTGAAGCTTGAGGTATTACTGTAGTATTTCGAATTCTTTAATTGAACCAAGCCCTAGATAAACAGTGCCCCATTTGATTCAGAGAATGAAGCCGGATTGTATTGTTTAAAAATGAACGTTTTCTTGGAAACGATAGCTATTGGCGATAGTTTCCGACCTCAGCCCGAAGGTGATCCAGTAGAAGTATTGTTTTATATTATCTTGTTAGTTGTTGGCTGTGAATGAATGAGTATTGTGTTGAGATACCTCCCACGTTAGTAGATATAGGTATTCCACCAAACCTGTTTAGTTAGGGTTTGGGTGAATCAGAGGTAGAGTTATTTTTAGGGTTCCGTACCTTAAAAGGAAAAAAAACGCAACCCTTATAGGACCACTTCGTTGTCCGTCCGTCAGTCTGTCCAAGACCAATTTTCTCAGGAACTCAAGGAGGTATCAAGTTGAAATATTAATATCGAAGACGTAGATTTAAGTTCCCTTGGATCACTAAAAAAATCAAGCTGCTAAGTCAAGGTAATTAAAAAATACGGCTATTTATGTGACATATTTTGTTACTTACAAATAAATCAAAGCCAGGGTAAGATCTCACAAGTACAAGTAAACGAAAAAGTCCAAAAATTGTTAATTTGTTTTTTTTTTTGCCTTTACCTACTTACATTTGCAGTTGAAGAATCGACCGTCACGAATATCGATGTATGGGAGAACATGTTTCTCAACTACAAAGTTAAGTTTGATTTTAGGATAAATTCATCCCACGGTTTTTTTTTCGAGCACAAAGTAAATTGGCGAGGTGAGATAATCGTGCGATTACGATACCTAAATTAATCCTACAGTTTTTATGAAGGTACTAAGTCTTGCCTTAAAATTCCTTTTATGTTATGTTAAAAATCAAACCCAAGCTTATGAGTTTTCCGAAGAAACGCTCTCGATCACACCTATACTATACGCACTCTATATAATTTGTAGTATAACCCTTCTGCCACCGATAGCTAGTGACGAAATGGCTACAGTAGTAGGTACCTATTACCCGGGAAGTGTGACTCACACAAAGGTCAAGCGCGTCAAGCGTCGGCACATTATTTTTATCAGCGTCGAAGCTAAAAATGTGTTGTTACTATTCTCGCCTCTACACAAGTAATTCAACCACGGTTTTATAGTACGAATGCTGCTGCGTAAGTAAGCGAAATATGTAAAACCAAATTCAAAATTCAAAATATTTTATTTCACATGGTAAACCTAGATGGGCACTTATGAAACGTCAGAAGCTAGGTGCACGGTTCCAATTGGTCGTTTCCTATGGAGAAGAGCCGGCAAGAAACTCCACGGTTACTCTTTTAAAAATAATTGGTTTTTACAATATTTTCAAATAACAGTATTAGGTATGGGAGGACAGTGTAGGTCTTTCAACAAGTACCAGGTACTTAACAAAATAATTATGGTTAGCAAATATGTCAACCAATATTTAAGACCTTTTATGTAAGTACCATATTTTATGAAAAATAAAAATTATTGTGTTCTAAGCTTGTTTAGTAATGTAAGATACATATGACTATTCAGCTGCATCCGGTTAGACTGGTAGCCGACCCAAACATAGTTGGGAGAAGGCTAGGCAGATTGATTTAAATATGACTAGGCTGGCAGCTGATGATATCTCCTTCTTGCAGGCTTACGTTTGATCACTGTCGCATCACTCGCATCTAATGACAATATGGGAAGCTTGCAAAGATTTAAGATTCTCAAGTTGTAACTGCCTCTCTTGGTGCAGAGTCCGGTACTTACTTCACTAAGTTCGAATAATAAATAAAATTGACCTATTTACCACAACAACACAAAAACTGGCCAAGTGCGAGTCGTACCACGCACAATGAAATCTTCTAAAGAATTATTTTTTTATAAAAAATATTTGGGATCCTCACAGCAAGCCCTGACATTTGATACGTCATACTGTACAGTTTGCATAACTTATTTTTTTAAATGTTCCTATTTACCCCCGAAAAGTGAACCCCTTATTCAAAATTCGTTTGGAAAAAAAAACTGCTGTTGACGAATTATACGAACACAAATGTACTGAACCGCTGATTTTTTATCGCGATTTCTGGGTTGGTCCCATAGTAAAAGTTGTTCATAATGATGAGTACTATGACCCCTTAAGAGGTTTTGCGTTATTTTCGTTACACCCTGTATATGTACCAAATGTCAACTAAATTGATCCAGTAGATTCGGAGCAAACTGGCTGTGACAGACGGAGAGACAGGTAAAGAAAAGAAAGAAAATATTGTTTTTTTTTACTTTTTTTTTTTTTAGGTAGACACCCAGCCAGCCAGACTGGCACACGAGTGATCCTATAAGGGTTCCGTTTTGTCCTTTTGAGGTACGGAACCCTAATAATCAGTCACTAATCCAAATAGCCAATGACTCATGAACAACCTCCAGCATCACTCATAGCCACGTCTCATCCCGTGATATCTGTTTCTCGTACCCCCCACGTTGGTATCAACATCTATGTATTTACTAAGCTGTCACTCAGTCACTCTTCAGTGGTCAGTGATCTTTGGTTTAACCTACAGACGAGCTTTTTGTTTTCAAGTTTTTGAAGAAAATAAATTTATAGGTACAAAGAAAAACCGGATTTTTGTGAAAAGGGGAACTGAGAAAATGTTGGAAAACAGTGAAAAATAACTGCAGAAATACACCGAAAAGATTATCTTGTTCCTTCTAAGCTCAAACGAAATAGTTCCAAAAACTAACCTCGACGGAGTTTAAATTTTCATTGATCATAAAACATATTTTTTATTTTATTTCAAGGATAGCTGTGATTTTTAAATTTCTTGATATGGTTTTCAAAATAATAGGAAAAAATACATAACGGACAGTGTTAAAAAAAAAACATTATTTTTCTGCTATATTTTGTAGAGAAGTTGAAAAAAGTGGTTCATCCTCATGCAAGTAGACCATATAACGATGTTCATGATGTTTTAAATGTTCAAAATCAAAAGTAGTTCCATGTAAAAAAGTGATCAAACGTCAGTCTCGCTTAATTTTTCGGAAAACTTGTGAATTATGATTTTCCATGAATACTAAACTTATTTGAAAAAGTTTCAGCCACATGCAAAACAAAGAACTCGACTTTTCAAATCACAAATAGTTTTGTTTAAATTCTTTTCCCTTTCTCACAACTAATGAACAAAACTGATCAAAATCTCTCTTAATTCAGATGGCGACCTATGATTCGTTAATAATTATTGTGGTCGTACTGCCTTCCGCGAGTTTTGAATGATCTTCTAGATGCTAGCTACAGAAACCTACGAACACAAGGGACAAGAAAGAAAGGATGTTGTCATTATTCTCCCAATGTATTTGATATCCATCTACACAGCACAAAGGAGAGTCATACTAACTGTACAACAAAAAATAACCCATGTTTTTGCAAAAGACGAATCATTCAGCAACATTACACTCCCAAATAGATGAACCGATGAAACATCACAAAAAAAATTGACTTCGACTTTATTCACTTGATTGATTGAAGTGTGCTATTTTCTAATTGAAGCTCATATTATTATTTACATTCTTGGCAACGTGCAAAAGAATCGTGTGTACGTCGTTCGCTTACGTCACAACTCCTGAATAACAATCCGTATAGTTTCAGATTTTATTTGGCATTTGTTAAGTTAGTAAATAGTGCACTCAGCTCTGTTTCTGGTGCTTGTTTGTCAATGGATAGAAGTAAATAAAGTTAGGTAATAGATAAAGGACATAGGTCGAATAAATCTAGACATTTAATCGTTCCATCTAACTTTTAAGAACTTTCAACTTGGCAACCAAGGTTGGTAACTTTGGTTAAACAATAAGTTTTGATGGAAGCTTATATGATCAGGAGGTCTACTACATAAGCACGATATTCGTGGTTTCGGCCGAAGTTAGCTAATATCACCTACGGAAATAATAATATTAGTTTAGCCCGACCTAAGAATTAATGACACCACGATTGGACAGCTGTCCCTACTCCCGATGTGTTTTTACTTTTAATCCATCCGAAAATGTTAGTTAATCGGGTATAGAGACTAGGGTCGACTCGAAGATACGAACTATTATCGGACGGGCCCGTACTTTCGTTGAAGGACTTAAAGAGTAGGCCCCTAATAGTGGACTGCGATTGGAAGACGCTTGATTAAAAGTTGTAACTGAAAACTGACTTACACACGCACACGTGTTCGGCGCTCCGATTGGCCCTTCACCAATGAAGGCCAATGAAGGGCCAATCGGATCGCCGATCGCGGTCGATGCGTAAAGTCGAGATGGTTAAAAGAAACTCACACTAGGGCCTCTGATGCCATGCCGTTCCATGCTCTGATCAACGCGAACATTAAATTAACGTACGTTTTTATTGTCCGTTTAAAACGAGCAGTCTTTGTGAAATGTTCCAAGGGCCTGTAACCTACCTATAAACAATTTTGGCCTTTCATTATACGCACAATCTTGATTATCATTACTGGGACGAAGGTTGGATGTATTTTAAATGTTTTCGTTTGTGCAAGCATCTTCTATTTATATTATGTCAAAAACGTCATAGGATTCATGTTAACGTCTACTGCTAAACATGTCCTCCTATTACCAAATCAATATGAATGTTTATTTTATATTATATGTAAAACATGCTTGCAAAGGCTCTGAAGGCTTAACTTTAGGTAACTTAAAGAACTAACGGATCGAATTCGCATCACAGTAATACGCTCAAAGACAGGCTTCGCCGATGTTGGCGATAAGACCGCAAGGCTGAAATGGGGCTGGGCGGGCCACACGTACAGGATACATCGGGACAGATGAGCCAGGGTCGTCACGCATTGGGTACCTGGAGACGGGCGTCGTCACCGAGGCAGGCCTAAGAAACACACACAGACTCTTTCTTGACTGATTGGCAGCAGGCAAAAACAAATGGCGAAGTATGGGGAGACCTTTGCCGAGCAGTGGACAGATTAGGTTATTAAAAAAATGCTTGGCAAACGGATCGGTGACCACAGTACTGACATCACAATTTGCGAAAAACAGCAGACATTTGGACGCTGCGCTGCTGCCAATACCTTACTGGCATAACAAAAAAACTTGGAATAAAATAACCAATATTAAAATCTGTTCGATAACACTCACACCCATTTACTTGAAACTCCACCAGTCTGGAGATCCTAAAACCGATCCTCTCCTAGAAATCAATAAAACTCTTTATTCCCGATCAGCTAATAAACCTACATACATAGCTAATTAGTGAAAACAGTGCACAAAAACATGGCAGAATTATATTTAGACGACACGACGCGTTGGCCGCGCGAGCTGTTTTTATTGTACGCCTTCCTACGATAGTGGGTTAGCATAACAATTGGGAATCAGTCATGGATACACAGTGATTCATCACATGGAAAAACTGTGATACAGTCGACCACTTTGATACTGTCAAACTGTTAAAGAATGAAGGAAAGCATTTGAGATCAGTATTAAGGCTACATGGGAATTATGAATAGGGCATAAGTGATAAATCAATAACTCAGTGTCTACTAATTGAAGCATTTCAGCTAAAATCAAGATGATCATGAAGCGAACTGACGGTGATAGCATATCAGATGGGCAATTCTCGTATTTTTTAAGAACGTTCACATTTTAATCTCTGCCATCTGTCAAAAATATATCTAATTTACCTAATTTTCTGACAAGTTTTTGAGCTGAATTGGCCTTCAACTCGTTTTATTGCCAAGATATTACTGAATCTAATAATTGAAGTCCTAAATTCAGAGGAAATTCTACGCAGACAATTATTGCTAGACAATATTTCCGTGAAAATATCATAAGTTTATGACCAATTCAGTTGCACGTGATCGTTCTAAAAATAAGGAATCACCAGAATTCAAGAAACAGATAAGTTGTCACTATTAAAAGCTAATTCCTCAAAACTTGTTACACTTCCAAAAATATTATGTTATTTTATCATAATTCCGATCATCGTCACTCCTTCACAAAAGAAACGTAAAGAACTGTTTGTTCCACGTACAGAGGTTTGTTGGCGCGCTCCCAAATAACAACTCCTGCGCAGCGTTGGAACGAAATGATAAATTATATCAATTTCGTGGTTCATTCATGTTCCCGTCTTCTAGGATTTGTTTTGATTATAATAAATTAATGATTTGTTTATGTCAAGGTCAGGGTTGTTTGAAATTGATGGGTGTAGGGCTGTCTGAAGATATAATTATGGAAATGCAACGGAATTCTTGGCATGTCTTGATACTGTTTAGATAAGGTTTTAATATTATAACTATTAAAACTGAGGAAGTTTCATAAGGTAATTAAAGGTACATGGTAGATAGGACCAAGTAAAAAACGTCATCCGAGCATAAACGGTGGTCCGTCAAATAAAATTGACACAAAGAACAGTTAAACTGATAAGTTTAGAGACGTTTAAATAACATAACGCCGGTAATCCCTGAAATGTTATGCAGAAGTGTACAGTCACGAGCACCAATATGTATACACTTAGTAACTTTTAAAAGTGATTTTCTCTTCCTGTGTTAATTGTAATTTTATGTTATTACGAACATAGTATATTGGAACCCATACTATTATGGACTAGGTCGTATTTCAAAGTTGCAATCGTAATTCCCCGAGTAAATCGCTTTTGCATTTTGCCAAGTGTTTACATATTGTGGCTCGTGACTGTACCTATACTACACCCTCGCCCACACCACTAAAATAATATCACCTGAAATTAAATAATCCTATACCTACTATTAAATGAGCAATATTTGTAATCACGTTCTCGAAAACCATCTTTACATACCGAGACTCCTCCGTGCCTCGGAAGCACGTTAAGCCGTTGGTCCCGGCTGTCATTCGTAGATTTTTTACAGTCGTTACGGGTCGCCAGAAGCCCGACAGTCTGACAACCAGTCTTACCAAGGGGTATCGTATTACCCAGTTACTGGGTTGTGGAGGTCAGATAGGCAGTCGCTCCATGTAAAATACTGGTATTCAGCTGCATCCGGTTAGACTGGAAGCCGACCCCAATATAGTTGGGAAAAGGCTAGGCAGATTGATTGTTCTCGAAAACGACTCTAAAGATTTAGACAAAAGTTGCAATATCGGGGTTTACGGGGGCGAAAAATCGATCTAGCTAGGTCTTATATCTGGGAAAAGTCGTTTTCTCTATTTTAACCCGAACAGAGATCAGTCGACCAGGTACCTACTACATACTTAGTAATGTTTTAGAGGTTTAAGGAACAGGAAAAGTTCACTCATCCTCTATAGAAAAGGGAGGATCCTCCGACCAGAGGGGTGTCGTGTCTGGTGGGCAACTGCCTAACGGTTGAAGTCGGACGGGTGTCGTGTCTGGCGGGCAACTGCCCAACTGTTGAAGTCGGTCGATCGCGCGGTACTCTAATTGCGCGATGCAGGATTTGTGTGACGTCAGGATTTTGTGTGGCGTCAGGTCTATGATGCATAGTTCGCCGCCACAGTGTTATTGTAGATATTTTGTTGCCAGTGCCAACCCAGAAATGTAATAAATCACGTCGAGTCAATCAGCTATTGCATTCTCAACTAATTGCGTGTACAGTGAGAATGATTGAAGAATTAATGATTAATTGAACAACCCAATCTAGACTTCCCTCAGGCAAGTCCAGGTCGTCTTGCAATCCTAAGAAGAATACATACTCCTTTTGCCTCGTTTACGTTCATACATCTGGTCACACACGCACGCCGGTTGCGAGTACTACGCACCTGACCTTTCTGAAGAATATTACCAATAAGGTCACTAAGAAAAGAAGGTCTGGTCTTAAGAAGAGAATCTATAAAAATAGCCTTTATAAGTGGAGATCCTTAAAATGTGCGTCTACGCCACTTGAGCAGATAGCTCCGCTATCCCCTATTTACACGATGCAAGTTTCTTACCTGTGGCATACAATAACATTGAAGCAACAAATGATTTGCATCGTCTAATCAATGTTTAGACAGTGAATCTTTAATAGCTGTTTCAACTTATGGCATGCCACCGGCAATTAAATCGTACCATGTAGATCAAGCTTTACAATTGGCTAATAATTGTATTTGGCTTGAAAGAGATATTTACCCATTTCTTTTTTTTTTTTTGGATATAAAATTTTCTTACAAGTACTATACTTTTTTTAAATAAATTAATAGAAATATAATATTTTTTAAAGTTTTTAAAACATATGGTTATAACAAGCTCAATAATTTATTAATTAATTAAATGAGAACTATTTATTATGGTTACATACAGAACTTTCTACCAACTGGAACAAGAACTTCATAAGTCAGAACCGTGCGGTATTTAAATTTATTGAGCCAGTCCAGCTGTGTGCATCTACCAGCTGATACAATCCACTTTAAATGCAGCCCAACCCAGCCAAAAATAAGATCAACAAGATTCTTAGCAACGACTCCGAAAACGGAACAAAAAATATGCCAACGATATCTGTGCTACCACCTGTCAGTTTAAATATTATACAGGCACTTCACGACGTACGCCTGTTGTTCCACTCACTCACACATGCATAATTTTTTTTTTTTTTTTTTTTTACTATGGCATCTCGCAGGTATACCACTAAGGTATTTACTGCTCAACCGAACAATCCTGTGGCTGCCTTAAGCACTACACTCAAAGCCTCCAGCCAGGAGCAACTATTCTAAATTAAAATTAGGCGAACGCTCGCTAAGGGCACCCCCTGTGGGGTACGAACCTCGGCTTAGGGCGTCGCTGAGGGGGGGACAGCAAGATGGGACAGGCTGGATCACGGATATATTATTATTAGACGGGGAATTTAAAGCTACGCGCTCAGCTGCGGCGCGGGCTGGCGCTTCATCGGACAAGACACATGCATAAGTCTTGTGTCTCATTAAATCCTTCCTTGCTCTTATCCCAATTCATTCAGAACTCATCAATTCATCAGACCTCATCTCAGGAATCACGCCCTTACTAGCCATATCATACTAGTATTTTAAAAGACCGGGAGTCTAGATTTGTGTCCGGTTGACGGCAATAGGTGTTAGTATATTAGTATACACCTCTGCCCATCCCTTCGGAGAATACAGATGTGATCTTATGTTATTAGTCAGCACAGTATTTCTTCTTCCATACATCTCTCTCAGCCATCATCTCAGTAGTCACCATCTTTCTAGCCATATCTTCTTCCACACAGTTCACATATCATTTCTTTAATAAGTATTCTAACGGGGAATTGCGGGGTAACACTTTCGGATTTCGAAGATTTATGTGTAAGCGATCTTTGAGCATGTGTGTGTGTGCCCAGACAGCGAAGGTTGAGAGTAAAGAGTCTGTATACTTTAGTAAATTTAATCTGTGTACCTGTCCAACGCCATCTGCCGGCCGAATCTTACGCTTAGCATAACATCTGTTTCCGCGTTTATAAATATTGTTTGTCTGTATGAAGCCTTGGTAAAGAAATAATGGTGGATTTTATTGATTTGATTGTTAAATTATAAGGTCAGTATTATGAATGAAAATTCGTATATTTTCCAATGCCATGTTTTCAGTAAAAATCTGTTTGAAATTGTAATGGCAATGACAATTCCAGCTGTGTTACAAGGGTAGGTTGTAATAATGAAGTATGATGAAAACATCTAAGAATGACGGAAATTCTAAATCAATTGTCGCCATAGCTTATGCCTAATATATTTTATTAATTTCCTTTTTTCCTAATTATTTTAGGCTTCTTGATATAACACTTATGCATAATACAAAAAATACCAAAAACCATCCTTTTTTGAATGCAGCGAAAAGACACCGTATAAAATACACTACAACCGTTTGTTTACTAAAATAACCAGGTGTCCGAACGTACTAAAATCTAGACCGTTTTACACCATAAAAAAAACACAAACTAATCAAGTAATTCTATAATAACAGCTATATAAAGGTCAGTATATTCCCGCGCTGCGACCCCTGCCGTATGATAATGTTGTATGCAAGGTGCGTGTGACGTCACAGCGACATATGGCTGAGCAGCGCACGAGTTTGTGTACGTACGGTGGAGGATTTTGTACGCAGATGATACGGGTGAACTGAGGTAGGAAAGAGAAGGAAAGGCGTTACGATTAGCATCAGATAAAATAAAAGCGCTCCCCGGGCAAAGTAGCGATGCTTGGGAGGCCTGCATTCAGCAGTCGGCTGAAAAGTTGAGTATTCATAAAACAGTGCCTTCGCACTATTCTGGGCGTGTTAGAAAACTTGGAAAGAAAACAAAGAGTTAGAATCAGAATTTATTTATTTTTATGAATGTAGTTCAACACATCATACTATCACAGTCTATAAACCAATGCAGTCATTCGACGAATCAGGGCAATCGTGCGGGTGTGAGGGGTGAGGGGCGGGTAGGGCGAGCCCGAGCTGCATACGTCGCCATTGTTTGTAGCTCGGGACATGACTTTCAGGGCTAACGCGTGTCTTGTTTTAAATGTTTTGATTTGACACAATTAGAATGGTGCATACGACAATGTGCTGCGCGAGAATGCATGTGTGTATATTAGTAATATTAGCCAATCTGTAGATATGAATTAATGAATGATTAATGAGAAAACGGAAACTGATTCAATAGGTACTGAATAAAAAATATAATTTTATTTATATTGATAACAAGCTCTTATTCCCAAATAAAATACAAGACTGCCATGCAAAAAAAAAAACTAGCGTCACTCGGGACGATTTAGAAATTGTAACGAAACCCTATTAAGTCCAAACTGTTGAGGTATTTAAAAGTTATGGCGGAACAAAGAAATGTACATACATTCATACATACATGAAACCTAAAAACATTACCCTCCTTTTTTGGGCAGTTGTGTAAAGTCTGTGACAACCCTAGGTACTGTGGCCTTGTGCGGTGTCGGCATTTACCCAAACATCAAAGGCGTCGGTCCACTTTTAATCTTTACACTGTGTGTGTATTGTCAATGATTTAATTATTTCTGTACATTCTACTATATTATGGTGTAAGTACATAGGTATATTATTCTAACGTAATTCTTAACTTTAACATAGCAAATTAATTAATATAACTAGCCACACTATGTTTTTAGGAGTTGCAGTCATTATGTAACTTTATTTTATTTCGCACAACAAATCACGTCATACATATATGACGCGATATATTTGTTGTTAAACGAATGACTACATAGCCAGCAACTCAAGAGATGACGAAATGTTACTTGAAGCAGCTCACAGATAGGAGCTAATCATCTAATGTCTGTTCCAAAAGTATCTAATCAAAGTGTAAGCACACCCTGCTCAGGTTAAATTCTTACGTAATCACACCAATCACTCACTAAAGGGAATAAGTAACACATTTATCTGTGATTAGAGAGTTTCAACTTCATATCTCACCAGAATATCCAACATTTTAAAAACTGTATAAAAAAAAAGTTTATTTCAATTAACATACTTGGTTTACATTCTTATTGTATAATTTGGAGACTCCTTTGACTCTTTGTATAAATCACATTATTAAATTGTGATTGAAAAATCATCGATAAAAATAGAGGATATAAAATTTTCCTCAATTATCAAATGATTTTTTTTTGTTAAAGATGATTTTAAACTACAAATTGGTTTCCACAGGTAAATTTTCAGATCTATTTGTTTACATTCTCATCAGATACTTTTGGATCAGACCAAAAGTATCTGACCTTAGTCATCATCCGTTATCCTACCACTCGCTCTAAAGCGCGCCCACCTCAACCATTCGCCCGTATGTTTCTCATCACCTGCAGTAAATGGATTCACCCTTGTTTTGTTCGCATTACAGCGTATAAGGTAAATTACTTATGTGTACGTAATCAGGTCTGCGAAGGCGGTACAGATGTTATTACTGATAACTGACATAATTATAATGAAATAAGTTCAAGCGTTAAGTTACCTAGAGGTTAAGTTACGAGAGGCTTTACGAGGTTTACCTTATCCATGTGGTTTTTTAATTATTTGCCTTATCATCAGCCTATAACCATATAAGCCGTAATAAATAAATAAAAAATAAATAACGTTCCCACTGCAGGGACACGGCCTCCTCTCAATGAGAGGGAGTGGGCTATAATCCAGCACGCGTGTCCAGTGCGGATTGGCAGATGTCACATGTCTCCGAATTTTTGGTTCTAGGACATGCCGGTTTCCTCACGATGTTTTCCTTCACCGTTTTGAGAGCAGTGGTGATGAAATAAATTACACAAAGTAATGCGCCTGTCTGGATTCGTACTCACGACTTACTGTTCGTAAGTCGGGGCCGCCACCACTGGGCCACCGCTGCTCTCAATTTTTTTTCCATTATAAGTTTTATTGTGCTTTGTTGCGATGCGGTGCGCTACGTATGTCGTTTGTACGCTTCAAGGCTACGTTACGGGTCCCACCACTCCTAACACGAATATTTTTGCCAAGATGTTAACATAACCAGAATCCTAACTGCGTATCACACTTTTAATCACAATCGGAATGATTTTGAAGGCTAATCCATTGCTTCATATGTTCGAAAAATTAGTCTGCTCAACAACGTAAATAACGCAATGAATGTTGTTGAAATGTCAAAATGAAAGGCATTCCTACTATAAGTGTGTTACGCAAATACCCCGCAGTGGTAATCTGCAATCCAGACATATGTTAGTCCTCTTTGAGAGAACAGAAGCTAAATGTGGGTGTACTACACTTCTGCCTAGCCCTCCGTGGAATAGAGGCGTGTTGTTAAGATAAAGCTCTGTGGCCTTTGACCATAATAATGATAGGTACCTACACCTGCAATCTTGTGACAGGAATAATCCTTAGTCACATAGTTTTTCTTACTTCTTGATTCAGAAACCTACCATTGTATCATTGGTGCAAACTGTATCTATGACTTCAGTACAAGATACAAGACCCAATTGCGTCGAAATGTTAAGTCAGTTTTTTTTTTTTAAATCTGCTGTTTCCTACGAAAGTGCAATACTGTTCATAAAAAGTACATTAAAACGAATCGACAGTACATTAATATAGCTAAGCGAAGTCAACGTCCTATCGCAGTAACATTTCTGAAAGCTCACAATTAGCTATAATCCAAACATTTCAGTCTAACTGAACGGAACCTAGATTGAATTCCAGGAATAATAATACGGAACACAATAACAGGTTCACGGAGAAATCAAAATAAGAACTGTTTCAGTTCATGTTAAACAATACGACCTAACGACGACAAAACACCCACGACTTTTGGGCGCACCGACCTGGTTAAGTTTATAATACGTTTTTATTTTTAATAATTTATTCATCTTTATATAGATTATTTTCTATTTAATGAATGTGAGAACGCTGTAGGCTTAGTGTACTGTAGATTTGTTGACCATATGTAGGTAATTATTTTGTTAAGTACCTGGTACTTGTTGAAAGACCTACACTGTTCTCCTATACCTAATAACACTGTTATTTGAAAATATTGTAAATGCCAATTATTTTTAAAAGAGTAACCGTGGAGTTTCTTGCCGGCTCTTCTCCATAGGAAACTACCAAATGGAACCGTGCACCTAGCTTCTGACGTTTCATAAGTGCCCATGTAGGTTTTTGAGTTTTTTTTTTTTTGAATTTTGAATTTTTTGAATTTTTGGTAAATTTAAAAAACCGATCCGAGTCGCGCACTTGGTCGTAACGGCCAACTAGCCGGTGCGAGATCCCTAAGAAGGGCTGTGTACGACAGAATTTCTACAAGAAATTGAAGTACGTAAAATAGCAAGAAAATAACTCAACAGCGGATAAAATCTTGACAACCGTTGAAAACTGTTGAGTAGTAGTTGGTGTGTGTTAATTTGCAGTTCCATTTTTAATTTGGGACTACACATTGTCTACTTTTCAACTTCAAAAAGGAGGAGGTTCTCAATTCGGTTGTATGTTTTTTGTTTTGTATATTTCTTACGCGATTACTCCGCCAATTATGAATTGATTTTGATGATTCCTTTTGTTTTTGGTAGGGCATAGTTCAGAAGTGGTCCCATATAAGTTTGGTCAAGATCTGATGAAGGGTTTTTGAGTTAGCTTCAATAATAAGTATTTTTCCCACCTAGTATATGTGGATGATGTTCTAATAGTTCCTGTCACTGTAATTTACATAGCAGGTAGTGGTATTCAAATTTTTGTGGAGGGTTTGTGTAGGTACCACAACTAAAAACTGAAAGTCGGTGGCAAAAAAAACAAAAATACAAAACCAAAGACACCGACTTCCGAAATCAAAGTAATTTTTCACTTTGTAGTGTTTAAAAGTTTTTATTAATCTTGATTATTTATTAAAATCGGAAAACTGGAAAAAATAAAAGAAAGAAATTAACTCTCAGCTAGATACGAAATACTACGTGTCGAGTAATTTTGTGTCAATTCAGATGATGTATTAAAGTAGCAGATATCGACTTTGTGTGACCGTGCCTATTATAAGCAATTAGTTGAAAACTAATGAATTCACATACTAAATCAGTAGGTAGAAGATAGTAACTAATATTTTGCTATTACAAGCCAGAATGTTCTTATGAATGACGAGTCAAAATCGATGGTGTACGCTCCTCTTAACATTTCGATAATCATGAATGAACCCACGTCACTGTGGTCAGTACTCAGTACAAAACTACAAACTTCCCAGAAATTTATTCATGCCCGTTGAAAGATGACGTGATTGTTTACAAAACTAATAACAATGTTAAAATCTTGTACATTTTCATTTAAATTATATTTCAAATGTTAATATTATGGTATTTTAGTTTAACTTCCTTATTTAATCAAGTGATGATTCAGTGAGGAAAAGTTGTGGGCTTAAAATATCTAAGCTACTAATACTGCCACCTAGCGGCGAGTAGCGATACTCAAGTTACGGCGATTTGTTAGTAGTGTCGTTCTGTTATACTAGATGGCGCTGTACGAAACTTTGAAATCATACTTTTTCATAAGTTTATATTCTAATACTTTTTATACGATTTTTCCCTAAATAATACTGCATAGATAGTACTTACCCAGAATCCGCTACCGTTAAAGAAGTATCCATGAAGAAAGATGAGACTTACCTGAAACAGAGAAAATAATGCTGATAAGTTACACATTTTTCATACACTGAAGACGAAAACATACGTTTGAATAAATACACGTGAACAATAATTTTCAGTGAACCATCAACAAGAAAAAAAAATGACAGACGTTATAGTAGACAAACAGAGCCAATAACCGGTTCGAGGGGTATCCACCACTACCTATCTGTATAAACTTACATCTGTATTGTATTGTATCCACACCCTTACCACACGACAAATACCTTGGAGCGAATACATACTACACATACATGACCATATAACCTAACCGATAAATTAATAATGTTTTCTAATCTCAATTTTGCCGGAATAGATATATTCGTCTGCTAAATTGTAGGGGTTTATTTATAAACGTTGCGTAAAGTAGAAATAAATTTAATCACAAAAAAAGAAGTTTATTTTTATTTTTGCAGACGTTTATCATTGCTTAAGCAACGTTTATAAATAAACTCCTTAGTTTATAACACTTAACTAATTCGATAATCCTGCAAAGGTGCAAAACCCGTGTCTATAAACTGTGTCCGTTTTTATTAAACTCTTTTACCGCCAAGAGCAATTGAGCTTAAAAGTCCGAAGATTGTGCGAATCTCTACGGGGAAGATGTTTGGAGAAAGTGACTATCTTCCGAGATGACCGTAGTAGTAACTCCACTAGCTCTCACAGAATACCGCGGGCTTCCAGACGGCATCAATGCGGTTAATTAAAGCCTGGACTCCAGTCTAATTGGAACACAAGCACCTGTAGAAACTATGATGTAACTGGGTATAAATTAGATTAAGGCTACAGGAGAACTAGAGATATTAAATTATAGAAATGACACCACCATTCTACAAAGAGATTAAGAATCATTATGATATTGAATGGCAAAAACTGTTTGCGCACGCCCACCTGATGTGGTCATCTACATTGCTTCATTTTTTATGACTTATAGACTCTTTGAAAATTCAAAAGTGCCTGTAATTGGTTTAATGGAAAAAGTACTTTGAGTTTGACAATACAACACGCATTGCAGTTGCGTTATACAAACAAAACCGACAGATAGACTCTAGGGGCAAAGTGTTTAGGTCTCATGAGACGTTTTACATTCATTTTTCTATAGTATCACAATCTTAACCAACTATACCTTCCTCTGGTGTTTTAACGAGCTGAGAGTTCTTCTTCTTTTCAAATCGCTGTTACAACATTGTCTAGTTCACTAGATAACTTTGGCAGTAGGTGGCCACGTTGATTGCGACTGCAGTAACGTTCTTGACCTACGTTCTCAAATGTACGGAAGTACACTTTGTACGAGAAAACAAGTGGGCCATCATAGTCTGATCAGCAGCACCGCATTCGCACTGGGTGATGGACCTATAATCCCTCATTTACGCCCGATTTTGTTCGCAGCAGCCATGGCTAAGCTGAGACCGGTAAAGTAAACAGCTTTTTTAACTGTGCTGAGCTTTAAAAGGGAAATCTATTGTGATTGCGTTACGTGATCTGGTTGCAGTGTGTTTGTCATTCTGATTGCTCATTCGGACGAATGAGTGAGCATCGTTTTTTTAACGCAATCAAGCTCTGAGGTAACCGTCGGTTTTTTTACACCGATGCACGATGCGATGTGTGAAATTGGTACAATTTGGAATATTTACATAGACTGTATACATTCACATAGCATCAACACTGTAAAATTCCTGTCGTTTCACACAACAAAACCTATTAACAAATTCTTTCCCTTTTATCAATATTGGTTTGATTATTAAACCGTGAAAACGTGTTTGTCTGCCTATTTACTAAACACTTCTACTTTGATTGGGTTGAAGGGTTAGCTACAGAGGTAGTATCTCATTTTTCCTATTAATATTTGACAAACAATCTGCTCTACTCGAAAGAAAAGCTTATACAAAATCCAGTAACATATTGCTCATATACGTCGTAAATAGTCGTAATAACAACACCGGTTCGGTACGAAGCATTTCATTGAGCCGTGCCAATATAAGGATATGATATGAAAACACGACAGAACATAATGTAGATTCGTGTTTCAGCTGAAGGGGAGGTAATATTAATTTGTGCAAGACACAAGTTTAGGTAGGTGGAATAGGGAGAGGAATCCTTTGCCCTACTGTCTTGGGAAAGCAAGGAAAATATAATTGAGTTAGGATTCAATTATTATTAGTTAATTTAGTAATACCTACCTAGTTAATTTTCGAGTCTAAGTTAGTTAGGAAAAGGTTACGTCGATGATGATTCAACGCGAAATCTCTAATTCGCAAACATTTTAGCACCAAAAACAATTTAATAGAAATATCATGAACAACATCAAACTACATACATACATTGTCTAAACCTCTCTACTTGGCATTGATAAAAAAAAACTCAAACACGTGGGATCCTTGGTGCGGATGGACGGAATTTTACTAGATCAACGCGTAAACACGCAACGTGCGTAATTTTACGCGCGTTTTGTTGGTAATAAGGGATATAATGTGTGTACGTTTTATCGGATCTGAGAATTTTGTAAATAAAAAACAATGGTGGTTATATTTGGATGAGTTGAGTCATCATAGTAATTTGATCTATGATCTTTACTTAAAATTCTAACGTAGTTTCGTAATTCTTTGTAGACAGAAATATGCGCATCGAACTGCTATCTAATTACGCAACACATTGTCGTGAACGATTACGACAAATTGGTTTCATTTTGACAGTTCCACAACAGTCATTACGTTGTTGAGCAGATTTTTTTCCGTGCATTTGTTTGCATTTTTTTTTAAATATTATAGTTGACATACATAATACATGTACCCAATAAAAATAGCATTATCAAAACGTACCTCATATATTTCATCTTTTACTACATTCAACAGTCAAAAAAATTAGTCCATGTTGAAAAGGCGCAAAACACTACTGTAGTAACCATCTGGATTTTACCTGTCTGCAGTTTGTCAGCGGTGAGGCTGCGCAAGAGTCGCTTGATGCTGCGCCGCCGGCGCACGCCGCACCCGTCGTCCGGTGAACTCATTGGCATAAGGACGGCGACATATCACTTGCCGCCATTTTGTTTTGCACTTGTGTTTACACTTTTGGTTTTAGGTGGTCATAATTGAATTTGATTTATATTAACCTGTTAAAGTTAAATTTTCTTTAGGTATATTAAGTAATATTGAATCTAAAAGGAATAATAATTCACATTTGAAATACAGTTCGAAGCTCTTGTCCTATTCTATCTACTACAATTTATAATGCATATCTCAAGCTACGTGCCAGTACGAATATCAATCAAGAGGGTTTAGACCTCACCTGTACCGGTAACCAGGGTAATCCAGAAGGGTCGTAAGACATAAACGTACGGATTACCTACTCTGAATGTATGACGATGCAGAAAAATCACGAATTTATCAAAAGTCTATATAAAGTCTAGACGAAAAACGAGCGACAAAAAGCCTCATAGATAACATCGTAAAAACAGACTGGGCCAAAAAAGAAAGCTTGTGAGAAGCACTGAAAGCTTTAATAAAGGGCATACGAAAATAGATACAGCAAACTGGAATCTATTCAATATTCCAAACACGCTCTTATTTGCATATCCACTGGACGAAATTGCCTAAGGAATCCCTTTGATACGACGCGACAAAAATATAATGAAACTAGGAAAAACAGAGATATTTTTTTTTTTTTTACTTTAGGTATTAATTAGAAAACAGAAATAAAACTGATAAATATTTAACTATATGTCAGTGTAAAGGTGAAAGGTCACTGCACTAAATGAGACGAAAATTTTGTGATACTTACCTGTAACATTATTTTAGAACCTATACATCATAATGCCGATGTCGCTTGCCGCGTAAATGTAACAATGGCCTTTTCTATGTGCCGCGATCCACAACAAACCTCAGACACTTCGCCGTTTTGCCAAGGTTCTGTAGGCATCAAAGCATAATGAATTGGATACCTATTATACATATAGTAAAAATATCAGTTTAAAAAAATTAAGTCACATAATTATATTATATTGGGTCCGCACCTACGAAATTGGCGTTTTTTTCTCACAAATAGAGAACCTCGTCACTTCTATGATTTAAAATATTCATCAATTGCTTGATATTATATCGAATAATGACCATCATAGACAACTACCGATAGTAAAAAAACCTTATTACTTATAGTTTTCTAAACATTAAAAATACCTTACGAGGCTTTTGGCTACTTTTGTATTTTTGTATTTTTTTTTTCTTTTATTGTGCGTTTTGTTTGTGCAGAATAAACATATTTTCTTTCTTATCTTTCTTAAAAATGACTCCTCTTTTTGGTTAGCAGAAATTACCACTATTTTATCTTAGTTTTTAAACATTAGTGCATAAAAGTTTTAAAACAGTAGTGTAGATGTAGTGTTGATGGTTGTTAAATAAATTAAGAATATGTTAGTATGAAAAATGCAACTTCTTTCAAATTCTCCATACAAAACGGTGGTTATAGGTGGGGACCTAATATATATTTTATGTATTATTTGTGTAATGGATTTATTTTAATGTTTTCTTTCTTGACAAACTTGTACCTAATATACCTACATAATAAGTGAATGTTGTGGTCTCCTATAATTGGAAGCGCACACTTGTTTTTTCCCTGTTTATGTTGACATGTATGTAATTGTGTAGCCTCTGTTGACGATCCAATAAAAAAAAAAAAAAATGCTTTATCGAATTGGCACATTGCTCGCGGAACAGATGGCAACATCAAAAAGTTCTACAAAAACAGTAACTCTCATTGTGTCCATTGGTATGTTTATAACAAACCTCACGTTTGCGAAAATTATTTTTTGTGTAATGAGTTTTTTTTATCTTGATTGTTATATTTTACTAGCTCATTAATTAACAAAATTTGTAATCCATTGGTAGACGAGAACTACTGCCAAAAAAACTGATATGCAGTTTGGCAGACTATGTGTATTGTTAATACAGATTTTGAACAAATATATAAAATAAGTGACAGTTTTTATAAAGCTCTGTGTGTCATGTGCACGCCCGGGTTAGTTGGCAGTTCAGCTTTCGTGTGTTTTTTTAATGAAATAGCTTTTAAACAAGAGAAATGCAAGTCTTTTACAGAAATGAGGAATGTTTTACAAAGCTTCCTTGAAATTAATGCTGTTTGAAATTACAGCTTTGCTTATTTGAATTTCAGTGCAGTTTTGTAAGCGAGCAGTTTGACCTTTTGAACGGAAACAGAAACCTATTTACGGACTGAAATATAATTGCCTGGCTGCTTTTGAACAGTAAGAATGGTTCGATTTGAACTTTGAAGTAGAAACTGGTTGAACGTATTCTGATAAATAATACTCTTGTAACTTATTGAACTCAATCATCACATAACAATATATGACTTCATTTCATTCCGCATACATTACAAAACAGCGTCATTAAGTTGATGATTTCTTGAATAGCATGCGATTGGAAAGGCCTATCTTCAGCAGTGGAGTGGACACCAGTGAAGTGAGTTATAGGGTGATCCCTATAACTCACTTCACTGGTGTTGGTATTAGCAACATTTCCTTCAAAAGGAATACCGCTGAACCCTGACTACTCCTACATATGAGCTGGCTTGTAAATGATATACATATACAAGCCAGCTCATATTCCCGTCGAGGTAAAAATCAAAAACACCCGCCACTACAGACAACTGTGACTAACTCCAAATCGACTCGAAACTCGTAATTCTTCGTTTCCACATTCCTGCAATATAATAAGTGTCACTATCAATTCGTTCGACCGTTTTAAAGCGTTCATTGCGCAATGTCAAGGCGTAAGGTCGGCAAGAGACCACAGAGTAGAAAGTTAATGGAGTGCTTATTTGGTCCGAAAGGGCAAGAAGCAGCGTTACCTACATATTTTATATTTATTTTACTGATTGTACCTATTAGAAATATCTACTCGGCTAAATGCGACGAGGAGCCGGTAAATAATACAGCATTTATGTATCATCATCCAAGTGTATACGTAATACCATGATACGCTCCAAAACGAATCGTCGATGTGGGCAAAGCGTTTGATAGGCTGAAGTGGGATTGGGCAGGCCATGTATGTGAGATGCATCGCGACGGATGGGCCAGAGTTGTTACACAGTGGGAGCCAAAAGACGGGCGTGGAAGGCAACTCACAGGAATGAGTAGAAAGCTGTGGGGGAGACTTTTGCTCAGCAGTGAGACAAAACAGGTTGAAAAAAAGTGTATAGCAATCCACTGCAGTGTCAGTTAGTAATAATTATAATGACGTTTTTTTTTTTCTAGAACCCTAAAACATTCGCGGTATATTGGTATTGACACTCCATTTTTAAATCTACTCTACGATCAAGGTCATAAAATCATCCAAATATAAGTCCCACGCTGGGCGCCAACATAAACGATAATTTCCTGTTTTTGTTGCTATAATGTAAATACAGTGGTTATAAAAAGTATATTATATAAACTTTGGTGGCGAATTTCCGACGGAAGGAGGCCAGATGTATTGGTGATGGACTTGTTGTCCTAAGGTACGTTGTGGCGAAAATAGACGGTAACTTGGGACCCAAGATATAAATAGGTGTTTGGCAAGTCGCAAGCGTCGGGCAAAATGTTATTGGGGTTTTCTTGGCCTAAATTTAATTTGATTTCATCGAAACTTAATTTTGTTCTTAGACATAACATAACAAAAATCACGCCTGTACTTCCCGAAAGGTTGGGCAGATGACACGTGTATAGAAGTGTAATTTTGTTGGTATTTACAATAAAACCACCTAATACAACCAGCTACACAGTCCAAGTTCATTACCCCCTAGGGCGGGTGTCAAGGCACAACTGAGATCAAAGCGCATCTTCCGCCTCGCTGCCTCACTATGTATGTAATAAGGCACACAATACGTGCAGCCTTTAATATTAATTGATACCTGTTGTGGTCGGCAGACTGGAGTGGGATTAGTGAAGCGTGGATATGGGATAGTGCTACAAAAGATGTGTTTAAAAAATTAAATGTTGAATGGACGTTTGTTTGGTCACAGGATATAAAGGCAACTTATATCTTGGTTACTTATTGTTCGAATGAGGTCTAAATTAATATAAAATGTTCCCTTTATAGAAGGTCCCTTTGCAGCATGATAATATGGATAGATAGATAGTATAACAACTAATAAACAGAAACTTTATACAAGAGACTTTCCTTGAACCGCTACCGCTACATCTACTACGAATCTTGCTACGCCGTAGCTAGACGTAGAGGCACTGTCGTAGCCGCTACGAAAATGCTGTAGACGTAGCCCATACATGTAGATATCAGAATACATGTGTACTCGTATACTGCTGCTTAACCAACCGATACAAATGCTTTTGCACTTCCCATCTATTACATCCCCTACTCAACTCATGCCTCGGTTAAGAGGATATTTAAGCAACACAGGATGAAGAAAGGACGATTTTTTTTGAAAATCATATTAAATGCAAAATATTTGGACATGATGGCTTTATCTGATAACTTAATTGCAAATCCATGCATCGCTCTTTTAATATATTCGCAAAAAACGCTTCTCTTGTTATCAGGATTTTCAATTCAAATCAATCAAATGAGATAATATGCATCATACTAAATTACTTTTGCACTTTAGCTAGCCCACTCATTACTGCAGTCAAACCGCGCTTTGCCTCACTCATTAGGATATTACCTAAGTCAGGATATAAAATAGACGTTTAGGGGGGAGGGGGTCGAGCCGAACGGTCTTTGATGTTAAAGCAATAGTCTTTAGGCGGAAAAGGCGATGGAATTTATACTTTGACACTGACCAAAACTTATACCTGGGAGATGTTAGTCCTTCCTGCGCAAGCTTAGGAATTCTATTTTAGTTAATCAACTTCAAGAGTGACAGTCAACTATTTTTCTCTCGGTGGCTAGTAGTACAATGCAATGAGGGTTGAGTCACGTACAAAATGAACGTGACGTAGAAGGTATTGTAACTGTAATAGACAAGATTACTGAATCATTTTATTTATTGTTAGTCACCTGCTAACTAATTCTGAATTGGTAATACTGATTTAAATTCAATCTAAAACAGTTTAGGAGTAAGAACAGGGTGTAAAGTTCACTCATCCACCATAGAAAAGGGAGGATCCTCCAACCAGACGGGTGTGTCTGGCGGGCCGACTGCCCGGCTGTTGATGTCGGATAGTCTTATTTAAGTCGTTCGCGCGGTAAACTCTAATTGCGCGATGCAGGATTTGTGTGACGTCATGTGTTTGATGCGTAGTTAGTATGTGGCGGTGTAACCGCTACAACAGTACTAAGTTTTACCAAGTAAAGCATCAGTAAGTAATACCTACACAAGACACTACCTACCTAAATAGCTTCTCCATCGAAAGAAATGTGAAAAAAAAACTAAAACTAACATACAAAGCTTTGACGCTAAAAATATAAGCAAAAATTCATAGCCTTTTATAAATCAAGTAAATCCCTAGTGATACACAAAACTATCCCAACTAACATACTCCTAGACTAAAGTAAGTGACATACAGCTTTGCTAACACCGACGCGCGACGGCAGTGCTCAAACTTATCCCTTGCATGCAGTTGCGGGCTCAGTGGTATAATAAGCTTAGTATGGAGACATTCGAACAATACGGATTTGTGAACTAGTGTGGATAGACTTACTGTGTGCTGAGTTTGACTGGATTTGTTTTAAGTAGTTAGTTATGAGATGACACTAGTTATATGCAGAGCTTTAACGATCAATGCGTCTTTGGAAAGTATCCGTTTGGAGGATGGATAGCAAATGCAGTCTGTGCAAGAATAGAATCTGCTAAGTTTGGCGAACAGTTCACTAGTAACGTAGTTTGTTGCAAAATTGTAAGTTTATTTTGTGTCAAATAGTTTACAAAGATAAAAATGCTCCAAAACAAAGCTTCCAGAATATGTCTAATGGCAGAATTACTCGGCTCACTTTATTGTAATTATTTCCTAGAAATTAGTTATATATGAATGATCTGATGAAATGTCTCGCTGATGGTGGCGTGTGTGTTGGATCATTTAGCTCCCTTCAAAATGGTTGAGCTGAATGGTGCTGATCCATGCGTCATGTTCGTGAACAGGCGCCGTCAGTTGGGACTGATCATCTCTTAGCTGCCATGGCTTATTTTAATTTATTTTTAGTTTTTGAATGATTCTTTTTTTCTTTTTATTACGGACGCTTTTACGAACGTGCACGTCTTATTACATTGTTCTCACATGCATAATTTCAAAATGAATGATGTAACCAATATGTTGTATCAATTTTATATTTTATTTAAAAGAGTGTCCGTGGAGTTTCTTGCCCGTTCTTCTCCATAGGTACCTACTACGCTTTGGAATGGGCAACTAGCTTCATAAATTTTACTGACCGACCCCTTGACAATTCAAAAGTGCCTGTAAATGGTTTAATTGAAATAAATGCTTTGAGTTTGAGTTTGATCACAATTCAATTTAAGTGCTTTATACAAATAGAAAGGCAAAAGTAAACCGTACATTATCATTACGAAATACACCTTAAAAATCCAAGCTTATCTAAAATTATTAAATAAGCAAGTTATTAAGATACTGACGACCCATCAGATGACAATGTGCCTTCACCGGTTTTTTTTAGGCCGAACATAGGACCAAACGGAGCGTAAAATATCTAGAACGCCGATATTTGGGGCCGCCGCATAAAGGTCACTCGTGGTCTATTAGGTACAGTCTTCATGTTTTAGACTATTTTAGCTTTTACATGTTTAAATATTATAGATTTAATGTTCAAAGTAACTTTTATTTTCGTTTGTGGTTGTAAGTTAATTTAGGTGTTCGTGGCAAAGTTATTTCTAGCAGGTGAATTGACAGACTTTTGATTTTTTATTTATTTAATGCAATATCACTATTGGTTGGTTTATTAATCGTATAACTGTGTTCTTCTTACCCTGTTGATGGCAATCTAAATTGATTATTACATGTAAGTTTAATAGTAATGCATTATACTCATAAGCCTTCCAGAATAACTTCTCAAAATTATGGTGAAAACCATATCAAAATAAGTTGCGTAGTTTAGAAGTCACACGTAGTCAATTGGACCGACAAGAAAAGCTACTTTCATTTATAATATGTTAATAGATTTATTGCAAGTTGGCTACGATACACATAAAGCTGTAAATTGTTGGAGTGCGTGGACAGAAAAATGCAAATGCAGGCATGAAAATGAATAACTGCCGCGTGATAAACGCGTAAAACTATTATGGAATAACTAAAATAAACTCGTAAGCAAAACAAACATTTTATACAGAGAAATTCAACTATATAGAAGAGAAATGATGGTGTAGTGGACAATCAGTGTCGAGTGAATCTCTTTGTAGATTATATTTTCCGATAGCAATAACTTTGGAGTCTTTAAGTCTTGAGTGAATAGGTTACTTCTAGGCAGGCATGCACTATCGCAGATCGCTTTATCGCTTCCTATTATGTGAGATAGCGGTCGAACGGGATTCGATTAATTCTAAAGCCCAGGATGACCAATATTTTACTCGTAAGGCCCGTTGTCCACGATGCTACTCAAAAGTAACCAGTTGTATAACACCAATTAATGAAGACAGAATGTCACAGCAAACACCACACGCAACCAATCACACCCTAGTAAGTAAGTCGCGTCGTGTACGGATCGCCATTGAAGTACTAGCACGTTCCTTTTGAGTAGCGTCGTTGAAAAAAAGAAAAGAAAGAAAAATACTGATGCTGAGACATACTGGCAACTCGTTGGTGATTTGAGTTTGTAACACGCTCATTTGAGTAGCGTCGTCGAAAGAAAGAAAAATACTAGTGCTGTGACATGCTGGCTACTCATGGGTGATTTGAGTTTGTAGCACGTTCCTTTTGAGTAGCGTCGTTGAAAGAAAGAAAAGAAAGAAAAATACTGATGTTGAGACATAATGGCTACTCGTTGGTGATTTGAGTTTGTAACACGCTCATTTGAGTAGCGTCGTTGAAAGAAAGAAAAATACTAGTGTTGTGACATTTTGGCTACTCATGGGTGATTTGAGTTTGTAACACGTTCATTCGAGTAGCGTCGATGAAAGAAAGAAAGAAAACTATTTTATTTGGGACACGCACAGGAAATACAAACAGTTAACACAAGGAACATTTAAAACGAAACAAAATTAACACATGACGTCATATTTTGACGACGCAACTTAAGTTTTGGTTTCATAAGAAAGCGGTGAACGGTCACACAATAACAGAAGTCCAAATACAGAGAATCTTTTTGGCGCCTTAAATAATGGTGAAAATTACAGATTTCCATGACAGCCGTTATAATATGACGGCCACCGCTCTTCTAGGAAACCGTATCTTCACTCTCATTCATAGATCAACATTACATTAGTAAATTGCGTCAAAACTGACGTCAATAAATCAAGCCACTCATAACACATTTGATTATGACGCCATGTTTATTGGCTGTCGATCTCTCGGTAGGAGTGAAGGCTTAAATACAACAATAGGGAAATAGGAAATTTCCTGTATCAACGTTCCAATCCACTTGTCGTGGGTGGAATTGATGATGATCTTTGTAAGATGCGCAAGAGCAGTTTTTCATCAATGAAATGAAGAAAGAATCAAATGTGGATTTTGAGAATTCCGAATAACACAAAACTTCTCGCACTAGTGAAGCAATAGGCTAGTAAGATTGTATTTTCCCACAAAATGATGCTTTTATATTTAGCATTTATTGCCTACTAGAATTAAGTTTGCTTGTAATCTTAAGAACATACCTAAGAATACAAATAGCATTATTTAATTTCGTTCATGTAATATTTACCTTTTGTTGCTCTGTATAAAGCTTTAAACGCAAGTTTTTTTAAAGATATTAGTGTTAACTATTGTTGGATATCACAAAACGCTTATAGCTAATGGGGTCCCCAATCTCCACAAACCCACGTCACCACATATTTCCTTAGCTCTAACAAGACCTAGATTCTGTCCACCTATGGATAATATAAGCCCGTGATGTGACATTACCTTGGTCTCCGCACCCCGTGTGACGTCATACCACCACACGCTTATTGTTTGCGGTTCGACACCTAGAGTACACAGACCCTGCTAGAAATACCTAATGGCGTTTAAAAGTAATATGGAGCATGAATTGCATATTGTGAAAGTTACTACGAAGAATGTACATCAGAAAAATGCTCTTTACGGAACAATTCTTTGAAAATGTTATGCGGCAGTACTCTACCTTAATAAAAAACTTTTTTACAAAAATAATAACAAACAACTTAAAAAGAAAATACTGCAGTGTAAAATAACTTTAATTTCGATCAGTTGGTTTTTTTTATTTTTCACTTTTTAGCAATGGTACCTACCGCACATCAATTCGTATACTTACCACTATTTGCTATGTAGACAATAGTCACAGGAAGTATTATAACATCAAGATATAGAAAGTGGTTTTAATACGTATTACCGAAGCTTACTCAAAAATTACCCAAGCTAAGTGAATCAAATTTCCCATAGGTCCCATATAAATATGATTCACTCTACAAAATGAAAAAAATAATTTTCGAAATCGGTCTACAATTGAAAAAAATATCGAAGAACATAAATCAAACAAAGTATAGATAGTGCAATCCACGATGACGCGCCCCACTCCGCTCCGCCCCGTACTAAAGTACAGCTTACAGTACAGTAATCACGGAGTGGGGCGCGTCGTCGTGGATTGCACTATCTGTAAATACATACGTACATATAACCTCCTGCTTTTTTTAAGTCGGTTAATAAATAGACACAATGATGATGAATTCTACGTTAATGTATCAATTATAACTACATCCGGACATGGAACCTCTAAAACATCATTAGGTGAATGTGGATGGTCAGAGATCAGAGGGTTCCAAACCAGAGATGGTTTAATTTTAAAATATAGTTGTAATCTCATCTCAGAGGAGCTTGTGGCTAAGAAATACAAGTCGCACGGGTCGATCCATCACGTTAAGCTACGCTTACCGGATTGGTCTGTGGATGGGTGACGATCTTTACATACCGAGACTCCTCAGTGCCTCGGAAAGCACGTTAAGCCCTTGGTCCCGACTGTCATTCGTGGATTTTTGACAGTCGTTACGGTTCGTCAGAAGCCCGAAAGTCTGACAACAAGTCTTACCAAGAGGTATCGTATTAACCAGATACTGGGTTGTGGAGGTCAGATAGGCAGTCACTCCATGTAATATTCAGCTGCATCCGGTTAGACTGGAAGCCGACCCCAACATAGTTGGAAAAGGGCAGGCAGTTTGATTGAGTTGCAAACTCATCTCAGCGACAATCAATAACTTGTCAAAACTGTAGGAAAAAACGGGAATCGCCGCTCTGTTTAAATGGTTCTTACATCATGGCCACAATCTCTCTGGGGAAGATGCAGACGACAGTCTTTTTGCGCTGGGTTCTGCGGGACACAAAAAGTCTGCGAAGTCTGCACACATTTTGGTCGTGGGGGGGTCACAATAAATCGATTTGCCGGTTTATCCATCACCTGCGTATGTCCTTACATACCTTCCACATCAAAATGAGCACTCTTTCAACAATCGCAGCGGTTATCACAGCCTGTATACACATCACCTCGCACATAACTATGAGGAACTAGCGCCCTCTGGCGTCTCGCCAAATGATTAGCACCAGCCCATGTTTTACTGTCCTGAAGTGAATACTCCTTTGATGTGGAAATGAATGGTGGTTTGTACTCCTTCTAGTTCTGTCAGGGTAATTGTTTGCTTAGATTTGTGAGGAGACTTTGGTTTAGTATCTACTGGTAAAGGTAGTAGCCAAACATGAGGTCCTAACTTCGATATTTCGTTCGACACATTGGAAAAAGTCGAATTTATGTGAATTATGAGAAAGTTAATAGGGTATTGAAGGAAGAGTACTTTATGTGAAAATTACCAGTGACCACACTATAAAAGGTTGGCAGTGTTTTACGTATTTATTGTCAATCGCTTCAATTGCATTTTGTAGACGATCAATTTGCGTGTATCAATCACGGAAAAATTAACATTTGTAATTGATCGTTTCGGGGATCCTTTAGGAGGCAAGTTTAGCAGTTAGATTACTACGGTAGGTATACCAGCAATCTGATCCATTCCATTATAAAATGTATAAATTACACCAGCAGTAGCATTTATCGATAATAAAGCAGACACATCTCATTACGCAAGTTTACACAAACAATCGTGCGAAAGCATTCGATATTATGCCTAAGTGCAGGATTCAATCCAAGATGGCGGCTGGCTTCCCGCCAAGCGGTCAAGGTCACTGACGCAGGCTCAGTGTTGCCATTGTAAATTATAGTGATTTACACCCGTTTGTTACTCCATCGGTGGTCGAATATATGGCCTATAAAGGTTGCGAGACTTCAATCATGTTGTTGTTTGGGGAAGCAATATATTGGTTAAGGTTTTGTGCGCCTCTATTTGATGTTAACGTCAGGGGTAATAGTTTCAGTCAAAATGTGTATTGCTTTGAACAAAGCCATGAAATCAGTACTTAATACGAAATGGATTGAATATATGTTTATCATAAACGTACAAATGAAAATACTCAAAACTGTCTACTGAAGCCCCAATTTTGAAACTTATTATGGAATTTCAAATCCAGTTAGGATTCAGATTCCCAAGTAAGAATTAAGCGTGGAGGGAGGAGTAAGGATACGATGAAGTTCTGAAAATTTGCGAAATCTAGTTGGGAGTTTAACTGCCAATAACATTAAATTAGAGTCACAAAATGATAGGCTAAGCAAGTATGACCATACCTTCACAACTAACTAACGATTAACACCAGCGTCATACCACACTAATTACGCAGTCTACCATTGATATAAACAGCTGATTTCTGCACATTCTCCAACTATAGTGTGAATTATTTCTCTAAATCAACAAACACATACCGCTGCTGAATGATGGCAGTTGCTAATTTATATTAAACCAAGGAGGTTTCCTATCTAGACACCATGTTTAATTTAGGTTCTGCAATCAGTTTAGCTTCAGCTGTTATCAATTAATGTCTGCTTTGGCGGGGAGTATCATTTCCTTCTGTTATTTCACTATTCGACTACATTTTAGTCCGTGTTCATTTATGATAAATATTGGAGCAACATAAATAAGCATGAGTATTTGAAACTAACGAACTATTTCAAAAGAAAAAGATCAAGCAACATGAAGTAAACTTAGCAGGAAACATCTTGGCAAAACCCAAATAATTAAATAAGACAGGCGAGGAAAAATAATTACTCATTCAAAACTGTGTACATCTAACGATAAATCAAACGGGTCTAAGTAAGCATCTGTTTTTAGGAGTTGATAGTTATCTAGCAGACCTGATAGATATAGCCTGGGAGTCTTCAAGTCTCCGACTGAATATGTTCTAGGCACGCGTCATCATCGCTTAACACCAGGTCAGATAGTGGACAAACGCTAGCCTATAGATTTAAACATTATACACATTGGGGTTAGGCAGAAACTACAGAACGCCACTTAATAAGAACCTTACCTACATAAATCTTTGGCTGAGTTTGCGTTACGTTTAAAAATATATCTTAATACTATATAGACTTATCTAGCCAAGTCTAGGTACAAAATCAGGCACCCCGTTTATCACCATATTCCTTAAAGACGCGATAAAGACTTAGAGCTAGCTTAACCGACGTTAAACCAACACCATGGCCCAAGTATTCAAAGTTAATGGACAGTAAACAGTTTGTGGCCGTAAATCACGGCCTTTGTACGAACCCTCGTCTAGACTGGATGCCCCTCTGACTACATAGGCCCATGTGGAAATGTGAAGGAACAGGAAATATGGAGGAACAGGAACTGCTTCAGTGGAAGCGAGCAAGAAGGGAAATTTTATAGAGTAATCAATTTTCTGCTAACGTTTCTAGATTTGGTGCTAGGGTCCACAGTTTGGTGCTGATAACTAACATCACAACCACTTCATGAAGAACAACCAGATTTCATGTGCAATTTTTGCGGAAGTTGGCTTTCGCAATAGTTATGATTGGCTTGGTTCTGCATTGAAGGTAGATTACAACTCAGCATTGCGTGAACATTGAACATGTAATGAAAAAGGAAAACTGAAGGACAAAAGCAACGACACATCTCATATTACTGTAGAATAAGCAAATGAGCAGTGAAAGATGAGAAGAACCTTTTTAGCCAAGTACCTATAAATACTAGTAGTATATAGAAACCTTTATTACATTCAGTATCTTGATTCCAGCAAAGATCTTTGACGAAATAAAGTTAGCATGGGCTTTTAAGATTAGACAGCCCACAATAATTCGTTACGTTCGAAAAGGATAATTCACAGAGCTTTAAAATATTTAATAAATGGGTTTCGGTGATTTTGCTAACATGGAATCTAAACTTGGTCGCCTGTAATGAGACCACACCTCAAACAAACTCCCCTCGTTCACAGGTGAACAGCTAGCTCTTGATATATAATTGGATTAATTCAGTTCTCGTTTTGTGTCATAACATGTAAATAACTTTGGATAGAAAGGATATTATGTGTTTTTGAAATCGATTACTACAGTTTTCGCAGATTATGTGACTGTAATCTGTATTGATAGTCACTACACTTCATCAGATATATTGTTTAATGAGAATTAAAAACACATCGAAGAACCTAATGTCATGAGAAATCAATCAACAAACTTTTTGCTAATCGATTCTTGATGAGCAACCGTCATGGTCAATCAAGAATTCCTTTTTCGGACCTTACATTAGTAAGTTCCTTACGTTCCTTACGTTAGTATAGTTCAAGATATAAGTTCATAATTACAAGACACTAAAAGCACTAATGCATAATTTTAGTTGCCCGGTCCCAATTAGAAGTTCAAAGGGAATTCGTTTCAGTAATATACACTGTGTAGTAAATTCCACTTCCCTTAAATGTCAGGTTTAACAAGAACCACATCCAGTGCTGAATTCTCTGTGTATTTCCACTAAAGATATTACGTTTGCTTGTAGCAAACAGACGTTCTAACAAACAATTTTGGCACGCTCTCTCACGAACCAAAATGAAAACTTTCCCTGCATTTGACGTTTCTAGATGATATACAATTTATTTAGTTGTAGTTGTATTGTGTCCAATTTCAATCGGCTGATGGCACCAAAGTAAAATGTATTGAATTTGATACATTTTGCTGTTAGTCTATGAATTAAATATTATAAATCTTTTAACATGATTGAAATAGTGACGAATTTAGTGTTGACAACTATTTTACCAATGATCAAGAAAGATATTTTGATGATGTAATAAAAATCTTTAGTTTTAGACAAAAAATTAGTTCAGCCGGAAATAAGGGCTCTGAAATATTTTAATTAAAAAGAACTTCACAAAAACAGCTTCCAGCAATATCCCCTCTTCAAGGGGCGGAATTTCAAGATCATGGCTAAAGAAAATCTATTAAATTAACTTTCCTTTGAGCTTTATTAAATCTCGTTCATGGTCTATAAGTACTCTTCTGATAAATAAATGAGATCGGGGAAATAAGTCACGTATTACACAAGAGTTTAAAACTATGTCGAGGACTTTTGACAATTTTATATCGTAGGTCTTTGGCAGCAAGAAAAGAGCCAGAATAATTTAACAACATGCTAAAATTAAAAACCCTCATTGATTAAATAAAAACAATGCAATAGTGAGATGGATGAGACTCGCACAGACCAGGGAAGAATGACACAAAAGGGAAGAGACCAGTGAACAAAAATAAACAAAATGTTTATTTTCGTTCACTGGAAGAGACCGATACTCAGTAGTAGGTGGAAAAAAGCTACCGATGGTGATGATGATGATGAATGGAATAGTTATTTGTACCTATGGATACAATCCAATTGGTATAATAAATCACACTAAGTCGACGATTCGTCATAAAACCTCTGCTGTTATCGAACGACCATTGCTTACGGATTGTTAATATTGCATGCAAAATAACCAATTAGCTAGTTATTAGTCTAAACTATGCGTAGGCGTAAGTATTCGGCCTTCAATTATGAGAAACACATCTTCTAGAACGTTCTGCTCTTCAATGTTTCTTCTATTAACATCATCGTCTAAATCCTTGGGTTGGCTCTCATCATCATCGTCCTCTGTAAAACGTCCATCGTCTTTCGTATTATCTATCTCTCTTTCTGCACCATTTTCAAATCCACTAAAGAATGAGTCATCCACAAATCGTTCACACATAGACCTTGCCAAACAGTACACTTCCATTCTCCCAAATATTTACACATCGGCTGTATATTGTTACAAGTTTTTACGCAATGCTGTCACCAAACAGCTGCGGAATGAACTTGAACTATATCCAGTTCGTTCATTTAGGTGTCAATGATGAGAAGATTAGTTTCGCTAACGTAGATGGAACTACTAACTGCGAAATTGTTCAGAGAATGTCTGAATGAATTCATAAATATTGTTAAGATAAAAAGTCAATTGATCCTCAACTGCCTAATCTTTTCCCAACGATGTTGAGGTCGGCTTCAAATCCAACCAGATGCAGCTGAATACCAGTTTTTACACGGTGCGACTGTCTATCTGACCTCAAAACCCTAGTTACTGGGTTGTTAAGGTCAGACCAAAATTCAGATTATCAGTCTTATTGAAATTGTATTAGTTTACAAACCCAAATCTTATATTCGGTGTTGAGTATCTAGAGCTCTGCTTCTCGTATCCACGATTTGCTGAACGCAATCGTGCACGCGCCGAGCCGTGTTCCACTTTGCATTCACTAAGAAACCGACAATTTAATCAAATCGCAGTCTGTTCACACGCTGTCTTTCCTATTACGTAGGGCTTCAATATAATGAAATGTAGGTGGTCACCTACGCTATGTCAGGTTTTTTTTACTGAAACTGTACACTGTCTTTTCGGATGCACATGAATCCGAATTGTATTGAAGGAAAATATCGTGAGGAAACCGGAATGCGTAAGAGATATTTCTAGACGGCATGTGAAGCCAATTCAGAGGCCCATGGGCGGCTTTAAAACTCTGACACCAGGTTTGTCACTAACCACAGGAAAAGAAGAACTGAAACTGTGGTGGAAGATATGTTAAGCACAAGCAATACTGCAATAGAATACCTTGGAACAGGGCATGAACTGGAACGAAAAATTTAAAGATATGTGACATTCACCGACCCGCACTGGGCCCGCGTCGTGGATGACGGCCCCCTAGAGGAGGCCAAAGTCCCAGCAGTGAGAACATTGTATGCTGATTATGTTTATGTTCTTTGCGACAAGCTTCGAAGGGTGGCTGGTAGATGATAACAGCTAGAGAGAAGCCGAGGACTGAATTGAATGTCGTGCGATTGGAGAGGCCTATGTCCAGCAGTGCACTGCTAAACGATGATGATCACGTTTATGTTTGAATAACTTTAACCTTGGCACCTCAATTAGCATCCATATTTACAGCAGCCGGTAATTTTTACGCAACGTTTGTCACTGACGGCTGGTGGAACAAACTTGAACTATATAAGATGGAGCGGTGCCAAGTGAGTCATCAGGGTTCCCCTCGGTGACTCATGCCAATGACAAACTGTAGTGGATGGCAGAAGGATCTTGTGTGATGCGTAATTAGGGATGGGGTTTAATTTTAATTATCTTACTTTCAAGCTTTTTGTGCTGTTCATTCCTAGTTTTAATACGAGTACTAGGTAGTGATAGAGCGTGGACTTTTCGGAAACTTGGTTTTTTAGCACCATGACGTCCAAAAATCCTCAAATTTTGATTTTGAATAGATTGATCCAGTTACTGTTACAACAGTCTATAGAGCTTGCATTGGTGTTATAAAAACCATATACAAATTATTTAAAAGGCGAAACGCCAAAATATGTCTGCGATAATAATTATCAGTTTCGTTTAGCAAAAGATTTCCTTTTGAAATATCTGAAAGTTTAGTTGTACAGCCATTTATAAACAGTCTTGAAGAAAGCACTCAACAATAATTTCCATTTCCGAACTGGTCAACAGTCGATTTGAATCCACACTCGTGTATGATCGTATACGCACAGGCGTACGTATGACATGAAAGCATAGAAACCAAAATAGTAATGATCCCGATCCAGGCCCGGAAGCGGGCCGCCGCGGGGCAATCCGTGCCGATTGGCAAGTACCGACAGAACACACAATTGAAATGAATGATGATTTGGGTACATTCAAATTTATGTATTCCCAGAAGTCATGATTTTATGATCAACCTTGGGCATAAACGTGAGATCAATTAATCAGGATATTATATGGTAACCACGAATAATAAATCAATATAAACCACATAAAAGTGTCTAATCAATGTGATTATACATATTATAACCTCTAAAAACATCTAAGAAACGAGAGTAATATAATTTTAACTATCAAAATGGTATGTGTGATTCAAGGTAAATATTTATTTCATAGAGATGAGGTATTAGAGACAACTAAGAGATATTTGCAAAAAGATGAACAGTATCTTCTTCCTGTCTGCTAATAACAAATAACAGAGCTACCACCAATCCATCTACCAAGAGTGGTGATCGTCAAAAATATTTAACTGTTGCAGATGATACGACCCCAAATATATTTTAGAACAAGCCAGAACGTTGATAAATATTTTTCTGCCACTACTACAACAGTTCGTCGGTCCGACGCGACACGTGTCGATTATTTACAACATAATAGCCTGCATCAAGACGGGTTCTATTTCGGAACCAACTGAGTTATTGTGATCGACACGAATCAATTATAGGATCGGAGTGAAGAATAGATGGATGGATGACGAAAACTTTTGTCTATGAGAAAATGTAAAATTTGGAGCTAGAAGTAAATAATAAGGCTCTATTCAAGAAAATGTTAATTGATAAAATTAACAAAAAAGAAAGAAAAAATATCAAAATACTTTGCTACTAAAAGAAATTAGGCATATGGATGTCTAAGGGCCTGCGCCTGCCCACAGGCAGCACGATACGGCAGAGGATCCTCCGGCATCACTACATGACGGTAACGATACCGCGGTATCCTTAGGCATGCCGCGACGTCCTTAGGCATTATCATTGAAATTTCAATTTTATTGTTATACTATTAAGTTACTATTTCAATTCGTCGCTTAAAAATTCCTTGCCGTGCCGTGCCACCAGTGGGTGCAGGCCTTAATTTCTGTAAATGTGAAAGTAAACTAAAGCTTCATAGGTTCAAAGATACAGCTAAAAAAAATATTGTTCATAGTGACCTATGGATACTTAGGTTAACATCTCGTACCGCATACTACAATCGTTTCTAACAACAATGACAATAAAGGAGTTAATGGATCATGAATCCAACTAATTGATTAAACAAATGATAGTGTTGAAGCAGTTAAAAACGTATTAACGCTTTTAACTGGAAACTCGTGTAACTTGCCCTTTTCAAAGTAGGTACTAGGGTAGTAGGTATTGTGTAGAGGTCAATGCTGATGGACGTCGTAAGGTTTTAGCACAGAATAAATACTGTAGTTTTAGTATGTCGTTTGTGTAGAACCCAATGTATAGATGACATTAGAAATCAACGTACATAATCATAATTGACTGAGTTCTCATAAACGTCATGATGTTCAGATAAACGTCACTATAACACAATTAAACAAATTACTAAGATTCTGGTAGATGAAACTGGCTAAAATATGGGAACAGAATATTAAAATTGTCAGTTTGTAAAATGGTTCTTCCACACTTATTCCCATACTCAACAGATCACATGACGACAAATAAGTACAGTACGTGGTAGATAATATTTTTTATGACATTTAGAATAACGTTGCGCTTTGCAGAGCGTCTTCTCTGTCACTCATAACCTTTTGACAGTTCCTTACTCTCTATGTGCCATATTAACACCCGGTTACTGAACGCTATTGAACGCTGCTCTCCGGAAATGCGCCAGCGCATAAGACAAGGTTCCGTCAGTAACAGTCAAGAGGAACATTAACTACATTGTATACACTCTGGCGTAAAGCCCGGTATGCATCGCGGTATATTATCGTCAAATTTCCTTGTGGAGTAATGTGTCTGGCTGTTGACTAAGGATTTATCTGTTTTTACAATCATTTGTGTAGTTTATGAAAATCATCGTTTTAATGACGTCCATTATTTGTTAACATCCCACATTTGGCAGTTGACATCATTCTGAGATTCACTGCCTTGATCAAATCTCTAATCAATAAAACTGACAAATTTAGTATCAGCTGTCAACCAATCAAATGGCAAAATTATTTATATGATGAGAAAAGAAAACCGATTCAATTGAATAGCCATTTAGAAACCAGTGGACAGTTGCGTCTATTTCGGCCAGAATCACCACAACAAACTTCAGAAAGCAGCAGAAGCAGTAACTGTACCATCTTCATATGCACGACATGATATATCTTCATATGCACGACATGATATATCTTCCATAAAATACATAACTCTATCCAATTTGTCTACCGATGACTAATACCTTACATGATGCAACACGGTATATTTCTTTCAATGTCCAGTCTAAGAACACACGAGTAATATTGTTAACTCCACATTTTGGCAAACGGCCCACAGTTTATCGCGTTGCTTTTATAGTGGTAAGCAGAAGCTCAAGTACAATGCACTCGGCGACAAGGTCTCCTGAAGAAAGATCAGGTTGCGACAGTTCTGGCAGCAGGCCCAGATATTTTGTGTGCGTGTTTATGTTATCATTTGTGTGACAGGTTTTGAATGGCAGATGAATATTTACTACACTAACTTTACTGTTTGACAAGATCCTTATTAAAGTTCCAAAATTATCGACTGGTAGACGCTCCAAAGTAAGTTTAACCAGAGAGCTATTTACTTCTTTAATATTAACGCCCAAGTCGCTATTTTTTCGTCGTTTGTCGTTAAATTCTGGTAAAAAAACACTTCCGAGGAGAGAGCTCCTTAAACATCACCATTACATATAGTTCCTTGCTCTTGTTTCATGTTTATAATTTTATATAAGTATATATCTATATATATATATATATATATATATTTATATGAATAAGTTTAGCTATATGTATATATGTATTTATTGTATATGTAGATGGTACACTGCTAACTACCTGCAGCATTGTCTCTCCTGTTACCTTTAATCCATCCAAAGGTTGTCTGTAAAAGATCGCTTTAAGCGATAAGACCGCCCATTTATTTATTTATTTTATTTATTTATAATAATAACCAACTTGAATTTACAGTTTAACCACACATACAAGTTAAACATTGTGTCACTCTATGTAAAATTTCTAAATTTATGTCTGTAATTATTATGGTGTACAATAAAGAGTATTCTATCCACCTATCTTCCACCTATCTTCTATCTATTTTTCGGACATTATAATACGATTTCCAAAAACCAGCTCCTGGACTGCCTTGCAGCAATCCAAGTCCGACGAGTCTCATGGTGTTTTTTCCAAATCCAAATTATCTTTGATCTAAGACTGCACAGATCATTGCGTTTTCACTTCCTACTCCAGCACTACCATCCCTTCAAACAAACACCCAAGCAGGGTCCAGTTCACGAAACAATAAAATAATTCGATGTAATCCTGCGCATACACAGGAACTATAAACCGATGTTGCGCGAACGGCGTCTATTTGCGCACTTCCGGGAGCATGCCATTGCCACTGCCAGTACAGGAACATAGTGATTAGTTTGTAGACTTTATGTGGAGGGAAAGTTGGAAAGGAATTATAACATAGAGATGTGAATAACTGAGTCATCGTATAGAAGTCGAATAAGAACTATAAATCACACTTGATTAAAGCACAATGAAAGAATAAAAAGTTTAATGATGCAGAGGTTAAGATCTTTAAAGAAGAAACAATGATACCTAAATAGTAGATAATCACACACTTTGACACAACATCACATTCATTACTTACATCAAAACTCTTTGTCACATCTGGACAAAAGCATCATCATCAACAACGACATACCACAACCTGACTCAACTAACATGTTTATTTACTCCAAACATCACGAAACTGCACAGATGAGTAATCAGTGAGTTCTCCAAAACCCTGGCTAAAATAGTCTACTAGTTAAAATGAGATACGACTCTGGAATGACGGCCCAGCTCGTTATAGAGAAAGATCATGCAGAAAGAATTCTAGACTCAGCTGTCGTTGCTACAATAAATTATAGGTACGCAGAAGCGTAAACTTTCTTGTGATTAATGTTTTGGGTATCTGAAAATATTGTGCTCGGTGTTGTCTGTGATAAAATGCATTTGGGAAATGTAAAACTATTAAACTACAAATTTTGGAATGCATTTAGATTTTTCAAACTTATACAGGGGGGCAGGGACATCGACGCGAAAACTTTTACCATGGATTCAGTAAATGATTCTGAAACCCCTTTTTTTTCTTTTTTGGATCGTAAATTATCAAATAACTGGGCGTGGCGTATCAGATTCTCCCGTTCGGGCCGGAGTGGGAGGGCGTGTCAGACGCTTACTGACTAAAACCCACCCATGTTCCTTCAGTTGCCTGTACGTTACCAGGGGTCACGGTATCCCTTTCGGACTTCCCCGCAACCCCGGCAGGCATCGGCCCTAGCGGACCCCGCCAGTTGTGCTGACATCGCTTTGAGGCGCGCGTGGAACACAACGTGCCGTCCCGAGATTCAGAACCCAATAGCGTGCTCTTGTGGAGCCAAAAGTTAATAAAGCTCTAGCGACTGCGCGTGTCCATTTTGTCAACAGAATCTATACCAGTTAGTTGCCATAATCGACGCGAGCGAATTTTGTCGCTGGATTCGCCTTAGTGGCCAGATCTTAAAACTATTTCAATTCATCCTAAGTTTTTGCTGTTGTTTCAATACATCAAATGTTACAAAGAACTTGTTCGCAATGAAGTACATTGTAGCGTCTTGTAGATTCGGCTAATACACTGCATTTTTGAGGACTCAACACGTCAGGAATGAGACAAATATGTTTATAATGATGACCTCGGCACAAGCCGCAAAAGTTGCATTCATAAATCGTCCCGAAAACTTACTTTATTTCCAATCTAACTTGCATTTGCTGCTTTTTTAAATCGGTTTATTTTTCTCAGAATACATCAACAGTTTCTACTGTGAAATTGGTTTTTTGTGATGTTCATTTCCTGAAGATTCCGAACGATTCCGATCGTAATTGAAGCAGCTTTTAAGAGTGTTTACTCGATTAAATGGAGGAATGTTTAAATATTTGTCTGTTTGTCTGTTCTACAGGTCAAATAATTGTTATTTGTGATGAGGAATTATTGACAAGTGATTGCTTAGGATTCGCGTATTGTTGTCAGAAATGAGGAAGAACAATGAATGAGGATTGAACTGACACAATTTAGACTGCAATTGACATGCAAAAAAGAAGAAATGGGAAAAAAGAAAACCATGTTATACAGAGTGATTGGAAGCTTTGGTGCAAAGCTTTAAGGCGAAGATAGTACAGACAATTTAGAACCATTTAAGCCATGGTTATCTTACACGCAGTTTAAAAAAAAAAAAATTAGGTTAGAAGGTTTACAAAAAGTATTTATGAATTTTAATATTTTTTTGTGAACTTAAAATGTCTGTAAACAAAATTTCTAACGACAAAGAAGCCTAAAACTTGTTTTGCTAGATTGCTTACTCATTACTTTAATTAAATTAAATAAAAAATTATTCATTTATCATTTAATTTGGCCAATAACAAGCAGTTTAGTTAAAATTTTGGGAATATTCGAAAAAAAACATAAAAATTATGTAAAAAAAAATGGTAAGACTTCGTCTGAGACAACCATGGCTTAAATGGTTCTAAATTGTCTGTACTATCTTCGCCTTAAAGCTTTGCACCCAGCTTCCAATCACCCTGTATAATTTATTTTCCATGCACTAGAGGCAAAGATTTGGGTTGGTGGATGTTATATTGGTTCCAGCATATTCCGAGTTGTTGCCTGTCCCTGGTAGTATTTACAAGGTTTTTAAATTTGTATCTCCTGTCGTTGTTCAGTAAACCAATCACAGCATTTATTATGTATTGCCACGTAATAGATGCGTATCATGAAATGGTCGTATTGTCAAAAATTACCTTCTTTTCGCAATATAGCAACTTTTGTACATCTGTTTTATATCCAAAGTTCAAAGTGGAACGACTGCCCCGGATCTCTTCAATCATAAATCACAAATTATTGCAGATAATATAGCCAGCATTACATAATAAATAATTTCAGAACATAATAAAAGCAGTACAATCAAGAATAGATCTACTACTACGCGTCCAAGTCTGTAGCATAAAACTGTAATACATTTCATGACCTACACAAGGTTGAGCAGAACGGAATCTAATCAACATATCTAAACATATTTACTGTTATTTGATCATCAAGAATTCTTTTAGACACGCTACAGGAGAAGGGATTGTGAACCTTTTCCTTTCCTTTTTTTACGTTTTTTTCCTAGTCATAAAACCCCGGGTCGCCTTGTCCATCCGCTCAGTAATTTAGATCATCAACCCCATTATCTACCTTTTCTATTTTTTTTTTATTTGGCTTCCAGTCTAACCGGATGCAACTGAATACCAGTATTTTACATGGACTGCCATCTATCTGACTTCCACAACCTAGTTACTGGGTAATGGTAAGACTGTTTTTCAGACTTTTTAGATTCTATACTAGAAATACCTATTAAACGAAATCCTTCACCAACGTAGAAAGCAGCTTCCCACGTGGCATATATCAATCTATGGAGAGATTTAAATTCCATAGCTAAGGAACTTGGGTCTCAGACGATAACGTTTTTTTAAGAAAAACCACGATCCACCCCATCTACTCATCTCGCATAATAATATCTCGGGACATTTTACTCTTTACAGTAGATTTTAATCGAATTTTAAATAAAATTATAAATCTAACTTACATACCTATCCAAAATAACTTCTATAAACAAAATTAATTCAATGTTCCTTTTTTAGTATGTAGCTAAATATGACAGAAACTCATAAAATAAAACTAAAATGTGATTGGATTGTTCCATTTTTTTTTTCAATTTAATACAGGTATTATTAAACTCAAAGCATTTATTTCAATTAAACCAATTACAGGCACTTTTGAATTATCAAGGGATCAGTCAGTCACAAATATGAAGCTAGTTACCCATTTCAAAGCTTAGTTGCATCCAATGGAGAAGAACGGGCAAGAAAATCCACTCACACACTTGTACAAAATATTGTTACAAAAGTATTGAATACATAATTAATCTTGAAATTATACATGTGAGTAAGATGTCGAACGATACCCATGTGATGAGTTTTGTCAAAATATTTCATGCTAAATAGCCTCTCAGAAAAGTCTTATTTTATGTTGAGCACCCCTGTTCCAGAGATATAATGGTTACGTCACTGCGCGTATAAAAACAGTAAAATGGCCGCTGTAACGTTAGTGGAGTGATTTGCCAAAACAGATGCTGGTGTATGTGGACAAGGGTGAATATGAGGCTACTTGGTTTATAGGGCGCACTGAAGAAAGTTTTGTTATGGATATTGTTGTATATGGGTACCTACATACTTCGTAGTTTATAAGTTGTGTGTTTATTAGTTTTAAGTCTACCCTCTATCATATTATTGTTACTACCCTACTCTTATGATTTACTCACTTGTATTTCGAGGCTACTTAGCTCAATACACAAATGACGATATTTGGTGTTTTATTAAGTACATAATATTGGCGACGAGTATAAAACATGACGGACGTTAAATCAGTGAAATTTCATGAGTTCAATGTGAAATGTGATAATTGGGACAATTACATCGACAGACTTAAATATTGTTTTGAGGCGAATGGCATCGTCTCAGATTCGGCTAAACGAGCAAATTTTTATACAGTGTGCGGCGTACAAGTGTTCGAGACTGTTCTGGCGTTGATTACACCTAAAAAGTCTAATGAAATAACATTCAGTGAAATTGAAGCGATCCTAACCAAACATTACAGCCCAAAACCTAATGAGATTTCTGTGTCGTTCAAATTTTATAAGCGCAATCAACAACACAGCGAATCCGCCGCGGAATACATAGCGCAACTCAGAAAAATCAGTGCCGGTTGTAACTTTACGGACATGGAAAGGATGCTTCGTGACAGATTGGTATGCGGTATGAACAATCACAACTTGCAGTATGAACTGCTAAAGAAAGATAATTTGCGATACCATGACGTAGTGGATGCTATGCTATCGGCTGAGAGTGCGGGCAGGGACGTTCGTATGATGCAGAACGCCGCCGTCAGCTACGACGCGACGGCAGTGGACGCCGCGGTGACCTCGCCGCCGTCATGTGAACCTATGGACGTCAACGCCGTGCAATCAAAAGCAAATGTCCGACTGTGTTATCGATGTGGAGATCGGCACGCGGGCGAGTGTCGCTTCGTTAACGCCGTGTGCCACTTTTGTAAGAAGAAAGGTCACATCGAGAAAATATGCACCGCTAAAAAGAAAAGTCATTCAGAAAAAATTAACTTAGCTGAAAACGAGATTTACGAACACCTTAATGGCATTTATAACATGGAGAGCGCGACAAGCTCTCGCGTTCCGGCATACAAGGTGAAGCTGCTACTGGACGGCGCGCAGGTAGCGATGGAGGTAGACTCCGGCGCCGCTTTCTCCTTGGTGAACCAGCAGACGTGGGTGCGCGTGCGCTCGCGCAGCGCATTGCGCGCGGTACCCAACCGCCTGTGCACGTGGAATAGCTCGCCGGTCACAGTAATGGGACAAGCTCAAGTGCAAGTACAATATAAAGACATTAAGTGTGTTTTGAATGTTATAGTAGCTAAGGGCTCGGGTCCGAATCTGTTGGGACGTAACTGGTTCGAGGTACTAGGTATTACTTTAAATGTTAATATGATATCTGAACTTGACATGTCTGCGAATGATCAGATTGTAAGTAAGCACAGCGAGGTTTTCAGGGACGGACTCGGTACTTACAGGGGAGATCCTGTGGCTATACATTTGAAACCAGGTGCGACTCCTAGGTTTTTGAAGGCACGTCCCGTACCCTATGCCATCAAAAACAACGTAGAAAAAGAGATAGATCGTCTAGTAGGAGAAGGGGTACTCCGCCCTGTGACTTTTTCAGAATGGGCGACTCCGGTTGTTCCAATACCCAAACGAAACGGGGACATTCGTCTTTGCGGTGACTACCGTAGTACGGTTAATCAGGCTACCGAGTCTGATACCTACCCTATGCCGACTGCAAGTGAAGTGTTTGCTACGGTTGCTGGTGGCAAATTTTACACGACACTCGACCTTGACCGTGCATATACACAGGTTGTCGTCACAGACGCCACAGCACAGCTGTTAACCTTAAACACATGCAAAGGTTTGTTTTCAGTACACAGACTGGCTTTTGGTGTTAAAGCCTGCCCGGGAATTTTCCAGCGTTTGATGACAGCGTTGCTGGCGGGCGTTCCCGGCGTCGCGGTACTGATCGATGACGTCATCGTCAGTGGCCGGACGATTGCGGAGATGACGCAGCGCCTCGACACTGTACTGGAGCGCATCGGTAAGGCAGGGTTGCGGCTCAATCGGAAAAAATGTAAGTTTGCCAAAGAACGTGTCGAGTTTCTAGGTTTTGTCATAGACGCTGAGGGTATTCATCCTGCACCTAGCAAAGTTGAGTCTATCGTCAACACTCCTGAACCAAAGAACGTTCAACAGCTACAAGCGTTTTTGGGATTATATAACTTTTATGAGAGGTTCGTACCTCGCAAAGCCACCATGCTCGAGCCCCTACATAGGTTGCTCGACAAAGCACAATCGTGGCAATGGACAGACAGGGAGCAAATGAGCTTTGACACGGCTAAAAGGTTGCTGTCATCTGATTTGACACTCGTTCATTACGATTTAAATAAGCCGTTGGTACTCACCTGCGACAGCTCGGAATACGGCGCCGGCGCTGTATTATCCCACGTTATGGAAGACGGACAGGAGCGCCCCGTAGCTATGAGTTCCAGAACACTACATATTCACGAACGCCGTTACTCACAATTAGATAAAGAGGCCACTGCCATTTCATTTGGAGTTAGCAAGTTTCATAACTATATAAGTGGAAGATCTTTCACAATAGTTACGGACCATAAACCGTTGTTGGGCATATTCGATCCAAAGCGACCTATGCCCACAGTCTTGTCGCCTCGCCTAACGAGGATCGCAATTATGTTGACGTCACACAATTACGAAATTGTGTACAAACCGGGACAGCAGATTAGTCACGCTGATGGATTGAGCCGATGGCCACAGCCGGTTCCCGACCAACCTGAACAACAGTTATGTGACGTGTTGCTGATGGCAGAGAAACCTACCGACTTCCCTGTGGATGCTGACCAAATAGCATTAGCAACGAAGCGAGATAGGCTATTATCTCGTGTCAGTCATCATGTACTAAGCGGTTGGCCAGCTAGAGTTACCGATGATGAACTGCGTCCATACTGGTTACATCGTTCGGAACTCTCTATGCATGAAGATTGTATCTTACTGGGTTGTCGAGTGGTAGTACCGTCATCATTACGTGAAACGATACTACGTGCTTTACATAAAACACATAACGGCATCGTCCAAACGAAATCACTGGCCAGGAGTTATGTTTGGTGGCCAAAACTGAACGAAGATATTGAGGCATTAGTAGGCGGATGTAACAAATGTCTTGAAAATCGGCACATGCCTCCGAAAACTAAATCTGAGTGGATCACGCCTACAAAGCCGTGGTCTCGAATAAATGTGGACTTTGCGGGACCTTTTCAAGGTAAATATATTTTAATCGTTGTAGACGCATATTCCAGATGGCCTGAGGTGATCTTGGTAAACAATATGACAGCGGGAACGGTCATTAGACACCTCAGAAATTTATTTGCAATCCATGGTTTGTGTGAGACATTGGTTTCAGACAACGGAACGTCCTTTGTGTCAGCTGAAGTTAAGCAATTTTTGGACGCGAATAAAATAAAACATATCAAGACAGCACCTTATCATCCTGCAACAAACGGGTTGGCCGAAAGAATGGTGCAAACGGTTAAAGACAAGTTGCGCAAGCTGGATGACATCTCATGGGATGTTAAGATTCCTCGAATGCTACTAGGATTGCGGGTAACTCCTTGCACAATAACTAACAAGAGCCCCTCTGAACTATTGATGAACAGGCGCCTACGTACCTTGTTAGATGTTATACATCCGGATAATCGTGTGAAAAATAAGACTGATCAACAGATTACCAATAATGCTCATAATGTAACTCGAGAAACTAATGTGGGCCAAAGTGTGATGTATAGAAATTATAGTGGTGGACCTCGTTGGTTGCCTGGTACGGTGGTTAAAAGGCAAGGGCCATCCAATTATCAAGTTGCAACTGACGATGGTAATGTTGTCAACCGACACATCGACCAACTGGTTAAAAAGAAATTCACAGAAGATACAGACCGAGGAGAGAGGGAAGAAGAAAATAATGAAGAGGCTAGTTTGGAAATGGAAAATCGAGATGGGGAAATGGGAGGTACAGGCTCAAGTGAGGAAATAATTGAAATACCAAGTTCGAACCAATGGGCGGAGATGTTAGGTATACCCAGTGATTATGAGTCTGGCTATTCTGGGGGTAAGATTAAAAGTAAAGTCTTATCTCATACAAAAGGTCCTTATGAACGGCTTGGTTCAATGTATATTGAATAGACTGTTACTGAAGAATGTTATTGTTGGATATTATAAATAGATACAAAATTGTTGACTTTAAGTATAAGTTAAAGTTTAAACTTATTTTGTATACTTGGGGGAAAGGTATGTTGTATATGGGTACCTACATACTTCGTAGTTTATAAGTTGTGTGTTTATTAGTTTTAAGTCTACCCTCTATCATATTATTGTTACTACCCTACTCTTATGATTTACTCACTTGTATTTCGAGGCTACTTAGCTCAATACACAAATGACGATATTTGGTGTTTTATTAAGTACATAATAGATATGAAGATAATAGAAACGTTAGGCAGCGGTAACTACTTTGATAATAAATAAAATTATAATAGCACATGCATAGCAAAGTGGATAAGTGATTGGCTTCGACGTTACGGTTTGTAAGTTCAATAGGGATGATGACTAAAAAAATGTTTTTTGTCCGTCATGTAGATTATGAAAAAATAACGTACACGTATTTTTTCTTTTTTTACGTTATCAAAAGATTACGACGATACATTGAGTTATAATGTGCCATGACGTCACGAGTATGTAGATTTTTATACATACTTGTGACGTAGCAATCCCCACTCCCCGACTTTAATGCGTTGTATCTAAGTCATTTTTTATTAATATGATAAAGCAAAAAATACGTGTCTAATATTTTTTTATTATCTGACTGACGGACTAAATAGTTTTTTTTTTTTGACCCAGGCTTATTTTGATCATCCCTATTCCCGAAAGGAAACAATTTTCTTTTATGGACGTTTTTACTGATGTTTCGGGTCTGGCTGTTTTCAAGTGAATATGAGATATTTCGTTTGCATACACACTCAATGATAGAGAAAAAAAATATAGGGAAGAGCCAAGAAAAACACAAGTAGATCCATACAACACATAATTTTATACACTGACGATTATAAAATTCAGGCAGTCAGTAAAGCCTTTGAAACTACACAAAATACAATTTAATCACACCACTATATCTCTACGCCAGTCATCCTGGAAATTACTCCGTCCAGGATTGTACCCACGCATTTTTTTACCCCCTGTCCCGGGCGGGTAATTATCGGAAATCCTCGAGGACGTATCTGCCATATCTTAATTAGAATTCGCTTAGGGGATAGGATGGACGACAAGAAATTGAAGGACGGCAAATTGCAGTTTTTATAGACTTTCCGAAGACTGTTATCGTATAGCCGTTGTGGTACGTATCTGGTATCACTCTTCACAGTTATTGGTGTTTGTGAGCGGTTCCAGTTGTAAGAGGCACCTAAGGCATATCATCCATTATTTATTAAATGACAAACACTTGCACGTCTGCTAAGGGTGGTTACTATGGAAATTCACCATAAATAATTAATTTAGAAGACCAATAATCAGCAACGGATAAGATGTGATACCAATTTGCAAACAAATCAACCCAATTTCGTAATGACAACACCTTGTCAACTTTTTGCCAGGCAAAGCATGATTACGTCTCGAAATCTTTTTCATCCCACGAATCGAATAAGACAGGTAACAGATTGAAAGTAAAATAAAAATGTAACACAAATAAAACTGACACTGAAAGTCAAATAAAATATTTAACTCAACTCTAATCTAAATAAAAGATTAAATAGAAAAAAATGTCTATAATTTATGAAACAGATTCAGAGTATATAAATTACTCATCCTTTCAGAAGAATATAAATAATATAGAACTCTTGAGAAACATTGACAAGTGTTGAATACATAACTAGAAGATTTTCAACAGAGTAATCTTAAAATATTCACAAGCTTTAATGTCCGATGAAAAAATATCTCCTACAGGTTTATGGAAAATTTTATATTTCAAGTTGGAGAGATGGATTATCTCGAAGTTTACATAAATAAATGACATTTATCATCCCTGTGACGTTGAAGGCTCTGCCCATCTTATCTCACAATTATCACGTAAACCTCTAATTCTGATAGCAGGTCTCCTAAAGGCCGTAAAAACGAACAGACAAAGTCGTCAGATAGCTGATTTATGAGACGACTTCTGCCTATCCTCTTAGCGCCTCTTAACCCCTAATCACTTTAACGGTGCCCACAGACAAAAAGAGTACCTGCAATTTTTCACCAGAAAACACAATACCTATGTAAAAAGCATATTTTTGTACCTTTAGAAACTCCTACACTCAGCAACCTACTAACGTATGCAACAGACATCTACAACTTCTTTGCCACTTACAAAACTTTACTCTTTACGTTCATATAACACTTAACAGTACAAAGGTAAATATGATTTATAACAAAATCCAGGCAGGCACAGGTCGAACCACAGAATAGTACAGAAGCTTTACCGCTCGTTGTAGCTCCCTTTAGCCGAAACACACGCACACATAGACACGTTTCACATACAGCGAGTGCCAGCGCACTTGCATTTGTTAGAAATCGTCATATGGACGGGTCTGTCACAAAAATATCTGAAGTGTAAAAAAAACCTGTTCACGTTAAATTCTAACGCAATAACTCGCTAAAGGGAATTTGTATCACATTCATCTGTATTTTTACAAGGTTTCAACTTTATATCTCACCATTTTTTACGACAATTATTATTTGAATAACATTATCAAATTGTAATTGAAAAATCATTGACGTAAATTTGAGGTTACAAAATAAACCTCCATTATCAAATCTAACATCTATAAGGTAATATAGACCAGAAGCCGGCCTTCTGTACCCATTTATTCTGTGGTCGAGTCGTCCAATTACGTCAGTCATGTCTGCCTGTCCGAGGATACCAGAGCTGAATAGTAAATGGAAGAAGGGCTGGTTGTCACGTAGTTATCGACCTTGGCGAAAAAGCTGTAGAGGTAATGTGGACTTGAATTATAATAGAAGGCTTTATAACTTAAGATAACACCTGTATTCCCCGAAGAGAAAAGAGGTGGTTACTACACCCACATTTCGCTTAACAGGCGAAAATGTTTCAGATACATGTATATTGCCATCATCCGGGCACTAATTCAAAGACTGCTAAAGTTTTATAGTGAATACTAGCTGCTAAATAGACAGACTAAAATTTTATGTTTTTTTTATTTTATAATTTATATTATGTATATATTGTGTATACTTTCATATACATTTAGTAAAAAGCTGTTATTTTGACATATCAAACAGACATTTGAAGTTTATTATTTAATGATGATAATGATGATGAATAGATGTATACAGGGTGTCCAGTAAATAGCACGACATACTGCAGGGGGTGATAGCTTGGGTCACTACCTATCAATACAACACAATATATGTTCAGCGAAATCTTACGAATTTACAGTTTTACAAAATTTTCCGAAATATCGTAAAATCTCTACCTTGAAACAGATTTTTAAGCATCTCGTAATGAAAAAATCTTTTTCTAGAACTTTTTTTACATCAAATTATTCGTGAATAGTTACTCTACTCATTATAAGTTTTTTTTTTTAAATCAAAAACAAGAATGTTTTGAAGAAATAGTTTTTTTTGTTAAAATTTTCACTTTTTTCGGTATTTCGGAAAAATTTGTAAAACTGTAAATCCGTAAGATTTTGCTGAACATATACTGTGTTGTATTGATAGGTAGTGACCCTAGCTATCACCCCCTGCAGTATGTCGTGCTATTTACTGGACACCCTGTTTATTAATTGCTTTCTGAAATCAGTAATTCGATGCTTCTGAAGCAAGGATACACTTTAGTTCAAGAAAGGCGTTCACCGATGATCATTAATTCTAATATGGAAGTCATAGGCAATGTTAAATACACTACCATTTTCTGTTATCCCAAGATGATGATAGAAAAAAATTAGAATTACAAAAGATATTTCAATTCAATGTCAACAAACAAACAAAACCAAAATAAAAATTCCTTATACACTGCAATAATCATCAGCAACGGTAATAAGAACGTCAAAAATGCCATAACAGCTCCCGACCGGAATCCGGAAGGGAATACTGCTGACCTTCGCAAAGACGATCGTCACGTAGCTACCCACGACCTTGGAACAACTGGTCATAAGGAAAGGGAGAGGCTGTTAAGGTCGAGGGTTGTCGTGGAAATTAATATTAATAGGCGTTTGTTGCGGTATTAATATTTAGGAGGATAGGAAATTGCAATAATGTGTTATGCATTAGTTAGGTGTTGATCAACTGTCCGATACATAGTCATTTGGAAAAACGTTAAAAACAACTACAAACAATATTCAGACTATTACGCCACTAGGTCGTACCAACAAAATGGGACCGAGATATTCCAGAAAAAGATTAGTAAATACTGAATTTTCGCTATCATCTCAAGTGGCTCAGAAAACCCACTGGATTACGCCTTTTTAAATATCACTGCTTTCTCTTTGATTCAGTTACAAACACATCGGAGTAAGAGGTTTGAACCCAAAGACGTACCAGTAACTAAGTAAAAAAAAATGAACTACAATTTGAGGACCACTGAAGTGATATCAGATACAATGACATAACTAATAACTTCCTAATATATCTACAGGCAGTATAATTATAGCCACAAACCTTTAAACTGCTGTAGCAACGAAATCGTTAATCGATGGCATTATCCTTGAACGACCTCACAAGTATCTTGGACCACTTGATGAGGCTTCTATAAAAGTTTTTACTGTTCTTCCTGAAACGCTTGATCGTTTTAACCTTGACCCAAGGTTAGGTGAAGATAAGATGACTTAATTTTATGTAACTTTTTAAGTGTTTGATTTTTAATGTCAAGACAATATCCATAACAAAATAGTTTTAAGTAAGGCGATTAACACACGGCACCGCTCGACCGCGCGGTAGGAGCAGTTTGTGGTAGAAACGAGCACCGCTCGACCGCGCGGTCGGGCGGTGTACGTGTGTTAGGCATCTACGAATTTATTAGAGGCCAATGCGACATGAGATCCGCTTCACCGCCTACCGCGGCGGTGCGCGGTGCCGTGTGTTAATCGCCTTAGCCGTCGGATAAATTAAATTTCACGTGTAGCAGTGCCACTGCTGAGCTATGAGCATGAACTCCTCGGTTCGATTCCCAGGTCGGGCAAAGTGTTATTGGATTTTTCCATCAGGAGTTTCTCAGTCTGGAAATGTGCTCGGTTATGGCAATAAGCTACATTCGAAGGAGACTACACACGGCACCGCGTGATGATATAGCACGCCTAGCATGATATAGACGAAGACGGAATGACATAGACGGGAGAATAGACAAAATAACAGATTCTCAATCACAATCTGTCATTGTCTATTCTTCCGTCGACAAAACCCATTTCTATGGTGGTCATGTTACGCGAGCAGGTCATTACTGTTGCAGAAACAGTCACTAAAGCAATCTGTTCGTGCAAGCCAGCTTAGTTCAGACATGCATCAAGTTTAATGATAATGATAAATGATAATGATAAATGATAAATGATTTATTTCTGCAAGTAGGTTTGTACAAACACTTTTACACGTCAATCATATTTTAAAAACTAGATGAGGTCGGCGTTTCCTATCTGACTACTCTGAGAAGAAAGGCCGAAACAAACTCAGAGGTCACAGTCTCTTTTAAAGTCCAGACATAATCTTGGTCAGATCATGTGAAGACGATGTAGATTGATGTCTGAAATGGTCTTTTGAGGAAATAACCATTCAGATTGAGAAGACCTGTCCAGTCAGTGCACGCATTTGTCAGTTATCGTGCAGCTCAACTCAGAATTTAAGGAGCTCAACGATTCGACGAACAATACCAAAGAAAGGACGTTTGGGTAGGCCACATAAATTACTCAAACTGCCAGACCATGATAAAAACTAATTGACAACAAAAAAATTAAAACAAAACAAAAGGGAATATCTGCATAGTCTTCACATTCACAATAATTAAAATAATATAATACTTTAAAGTAAATATTCATGTCAATGAATATATAACATTCATTAATGTCAATGTGTATATAACAACCCGGAAATAATCTTGGTCAGAGCATTTCAATTTGAGGACCATGTAGATTTGTGTCTGAAATGGTCTTTTGAGGAAAGAACCATACAGATTTGAGTGGACCTGGCCAGTCAGTGCACGCATTTGTCAGTAATCGTGTAGCTCAACTCAGAACTTAAAAAGAGCTCAACGAATCGACGAACAATACCAAAGAAAGGATATTTGGGTAGGCCGCATAAAGTACTCAAACTGGCAGATTAACATAACAAAAAGTAAAATATAGCTAAATATATGACACACATAGTCCTCACATCATAATAATAATATTATACTTCACAAAGTAAATATTCATGTCATTTTGTATATAATTTAAAGTTGAAAAACAAACAAAATTCAAAATGAAAAAAAAAAAAAAATATATATAATAAATTGGAGCAGCTCAATCCCAAGCCTTTTTGTCCTCAATGAAATCTTTAACGGTATAAAACGCTTTCTGGCACAACTTACGTTTAATGAATGATTTGAATTTATTAAGGCTTAGGTCTTGTACGCGGCTTGGAAGTTTATTATAAAAGCGTATACATTGACATCTGAACGAGCCACCTATTTTCTTGAGCCTTGTTGTAGGTACAACAAATTTGTGTTTGTTCCTAGTATTTATGTTATGGATATCACTGTATTTTTTAAACAAGTTTAAATTTTTATGGACATATAAGAGATTTTCAAAAATATACTGAGAAGGCACAGTCATTACATTAATCTCCTTAAATTTCTCTCTGAGAGAGTGTCTCGGACTTAATTTATAAATTGATCGAACAGCTCTTTTCTGCAAAACAAAGATAGTCTGAATGTCGGCGGCATTTCCCCACAATAGAATACTATACGACATTACACTATGAAAATAGCTAAAGTACACTAAACGGGCTGTCTCTATGTCTGTTAAATTACGAATTTTTCTAACTGCATACGCTGCGGAGCTTAGCTTTTTTGACAATTTATCTATATGTGGGCCCCACTGAAGCTTAGCATCCAAAGTTAAGCCCAAGAATACTGTGCTATCTTCAGGATTCAATTCTTCGCCCTTTATCAACACATTAGTTTTCACCTGCCTAACGTGAGGCAGTGTAAATTTAATGCATTTGGTTTTTTTTTCATTGAGAAGTAAATTGTTAACATTGAACCAGTGAACTACTTTCGCGATCGCGCTATTTATATCGTCAGTAACCAGCTGCTGACGTTTAAGTTTAAACAAAAGTGAAGTGTCATCCGCAAACAACACTATATCATGGTTATCCTTTACGAGGTAAGGCAAGTCATTAATATAAATAAGAAACAAGAAAGGACCAAGAATTGAGCCCTGTGGGACTCCCATTGTTACTATAGATCCGGGAGATCTTTTTCCATTAACGTCAACGCTCTGAATCCTATTACTCAAGTATGAAGTTAGAAGATCCAGAGCACTGTTTCGGATCCCATAGTGGCGGAGCTTCCTGATTAGCGTTTCATGAACAACGCAATCAAATGCCTTGGACAAATCACAAAAGATGCCCAAGGCATCGCATTTATCTTCCCATGCATTATAAATATGTCCCAAAAGTTCAACACATCAGTAGTTGAACGACCCCTTGTAAAACCGAACTGCTTGTTATGTAATAATTTATGTCTATTAAAAAACCTTTGCAATTGCTCTAAAACTAATTTCTCAAAAATTTTACTAAAGGTAGGTAGTACTGAAATAGGTCTATAATTTGTGGGGTCTGATGTACTACCTGATTTAAACAAAGGTATTATTTTACTATTTTTCATAAGATCAGGAAACTTCCCACAGTCGATACAATTATTAAAGATAAGAGCTAAAGTAGGTGCTACAATGTCAATAATAGACTTGGCTACTTCTACAGAATTACCCCACAGATCTGCAGTCTTTTTTACATTTATAGTGTGAAAGGTTTTAATTATGTCTCTACAGGTAATATGTCCAAAAAGAAATTCCGAATCGCAAACATTAACATTTTCCTTTAGCAAAGACTCAGCAACAGAAGGTGATGAGTTGAGGGATTTAGTAGTTGAAACGGGAATATCTGAAAAGAAATTTTCAAAAGCCGTGGCGACTTGTGAGTCTGATTTCACTATGTTGTCATTAATAGAGAGGCTGTAGTCAGTATTTCGGTTATCAGACCTTCCCGTTTCACTATTAATAATATTCCAAGTCGTCTTAATTACATTACTACTGTTTTTAATCTTCGAACTCAAATAACGCGACTTGGCCATATAACAAACTTTTTTAAATAATTTTGAATAATTCCTAACATATAAATTAAATTTTGCCGTGTTTACACAAGTTCTTTCATTGTACAGCTCATACAGCCGTGTTCTACTTTTATGAATACCAGTGGTAGCCCAATCACTGAAAGATGCGTTACTATTAACCGAGATAGTCTTGAGAATAAACGTGGAATTAAATTGCTTACAGTATATATTAAAAAAATTATCATATAGATGATTAGGATCAGCATGAATAGACAAAACTGGTAATTTATTTATGAGTTTAACTTTAAAAGTTTCCAAGCGACTTGAAGTTTTGGGGTTAACAGTGATATCCTTTTTAGCCACTTTGTTGTATTGGATTGGGATAGAAATCCTCTGCCCGCAATGATCAGAATCTAGTAAATTTATGATTTCTTTGTGGCTTGGTATAACATTTGTATAAATATTATCTAGGCATGTGGCACTAGTAGGGGTTATTCTTGTGGGCTCCAAAAATAGGTTTACAAGATTGTAGGACTGAAACAGACTTATTATTTTACTACAAGAACCTGAGTTTTCTAATAAATTAACATTAAAATCACCACAAGTGATAATGGACTTATTCGAGTTACAAATCTTGTGTAACACTTCATCCATTACCTTTTCAAAGCAGTCATACAATCCTGAAGGAGGTCTGTACACACTTAATACAATAAACTGCTCCAATTCTATACAAGCTATTTCAACTGTCCGCTCAACAGATAGGCTCACAATATCTTTACGGTCTTTAAATTTAAGCTGGTTACTTACTAAAATTAATGAGCCACCATGTATAGCATTAACTCTGCTGAATGAACTACCAACCTGGTGATTATTAAAATTGAACAAGAACTGGTGGCTTTTAAGCCAATGTTCTGTTATACAAAGAATATCAATACTGTTAAAATTCATAAATAATTCTACTTCTAAATCTTTGTTCATAAATCCTTGAATATTTTGATGCACCAGGTTCATACTATTAACAGATTTTAAACTTTTATTTGATTTTACTTTGCAATTCTGTACACTATTGCTAGAGGTTGCCTCTATTGTCATAATTTCTAATTTAAATTATTAGCAACGTGAATTTTGGATACCAAATTATTGTCTGAATTATTTAACATGCATTGCTCAACAGAAGCAAGTTGTTTAGCCAAATTCTTGGCTGTAATAGAAAAATAATATGATAGCGACACAGCTATCTGTCTTTTACAATACTTTGAAAGATAGTACTTATCCACATAAAAACTATCTTTTGTCAAATATAAATGGTTACCAACATAATTGTTAGTGTCAATTAAATGGAATGAATTATTATTACATGTTAGATTATGTAATGTCATATTCATTTCAGATCTAAAATAGTTTTCTTCCTGTGGCAAACTTTGGCTGTATGGGAATGTGAACATCACAATTTGTCTTAGACTCAGGTTGCACAATGATCTATAATATTGGAGTAATTCTCCTTTGTTCACATTACCCCTATTACCAATAAATATTAATAATATAGTATTCTGGTTAAAATTACATGTTATAACTTTTTTCATAATGTCAAGTAACGAACAACCAGGCATACAGTAGTTCATTATTGAGTGTCCTGGATATTTATTTGTCAACAAGTGGCCTAGATCCTTTCCAATTTCATCACAAAACAATACAATTTCTTTAATAAGGGAGCTTATCAACCGTGGCATTAAAGTGTCATTGAATTATCATGGGTTCGCTGACTCACTTCAACTGTACTGATAGTTGCTATGGTGACTGTGGGCTCATCATTATGTCATTTGATTAGATTAGCAAAGCCGCTTCTTTTTGGACGAACGTAAGATTTTAGTTATACTACAACTTTTTATATTTTCAATGAGAGTGTGCTGTCACATCAAATTTTCGAAAATCATGTTAAAAGCTAAACGGATACACCATTTGCAATAACTATTAAGCGAATTTAGAATTCATCACATTAGATTGTACTTAAAATACAAAACTGGTTTTTCAGAGGTTAATTGAAATTAAAATGTCTGATCACGCTTGAGGTTAAAACCAAGAACTTCTGAAACATAAACTAAATCGCAAAAAACCAATTTCCATTGAAACCGTTCTCTTAAAGCAGTACCTAAGCTGTAGCTTTACTTACATACATTAGATGAAAATAATTTTCAGTGGAATGCATAACAATCTCCTATAAGATTAATTTTAGAGCCGCGAGAAATCACGGCGCAGCGGACAGAGCTCCGGCGGGATCTCATGGCGTCATGGAGAGTGCGATTGTCACAACTTCGCGCCTTCACGCCCCCACCACGAGAATCGCAGGGCGATTTCTGCGGGCCAGTGGTAAGCAATGAGTAGCTCGCCGTCCGATAAGGACCAGACCCAGGTCAACGGCGCGTTGTGTTTCATGCGCGCCTCAAAGAGATGTCAGCACAACTGACGGGGTCCGCGAGGACCTCAGATTGAGGCTAGGACCTGCTTGGGTCGCGGGAAAGTCCGAAAGGGATACCGTGGCCCCTGGCAACGTACAGGCAACTGAAGGAACACGGGTGGGTTTTAGTCAGTAAGAGTCTGACACGCCCTCCAGCTCCGCTCAGAGCGGGAGAAGTTATTTATCATTACCAAGCAAAAAGTTAATTTTAGAAAAGGCAAAGTCGAAGAAAAGCTTGTATGTTACCGACTGATCGCTAGCAGTCATCAAGTAACGGTGAAGCCATTATCGTAAATAGTAATGGGAATAATTGGAACTGAACTAGTCTCTGTTGGAATCAATAGCCAAATCCTAAAGCCAATATACAATTATATTTCACAAAAGCTTTAAGTCTTAAGTATTTTCCTCTTTCCCAAATTTCATATTTATTTCTGAAGGTCAAAAAGCACCATTCTGGAGTAGGTAGAGAAATGGAAACATGATTTTACTGTGTGCAATGTTTTTCTTGTCAAAATACTAATATGGCTTAAAAATTAGAACAGTTTGTTTGAAACTAAACCCATCTATTTCTTACTTGGCTTATTTGAGACTGCAGAGAATACTATATTTCATTTGGAGTATGTTTTATAACTACCCTCTTAATAGCGGTTTCCTCATTATAAAAACGGATTTCTGCGTCATCTACAACGAGTCATGCAACACTATATTCTACAATGGTTATTGGTCTATTCCACTGAACTCGACCACAGTTAATATTATTCTAGATTTTTCAAACAAAAGCCCTTCCGATCAATACTCCCCACACAAATACATGGTAGTACAAATTCCCTGTTTCATGGAATCATAAATATTAACGACCGAGGGCGGGTAGAATATATCGGTTATTCGACTACCCACTCCTAGGGAATTGGTTGCAATGTCATTGATCATGTTGTTCAGTGCGATATTTTGGTAGAAATGTTATGGATCGTAATGATTTCGTTCATGGCTATTCAATTCAGTATTTCATGCATATTTATGATCTATTTAGAGTAGTTTTAGTGTGTCTATTCCTGTGTTCAAGTTGAATTTCAAGGAAAACAACATGGTTAATACATTGGTTTGAAATTCCCTCAACCAGGAAATTCAATAAGACAAATATAACAAGACAGAACGGTTACGAAAGCTACGTCATCATTCCTGTTCTTTTCTTCCTAAATAAAAGTTTCTATAATTCCCATTGGCGGCACGGCACGGCAAGAGATTTTTATACGTCGAATAGTAATATAATATAACATAACAGTATGACGATAAAATTGAAATCTCAATGACACGGCATGCCTATGCATAACACAGCTTTGTTTTTGTACCGACGATGATTATCATTAAAATTTCGATTTTATTGTTATACCAGTAACTTATATTACTCGTCGCATGAAAATCCCTTGCCGTGCCGTGCCGTGCCGCCAGTGGGCGCAGGCCCTCTGACAGCCAAACTACATTTTATCCTACAAATTACATAAGACCTATCCTCAGTACAAATGTATTCGTAAACATCCCTTTATTAGGAAAACAGTTCGGAATGGTTAAACGAGCCAGCGGTAGAAAAACATCCTGACGGGAATGATATCCCGGAGCGAGATATATTGCAGCCCGGGTTACGAGTTGACCTTGAACGGTGACGTAGAAATACCGGGGTAAGGTCTGTTTTATTGGGTTTTAATAATGTTTTAGCGTTTTCTAATATAGCAGCCTATAGTTAGAAGAAAGCTATTGAACATGGACTTATTAATTCAAAATCCAGGAGTTAAGGTACTTAAACTCGACTTTTTTAAGCCCATTTTGAACTATCCCAGAGTTTTTATGCCAAGCAGTAGACTAAGATGCTATCATTCAATGCAAGTTCCACAAAAGAGAAAAACACCATATCACACTCGATTTATAGCAGGCGGAGTCACGCGCGCCGATTAGTGCCGACCTTGACCGAACGCCGTCGTTAGTGACGGAGCATGTTTTCCGGGATCGCCGTCTATTTCAAGGTCAAAGGTTTGTCCCTAAAGCTTTATTGCAGTTTTGTTGAATAGAAAAGTTGAGTTAACTATGAAAGGAGATTGGAAATTTATTTGTTATTGTAAAATTTTTGGAGGAAAACGTTTGCAATATCGCATCACTGTGTAACTTAAAAAAAATATAGAATTTTAGCAGATTGGATGACGTCCGGAAATAATACGTGGAATTACAAGTCAACCTGTACAAAAAAGGCTGTATCACTTCCAATGCTTATTGAAAAAAATCCTTTGACTAATTTCAAATATTCTAACATTCTGTTTCGCAAGTGAAATGAACATTTATCTGCAGTGGATGTAGTTATCACATCCTGTAGATATTCCGGACTGTATGCGGACTGTTGCGTCTGCCGGACTGTCGGTATAGGTTTTGGCAAGCGAGACCAGGGCCTCAAGTCTGCTATTACAATTGTGTCTGAATGGTCTAACATTGATTTCATAAATGTTGATTTTGACAAGTTTAGTAATCTACTAACATATTGGCGTCATTATGACTTTCCAATGGTCAGCCACTCTCGAACGTATTGAAAAATGAATGACTGACTTAGGCAGTAATCTGCTAAAATTTTGACAGTTCCTTTGATCAGTGACCTACCATGAGAACATCATTGTGCAGTCATTTCTTCTAATTAGTTACGAGTATCGTGTTTGTGGAATACAATGATCAACCAATGATCGATCATTATGAATTTAGCAGATTACGAACTTTTAGCAAAATGACAGTGGGATCGTGTTGGAATGACAAATTTATAAAAATAGCAGACATGTGCCCCTGATCTGAACGGGAATGGATCGAACATGGGTTATTCCAGCCGTGACAGTAAGGATATTTATCATAATGCTTGAAAACGAGTTTATTATTTATTTACACTTCTTTTAAATACAAAGTATTAAGGTAAGTAGTAGGTGTATTAGTGTAAGGATCGTAGCAGGAGGCGTTCTGTAGTTCCTGCCTACCCCCGTGGGAAGGTGTGAATTTATGTATGAGTAAATTATTGTTCTCAAAAATAAGACTGACTCTAGGGTTCCTTCCAAACAACCTATACCATAGTTTTTAAAAGTTATGGTCAGTATTAAAACATAAAACTAGAGCACTGTTATAGACGTCCTCTAAATAATAATTCATTGGTTTATTTATGTATTTAATACTTTAAGCACACACATGTTGATAGGCAGATTTAATGCCATATAGGGACTTGGTAGTCTTATAACTTTAGGCTGCCTGTCCACAGGAGCGGTGCGAGGTAGCGGAGCGGAGAAATGTGCCAATATTAACCAATAGGAGCGGAGCTCTGAAGAGGAGTTTAGAACCAGCCTTATAAGCGACCATGCATGTCTCATAAAAATAAGACACAAGAAGGCTATAGCTTGTCAGAGAAAGCCACCTTTTTAACAAACTCAAATAAACTGAGTGACTACAGATCGTAGCACATACGAGTAGCCCGAGTTTCAAACTATCCCTATTTGACCTTCGCATTTGCATATCTGCAGACTATAATCTTGTATCAAGCTGTATTTCCTTCTCATTCACGTGTAACCTATGTACTCTCCAAGACACAACACTTCTTTATACAAGTCACCTTTCTAGAAATGTCCACTTGACGCTAAGTGGAGCTCGAACGTTTGTTGTATAGTCGCCACAAGGGTACTGCAGTGAACTAACTATATGCTGTGATCTCGGCAATTAAAATATATGAGACAACGTGTGACGTGGACAAAGGTGAGTGGTCAAAACTTGAGGAGTATGTGAAGGAGTTGGAGGATGTAGTTACGGGAATCTTGACATGCTTATAGTGTTCGTCTAACTTTTTATTTGAGATTTCGAGAGTGAAACTTTAGTAGTTCTGTTCTTCTTTTGTGTTGAACTTAGTGAAGTAGAAACTGTTCAAAATATATGAGAAAAGATTTGAAGATTATGATTTTGAAGCAGTTTATGTAACTGTACTGCAAACACTTCTCATATAGAGAAGAAACGAGATTTAACACGTGCTTACTGCTTGGGCCAGTTTTCCTTCAGCCATTCCCTAAAACGGTTCACATTCCAACAGCCCAGCTAAAACCCCTATCTACACGGAACAGGCATAAAACTAGCAACAATAAGGCATCACAAACACACTTTATGGATAATAAACAGACAGTCTGTTAATCACAACATAAAATTTCATAAATACGACAGTGAAGTAGCTCGCTAAAGGCGAGTATACAAAATGGGATACTGCAGAAGCTCAATTGAACAAAATTGGAGTATCCCTGAAACTTTTTTAATACCGTGAGAACGCCGTACAAACCGTTTTCGATTGAGGGTCCAAACCGTGCTATGGGATTAAAATTGCAAATGTTGAAAGGTCCTAGCCATTGCCTGAGGAGCTACATAGCACCCACATACGAGTAGTATAAAAGTTACAAAGGGTAATTGATAATGTTTAAGCCATCTAACGTGGTTTATTAATCAGTTTTACGCAAAACTGAAGTAAAATTTAGAAAGAGAAGGTCTCTATTCAGTAGGCTATAGCAATTATTATTTAACTCAAGTGTTTCAAACTCAAGATTATTGTTTTTCAAAGTGGTCCTTCGGCACTTTCTAATTCTCTGGTTATTACAATAAGCGATGTTGTCAAACTTCGTGTTATCTTTCCAGACGTTTAAGGGGGAATTTATAATGAAGACTTTTTAATGGATGCTTGGATGTTTCGCAAAGAATGAAAGTGGTGCTAAATGTTTATTGTTACTGAAAGGACCAGGACAAACAGGAACTGTCAGGCAATACCTATTTATAATTCAGATAAATATACATTTGCTTTTTTAGAAATTGCCAAAAAAAAAAAAAGTGTCATTACTAAAGATAACAATGCTGAAGTTGAATTAAATTCATTCATGTTTCTCAGGCTACATGATCATAAATGGGTAGAATAAGTAGTCTTTTCTTTTTAATTTTTTGATACTATCGCATTCAATCGTAAGATCACAACAATAGATGCTTGTAAAAGACGACAAATGGGTGACCCTGAAGCTAGTCGGAAATTAGTAAACCAGCAGCGAAAGGGTAAATACGCGCCTTTCAACCCAGGATAAAATTTACCGAAACTTGATATAAAAGGGCATAGCTACGAGGAAAACGTAGTTAAACATAAAATAGCACTACCAACAATGCCTGCTACACTTTCGAGAACAATTTGTTAATTAAATCTGACAGGAGGGGAAGTTCATTTGTATCTGAATATTACATCCATTACGGACAGCAAAAAAACTACTTCTGATTTGAAAGAACATTTGAAATTTCCAAATGAGAAAGTTAATAAATATGGAACCCTAAAACGAAATCGTATCGGAAAATCTTGTTCTTATTACAAAATAAATTAAAAAGTCAAAGGACCTGCCTTTGAGTGTTTAATTTATTTTGTTCAGATTTAAAATTAATTAAAACATCTTTTTTATGTAAAGTTTTTGGTAAATAATATTAAATCAATCTGCCTAGTCTTTTCCCTACTAAGTTGGGGTCGGCTTCCAGTCTAACCGGACGCAGCTGAATACCAGTATTTTACATGGAGCGACTGCCTATCTGACCTCTACAACCCAGTAACTGGGTAATACGATACCCCTTGGTAAGACTGGTTGTCAGATTTTCGGAGACGTCCACGAATGACGGCTGGGATCAACAGCTTAACGTGCTGTCTGAGAAGTCTCGGTATCTAAAAATGGTCACCCATCCACAGGCCAACTCCGCCAAGAGTAGTTTAACCTGATGTATCGACCGGTGCGGCTGTTATTACTTAGCCACGAGCTCCTTTCGCGGTAAATAATATGAAAGCGTGGAATAGAAACAGTCAAATGACAATTGCATACGTGACATGAACCGGTCACAAGATATAAGGCAGGTAAATAAAACAGAGCATGAAAAGACACACTACTTTTTTTTCAAAGATTCTCTTTTAGACATTTGCGAGACTAGAAGTCACAATAAATCCACGAAATAAACATATAAGCATATCAGAGATAAAGATTAGGAAAGTGAAAACATCCTAAAGACGCGAATAATCGACGTCACCATCGTCACACAAACAAAAACCATAGACCAATAGATCAGATTATAATAATATTGACCAACACACCCGTGAGTCCACAGGAGCACCTGCTCCCATAACATTCTCATCGCCAGAAGGCTATGCAAATGTTTTGCAATCGATACGCCTGCTATATATAGCAGTGTCGTAACAGGGCTAACAGATCCAGTGGACGTAAGAACTGAACTTGAGAGTAGCTGCGAAACACGCGGAAGCGGAGTTTATGATGGTGGAAATTTTATCCATAGTAGGGGGGAGTTTAGCAATCTAAAGCAAAAAGTCAATGATTTTGCCAATAAACATGAAATTCTAGAGATGGTACTGTAAAAACATAACAATGAAATCGACAGAAATATTGGGATTTGCAGGAGATTGATGATGATCATGAATATAGACGAAGAAAAATTCTTTAAGAAGTAAAATTACAAAAATAAAGCCCAATGTAGAAATGGTAAAACGATGAATTTGCAAGTCATATAACCAAATCCTACTCCCAAATATTGTCACGTATCATTAACCAGAGGCCTGACCTGCAAGATAATAAAAATAAATCAAGGACTTACAGAGATTATTAAAACAGACCAAGGCCAAGAAGGCTCTGTAGCGGAAAAATGCAAATCACTTAGGTCCTTCACAAGGGTCGAATTTTTACCTGATTCTCTGAAAGAGATAGGATTTTACGAAACTTCCGTACTGGGCACTGAACCGTTTGATTTATTAATTGCTGAGGTAGACAAGGATGAATAAAGGGGGAGTCCTCAACCTCCCTAAAGCTATTATAACGAAATTGAAAAGTCCTTTCGAATCTGAAAGTTTGGGGAAATTGTGAGACGAATTGTGCGGTTGTCATGTCCGTGTCTTTAAGGCTTACGATAAGATCAGTTTGGATATGACTTGTTCGGTTGGTGACTTTAAATTTAATTTCTCGCAACGGTTCAAGGACCTTTCTGGATGCGAAATTGCTATAGACAATTGAAGCATTGCTGAGAAGAGAACTAGTATCGGAAACGTAACATAAACATCACGGCTGTATTCCCGATGGGTTAGGCAGAGGTGTACCTACTGTACTACATTTCGTCAGTTATGTTTAAGTCAACGATGTTGTTACCTATTCCGAAGCAGACTCAATATTTATACTCGTAGATCTTACGTAAGCTATTCTCTCATGAAATCTGAATAATATTTCACAATAACAGGCTCGTAAAACTGAAACGTTTCGTTCAGCTTTACGGCGTTGTTCGTGCATCAAAATTAGCTGGCGCTAGCTGTTCGTAACGTTAATGAATATAAACTTCAGCAGACTATGCAGATAAAATTAAATTGTACGCATCGGTATGCAGAAGTCTAGTCATGAAGGATAGCCGAACTTACGGAATAAAATTTTTCCTTAACTTATTTCTTGTCGGGATTTAATAGACTTCCGTGTTGTTAGATTGCAAAAGTTGTCGTTGATAAGCGGATCAAAGTGTAACTCACGTATAACTAGCATAATCTGTATCATGACGCGCAGGCTCTTAGTCTGTGCTAGTCTGTGTTGTATTTTCTTTATTTCAGGAAAGTACATGATGACAAAAGTTGATATAATAAAAGGACGTGGATCACTCAGATTTCTCTCAAACATTGAACACTGCTTAGAACGATAATTTCGAAAGTATGGTCGTCCTAATTACTTAAAACGCGTGGAATCTGAAGTAGAATAATAAACTTCTTCTCCTTAATCTCTAAAGGCAGACAGGCAAGACGCGACGGTGCGACACGATTCTGGTAGAACTATTTCTATAAAGTATTCAAAGAAATTGTTTTACTAGTCGCGTCGCGTCTGTCTGCGGGTGCCTTAAATCTGAAGAGGTAACAGGCAGCATTAAAACAAGCGTATTCCATCTAAGACTAAAGTTTTCTCCTGTATTCTAACGTCACACAATCAAATCTCGCAGAATCGCTATAGCTTATGATCCCCTTCAACTTTATAGGCCACACAATGTCATGATTCATCATACGCATAAAGCGAGGTTGCCAGACCTTGGGCGCGCCTTGCCAAAATCTGCAGCGCCACCCCAAAATTAAAGAAAATGGTGTGAGTGAAGATATTATTACGTACTTAATACGATAGTGCTGCGTCATAAAATTGGAAGTTCGAGGCTAAGTTTCATGCGAATACCGCATGAAATTTAGCCTCGAACTTCCAATTTTATTGTCTATGTTTGATATCAAAGGCGAGCAGGCATTTAGGTACTTAATGGGGCAAAAGACAAATTATAAGGCATAATTGAAAAACGCGGTCAATCACTGATCATTGCAAATTCGCAGAAACGCGTTTTTGCCCCCAGTTATGGCATTTTAGGAACTTATGAACTTGCTACGATGAAGCGGTTTCGCTTAGAATTATCCCTGATCTGATTACAGAGAATTCAATTAATTGGTCGACCTTCTTGCATTAAAATAACTTAGAGAAAATAAATACGGGAGGCGACCGTATGTAATATTATGCGTTAAAAGTTAATGCATCAACCACTAAGAGAAATTCTTGGTATAGGTAATAAATCACTTGACTTATTCGTCTACCATTTTATTCATTATTATATAATAATTATTATGCAGTGTTATCTCTCTTCTTTTATTAGCCAACTTACAATCAACACCTATTTACCAATCTTTTTATAGCCAATCAAGCACAGCACGTCCTAAGCTGTATTATCCATGGATGAGAGGGCAACATGGATGGCAAGGCCTGAAAATACACGATCGCCCGGATCCTTTGTGTTGGGTAACATAGCTATTGTAATATTTTCACACCCGGTTTCTGAAAAGCTTATAAAAATTTAAAATATTTTATTTCACATAAACCTACAAGGGCACTTAGGAAAAGTCAGAAGCTAGCTGCATGGATCCAATTGGTCGTTTCCTATGCGGAAAAGCCGACAATAAACTCCACGGTTACTCTTTTAAAAGTAAATGGTATTTATAATGTTTTCAAATTACAGTGGTAATGAAATGAAATGTCGTTTATTTCTGTGTTGACAAAAAAAAGCTATTTAGTCCATCAGTCACGTAATAAAAAAATATTAGACAGGTATTTTTTGCTTTATCATATTAATACAATTTTTTTTAGATAAAAGGCATAAAATTTGGGGGCTCGCTACGTCACAAGTTAGTATAAAATCTACCGAAGAGTGACGTCATGCTACATTTTAACTCAATGAATTGCCGTAATCTTTTGATTACATAAAAAAGAAAAAATACGTGTCCAATATTTTTTAATAATAATTATATTTGAAGGACAAAAAATACAATTTTAGACAACATCCCTATTGTCGTAGGTACCCGTATCAAGTGATCACAGCAGTGCCTAAGCATGCATGACATGAGTTTGACAGTGATCTTGCAAATTTTTCTCTTCGCCTTAAGAAAGGACAATGCTCATGGAAGTATGGAATCCCGTACCATGCTGCATCAAAATCAAACTTCGTTTTTTATAGTCTACACTTATCATAATAACTCCTACAAAAGTCCTTTTTGTAAACAAAACCCGTATTTCGGAGTAATTTTATAAAATCTAAAATAACCTCAAAACCAGGCAAGTAGGTATATTTTATCGACACATCAATACGAACATTATTGCTTTAAAAACAGAGTAATCCCATTAGTAGTCCGCTTATATTAGTAAGAATTACGAGTTATAGAGACGTAATCTCAACTCAAAACACAAACGGACGTAGATATTCGCTAGCGCAAAGATAATACGTATTAACATGATCAAATGTCAGAAATGTGCCTGCCGGGATTTAGGGATGTGATCGATAAATCAAAATCTTTAGTAACAAAATCAATTTTGTGTCAATTAACAATACCAAATCGATTTGGTGTTTTGGTTTTACTTACTGTTATTCAACAAAAAAAAAGCAAAAGTAAATACATTTAATTCGTATAATGTTTTTGAAGCAAACGTTATAGTTTTCTTTTATACAAAAGAAACAATTGGAATGACTGGTTAGTCGATTCATCAAAATACTCTCTTTTGCATTCTACATCTCTATGAGCGGTTGTGTGAACGTCGTGTAAAGGGAGTAAAACAATATTCGTACTTTTATATTTTAAATTAAATTCCCTATTCAAAAATAAAATCCATGTCGCTTATTGTCGTAAAAAATTATGATAATAATTGCTATAAAATTTTGATCTTGATACATGAGACTTTTTGCTACCACTTTTAATGTCCGTTGGTGTCAGCCTTTTAAGCGCTAAAGAATTTACATGATGAAACTTGAACTGATTTTTAAGTCATGGCAATCAGTAGCATCACACAAGCCAAATTAATGCTTATTTTACAGCAGAGACTGCATAATCTGAATCTAATTTAAAATTGGTTATTCTATTTATCTATCCGTTACCATAACTAAAAAAAAATCTTTTAGTTTAATTTTTTCATTGCTTTTAGAAAACATCGCATCAATGGTTAGTAAAAAAATAACAACTAAGATTTAGTAAGCTTAAAAAAGTAGATAGGTGTATTGATATAACAGCCAGAGGTAAGTTAAAACTTGTTTTGGAAGTGTCGTGTAAATTATCATTAAGTAAAATAAACAGAGCATGGTGGTCCTTACAAGAGAATGAGAACTTAGGGCCAAAACAAACTAATAAAAATAAAAAAACTTAATACCACAGTCTATCTTTGCAAACATAAAATAAGTTTTCCATATAAAAACGCCGTAGCAGTGAGTTACGTAAGTAGCACAAAGTTATATCTGTTCCAATGTCAAACAAACGCCCCACGGAGGGGACCGTCACGGTGGAGGAGCTCTATAACAGACGTGTTGTTTAGTACATGGAAATGTCTGTGAAGGGTGAACTGAAACGGAATACCTACTGATTTTTTTGATGGCGTGAAATTGAAGGCTTTCTTTTAAGTTTTCTGGATTAGTCTTACTAGCTTATTTGTGATTATAGGGCTCACTTGCACCACAAATGATTATATGCATTTAGCGCAGGGATGCACAGATTTATAGAGAATAGGGGCCAGGCAGGCACATTATGAGCCAAAGGAGGGCCTGGCGGCACCAAAAATAACTAGGGCAACTTTAAAAAAATAAGAAATTGGTACCTTCTTTAATTACAATATTTAGTTTGATGCATGACATAGCATTGACGTATTTTTTATATATTTGGCTCCAGATTACTTGTCGCCACACGTAATATTGCTTCCAAATTTTCATTTACTATGCGGTTTCGATTATTAGTTTTGTTACGATTCATAACTGAGAACGCTCGTTCACAAGTATACGTCGTCGATCTAAATAACAAAACAGGACAAATAAATTTGTCCGCAAATTTTTTATACGAATTTTTGTCAACGCAGCGGTAGCAGTTGAGTAAATTTTCATAATTTTGGATTTCTATCAATTGCATGCATGAAATACCTAGTGATATAGGTACACAACATTGTCAACATTTATTTAATAATTTCCTTTTATTTTTCGCATATTTTTAATTTGTTCCGGTACTGGGCCGCGGTCTGTGCATCGCTGTTATAGGGCTTAACGAATTTAAAACATTGTTCTCTTTCTGTCATTTTTTTATTTTCGTGCAAGCTGTTGCCTGGGACTTCGACTGCGCATCACATTCTGATATCCAGGATGAAAAGTAGCCTACGAGTATGTCCTTCTCCAGGTCTCAGGCTACCTATCTGTCAAATTTCACAACGATCGGTTCAGTGGTTTAGGTGTGAAAAGGTAACAAACAGACAGAGGGCGCCGTCAGTTGGGACTGGTCATCTCTTAGCTGCCACGGCGATTTTTTTTTAATTGTTTTTTTTTATTTCTATTACGAACGCTTTTAATGTTTTGCATCGTTCTCACATGTACAACTTCAACATGAATGATGTAACCAATATTTAGTAACCACATTTTGATTTAAAAGAGTGTCCGTGGAGTTTCTTGCCCGTTCTTCTCCATACCTACTACGCTTTGGAATGGGCAACTAGCCTCATCTTTCTGACTGACAGACCCCTTGACAATTCAAAAGTGTATTTGGTTTATCACAATAATATTATAAAGGCGAAAGTTTGTGAGTGTGTATGTTTGTCTCTTCTTCACTCTAAAACTACTGAACGGATTTAGATAAAATTTGGCACTCAGATAGTTTATAACCTGGATTAACACATAGGATATTTTTTATACTGATATTCCCACGGGATCGAAACTTATGCTATTAAAATCGCGGGCGCAGCTATTTTGAGTTAATTAGTATCACATAATTATAACATTAGAATGGATAAAGGACATATCCCACATAAATGTAGGTACTACCGGGATAAAAAGTATCCTATCCAGAAATCAAAAGTATGTGTCCCAAATTTCATCCAAATCCGTTCAGTAATTTTTGCGCGATTGAGTAACAAACAAACACAAACTTTCACATTTATAATATTAGTAGGTTTAGTGATAAAGTTATAAATTGTATAGAATCATTTTTTTTTTCTAACTGAACAGACAGCTGTGCTGCTGGGGAGTTTGTTGCGCCACTTCTTCTTCCCAGCAAAAGCACTAGGAAGTGGTGAAGGGTGGGCGTTTTGGGGGACTGTCTTATGTAACTTTGACGTTCGAAAAGTGCTGATTCTCAGTTGTCTAGTTTGAATAAATGACTTTTGAATTTTGAAAGGCGATGTGTTTGTTTTATTGTTCGGCCATAACCACACAGTACATACAAATAGTGCAATCCACTGAGACGCGCCCCACTCCGCGATGACTGTACTGTAAGCCGTACTTTAGTACGGAGCGGCGCGGAGTGGGGCGCGTCTCAGTGGATTGCACTATCACATAACTCCCAAGGGCGTCGTAAACCGTCAATGGGTTTATATTGGACCATAAGTTAGCACGTCCACAATGCAATTATAGATAAGCCATGTAGTGAACTATGAGATGCATAAATGATATGGGATAGGAATGACTTTGGTTCTTGAATGGAACGATTTTTTGTGGATATACGAGTACCTATTGTTATTTTTTTACTAAAAACTGTTACCATTCTTTGTAGCAGTATTTGTTTCAGTAGTTTTCCTATTAAATAAAATATTATAATGTCTGCTAACCGTAACTGTTGTATGTTATGTAAACCATTCTGAAAGGATCTATGTACTGTTTCATGTCATCAGAACACCAGGTTGTCTAGAAGACATCATGATTTATTATTCGTTTTCTAAACACATTAGAATGTATAGTTTTCGCAGAACATTATAAACTCACGCCATTTTCGCAAAGGGGTAGACAGGAAAAGAGAAAGCCACGTGCTATACGATCCTTACATATTGTTAATCTATATTTGCTATACATAAAGGGGTTATTATTTATAACCGTTGCTTAAAGTATTACCTAATGATTAGCGACTGTCTAACTACACATTTTTGACGTTTAAACGTCTCTTAATTTTAAGCAACGTTTATGAATAAAGGGGTTACAATTGATAGTAATTTTTCTAAGAACACTATAAACTTCCAACAACCATGCCTTTTTTGTACTGGCGTAGGTAGAAGCTACAGAACATTACGTACTGGGATCTTTACATAGGTACTCTCATTATCTTTTTTCTATAGTTTCTTTGGAATTGTCGGGATTTGTGGGATAATGAGAGTAGTAAGGGTGGGGAAGATCATGTGGCGAGTGTAAATTTGTTTCCAAGCAATAACAAGGCGTAGTCGGCGGAGCCCCGCTTGGCGAGGCTCCTATTTCTGAAAGGTTAAAAAAAACGACGAAGGGCATGGCGGGGTCTTTGTTTGTTTTCAAAATATAGTAAACAATTAATTATAGTAAACAGTAGCAAAATATATTAAGTATTCTTGGAAGTTAGTAGGACTCGTTTGTATGCCTTGTTCGCGCCAATCTAGAGAACTGCTGTAACGAACTTTGATGTTGTATATTTTTAAGTTTAATACTGTGTGACTAAATAACAAGGAGTCCAGTGTGGGCTGTAGCAAATGTAGGAATGCTTTGATAATCTCTGTGCAATTGAGTCAAATCGATTGCCGCGGGTTTGGGAAAACTTACTTCTACGGATTTTCTTAATTACCAACATTAATGTAACTCGCAATGGAGGGGAACCTAGGAGTTTTAAACAATGTGTAAAACAAATAAGAAAAGCCTTTTAAACCTGTTCTTTCGCATATTTAGGAGCGAGAATCTGCTTAATTTTTGCTGCCATAAATGACATTATTTAATAACTTAAATCCGCATAAAATAACACTTATAATCTACAAGAAACTATAAATAACCTGGGTACTGACACAAGTTCGCAATAAATATAAAAATTTACAAATTACAATCGTCCATAATTGACCTTGTTATCAGTAACAGCTGATAAACGTAATCAAAACGACTTTAGCCTCCAATTTGGAAGTCAGATTACTTATCTGTCTGGCTAATATTTAACTCTAACTTTAGCACTCTTACCAAAACCGAATTATCCAAATATGACCACAAAGAAAATTAAACACTTCACTCAAAACGAAAAAAAAAACACGAATCAACAAACAAGAATTCGAAATACGAAAACACTGATTCCAAAATTCAAATTACACTATATTCAATTTTTTATAAATCGAAAATTACAACCCAGTTTATTCGAAAAAGGAATCGAAGGGCTTCTCTATTCGAAATTCGCGGTAGTTTGAATGTTTTCGTCGTAATATTTTCGTGACACAGTTTTCGGGGCGCGTCCGTACGGCGCGGCTCCGTCGGCTACACTCCAGAGCTTTCAGTTTCAGCGTTTCAGGCGAGGGGATGCAGCGCTTTTGTTTTGTGAAGCAGCTTGTGTTTGATGGCGCTTGCAAATTAGTTGTTAGGGTAAGTCGTGTGTGAAATGGATTTTTTTTTTTGTTGTAATTAGCACTTTTTTAAATTAAGAGTGACAAACTGTGGAAAAAAATGGTAAGTATTTACAAAACCTCCGTGCTCCGGTTTGTTTAAAATTAAAATTAAATTTGTTATAAGGATTTTCTTTATAATCGATGTTTCCCGTTTTCAGATGTAAGAAGTGGAAGGTGAGCGAAGATTGTTAACAATTATATTCGTATAAACATTAATTTTCCTATTTGTTTAATATATGTATGTCATACAAAAAAGTAGCTACGCTGTATTGCATAAATCTGAATGGAGATGACAGTAATCGAAAGAATTATTAAGATCGTGCATTCTGAAACTGGAAAACGTTGCCAACTTTTACAATGCAAGCTCTTAATGAGAATATCACACGGTAACGGAAACAAGAGTATCGTGTTAAATAAAAGGTCAATAGCGAAACGTTTGATACGAGCATAAATCTTATGTCCATGATAAAAAAAAATGCAGATTAGGTAAGTTATAAAGAACAACTTCAAATTAATGAAAACTCGCCGACTGCATAACCTCCTCCTTTTTTGAATTCGGTTAAAAACAACAAACTGCTATCCAAAATAATGAAATGTTCCTTACAATCGGTATTATGAAGTATCTGCTTGGTACTCAGAACCTCTAAACAAAGTTGCTTAGAGGTTCACTACTGTTGAAGTAGGTACCTAAAGATTTGTAACATACCTAACGATTTTATTTATAGTAAAAATATAATTGTAACAAAAAAAACCCTATTCCTCACAGTTTACGCAACTTAAAGTGCAATAAACGTCACAATCGTGAAGGCAACACACACAGTTGAAGGCTGAAACTCTATTTTCATAACTGTGATATAACGAGGTATTGACGTAAAACTAAATCAATTTCCTTCTAAATGTCAGAGAAAACCAATTAGTTCTAGTATTTAATTGAAGTAGGGTATAAAGGCGACCGTCCACTGACACGTAGCATGTGCACGGAGGCTTTCCACGTTAGCTGCGCGGTTCATAGCGTGGCAGTGAGTCGTAGTGGGTGATCCCGCCTATACTCTGTTCCAAAACAATTTGATGACAATGTAAACAAATTAGTCAGATAATCGTTCTTGTGGATGACAAATTGTAGTGTAGAATTACAAATAGGTACTCTTTCCTCCATCCTATCTCCACTCCACCCTAAATCCTAATTTTAAATCATACTTCACAATCGAGGTTATTTTTGTAACCTCAATTTTCGTCGCCAATTTTTCAATATCAATTTAATAATGTTATTCAACCAATAATTATTGAAAAAAGTGGTGAGATATAAAGTCCCTAAGCCGGATTCATATTACTGTGTTGTGTCGTGTCGTGACACCTTCTGACGTAGTATTAGCCAACCAATACTTGTTGTGATTTGACGTAGTTCTGAAAACATTCATTTGATTGGTGTATCCCGCGTCACGAGTCGACACGACACAGTAATGTGTCGGTGGCTTTACTCGTTCCCTTTAGTGAGTGATTGCGTAAGAATTTAACCTGAACTGGGTTTGGTTACACTTTTTATGAAAATTTATCGAACAGGGTTTACATTTTCATACAAAGCGTAGCTATGTACACGTGTGTAGCTTACCGTGCTGCTGTGGAGCAGCGCCTTAACTGCGACTTTGTCATGAATTACTAATGAGTGACCTAGATATAGAATAGGTAAACTATGCCTATAATATTAGCCTTCAAGGTATGCTACTAATCAATTCATGAAGGCTATTTACTATCGATGGATTTTCTCGGAATTAGAAACCAGGTTTCTTATTAACTGACTTCAAAAACAGAAGGTTTCAATTGGGTTGTATTTTTTTTAAATGTTTGTTTGTTTCAGAACTCGCATTTATAAATCGATTTGAAAAATAAATAAAAATAAAGGATATACTCGTACTTCCAGATCGGTGCCATAAAAATTTGGACAAGTTCTGACGAGTGGTTTTTTAATAATCTTCAATAATACGTATTTTTTTCACTTAGTGTTGATGATGTTATATTAACTATATATACGAATTCATGTGGCGTAGGTACCACAACTAAAAAGTGAAACATAAAAACGTTTTCTTCTATGAAATCTTAGGTCAATTGTTATGATCAGTTGTCGTTATTTTGGTCTGCTAATCACAATAGCTAATAAAGATTTAGCAGCAGATAGCTAATCAAGTGATTTCTAGCATATAGATAATTTATGGGCCAGAGAGAGGCATCTAAAAAAAAAAAAAAACAATGGAGACACCATTGCAACGTTTTATAATTAGCGGAGTTAGGGCGCGTTCCCACTATGTCGTGATGATTAATTTATTGTTGGAAAATTGTAGACGAAATTCGTGGACGACAGTTAATCGTGTCGTCCTGTTGTGAACAAGTCCATTTAAATACACAAGCCATGTCTCTTTAAACGACACGATAATCTGTCGCCACGACGTAGTGGGAACGCGCCCTAGCCCACGTTCAGTGGTGGAAATTCATGTTACCAGTTATAATTGGAAAAACATTTAAAATTAATAGTTGAGAGTATATTAATTAAATTGAATAGGATTTTATAAATTGAAACCGCAACTTTTTTTTTGCAGGTTTATTTTTTTACTATTGATTAATCTTCCGACCATAATGTCCTATAATAATAAAACTTGTTAGCGAGAACCTGTATACATAATCCCACGACATCTTGAAGTCTGTAACTCCCAAAGCAATAAACTAATTCATAGTTACACATGTATTATTCCTGCCCGGATATCCTATTTGTATCTGAAGTATTCACGAGCCGCTCCCCTGGAAGCGGTTGTTTTGATTTGTTCAGAATAATAAATGAAGAGAGTTGTGTTGTGGCTTTATTAAGAGATATGTTTAATTGAATATGAAGAGAGAACAGTTTAATTTAATTATCGAAACATCGGAACATGTGAAACAAAATAGAGTTATACAGGATGAAATTGAATTCATGGGCCATCTCTTAAGGGGTCATTATACTAATTATTATGAACAACTTTCACTATGGAAACAATCCTGAAATAGCAAAAAATAGTATATTTGATTTAAAAGATTGTCCACGAAGTTTCCATCTATCGTTTCATAGGACACTACTACGCTTTTGAATCGACAACTGGCTTCATCTGTCTGACTGATCAACTCCATGACAGTGCCTGTATATGATTTAATTGAAATAAATGCTTCGTATTTGAGTTTCGAGTTCAAATTGATAATAGAAGACAAGAGATAATTCCCTGTGGTATTAGTTCGCATATGTTATTTTCAACTATGTTTCAGTTTTAATTTAGTAAGTCCTCGAGAATTTTGCTGGTCAATGTGACCTGTCCCTTTTTCGACTTCTTTTCAATCAATTCTATAAATGGCTATAACTCCTACATATCACACAAAGTCAAAGTCAAAGTCAAAGTCTTCATTTATTTTCGTTGTTTATATATTTAGTAAGTATGTATGTATTTATGTATCTATTATTTAGGATATGTATTTATCTGTGTATCTATTCTAGTATATTGTATACTTTTTATTTGCACCAACGACAGCCCCATTTTATGTCCAGGCAAATCACTGTCCATTCCAAGGTTGCCTGGAAGAGATCGCGGAAAGCGATAAGGCCGCCCATTGTATATTTTGTAGTGTTAATTTTTTTCTTTTTGTTATGTGTTTTTGTGGTGTACAATAAAGTATATATAAATAAATAAATAATAAAGTCACACCAGTGCCACAACACTCCAGAATAACAAATCTAGTTAAACTGAAGTTAGCACTTAAGTTAACGGACGGGTGTCAATGAGAAACACGCAACGGTAAGAAATAGGTGTTATAAGTTACGCAGGAATAGTTATATGAAGTGATTTAACAACATTTCCAAACGTTTTTTTTTGTTGGTTGAATACGAGGCTTTTGGCTACTTAAGTATTTTTTTCTTTTAATGTTCGTTTTGTTTGTGCAGAATAAACATATTTTCTTTCTTTTCTTTTTCTTTTTTTTTCTATTTATGGTAAAATGGTCATATTATGTGTAAATAGCGTGGAATGCGAATGTGCTCCTTCGTACTGTACCAAACAGACGTATTTCTTTCTGTCTTTAAGACTACTGTGGTCCTAATCGATCGCTTTAAGGATAACGCGCCAGGTTAACATGCGAAATTGAAATTTTCTCACGTTTTTTTGCAATTTATAGGTCAGTAACAGGTTGTACTGGTTAACAGAACATAATTTGCGACCGTAACAAGTATGTATTTATAGAATTATAAAAGTTCATATTAGTAATGTAATGAAATCATGACATTTAAGGCCAATACTAACTTAAGGAGTTGTATTGTTGAATTAATTATAATTCTGTAAAGCCATACTTGTCACGGTCGCGAATCATATTTTAATCAACATACAACCTGACACCAAATTGCAAAAAAGTAAAAGAAATTGAATTTGGCAGGCTAGCTTAGCAATTTATTGTATTGTTGAATTAATTATAATTCTGTAAAGCCATACTTGTCACGGTCGCGAATCATATTTTAATCAACATACAACCTGACACCAAATTGCAAAAAAGTAAAAGAAATTGAATTTGGCAGGCTAGCTTAGCAATTTATTGTATTGTTGAATTAATTATAATTCTGTAAAGCCATACTTGTCACGGTCGCGAATCATATTTTAATCAACATACAACCTGACACCAAATTGCAAAAAAGTAAAAGAAATTGAATTTGGCAGGCTAGCTTAGCAATTTATTGTATTGTTGAATTAATTATAATTCTGTAAAGCCATACTTGTCACGGTCGCGAATCATATTTTAATCAACATACAACCTGACACCAAATTGCAAAAAAGTAAAAGAAATTGAATTTGGCAGGCTAGCTTAGCAATTTATTGTATTGTTGAATTAATTATAATTCTGTAAAGCCATACTTGTCACGGTCGCGAATCATATTTTAATCAACATACAAACTGACACCAAATTGCAAAAAAGGTAAAAGAAATTGAATTTGGCAGGCTAGCTAGCAATTTAAATTTATTTGTAAACCAAATAGCTTTAGACAAATAAAATTATGTAACCTCTTAAAAAAACAATGTATTACGTATTGCTGTTGTATGCTCACATATTATTAACCATTTTAATTGGTTTCCTGTTGACTATGTTTTCCTTTATATTAAGTTTTTAAGCTGTAAGTCTTCCATGTTTAAATAAATAAATTTGTATGGAATAATTGTCTCCCATTTTTGTCACCAGACGCCGCTAGTTAGGTTTCAGTACCAATTGAAGTTTCCGTTAACGCGATCTCTGGTTTTTCAGTAACAGGCGGTTTTGTATTTAATGTAAATCCTAAACGAGCAATTGGCTGTTTAAAAGTCTTTCAGTAGACTTTTTGTTTTTCAGTCGACCTATAATATCAAAAAAATTACAAACTTACCTTTTCTGAGCGATTTTTAGTCCATTCATCTTCTGTTGTGCTAAATAGTAGGCGGTCAGCCAAGGAGGTGGCCAGCGGTGGTTGAAAGTTTTATATCTTTATTATCATTTTAAATCGTCGCGGACACAGAAAAAACATAAAAAAATAATTCTTCTTCTTCTTCTTCTTTTCGTGTGGTCAGTGACTAACCTGGTGTCAGAGTTTTAAAGCCGCCCATGGGCCTCTGACTTGGCTTCACATGCCGTCGAGAAATATCTCTCAGGCATGCCGGTTTCCTCACGATGTTTTCCTTCACCGTTTTTGAAGCAAGTGATAATTGAAACCGAATATCTTTAAAATATTCAAAAGATAAACGTGTACCTAACGCAAATAAACACATACAAATACAATCAATACTTTCGGTTGATGGTTCAATGAATAAATACAATATTTTCCATACATTAGTGTACATAAAAAAAAACCATACATTACTGAATAATATAAGATATTATTATAATACAAAATGCTTACCTATGACGGGCGTTAACGTCTGGTCCCAAGGCGGGTCGTCCTCGGCTTTTCGAAAACTTCGCTCCACTATGGAACAAATATAATATATTAGAATTATCTTACTGGTAAGTAAATGAGTTGCTGCCCGGCGAGTGCTGCGGTCTGCGCGCGGCGGGAGCTGATGGTCGCTACTGAAGGTACCAAACTCGTGGCCAAATTCAATATGTTTTTTTTTTAAATACCCCATAAATCTAGAGTTAGTTTACCACTAGACTCTGTGTGTATTTATTTATTTATTAACACTTCAAGCACATAAATGTACAGAGGCGGACTTAATGCCACAGGCATTTTCTACCAGTCAACCTTTGGGTGATGCAGAGACAAACTGTGGTAGGTGCAATAGCGAGAATTAAGGAAAAAAAAAATTAAATATAAAGATATACATATATACCTATTAAAAACTATAAATATAATAAATACATCTAATTAATAAGTATATCGTGTGTGTGTGTGTGTGTATCTAAGTTTAATTGATAAGTACTTACGTGTAAATCATTTTCATTCACTCATTTATATTTAAAGCTAAGAAAATGCGACGTTCTATTATTATTTTCTTTTTATGAACAAAAATAGTCTAAATGAAATGTCTTTTTTATTTAAATAAAATAAATAAAAAAAAACATTAAACTTAGACTATTTTTGTTCTATTTCACCTATGGGTTTTTTGCATAAATAATTGTGACTGTCGAATTATTTTGAAAGAAAATAAATTGAAAAAAACCAGTTGATTCTTCGATATGGTCTCATTTCATACCCTACATATTGCCATCGACACGCAGAACAAGAAAAATTATCCCGCCCTTATTTCAATTCATTAGGATAGTAAGTATCCTTTTTATTTTTACACTGTTCATCCACCAAAATCAATTGAAAATTGACATAATTATGTCATTTTCTAGTGTTAATCAATTGAAAATTGACATAATTATGTCATTTTGTAGTATTAAATATTTTTTTTTTTAAACGTTGCCCCAGTCTAGGAATTTCTCCTGTATCGTGGGTGCGTTTACAAACATTTAAACTCACATACACAAACAGCCAGACCCGGAACAACTACTTGTAGGTCATACAAATATTTGTTCCGTGCGGGAATCGAACCCGCGACACGCAGCGCAGCAGTCAATTACTTAACTACTGCACCAATCGTGCCGTCAAATGGACATAATTATGTCATTTTCTTGTGTTAAAGTTTAAATTCTTAGGTTTATTCACACTAACTAGACTCACTGCAAGTATTACTAACAATAAAGAATTTTCTAAATCGGCCAAGCCACCTAGCCGTCTTCGAGTAATCGGGGAATATACAAAGATAAAAAAAAAACGAACTGAGAATCTTCTACTTTTTTTAAATATACATATAATACTGCTGACTACCTGCAGTATTGTCTCTCCTATTACCTTTAATCCATCCAAAGGTTGTCTGTAAAAGATCGCTTTAAGCGATAAGACCGCCCATTGTGTCACCCTATGTAAAATTTCTAAATTTATGTCTGTGACTTTTATGGTGTACAATAAAGAGTATTCTATCTATCTATCTATAATAAAAGGTAAAATGTGAATTCATTCAATAAAATATATAAATCTTATGTAAAAAGGAACCTATCACTTACTGTTGAGAAAATGCGCGGGGCCCGACGCCTTCCTGGATTTCTTGTCATTTGAGTCTAGATCTGTAACAATTAATTCAAGGTTAGTTATAATTATAATGTTTATGTGGCTATGCCATGTCTTTTCTATGAGGAATGAATGAGGAACAGCTGATTAAGCTGCCAAACAAATCTCTACCTTACCAGAATTGCAAAAACAATCTGTTGTTTCACACAAATGTGCACGGTCAAAATGTATGAAACAGTTGTATCTTTTTGTAATATCCGACCATTAATTTCAACGCTGGTGGGTGAGCTGTGTAAACCCGCTGACAATTTTATCAAACCTCCTGACAGCCTTCCACCTGAGCACGAGTTACCGCGGCCGACTTGGAAATCAAATTTCAAACCCAAGTCGGGCCGAGCTAGCACAACCGCCACACACGGGCCCCTGCGCGCCATCGTCTCGCGCTCGAGCGGATCTTGACGACTGCGTGAGTGCGAGTAGCTGAATTTTATCAATACGCTAAGAAGAACGCTGGTGGGTCTAGAATCATGTGCTGAATTTGAAATCAATTATGACTAGAGATCGGATATTCGGATGCATATTTACCTAAAGTTAATTTTTGGCTAAGAAATTATGGAAGTGGCTTCTTAATTTTTTTTTTCTTAACTTAAATCCCGGAATTCAATAAAATCCGGGAATGCAAAACTAATCGGATACATGGTATGGAAACGACTTACCAGCCCTCTTGTGAAGGTTACTTTTGCGGTGTTAACATAAAAAAATATAACATACTGTAATTTTTTTTTATGAAACTCAAAGCACCAAGTTGTTTGTCGCTTTGTGCTATGCCAATTTGGCAACCTACTTTACAACAGTAGCTAGCATTTCTATAGTCAAAAAATACAAAATGTATCAATTCCGGAATCGCGAGATTTTTGCGATCGATTCAAAAGTGCATTTCATAATAGCCAACACCTGAACGTAAGTAAATATACATTCAATTCTATAATCAGAACTCGTAAATCTGTCGATCCCGGAATCCCGGGATTTTTTCGATACAAAAGTGCTTTCCATTATAGCCAACACCTCAACTTTAGGTAAATATGCATCCGAATATCCGATCTCTAATTATGACTTCTAGTTACAGCTATTATGTAAGCGGGGACGCCCTTTATTTAGATATTTTTTACGTTAATTTATTTTTTATTTCTGCCTGAGTATAGTTGTCGATGTTTTTGGTTGGTATATTAGCGTGTGCTAGCTGTCATATGGCTATTAATTTATAATTTAAATCATTTTTTTTTTCTAACTGAACAGACAGCTGTGCAGCTGGACAGTTCGTTGCGCCACTTCTCCTCCCCAGCCGCAGCACTAGGGAGTGGTGAAGGGTGGGCGTGCCGGGGGACTGTCTTATGTCATTTTGACGTTCCAAAGTGCTGATTCTCAGCCCAGTTTGAATAAATGACTTTTGAATTTTGAAAACAGTTTGCGTATTTATGTCCTTACGCCTTGTATGGCTAGATGTGCCATCGAGTGAAGGTATAACTTGCGATCACTAGACCGACGAGGTCTTCCGGATTACTTCTATATCATAAGACATAAGACTATGAAAATAACTATAATACCTTGCACATTTGTATAGTGTAGTGGCAAACAGAAATCGACTTTATAACAAGACCACAAGTTCTATATTTGCTTGCACTACAAGCTAAGTCATACTAGCATAATCAGACTATAATGTGCCCACTGCTGGGACACAGGCGTCCTCCCTGTGAGAGGGAGTGGGCTGTAGTCTACCACGCGGGCCCGGTGCGGGTTGATAGGTGCTAGAACATGCCGTTTTCCTTCACCGCGAAAGTTTTGAGAGCAGTGGTGATGAAATTATTTGCCACGACCTACAACTGATTTAGGTTGATCATCATCATCTGCCTAGCCTTTTCCCAACTACGTTGGGGTCAGCTTCCAGTCTAACCGGATGCAGCTGAATACCAGTATTTTACATGGAGCGACTGCCTATCTGTGCTCCACAACCCAGTAATTGGGTGATACGATACCCCTTGGTAAGACTGGTTGTCAGACTTTCGGGCTTCTGACGACCCGTAACGACTGTCAAAGATCCACGAATGACAGCCGGGACCAACGGCTTAACGTGCTTTCCGAGGCACGGAGGAGTCCCCGGCAAGCGTAGCTTAACCTGACGGATCGACCCGTGCGGCAGTTATTACTTAGCCACGAGCTCCTCTGATTTAGGTTGATATAGGTATAGAATGTGTACTTACTGGTCGGCTGGTTGTTAGCATGTATCCGCTCCATGAATCTAGAGATCCTGTTGTTGTGATGCTCTCCGTCCAGACAACAGCCCTCTTCTACCGACCGAGCACACATTCGATGCACGCGTAACTTGCAGTCTGAGGAAGAAAAACAAAGAACAATGCCCACTTCCCATACATTTAAAAACCTGATAATGAACGTTTATGTATAGTTATGAGGTATAGTAGAAAGACTACCTTTAAGTTTAGAAAATAATGTCTAATAGTCATTTTTACGGCTTAAACGCTAAGAAGTCCAAAAAATATGAATGTTACTTTTCAACCGACTTCAAAAAGGAGGAGGTTCTCAATTCGGTTGTATGTTTTTTTTTTTTTTTGTATGTTTGTTACGCGATTACTCCGCCAATTATGAATTGATTTTGATGATTCTTTTTTTGTTTGGTAGGGCATACTTCGGAATTGGTCCCATATAAATTTGGTCAAGATCTGATGAGGGGTTTTTGAGTTAGCTTCAATAATACATATTTTTCCCACCTAGTATATGTGGACGATATTTTAATAGTTCCTGTCACTGTAATTTACTTGGTATTAAAATTTTTGTGGGGGTTTTGTGTAGGTACCACAACTAAAAAGTGAAAAATAAAAACTTTTTCACAAAAAATATAACCGACTTCCAAAAAAAACACTACAAAGTGAAAAATAACTTTGATTTCGGAAGTCAGTGGCAAAAAAACGAAAATAAAAAACCCAAGACACCGACTTCCGAAATCAGTTATTTTTCACTTTGTAGTGTTTTTTTTTGAAAGCCGGTTATATTTTTTGTGAAAAAGTTTTTTTAGGTTAAGATTTGCCGTTACTTACTAAATATAGAGAAATAAATGTGCTATACCTAATTATTAACACTCGAAGTATAGTCTTAAATAGGATACTTACCTGGCTATGTATATGCATCAAGCAGACGTTGCAGTTTATGTAAAGTATACGTCGACTTTTTGCTGACGGCGGCATTGTCAAGAGGACGGATTTACAATGGTATGGTAAGCAAAAGTAGACAGATGAGGAAGATATCGAGCTCCAGGGGCGGTAAATAAGGTCGTAAAAAGAACTAACACACACAAAATGGCACATTACACAACGAGACGCAAGCGCAACAACGAAGGACTGCACCGATAACAGATGCCATGCCAATCGGAGAACTGTCAAATGTCCAAAAAATCCGTTTCACTCTTACGAACTCAATTACATACTGCATGATTAATTTATTTAATTTTTGTTATTTTTTATTAATCTGTATTAGGAAAATATTAATATAGAAATACTTATTGATTAAATAAAACGTAAAGTAATATATAAAACTCAGAAACAGTATGTAAAATGGAACGTTTTAAAAACAGGGAAGTTGAGATGCGTTCAAAACATGGTATTCGTTTACTCTTACGTAGAATAAGCATAAAGAAATAATTAAAAATATTCTTTTCCTGCGTTTCTTTTAAAATTGTGATAAGCGTAATTAATACACTAATAAATTAGCTGAATTCTAAGATTTATTTCACTACTATACATAGTCAGGTGAAAAATGGGCATCCTTCTTTAAAATATAGCTAAATATCGTAAATTAATGTCTAGTTTTCAGCAAGGTTCATAAATAAAATACATTACATTATTAAACAGCGCTTAGATGTCAAACGATTCAATCGCACTTAAGGGACACTCAATTTTGCACTATGTATCAAAATGTTCTCACATGTATAATTTCAACATGAATAATGTAACCAATATTTTGTAACAATATTATGATTTAAAAGAGTGTCCGTGGAGTTTCTTGCCCGTTCTTCTCCATAGGAACCTACGCTTTGGAATGGGCAACTAGCTTCATATTTCTGACTGACTGACCCCTTGACAATTAAACAAGGAAACGCCGAACTCATCTAGCATAAAAAAAAAAAAATGATGACGTGTAAAAGTCATTCCATTTTCCTATTCACAGAATAAACAATTTCATTTCATTGAGATTGAGTTTGAATGGCGAAATAGAGAACTACAGTCCTACCATCGAGATTGCTGGCGTTCCTAACACCAGTCAGTCGGACAATTTCTAGTAGTAATAAGGATCAAATTCGCAAAATACATATTTTGTTAGTAGGAAACTGACAGGTGTCAAGAACGCATTCTGTCGGACTGTAATATGTCAAACACCAACAAGGATGGTGCTATCAATCCTTACAAATCCAGAAAATGACGTACTGGTTTTTAAGATCTTTCCTTCCTTACAAGCAGCGCCGTCATTACATTTAAAAAGATGTCTGACTACATGTCGTTGTGACGATTAACGATCAATACGTCCATCGACATAATGTATCGTTGATGTATTTCAATATATACCCCGGTAGCACACCTCCGCCGCGAAACCATAGTAGCGAAACCGCAGTAGTTAAATTCAACAGACTCGCGTCATTTTCCGGTACTCGCATCCAATTTGAGTAGCGGAACATGACGCGAACCAGATGAATTGAATTACTGCGGTTTCGCTGCTACAATTTCGCGGCGGAGATGCACCACTGGCGTGAATTGAACTACTGCGGTCTCGCTGCTATGGTTCGCGGCGAAGGTGTGCTACCGGCGTTGATCAAATACAATAGTATTATGTTAATAGTTACCTGTGCAGACGTACGCTTGCGGCGCCAGGCCCCAGATGATGTTGTCGCAGTGGTGACAGTGCGCCACGGACGTGAGCGCCTGCAGCTGCAAGTGTTGATAGTTACCTGTGCAGACGTACGCTTGCGGCGCCAGGCCCCAGATGATGTTGTCGCAGTGGTGACAGTGCGCCACGGACGTGAGCGCCTGCAGCTGCAAGTGTCAATAGTTACCTGTGCAGACGTACGCTTGCGGCGCCAGGCCCCAGATGATGTTGTCGCAGTGGTGACAGTGCGCCACGGACGTGAGCGCCTGCAGCTGCAAGTGTCAATAGTTACCTGTGCAGACGTACGCTTGCGGCGCCAGGCCCCAGATGATGTTGTCGCAGTGGTGACAGTGCGCCACGGACGTGAGCGCCTGCAGCTGCAAGTGTCAATAGTTACCTGTGCAGACGTACGCTTGCGGCGCCAGGCCCCAGATGATGTTGTCGCAGTGGTGACAGTGCGCCACGGACGTGAGCGCCTGCAGCTGCAAGTGTCAATAGTTACCTGTGCAGACGTACGCTTGCGGCGCCAGGCCCCAGATGATGTTGTCGCAGTGGTGACAGTGCGCCACGGACGTGAGCGCCTGCAGCTGCAAGTGGTGACCGCGGACCACGAACTGTGCGGGAAGAGTTTCATTTGAGATTATTTGTAAATATCACGCCTGGCCTAGCGAATTGGTTTCAATGACAACAGCTCGCCAGTGAGTGCGGGTTAAGGGTATACCTTGTTGAGAGTAAATGTATGTTTTGTACTGCCTATCTGACCTCCACAACCCAGTAACTGAGTAACACAATACCCCTTGGTAAGACTGGCTGTCATTCGTGGATCTTTGACAGTCGTTACGGGTCGTCAGAAGCCCGAAAGTCAGACAACCAGTCTACTACAATCAGACTACAGTTAGGATATTTATTCCTCTGAATTTTTCTAGAGGGAAATCTTTTGGACCTAGGTTGTAAATAGCTCGAACAGCCCATTTCTGTAGAACAAAGATCATAAAAATGTGTAAGGCATTTTAGTTATTTTCATAGTCATATAGTGTAGTGGCAAACAGAAATTGACTTTATAACAAGACTTCAAGGTCTATATTTGCTTGCACTACAAGCTAAGTCATACTAGCATAATCAGATTATAATATGCCCACTGCTGGGACACAGGCCTCCTCCCTGTGAGAGGGGTGGGCCCGGTGAGGGTTGGTAGATATCACGTCTTCGAATTTTTGGTTCTAGGACATCGTTTCCTCACGATGTTTTCCTTCACCGTTTTGAGAGCAGTGGTGATGAAATTAAATGCACAGAGTGTCTGCGTGGGTTCGAACTCAAGACCTACAAACTCGTAAGTCGGGTCCAATACCTCTGGGCCACCACTGCTCTCCTAGTTACAAAGTAAAGGCAATACTCACAGGCTGCGGATGCTGCTTAGTGATCTGCTTGACGCGCTGCTTGTACAACTTGTCTCGCTGTAAGAACGACCCGCGGGATCCGCCCACCGCTGCCGCTACTGACGCTGGCCTGTGGAACAACGATGTTTTATTACAATCAACATTAATAATACATCACTGATAAGAAGAATATCTCGCAGTCGTGAACTGTTAAATGAAATGATTTCAATACACAAAAAGTGCAGTTATCTGCTGTATTTATAAAAATAACACAGCAGTTATGTGCACTTTTTGTGTTTAGACCAAACGAGCGAATGTCAAAGTCAAATCGTACATTTTAATTTGACCTTTAAAAAATAGAATATATCTTTACTTTGCATAAAAAATGGTACATAAAAGGACTTAATTAAAATAGTTACACATATTTTGCTAACTTAAGACTTCAGCATGCAAAAAATACCTTAAAATAAAATAATAAACAAAAACTAAGATCGAAGAAATGGGCACTTTTAAACGTCAAAAATGTAAGACAGGAGGATTCAATCTACTTTGTCCTTCCAAAAGGTAGTTTGGTTTGGAGAAGAACAGGCAAGAAACTCCAGTATCTCTTAAAAAATTGATTTTTGCAAAAAAAAAATTACATTAATTAAATAACCACCTAAGTGACGACGATATACGTAGAATCCTATACTATTAAAAATGAGCAACATTTGTATGTATAAAGTATTTTCAAATTAAGTAATACTATTAACAGATCAATTAATTATTATTGATACATGCATAGTGTGTGTGTAAGTATTGAACTGTAGATAAATATCACAAACTTATTTTTTCTCTTATTTTTTTTTACCAATGAGTGCCCGTTCTATCCCCACTACCAAATTATTTTTTGTATACTGGGATAGAGCATTCTGTCTTTGGTCCATCCGTACAGAAATGTCAAGAATAACTATAAAAGAATGCTGTTGTAGCGTTGCTCTTGTTCTAGTCCAATGTTCGTTTGGTCTAAACCCACTTTCAGTCCTGTCAAAACCGTTGTATTTTTTTTTTAACTCTTATTTTTGATTTCGTTTTCAATGTTTGATTTTTTTTTACTGTAAGCTGTTACTGACTGCCTCAACAAACCGTGTATTTTTCTAATAAAATTGTAATTATCATTAATGTGTACTCCAAATTATTGGTACAATTTCCTCAATATTAATGTTGTCGAAGGTTCAAGGAAAAACAGGTTGCAATACACATAGTAATACGAAATCACTGCACGCCTAAATGGATAAGAAATCAGAATAGGCATATTAGTATGTCTGTCGATGACATAATTAATCTTGTCGGGATGAGTTAAACTTTAGCACAAAACAGGGAGGTAGGGCGTACATCGGGCTTATGTCCTGTTACCTGTATATCCTAACTATCCTAACCCATATTATAAAGGCGCGAATGTGAGTTTGTTTGTCTTTGGTTTGTTACGCTTTCACGCTAAAACGGCTGAATGGATTTGGACGAAATTTGGCACATGGGTGGCCATGACCTGGGTTAGGACATAGGATACTTTTTCCCGATATTCCCACGGATCGAGACTTATGCGGCTGAAACAGCGAGGCGCATGTAGTCTATTATAATTCATAGATTTTTTCTAGGTTACTATATTCTGTTACATTAAGTAAAATGACCATTTTTTATTTACAGCTGCTTACTGTTATTATGTACAGCTGCAATTTTTTTCCAAGTACCTCTTTGAATACCCGGAATATGACTCAATAAACAAACTAACTACTTACTTATTACTCTTGAATTTCTTCTTGTATTTAGATTTAGGAGACTGCCACCATTTCCGCCTGACCTCGAGGGCCTCAACTTCACTAATATTCGACAAACCCACCACCATTTTGTTAAACACTTCCTGATGTTTCAGAGGACAAACTAAAAATAAATAGTCGACAGGAAAATGAGCACTTTAACTTATTCTGAGTCATTGAATTATAGTAATTTTGTTCGTAATTTTATTATCCTTACATAATCGAAGGAAAACTGGGTATGTCTGTATGTCGGCACGCTTAAAAGAACGTCTGTACGTCTGTCCCTTAGCAAGATTATAGCTCGAGAACGTCTTATCCAATGTATGTGTATTTTTTTCCTAAGTTTTGTTATCTGGCTGGGTTATCTATCTATACATACAAATAAATAAAATTGAAGTGTCGTTTTGTAATGTCAAAATAACAGCTTTATACTAAATTTATATTATGTAAGTATATACGGTACTTATTATAACAAAAAACAATTTTTATTTTTTTTGTTTTTCTGCTAATCTCTGAAACGGCTGGACCAATTTTGACGGGGCTTTCACTTACTGTGACTTATTTAACTTTTATTGTAGAAAAATAATTAAGGTCCACGCGGGCCAAGCCGCGACAGCAGCTAGTATTACATATTATTTCATGCTTATATTATAGCTTACTTGTATATTATTGATATTAGAAGCAATAACTCTACTTTTATCACGTTTTAAACTGTCGGGCAGTAGTGACACTAGGTGATTGAATGTTAATAGTATTTTTCTTATCAGTCAATGATAACGTAATGTTTACTATGTCTATCATTTTCGCTGAATGATGGTCAATGTCGTATTGAAAATAAACAATTTTTGTGTGACGTATTTGTAATTCTTTGAATCATATTTTTTATTTTTAATACTGTAGTTTAGACTTATAAGAATTATTGTGTGGTCAGTGGTAGTCTGTGGTATTCCCTGATAATATGGATGTTAAAGCTTCACACTGAATGTTATTGCAACTCAGTGTTTGCATCTACTAACTAAACATAATAATAAGTAAATTGTTGCTTGCCGAGAGAAAGAAAATTGTTCAATTATGCACAAAATTTATACACGAAACTAGACAGAAATAACAAGGATATGTTATCTGAATGCTGAATATGATAGCAAATAGGTTGGACTGTCCTTATGTGCGACACTGCTGTGACAAACAAGTTACATATAGTTTCACACGTAAGAGACTAATGTAATTAATGTTTATGAACGATATATGATGATTGATTGAATTTTAATTATTTAATTTGTTTATTTAATGATTTGTTATATGGGTTATGTGGTACCTGAAATTATTTTATTTTATTTTATTTATTTATTTATTATGTAACAACAGTATGAACTTTGTCTGAAGAGTAATAAAATTGTTAAGTTGCAAATCATAAACGCGCGATAAATGACTTTTATGTCATTTAAATAAGATTAAAAGTGCATTTATTGATAAATAAGCAGACACGCGTTCGTGACTGTAATTATATCTACATAGCTTTTCCCAACTATGTTTAGATTGACTTCCAGTCTAATCGAATGCAGCTAAATACCAGTATTTCACATGGAGCTGCTGCCTATCTAACCTCCACAACTCAGTTACTGAATAACTCGATCAGGGAATACAACCGCGAAATCTTGCGCCCTCAGTCTGGTGTCAATGTCAAGTCATTCAAGATCTCGCCTAGGAATCAGGCGAGATTTCATTTTTGAGTTATCGAGATTTTAGAGATCGATATTCCGCTTACTTTTTGAGTTTTTGAGTTAGTTTGTTTTAGTTGTTGTTTTGATAATGTTTATTACAAAAATCCAAAATTGAATTCATATTTTTAGAAGGTGCAGATTTTATTTAAATAAAGTTAAAAAAAAAAAAAAGCACCCAAAACTGATTTGCACTATACATACACGAATCACGCACACTATAAATCTTTAGAGAAAAAGAAAAAGATGCATCGTGTGCTAGAGCTCAGCCTCGAAATCTCGTTCGAGATCTCGACCGCTATTGTCTGTCCATGTGGCTTGAAATAATCGCTTTACTTAGCTACTCTTTTCAAGAATCCACTTGCGGTATGTATATGTCTAGTCCTGCTCCTGCGCACAAGCGTGCCCTACGTGTACATTACCTGCAGTGCAGGCACAGCGCGGCCGCAGCCAGCGCGGCCAGGTGCGTGGCGGGCGCGTCGGGCGCGGCTTGCAGTATGTATAGGTCTAGTCCTGCTCCTGCGCACAAGCGTGCCCTACGTGTACACTACCTGCAGTGCAGGCACAGCGCGGCCGCAGCCAGCGCGGCCAGGTGCGTGGCGGGCGCGTCGGGCGCGGCTTGCAGTATGTATAGGTCTAGTCCTGCTCCTGCGCACAAGCGTGCCCTACGTGTACACTACCTGCAGTGCAGGCACAGCGCGGCCGCAGCCAGCGCGGCCAGGTGCGTGGCGGGCGCGTCGGGCGCGGCTTGCAGTATGTATAGGTCTAGTCCTGCTCCTGCGCACAAGCGTGCCCTACGTGTACACTACCTGCAGTGCAGGCACAGCGCGGCCGCAGCCAGCGCGGCCAGGTGCGTGGCGGGCGCGTCGGGCGCGGCTTGCAGTATGTATAGGTCTAGTCCTGCTCCTGCGCACAAGCGTGCCCTACGTGTACATTACCTGCAGTGCAGGCACAGCGCGGCCGCAGCCAGCGCGGCCAGGTGCGTGGCGGGCGCGTCGGGCGCGGCTTGCAGTATGTATAGGTCTAGTCCTGCTCCTGCGCACAAGCGTGCCCTACGTGTACACTACCTGCAGTGCAGGCACAGCGCGGCCAGGTGCGTGGCGGGCGCGTCGGGCGCGGCTTGCAGTATGTATAGGTCTAGTCCTGCTCCTGCGCACAAGCGTGCCCTACGTGTACACTACCTGCAGTGCAGGCACAGCGCGGCCGCAGCCAGCGCGGCCAGGTGCGTGGCGGGCGCGTCGGGCGCGGCTTGCAGTATGTATAGGTCTAGTCCTGCTCCTGCGCACAAGCGTGCCCTACGTGTACACTACCTGCAGTGCAGGCACAGCGCGGCCGCAGCCAGCGCGGCCAGGTGCGTGGCGGGCGCGTCGGGCGCGGCTTGCAGTATGTATAGGTCTAGTCCTGCTCCTGCGCACAAGCGTGCCCTACGTGTACACTACCTGCAGTGCAGGCACAGCGCGGCCGCAGCCAGCGCGGCCAGGTGCGTGGCGGGCGCGTCGGGCGCGGCTTGCAGTATGTATAGGTCTAGTCCTGCTCCTGCGCACAAGCGTGCCCTACGTGTACACTACCTGCAGTGCAGGCACAGCGCGGCCGCAGCCAGCGCGGCCAGGTGCGTGGCGGGCGCGTCGGGCGCGGCTTGCAGTATGTATAGGTCTAGTCCTGCTCCTGCGCACAAGCGTGCCCTACGTGTACACTACCTGCAGTGCAGGCACAGCGCGGCCGCAGCCAGCGCGGCCAGGTGCGTGGCGGGCGCGTCGGGCGCGGCTTGCAGTATGTATAGGTCTAGTCCTGCTCCTGCGCACAAGCGTGCCCTACGTGTACACTACCTGCAGTGCAGGCACAGCGCGGCCGCAGCCAGCGCGGCCAGGTGCGTGGCGGGCGCGTCGGGCGCGGCTTGCAGTATGTATAGGTCTAGTCCTGCTCCTGCGCACAAGCGTGCCCTACGTGTACACTACCTGCAGTGCAGGCACAGCGCGGCCGCAGCCAGCGCGGCCAGGTGCGTGGCGGGCGCGTCGGGCGCGGCTTGCAGTATGTATAGGTCTAGTCCTGCTCCTGCGCACAAGCGTGCCCTACGTGTACACTACCTGCAGTGCAGGCACAGCGCGGCCGCAGCCAGCGCGGCCAGGTGCGTGGCGGGCGCGTCGGGCGCGGCTTGCAGTATGTATAGGTCTAGTCCTGCTCCTGCGCACAAGCGTGCCCTACGTGTACACTACCTGCAGTGCAGGCACAGCGCGGCCGCAGCCAGCGCGGCCAGGTGCGTGGCGGGCGCGTCGGGCGCGGCTTGCAGTATGTATAGGTCTAGTCCTGCTCCTGCGCACAAGCGTGCCCTACGTGTACACTACCTGCAGTGCAGGCACAGCGCGGCCGCAGCCAGCGCGGCCAGGTGCGTGGCGGGCGCGTCGGGCGCGGCTTGCAGTATGTATAGGTCTAGTCCTGCTCCTGCGCACAAGCGTGCCCTACGTGTACACTACCTGCAGTGCAGGCACAGCGCGGCCGCAGCCAGCGCGGCCAGGTGCGTGGCGGGCGCGTCGGGCGCGGCGTGCGGCGCGGCGTGCGGGCGCGCCCCGCATGCGCCCGCGCCCGCACGGCTCGCCCCCCGCAGCTGCCCGCACATCAGTTGCTCGACTACTATCAGCTCCTGAGGAACAGACGATGGTATACACATTAGTATGAGGCTATTTCATTTTTTTTATTAAGACCCCGTATCAATTTCGCGGTCTAAAATCAGAAAATTCTAGTTTTGCAGCGCAAAGAAGGATGTTCATTTTTCACCTGACTATGTATAGTAATGAAATAAATCTTAAAATTCAGCTAATTTAATAGTATATTAATTACACTGATCACAATTTTAAAAGAAACGCAGGAAAAGAATATTTTTAAATATTTCTTTATGCTTATTCTACGTAAGAGTAAACGTATACCATGTTTTGAACGCATCTCAACTTCCCTGTTTTTACAACGTTCCATTTTACATACCGCTACTTGACTTAATTCAACTCTGTTTCTGAGTTTTATATATTACTTTACGTTTTATTTAATCAGTAAGTATTTCTATATTAGTATTTTCCTAATACAGATTAATAAGAAAATAACAAAAATTAAATAAATTAATCATGCAGTATGTAATTGAGTTCGCAAAAGTGAAACGGATTTTTTGGACATTTGACAGTTTTCCGATTGGCATGGCATCGGTTATCGGTGCAGTCCTTCGTTGTTGCGCTTGCGTCTCGTTGTATAATGTGCCATTTTGTGTGTGTTAGTTCTTTTTACGACCTTATTTACCGCCCCTGGACCTCGATATCTTCCTCATCTGACGACCTTTGCTTACGGACGGATTTACATTGTAAATCCGTCCTCTTGACAATGTCGTCGCCAGCAAAAAGTCGACGTATACTTTACATAAACTGCAACGTCTGCTTGATGCATATACATAGCCAGGTAAGTATCCTATTTAAGACTATACTTCGAGTGTTAATAATTAGGTATAGCACATTTATTTCTCTATATTTAGTAAGTAACGGCAAATCCTAACCTAAAAAGTAACATTTGTATTTTTTGGACTTCGTAGCGTTTAAACCGTAAAAATGATTATTAGACATTATTTTCTAAACTTAAAGGTAGTCTTTCTACTATACCTCATAACTATACATAAACGTTCATTATCAGGTTTTTAAATGTATGGGAAGTGGGCATTGTTCTTTCTCAATAACCTTCAGATATCTGTTTTTTTTTTTTAATGCAAAGTTATTCATCTAGTATTTAACTAGGTGGACTACGCATCAAAATTTTGATAACTACTCAATATAAATTACGAAAAATAAAAATCAAACACACGTTTTTACGTAAGCACGAAACACCAGGTTTTTCAATTGCTTTTATAGCTTTCTGGTAGCAAATTTTAATCTAAGAAAAATCCTAAATACTGGGCTTATGGTATATAAGGAAGCCTTCGCTTTATTTTTTTTAAGTTTAATGCATGAGTACTTTAAAAAAAATGGGAACCATGCAGATAAAACGCAATAAAATCATGTGCAAAATCGTCATCTACGGGTAAGAATTTATTGAAAATAACAATAAGTGTTAAACATTTACAAAATTGAGGATTTAATCTACCAAACTCAATTTTTAAATTATTATCGTTTTCTTGGTTTTCAAGTATACTAAAGCCGATAGTGAGGTGAAAATGTAAATCTAAGATGGCGGCTGCGAATATTTGAAGTTTTCGTCATGGGTGTCCTTTTCATAGTTTTTGAGGATGCTAAAGCCGATAGTGAGGTCAAAATGTAAATCCAAGATGGCGGCTGCGAAAAATTTCTAATCTTTCGTCATTGGTATCGTTTTCTTGGTCTTCAAGGATGCTAAAGCCGATAGTCAGGTCAAAATGTAAATCTAAGATGGCGGCTGCGAATATTTGAAGTTTTCGTCATGGGTGTCCTTTTCATAGTTTTTGAGGATGCTAAAGCCGATAGTGAGGTCAAAATGTAAATCTAAGATGGCGGCTGCGAATATTTCAAGTTTTCGTCATGGGTCGTTTCATAGTTTTTGAGGATGCTAAAGCCGATAGTGAGGTCAAAATGTAAATCTAAGATGGCGGCTGCGAATATTTCAAGTTTTCGTCATGGGTCGTTTCATAGTTTTTGAGGATGCTAAAGCCGATAGTGAGGTCAAAAAGTAAATACAAGATGGCGGCTGCGAAAAATTAAAAATTTTTGTCATTGGTATCGTTTTCTTGGTAAAATAATTTACGTAACTTGAAAACATACTTTTTTGTTTATAGAGATATTTTGCTAATTTAGTGAAATTAAAATTTAATGAAAGGTCTAGATTCAAAACTAATTTGTACGTTTAGTTTATAAAAAACGGTCCACGCAATAGAAAGATATAGTTACTTTAGTGTAACGAAATTTTATTTCACATCAAACATCAGTCAGTGGGAGATCGTCCTAGGGCGACTGTGGTACTGTAGGTACCTTTGCCGCTCGCAACAGGACTTTTTTACTAATACGTACTTTGCATTACACTTTTATTATTTGACTTGTATTCATTATTTAGTAATAACAATATTTGAAGTTTAGTAAAAAAAGAATAAGTGCCTACTTCAATAAGACAGAAAAAGTATTGAGATATCGGCATGGTAAAGAAGTTTCCAAAAAACGCATTACTAGTCTGTACATTCACTAATGATTCCCCAAAGTAGTCCAACAAAAATAAAGCAAATAATGAACATACCTAGTTACTAATAAAAAACATAATATGCCACCATGCCTTTGCAAGTACAGCTAATAATAGCTATCTATCCATTCACACACACACGGCTACACACCGCGTTCTCCGTCTTTTGTCAAACAGAGATAGCAATATTCCAAACGAATTTTGCACAAAACTCGAGTTGCAGTTGAGAGCTTTGCTCCCAACTGCAACTTAAGTTAGGGATATGAAAATTCAAACTTATGCCTTTGGTAAGAAATAGAGAATATTATGCATTTCAGTGTTTTTGTAAAATCATCCCCCAAAGGAGTAAAGTAGGGCATGAATTTAAAATTCACATGTAATATTGATTTTTTTGTGTCTTCTTTTCAAGAGATCTAAGGAATGGGAATATTTATAATAATTTTAGGGGCATGAGGAACAGGGTGCAAAGTTCACTCATCCACCATAGAAAAGGGAGGATCCTCCGACCAGACGGGTGTTGTGTCTGGCGGGCCGACTGCCCGACTGTTGATGTCGGATAGTCTTATATATGTCGTTCGCGCGGTAAACTCTAAATTCAATTCAAAATTCAAAAGTCATTTATTCAAACTAGGCTGAGAATCAGCACTTTTCGAACGTCAAAATTACATAAGATAGTCCCCCAAAACGCCCACCCTTCACCACTTCCTAGTGCTTTTGCTGGGAAGAAGAAGTGGCGCAACAAACTCCCCAGCAGCACAGCTGTCTGTTCAGTTAGAAAAAAATAAAAATGATTCTATACAATAGTATGCAAGACAATTTACAATACGCAAAAAATAATTTAAATTATATATTAAATAGCTATAATTAATAGCCATATGACAGCTAGCACACGCCAATATACCAACCAAAAGCATCGAGAACTATACTCAAGCAGAAATAAAAATAACTAAACGTAAACAATATCTAAAAAAATAAAATAAAGCCTCCAGGCATAAAGGGCGTGCCCGCTTACATATAGCTGTATTCTAATTGCGCGATGCATGTGTGACGTCATGTCTTTGATGCGTAGTTTGTATGTGGCGGTGTAACCGCTACATACTCATAGTCCGTATCTTGAATTAACATTTAGTATTTAATTCATTAAAATTAATTTCAATAAATTAAAATGGCTTAACGGATTTAGTCACGGATATCGAGGGACAAGCCTTGGAGGCGTGGCACGTGCCGCCTCGATATTATAAAATTGATCTTATTTTCTAACGGCGGCTGTACGTTTCATTCAGTCGATTTGTAATTGCGTACAGTGTACTAGTTGATGCGTAAAAAACCAAAAAGCCGAGTTGTAGAGAAATTATTTGTAAAAATAGGTCAAATACTCGTACCATCAACCTGAACACAAATGGCGTGTCCTACCACCGGTAAATAAACATTTATGTCACTGTTTTATATTTTAAATCAATTTTTAAATAATTACTAACTTTCGTCCGGAGCGACACGAACTAGCCCGAATCTTCCCGAACGCAACGAACGGTTTGGATTTAGAGAGGTGCAATCGAGTGCGTGATTTTATCGTTATGCGTATTATTTCAGTTGAATATTTTTTACAGAACAATGGTTATTCTCGTATTACATGTATAGCATAAGATTTAAATTGGTTATTAATTTAATGTTTGAACCAAATTAAGACATTGTTATTTCAATACAGTTACTCGCGAAGTGTAAAAACGCGATCGAGTATCATTAACCTAACTGAATGAAACCAGGTGGTAGGCATTTTAGATTAAAATGATTTTTTTAAAGATTAAGTATATAATTAACTCAAAGCATGATATTTAACAGAGAGCCGTTCCCTTTAACCGGTAATACAATATTTAAAAATACGGGTTGCACTCCGGGAGTGCCGGCAGAAGTGAAAACTTGAATATTAACGTTGTGTATTTTGAATGGTTAGGGAATAATTTTGCACCGGTCTACTCTAGGGAGAGTGACCGTGAGTGTACGTGACCTGATCGAAAATTCGTAAGACGGAGGGCCGTCTTACGTTCCGTGTTCCGTGTACGTGTTTCCTGACGCGAGTTTAAATTTTTTACCCGTCACAAAAAAACGTCCACAACGCCGCTAAAGAAGTTTTCATTTCAAAAATATTCCCATTTTATTTTATTAAAACTAAACTATATTTTCGGATAGGTATAATAGAACGTTACCTTTTTGTGCCCGTTGCCGTTGAGTCCATGGGGTGTTGGGGCACTGAGGCCAAGAAGCTCATTAACGATATAGGGCACAGGCTCCGTGATAAAACGGGTGACTCCCGCTCCGGATCGTTCTTGGTGCAAAGGTTAGCCATTGCCATCCAACGTGGTAATGCTGCAAGCGTTATGGGCACCTTTGCGCCGGGAACAGTTAGGGGCGGGTTATTCGACTAATTTTTTGACTTGTTGTATAGTTAAGTAATTAAATAAATATATATATGTTTAGTTAATAAGTCTAGAAATTAATTATATTAGGCCTGAATGATTTGTGTTGATAATAAATTTTAAAATCTTTGTAAATTATTTAAAAAATATATATATAACGAAAATTAAACGAAGTTATTATAACACAAAGATGTGCTAAAATTAAATATCGATCAAAATTATCGACCATCGCTTTCGTAGGGAGTCGAAAGCGACTTTCGACTCCCTACGAAAGCGATGGTCGATAATTTTGATCGATATTTAATTTTAGCACAGGGTGTTTTACTCTATATGAGAAAAAATCTAAAAATATATTATTGAGATAGCTTAGGCAAAAAGCAGTCGGAAAACGTTAGCTTTAGTTCATAAAATAGCCAACTAAATTTTAAAATTCAATTCAAAGGTTTCAGCTTTTTTAATCTGTTTCTTAACACCATTAGATTGTAGTCGCCATGTTATTACGTCGTACGGCTATGTAAACTTAAGAGTGTTAACTGTCAACTATCAGCGTACCTTTAATCTATAAATTTGTTTACATAGTGAACTGACGTCATGACCACAGATCAATATGGCGTCCACTGCGTCCAGCGTTTTCGTCAAATTACGCGCGAAATTTGAAAATGCAAAATTTAAATGCATTTTTATGGCACTTAACGATTGAATAAAAATTTTGTGAATTTTTTAGTGGTTCATTATTACATCATCATCATAGTGCATCGGGGATGTTTGCGCTACACCGTACGGACGGCTTTCACGCCATAATTCGCAAAAAAAACGGCATCCCTGATCTGCAGAATGCGTGGCAGCCGCAATAAAATCTTGGAGACTGTGTCGGGTAGGATCTCGTCACCAATTTGGAGGTCGTTATGCCTACGGGTAATTTGATTTTATTTATTTATTTTTTTGTATTTTCTTTTTTGTGTTGTTCTAATTTTTATGATAATTATGTACTATCGAATTGCTATGGATCTTGATGTCCGAAATAAATGATTTTTATTTTATTTATTTATTTTATTACTATAGCATCTAATTGAGACACTTTTCAAAAATGGGTGTAATACCCTATTGCATGCGTGTGCATTGAATGTTCGCAAATAGCAAGTGTTTACAAGTGAATGCCCCGCCCATTCTATGTGTGTGTGCTATTAGAAATTGATTTAGTGTAGCTGCTTTCTTGTTAGTGTGCGTGTTCAAATTTTAAGTGTGTGTCGTAAGTACACTATTTGTTAATGTTGTAATTATTTGGGTGGGAGATAAGCGGTGGTATTTTACCATGGGGACGGGCTGCAGATATCGAATCGATTTTTATTCTGCAGAAAAGAGCCATCAGAGCAATATATGGCCTCCGCAGACGCGATTCCCTAAGGGAACTATTTAAAGTTATTAACATTATGACGGTACCTTGTCAATATATCTATGAGAACATCATGTACGTAAGGAAAAATCTAAGTATTTTCAGTAAAATAGGTGATAGACACAATTATGGGACTAGAAATAGGGACCAATTAGATCAACCGGGTTTCAGACTGGCTAAAGTAGACTCATCTTTCATGGGGTACTGTGTAAAATGTTACAATAAAATACCTCCCCACATACTCCAATTGAATGAAACGAAATTAAAATCTTGCATAAAACGCACACTATGCTGCCAAGCATATTATAAGTTGGGGGATTACATCGCTGACAAAAATGCTTGGCTCAACGTTGGTCCAGCTCCACAAGGGCGCATAAACTAATTGATTAGCATTGGAAAATATTGTTGGAGCTGCTGAAGATTGAAAAACTATATTTACATTGTATAAATTCAATCTCTTAGTATTATATAATTGCATTGCACATATGTGAGCACTGTTTACCTACTTTAAATCTACCATTTACTGAGTACGTCTTTCATTGACTTAAATGTGCCCTGGCGGCTGAGAGTATGTCATGCTCACTCAAATGTCTCGCTGTTGGTGGCGCGTGTGTTGGATCATTAAGTTCCCTTCAAAATGGTTGAGCTAAATGATGCTGATCCATGCGTCATTTTCGTGAACGGGCGCGCTCAGTGGGAACTGGTCATCTCTTAGCTGCCATGGCTTATTTTAATTATTTTTGTTTTTATATTTTTACTATGGTCGCTTTTAACGTGCACGATTTATTACATTGTTCTCACATGTACAATTTCAACATGAATGATGTAACCAATGTTTTGTAACAATATTCTAATTTAAAAGAGTGTCCATGGAGTTTCTTGCCCGTTCTTCTCCATAGGAACCTACTACGCTTTGGAATGGGCAACTAGCTTCATCTTTTTGACTGACCGACCCCTTGACAATTCAAAAGTACCTTTAATTGGTTTATTTGGAATAAATGGTTTGAGTTTGAGTTTGTGGCACTTGGACTTCTTACTATTCTGCAATGAAGGCATATCTCCGGATATCTATGGAATTAGTTAAAAGTTATACACGGATAGGCCATGACCTGAGTTAGGACACAGGATACTCTGAATCCCGGTAGCATGTTCTTGTGGGATATTTTCCGACATCCTCGCGGTCAAAAGCTAGTAATCTGTATATATAATATCGAAATAATACTGGAGTAGGTACAATAACACGTGTAATTATTTTCAGCTCGTCACACTTTATAGTTTGCTTTTAATATAGTGTATGCCGTACATGGGTAACGATATTATTATAGGGTACCTAAACAACAGTAAGTAAAAACTATGGAGTGCTGATAATAGCGGTAACGGACCAAGATATTTGTTCCCGCTGCACCGTGCGACTACGCACACTACGATTGTCAGAGATAGTTCGAACGCACACAGACACACTGCGCTCCGATAGATACCTAAACTAGTAGCGCGCCAAAATTGATACGGGCTCTTAATCTTTTTGCACAATAAATGTACAAAGGCGGACTTAATACAAATAAATAAATAATAATAATATAGGTTGGGAAATTCATCATTGGTAAAGCAGAAAATGAAAATTTACAGAACGTAACATGGAACTTTTAAACAACGTAAATAAACTTTTAAACTAAAGTCTACGCATGACGATGCATGGACTGACTTTTCCAATCAAAACGTATATGTTACTAGCGACCCGCGCATGCTCCGCACGGACGCAAACTACTGATGCGGCGACATGTCAAAATATCAAGATTTCTATGCTATATCTAAGTTAAATATGATTGCGTTATACATAAAAACCTTCCAGAATAAATTATCTAAATTATAGCTTAAACGAAATAAAGATATACAGCCTTACTAATAAAAATAAGTTAAACATCTGTTTAACTATTGTATTGTTATACAATGTATAAGCTGTGAATAGGCGTTACACACTACTCTTACTAATAATCAGTGTTTAAACAATGCATAGTTACCCACTGCTTAAGACAAAAACCACTGGCAACATTAGAAGGTGCGTTCTGAAACTGGTACTGCGTAATATCATTGACATTTTTTCATTTGGAAAAACATTCATAACTTTAGACTTATAAGTTTAAAAAATCTAAATTTAAAGAATTACGTCCATTTTATTTCCAAAACTATTGATTTTGCGTTCTTTTACGAATTAAAAAAATAGATTATTGTCACTAGTGATGCATGCATTAGGTTAAAAACGCAACAGTAAAAGCTGTTATAGGGCGCTTTCCGAATTAGAACATAATAGGTCACAGCGCTGACACCGATAATTGGCGTTCCGATTAAGATATCACGATTATGACAGCTGAGGGCTGTCAACAATTCGGAACGCTCGTGATCGCGCTCACGGTACTCGCTCAACGTCAAAACTTGCATATCATAATTATATTTCATTGTGTATATACCACACATTTCTTCTTCTTCTTCTTTGGGTAGGTTGCGAAAGAGTAGCCAGAAACACAATTTCGAAAATGCCACGTTAATTCAAAGATAAGATGCGAGTCAAAACAAAACAGCACAACTGTCATTTTTGACAGCGCTCACGGTGATATTAGTAAAAGGCTTGGTCGGCGTTATCGCAAGATGGCGTATTTCATGACGTCATCTATGACGATTCAAGACACAACGTTATCATGCCCACGTTAATACGGTACGGTTGTTAGCACGCTCAAATCAATTACAGCGTAACTCGGAATGCACCCATAGTCAAACTTGAACGTCAACATTTAACAAAGCGAATTCAGCACGACTGAAATGATAAAAATTATGAAGATATTTTTTTTCTATAATATTAAATGGCTGAAACTAATGACATTTTAATAATTCAACAATGTTTCTTGCGTATAGTTTGCTGAACCTTTAATTAAATCGAAACTCATTTTCTTGCAAACAGCAAGGATCATAACGATGTTTCATTTTCATTTTCTTTTATGATTGTCAATTTCATCTAAAATATCGAAATATTGTAAATAATCCATGGTTTTCAAACTCAATACGACAAAAGCAACTAGTTATTATAGGTTATACATTCGCTATACAAGGTCCAACGGCTGAATAACGGTTGTACAAATTCTCTTTGAATAATGACATCTATTACACCAGATGTATACAACTGAAACGTCAAATATCGTTTATTGGTAACGTTGATGTTATAACCCCGATATACGTCGTGCGTAAAAGTTTATTAGTAAGGCTGTTAGTGAGTAGTTTAGAAGAACTAAACGGTCCCACAGACAGCTACTTTAATTTAGTAGGTGCAGTTGAAATATGTCATGATATAGTGACAAAGGCAAGCTAGCTAGGTGGATTAGTATCAAACATAAATCGACTGAATAGCAACAATTTAAGGTCTATTTTGGTTGCATTATGGAATATGTCATAGAAGTTAAGTTGTTACCTGCGCCTTGTCGACGTCACACTTGTCAATGACGCTGTCCTCCGGCCCGTACAGCGTGCCGAGTCCGACTTGTCTCTTCACTTGGAACTCTGTTAGTTGTTGACTGAGCTCGTCCTTTGCTTTTTGTCGAGCTTTGCGGAAGACATTCCGGAGGATCTCTTCTTTGTCGAATTCTGTGGAGATAAATAATGAAATAAATGTTTAAAATGTAGAAAATAAAAAAACAGTTCAATATTCCTCCCGCATGAAAGAAGAAAAAGGCCATCATTATGAAAAAGAGTAACTACGGAATTTCTTGCCTATTCACTTCCATACGAATTTACCTTTTTGAAATGATAAGTTGATTCAATTCTTACTTTTTTTTCGTAATTTTTCACGATCAAGTGCCTTTTGATAATTTAATTTAAATAAGTATACAATTTGACTTCGACTAGGACATGTATTTCCTAGTCTTTCATACATCAGTCATTTGTGTCGCCCCATTTCTAGCCATAAAATATATGCATACTATTTATATTTTTCCTCCATTCCAACCACTTAAATTCATACTGAAACAGGTTTTTGAACAAAACTTATTTAGTATTAAAATGTAGTTGATATTTACCATTAACTAAAACATGTTCGATTTCATTCGCCATGTTCTCATCTACACCACTCAACTGTAGAACCTGCGGAATATAACATTATATTGTTTACGTTTCGTTCGTTTCGAAGACTAGCATATAATATAACGAGAGGATGAAAAATAAAATGAAAAATACAGTTATCAAAGATTTTTTTTATATTAAAAATAAAGTTTTTTTTTTTTCGACATTTTAGTTGGCTGTACTAAATGCATAAATTTAGATAAAATAACTGCTCGATACATCGGACGACACTTCGCAGCCAGAGGGATGCTACTGATGGACGGATTTTATAAATCCAGTTTAGTCGAAAAACACGTAACTAGGTAACACCGATACTGACCGCGTTCGGCACCAAGAAGGTGGAGTGTATCTCGTAGGCCCAGCGCCGCAGCGTGTGCGCCGGCGCGCCCGCGCCGCGGTACGCGTCCGTCAGCAGCAGCAGCAGGCACGCGCACGCGCACCTGCCGACACGTTACTCTCAAGAATATGGGAGGCACAACATCTCGATGGTGAACCTCTTTTTCTCGAAAAATAGACTGAATAGAATAAGGCTTTTACCCAAAAATATGTAGTATAATAATAGTAGACGGATGGATTGTGCGAGGAATGATATGAAAGAGAACGGAGTGAATGATAGCGTGACGGCTCACAGGGAAGAGTGGAAAGAGAAAAGGTGGTGCGTCAACCCCACGTTACATGGGACAAGGGCAGGAAGATGAGGATATGTAGTATAATAAGTAGTATAAGTGACGAATTCACCGCAAAACTGTTAAAATAAAATATATTTAATGTAATTATTTAGTGAATAAGTCGTTGGTGTGTCAATAAATAAATAATACAATTATTTAATATGGACCATCCTTTACATATAGAGACCCCTCCATGCCTCGGAAAGCACGTTAAGCCGACTCGTCTGTCAATCGTGGACTCGAAGCCAAACACAATATAGTTGGGAAAAGGCAGGAAGATTGACAGTCTTTTAATAACTGCATGCACAGAAAGGAACATTTGCTAATTACGTTATAGTTACAAAGGTTACCTCCTTTCTCCTAGCAGCCAGTTGAGCAGTACTGCCGTCCGCGCCTTCGACTCTCGTACTGAACGTAGATTTGAGAATAAACCTGAGTACGTTGACGTGTCCTGTAAACGATAGATGTATTACTATAGTTTGACCGGGAACGCTGTTGGAATGTGCGGCGAGGCGGGGGGCCTTGTTACAGAACGAACGGCCGGCGGGACGCCGAGCGCCGTGAGCGTTGACAAATGAGCGACCTGCACTGCCCCTCGTCACGCCACGCACATACCTAAGGCACTTTATCTACAGATAATACGCCGTAATAGTACGCCGGAGTACCGTGTTTTTTGTTTGTTTGCTCATAAAGATCAATGTTGTGTTTAGTTCAGAATAATTAAAAATTAAGTATATTTAAACTTACAGACGCGGGTGAATCATCTTCTTCCATCGATATGATAGCTCTTTGTGGATCGGCACAAGGCTGAAACGAGAAAAAATATCTTTATAATTTTGATCGTACATATTTGACAGGGTTATAAGGTTTTTCGGGCTGGAATTAAGAACAATGGGCCTGTATTACGTCACACCGATATTCGGGGCGGCCGACATTAGATACAATAGGGGTATTAAGAACGTGGTGCCGATAATAGGAACGCCGAGTCGGTATTAGAGACGTGGCACCAGTATTAGGGAAGTCGAGCCGGTATTTGGAATATCGTGTCGGTATTAGGGATATCGTGCCAGTATTAGAGACACCTTGCCGTTATTAGGGATGTTGTGCCGGTATTAGCTAGCGACGTGGCGCCGATCACTTAGGAGACACCTGCCGTTACTATTTACCTGTGTGTTGGTGTGGTAGGGCGGCGGCGGCGTGCCGGGCGGCGGCGAGTCGCGCTCGCCGGCCTGCGCGTGCGCCGGGGCGCCGCCCGCGGGAGCTAGCGACGTGGCGCCGATCACTTAGGAGACACCTGCCGTTACTATTTACCTGTGTGTTGGTGTGGTAGGGCGGCGGCGGCGTGCCGGGCGGCGGCGAGTCGCGCTCGCCGGCCTGCGCGTGCGCCGGGGCGCCGCCCGCGGGAGCTAGCGACGTGGCGCCGATCACTTAGGAGACACCTGCCGTTACTATTTACCTGTGTGTTGGTGTGGTAGGGCGGCGGCGGCGTGCCGGGCGGCGGCGAGTCGCGCTCGCCGGCCTGCGCGTGCGCCGGGGCGCCGCCCGCGGGAGCTAGCGACGTGGCGCCGATCACTTAGGAGACACCTGCCGTTACTATTTACCTGTGTGTTGGTGTGGTAGGGCGGCGGCGGCGTGCCGGGCGGCGGCGAGTCGCGCTCGCCGGCCTGCGCGTGCGCCGGGGCGCCGCCCGCGGGAGCTAGCGACGTGGCGCCGATCACTTAGGAGACACCTGCCGTTACTATTTACCTGTGTGTTGGTGTGGTAGGGCGGCGGCGGCGTGCCGGGCGGCGGCGAGTCGCGCTCGCCGGCCTGCGCGTGCGCCGGGGCGCCGCCCGCGGGAGCTAGCGACGTGGCGCCGATCACTTAGGAGACACCTGCCGTTACTATTTACCTGTGTGTTGGTGTGGTAGGGCGGCGGCGGCGTGCCGGGCGGCGGCGAGTCGCGCTCGCCGGCCTGCGCGTGCGCCGGGGCGCCGCCCGCGGGAGCTAGCGACGTGGCGCCGATCACTTAGGAGACACCTGCCGTTACTATTTACCTGTGTGTTGGTGTGGTAGGGCGGCGGCGGCGTGCCGGGCGGCGGCGAGTCGCGCTCGCCGGCCTGCGCGTGCGCCGGGGCGCCGCCCGCGGGAGCTAGCGACGTGGCGCCGATCACTTAGGAGACACCTGCCGTTACTATTTACCTGTGTGTTGGTGTGGTAGGGCGGCGGCGGCGTGCCGGGCGGCGGCGAGTCGCGCTCGCCGGCCTGCGCGTGCGCCGGGGCGCCGCCCGCGGGAGCTAGCGACGTGGCGCCGATCACTTAGGAGACACCTGCCGTTACTATTTACCTGTGTGTTGGTGTGGTAGGGCGGCGGCGGCGTGCCGGGCGGCGGCGAGTCGCGCTCGCCGGCCTGCGCGTGCGCCGGGGCGCCGCCCGCGGGAGCTAGCGACGTGGCGCCGATCACTTAGGAGACACCTGCCGTTACTATTTACCTGTGTGTTGGTGTGGTAGGGCGGCGGCGGCGTGCCGGGCGGCGGCGAGTCGCGCTCGCCGGCCTGCGCGTGCGCCGGGGCGCCGCCCGCGGGAGCTAGCGACGTGGCGCCGATTAAGGGGGATGGGCCTATGCTTGCTGGAATGAGAAAAGTATTATAAATCACACTTTTAGACCCCCGCCATCAAATGAGTCAAATCAATGGTTTGGTTAGTGTAAAGGTGCCATTCCACCAGTGTGCGGCACAGTGCAGTACAATTTTTTCTCTCGGTGGACCCACGCGAGTGAACAAAATGTGCGCGCACTCCGTTGGACAGTTCGCACACTCGTTCAAGTGGTGGACTCGCGACAGCGCACATGCACGCGAAATCGCGCACTCAGTTTTGTTTCCGCCGCTGGAGCGAAAACATTTATTTGTTCGCGTATTGTACGGTAACGCCTGGCGGATTTTCATGTCTGTTTGTCAATTACTGATTGCCTTGCATTATGAATCGGACAAATGATTTTTTTTTTTAATTTATACAAGCTGTCGAAACATATCCAATACTATTCTTGTCACCCAGACTATAAGAATAAAAAGCATGATGCTACTCAAGAGTTGAGTCTAACTTTCAATTGTGATTCCACTGAGATATTGAGGAAATGGATAATTATTTTGGCTTAGTACCGCAGGCAGAGAATGAATGAATGAATGAATGAAAGGCACCAATCCCAGCGTGGTTTAACCAGACTCGATAAATCGAATGAACCCTAAGATTTGCACTAGCCCATGAAGTCTCATATTTCATGGGGCTACAAAGGCCATTGCATATCAAGGAGTAGACCGGGGGGCGCGGTAATGGTAAGGAAGACGTGCCCTCAGGATAGGAAAGGATTTACGAGCCATACCGGATATGCATCCTTGAGTAAGCAATGGACTAGTGGAGAGACGGGTGTTATTTGTCTTTGGATGAGCATCTTTTGAGACATCGGCGCTATGTTGTTTCGATTCAATCTTCATTTCGCTCTTCTGGTTTCTTGTAGATCTCGCTGGCAGCCTTCATGATCCTGTATCGGTCTGTAGCTGTGTCGATCCAAAAGTTGAATTCCTTGTCGGAGTTGGTCGAGTCCTGTTTAAGGTTGTCGTTCCATATGTTAATAGGACGGCCTACTTTCTTGGATTTGGCCTTGTTCTGCATTGCTGCGTGTAACTAGTGCGGTTTGCCGTGCCGTGTGAACGTGTGCGAGATAGCACATCCTGCGATTCTTGATGCGTTTGGTTACTGGTTTTCCGTCTAAGATTTCATGCATCTGCTTTTGTCTTGGTTTATTTCTGGCGTAGTTAATCAAGTCTCTCATGATGATTCTCTCATATCTTCTCGGTCTTGACCTGTTAGCTTTAGTGATTGCCGACACTTTCAATATGTATCATACAAGGTACGAGCACCATTCCATACATGAGTCTGGCTAGTTTCCAGTCCACCTTTGAGTTTCTTATGAATGGTAATAGTGTGCTTTTCCTATGTATGTGCCTAGGTATTTAATTTCATCGACAGTATGAAGATTTAATCCGTTAATTGGCACGTAGGTCGCTTTCTGCTTAGCTATTCGGTCTCCAATTAGTATATTTGTTTTGTTTCGTTTATTTGTAGGCCGACACGGTAGTGTCGTATACCATATTAAACCCCTACTAGGTATAGTATGGGTTTAATATGTTATACGTTTCCGTCTAACCCTTTTAGATCATCTGTAATGAAGATGAGGTCGTCCGTCTAGCACGAGGGGGAGTGAGATTTCGCGATCTTGGTCTAGTTTTTTGTTCTATGTATTGAAATGTCTTGCAGTGCTTGGGAGGTCGACGTTGTCTAAAGCTTTTTCTATGTCCAGAGCGAGTACATAAATTCTTTTACCTGCGCGCCATTCTTCGTCCAAAACCCTTTTTAGTGTAAATATGTGATCGTCTGTAGATCTGTTGTTTAAAAAGGCCGCTTGGTAGCTGTCTAATTGTTTTATTGTTTCGTTTTTTTTTTTTTTTTACTAACTGGCTCGTTGGTTTGGTGGTCGCAAGCGCCACTGCAGAGCATGAGGTCCCGGGCTCGATTTCCGGGTCGGGCAGTGTTATTGGGTTCTTTCGGTAGCAGCCCGGAGTCTGGACTCTGGACATGTGCCCGGTCGACGGCAATAGGCTCGCCTCCAATTACATGGGATTCAAACATAACTGGCAAAATGTGGGTGTACTAGGTACACCTCTGCCCAACCCTTCGGGGATTACAGGCGTGATGTTATGATAAGTTTCTAATTTTTTTTTTTTTTTTTTTAAACGTAGGAATCTTAGATTCTGTAGCCCGTATTGCAAACCGATATTCGTGGATAGTCTTTGGATTTGGATCTTTAGGGTTGTTTTTCTTCGGAGTTGGTACTTGCATTGTTTCTAGCCACGTGTCGGGTTTTTTGGCGGTTTCAAGGCCCCACGGACGTTCCACGTTGCAAACGCAGGTACAGCTCTGAGCAAGTGTACTTAGTTGCGGTAGAAGGCTGATTTCCAAGTATTGTGTATCCATTGTCATCTGCGACTTCAACCGATAACGGTGTACCCAATGTTGATGTTAATTGTTGATACGGTGTTAATGAGCTAACTTATTGGGGGCTGTTCAGGAAGCGGGGTCCCGTAGACTACCTTTGTTCGTCTCTTTTTGTTGTATTTAATTATTACCTACCGTTTAGGCATGCTGTGGTGTACTTTTGTGGGCTGTTTCTTGCGTTAGTCTTTGAGGATTATTGTTGTACTGTTCGTCGGCGGTAGGTTTAGGCAGGTTTATGTGTAATAAAATATTTGAATTAGAACTTGAATTTGGCGCTCATGACCCAGCTATCATAGTGATGATAATCGTAAAGGATAATTATGTATATTTCCGAGTACTGTTGCCGGCCGGTGAACACAACAGTGTGTTCCCGTGATTTATATGTGCATGCACATTTACGAGATAAAACTCAGCCGCGGCGATTATGATGTCTTCTCCTCCACAAAAGGTCTCGTTAAACTGCGCGGCTATGTATTCTGCTATCATTTGCTCCTGAGAAAGCTTGCTGTTAGGAATAAAGTCTTGAATGTTATTCCTTTATGTTAGGCAAATTCTGGCGTCACCGCGGTTATCCGAAACATAACTAGGTAGCGAGGTCTCGGCAGACAGACATGTGGTCGAAAGTTAGGCCCATTATGCTATTTATTTGGTGCGCAATCGCGCCAACAGACAATTGCCGTCCCCTTGAATGGCTGCTATTATGACCATTGTAAAAATATTGTTTGGGAGTCGGAACCCCATGGTGCCAATGGCCGGGCGAGCAGATTAAGTTTCGAGACAGAGATACAAAACTTTGACAAGGTCGTGCGTTGACTGAAATTTATGAGTTCCTCTTCGTTTTTCTATAGAAATGTATCTCATTTTGATGTTTTTTGTTTTTGCTAGATGGACTTAAGCGTAACCGCTCACGTGCCTTTCTTCACAAAAACTCCTGTAAATTGTTCTACAAAACACAAAAAAAGGGTTGCCTTTGTAAGGCTAACGAAATTGCCAAATTGTTTAGGGTCGCTTGATGTTATAGTTATCTGCATGCAAGATGTCACGAAATCAACAGCGCCATAGTTAGCTGTTATTTTCGTTAGAATCATACAGTATGTTATTTTATCTTGCCATTATCCTTTTATTATGCTCAATTATAATCTTATACATGCAGCTTACAGATAAAAGTTGATTCTGCGCGTAGCATCAAACCTTCCAATTTCACCAGACGCTACGCAACTGCAAATTCGCGCTCACTATGCTGACCCTTAATTTATTCAATAATATACCGAGCTTTGCCATTGAATTTTAGCCACGTAATCGAAGTAGTGCCGGGAGCTTAGCTCAGTACCCCTGTTCGCCACACTTAGATACTAGAGCCAATTCAAAATGGAAATCATTTCTGTATCTGGATCTATCGTTGGAGTTAACGTTAACCATGAGTTTGAAATATGGGAACCCGATTAATTGATTGACTGAGTGACTATATTAGTTTGGTATTTTGTAAAATACTGTACTTTTTGCGTCTGTTGGCGCAGTCCTTATCAAGTCGAGGTGTGTATTTTGTAGAGTGCAGCAACTCAACTTATGTAATACTTAAAAATAATAAATGATAAAAAACAAAGTAGGTATGTCACATTTAACACCATCTACCGTTACGCTTTCAATGTCAGATTATACAGAGCATTTATTGGGATACCCCGAAACAATTAAACCTGTGTAGGGGCAGAATGAACAAGTGACTTAAATTGATGGTCTTATACGAGAAAATAGTTTTGTACGAAATCTAAAGCGATAATGCCATTATATAGGTATTTAATATGCGCATAATAAATAATAGAATAATATTAATATGATTTATAACATTATCTTAGAAAATAAGAGTTTAATGTGCGCTTGGCACTTCACCACTGCAAACTCAAACTCAAACCATTTATTTCAATTAAACCCTTTACAGGCACTTTTGAATTGTCAAAGAGTCAGTTAGTCAGAAAGTTGAAGCTAGTCTACTGCTAGTCTAGTAGACTGCAAATGTTGTCCTTTAATCTATCCAATAAAATACAGATTTTGCATTGCAAGCACCGCCCTGAAAGATAAAGAAAGATTTCACCAGATAATTTTGAGATCCTTGAATGCTCTGGAACGCTCGCCTGATGTCCGGAACGCACTTAGGTAGACACCTCACTTTAGCACTATTTTAATGTATTTATTTGGCGATTAGTAAGGTCACAACATTATCAAAAACAATATAAAAACACCAGTATCAACGCACTGTTCGAATTCGCCGGCAAGCGACGCGATCTTGCCATATGTACAAACAGTTTTTTTCGCAAAAAATTATGGGTCGGAGCTCGCTCCCGAAACGACCTTACTGTTCGACGACCAACCCGTCTCTCGGCTTAGTACCGCAGGCAGAGAGAAGAAAAAGATAACTGACTCGAAATCATCGGGTTCTGGGATATAATATCGACGCGTGCGACGATTGCGTACGTTAACGACTGAACTGAAAGCACAGCGCTCCCGCTGAGGACATGTTCGCGTACGAATGTTCTGCACCGCACATTTACAAAAGTTACGCACAGATGTTGCCGGTGTAGACAGACAAACAACATCTACAGCTCAATTACACGCTTCGCTTGGATTTTGCACAAAATGTTTGTCAACAAATGTGCTGCACACTTTTTTGGTGGAATGGCACCTTAATGGCAACACTAATTATACAGTGCAAAATTAATGTAAATTCATTCAAAATCACAAAATTACAGTTAGAACCCAAAAGATAAGGCAAATCGTTCTCATATCGAGTAAAGCCACACTGCGATATTTCTCTCAGATCCTAAAGAAAAAGGTTCAGTCTCTAACGGAACAAAAACTTTTTACGAGTAATTATTACGTTATTCTACTTTGCTTCCCACTGCTGAATAAATCCTCCTCTGTTGCCTCCAAACATCACTTTAAATGTTCTCTCATCTTCATGCATAATTTCTGTCTATTGTTTAGGATACTCACATCTATTCAAGTCATGGTCCAGCTGTTCGGGAGACGATCGACTCCTCATGTGCAGGACCGGCACACCGGTTCGGTTGTCCATCTGTACACACATACATACATCTCGTTATTATACATGAAGAACTACGGTTTGTAAATAAAGTGTTGGCTTTTGGATGTGAAACACATTTTATGTTATGAAAAGTTGGTACAAATGTTGGCAGTATTCGCCGATTTTTTTAGGTCCTCGTTATACTCTTGCTGTCTGCATCACTTTATTGTAGTGACGTAAAGACTTTTAAGTAAGGTTTAGAATTGCTTGAGAATTAAGAAGTGAGATAGATAAAAAACCTAATCATTCATGGGGACTGCCGACAGAAGTGACAACTTTAAACTGGTATAATTAGCGCCATCTATATTGTAGGTTACAGCACTACGGCGCACGGTGACGCGTATCCATACGTTTACCCCCTACCAAAAACCGCTCAACACGCCTAAAGAAGTTTTCACTTCCAAATTGTTATGATTTTTCAGTAGAGCTCTAAATTAATAGTACGTGTGAAGTGTAGTTTGTGTAGGTACTAAATTAACAGCATCTCAAGCTAACTACAATGAGTGTTAAATTATTTTACTACGGCTTCTACATTATCTATCGCTATGGCAAATTATTTTAAATGAATTTTTTAATTACTTTATACGAGAAAGTTGACTGTGTTTCAATTCCAAAAGTTGTTATCACAAATACATTTTGTAGCCTTACTAATAAAAGAAAAAGAAAAATTAAACCAATTATTAATTATTATCAGTAGTACAGACGAGACGTAAGTTAAAATAAGCGTTAAGAATTAATCTTGTATGAAAATGAATTAGGCAGTGTTGCCGGAACGAAATATAGAAAGCATTTAGTAATAATTTATTACTGAATTTTATTAGTAAGGCTTTAAGGTTTTAAACGAAGATGTTAGTTACAATTTGAAAATGTTAAAACATAAAATGCTTATAGGCATTTTTGACACATAAACATATCATTGTAGTTTTTTTTTATGTATATTTACAAAAGATTTTTTTTTTTTAATTTTCTAATTAACAAACCCAATAGTGAATTAATAATTGTTTTTTATCATGTTTAAATAATAAAAATCAAAGGAAAAGCTTGCAATTTGAAACAATAAAATATTTTACAAGCAATAAAGAAATAAAGTTCAAGCTGTAGCTATAAAAATAGAGTATTTAAAAAGTATATGCATAGTCAACATTCAGCGCGACGACAGAGAAATATTTTATAATAAAAAAACATTCACCTGACTATAAAACATCAAATAGACGAAACGAGTTTTTAGAACAATTTTAGCCACCTTTAAGAATTCGTGATTTCGTGTATTATATTTATTTACAAAAAAAGGTGTCTCATTAACAATTTACAAGTTGGAAACAGATTTAAAAGAACTCAAAATATTTTCATACTGGTTATATTGTCAATGGTCAAAAATCACAGGCACCTTTGAACAAAAATCTTCTTTATTTTTCCTTTATTATGTCCACAATCTCCTGTTATGTTAATTGTTAGGTTAATTGATCTGGCAGAAGATTTCAGAAAACTTTTTTAGCTAGCTAATAATTTCACTATATTTAAAAGTTGTTCAGCAGTGGACGTCCTATGGCTGAAATGATGAATATTTAAAAAAAAACTTCTTGTTTCAAGTTCGATTGTTCTAAAAACTCCCCCACAACGTTACCTGCAAAGGCGGCGGCGGCACATTGATCAGCGGGTAACTCATCTGCATAGCTATCGAGTTAGGCTGTGGCCCGTCCAACTCCCCATCTAACGAGTGCGACGATCTCCTCATCTGCTTCGGGTCATACGCCGGCATCGACTGATGCATCATGAACTTATCCGGGTGGTATCGTCCCTTATAGTACTGTTTATGCGAGGGAGAAGCCGTACTATTACTCGGCTTCGGTTTAGCCAGGGGATTTATCGGCGGCGGACTCAGATTTGGACTTAGAGGGTTGCGTTTCGGTCTTTCGATAGATCTCGGCGGCAGAGGCGGCGGCGTGACGTTGTCTAAGCAAGTGGTTGGCACCATCGGTACAGTATTATTATGTACATGTCTCCTTTTATTGTTCGATTCGTCAGAGTTCTGACGGACTAAAGGAGGAGTATTTTCTTGTTGGATCTTGTTGGTTTTCGCTTGACGCAGATTGCGCAGGCTCTGGCCGGTGAGGTTGGACAGCGAGCGCGGCAGGCCGCTGAGGAAGCCGCCGGGCGCGGGGGCCCGGGCCGGGCGCGGGCTGGCCGGCGCGGCGCCCGGAGGCTACACGAGTGGTGAGAAGCGTGGTTTATGTCACAGTGCATGGTGTGCTGAGATTTTGTGTGCGAATACTCATTTTGGTTTGGTGAAGTTTCTAATTTACAACGTAACAAATAACTAATGATAGTGATACAGATTAACAGGTGTAAATTACTTCTCAAATAAGTTTGAGTTTACTTTACTTTTACTGTCTTACAACGAGGCAAAGGCATTGCAATTGTGCGAGCGTATACCCATAATATAGAATGTGAACCAGACTGAGGCGTAATGTAAATTATTTTGCAAATTATTGTATGGAATCAAATTTTTCTAACTGAAAAGACAGCTGTGCATCTGTGGAGTTTGATGCGCCACTTCTCCTTCCCAGCTAAAGCACTAGGAAGTGGGGAAGGGTGGGCGTTTTGGGGGACTGTCTTATGTAGTTTTGACGTTCGAAAAGTACTGATTCTCAGTTTGAATAAATTACATATTATGATTTAGATTATTTTTATTTTGCTTGGCGCAGGCAGTCAAACCGTTGGCACAAAAACATTGGAATTAAGACTACTCATATTGTTTACTGTCTGCTACTCATGACACTTATGGAAAAAAGGTAGTGAAGTGTGTTCGACTTTTGATTAATCATCGACAATTCTGTGTTTGTAACTTTTTATCGATAATGCTATGGCAGTTTTAAGATATTTACGCCTAGACGATGAAGATTTTAGATAACCAGATTGAAACGCGGCCCATCTCATCCTACTATAAGGCGTACTCATACTCACACATTTGTAAAGCCTATAAGTAACTTCAAAATCTATTCTAGAGGTGTTCTAAAGGTTCGAATATACTTGATAACAAAAATCTCAACACAACCAAGCGCGATGGTGTCGCCAGTTTATATAGATATGCAATGTATAGTTACAACCATTCCCATAGAGTGAGACGAAAGTTACCTTTGTAGCGTTTTGTCTATGTCTGGTTCTATGCATACTTCTACTTTATAATAAAAAATAATCCTGAATTTCTATATTTGTAACTCCTTTATTTGTGTAGTTATTTTTTTTTTATTTACAGTTATTTATTTATTTATGTCATGAAAACCACTACCTGCATTTGTTGTTTTAAAAACCATTTTTTTTTTTCAAAGTTTTTAGACATCATTCACCACTTATGATATAAACTATTTATTGATCACTTGTTGCTTGCATTTTACGACAATAAATAATTAAATGTAGCCTTACCGTTGTATTTCAAGTCCGAATTAAAAACTCATTCTCCTTTCTCCTTTCATTCGATGGAATGTACGCTCGTCCAAATAACATTTAATAATAAAAAATAGCAATAAAAAAGTGACAAACATACACAAATATATAAATAAAATGGGACTCACAGTGACGTCACAGTTATGGACAGGCATGCACAGAAGCAGACACGGTACAAAACATGTTACTACCCGACTCGTCCCGTTAGCCTTGTTAGTTTACACTTTAGGGCTTAGGCAGTTTGATAGGTGTGTTAACTTTACTTTTAGTAGATGTTACAATTCAGAGTAACTTATTTGCGATACTGTCTTGGCCAAAATTGAACAAAAGATAAAATATATGGCAAGCAAACCTGAAGATTGGCAACACTTTAGAAATCTTTCTATAGCGAGTTGTGGAAATTATTCAAGGGGAGATAAATAACTGACTGGTGAAATTTAAATCTTGGTGGGTTGGAAGTACCCCTTAATATGCACAATGTCTGCACAGCACACCTACAGACACAACGTTTTTAATTGTCTTGTCTTGTCTTGTTCAAAAAATTAAAAATGAGAAAGACAGAAACTATTTGTAAATTAATGCTTAAAATAAGTTTTTTTTATTGAGCAAATGTTACAATAAATTGCTCTTGTCAGGACCAACCTATGCCAATAGTAAAAAGCTCAACTTACTACAAGTTAAAGTTAAGACACCTCTATGATTAAAAACTGTTCCATTTTTGTTGTTACGTGGGACATTATGATGTTTTATTGAAATACAAAATTCATGACGGTTTTCACTTTCGCCTCCGTTTCGAGTTCCTGTTGCGGCCAGGTAATGTATAACGAACATATTATTAAGTATAATAACTTTTGTACTCCATAATACTTGTTAAAGACCAAATAAATTTTAACGAAAATGAATATTGACTGTGAATGTGGTTCCTTCTCTTTCACATAACAGTGATTTTTTAAATTTATATCAGACATTATCAATCGTCAAAAGAAGTTGTTTGCCTTTTTACAAATTACAGGCATAGAATCGGTTGTAAATCCATAAGATCTGAATTTAAATCTCGGCTCTATCAAAATATCATTGAAATTCTGTTGGCAAACTGTACTCACAAACCCTTGCACCGCAACGATAACAATAAATACAGTTATCATCAAAACAAATATAGTATCATGTCACGAAATCATTCCTATCCCTTTCCCAAACAGTGCAACAGGTGTGACATTTATCGGGCCAGATTTAATCACCCACCAACACTGCCATCCTTCATATTCAATTCACAACAGCTACACAATAATTTTACTGTATTATAAGCAGGGAAACCATGTCCTTCGGAACTTGAATAATAATGAGTGTCCCAATTTATCGGCCCTTCAATGTGCCGCCATGAATGTGTAATGAGTAGGTACCTATCACCCGGTTCCTGACTTGAGAATTTGAAGTTGAGAACTTATCAAAGTCTACTTTAGGTGGATGCGCAAATGTAGCTCGCGAAATTCAAATGTACCATCAAAGAAGTTCATATCTATACACCGTAAGGATTATTTTTGCTTGCAGCGCTCGCCCGCTTTAGAACCAGGGTGGTAACAGATGTGGGCATCATGTTCTCGGGATTTTGTTTTCAAACTGCTTAGATATGAACTTCTTCGATAGTACTTACGTTTTTTACAATTTGCAGGTCATTATCAGGTTTTGTATATTGATCAAAATATGATTCATGATCGTAACATTATATGTATCTAGAGAATAGGGATGATGCCTGGCTCAAAAAAAAGAAATTATTTTTAGTCCGTCAGTCATATAATAAAAAAATATTAGACACGTATTTTTTGCTTTATCATATTAATAAAAAATGACTCTAAAGTTGGGGAGTGGGGGTTGATACGTCACAAGTATGTATAAAATCTACATACAAGTGACGTCATGGCACCATTATAACTCAAGGTATCGCCGTAATCTTTTGATAACGTAAAAAAAGAAAAAATAAGTGTACGTTATTTTTTCATAATCTACATTACGGACAAAAAACATTTTTTTAGTCATCATCCCTATTATAATTATTGAAATCAACAATGCAACTCTCTCAAGTTTAAATTACCCTATTGAATGACTATTTCATGAGATCCCAATGATGACTAGGCCAATTCTAATTTAAGGAGTTGTATTGCTGAATCTATTGATTATAATTCCGGAAATACATATTTATTACGGTCGCAATTTCGCAAATCATATTTTAATTAACATTCACCCTAACATTGACCTGCACAATTCAATTTCGGGGGTTACCTTATCGCATCCCCCTTGAGATGTATGAACGTAAATGAAGAAAAAAGGAGTATGTAAGGATCGTAGCAGGTGGTTCTGTAGTTTCTGCTCTGCCTACCCCTATAGGAAGAAGGCGTGAGTTTATGTATGTTAAGGTGATTCCTTTAATGTGGTAAATGTCGTTGACTTCATAATGCTAAAGCGAGCTCTCAACTTCTAGGTTTGTATTAAGAAACCAGGTGTTTGTTTCTATTTGACTATTGGTTAGACTAAACACGGTATTGTACTGGATTTTATAGTAAACAGTTTTGTAATGTGTGTGGAGCTAATCTTGTTTACTTTGATAGTACATACTGAACTTTGTTGACCTTTTTATCGTTCGTTTGTATAATTTTTTTTTGTATTCTTTGACGTTAGGGGAATCCCCAAATAAGCGTCGTATGTTTTAAGTGGCCTCTTTAAGAGAATTATTAAAACAAAAACTTTGGCAGGCAGATAGTCTACTGTTACTTATATTGTATATTTATAGCACTGCCTGCAACATCATACGCATTTAAATTGTTCAAAGAATTGTTCCCTATTATGATTTGAAAAAGATGTCTGGAGTTTCATGAAACTTTTAGAGACAAAAGAGTCAACATTTGTCACTCTATTAAATAAAAACCGTTACACATGATCCTGGGCGCAATCATAACTGCATACACATAGAGATATAAAAAAGTACAAAAAAATACAGTGACATTAAAAATTAAGTAAAAAAAAATAGGCTGCAACATAGTTACAAATGCTATGTGTTGGTACTGTAACAGTGTCATTGCAAAATAGACTTTATTGTAATGGAATAAAGTCGTTACCTGGCCTGCCATGATGGTGTCGATCTCATGTTGGAGCTTTGAGCAGCGTTGCTCTGCAGATTCGAGTTGGGTTTGTTTTCTCACATCTGGGACTTTTAGGAGTTCATCTGAAATAGGTGTTTTGAAAATGTTTAAACTGTATATTATTTGTAGAAAATTGTCTGAAACGAATGAACCATAATGGCAAATTAAGAAATACCTAAAATACCCAGATAATACGATCTACTAAACTTACTTAATTTTCAAACGAATCCCCAATAAAAGATGTATATCTACAAATAAATGTACAACTTAAAAGCTCAGAAAGAACAGTGCAGTAATCTACAATACATTGTAACAGCGAATCAATTTTCACGTTAAGACACCTCCCCCTTAAGACCTAGGACAATTATTTTTTGATATTCGGAAAGCTCATGACCTGAAGAACAAGACTAAGAAGAATAATGATTAAAAACTCGTCTTATTAAAAAGTTATGCAACAACGCGAAATTTTCACAGGTATTCTGGTAACAACAGAACCAATGACATGGACCATACGATGAACATAGTTCAGATGGATTTGAGAGCTCCCGGCGAATTCCTTTTGTATTGCTTTAAGAACATATTTATGACAGTTAAGAGTTGGAAGAAGACTTGTTGTATACTTACTACGAAGCTCTCTGATAAACTTCTGCTCTTTTTCTAGCATCAACCGTACTGTGTGCACTTTTGTCACTTCCAACTGGCGCTGTTTCTCCGACTAAAAATAATAAAATACATCATTGAATAGTAGGTACTTACTCAAAGTAATCTACTTAATAAAATATTTTTTAAGGATACCGTGTTGGGTGTCCAATTAAAGGGCTTAGCACATTCCAAAAACATATATAATAAAACCCCAAAATAATTTAAATGAAAATAGTTATAAAACTAAAACCCAACTACGACAAAAAAGTCATCTAAAAAGGTATAAACAAGACATCACAAACAGACAAATTAAAAATCCAGTCACACGTAATCCGTTCGATTTATCCCTAGCCCGTGTGACTCGGGATTCTAACTCGTGCGAGTTGGGTTTTAGTATTTTTGACAAAATGAAGTGGAAAGTCTAAGATAACAAAACAAAAGAAACTGTATTCCTAGAAAATAATCGTATTTTCATTAACATCTGGCTTCAACTCAACATATTTATTTTTATATAAGGTTTTTATTTCCCTGTTGGCGTAAAATCGAGAGTATTCGTAACGCCTAGAACATATTTGCAATGTGTCATACCAGTGACACAGTGTATCTGGTGTGATGTTTCATTGCTCATTACATAGGCTGTTAGCTCATCATTTATAATTACTGAGATAATAATTTACCTAACATTGATGGCAGCTTACTGCAGTTCTTTACAACTTGTGCGGGATTCCCAGATTACTTTGACTCGTAAGGCGTTTTGTTTGTATTTATGCCTAGAAACCCATTTTCTTTCTTTGTCAGTTGTTGTCCTGATAAGTAAATATATTTTAGACTTTTCGAATAACCAACTTTCTGCTCATGTCTACGCCAAAAAAAAATACTGTCATAACTTGAAAACTCAAAACTCAAAGCATTTATTTCAATTAAACCATTTACAGGCACTTTTGAATTGTCAAGGGGTCGGTCAGTCAGAAATATGAAGCTAGTTGCCCATTCCAAAGCGTAGTAGGTACCTATGGAGAAGAACGGGCAAGAAACTCCATGGACACTCTTTTAAATCAAAAATTTGATACAAAATATTGGTTACATCATTCATTTTGAAATTATGCATGTGAGAACAAAAGTAAAAGCGTCCGTACTCAGTAATAAAAAGAAAAAATAAACAATCATTCAAAAACTTTAAATAAATTAAAATAAGCCATGGCAGCTAAGAGATGACCAGTCCCAACTGACGGCGCCCGTTCACGAACATGACGCATGGATCAGCACCATTCAGCTCAACCATTTTGAAGGGAGCTAAATGATCCAACACACGCGCCACCATCAGCGAGACATTTGAGTGAGCATGACATACTCACAGCCGCCAGGGCACATTCAAGTCAATGAAATACATATTACCCGGTAAATGGTAGCTCTTTAGTACATAGTACTCACACCCGTGCTATGCAATTATATAATAAAAAAGGAGATTGAGTTTATACAATACACTGACATCTGTTTTGTCAATTTTCCTTCCATGATCTTTTGGTTGTATTAACTAATAAGTGTCTTTGATAACTGACTAAAAATGCTATTACAAATAAAAGGTTAAAATCCTTGGCACTGTTATACCTTTGCCACAGAGTATTGAGCGTCTAAGTAGACACACTACTAACATCAACCGCTAAACGCAATTCGGGAATCCTTCAGCGCAGTCGCAATTGTCACATCTGTGCAAACAGCTGACGATAAGGTCGCGAGGTCGGTTTGTTTGTGAATTACATTACTATTTCACTCACATTATTTTACTACGTCTAACTTTAAAAGTCCACATAAAATACCCCAATAAGTGGAATAGCTATACCGATTTATTCCTTTTATGTCGATTCCCGTTATGTCGAGCCGAAAACCTTGTCTCGCTTCTATTACCCCTATGTCGAGCTTAGTTTTCTGTCCCGTTTCTATTCCCTTTATGTCGAGTTCATTTACCACGCTTTTATTACCTTTATGTCGAGTTTAATTATATCATAATTTAGAAGTACAGTCACGTCCAATGAAATGTATGTAACATGCATATAATTTAGAATCAATTTTTACACTAAAAAGAATTTAAAAACAACTAATAACTTTATCTATACAATATTACATAAATTAAGTACAGCAATATTAAGACGTGTTGTCGGTGTACCTAAAATAATTTGTAATGTGTATGTACCTACATTAGCGCAACCCAAGTTCGAATATCAGGAATGTGCGAAAAAGAGGTGACATCTAAGGCTAACTTAGATGTCACCTTTCTTTCGCACATATATACTTGTCCCTCTTACACATTCATAGTTATCAGCGTTGCACGTTCCAAGTCTATGAAGGGCAAACTTACCAGTGTCCTTTTAACCTTGAAAGAGTGCAGTACGTATACGTACGTAGGTAACTACTGTGTAAGTGCAAGTTCTGTAGTGGTTAAAAAACGTTTGATAGTAAGAAACACGTAAGTACCATTGTTTTTCTATATGTATCTAATCTATATTTATTTATTTTATAAATGCAAATGTAACTGTTGGGTTAGTACATAACTATATATCAAAATATATAAAACACAGTATAAAAATAATGATACAATGCACATGTTTTCAATTTATGGTTCAAAATATTAGTGGTACCTAATAAATTTCGAATAATATAATCGTTATAAAGTATAGTAACTCCAAGTGTTTTTTGTACTGATAACTAGCGTCAAAAATGTCGGCCATTTTGTGACAGTTGCTGTTTTTGTTTGATATTTTTCGTGCACGTTCTGACATGAATGGAATTTTTTTAACTGTAACGCTTAAAGTAAACATGTTGTGGCTAGTTTCGAGTAAAAGTTGTATAACATTTTGATTCATATTACATTCTTCTGTTGTATTTAATATAAAACATTGAATATTTTTTTTACTTTTAAACAAATAGTTAAAATTTTAATGATCTTTCTAGACATCTACTTTGTGTAATATATTTATGCAATAAGGGGCCTGGGGTAAAATAGATACTAACAAATTCGATTAAAACAAATTTACAAATTTTGTCAACTAGCCAATTATTGTTACCTGTGCGTTTCAAGCTTACTAATTAAAAGCATTTGAAATTCTTATTAAGAACACTATGTAGGTACTTTTTCCAAACCTATGAATTGAGAACTCATTTGAATTGAAGATATACATTATGTATTTTGAATTAATGTATTTATATTTCATGAATTCCAGTCATATATATTTTGAGTATAATTATATATATATATATATTCGTTGATGGATATATGTATGTTCAGTCGTATAGACTGAAATTTATGATATGCATCCTAACTGTCTGATACGTATTGACGGCCAGTCCGCAATTCTAAATCGATTTAGATGAATTATTCTTAATTCTATTTAGAAGTACATAGTTAGTTACTTAGGTATTTTTAAGTCATCATGTAATACGCCGACTAATTTACAATTATTTTAGGTAAGATTTTTCGATTATCGTACTTGACTTTTCTAATGGATTTTATTCCTCTTTAGGATTACCTACTGAAGATGTATGAAGCATAATCACAATATCAATGATGGATTTAATTAGCATAATAAATATTTTGGAAGGCAACGAAATAGGCGACATTAATGCTGAAATAAGCGATGGGAGTATACATGCACCACCACCAGAACCTATCCAACACGAAAATTTAGAAAAAGATGATTCTAGTGAATCTTACGAATTATTAAACCTCGATCAACAAAATACCGCTAGTGTAGATATAATTAAAAACCCCGAATGTAGCACATCAACACCTCAAAATAAAGAAAATCAAGAACCCGGCTGCAGCACATGGGGTAATTTTAACACAGAAGAAAGACCTCAAGACGGCAGTAGCCAAGAGAATCAAGAACATGGATGTAGTTCATGGAGGAATACTGATAATAATTTAATTTTCGTTGAAAGTCAAAAAGGTGGTAAAATTGATTTATTCCTTTTATGTCGATTCCCGTTATGTCGAGCCGAAAACCTTGTCTCGCTTCTATTACCCCTATGTCGAGCTTAGTTTTCTGTCCCGTTTCTATTCCCTTTATGTCGAGTTCATTTACCACGCTTTTATTACCTTTATGTCGAGTTTAATTATATCATAATTTAGAAGTACAGTCACGTCCAATGAAATGTATGTAACATGCATATAATTTAGAATCAATTTTTACACTAAAAAGAATTTAAAAACAACTAATAACTTTATCTATACAATATTACATAAATTAAGTACAGCAATATTAAGACGTGTTGTCGGTGTACCTAAAATAATTTGTAATGTGTATGTACCTACATTAGCGCAACCCAAGTTCGAATATCAGGAATGTGCGAAAAAGAGGTGACATCTAAGGCTAACTTAGATGTCACCTTTCTTTCGCACATATATACTTGTCCCTCTTACACATTCATAGTTATCAGCGTTGCACGTTCCAAGTCTATGAAGGGCAAACTTACCAGTGTCCTTTTAACCTTGAAAGAGTGCAGTACGTATACGTACGTAGGTAACTACTGTGTAAGTGCAAGTTCTGTAGTGGTTAAAAAACGTTTGATAGTAAGAAACACGTAAGTACCATTGTTTTTCTATATGTATCTAATCTATATTTATTTATTTTATAAATGCAAATGTAACTGTTGGGTTAGTACATAACTATATATCAAAATATATAAAACACAGTATAAAAATAATGATACAATGCACATGTTTTCAATTTATGGTTCAAAATATTAGTGGTACCTAATAAATTTCGAATAATATAATCGTTATAAAGTATAGTAACTCCAAGTGTTTTTTGTACTGATAACTAGCGTCAAAAATGTCGGCCATTTTGTGACAGTTGCTGTTTTTGTTTGATATTTTTCGTGCACGTTCTGACATGAATGGAATTTTTTTAACTGTAACGCTTATTTAAACATGTTGTGGCTAGTTTCGAGTAAAAGTTGTATAACATTTTGATTCATATTACATTCTTCTGTTGTATTTAATATAAAACATTGAATATTTTTTTTACTTTTAAACAAATAGTTAAAATTTTAATGATCTTTCTAGACATCTACTTTGTGTAATATATTTATGCAATAAGGGGCCTGGGGTAAAATAGATACTAACAAATTCGATTAAAACAAATTTACAAATTTTGTCAACTAGCCAATTATTGTTACCTGTGCGTTTCAAGCTTACTAATTAAAAGCATTTGAAATTCTTATTAAGAACACTATGTAGGTACTTTTTCCAAACCTATGAATTGAGAACTCATTTGAATTGAAGATATACATTATGTATTTTGAATTAATGTATTTATATTTCATGAATTCCAGTCATATATATTTTGAGTATAATTATATATATATATATATTCGTTGATGGATATATGTATGTTCAGTCGTATAGACTGAAATTTATGATATGCATCCTAACTGTCTGATACGTATTGACGGCCAGTCCGCAATTCTAAATCGATTTAGATGAATTATTCTTAATTCTATTTAGAAGTACATAGTTAGTTACTTAGGTATTTTTAAGTCATCATGTAATACGCCGACTAATTTACAATTATTTTAGGTAAGATTTTTCGATTATCGTACTTGACTTTTCTAATGGATTTTATTCCTCTTTAGGATTACCTACTGAAGATGTATGAAGCATAATCACAATATCAATGATGGATTTAATTAGCATAATAAATATTTTGGAAGGCAACGAAATAGGCGACATTAATGCTGAAATAAGCGATGGGAGTATACATGCACCACCACCAGAACCTATCCAACACGAAAATTTAGAAAAAGATGATTCTAGTGAATCTTACGAATTATTAAACCTCGATCAACAAAATACCGCTAGTGTAGATATAATTAAAAACCCCGAATGTAGCACATCAACACCTCAAAATAAAGAAAATCAAGAACCCGGCTGCAGCACATGGGGTAATTTTAACACAGAAGAAAGACCTCAAGACGGCAGTAGCCAAGAGAATCAAGAACATGGATGTAGTTCATGGAGGAATACTGATAATAATTTAATTTTCGTTGAAAGTCAAAAAGGTGGTAAAATTTTGTTGAAAGACGGCTACCGGTACCGCATTAATAGAAAAAATAAATGTGGCTCCTCAATTTGGTACTGCACAAAAAAAAATTGTAAAGCTTCCTTAACTTTAGATGAAAAGGAAGCAAACATTCTAAGGACTAGAGCAACAGATCATGTTTGTTTGCCAGATTACAAAAAAGAAGAATTTGAAAAAAAGTTTAATCAATGTAAAAATGACGTACGGACAGAATTGAAACCCATACCCACTATGTATGCAATGTCCATGGCGAGTTTAAAAGATAATAATGATTACGTTGACCAAGTTCGTAGCTTCCAAAGTGTGAAAAATGCACTCTACCGTTCAAGAAATAATTTTTTAAATGTTAGTAAGACTACATTCCAGAAATTAGAGGATGTCAAAATTTCACCAGTGATTGCAAAAGATTTTCTGGTTGTAGAAAGTGATGGGGTAAATAAAATTTTGATATTTATGTTAAATGATTGCAAAAATGCATTGCAGTCCATGAATCTGTTTTTTGTTGATGGAACATTCTTTTCAATTGCCCGACCATTCTATCAATTATATACCATACATGCCGATATTGGTAGTACCGCAGACAAAACCTTAATAGTGCCGATCATCTTTGTGCTGTTACCTGATAAATGCCAATCGACGTATGTGCATATGTTTGAAATGATAAAAGATAACATTCCAGAATTCCAACCAAAAAAAATTAAAATCGATTTTGAGATTGCAGCAATAAACGCTATTAAAGAAGTTTTTCCATTAGTTGTTATAAGCGGATGTTTTTTCCACTTCCATAAGGCGTTGTGGAAAAAAGGAAAACAGACCGGAATAGTAAATGTTCCCGGTGGAAAAAAATATATTACCATGTGTGCAGCCACAGCACATCTTCCCAAAAATTTCATCCCAGAAGCATGGGTGTTATTATTAGAAAGTGCACCTGAAGGCAATGAAGCCAAATCATTCAATGAATATGTAACATCGCAATGGATTAACAAAAATATTGATTTGTTTTGTTGTTACAACGAACGCCACAGGACCACAAACCCAGTAGAGGGATGGCATAACAGGCTAAATAAAAAGCTTAGTAAAAGACCTCCGCTATATACTCTCATTAGCACACTTAGAGATGAGGCTAAAGAAGCTAGGTTTAAGATAGAGCAGGTAAATGTCTACAACGACGACAATCAGAACCTAAGAAAAAAAAAATGCTTGGCTATTGATATACGTATAAATAAAATAGTTGAAGATTTTACAACTAACAAAATTGATTTAATGATTTGTCTTAAACGCCTATCAACTGTAAGATTTGATAAGTGATTTTCTTTTAATTATTTAAAATATACATATTACTTAGGTTGATACAACGATATAACGTAAATCAATAACGCTAATTTAAAAGAATTATTTATTTACTATAAAGCTATATCTTTTTTTTACATTTTCACTAATAGTTGTGATTATAGGTGCTGTGATTTATTTAGATTAAGAAAGTTACTTTTCTAAGAAGAATTATTATTTACTGTAAAACTATATATGCTGTTTAACATTTACAACAATAGTGATGATTATACTGTGATTTATTTAGATTAAGAAAGTTACTTTTCTAAGAAGAATTATTTTTTACTGTAAACCTATATATGCTGTTTAACATTTACAACAATAGTGATGATTATACTGTGATTTATTTAGATTAAGAAAGTTACTTTTAGAAGAATTATTTATATACGTGATGATTATACTGTGATTTATATGTTTAGATTAAAAAAGATTATATATATGAAAATAAGTAATAGAACAAATAATAAAACAATGTTTTTATGCCATTGGCTTTTGATTTACATCCCTGACTGTACCTGTTCCCCAAACTCGACATAAAGGTAATGTAAAGCGTAAAATATCAATGCTTTGGAGAACAATAGACTTCCAAACTCGACATAACGGGAATCGACTTAAAGGGAATAAATCGCTATACCTACGGTGTTTCTTTGACCTATGGTCACTATTCATGCAATATCTAAAAACTTGAAGAAACTACGATGGTGAAAGACCACAACTAGGTATTTCACCAAGTCCATAAGTTTTTAATAAAGTCCAGCAGATGACTAAGGGAGGCTGCAGATTAGGTTGGAAAACAGATGAACAATTTGTCAAGGAAACGCGAAAAAATTGTCTCCCAGGTGTTTTTTTTTTTTCTGTAAATAGAAGAAAACTGAAAAGGCTAACGTCGTAACGCTAATGTCTGATAGTTGATTACAGTGGTTTGAAATAGTGAGGTGAAGAAGAGGCTGCAGCCTGCCTAGCAATTTCCCAACTATATTGGGGTCGGCTTCCAGTCTGCACCGGATGCAGCTGAATACCAGTATTTTACATGGAGCGACTGCCTATCTGATCTCCACAACCCAGTAACCGGGTAATACGATACCCCTTGGTAAGACTGGTTGGCAAATTTCGGGCTTCTGGCGACCCGTAACGACTGTCAAAGATCCACGAATTACAGCCGGGACCAACGGCTTAACGTGCTTTCCGAGGCACGGAGGAGTCTCGGTATGTAAAGATGGTCACCCATCCACAGACCAACCATGCGTAGCTTAACCTGGTAGATCGACCCATGCGGCAGTTATTACTTAGCCACGAGCACCTCCGAAGAAGAAGAGGCTGCAGAATAGTATAAAATATGCATCATTTTAAGATAATTTTCTAAGCAAACAGCTCGATCAGCTGACCAGTAGCAGCACTAGCAGTGGGTTTCACAACAGTAGTATCGCGACCTTGCGCGAGCGCTCACGCCGTATGATTTTACAATACCTACTGTGACTATTGCATTTCTCGGACTGATAACACACTCCAAGGTTACCGCCGTAATGCATTCAGTTATTTTAGTGTTTATTTTATAATTAGTGAATATATTTTGATTGTTTTTTATAATTAGTGAATATATTTTGATTGTTTTTTATAATTAGTGAATATATTTTGATTGTTTCCGCTATTTTTTCGTGAGCGGATGGAAGTGTAATTATTTTTTATTGTTTTTTTAGGAACGGTAGGACATGAGAAAGTAATTGGAATACCTGTCAGTTTTGTAAGTGCACGTCATAGAGCACGGTGAGGCCTCTGCGGCCGCTGCTAGAGGCAGCATTGCCAAGACTTTCCATACAAACCAAGCGTGTCAGTGGGCGTCATCATTGACTCGACACAAATGACGAATAGATACTGACAGCTTTGACAGAAGTAATGCGTTCAACGCAATTTCGACGCCACGAATTTAACTACATAATATTACTGCCGTGTCTAGGCGCAGCGATTCCGCGGTCTGTGGTGCACGTCATAATTAAGGTGTGGCTGTCGTTTCGAATAAAGAGGATCAATAGCGTTCTACAAAACACAGTGATGTAAAACTATAACTAAAGTAATCTTTACAGTAATCATGATAAGCACGGTGTAGGTTAGATTGGAATACATTCTTGAACTTTGACTTCGTAGCTAGTAACATGGATCAGTTAAGATTTCTAATGTTCCCTTTAATTTAACTGCAAAGCTGATACCATCAATCATCATGATTTACCCCGGATTTTTGCAAATCTAACCAAAATTAATATTATAGAAATGTCAAATTGTTTGTAAGAGGTAATCCGGGGAAGTAATGATCCGATCATCAAATTCATTCACTAAAAGAAAGCTACACTATAACTGGGTGCCGCAGGATATTTTACTTGGGGCGTTTTCGTAGGGAGAAGCTAGTTCAAAATAACGGTCATCAAGAACTTCGTCGGGCTGTGAAAGTGCTTACCTTCATCTCAACTTATTAGTTAACAAAAAAAAGTGTATAAACTCACATTAACAGGCACTGGAGCCGTGATGGGCGTTTTATGTCTCGAGGAGTTCTGCTGCACTGTCAAAACCGTTGTTGGATTCGCTGGAATGTACATTAATATGCATTAGATAAAACGAAAAATATACGAGTGTAATCTCTCGTCTGGCAATAAATTCAGGTCAATTATTTTGCAGTCGCATTGGCATTAGAGGTAGTACCTACTTCCACCAGTGACTACCAAGTACTATCGTTGAAAACCAAATCCCGTGAACACGATGACCATATCAGTTACCGCCCCGGTTCTATAGGGGCCGCGCGCTGTAAGCAGAAATAGTCCTTACGGTGTATAGATATGAACTTCTTCGATGGTACACACATTGTGTAGACCGAGCGCTTAGCCCCGCAAACATACTTGCTGACTAGCTAGCTGGTCTTCATGTTATATTCTCAGTATTAACACTTGCTTAAACCTGGTTCCTCTAACAATTGAGACAGAGGTGTTTCTGTGAAGTCCGTTGCGGTATTTCTTCTTCCCAGCTAAAATACTAGGAGTTGGTTATAGGTTTTGCGGACTTTGTAACCGTTCAAACAGTGCTGACCATCAGTCGTATTAGAATAATAAAAGGTCCTGGCATTTCACATATGTAAAGGTGTCAAATTGATAATTTAATTCACAAAGAGCCACTTGTCCTTACTGTACTCATCTCTGGCACCCTAACTACACATAATAACGTCGTTGCCTTGGTGATACAGAGCGAAGGCATTTGAGACATGCTCAGTAAAATTAACAGTTTAATAGCCACATAAAAACACCATTAAAATTCACGCGATGATTCGCTTCGAGAAATCTTTTTCGAGGCTGTCGGTATTCAAAGAAAAATATTTTGAAGTTCGTCGATTGTAATGACTTAATGAGTATTGTAATATTTTTGTTGCACTAAATGTATCGTGACGTATCCAAACTAACAGTTGTCATTAATATCATTATTGGCAGTGTTGGTTCTGGCAAATAACAAGTAACTGGGCCTAGTTGGTTAGGTTAGCTTAGTGGGCTGGTTGGTTTCCGTGGAAGTTCAAAAGATTCAATGCTTTAATTCCCTTGTTTGATGGATATAACTCATAAAACAATACACTCAATATAAACATCTGCAATATCAGAGGGGCATCCCTGGTTAATTGCTATCCCAGAGACAGCGCTGAAATGTTATATATATATGTTCCTGTAATTACACTGGCAGGTATTGCCCTTGAAAACGAAACTACAACGTTTCTTTGCCACAGTAAAACAGTATTAAAATATCTAAGACAAGAAACTACAACGTTTCTTTGCCACAGTAAAACAGTATTAAAATATCTAAGACAAATTTCAATACAGAAGATGAGGAAGCGCTATGTCTTACGCTATATGCTTTCATTTTCAATTAAATTATCATTGGCATAATGTTTCTATGCATCAATCAAAGACTTTCTCGGAACTCTAGAATAGCTAACTAGCCAATAACCGATGTTAAGTGTCCAGCCATTCAAACCACTTTCGACGTTCCATCAATATCATTGATTGAAGTGAATGAAACTACCGAGTAGGTACTAGGGTCACATATCATTCGGGAGTCATTTAGTCTTCAAGTGCTATGCACGAGATTCTTGGAGGGAATGCATTCCTAGCATTTTAACCCATCAAAACGATCGCCTACTGGAAGCCGTTTGCATGTAGGCGCTCAACTGTTTCACGATTATATTTACTGTCGTTTCGAGTGTATTTTTCTTATGAACAATCGCTGATTAATACGACATTTATCGGTTTAAGGAAGAGTACTTAGTAAATAGCTCCTCGAGAAAGAGTTCACCTGAAGAAGTACTATTACTATTACTGCAAATCGGCAAATTCTACGTTATAAACTTTGTCTCCTAGGTTTGTACGGCAATACATCTACAAACCTCTTGGCTATGGGTGAGATACGGACCCAACAGGTGTGCCGTAGTCAGCCAGCTTTCTATCCTATGTCATTCAATCTTAGGACTCCGTAGCTGATCGCAGACCGCTTAGTGCTTTGGCTCTACGGTTTTTTGGGGCCCCAAATTAGTTCAAAGAACTTTCAGAGTCACCAATGTAAACCTCCGGGCTTGTTGAAGTCACAATTGCTACTAAGCTGTTCCAGTTCGCAAAGGACAAGGGTAAATACAAGGAATTGAAGGCCAACCTTCATTAATTGTAGAGGGACCAGAAGAAGAATTTAAACCTACCTCGTATCATATGCACGACTTGCTGGTGCGTGTGATGATGCACAGGCACGGAGTCAACGCGCAGAATCCTGTCTCCAGCGCGCAGACCAGCTCGCCAAGCCGCACCGTGTTCCTTCACTGATTGGACATATACGGGATTGTCACCTGAAAGATACAGTGTACATATGAGAGATCTTCTTAATAATAATATTAAATTCATTCATTCACTGACACACAACGCACATCCTAGCTATAATAACATTATCGTCACATCGGAATTCCAACTTCGAAAACGGCGAAGGTAAGCTCTTCATCCGGCAATGTCTAGAAACTTGTTTGATTTAAAAATCAAGAAACAATTTCATCAGGTTAATAGATTTTAAACTATTTCATAAAAAACACTAAATACGCGATTTCGTAAAATCCTAGATAAAAGGTATTTACACAGATTTCCCGAAGGTCAACATAACCATGATAACAATACAATCCAGTAGTAATACGACACTGAAATTAAATGTAGTCATCGTTACCAAACAAATAAAACCAGCCGTCATCCATTCAATCACGCAAGAGAGATTTTACAATGCAAATCATCTACACAACGATTCAGAATATTTGGACAAAAATTCGCTAACGATGATGCAGAAAACGAAGCTATTTATTTGAGTATACTACTATAATTATGTCACGCAACTAACGACAGATGTCAAGATGTATAGTAGACTTCAAAGATATGCAGTAGCTAAGTCTTTCAATAGTAATTTTATGATATTCTTGCGGTTTGGCACATAGAAATGAACTCAAAGAAACATTCTAAAAGCGTGTTTAAATCTATGCATGTTGTATTATCCATTACACTGTAGTAGCTACACGTCGTATAAGGGTTTAGAAGACATGGACGATGGTCATTACTCTTTATCATTCGTATCTGAACACTCAGTTAGGAAAGAAATTCGCTTGAACATAACTTTGTCGCTTCAATTTTTGTTGAGAGTAACAGTTTATCTGAGAACCTCGGAAACCGAGCATTATACAGGTTCAGGACAAGAAAATGATCTTATAGAGGTTCCGTTTTTCCTTTTAAAAGTCTGAAGTTCTGAACCTTAAAATTGAGCCGATCGGCTTAATTTTAAGATTAAAGACTAAACAGTTCTACTACAGTTTCAGACTACAGACTGATATGAAAACCATGTTATCAAAATACAATAATCCGTTAGCTAGACACTGTACAATGTTTAACTCAAAACGTACCTTTACCCACCAACACGTTGATAACGCATTCAAACCATGTTTAATGCCCAACAATGGCGTTGACAGCATTCATAGGGTTTGGCGTGAGTAAAGGCACCGGCTGCATACTGCTTTCACTATTGACAGTCGATCAGCCACCTTTCTTTGCCAGGTATAGCTTGATGGAATATATTTGCATTGCATTTAGACGGCTTGGCAGTATGATGTCTAATCAGGGAGTTCTTTCCTCGACTCGGCTTTTACTAGTTGTGCAGGATGGAAAGGGATCTGCGAGTAGTTTGCCAGAAATCTTATTCGCACCCGAATCAATGTGAGATATAGTCACTTTTGAAACTTGCAGCGCATCGTCTTTCACAAATACGTTAGAAACATTGCACTTGCTAGCGTAGTACCTTTCCTTTTTCACAGCATTTCTATTCGATTTTTAACTGTTGATGTTTATTTGTTGTATTACTTAACAAGTGCTTTGAATTTTACCTCTTGATTGACAATTACATACATTTTATTGTTCAGTAGAGCCTAGGCAGTCAGCTCATTTTTTGCTAGCTAATCTTAGTAAGTGATTATTGTAGAATTGCTTGTGATAGAACACACATTTTCTCAAGAAAATAAAGAGTATAAGTTTGGTAACATACCAGACACTTTCATTCCATATCCATGGTCATCGCGGACGACGGTGACGGTGAGCAAGTCGTCGCCCCCCGGCGACCCCGCCCCGCCTAGCATCACCTGAAACAAAATACACAAATATTAGGTTTTGAATAACATATGTACATCACTGGTAAAGGAGTAGACAACCGAAACGTTAACAGGGAGGAAGTTGGAATACATCCTGCGGAGTAATTGTGTAACAAACATAGTTACTCTGACAATGCCTTTCATTTTGACAGTTAAAATTCATATACGTCGTCGAGCAGACGATTTTTTTAAATGTTTGCAGCAATTTATTGCTTTAAAGTTTCCTCCAAAATCCTTCGAATTATGATAAAAAGTGTGTTACACAATTGGGGTGGTGGTCATAATCGAATAGAAGTATTTAGGTGATATCGATCTTAACGTTAGTTTAGGAAAGCCCAAAATTGTTTCATCCCAGTGTTATTTAGGAACAGTCACATAAAGATTTCCTTACCTATCCCCATGGATTTCTTAAAAAACGTCTGCTACACCATCAATATTTATCCTTATAGCAGAAAATCGTGAAAACTTATCACATTTAATGTATCTGAGCAACTTACTGCAAATGGTAAATGAAAAAACCCATGCAATGTTAACAAATTATAGGTAGCCATGGAGATTGTCGATGTGCCAACTATAAAACGGTAATCTAAAGAAACACTAGCAGGCAATATTATCGTAATAGAATTAACTATGAAATACGTCATGCTTTTGAAGACATAACACAAAAGATGGATGAGATGGATGATGATACTGTTAAACCAAACGCTGAAGACAATAAAGCAATTTTCGGAGGTAAAGTGGTAATTGACCACTTTGCAGAATAGAAAACCCCCGAAAACAGGTGTGATTAAATCATGTGTCACTGGACACCGATAACGAAATATTACTCACACCGGAAGACACATTACGGCTTGAACCCATTTCCTCCTAGCCGAAACTTATAGCATGTGTACTGACAAAATGTGGTGACCAGTCACAAAGGTTACACTAATCCTGATTAGAAAAGGAAGGAGTGGATATGTTACATAGACAGATACGTCACCGTCTGGATACAGTTATTACGAGTTAGACAAGCCATCTTTCTAAAATGTAAACGGAGAAATCATACAGTTGGATAAACGAAGAACCAGGAAACAGTTAAATAAAAGGAAGATTTCTGAAAAAAAAAATGCGATTGGGAAATTCAAGATTTATTTTCGATTTTTAGGGTTCCGTACCTCGAAAGGAAAAAACGGAATCCTTATAGGATCACTTTGTTGTCCGTCCGTCTGTCTGTCTGTCAAGACCCTTTTTCTCAGGAACGCGTGGAGGTATCAAGCTGGAATTTATATCAAATACTCAGGTCTACTGTCCCTTGGAGCTATGGAAAAATCAAACTTCTAAGCCAACGCAATCAAAAGATACAGACGTTTATGCCGCAAATTTTCGACACGCAAGGGAATCAAAACCTACAGGGTACTTCCCGTGAACTCAGAATCTTGAAATTTGGTACGAAGCAACGTCTTATAGCACAGATAAAAGTAAAATTGCGAAAACCGTTAATTTTTAGTTACATCATATAATAAAAATATGTTTAATAATTTTAAACTTACTACCCCTTACCTCATGAACGCGTAAAGGTATTAAATTGAAATTCATATCAAATACTCAAGTCTATAATACCGTTAAGCTGTAACAAAATCAAACTTCTATGTCAACGCAATCAAAAGAAACAGCAATTTAAGCCGCATATTTTCAAACTCGCAACTACTCAAAATTTAATACTTAATTAGTATTTTAGTACCAGATTTCTAGTGACTAAAAAACTTTGTAAATAAATAACTTTGATACAAAAACTTGCCATCATTCATCAGCAGACTTTTGCAAGGCTGCTGCAAGGCTAGTGTAGATATTTCAGTTATATTATAATATAAATGATATGTGTTAATATAAAATAAAGGATGGCTGAAACGATAAAGAGACCTTTGTCTTTAATTTATGCTCATTTAGCTTTCCATATTGTAATGTTATGGATTTCATTTTGCAATAAAAATACCATAACTATGACTTGATTGTCGTGATGGGTGAACTTTCTCTTATATACTTACAGGTTTGTACGGAACCCTCGGTGTGCGAGTCCGACTCGCACTTGGCCGGTTTTTTTTATCGCGAAAATGTAGTCAAAAAACCATTTCACTAGTAACACGTGCAGAACATTAGATACAGTACTCTGTAAAAACGTGTTTGCAAACGTAATTTCAGAGAACAAGCACGTTTGTTTGTCAAGTCATCAATGAACATCCGATCATGCGTTCAATCAAGAATCAAGATACACCGTTTTCCTGCTCCAAATAAAACAACATTAAAGATCTTATCAAAGAAACCAACGTAAAATACAGTTTTCATGACGATAAAACGTGTGAATTGAATTCCCTATTACACGAAACAGTCCACGTAAACAGGAAACGTAAGAAATCTAATCCTGCAGTTGGAAAAGTTTAGACACAGACGATAATAGACTGAACTTTCTGGATTATAGAGTTCAATTTTGAAAGTTGCAAGGAGTAGTGTTCCGTGCAGTCTCAGTATAATAAACATAACTTTTATTCTTGTTTGTGTACAATTGGGAGTTCATTGAGATGTTGTTACGAAGTGCGTACACTATTGTCTGGAGGAAACGTGAATGGTTAAGAACGAGTCCAGTTTGAATGGACATTCAATAGGTACGGATTCAGTACAGTAGGTTGTCAATGATTGCCGTGTGGTCAAAGGACACTAACAGACCAACGACGTCACATCCTTATGAGTAGAAGTCCAAGACTCTCGAGTGTCGACACGACTCAAGGATTCAATCAACGTCACCTGCACAACATGTCACCCTTAATTTGAGAACATGTTTAATTAACTAATTTCTAATCTGTTTGCGAATAAGTACTTCTTGTCTTCTTGTAGCTGATGGCAAAAAAAAAAAAACATTTTTAATTTGTTTGGCCGAACGCTAATACCGTTTGGTGACGCAGCCATTAGGTCCTAATGTGAAGTAACTTGTGCAAGTGACGGAAGGACTTCTAATATGTGGTACATCATAAAATTCCTACAATATTTTCAGGTTACTAATATTTCTTTATAGGCTTTTTTACCTTCTTACCACGGACATATTATTTAGTTGATTGGTATTTTCTTTACCATGATCACTTACTACATCTTTATATAACCAATCAACCAGAATTTTAACATCCACTTTCTGTTTCATCAATATTCGCACAACTAATCATACACGCGCACCAGTTATGAGCACAATACCTTGATTAGGAACATCACCAATAACATCAGTTTGTATCCTTATATCGTCCACGTTTCCACTACATCCACATTTTTTTTTACTAAATCTTCGTCCACTCCGGGCGTATCCACACTTTCACGCTTTATATTTTATATTCCTTCAATAAAATTAATAACTGACTTATAGAACCGACCATAACAAAGCACTAACAAGCTCGCTTTGAAAGCTTGAAGCCTCCTAACACAATTGACTACGCATCGGCTGTAAAGTCTGAAATGGAGCATGAACAAGGGAGTCTAGGCTTAGCCGCATTACTGACCCTGTTTCCCCGAGAACTTTTAAAATAAAAGTTATTTTAGAACAGTCGTAACACCCCGGGGGATAACGGGTCAGTTGACATTTATGAAGTTGACGGTGAAACCAACAGTAACCCTTTGTTTTCATGCCTCATTTCAATTAATAATTAACTTATTGCTATACAAGGCATAAAGTTAATTGTGTTGCTTGGGTTTATTACCATTCCATTAGAATATGAACTCCTTGCCTTCGGTCTAATTCCTTCGATCTTTCATCCGAACAAAAAGGAGAATAGCAAAAACATTTTTATAGAATTTGCAGCTGAGCTCACAAAAAGACTGTAAGGTATATCGTCATTTAAAGGACATTTATAAAGTCCAGATCTTGACCAGGGGCCCAAGTCTGCAATTTTTATAAATTCGTCATTCCAACACGATCCCATTTTCATTTTGCAAAAAGTTCGTAATCTGCTAAATTCATAATGGTCGATCATTGGTTGATCATTGTATTCCACAAACACGGTACTCGTAACGAATTAAAAGAAATGACTGCACAATGACGTTCTCATGGTAGATCACTGATCAAAGGAACTGTCAAAATTTTAGCAGATTACCGCCTAAGTCAGTCATTTATTTTTCATTATGTACGAGATTACCAATAGATGCCATTTCTTTCAATGGACTGTCAGTGGCTGACCATTGGAAAGTCATAATGACGCCAATATGTTAGTAGATTACCAAACTTGTCAAAATCAATAATTATGAAATCAATTATAGACTATTCTGACACTATTGTAATAGCAGACTTGAGGCCCTGATCTCTATCCGCAACAACCTGAAATAGATGCTTTTAAAGTAAATATCATCTGAGCGAACATTTTCACGCCAACTCGCAAGCCTCACCTCATCATGATTGCGATTTTTAAAAATACGCACGTCACAATTCTGACGCCCAAACAAACGCAAGCCAACGTTTTGACGTTAAAACACCTATTTAAAAGTCTTACACAACAAAAACAACGTAACAAAATATTAATTAACGTCTACAAACGACCCGCGACGATGCGCGAGCGCCGCTGTTCTAGGAAACGGCAATTTTTGGCATCTCTCGCGTGTGTCCACTATGATAGGCGTGGACACTGCCAACATATGCTGGAGACTGGCTACAAAAAAATTAAAGATGGTAATTGACATGGCCCAAAATAAACGTTTCAGAAAACTGTTTGGTTGCTTAAAATGACATTTGTGTATGGACGCCCCTGATTTCAGACAGGCACGTGTGTTGTTAGACGAATATTTGAAACGTAATGCCGAATACTTTGAGTACGTTTGAGATATGTTCAAAGGAGTATGTTCCTTAAAAGCACATTTGGTGGATTATCCCGTAAAATACTTGAGCTATTTGGGATATTATGCGTTACCTCTACTTGAAATGTAACCTTTGCACACGTAAGGGTACGTACGCCCTATATGCCTATTTATAATTACGGTTGAGGCTTTTAATCATGTTCACATTTTATGCATGAGTAGCGTATTGGTGCGTACCAGTGCCAGCCAACCTACCTGACATGTGGCTATAAACAAATTATGTACCTATCGTGAATATGCTAAGATAGGAAAAAGAAATATTGTGTAAAAATTCATTCTATCTTCGTAGCTTACACTTGGAAGAAATTATGTCTGATTTTGGAATATGGACAATAGAAGAGAAGGTTTTAGTACAGTACAAAGATCAGCCATATTTTGCCATTCGGCATGCAAATATTTACATCAAATTATTATCATATTATTCACATCAAATTATTTATTATCAAATTTTAAACCATTAAATTAATCATTATTAAATTAGAGTTCCATGTAACGATTACTAGAAAAATCAACTAATCTTTTTCTCAGATAGGAACTCAGTCACACTGTAATAAGTTTTATTTATCAAAAATGAACGTATTATATTCTTAAACAGCAAAGCATTTAAATCTTTCCAATCTCATAAATAATTGGCCCCATGCAATAAACACTCTTGCGCATCAAAGCGGTTTGACACCTCAATTGACATAACCTACCTTTGTCACGCCTATTTCTTGGAGCTACATCAGCCATACGTTCGAAACGACTTGGATTATACTTTACGAACATAGCTACTTCCGAAGGGAGTATCAGAATATTTTACTGCTTAAAGTATGGCTCGCAACTATCGGTAGTTTTAAGTTTAAACATTATTCGTAGACATCTTTTTTGAGCTTTAAATGCTGTCTTTGGCAGTTGAGTTCGCCCAAAAAATTACACCGTAGCGCAAGTGAGACTCAACTACACCGTGATATGCCGCCGTAAGGAGTGTTTACGTGTCTACTATGGATGATAATCTATATAAATTACACCGTAGCGCAAGTGAGACTCAACTACACCGTGATATGCCGCCGTAAGGAGTGTTTACGTGTCTACTATGGATGATAATCTATATAAATTACACCGTAGCGCAAGTGAGACTCAACTACACCGTGATATGCCGCCGTAAGGAGTGTTTACGTGTCTACTATGGATGATAATCTATATAAATTACACCGTAGCGCAAGTGAGACTCAACTACACCGTGATATGCCGCCGTAAGGAGTGTTTACGTGTCTACTATGGATGATAATCTATATAAAACAGGAAGATAGACTTAATTTTGTACACAGTAAATCTATATTTTTTAATTTAAGTTGTAATCTATTTGTAGTCTTAAAAATTTAATCTCTGAATATTTTAGAATGATTTTTTGCAATCGGTCTGTATTTTTTTTAATCTGTCTTGTAATTTTTTTTTTTAAAGGTTTTAATTATAACTTTTTATGGATTCTTTGGGAATATGCCATCAACAATACACAAGGGTAAAATTATGGATTCAACTTGGCTATTGCTTTTTTGGTAAATTTTATTACTTTTGTGGAAACGTCATCGTCGTATTTGTGTTTTTTAGGCTGCAAATTATTCTTTTTATGTCGTCAATGGTTACGGGTTCCATGAATAGTGAATTTAATGTCAGATTGATTAAATTATTACTATTCAATGTGATGTCAGTTCTTACATTATTTTCAATTACCTACGTCAATAAAATAATTGTTAAATTCGTTGACAAAATTTAAGTGTAAACGACAAATTGTTTCTATTTACGCACATTATAGGCTCCTGCGGCAAACACGTCTGAGATGTATTTATTATTTGCCATGTAGCCTTTAATTTATCTCGGGCGGTATTTTATAAAATGATTATTCTGTGTTTTTTGTGTTAGTTTTATAATGTTTCTATAAAGTTTTGTATGGTTTTTTTTTTTTTTTTTGTAGTCAGGATATAATCTTTGCGCGCCCAAATTAGCCTTTGATCACCTTCAATTACCAAATGCCTGTGGAAGTCTTCATGGATTATGAAATGTATGTATTGATTGCTAATGCTTGCTGTAAGTGCATGAAAGTAGAAATTTAGAGAGATAAAGAATTTAAGTAAATCTCATTATATTCCATCCTCCCTAAAACAAATGCGCGCACTTGCAAGGCTATGGGAAACCAAAGCGGTTTCAAACTATCGCCCTGAAATATTCCCCGCTGAATCCTGATCGGTTCATCGATCCCCCGGATCTGTCAACATCCTGGACAGAGAAGGACCGTCCTCGACTGCCCCATACACTACATCAAGAAAATGCGTAGAGTTGCGTCTATGTTGTGCAACCCCGGCACCATAATGAGCCATGTATGTCGCGCCCAGTCATAGGCATTCTTATTACCTACCAACATGTCGACCAATCCTTCCGGGATTTGCGTTTGCGCAACTAAGTTCTTATCAGTATTGATATTAATTTTATATTTTTTTTATTAAGATGACATAGTTTTAGTTTTATACCTTTATTTTCATTATTATTATGTAAAATCACAAATAAATGTTTCCTAGAGCTAAAAAAAAAGATGACATAGTATGTTTTGTTTTGAGATAATGATAATACAAATAAAACGTCAAGTCCACGCCCGACTGGAGCTCGTCCCGAACCTAGCCTACCCTTTTTTTTTGTTTACGGGGGGAAATCCTCATGGATGTCCTCCGCCCTGGGGAGGGCGGAGGGGTCTGTCAGACTCTTACTGACTAAAACCACCCCGGTGTTCCGTCTCACACTTGCACCGGGGATCACGGGTTCTAATGCGACTTCCGCGATCCCCGGCTAGTGCCGGCCGGCCTCTGCGGGCCACCTCGAGTTAGGGGGTTAGGGGGGAGTGAGGTGTTAAACTCCCCCCTTACATCATAGAGAGGCGCAAGTGGAACACTAAGCGCCGCCATCTCGGGTCCTAAGGAGTAGGGGGCGACGGATTTCCCCAGATCCGTCGCCCCTGGACCCAATTAGGGGCTGTAAGAGGGCGTTATCCGCCCTCCACCGACGCCCGGTGCGTATCGGGTTAGCGGAAGCAATCTCCCGCTCCCGTTCCGCAGCCTCCTTCTGCGAAATGACTGTTTCGCAGGAGGCCACCTCGATACCACCGCGTCCCAGGACTCCTCGCTGCCGATCATAGTGTCGACAAGGGCCGGCAGCGACAGGTCACTGCAGGACACCTGAGATGAGGGCACGGCGGGGCTTGTCCCAAGCTGCACACTCTGCCAGCGTGTGTCGAGCCGTGTCCTCCCGACCTAACCTAGCCTTTTTTAATGTTGCTTAACACCATATAGAGTAGGGAACGTCGTGGTTGCGTCGCGTTGCGTGGAGTTTCTTGCCCATTCTTCTCCATACGAAAACGACCTTTTGGAATGGGCGACTAGAATCAATTATTATATCTTTTTTTTTGTTGTAAATGTTGACGTTCATAAGTGCCTTTTTTGTGCCTAAATGAAATAAATTATTTGACTTTGACTTTGACGTCGAAATGTTCGCGTATTGCATTTTTATACTCGTGATAACTTCGAAATTTAATGTCCGATTCGAATGAATTAAAAAGTATTTTACTGCTACATAAATACCCTTGTAGATAAAACTATTTATTTGAATAAGAATTAATACTACGATATGAATGTAACCAACTTTTGTTTTTACCGGCGATCTAATTAAATTTTAGAAAACAAAAGCTGCATTAACTATGATAGTTAGATACGAGGGTGAATCAAAAAGTTCTTAGAATTGCATATAAAAGGTTTTATATTAATAAAACCTTTTTGGGAGAAGTTCGATATTTAAATTAGAGAGTGTCAATCACACAATATTTATGCAAACTGTCACTTTTTTTGTCAGTTCGTTCCCACGTAATAAATTGTTTTATGCAATGAGTTGCTAAAAACCCAAAATTATGGATAAAAGTGAGTTACGTGCGGTGATAAAATATCTCAGTTTGAAAAAAATGTCTACGGCGGAAATTTTTTCGGACTTTCAGCAGACATTAGGGGATGATGCTATACCCTATTCTACGGTTGCGTACTGGGTGGCTGAATTGAAAAGAGGTAGATCAAGCTGGAAAGATGACCCGAGTTTTGGGCGGCCTTCAACCTCCGTTACGGAAGAAAATGTCAAAAAGTTTGAGAATCTGGTTTTGGAAGACAGAAGAATAACTATAAAACATATTGCTGAGGATCCTAAAGATATCATTTGGTAGCATTCAATCCATTTTAATTGATTCACTGGGGTTCAAAAAAGTGTCGGCAAGATGGGTGCCACGAATGTTAACCGACGCAAACAAAAAGCGACGTTTGGAAATTTCTAAGCGTAATCTCGAAATGTTCCAGCGTGATTCGGATAATTTTTGCCGTCGCCTCGTCACCATGGATGAAACGTGGGTCCACCATTTCGATCCTAAGAGACAAAGCATGTCTTGGAAACGACCATCCTCTCCTGGCAAAGTTATGGCCTCAGTGTTCTGGGATAGTGAAGGAATCCTTTTTATTGATTACATGCCAAAAGACCACATGATTACTGGACCCTAATAGGCAAATTTAATCCCGAAAGTGCGTGAAGCGATTAAAAAATAACGTCGTGGAAAACTATCGTTGGGCGTGTTGTTTCTTCAAGATAACGCTCCTGCTCATCGATCGGAAGTTGCGCTCAACGCAATCCGCTGTGCTGGCTTCAATCTCCTTGACCACCCACCATATTCTTCGGACTTAACCCCAAGTGATTTTCACTTATTCCCAAAATTAAAAGAGGACATTCGTGGAACAAAATTTTACGATAGTGCATCGCGATAATTTAACAAAAATTTGCGGTTATGGCTGCCGTAGAGGAGTTTTTCAAGTCAAGAAAAACAATTTAATTTCACAAGGAATATGGAAGTTATAATCGCGTTATTCTAAATGCATTGCATTGGAGGGAGATTATGTATAAAAATAAAATATGTTTGTTTAAATCTTTGCATTTTTTAATATTGATTCCAAGAATTTTTTGATTCACCCTCGTATATTCTATCGGGGAATTTTTTGTAGGTAATAATGAGAACTTTAATCATGTGTATAATTTGTATGTATCATCAGTAGTTTTCTCAGCGCACGCCAAATAATGAATTATAAAGGCAATATTTTGTTAAAACAATAAATATATATATTTGGTTTATCACTGATATAGATCCCTTATAAAACTGTTGTCATACTTGTTGGTTCACTGGGTCAAAATTGTTACAAGTAATATCACTGCATCACAATACTTATTACACTTTGTTACACTACTTTTTATACAATTTAAGTGATTATATTTATTATTTACAAATTTGAAATACGCGGGGATGTAAACTGTTCGAGTGTTGCCAGACGAAACAATACCTGACTTAAGCTTAAATCTTGCTCTCCTAATCCTTTAAAAAAACAACCTTACAATGCATCTTAAATGTTAACGTTCTAAAGTGCATCTAATAAATGACTCAACTGATAATTGATTGAGTTAGAAGTTAGACAGCACAGTGTCGGAATGAAGTGGCACAACATAAAATAGAGAGGGTTTAGCAAGCATTACGGACAACCTTGACCTGGATAAGCACTTTAACGAAAAAACAATAGTTTGCAAATAAGATACAGAGACTAATTAATTATCGAGCCCCTATTTGTGAAATATCAAAGGTTACACAGCACGCACAAAAAGTTTTAAGAGAACAATGCACAAAACCAAAACCGAATTGTAAAAGCTATTGGCATGACCAATACAGAAAGACCTAAAGCTCGGTTGCACTCCGAACTTGATCTGTTTCCTTTCTTGTGGTTCGACCAAATCTAATGCGACGCGACTCTTCAACTTATGGGTCTTCCCCATAAGTAAAAAGCTTATGGGTCTTCCCCATAAGTTCCCCAACATAACATCCAAATAATTGCAGTCTAAATCCTTTTCAAAATTTGGTACTTAGTTTAAAGGCTAATGGGAATGTAAGAACCCTTAAAACGGAAACTTACACCAGTGAAAGCTACTTACTTTAAATAAAAATTAGCTTATTACGCTAATAGCATACCAATCAATTTCGAAACAAACAAACAATATTCTACAGGAACTACGTGGTCCAGATCGTGCGGAATCGATACTAAGCGAGATGAAGTAAATTAATAAACATAATAAAGAGAGAGCACAGGGCATTGAAAGACAATAATACGGTCCATTCTCTTCTAGCATCCCGAGAATTGTTCGAAGAATGCTGGTCTTTCAAATGCATTTAGGACTGAAGAAGGAACTTCTATAATCGATGATCTTATAATTTTTTATAAAATGCATATTTTCTTGATGTAATTTGTTCACTGTCTTATGAGATATTTTACATAATGTCGTCGCGTCGTCTTCAAGATTTTGGGAATTCACTATATGATTACTATCAGTAAAGAAATCGCCTAATACTATCATAATCTTACAATGTGTCACATTTATCAAATAATATTTTGAACACGATTAGTGTTAAATAATATTACCGATAACCAGATAACCAGAGACAGTAAAAATATAGTGTTGTCGTACGCAATAGCCAATTCATTTGATTTACGCGAAGGTTTTGACATTACTAATCCGATTTCCAATATCGTGTATTTTATAATTCAGTTTTCCTACCTTATCTTAATGCACTAGTTTCAAAAGCAGCTCTACCTATTGCAAATCAGGATATTAATACCTAAAACTGATGTGTCGTCATCTAAAATCGGACTTTTATTTCAGGAATACCTTACTTACCTACCTTAGGCCAAGTCCCAGCTTAAAACTTAATTAATTGTTGAACGATTAAAATGTGACGCTTTCTAGGGTAGCCTAGAAGAATCATAGATATTTTCAAAACCTACATGAAAATCCCTAAACAAATATGGAGAACACATTTCAATTACATTTTTGTTGAACACCAGCTTACTTGCTAATAGTTCTAATAAAGTCCCTTCACAAGTCAATCATGTAAATAAAGCAGCAAAATGGCGATGCTATGATGCTACGTGTGTACGCATGGATTCACAGCATTGTCGCAGACAACCCGACGCCGGCGTTAAATAAAGATTTTATCTGGCAACCGCTCCACCGCGCAGCGACCAGCAATGCCCACGGTTGTAACTTCATAACGTGTTTATGCTACGTTTTATGGGCACAACATGTGTGATACAATCAAAAATAGAAGATTGGAATCATAATTAATAAATTTTCGAATGGTGATGTCGACGTTATTGAAATGTTCAATGAAGCAAGCTTGTGTGGCCTTTTATACAAATACATCAAATAAATCAAGATTATATTTGATCACTACGTTCTGATTTAATATGACATCAGTCTTGTCAACAAATCAATGACATCCTTGAACCTGACAATCTGTCATCTATTCCAAATAGTAAAGGTTTCATCAAACACAAAATAAACCAAAAACCATGACCTAATTCAGACAAACTTGCGCAAACGCATATACACATTCAAATAGAGAAAACCGAGCACCAACAAGAAGAATAATTACAACGGATTCGTTTTTCGTTCGGCACTTTTACTCGAAAGTGGGTCCGTGCGCCATTGCATTATGTAGATGATGTTATAATAATCTCGAACTTTCATCAATGGCGTAATTCGGTGGATTCGGTGGCCAGTTAAGTGGATTAGCTAGTGCATAATGAATGTCCCAGAAATACTTTAATTATTCGCTTTAGTTCGCGTATCGAATGGAAAATTGTTGACTGCATGTTGCGAAGTCAATATTCTTGTATTTTGCCGCAAGTGTCTACTCTAGGGCCTTTACCGCGAAAGTTTTCAAAACATTATTCAATAAGTTTTCCACAATGAAAACTACTGAATGCAAACAATTTTTTCTGTAATAAATAGTGTCTGAGAAATACGCGATAAGTTGGCAAGCGGCAGTAACTTTCAACAAGCCTTTCATTGCAAATACGAACCAGTGCTTAGTCGATGTCGGGACTGTCTGGCGCAATGCGGTATTTAGTTCGGGATTGCAGCAATGCACGGGAAAATTTTGCAGACTAGTTTATTTACTTACTACTTATGTTTTAAGTACCATTTTCACTCGTTCTTGCTGTTATTGCTCTTTCAAAATAAATACGTTCGTTTGTCGACGTTGTCATACAGATTGCAAAGATTCACGTCCTAATTTGCGAATCGTTTCTCAGTTTCACTCACAGTTTCGAAGGGTTAACAAGCTCGGGACCATCGGCACGTACGTAATTAAATCAAAGTGATGTCGTCATGATATCAAAACGGAATTCCGAATCATTTCGATCCACACACCCTGAGAGTGAGTCACGAGAAATGCACTCTAAAACTAGAACATTATAACATCGCGAACATCACGTTCCCACGGATTGGTAGTTGGTAGTTGTACAGGGCTGACGACGTGAATTTTGATAAACAAAATTTTGGGACTTAATGGCTAACAGCCGCAGCGCAGAATTTTCTAGAAGTCTCACACGTGTTTTACACAATTAAGCAATTTGAATCTAAATAGTAAACAAAGCTTGGATTTTGCCATGCTTATTGGCTAGAATAGCTAGCTTTATTTTTGGAAACTTAACTGATGGTTACAGTCTGGCTTTTTAGATTGGAACCAGAAACATTTGTAAGAATATAAACACACATAGGCCTTTCATGCGCCAATGAATTCAGGCAGCATTCCACTTTAAGTACAAAACTTTCTTTTATTCTGAGACGAGTGATATTGTATTCAGTTTGATGACCGCTTTCTTTGTCATAAAATCTAATACTTGCGTGAAGAGCTTGTAACCAATTTGGCATTTAACGCCAGTACTACTGACATATCTGGACAGAATCTGGCCGTATAGTGCAATTGCAATTCCCCTGGGTTACATTTTAACTGACAGCCTTACAATTAAATCATATAATTATAGGCTGTTCTCAATACTTACAATGCCTCCGATTTAGTAGACTTAAAAATAATTTAAAAAAAAAGTAATTAAGAGTTGTCCCTCAGAAGTTACTCAGAGCCACATTAACTGGATCGTTTGCCAGCCCTGATGTAACGCTACATTGGTAAGGGGTCGTTGTTTATGTAAAATAAAATTAACACAATGACTCATATCAATTTGCATTTTTTGCCTTCTGGCTTCTCAGTATCCCATCTCGCCACGAATGATATCACACAGCAAGCAATGCCAGACATCCCTGCTATTCCATACCATACCAATTACAATATCAACATATCTTACAGCTTTATTATGACTAATGCGATTACCAAATAACTGACATAAAAGAATAAATATTTTTGTATAAGATAAAAGTACATCATGTTGTTCTTTATTTTATGCAGTACGCATGTTCCAGCCCCCTTCTTGACCAGACTATTCATAACATATCATTTGCTTATCTATTTGACATTCAATTAACAACAGTCGGCGTTTCAAAGCTGTGAGAAATAAAAACAAATCATTATCACAGCTAGCGATAACCCGGTAATGTCGTCCATGTGGAGCTCAGCAGCGGAGACGTCCGGCCGTGGTGACTCATCAGACTAGAATGACATCGAACGCGCGAATACTTTTTATAAATTCTTTTTTGTGTCGCATTCGTAGCGTTTGACAGCAAGGCCATACTGCCAACACGTTAAAATTTTGACGTAACCAAACGAACTGAGCGATGTAATCATTGTAACCTCGGTGAGGTTACACAAACAAAATGTTTGTTTATGCGTACTTTACTGCGTTTCTAGTTTGTCGGATAATTGTTGTAATGAACGTAGGTAGGGGTCGGAGGGGCATTACGTCTCGGGCGACGTTAGCTATGAGCAGCATTGCCCTATTGGACACGTGCTTGCAATATAACACGTCGCAAACGTCATACATACAGTGCCACTTTTCTCTTTCATCGTAGCGTGCGGCAGCTATATGCCAAGGTCTTCTGCACTTAATGGTACTAGATGTGTGGTCTTTTCCACGAACTAACTGTTCCTTAGTTCACGATTTGGCAACTTACCTACTAGTTTTGCGAGAATGACAACGTTTGGAACCTTTAAGACATCATTTAGATGCAGTAATCTAAGTCGCTAGCTGCTTTCACGAGACGAAAAATGATATTTTAAAGAACAGCTACATCATAAAATAGTACCGCAAAAATTTCGAAAACCAGTTCTCCAACGCCAAAAAAGTGTTTCATCACAAAAGCTAAACGGTATATATCCAATCCGCTAACCAATAACCAGTTTGTTTACTACAACAAATCAATAAAATTTAATGTTAGTTACTCTTAAATAACAAGTCGGTATGCGATAACTACTCGCATAGTTGCAAAAGGTCTACAATACGAAATAGGTCAAACAAAGTATAAGCTTTGCGAATACTAATGAGCCGACATTAAAATGGTATGTTTCTTTATTTTGTTTTCGTCGAGATTTTATCATTAGCTTATACATATCACAGGCGCTAAGTCAGACAAACAATACCAAATTGGTGACATTATTATGTCATCAACATAGACAAATACGATAATGTAATTCGTGGTAATAGGCTTTGCAACTATCTAGAGATAACGGTCATAAAAGTTGCAAATCGCTATTTCTTATCACAGAGTAGTAAATAAATAAAGCGATGGTGCGGGATAACGATGCAGAAAAAATGTGCACAAACCCCATAGCACTACGCCGAGGATCTGCCTCCAATAACAGTATTTATATTTATTTATTGCTAACATGTTCATCGGCGGACATTTTATAAGCACTCAGATTATTTACAAATCCGTCTTATCTAGCCGGACACTCCGAAACCGAGTAACGTATATTACTTAGTGCAAGTTACTACGAAACTGGGTTACTTATAAATACGATAGTGTTTCAATAACTCGAGATCGGAGTACTTAGAAACTCGTTGAATTAATCAACAGCTAAAATATAACGATTAATTGCTCAAATTATTGTTTTATCTACTAAGAAACTTGTAAAAACGTTAATAAAAGTATGGAATCAGACCATTACCCACGTAATGATTGATTTTGCACCTGCAATTGAGATCATACACTGAGATACTTGGAGAACTAAAGCTATTATAATTGAATAATTCGAAACTAGGCACTGGAGCTGGTCGGAATTAAGTGCTGTTTGAAAACATGACAGGTGCAAACCCTGCTACAGAGTAAAGTAAAGATCAACAGCACTTAAAAAAATAGCGGTTTCCAAACTACATTTACCAGGAAACTCTACAAAGACAGTAGTCGTAAAATCACGGATTTGGAAGACAACCAAGACAGATTTGAAATTAGGAGAACTCGTAACTTCGTCAAATAATCGTAACGCTAAACTGATTATTGTCCTTCTCGTTATGGCGCTATATCTGTCTAAAATAGTCAACGGACATTTTCTGGGAACCTTGCACGTCAGGATACATTGATGTTCGTTCCAAGAATAGTTTGCATACTTCTGACTGGAACGACGATATTATAATTCTTATGCACAAGAAACTTTGTAGTCAAACTCTCGTCGAAACCCATCTAATAATTTGTCCAATAGTAAGGTCTTGGGAACCACGGCATACCCTTCATGTAACCCACTTAGTGTAATTGTCTGCAATTCCTGTCTGCTTTTTGACCTAATATTGCCATTTAGGTTGGGCACTGCGCACATTATAAGAATAACATCAGTTTGTATGTATTTGTTTGTTTTGGTAACATAAAATAAATGGACGTATAGGTTTAGAAACCAAGATTTGAAAAAATCTCATTTTAGTCGTCTTAAAATATTTTCTGAACTCTCCATATCTACTTAATAATACAAACGAAATCATTAACATGACAATAAGATGACTACAAACTATAACAGCTTTTCTGATAATTCTAACAGCTGAGAGATGATGAGAGCTATACCTACAGCTACAATGTCAAAAACAATTTTAAATAATTATTTCTTACAACTATGTTACGAAATTCTTGAGGCTTACATTGTGAGCACTAAGTTTATTTAATACACCTAGCTACATTTAAATTATATTTTCATTACAATAGTCAAATTTTCGCATCCAAATTAACATCAAAAGACGAATGCCGTCAAGAGTTATTTTGGAGTACAACACAAAAAGAAGAATTTTTCTCAATTAAATTACCCAGACATAGCATTTCGGCGCCGACTAATTTATGGTTTTAGAGCGTCGTAAGGAATTCAGCAATCACTTTATCATCATTAACAGACGTTATGCTTCCACTACAGAGCTGCAGAGCTTTGACTTCTGATTGATCGTGATTTAGGATTGTTTCTCGATTATGTATGTCGATGATTTTATTATAACAACAGGCTTCTGTGCCCGACTGATGTTCTTAAAAGTTGGATTACCTAAACTGTTGAGAGTTTGCTAGCATTAAAAAGTTATTGCAGAATTCAGATTATAATTATTTCAGCTCATCTCTATCCAGGAAAATCACAAGATTCTATCACTATGGTATAATTTTTAATATTATGTAAGCAGTAAGTCATCATGCCAAAAAACGAATAGCTAATAACAATTTTCCTGATATAATCTCGAAATATTTTCGTTACATTCGACACCTACGGGAAGTTCTAGACGTGGAAAAACAACAAATAGATTTGGAGACGAGACTGCGAAAAGCAGAATTTCATAAATCGAGACATGTCTTTCAAACTATCATTTTAAACGCCACGTCTAAGCCTCACGACCTACATTTAAAGGTATTTTCATTAAATGTGATCTCGAATATAAAACACAATAATTATAATATGATAAAATAACATAGACGTCTGTTTGAAGTCACATTTAAACCAAAACAACATTAGTGAAAAAAAATAGGGCAAAGCTGAGAATTTATGTATGAATATGAACTGAGATTTAGGCTGATGCTAAATAGATTGCGCACAGGTTGCTCTGCGAATTTTATTTCTGCCAACATTTTTATATTTTTCATACTAATTTTAAAGCGTTTTTAGGATGAGTAAGAGATTACTAGTTAATGATGTTTAGAATATTGAAAAGAGAAGAACCAGTAACCCTTAATTAAAATTAAAATTCTAGGTAAGTAAGAAAGCTACTCAAAAACTAAATTTTAAAAACAATAATTGAATCTAGTCGACCCTGCCAAAAGGTAGTTTCGTGTGGAGAATAATGGGCAAGAAACTCCACCGTTACTCTTTTAAACAACCACAATCTGTGATGGCACCTAGAATAAAATTACTATGTACAATAGGTAAAAAGAATTAAGCGAAAAGGAAAACCGAAGCTAAACAACCAAATCTGTCTAACAAGGCTCAGAAATTCATATCCTACATATTATATTTCAGTCTTCTATTAACATTTAAAAATGTAACAACCTCAAAACTATGCGGTCAGCCTTCAATAACTAACCTTTCAGTCATTACTGCGATTAATGCTAATTATTTAAGTTAGTCTGCCTAGCTATTGAGAACGGGCTTGATAAATAACTTACGTTTGCGGAATGACCTTGGACCTAGATATTTGAATGGACGACACTGACTTCGATTAATTTTCAAAGAGTTATGGATCATAAAACACGGCCATTAAGGTTTATTAATTATTCAAGCAAAGGATCTTAGCTACTGTTAAGTGTTTCGAGACGAAAACACACATTAGGTCAACCACCTAATCGAAGCCTGCCTTTGCAATATCAATAACCGCATGCTTCATAAGAGAAAACGTTCATCATCTTATCATCATCTTTCTGCCCTAGTCCCATGTTACTTGGAGTCGGCGCACATGCGTTTTCTTCTTCCATTCTCCCCTTTCAACCGTCACGCTATTATTCACTCCCTTGTCTTTCATATCATTCCTCACACAATCCATACATGTTTTCTTTAAGAGAAAACGTTAAGATATCCCAAAAATTTGATATGGATGAAGATTGATCGAAAACAGAGATTTTCTCTCTCAGAACGTTGTTCTAGGTCTAATGAAATTCTATTCGTAAAACCTAGAACTCTAATTGCGGAAACGAATGAGGAAACAGTAACCATTTGATTCAAATTCATTTTGAAAATGTTTTATTTCACATACTTAAACTTGCATGGGCACTGAAACGTCAGAACTCAGAAGCTAGGTTCATGGTTCCAATTGGTCATTTCCTAAAGAGAAGAGGGCGCAAGACACTTCACGGTTCATCCACGGTCCATGCAGTAACATTACTTTTCTAGGATATCAATTACCATATCTCGCCAATAACGAACGAAAACATGGAGGGTATCATAGTTTTATCGTTTAGTGCAAATTGTCGGAGCCAGTTGAAGGGAACTGGTTAATTAATAGTGCACGTAGGCGGTATATCAACCTGTCAGTACCAGGTATTGCAATCTTTGTGCCAAATACGGTATAAATAAACATGACTCCTAGATTCACGCCAAATATTGGTCGTATTGCTTAGCGAATTACAGAATCAAACATGAAGTTGAATTGTTGATTGTTGTCTTAGGTAAGGTATTTTCGCGCAAATATTCTAGATTTAAATCGCTGAATGACGGCAATATCAGCGCTTTTGCTCTAAAGAAACACATAGTGCAGCTCTAGTAATAGCACTAAACATTACACCGCTTATCACTATAGCTTTGAATGTTGAAATAATCGTTTATTGTACCAACATACATGTCATCATCTTTGTTTTTATAAAGTTTTTCTCGTAATCAAATATTTTCCTCAAGTCTATTACTACACAGCTGCAGTAGCTTATTGTTTTCTTTATTTATTTATCCTCCAAGATAATTATTATAAACGTAAGATATTGTGACGGGCAGGCAGTTCATAAATGAAGGAAGGAATAAATGAACCGATGATGAAATGATTTTATCTTCTGTAAGTAAATAAGTTTATAATAGGGGTTAAAGTATGAAATTGCCGTTTTATTGTAATAGGTACTTCGAATTGACATAGAACCTTCATGGTTTGAGTATTTTGAGAGAAACTTTTTTCACATGGTACCTATAAAATTCTTCTTTTAAAACATGTGCAACATTCAATCATCGACTTTCAGTAGTTTTTTTTTATTCAGCTTAGACAAGAAAGATGGATACTTCGAAAATTCGAGTTATTTTTTAATACGAGTTCCAACGCGGAACTAACGCGGCAGAAACAGCTCGCAATATCAATGTTGCGTTTGGAGAGGGGTCTGCTAATGAACGCACCGTGCGATTTCGGTTTAAACGCTTTCGTGATGGAAACTTTGATTTGAAGAAAGAAATGAAAAAAATAGTGAAAAAGAATTGAAAGAAATAGTGGAAGCCGATTCGAGCCAAACTACCCAAGAATTAGCGGCATTGTTTAACGTTACCTTACCAACAATATTGACTCATTTGCGTCAAATCAATAAAATAAAAAAATATGAGAAATGGGTGCCTCATGATTTGACTGATCTGCAGAAAGAAACGCATGTTGAAACTTGTGTTGCCTTGTTGAATCGATACAGAAATGACTGAATATTGGATCGAATTGTGACATGTGATGAAAAGTGGATTCTTTACGATAACCGTAAGCGAAAAATGCAATGGCTGACCACAAGTCAAACGCCGCAACAGTGTCCTAAAGCAAAGCTTACCAATAAAAAGGTAACATAATGGTAACTGTTTGGTGGTCTCAGCATGGTGTTATTCACTATAGCTTTCTCCGGTCTGGTCAAGCAATATCGGCAGATGTCTACTGTGCCGAACTCCGAACAATGATAGCAAAACTAGCAGTGAAACAGCCCCGACTCATGAAACGATCTTCACCATTATTGATCCATGATAACGCGAGACAACTCTACAGGAACTGCAATTAGAAACCATTCGTCACCCTCCGTATTCGCCAGACCTTGCTCCAACGGACTACCATTTTCGTGATTTGGATTTTTTTTTACGTGATACCTAAAAAGTTTGCTTCTCAGGAGGCAGTACAAAATGCTTTCACACAGGTTGTCGAATCTAGATCACGAGAGTTCTATCGCAAAGGCATAAATGACCTTTCTATTAGATGGCAGCAATGTATAGATAATAATGGTAATTATTTTGATTAAATAAACATGTTAAATTAAAAAAAAACTAATTTCAATTTTTCAGTACATATCGGCAATTTCATACTTAAACCCCTAATATAAACACTTTTACACGTCAATAATATTTTAATAACTAGATGAGGTCCGCATTTCCTATCTGACTACTCTAAGAAGAAACGCCGAAACAAACTCAGAGGTTACAGTCTCTTTTAAAATCCAGACTAATTATCAGATCAGATCATGTAAAGACCATGTACACACATCAAAAGTATCTAGGGATCAAGTACGTTTTAGAGTATCGCCGCAATTGAGAATTATTATTTTAACTTTTTTGGATCGCTAATTGCGCGCGCGACGGGTTAATGAATTTCACTATTTGAATAAAGGATTTTCTTTAAATTTTGATTAAAAATAGAAAATGAACTGTCAATCAGGATTCCCAAAAAAGTGGCTGTGACATACGGACGGACAGATAGACAGACAGACCGACAGACAGACATGACGAATCCATAAGGGTTCCGTTTTTGCCATTTGGCTACGGAACCCTAAAAATGATGAGAAGATAAAACTAATAAGAATGATTCCCATAAAATTTATGAGAGCCGTTGGAATGTTGCAAGCTGGTTCCATGCAACGTACTGTGGCTGTCGCTCTTGGCACGACACAGAGCGTCAAAAGCCGCCTCTGGACACGCTATCGTATCACGGCAAGCGTGGCCGAGCGACATGGAAGACGATTTCGCATCACCACTTGCAGGCAGGACCGGTACATCCAAAATACTGCTCGACGGAATCGTAACATGACCGCCATGATGTTGGCTACGAGGCTCCACAGCTCTTCAGGCTTGCTGATAAGCGACCAAACCATCCAAAATCGTCTATTCGTTTCGACTAATGCAAGACAATGCACGTCCACACACGGTTAGAGTCGTAACACGCACTCTTGCCGTGGCCTGCTCAATCGCCAGATCTCAACCCAATTGAGCACGCCCTTGCGTGCATAAATCTATCATATCCCTTGATATGCTTCAAAGAAGAGCTTTGGTGAGTATGGATGCAATGCATACCCCACAACAACTTTCGGACTTGTTAGAAAGAACGTGGGCGGCCGGCCATTCCTCAAAATGATTTTGATGAACTGATTTTAGGCATGCCAAAACGCTGTGATTTTGTTATTTGTGTCAATGGTAGAAACATATTTTTACCATTTAATAAATAATAAATATGAATAAGCACTATTTACAAAAAAAATAAAAAAAATGCCTGTTTTTCCCATTTAATTGCCGACATTAACTTAGGTTAATTTCCCACAATTTGCAAAAATTGCATTTTTTCTTAACGTTTACAAAATATAGGGATAAGATGTTAACTTAAACTTTGGATATTTTTTTTATTGTTAATAATCTACTTGATCCCTAGACACTTTTGATATGTGTGTGTAGATTGGTGTCTGAAATAGTCTTTTGAGGAAAAAACCACACATATTGAGTGGACCTTTCCAGTCAGTGCACGCATTTGTCAGTAATCGTGCAGCTCAACTCAGAACTTAAGGAGCTCAACTATTCGACGCACAGAAAGGACATTTGGGTAGGCCGCATAAATTACCCAAACTGCCAGACCATGATTAAAACTAACTGCGAAAAGAAAAAGAAAACAATGACCCGCATAGTCTCCACGTTAGAGAGAAGAAGGGAATCTGAAAAACAGCAATAAAAAGTAATATTGGAGAAGGATGGTAAATTACAGGGGAAGACCAAAGAAACGGTGGATGGACTGTGTGAAAGATGATATGGCTAGAAAGGGAGGACTACTGAGATGACGACTAATAGAGAAGTGTGGAAGGAAGGGATATGTTGGGCCGACCACTAATAGATTGGGATAAGGACAAGTGAATGATGATGATAGTAAATTATAGACCACGTGGAACAAAGTTCAAAGCCCAAAAGTACTACCCAAAAGCTCACAACATCGTAGACACTGACAAGCTCAAGACCGTTTCCAAAAACCCGTATGCAAATTGGCAGGTAGAAAAGCCTATTAATAAAACGCAACCTACTCGTACCCCTATAATTTCGGAAAGCATCGACCCGAATCAACAAAAAACATGTTATAAGACAAATGCATCGCTTTCGGACGGTTCTCGGTATGTATGTCAATTAAGTTGACCTTAACAGATACATTATTAAAATTTGCAAGCGAGCTGCCTTTTGCAGGTTTTAACTAACCTAATTGGAGAGGCGAGAGTCGTAATTAACTGTGTTTTTCATGGAAACTGCAGCACGCTCGATGGCGTGATGATTCTAATGATTTTGGACGCATGTGGTTAAATACCCGGGAGCAAGGACACCTGTTTCCTCTTAATTTTTTCCGTTTTACATTTTTGCAACCGCTGCGTACAGCAGCGTGAGAAGTGTTAATAGCAGCAGTAAGCCAGTTTATCACAACATTGATTTTCGAACTTTACTAGCGAAAATAGAGATTCAAATTATGCAATTTCAAACCCACTAGGAATAAGTTTAATTGTCTATATGTATCACATACATAACTCATCTCATAGATGGGAAGCAGCACATTAAGTAATTTTTTGTTCTATTGGAAGGTTAAATAAATAAACTCACCCCTTTTTCCCATGGGGGTAGGCAGAAACTACAGAACGATGCACCTGCTACGATCCTTCCTTTCTAGACATTACAAAAGGGATATTGGCAGATTTCTGTTGTGACAAACATCAATCTACAACAAGGTCAACAAGGCATAACTCAGATTTAAACTGAAAGGGGAAGTAATCTTGATCGATGAAATGGAGTAGATTTCTGATGCCTGCCATTGAACCCCAAGAAATACACTCATTCCTAAACGGCAGCGTCATTGCCAATTTAAGATCTCCAATAGGCGAAAACAGCAATTCAAACCATTTATTTATTTATTCAATAAAAAATATAAACAAACCGAAACAAAAACTACAATATTTTCTGAATAATCAAATAAAAAACATGATAAATGCGACAACGCAGCCGAAGGTCGGCTTTGGCAATACATCAGAGTATCAAAACGCCTCCTTGCGTCAGAATTCAATCTCGGTGCTTCGCTCATCGCGACCGGTTTGTGCATCACGACAATTTGTTTACTATTCGTTACTACTTGTACCTGTTGGCTAAATATCATTATTGTACTATGTAACTACTGTGTATTCATTTCTACTGTCTCTCAGATATGTATTATAAGTGAGATCATGTCTGTTGTCGTAACGAGCAAGTAGTGCTTCAGTCAATTCATTTATTAAATTATTAAAAGCCTGTGATGTCCCACTGCAGGGCATAGGCTTCTACTCTCTCTGTCCACTTCTCTCTATTCAAAGCTGCTAAGGACCAGTTCTTGCTGAAAGAGTCAATTAATTTGTTTTTGTTTGCAATTCATTTGCTTATGTTTTATTCAAATGCATCAACATATATATTCATAATTTGGTATCGCAGACTCTTCGTCTTCAGTTCATCTCTAACAGCCGTCATCTCAGTGTAATATTCCCTCCACTTCAAATCATTCTTTCAATCAATCTTTCTTAAAATTTGTTTATCATCAATTGGCTTTTTCCTACTCTTACACCCCTCGCTGTCGTGGTTTTTGGTCCTACCTGAACTCGGAACCAAATCTAACGTAAATAACGCCCACTACGTTAAATCGAACATTTATTTCCGTTCTTGGTTCGAAACCGAAACTATTTTGAACACGCTACTTATGTTTACAATTTTGTCGCGTTGTTAGGGCTTGTTTTCATGATTCAACAATAACAAACGCCCGAAACAAAATACAGTAATTAAACAGAAGTATAATAACGTAAGTACGCAAGCAATACAGTTTGGGAATAACAAGGAGCATTTAGATAATAGGTATTTTTGAAAAGACAAACTTTAATATGTAGAAATAACGCTACTGTTTACAAACAACACGATAGTAATCAATATTTTCATTGGCATTCCTTAATTAGTTTTGCGAAATCTATGGAACAGTAATTAATCAAAATAATTACTTGAACCCGTCAACGTTCTTTGTTACACGTAGGACTACCACCAATGAAAAAGAGTCTGAAAGGAATGTCATACGGAGATTCTTCTCAACTCAACCCACCTGAAAAATGAGACGATAGCCAGGTTTTTTTTTTTGCCCGACAGTCGGCACAGAAGCTTTTAAACAAATATCACAACGTAAAATGATATCTTGCATAGCATTTCTAAAATCAAAATGTTTACAAATCATGTGATGAATGTAAACCTAACAAAGTATGCAAAAAAATACTGTAAAGCGGAATTATAGTCTCAGAAATTCTATGAAAAAACTGTTCGTAAATCAAAACTATGGCTTCCGCAGAAGACGATGTGCTGGACAGTTGATCCAGAACTCTCTATAACGGAGCTTCTTGATTTTAAACAAGTAATGTATCGTCTTGTATTTTTTGCAATAATTCAGCGAGGCTAACGACCTTAATGTACGACAAAAAAATACGTCAGCCGTGCAATATAAAAAGGTTAACGACTTCGCGACATCATTGAGCCCTTTTTGATGGTCCTGTGAGACGAAATCTTTAATCAAAATACTAATAACTTTCTCACATGCCTGAGAGGCGCAAGACCGGGTACAGCAGGATAGATCTTTCGACGCCCAGCTTGGATAGCGAATAAATGAGTTAGTAACTGATTGAGTTCATTGTCCTCGCGCTTTTATCTCAATTTATTTGGACCTTGCTCAACATAATAATATGTTCTTCTTCTTCCATAAATCTCTATTAGCGTCATCTCAGTAGTCATCCCCTTTGTAGGCACTACCCATTCATCGTTTCTTTGGTCTCCCTCTACTGTTATAATTACCAACTTTCGACTGCCAGTTGAGATCGCGAATAATTGGGTGTGGAACAGATCTAGTTCACGGCACACCCAGTACATGGGAAATAAGTAGAAATGTCACGAATAGTTGTTATAGCGAATAGTCAAATACCGATTAATCGCCATTTCCTATGGCGAATAGTTGAATACTCGTCATTCATTATTACTCGACATAAAAAAGGAATAAAAAAAGTACTTATATTTATTCTCAAAATAATATACACTATTATTCGGTAAGTATTCGACGAATAATAAAAAAAAACGAATATCGAATAATAGCGAGTATTCCCCGCTCAGAGAGTAGTCCCATCTCTAGAAATAACCAGCTTTTGAAGCCTAGTAGGTACCGACATTTGAAACCGTCAACAGCACGGTGTAAGATAAAACACCCTAGGGCAATTCAGGCGTATCGTGCACGTATGTAACTAGTAATCATACAATTCCTGTTCAAACAGTTTCCAATACCTCGTCAAGGTATCAGAACTCGGGTATGTCGGCTACCTCAAGCCATAAACCCGAATGGTCTCGAACGATAATTAGTATGTTTGTGCAACATTTTACAACCGCACGAGTACATAGACCATCCATACGAATTTAACGACGAATCCATGTCTATTGAACGGTTTCAAGCATTTGACGCCGGGTACTGGAAATCTATTTAGTGAATGTGCGCTCCATTGTTCTTGAGTGCACAGATTTCTAGCAATGATACAAAATTACGTATGTTGTAGTTAAGTAACGAAATTCAAAGGAGGTCGCGCTGACCTTTTAACATTCCCAATGAAATATTTTTCTCGTTTAAAATCATAGAACTTTTTACTTCCGTTCCAAACATTTATTTAGGTGCCAACATCGTTTATAATGTTGGAAATATAAAAAATGTTCTGATGACAACCGTGACGAAATGTTAAATGGGAACGCATTAGGGTTAGATATGTTATTCTCATTATACGCGAGAATTACATAGAATCGTGTTGAGGACTCTGAGCGATTTCGAAGTACTTGATAACAAAGTACCAATAAACGCTATATCACGGTGGCGGTGGCAGCCCTCACAAATACTCACAATCCGACAATTATGTCCGAGTGCGTGCGCCGCCGGTGCGAGTGTCCGATTTCATTCATCGGCGCTTGGGCACAAACAACAATGAACGCTGCGTATAGAAGCGAGGGTGACTGTGAACTTGTTAACTGGCTGTGGGCATGCTGTACTTCCTTCACGACTATGTTAGACGAGGTCTGTTACAGATGATATTCTGACACTAACTCGTCTTATGAAGCTTTTTCTTAGGACGAAGAAATAAGAAAAATTATATTAGAATCCCCAGATCCGAATTCCGATTCTTTGTTTCGGTAATAGATTATTTGAAGTAATCGCTGTTTTCGTGTCATGATCCCCTTATCTCAATTTATTTGAAGTCAGCGCAGCATATTTTCTTTTGCTTATACGCTATGCTTTCGTTTATTAATCCCGTTTAATAAGTTCTCTTTTTGACAATTTCGTAAGTTAAAATCTTTTACCTATCGTTCGAGAGACATTGTTGGTTACTGTATCAACATTTACGTTTTCTCTAAATCCTAGTTTCCATGTAACTGCATATTAGACACTGTACTTCGCCTTCTCAATTACCAGTCATTAACTTGATGACGTCAACTATTCACAAGATATTTGCCTTTAAAGTATCTAGGAGCAGATTTTAAAGAGCTCTAGTGTCTAGTGTTGGTTTTATAACCTTTCTAAAAAGGTTTACCGAAGGAAAAAGGTCCTTCCCGGGAGATTTGCATTTTTAAAATACATAGGTACCTTCCATGTATTTTAAAAAAGCAAATCTCCCGGGAAGGACTAACTGGATTCAGTGAAGAATAAAAGAGCCAATGAACTCATGATTGAGGATGTCGAAAAGAGTTAAGTAGACTTAATTGAGCCGGGAAACGGACCTTTGCTGAGGCCGGAATTAAGCACACAAGAAAGAGGTCTTTAATAGGATTGTTGAAACAATTTCAATGACATTCAGTTAAGTAACAACAATTAGGTTCGCTTAGGTAAGAATGTTCCCCCATCCCATGTGAATTGTGCACCATGCTTCAATGAACTTACGTCACACAATTTTATTTCCATCGTTTAAAACTATAGTTTTAGAGCGCACTTTAGTGTTATCTATCACCGTTTTATGGTGCACGTGCGCCATACGAGAATTGAGTACCCCTTTATTTCTTCCCGTAAATACGGAGCCAAGAAAGGCGTAAAAGGGGTCCTTTTATAAATTTTATATCAAAATGCGTCAGCTAGTGCTGATTCATTGGTTAAAAAATTGTGTTTACATAGCATGATGCGATTGCGTTTATTAGTATTCCATGGTATCTTGCTTACTTAGTTCAAAAATGACACTTGACTATATTTATTTATTTATTAATGCTTCAAGTACATAAATGTACAGAGGCGGACTTCTACCGAGTGTTGCTTTAGATTCCACAGCAGGCTTCCAGAGCATTCAATGCGGTAATATTTGAGATATTTCTTAATCTACCGTTACAGGACGTTTTTAATTCAAATAACTGCGGGATGCTTGTTATTCTGGCACGGGCATGCAATTGAACTAAGCTACGCCAGTTTCCAGGATCACATTTTTTGGCAAGGATTTGGCAATCGACCATCACTGCCAAATGTTTGCGTAACGGTCTTAGTTTTTACCCTCGAAAAGGCAGTGGTGGTGAACTATCCAGTCTTTTGGCAAAATGCAGTTGTGGCGAGATAGGAAGCAGAGTCCATAAAAAATTATGTCGTAATGTAACATAGTATTCTCTCGTTTACATACGAAAGCGCCTCGTCGACTACTTACGTCCTAATTGAACCCATAATTCACACAATGCACAGTCTAAGGACTCTCGCGCACACAAGCGCGCGTGTGTATCAGCCGTGAAGGGCATATACTACGGAAACTGGTTTCTCTAAGAGTGGAGGCAGCTAACTGTTTTATAACACATTTAATTTGTTGCTATTGTTTGCTGGTAAATTGCTATGAATATGTTTTAGGAATGCATTAATAAACAAGGGAAAAGAAATCATGTTTTTGAAGATAGCAACCAAATATCTGGAGATGGCTGTATATAAACTGTTTCATGGTCGTTTTTGGTGCCATGGGTTCTGAATTTGTCACATAATTTTACGACAGTAGTTTAGAAAAAGACATTAATTTAGCATGCCTGAAAAGGGCGAAGTTAGTCTAGCCAAGTTAGAGATGAATAAACTGAAGTTTACCTAGCTTCAGTAACCTAAGCACCTACACTATTCCTGTGCTGGTCAAGGGTCGTTCCTATTGCTTTCACACCTTTATTTTACCTTTCTCAGTGATGCCGTTTCTTTCAGTCCTGTAGGCGTCCAAGTCATTATGTCAGCGCTTCCTAGACGCGTTGTGGGCTCGCGGGGCCCGAAAATTAAAAAAAAAACCGGTTAAGTACGAGTAGTACTGAGCCCTGAGGGTTCCGACTTCCGTCTCAAAGCCCGGCTCCCAATATATGGCATAAATAGCCGTAGTTTTTCATTGCATTGACTTAGAAGCTTGATTTTTTTACAATTCTAAGGGACCATATACCTATTTGATATAAATTTCAACTTGATAACTACACGCATTCCTGAGACCAGGGGTCTTGACAGACAGACGGACAACAAAATGAGAGTATAAGAGTCCCGTTTTTTCCCTTTGAGGTACGGAACCCTAAAAATAACGAAGATACCGTGTTACAAAACTTCACATTCAAACAAAGATTTTCAGTAGTATTCAGGTACACAGTCATAGATTAGAAATATAGACAGCTATACTAAATTAATAACGTATCTACTTAATTTTCCTTTGTTGGAGGCAGCCATATCTTTGTGTGCTGCAATGTCATGCAGTCACTGGGCAATTATGTCTTACAGACTTCTGGCCGCGACTTCGTTCGCGTGGAAGTCGTAAGATAATTATACTAAAATAACCACCACATTTTTATAAAACTCCTTCGTCCTCCCGGGCTATTACTTTCAGACTTTTTTTTTTCGCCCGGCTGCTAAGGGTCACTAAGGGCTAATCTAAGGCTAAGGGCATATATTAAATAGCCTATAAACTTTTTCAAGAATTGGGCTACCAAATGAAAGATTTTTTCAAATCAGACAGGTAGTTCCAGAAATTAACACGTTTAAACAAACTATTCAGCTTTATAGACAAGCGAGTTGAGGATAGGAATTCTATATGCAAATCATTAGTTTTTATATGTTATCAGTTGCCCTACAAGGGGCTATGGACTTAAGTGGTTTTGCAATGAGGATGTTTTTTATTTGATACAATAATGTGGTACTTTTTCAAAGTACATTTTTTTTTTTTTTTTTTTTTGGGTAGGAAATCATCAAATGACGTCTCCCGCTCTGGGTGGAGCGGGAGGGCGTGTCAGACTCTTACTGACTAAAACCCACCCGTGTTCCTTCTGTTGCCTGTGCAATGCCAGGGGGCCACGGTATCACTTTCGGACTTTCCCGCAACCCCGGCAGGCAATGGTCTCATCGGACCCCTTCACTCGCTGACACTCTTTGAGGCGCGCGTGGAACACAACGCGCCGTCGACCCGGGCCTGGTCCTTACCGGACGGCGAGCTACCCATTGCTCACCGTCCGCAAGCCCGCGCCTACGGTGGCCGGGAATCCGCAATCGATTCCCCACGCCCGGGGCATCTCCTCCTGCGGCGGCTAGGGGCGTGAGGGCGCGAAATTTACCTCTCCCTCACGCGCTCCGCCTCCTCCTTCGCGAGCATTACTGCTTCGCAGAAGGAGGTGACGGCCTCCCATGCCCTCTCGCTCCGTACCATGGCCTGGACCAGGGCCGGACGCGAGAGATCCCCGCCACCGATCGCCTCCACGAGGACACGGCGGTGCTCTGCCCAAGCACCAAAGTACCTACTGTTTTATCATTACAATTTACAATAACAACATGCTACTATTACCTATTACTGAGTAATATTGTAGCTGCCGTCCAATTTGTTACATTGGTTGTGTCCAAAATCAAGACAGGCCAATCAGGGGCCGTATTATGACGTATTAATGCCAGCATTATTCCAGTGTGAGTGAGAGACGGAGCTATATGAGCAGCTAACACCATCCTTTTTTCGCAATGGAATAATGATTGCATTAATACTTCATAATAAGGCCCCAGGATTGTATAGTTACTGCCTTAAGGTTTGTTTAATGGTTTTCAGTTTCATCAGAAGAAACCTCTCCAACAGTGGACATAGGCTATTGAAAATGTACGAACAACTTATTCATTAGCATTTTTTTTTTTATGGTTACGTACCAGAAGGGTGCCAAACGGAACCCACCACTGTACGTCTGTCTGTCAGCGGGCTGTATCTCTCACAAATTTGATTATTGCCGCTGTAGCAATAAATACTTATTAAAAAAAAGGTTAATAATTAAAGGGGGGTAAACAATCAATACCAACCAATACAAGAAACTTGATAGTACCGGCGTTTTTTTTGCTAAATATTGTATTGTGATACTGAACCCTACGTGTGCTAGTCCGACATACTGACGGATTCATACACTGCAACAATGTTCATGACACCTTTGAAATAAACATTTTAACCAAGTATTCAAACTTTTTATGCAAATTTGGTTCGTTAACTTCATAACAGCGGCAGTGTATAGCTTCATAGTACCAGTAGTATCATACCCTTAAGTGTATGTTTGTATAATGGAAAGGACTATTCAATTTTTTTGAACAAAAACGATAAACGTAACAAAAATTGTTTTTACAATTTCAAAAAAGTTGAAGCACAGGTTTTTTTTTTGGGTGCATTGCCTCCACGTGCCCGGAATACAGATTCCATCGGTTCTGCATAGATCTGATTAGGGTTAAACGGTCTTGCAGAATATTATTCCATTCTTGTGAAATCGCTGTTCTTAGTGCTGCTACTGTTGTGGGCACAGGATTTCTCGCAATATACAGCTTTTTTTAAACTGTCCCAAACATGCTCAATGGGATTAAGATCAGGCTGCGTACTGGCCAATTCATGGTAGGTACGTATCCCAACCTCTTCGCAATATTGTCGAACTTTTGCAGCGGGGTCGGGTAGGGCATAATCTTGCATTAGAGTAAAATTTTCAGCCTATGAATCCCATGTAAGGAACCACGTGAGCTTCAACCTTCAAAACCTCTGTTACATAGCGTTGTGCCGTCAAACCTCCTCTTCTACCTTTTTGATTCAGAACCATGTCGATGAACACAAGTTCCGTTCGGCCGATCATCGAAATGCCACCCCACACCATACACGAACCGCCTCCAAAAGGAACACGCTCCTCAATGCGACTTTCGAGTATATCTCTCCCCACGTCGACGATAGACTCTTCTGCAACCGTCTGCACCATTTAAACATGTCCTACACTAATCGGTGTACAATACGCAGGTCTATTTAATTGCTCTTCAGTCCACTTAAGAGGCTCACGCGCAAATTTTAAACGAGCTTGTCTGAGCTCCAGACAGCTTTGGACCATTTGCTGGTCTAAAAGGGGTGATTGCCGCTTCCTTAAGCCTCCTTCTTATTGTTCGTGCACTCACGTTTACTCCACGCATTTCATTCAGGTCTGTTTTGATGTTTACTGACGTGAGGAAACGATTTCGTAGGTAAGTTGAAACAATAAATCGGTCGTCACGACGGGTGGTTGCTCGAGTTCTGCCGGTACCGTCTCCTTTTGTAAGAACCTGTTTCTACAAACCTTCGGTATACCTACTTTAGAAACCGCAGACTGGTTTAAATTTAAATTTGAAAGAAAAGAAAGAAAGAAAATAAATTTATTTGACTCAGAAGGCACACGATATTCACACAAAAAAAAAAACAGAAAAGTACTGTGTGCCTCACGGCTCAAGATCAAGAACCGCTCAAGATCAAGATGTCTGTTCGTCAGCGGAGAACTGGTGACCTTCGACCAGATACTGCTCAAGAGAGAGGCCGAAAGAAAAGCTTTCTGAAATGGCGTCCTTGAAGCAAGCTGAAACTATGGAGAAGATGGTTGGTATGTTAATAAGCGATGTCTAAGAATTAAATGAGATCTTCCTATATCCTTTATACGAAATTGGTGTTATTGGCATTGGTACATTTTATGTTAACATCAATTTCGAATACTTACATAGATATTAAACTGTTTTTTATTCTATCTATATTTAGCCTTAGTTTTCGAGTTTAACAATGTAATTGCGAATTCGCAAACAGTTCAAGACATTTTATCAAATCGCTTTTACGAATAACTAGAATTTGTGAACCTTGTTGCATTGTGAGCATTATTTTATTGACGAATTCTATCTGCCTTAGCCGAACGTAAAAGACTAGCGCAGTTAATAACAGCGGAAAAGCAGCGTTCGCTGAGAGTGCTAGAAGCCGCTATGGCAGAGGCTAAGGCAGCTAAATGTAAAGCTAGACCATATTGGCTTGCAATTTCTAGCAATCGTTCGTTGATCCCGCACCAATGCCACAATTTGAGTGGCTTGTTCGGATGAAGTATCCATATTTTTATGGTTACGAAAATTTTGTTGTGTTAAAAAGACTAATAATCAATACTATTGGTTACAATAATTTAAATCGCAAATGAAAAACAAAAAGAATTAATTTCAAACTTTTTTCTAATAACATCATAACCATAGACGTATAATAATAACACACGATTAAGAGACTGCATACATTTTATTTTCACGGCTTCATCTTTTACTGCAGTTCTATTTTTAAATTTTGATTTTTTTTTATGATCAACAGTCTCAACATTTTCATTATGTTTAATATAAAAAGTTTGCATACTTATCAATTCGAAAGTAATCCTGAACTTTGATGCAGTTTATGAGTTCATCAGTGTAGTTTCCCATTAATGAAAGAATTTTCAGAATCACAGTAATTTTGAAGATTACTCTAATATTAGTTTAGGCAAAAGGAGTATGTAAGGATCGTAGCAGGTGGCATTCTGTAGTTTCTGCCTACCCCCATGGGAAGAAGGCGTGAGTTTATGTATATGTGTAGTTTAGATTACAGTTAAGACATTACAGAACATGAAATTTATAAAATTTTCATAAAAATGATTGTTTATTTGTTCACATCACCTGAACGAAAAGATAACAATTGCGGATAGCGTGTGACGTAATAGCCTGTCTATTCAATGTCTTGTGTCTAATTGACGTGGTTTCACTTCCTCAGATCATTTTTTATAAGATGAAACTATGTTTGGCATTTGAATAGAGCTAAGTTATAAGCATGATCTGCCTAGCCTTATCCCAACTATGTTGTGATGGGCTTCCAATCTAACCGGATGCAACTGAATACTAGAATTTTATGTGGAGTGACTAACTATTTGACCATCACAACCTATTTTTTGGGTAATACGATACCCCTTGTTAAGACCAGTTGTCAGACATGTTTAAATCTGTTTTTAATTTTAAAAAATATTTTATATTGTAACATAAAGCATGTAAGAAGAAGAAGGGGTTAGTAACAGAGGGGTAAGCAGATGTGTCTCTATAGTCCACCCATAATTCAGCAGAACATTTTGTTTTATAAAATCTATAGAGTTATTCAGTTAAGTTCATTGCTTCATGTTGCACTGCTGGCCAATGTTTTTCCTTACATAATTCTAAATTTAATCAATTACTTTCTCTCTGTAAGTATTTGCATTAAAGAAATGCAAATACTTTGATAACCTTATTGGTTTTGTCACATTTTTAATTATTAGGAGAATACACTACCAGTAGCTCTACATATATTTTAACAGTACAATGGTGAAGATTGGTCATGCCAGACTAAAAAATTTACAGTAACTATAAACTTTAAAAAACTACTTTGTAAAATTCCAAAGGAATCCTACAAAAATGCTTGCAAGTCTTCAAAACTAAAGTATAAAGGCATTTGTGTATTAACATGTATTAAAAAAAACAATAGAATCTTCAATAAACTTTTCCTTCATTATTATGCAAACATCAAAGGAGGATTGGCAGTTTGCCCGACCACATTAATATTATGAGTTTACTACATTATTTGTATTGCACATGCAGACACAAATTATGTTTTATTAACTCCGTGTCTCTGTCACAGCTATTCCAGAGAGTCGTTGACGAATTCAAGGGCAAACCCAATTGAATATAGATATAAAAATGTTTCTTTCATTATATTATATTTCAATGCTGGAGAATGGTTTGAATATATTTAGTATTTTAACTACAATATGCAAGGGCCACTTTCCTTGATTCTCAGACTGCATAAACTTTCTACCTATGTCTAATCTATTCCACTCTAGGGCTTTCCAGTATTCATGCCAATAGTTTGCTGAGAAAAATTTAGAAATTTTTCAAAGTTTATGCTGAAGTTACCATCTTTTTGTTGGCTAGGCAAAATACATGCAAACAATTTGAGATAATGATGTTAAGAATGTGTCCAAGCTTTAGTTTATCAGATAGCCTGCATTTCTCATGGAGCTCACTCTGGTCTGGTCTACATACAAAGTTTATGTCCTTTGATAACAATGCTCAATCGTAGGAGGGTGGCCTGTGGCTGTCCAGTAGCGCGGCTCGTGACGTACTCACGGCGTCTCCGAACAGTGCAGACGTGTGATAGTGAAAATATCATATAATTATTCTTAAAATACGCGAATATGATGTCATTGTCGCACTCTCGCCATGCGCTGCCTACGCACCTTATGTCACATTTAATCTTAGAGGGCCAGTCTCTAATTGCCATGTTCGACCTCCGACATCCAAGCCACTCTACAAACCACACATTTCGTAATAGGTCACCACCAAAACAATAATACGCGGCACACTTTCGAAGGGATAGGGAGTGACTTAACTTTAGCATACCACTACCCCACTGTCTCTATCGCGCTTGCCAAGGAAACTATAAAAACAAACGAGACAAAAATACTGTGAAAACTTTATGAAATTAAAACTATTTACACACATCTTAAACTGTTACAAACTAGGTTTTATCGATAAACTTGTATGCAGGCAGTAGACTTACCGTATTCAAGTGAACATAAATCCAAAACAGATGTCAGGGCAAGTTTATTGACGAAAACAAGGCACAAAACACAGACAAACTCCTTTTTTGATGGATGTTTAATTACAACGTGATCACTTGGGTGAAAACAGCATGCACTAACACTGAGCACTATACGGGGACGCGACACTTGAAGAATATTGTTTATTTACGAGGAATATCACACGACATCACGCAAAATTTCCAACACGTCTGTCGTATCACAATGAGTTGCGGCCATTTTGCTTGCTGTCGAAAAAGAAAGAGATGCACTCTGTCTGCCAACCAATCGGGAGGCTTGTCAATCAAAAGTGCTCTTTCTATTGGTTCGGAACGGACGACTTCCTCTTTGCGTTTTGTTATGGCTCCGAGATGCTGTCTAAAATAATCTTAAATTCTTAATGCTTCCTGTTGGCATTGCCGTAGTCGGGTAATAAAGAAACCATCGTATTTTTCAAATTCTATATTTATTAAAGACACTCGACAGTCATACGCTCATCTCACACTACTAAAAAGATGAGACAGGTCGCCATACAGTTCAGGAGCATCTGTTTTTCCGTGAAGGATCTTACACATTAATAATTTGGTCATTTTTTCTTCTAACCTCAAGATAATTGTACCGCATCCTAAAAGAAAGTGGGTCTCTCTACTACATTATACGGATACCATTCAAACGTTTATAAATTGAATTTTTTCTAAGAGTAAAATGCTTCTTTTCGTGCTGTAATAAACTGGAGTCCAGTACATGCGTCTGGTACCAGACGCATGCACTGGACTCCAGTTTATTAGGAACAACTACATTAAAAATAGAGAGCGCAGATGTTGCTGATAATCTTTAGCATTATTCATATTATATTTATTTAAATAATGTTATTTCGAAACTTCGAAAGGGTTCGAAACTTCTTTATTTTACGAGTAACGTAAACTGCGTTCAAAAGAGTTTAGACCATACTATCAATGCGGTTTCAATTGCACCATGAATGGTGCAAACGAAACTAAAGTCTCCTTTGCACCATTGATGGTGCAGGTCAATGGTGCATACGGTACAACGGGAATCCAAATTCTTGATTGCGAAAATAATTTTATTTATTTGTGATCAAGAAAATGTTTGCGCAACACCATAGCGCACACTATACGTAGTATCCCTATGTAGTCTGTGCGCACACTCAACAGCGCGCGCGACTTTTTAAATTACTTGAAGTAAAAAATGACAATATATTTACTTTTGTTTTAGACATTATTTTGCTAAAAAGAACTTTAAACAAAATGACTATCTGGTGCAAATTTATAATATTCCTAATAGTTATATTCACGGTATGCAAATTCGAACTTTTATTTCATGGTATAAACAAATAGGTAGGTGCGTAAATACAAGTAAACGAAAGGAGTAGACCATTCTATCTTTTTTAGGTTAACATCACGGAGTTTGAATGCAGCAAAAGCAGTACGAAAAAACGTGGAATCAGAAACAGGACCCACGGTTAGTAGTGCACCCATATTATCAATACGTGTGTGCATAAAAGTTGTCCTTACGTCACTAAATAAATTGAATAAGTACTTTTAACACTGTACCTTTACTATTCAGGAATGGTAAAACAGTTTCGTTACAATAATAATTTTTTTGAAGACAGGGAGTCTTCAAAACAATTTACAATTATTATTGTCCCTAGACTTTTACCTACTTTCGTTTTTACTACATCTACATCTAGGTATATTTTCTTAAAGTGTACACCCTAGACTAGAGGTACTTTCTTTTTTAATTCAGACCTACATTATTTATCCACCTATAAAAATTAACAATACTCAGTTCTATTTTATCCCTTTTTTTTTAAGTTTCCCCAGTTACAATGAGTACTATGGATTTTGGTGTATCCGCTGTGGTTGAAAATGCAAGTGATGTGTTCAGGAAGCTAATCGCTAAAATGGTGGCAAAGAAGAAACTGGTAGGCTTGGAATCAGGCTGGTACTGGTGATACTTTATGTGAATAAAGTTTTTGGTCATAAATAAAAGATTGCTGGTTTTAGTTTTTTATTATTTATTTTCAGGAAGGATTATTTAATAACATATTATTTCAAGTATATTTTATAGTTGTTACAAGTGCATATTATAATAGATTAACTAAAATGAGTCATACACTTTCATTATTTGATGATCTAACAACTGAAGATGGAGGGTTACAATATAATCTACTTCTAACATCAAAATGTTTTCTCCTGTGTCGACTTAAACTACCCTTAAATTTACCATGGCAGATATCACATTCTAAATTAGGTCTTATATGGTGTCGCTTCACATGTTCAGTGCGACGGGAAGCAGACAAAAATGTCCCTTCACATTGTTCACATTTATATGGCTTATCACCAGTATGTGTTCTTGTATGATACAGCAAAGATGTCTTTGTTACAAACTTTCCTCCACACTGTTCACATTCAAAATTCTTCTGTTTTGTATGTTTTAAAATATGATCCTTTAACCGGCTTATACAACCATATTTCTTACCACACCAGTCACATGTCACAGCTTTACCATTTAAATGTTCTAAGCGGATGTGAACACTTAAAGCAGCTTTTTGTGCATACTTTTTTCCACAATAATCACAGGACAGCTTTGCTTCTGCATTTGACTTTCTCATCTTTTCACACAACTGCTTCTCAATATGGTTATTGAATGAATGCTTTCCTTTATAAACCTTACCGCATGAGTGACAAACGAGGTGTAACTTGCTGTGTCCTTCTTCATGACGTCTTAATGAGTGAAGATTGCTGTATGTTTTGCCGCATTGGCTGCAGACTGCAGTACTGTGACTGTCTTTTGTATGCTGTTTCAGAATTAATGAAGACCCAAAACTTCTTGGACACTGAGAGCATTTAAAATCCTTGGGTGCATGCACTCTTAAGTAATGCTGTTTTATCTTCGTGACTGTTGGATACAATTTCAAGCATGTTTTACATTTTAGATTATTTAGGTCATCTTTATCATGAACTATGTGAGCAAGTTCAATCGATTGTAATACACTACTTTGTTTTCTTGTTTTCACAGCACAGTTTTTCTTATCAGGACTGTTGTTTGACTCCACTTCAATATCAGTATAAAATTGTTGGGAACCTTTGTATTTCTTACTTAGAGTTTTATTATTGATGTTTCGGTGTTTACCATGATACAATTTCACATTATAGTTACTAGTGTCTGAAGCTACTGAAGTTACTGAAGCTGGAGGGTTAAAATATAATCTACTTCTAACATCAAAATGTCTTCTCTTGTGTTTAATTAAATATGAATTATCCTTAAATTTACCATGGCATATATCACATTCAAAGATAGATTGTGTATGTTGTCGCTTCACGTGTTCAGAGCGACGGGAAGTAGACAAAAATTTCAATTCACAATGTTCACATTTATATGGCTTAACACCCGTATGCCTTCTAGTATGATACAGCAATGATGTCTTTGTTGCAAACTTTCCTCCACAGTGTTCACATTCAAAATTCTTCTGTTTAGTATGTGTTAAAATATGATCATTTAACCGGCTCTTACAACTAAATTTCTTACCACACCAGTCACATATCATAGCTTTACCATTTTCATGTTCTATGCGGATATGAACACTTAAAGCCGCTTTTTGTGCATACTTTTTTCCACAATAATCACAGGACAGCTTCGCTTCTGCATTTGACTTTCTCTTCTTTTCACACAACTGCTTCTCAATATGGTTATTAAATGACCGCTTTCCCTTATAAACCTTACCACATGTCTGACAAATGAGGCATGACTTGCTGTGTCTTCTTTCATGAAGTTTTAGTGAGTAAAGGTTGGCGTATGTTTTGCCGCATTGGCTGCAGACCGCAGTACAGTGAATGACTTTTGTATGCTGTTTCAGAATTAATGAAGACCCAAAACTTCTTGGACACTGAGAGCATTTAAAATCTTTGGGTGCATGCACTCTTAAGTAATGCTGTTTCATTTTCATTACTGTGGGATACATTTTCAAGCACGTTTTACATTTTAGATTATTTAGGTCATCTTTATCATGAACTATATGAGCAAGTTCAATAGATTGCAATATACTACTTTGTTTTCTTCTTTTCACAGCACAGTCATTATTATCAGGACTGTTGTTTGACTCCACTTCAACATCTAAATAAAACTGTTGGGAGTTTGAATTTGTTTGAGTTTGATTATTGATGTTTCGGTGTTCATCATCATACAATTCTACATTATAGTTACTAGGGTCCAAAGCAAAAAATAATGCCTTGTTATCATAGTTTCCTGGATCTATATTTTGGGCATGTTTCTGTAGGGAATCTATTGTACAGTGCAACTGATCTATATTTTGTCTACATTGTTGAATGAACTTATAACAATTTATAACTGTTCCTGTACACTTCTGGCAAATCATATCATGTGCAGAAATGCTGTCCAAGACCTGTAACATACAAAGTTAAAAACAGTTGTTGAAGTTGGTGGATCTAAATGAAAGGAAGTTGGACTTGTAAAAGACAGAGCTTTATCGAGCTATGCAGATTACGTAAATAGTCATAGTTTAGTTACTCACCGTATCTCCTAACACAGTGTGTATTATTTCATACAATATTTCAGTCGTTTCGTTATCAAAGCCTAGACAAACTTCGTCTTCAATATTAAAAGGAGTTTCAATTTCGCTTATTGTATTGAAGCACAAGAAACAACAGTCCGACTTATCAGACAAAACATCATGAAGTATATAACTTAAAATTGGCATTTTAAAGATTGAAGTTTACGCTCGGACAAACGGTAGAACTTTGGTTAGTAATTTTATGTCGATTTTAGTTTTGGTCAATCAAAATGCGTCACTGACGGTCTTGCTTGCGTTGCCGTTGCTTCGCTTGGCCCGTTTATAGGTGTATTATCTATGGTCTTGGCTGCGTTCCAAGTTGCGCTGTAATCGATTTGAGCGTGCTAACACCCGTACCGAATTAGCGTAACCGTGCGTTTGCACTGGCGAAACATCACGACAAAACTTGTTGAAATCTCTAGTTCATGTCAAATATTGTATGATATTTTGACAGAAACTAAAGATTTCAACTAGAGATGTTATAATAGGATCATTTTTAGGTAATCCTATTATTGAATAATATATTAGTTAACGCATATTAGGATACCATACCTATTACTGGGTATTAGTCTAATATTAGTGAACCGATTCGTTATTAGCTACTCAATCTAATATTGATATCTGCGTATTATTCTCCATGATAGTGAAATACAAGATTCTTGTGAATATGAAGTGAAACGGTGATTAAATTTTCTTCATACTTTAAACAGGCTTAGGACTGTCACGTTGATTATGTTGTTAAAAAGTTAATCACCTATGTACAATGATTATTGTTTTTATTCAATATTACTATTTTTTTCTTTTATGTACATTTCACAATCACTAAATAAACTAACAAAATAATGAATAGTTATTACTATTCGTTATCAATCACTGCGTGCACGTGCTGTGTCCGTGTCGCTGTGAGCTTTGGTCACTGCAAATATTATAAACTAATATCCGTATTAGCTAATACTAGACAATGCGACAGAAACAAGTGACCAAATGTAAAACTGTTTTCATTGTTTGCTTACTTGGTAACCAACTCATGCAGCTTTAATACGAAGCCCGACGTGTTTATCTATGTCTTTAAAATACACACATTACGCACACATTCTATTCATACAATACAATATTCATCTCGCTCACTCGTCAGGTGCCGAGACGTCGGCGAGTGAGTGAGATGACCGCGGGCGCGGTCGGCAAATAATATAATAGCATAGCGAGCGCGGCGAGCCGCCTCGCTATTACGCGATCGCGTCCCTATTATTTGACTAATACCTGCAGGGCTATTGGCTATCTTTTAACGTGAAGCTGGCGGTAAATTTAATCTTTCGCAGTTGTAACCCGACAGACGGAATTCAATTAAATACTTAGTATGTGTGTTTACTTATGATATTAGTGTAACCGTGAAAATAAATCCTTAAATTAAAGGTAAGTAGGTACTTAAAGATCGTAAAATATATCGTTTATAATGTGCAAGTTGAGTTTCAGAAGATCATTTTCTAAGTTTTTGAACTGATTTAGAGTACAAATGATGTTGAATACCTATATTTTTTTAAGATGCCTGCAGGCTGCACGAAGAACAGTTTCCATAAGGCAAATGGAATTACTTGTGGAGTATGCGGAGTCCCATCGCGACATAGCATTGGGTCGCTTTCCGGGAGGGCCACAGGCTGTTCAAGCCACCCGAGTAGCGTGGGAATCCGTATCGCTTCAACTCAACTCTATAGCAGACGGAACCACTAAAACACACCACTGGCGAAGAGTAAGTTTATATCTCAATAAAATATATCCTCTAGAAACTCGCTATCAATTTAAAATATTACTTACCAATCTAATACATAGATTTCCATCCACAAAGTAATTATGAATCATTACTTACTAGTTACTACAAATAGTTTAAATATTATATAGGTAGATACGACTAAATTTGTTTCATCATAATGTTGCATTCTCATACATTTTTTTGTCAGATGACCTTTGGACCCTTTTAAGGGCCCTTAAAATACCCCACTTAGAACCCAGACTCAACAAGTACCGCGGCCTACTTATGAAAAAATACACTAAACGTAGCTTGCATGTTTACGTTACTTTTTTATTAGTTTTGCTGTGAAGGCGTAAATATTTTTCTGTTTAAGTTTATTTTATTTTAATCTAGTACTGGATAGAGTATAAGGCAAAAACAAAGGGCAAAGCTGCAGATTCAAGGAGAAATGCATCAGCAATGACCTTGCAATGAGGAACCATTCTTAAAGCGATCATATCCGATACCGTTCGCGTATCGGTCAAAGGCTGATATACCTAATACGTTTATTAGTAAGGAAGTTAGTCAAACACAAGCCTGTGTAAATAAAAAAACTAGGATAGGTAGGTAATAGCCAAATTAAAAATTAATTTTCTTTTTAGGACGAACTCAGCACTCTACTCTTTCGGCCCGAAGATCGATGTCACAAAGGCACAGGTGTTAGTATATAGTGTTATAAAGAATTTTTTCAAAACCTGAAGTCAATGTAAAATTATATAAATTACAGTTTCTAGAGAAGAAAAGGCGCCTCTCTGGGCTTATGAAATCGAAAGTCGGCGTATTGCTGCTGAAGAGCGACTTGCAGCCGCAGTGGAAGCGGGGATCCAGCGACTTGCAGCCGCAATGGAAGCAGGGGTCCAGTTAATGAGAGAGATACGGAATGATGTACATAGCTATGTACATCGTCTAAGATGATGTATATAAGATCGCAATGCTACTTATAAATTATTGTAAACATTAAAATAATTAAAACATTTCCATACTATTTTATACTTACATCATATTATTTATTGTTGTTTTATTTTAACATGTTTCATAAAACAAATATAAGTACTTACTTAGTTGTATATAGGTACACATACAATAATCAATTTAAAAAAGAAATACCTACAATAAAATAAGAATTTTAGATTTTGACCAATATTACACACAATAGAATATTACAAATTATCTGTAACATTCCATAATCGTTGGACTTTATTCACATACATTAATCAATAAAAAATATATATATATTATTAAGTACAACAAAATAAGAATTTTAGATTATTATCAGCAATATTACAGTTAAATATACAAATTATCTCCTAGCATTCCATAATCTTTGGACTTTATTCACATAAAATAATCAATAAAAAAAACTAATATTACTACAACAAAATAAGAGTTTCAGATTATTATGAGCAACAGTACACACAATACGATATTACAAATTATATCTAGCATTCTATAATCTTTGGGCTTAATTCACATAAAATATTCAATAAAATACTACCTAATACACGAAAATAAGAAAATTTTAGAATACCTAAACACAATAGAATATTAATTACATATTGCTTCTAGCATTCCATAATCTTTGGACCAGAATATCCCTAGTGTTGTCCGTTGGTGCCTCATTTCTTGCCACCTCTCTAAAGACTTGGCTCTGTAAATCATTGTAGAGTTCATCAGTGTGAGGCTCAGGCATTGGAACATTCCGTGCATTGGCGATGTTGTGTAGAACAACACATGCATTCACTATCCTGGCTGCTGTAACTGGGTCATAGTGAAGTACCCTGTGTGCTAACAAACACCGCCAACGTGCTTTCAGAACACCAATGCAACGCTCAACAGTGTTTCTGACTTTACAATGAAATTCTGTATAATATTCTGCTGGCGAACCCAGAGCCGCGCCTAAGATTGGTGTCATCATCCAAGGGCGCTGTGCATATCCAGAATCACCTAAAACATTAATAAAATAATATAAATATTTCAGTTTCATTGCAGTTTCCATCTCATATTTATTAAGTATGAGTATTCCATTATCAATAACCAGCCAAATTAATGTATCAATATTTATAATGCCATACCTAATAGCCAACAGCTCTCTCTATTCCTTTGCAGTGTTTCTAAAAGAGCTTTTAAGTGGCATTGGTTCCAGACAAAGGAATCATGTGAAGCACCACCAAATGATGCATCAACATATAGTATGTCTAAATATGCATCACAAATCTGAAACAAGTTTTCATTTTAAAGTAGGTAAGTAGGTACCTACTCAATTGTTGAACATATTAAATTTTATTCACATGATAATTTGTGAATAAAGTTCTATAACTTGTTTTAAAAATATTTTTCACATAGGTATGTACTATTATATAACTACTTATTACTTACTATTAAAACATTTAAAGAATGATAATTTTTCCTATTAAAAAATGCCTCCTCATGTTCTGTAGGACGGATTATGGCCACATGTGTACCATCAATGCACCCAATAATCCCTGGAAAGCTAAACTTTTCCATAAACCTGTAACCAATCATAGATCAAATTAAATTAATTTGAATATAATAATTCTATTTTATAATACCTAACTATAATTTCTTACCCTTTCATAATGATTTCCCTTTCTCGCTGGGATGAAGGAAACTTTATGTGGTTTAGGAGTACTTCCCGGACATTGAGTGCATCAGTAACCTCATGCAGACACTAAACGTCGGCTGGGACATGTTACACAGATAGGAGGCACCTACATTGCGTTGGTATGACCCATTAGCATAAAAGTTTAATGCAGCCAAGATCTGCAACAGAAAATGATTAAAAACATCATTTTGTTGCTCAGTCAAACAAGTTAATAGTGCTTTAGGTAAATTATATTGTCACAACAAAACCACATTACTTTAGAAGTAAGTAGATAACTAGGTAAGTGCTTACTTTTATTTCATTGCGAATAGCTGTTTTTCGTCGAATTTGTGGTAGGTATGGGCGGAGTTCTTCCAAAACCTGTTGGAATCCAGCTTTATTCAAACGAAAATTCGCAATAAACTCTGTCTCTGGCAACTGCAATGGGTTACTAGCATCGCGTAACCGGCGTCTCTGAATTCGCAGATGCCTTTGTTTTCGCTGTTCTTCAGCAAATCCCAACAATAATAAACGTGCCATAATTCTGCCACGAACAAGTATCACAATAACAACAAAATATTTAATGTTTATACGCTTCACGTATTAAACCGGCTTCGGTGATGATCACTAGAACTTCAAAAACACTACCTTTGAGTAGTGTCTTTCACGAAAGCCACGAATAACTAAGTGACTATCAATTTGAAGTCCACTAAGCTTACACAATCGCAATCTTAAAAGTATCGATACAATAACATCTGTCAAAATATGTTACGGTGGCTATCAGCGATAGTCGGTGCTTATGACGTCATCCTAGTTAGTCACTGAAGATAGCCAATACGAAACCAACTGTTTGACAGCTAATCGATGGACACTTTGCCAAGTGATCATCATTATGAACTGTCAACTGAGATACGCAATAGCCCTGCTGGTAACCTATTACTCTAGGTATATTCGCATCCTAGTGTGAATATACATGGCTTGTATTACAATACCGTACCTACTACGAATATACACACATCAACACGGTCTAGGGATATTTTTAAAAAAGCGAATTACTATCAATGTGTTAATTATTTATATGACATGTATATATTTAAAAGATACGTTATTTAATATTCTACCATTTTTTAATAATGGTTAAGGTACTTAGATTAAAATTTCAGGATTTTATGGAAAAAAAATGAAGCATAGACGGAAACCGTATATGAATTAACTTTTAATTTGTGAGTAAAAACTGAAAAAAATAGAAAAATCATTTAATTTGTGTTTATAAACTTGAATTTAGTAGTCTGAGAAAGCGCCCATGATGTTCATAACACATCGGCAACGATTCGGCATGCTCAGAACAAGGTTGTCAATGTCTTGCTGCGGAATATTGTCCCATGTCCTTCTGAGGTGCGCAAAAAGTTGATCTTCTGTAGCCAGATTTTCAGGAACTTCCTTCAGAGCTCTTCTTTGCAGCATATCCCACGCATGCTCAATGGGATTTAGATCTGGCGATTGAGCAGGCCAGTCTAAGGCCCTAACATTATGTGTATGTAACCAAGCTGCTATCGTTCTCGCCGTGTGTGCCCGGGCATTGTCATGCATGAGCAGGAAATCTTGCCCCATTTGTGTTCTGTGGGGCAAGATTACGGGCCCCAGCACCTGTTGGACGTATCGTTCTGCCGTCATATTGCCCCGCACCCAAACGAGATCCGTCCGTCCTCCAAGACGAATTCCTGCCCAAACCATAATTGTTCCTCCTTGGTATGGGTGAACTTCCTGAGGGTTCTGGAGACGGCTCCATCGTCCAGGAACTCGCCAAACACGCGTCCTTCGTGAATCTGGATGGAAGCCGAACCTGGATTCATCCGTGAACAGCACATTGGACCATTGCTCACGGCCCCAGTCCACGTGGTTCCGAACCCATTCTAATCGTCGTCCACGATTGCCTCTCCGTAAAGGTGGGACCCGGAGTGGTCTACGAGAGCGTAGATTGCTTTCATGCAGTCGCCTTCTTACAGTTTGGTCACTCACAAGCACTTGGTGTTCCACTCACAGCCTTTGGACCAATTGAGTCGCCGTTGCATTTGGTTGAGCTCGCGCAGTAATTTGCAAAAATCGGTCTTGTCTGGGGGTAGTGATGCGACTTGGCCCCCGGTGCCTCTCCGCTACTTCACCTGTGGCACGATAGCGTGTCCACAATCTTGAAATTACATTTTGATGGGTCCCTATGGCCTCAGCAACATTACGCTGAACAGATCCAGCTTCCAGCATTCCCACAGCTCGTAACATCTCCGCCCTCGTCAAATGTCGGCGTTGCATGGCTACAATACCTCAATTTTAACTTTATCTTTCGTTTAAAAATGAAAAAAAAACTGTAACTAAACGTAATTCGTATTGTTTTCTAAATTTCGCACAAATGAAAATTCCCTCTCCTATACATCAAGACATTTTTATGCCACCGAAACAAAAGAATTTTCAAAAATTTTAATTTGGAATTAGTCTGAGATAAATTACAAACAAATCGGTGTATAAAAGATTCCAATGCGGCCAGTACTTTTCGAGTTATTTAATTGAGTATGAAATATCCCTAGACCGTGTTGATGTGTGTATTAGTCACACCTTTAATTTCAACCTCAGACTAACTGCGTTTGCACTGGCGAAACATCACAACAAAACATGTTGAAATCTCTAGTTCCTGTCAAATATTGTATGGAACTTTGACAGAAACTAAAGATTTCAACCATTGACATATAAAACTTAAGGACTTGAAATGTTTGACTATAGAAAAAACAGTTATACAAATACGAGGCATATCGACGCCAAAATCAAAAAAAATACTGCTGTCTCTTTTTAACTTTAATAATTTCGCCTAAGTGAAAAAGGATAATAGTGTTCTTGACAGTTACTATAATGGCAACCCTACATTTTCTAGTCATTGAAATACTTGCGGCCGGTTCGCCATTTTATCCTCTCGGTGTTTGGTACCAAAGTTGGGTACGTCAACTGTCAAATGATCTTGAGTTGTGGTTAAAATTTGTGAATTTTGGAGTTATTTGCGTTTAAACTCGGCTCTATGGTGGAAATCATCAATAGCAAGATGCCCAATTGCAATATAATCGTATGTGGCATCAAAAGAAGCGGACATCACCCGAAAATAACATTGCACCAGTACGTACATAAATTTCAGCTGAAATATCTTTAGATTTAGACGATAAACAAAAGATTCTGCATTCGGTAAGCTTCAACAGTAAAGCATTCATAATTTCCCTTTTGCCATTATTTTGAACAGTTTTACTTCACGAAATCATTTTCTTGTTATTGAATGGATAGAGTAGTGCATTTAGACATTTTATTTATCGATAATGCTATTTTAATGGTTTTTTATTGGTTTTATGTTTTACTTTCAAGGTTGCCTGCTAATAAACGAAAAAATAAAAAAAAACAATTGGTGTGGAAGATTTAACATAAACTGTTCATATTTTTGTTCTTTTCACTTTGAAGAATCATGTTTCAATATCGGATACTCAATAAAGTCACATTATGTGACGATGCTTTACCGTAAGTAATATGTTATAAATTTGTCCAACATGATTCATGATTCTCTAGTGGCTGGTGTTGAAAATGATGGTGATATCCTCATTTGCAATATTTGTTTAATGGAAACAAAGTGATGTAAAGAATGTGTTTGAATGTGGTCTTAAGACTTAATATCAATTAAAAATTCTATTAATAAAATCAAGAAACAATAAAAATACTAATCATTTTTTTGCTTGTTTACAGCCTGCGATTTGAACAAAACATTTTTTTTTTCATGTAAATGCGTAAAAATCATATTTCTCACAATACAAAGTGAATTTCTTTTAGGTTTTTCTTTCTGAAATCTCAATTCACAAAATTAAAATTTGTATGTTGATCAAAATGAGATACACAAAGGTAAAAAATGATAAAATAATAATAATATAAATTGACACGGCGCACAATTATCATTGACATAACGGTCCCGCATGACGGGAACCTCGTGAAAGCCGAGAAAGATAAACAAATTAAGTATCTTGACTTGGCTCGCGAGGTTGTCGACATGTGGGATGTGGACTCAGCGATCATTGTGCCGATAGTCGTATCTGCCAATGGCTTAGTTGCCAAGAGCCTCGACCAACACCTAAGGAGGCTCTCGTTGGGCAGCTGGATTAAGGGCTTGATCCAGAAAGCGGTACTCCTGGATACGGCTCGAATTGTTAGGAGGTTCCTCTCTCTGGAGCCCTGACCGCCGGTAGCTTGGACCCTGCTCCCGATACCGGTGGGCTACTATTTTTTATATTTTTAAATGTTTTTATATTTTTTATTCTAATATTTAAAAATATAATTTATATGTTTTAATGTTAAATAAAGGAAATATAAATTATAATATTTCATTTAAAAATTACCATCTGCGGGCCATTAGCGGAGCCAATGGTATGAGGTTTTTTAGAGGTATGAAGAACAGGGTGTAAAATTCATTCATCGTCTATAGAAAAGGGAGGACCCTCCGACCAGATGGGTGTCGTGTCTGCCGGGCAACTGCCCGATAGCTTTTTTGAACTGAAAACTTCTTTAGGCGCGTTGAGTACTTTTTGGGTGAGCATAAATCGTGGAAGTCCCGTCATCTTCACCGGACGTTTTCCAAGAGCTATATGTGTACTTTTTGGGGTGAACAAAAAGCGTGAAACTCGCGTCATTGTCATCGCACGCTTCCCATGAGCTATATGTATACTGTGTATATATGTACATAGATATATCGGCAACGAGATGAACTTGTTGCATATAGTATACAATAGAGTGAAATCTGTTACAGAATACTAGGTCGATAAAAGCAGTAAGTATATATCTGTCCTCCAGGTTTCAACCTATCACAATGGGAAACATCAAAATAAGTTCTACGATTTAGCCGCGAAAGAATGACGAAGCAACTAAATTAAACAAAATGAAAGGCATTTAGAAATCTTGGAGTAGGTATTTTTACCCGTAAATATTGTACTGTGACATTATGAAAACATTCTCACAATCTTTTATCGATATTATAACATAGAAATATCGATAAGGGCTGCCCTAGTAGACGCCATTTTATCCTCTCAGTAAAGTGTAGGTATGGCACGTTTTTTTTTTGTAGGTATGCCAAGTCCATATGTTTTAAAAGTCAATGATTTCAACATGTTTTGTTGTGAATGTTTCGCCAGTGCAAACGCACAGTGAAAATAACATAAAATTTCTTATTTCACCTCCAATAAACTTTTTATCATCCTCACTGTATCTTCGAGATTTTATGGCGACACGACAGTCTTGCATTCGGAAGAAGCCCGAGAAACATTCGAAAACAAAGGCACAGGTACGGATGCCGCAGCAACACTGCATACCTGCACATGGATCTTTTGATCCTACAAAAGAGAACTCAAGTGAAGAATGCTTCTCTAGTACGAGGCTGAATCAAAATATTCTTGGAATCAAATGTTAAAAAATGCAAAGATATAGACAAATAGTTATTTTCATCCCACCATCTCGGAAAGAGTATTTTTAATCTTCAGTATCTGAGTGGAAAAGCCGTTTTTATTCTCTAGAGGATAAAGTAAATTGAATTTAGAACATCGTGTGCACTAAGTTTGTGAATTAAAAAAAACATTAAACCTATTTACTGCTACCTCTATGGTGCCGAATATATCATACAACTTTTTTTTAATTTGTTAAAAACTCAGACTCGGAACCTTCTTGGTGTTCTTTTTTCAATTTGCTTTATACGCGGTTCTTTACGCGGCATTTTTTCACGTCATTGTTAAACCTTAGGTATATTAAAAACAAGAAACTTGAAAACAAGTGAAAAAACTAAAATGAGTGATTCTAGCGACGAGGAAGTTTGCTTGACGCCAACAGAATTGACTGAAACTGTTAATAATGCGCAAATGAGCTTTCTCCCTCAACAATCACGCGAGAAGTATTTAAAACAGTACGATATGTTCAACACGTGGCGACTAGCAAAAGGAGCCAAAACTTTCTCAGAAAACGTTTTGCTGGCATATTTTATAGAATTATCCGAGAACAAGAAAGCAAGCACTCTATGGAGTACGTATTCGATGCTAAAAGCAACAATAAAGATGAAAAAAGACAAACATATCGATACCTATCCTAAATTAGTGGCATTTTTAAAAAGAGCCTCATCTGGTCATCAACCAAAAAAATCGAAGGTTTTCACAGTATCTGATATTGAAAAGTTTCTTAACGAAGCACCCGATTCCGTATATTTGGCGGCAAAAGTAAGTCAGTTGCACATTCAGTATCTACTTAAGTATATTAATCTCAATTAAATAGTATACTTAGTAGATGTTGATAGGCATAATTATGCGTTCATATCAATTTTATTCATTTATCTACTACAATACTCTTTACGTTACAGGTTGTTCTTATTATTGGAATAAACGGAGCATGTCGAACTAATGAACTAACACAACTTAATGTCAAAAACATTGAGAAACATTCAGATGACTTACTATTAATTAATTTACCTAATACAAAGACAAAAAGAGACCGCAACTTCGTCATTCGCAAGGAATACGTAACGATTGTTGAGAAATATCAAGCCTTACGCCCGCCTAACACTCCAATCAATCGATTTTTTCTACAGTATCGCAATGGAAAGTGTGTTAGACAGCCTATGGGTACTAATAAAATTGGCAGTATCCCACGAGAAATAGCAACATTTCTTGAACTTCCAGAACCCCTGTTGTACACGGGTCATTGTTTCCGACGAACTTCAGCCACACTTTTGGCTGATTCCGGAGCTGATCTGCTGTCCCTTAAGCGCCACGGAGGCTGGAAGTCCAATGCAGTTGTAGAGGGATACATAGAGGATTCCATCCAAAATAAGTCTAAAATATGTGAAGGCATCGTAGGAGCCATTACACTGAAAGAGCCTCAATCGGATCCTTGTACTGGCCCTTCTACATCAAAAATAAGCCGTTATGAAACACCTAACCATCTCCCTCTCTCTCCAACATTCACGCCAAGGGAATCCGATGAATCGGTACAACTATTAAGTATGACAGATAGTTTACCGAAAAACAGTACACAAGTGACTAACACCAATATTACAGTACCAAACAAAAATATTACACTCAATTTAAATAACTGTAGCAACGTTACTTTAAAATTTTCTTAATTATACCTTAGTATTATTTTGTTATAATTTAAAGATTATTCTGTAATACTTACCTGTCATAATGTAGTAATTAATACCTAAACTGAAATAAAAAGCAACTTTGCACTCTTGTATAACAATTATTGTTATACAAGAGTGCAAAGTTGCTTTTTAACCGCGTGTTCAATTTTGATGACCGAGCAAGCGAAGGATTCTAAAATTGAATCACGAGCGCAGCGAGTGATTCAAAATTAGAATCCTGAGCGTTAGCGAGGGAATCAAAAGAGCACGAGGTGAAAAATCTTTGCACTCGAGTGCAACACGTAACTTTTCATTCCACCTCAGCGAGGAAATGACTAAATGCAAAAAAAAAAACGTTTACAATCACAAGATAGGTACACTTTTATTTCAGTTTAGGTATTAATTACTACATTATGACAGGTAAGTATTACAGAATAATCTTTAAATTAATAGGGTCCAGTAATCGTGTGGCCTTTTGGCATGTAATCAATAAAAAGAATTCCTTCACAATCCCAGAACACTGAGGCCATAACTTTGCCAGCAGTAGGAGTAACTCGAAATTTGCATTATGCTTTGCTCTTAGTTTCAGGATCGAAATGGTGGACCCACGTTTCATCCATGGTGACAAGGTGACGGCAAAATTTATCCGAATCACGCTGGAACATTTCGAGATTACGCTAAGAAATTTCCAAACGTCGCTTTTTGTTTTCATCGGTTAACATTCGTGGCATCAAAATAGTACAGGGTATGACAAAATAAATACTAAAATAATTAAACGCGTTTCCCATAACATAGCTCCAGTACTCAGCACAATTATAAATCTGTGCCTAGAATACGGAATATTTCCCTCAAAACTAAAAATAACACTCATAAAACCATTATTTAAAAAGAAAGATAAAATAGACTCAATAGAAACGGTCCACGAGCTTACCTCGGACCACCGACCAATAGTCATACGACTGGCTCCCCGCATAGGTCCCTCTGACCCTAACCAACCCCCATCCACCAAAAGTGACGGACTGGAGGCAAGTAGGCGATAAGCTGAAAACCAACACGTCCCCTTAATTGGACTCCATCCCAAACTTATTCGACTCAATCGCGGACACGACGGCCGCAATCGACTCGCTCACTGACCATGTGCAAACCGTCCTGAACGACAGTTCAAGGGAGGTTCCTGAAGCGGATAACCGTTACTTGAAACTCCCGGACGATGCGCGTGCTCTATTGACCGAGAAGAACGCGGCCACCCGTGCATACAGCAACTTTCCCTGTCCCGCCAACAAAGCTCACATGCGCTACTTGCAGAGATCTGTAAGGACACGCATGGCGGAGCTGCGTGACGCGAGCTGGGATAAGATGTTGAGTGAGTTACAGCTAACCCATCAGGCCTTCTGGGAACTCCAGAGGAAACTCAAGTCCAAGCAGATAGCTGCCATGCCCCCCCTAGTACGCCCCGACAAAACCATAGCCTTCGACGACATCGACAAAGCAGAATGCCTAGCCGACAGTCTCAAGGCTCAATGCTCTCCCAGCTCCCTACCAGTAGACCAAGCTCACCTCTCAGAGGTAGACGCTGAAGTCGAACGTAAAGCTTCTCTGCCCCCCGTCGAAGACCCCGAAAGTCCTCTGCCTCCCGTCACTCCAGACGAAGTGCATGACATTATCAAAGGTCTCCACATCCGTAAAGCCCCCGGCTCAGATGGAATCACCAACAGGCAGGGTGATCCAACTCTTCCCCGCCCACCTTATTATGCTACTGACCACCATCTTCAATGGTGCTCTAAGCAACAATATCTTCCCCCAAGCGTGGAAAGAAGCAGATAGTCATAGGTATCCCAAAGCCTGGCAAGCCCAAAACCGAACCCTCCAGCTACCGCCCCATCAGTCTGCTCAAGGTATTAGGCAAAATCTATGAGAGGCTTATTTATAAGCGTCTCAGGGACTACGCTGAAACCAAAGGCCTCATCCCCAATTAACAGTTCGGCTTTCGAGCCCAGCACTCTAGCGTGCATCAGGTCCACCGTATCGTCGAATTCATCGGCGGCGGCTTCTACCGCGGCATGTCGACAGGTGCGGTCTTCTTCGACATAGCGAAAGCATTCGACAAGGTCTGGCACAACGGCTTAATCTTTAAGCTCTACAAACTCGGAGTGCCCGATCGTCTCGTGCTCATCTTACGGGACTACTTGTCGAATCGCACTTTTCGCTATCGCATCGAGGGAGCCCTATCCTCTCCCCGCCAAATCCACGCCGGAGTCCCTCAAGGCTCCGTGCTCGCCCCGCTCATGTTCTCGCTTTTCACAAGCGACATCCCCAAAAGCAATACGGCGCAGTTGGCTCTGTTCGCAGACGACACGGCCATATATTGCAGGGGCCGGTCGCAGACCCAGATCCACCTTTTCCTACAACGGGCTGTCAATAACCTTGGCGCCTGGTTTAAGAAATGGAGAATTGAGGTGAACCCCGACAAAAGTCAGGCGGTTTTATTTATAAAACTGCGATCTAGACCCCCTCACATTCCCCGACCACTCACCTTGTTAGGCAAGCCTATCCCCTGGGAGAAGCGAGCCAAGTACTTGGGAGTCAACCTCGACCACTATCTCAACTTTTCAGAGCACATAAAGTCGATTCGCTCGCGGGCCGCCTTCGCTCTCAGTAGATTATACTACATCGTTAATGCACGCAGCAAGTTGTCACTCAAGTGAAAATTGCGCATCTACACAGCGTGCATCATCATGACCTATGCGGGTGCTGTCTTTGCACACACATCCCCCAGAAATATCCATAGGATGCAGGTGATCCAAAACAGATTCCTCAGAAGAGCCACGGGCGCTCCCTGGTATGTCAGAAACATTAACCTCCACCTCGACCTTAGAATCCCCACAATCCATCAGTTCCTAAAACGCATGTCCAAGCGTCACTTTGATTCCGCCGCCAATCACCGCAACCCTCTGGTTGTTGAAGCGGCCAATTATACCCCCTCCCGTATTAGTCGATTTCGCCGTCCTAGGCATGTCCTCTCCGATCCAGATGATCCCACCACTCTCCTCCAGGAGAGCAATAGGGCCACCAGTACAGTGCATAAATACACCCGAAACCCGTCGTACCGAGCTCGCCGCCGAGGTCCTCCGCGATCGCGACCCTCACGAGTAAATAATACTCCCCCCCGACCCTTGTCCGATGAAGCGCCAGCCCACGCCGCAGCTGAGCGCGTAGCTTTAAATTCCCCGTATAATAATAATGATACATCCTTGATCCAGCCTGTCCCATCTTGCTGTCCTCCCCTCAGCGACGCCCTAGGCCGAGGTTCATACCCCACAGGGGGTGCCCTTAGCGAGCGTTCGCCTAATTTTAATTTAGAATAGTTTTGCTCCTGGCTGGAGGCTTTGAGTGTAGTGCTTAAGGCAGCCACAGGATTGTTCGGTTGAGCAGTAAATACCTTAGTGGTATACCTGCGAGATGCCATACAAAACTGAACTTAAAGGCATTCAATGTAGAACAGTAAAATTTAAATCGAGTGTATTTGGTGTTGGAGTTAAAATCTATAACAAGCTCCCAAACTGTATCAAGAATATCTCTTCATTAAAAGTTTTTAAATTAAAGCTAAAAGAATTTCTCCTAAGTAACACATATTACTCAATTAATGAATTTGTAACAGACCGAATTATTGACTAAACTTGTTTTTGACATAATTAATGTGAATTATACGACCGTAATTATTAATGTTAGCATGAGGTTGACTAAAACTTGACATGTTAAACTTATTTTCATTTAGTTTTTGTGCTTATTATAAATCGCATGACCAAAATAATTATGTCTAACTGATAAGGTTGACGAAAAATTTACATGTTAAACTTAATTTTCTATTTTTATATTTTGACTTATTAAACTAAATTGTATGTCCCTATTAATGTAAAATGAGGTTGACTAAAACAGCCAATGCAATGGATAACAACCACCAACCAATTATGAGTGTAATTTATTATTATTCTTTATTTTTAACATATCCAATAACATTGACATACCTACCTACTTATTAATATAAATATTGTACACCCCATGGGTATGTTACAGTGATTCAATAATACTATTGTAAGATCTGCCTATTTACCTGTGACAAACAATAAATAAATAAATGAATGAGATTTTCAAGTAATCGTTGTCTTATTTTGTTTGACTTGATGCCAGAAATAAATGCATCTCATAATCGTTTTGGCATCCACTTTTCAAATTTGCAGTCTTGCCATTCATTTTAGTACAGCTCGATTCAAACTAAATGGCGGCTCGGAGCATGAGGCGAGTCGCTGCGCAGTAACGAATTCATGTGTCAGCGGGGGTGAGGGGTGGGGTACTGCGCAACGAGTGGCTAACTTCCGAGCCGCCATTAAGTTTGAATCGAACTATACCTGAATAAATGCGTCGATATTTTCTTCACTCCGTTGCTTTTTTGTTGCCAACTTATTAATTATGTGGCATAATTAATTATAAATGGCGTAAATTATATATTTTTGTTTGATATTTTTTTTTATTGAGTGTGATAATAGCTATCATAAGTGGTGCACACTGATAAATTAGACAATTCTAGCAGATACATGATTTATGAGTAAGTCTAGGATAATTTTACTATCTTTTTCGCAAAATGACAAAAAAACTTTCGAATGTCCTCTTCCAGTGTTCTCAATCCTTCGAGGCGGAGCTGTCAGACGTATCAATGTCTAGTTTTTCGGGACGTCTCTCCATTTTATTTAGAACATTTTGCTGATTAAATTGCTATATAAGATAAAACCTTTAGAATAAATAGTTTTAATCAGCAAAAAAAATACAAAGAAAAAGATTACAGTCGTATTGACAGAATGTCAATATCAAATTAACAGAAAAAAAGTACTCTGTGATTAACAGCTTTATTCTAAAACCATAGAAACACCAATGAGTTTATTTAGCACTACACCTATTATAAAATGTACTCTGTGCACCACACTTACGGTGGTGAAAGGGAGCTCGTAGTTTGTCCTCATTTCTAGTGATAACATTGTGGTAGATGCTTTAGTTATTGCTCTGAGGAGCTAGATCTAGCCATTAAGTAGGAGAACTTTGTAAGTCAGTGTATCTAGCCCCCCAAAACCATTGACATATAACATGGACTTGAAATGTTTGACTATAGAAAAAACAGTTATACAAATACGAGGCATATCGACGCCAAAATCAAAAAAATACTGCTATCTTTTTTTAACTTTAATAAATTTGCCTAAGTGAAAAAGGATAATAGTGTTTTTGACAGTTACTATATTGGCAACCCTACATTTTCTAGTCATTGAAATACCTATTTGCGGCCGGTTCGCCATTTTATCCTCTCGGTGTTTGGTACCAAAGTTGGGTACGTAACCTGTCAAATGATCTTGTGTTGTGGTTAAAATTTGTGAATTTTGGAGTTATTTGCTGTGTTATTGCGTTTAAACTCGGCCCTATGGTGGAAATCATCAATAGCAAGATGCCCAATTGCAATATAATCGGATGTGGCATCAAAAGAAGCGGACATCACCCGAAAATAACTTTGCACCAGTATGTACATACATTTCAGCTGAAATATCTTTAGATTTAGACGATAAACAAAAGATTCTGCATTCGTTGAAGAGCTTCAACAGTAAAGCATTCATATTTTCCCTTTTGCCATTATTTTCAACAGTTTTACTTCACGAAATCATTTTCTTGTTATTGAAGGGATAGAGTAGTGCATTTAGACATTTTATTTATCGATAATGCTATTTTATGTTTTTTTTTTTTATTGGTTTTATGTTTTACTTTCAAGGTTGCCTGCTAATAAACGAAAAAAGAAAAACTATTGGTGTGGAAAGTTTAAAGAAGGCCACATATTTTTGTTCTTTTCACTTTGAAGAATAATGTTTCAACGGGATACTCAATAAAGTAACATTATGTGACGATACTTTACCTTCACGAACCTTATTGGTAAGTAACATGTTATAAATTTGTCCAACATGATTCTGTAGTGGCTGGTGTTGAAAATGATGGTGATGTCCTCATTTGCAATATTTGTTTGTTTGGTAGCAAAGAGTGATGTAAAGAATGTGTTTGAGTGTGGTCTTAAGACTTAAGATCAATTAAAAATTCTATTAATAAAATCAAGAAACAATAAAAATACTAATAATTTTTGTTTACAGCCTGCGATTTGAACAAATATGTGGCAATATCTGGCATTTTAAATGAGAATAATCAAAATCAGACAACCTCACAATGTAAAAGAGTTATAAATGTATTTGAGATACAAATATTATGGGAAGAAATCTACTGAAAGCATATCACATAGAAATTACCTGAACAAAATTGTATTGTTCAGAACTGAATGAGATTGATTTCTTTAATATAACTTTATTATAATTAGTGTTGACTTTTAATTAAAACCCACAATCATTTGCTTGTTAGAAACTTAGCATCAAAAATATTAATTATGGTGGCTCCGCCAATTTTCAAAATTTCGTTTTCACTGGTTATCCGTGAAATTCAAATCTTTATGTTGATTGAAATGAGATACACAAAGATAAAATAATAATAATATAAATTACAATATTTCATATAAAAATTACCATCTGCGGTCCATTGACGGAGCCACCTTTTAGAGGTATGAGGAACAGGGTGTAAAATTCATTCATCCTCTATAGAAAAGGGAGGACCCTCCGACCGACGGGTGTCGTGTCTGGCGGGCAACTGTTCGATAGATTTTTTGAAGTGAAAACTTCTTTAGGCGCGTTGAGCACTTTTTGGGTGAGCAAAAATAATGGAAGTCCCGTCATCTTCACCGGACGTTTTCCAAGAGCTAAATGTATAGCGCTCTCTCGCCATCAATGCGGACTTTAGTGTGCGGTGCCATCGCTCGACTTGGCCATTCGCTTGTGGGTGGAATGCAGTGGTGCGAATGCGATTGATGCCGAACTTCTTCATCAGCGATGTGAATAGCGCAGACTCAAATTGTAAATGACTAACTCTGTGTCACTACATCACTCCCCCCTAAGTGAAGCGTACATTCGGTTTCACAGTGCGGCCGGTTCTTGTGACGTAGGAATGTTTACTGGGTGCGTTGGATGTGTGCGTGTCTGCTGATGGGTTTCGATGACTTTGAGTCGGCGCATATGTCGCAGGCGACGGCGAGTTCGACGTTGTTGTCTCTGTGTCGCCTTCGTTGTACATATACGCCGGCTTCAATCTATCGACTGACACGATGGCGGTGCGACGAGGTAGGCGCAATGTAAACAGCTTTCCTTCTTTGCTGCGTTGTAGTATCTCAACGGGCCGTCGTAAGGTGGTGTGAGTGGGCTGCGTACAGTGTCGTTTCTCAGAAACACGTGCGTGCATGTTGCGAGATCTTTGTACACGAATGTGTTCGCGTTTGTTGATTGGCTTCTTTTCTCTGGCGATAGCGACGACATCGTTTCACTCAGCTGACGTACGAATTCAGCATCTTCAATGTTCGGCGTTGTAGGCACGAAGAAATCGGACGGAATGCGTAGGGTTGTACCGTACGTCATTAGGGCTGCGCTGACGGAGGTATCTTCGCGAAGTGCGGTACGTAATCCTAGGAGGACTGTAGGTAGTTCATCGCTCCACCGTGTCGCAGCTGCTCTCGCCATCAATGCGGACTTTAGTGTGCGGTGCCATCGCTCGACTTGGCCATTCGCTTGTGGGTGGAATGCAGTGGTGCGAATGCGATTGATGCCGAACTTCTTCATCAGCGATGTGAATAGCGCAGACTCAAATTGTCGCCCTTGGTCTGTCGTGAGTCGTAATGGGCATCCGAATCGTGATATCCACCCGTCGTATACGGCTTTGGCGACAGTCTCTGCGGTGACGTCACGCGTAGGGATCGCTTCGGGCCACTTGGTGCAGCGGTCGATCATCGTGACTAGGTATCGGTAGTCATCGGAGGTAGTGGTCCGACGATGTCAACATGGATATGTTCGAAACGCGTTGACTCTTTGAAATTACTGAGCGGGCTCTTCACGTGTCGTATAACTTTCGCGCGCTGACAGCCGATGCAGGCCCTTGCCCATGTAGTGACGTCTTTGTTCATGGAAGGCCAGAAGAATTTTGATGTCATTATTTTCCTTGATGTTCGTACCCCGGGGTGGCTTAGGTCATGTTGCGCTTTGAAGGCGGCAAAACGATAAGCTTGTGTTAAATACGGTCGAACGTTTTTTGTTGATGTTTCGCATAGTATGGGTCGTTGAACTCCAGGCATAGTCAGTCGGGTGAACTTCAGCTTGGGGTTGTTCAGGCACGATCGTAGTTCTGAGTCATCTTCATATTCTTCAACAAGTTTATTGTAGTCGATAGTCGATTTTAGTAGTTCGACTTCTTCTATCCGTGATAGCGCGTCAGCTGCCTCGTTCTTATCGCCGTGAATATATTTGATATTTGCACAGAATTGGCTTATATAGTGAAGTTGTCGTTCTCTTCTCGGCGTGTCGGTACTGTTCGGCGTTCTTGTGAGTGCGTACGTTAGAGGTTTGTGATCGGTGTATATTATTAGTTCGTTGCCCTCTATTAGCCGTCGTAGATGTTGGACAGCGGTGTACATAGCCAATAATTCGCGATCGTACACGCTGTAGCGTCGCTGCGTCTCGCTCATTGTCTTTGAGTAGAATGCGAGAGGTTTCCACACGTTGTCGACTTTTTGTTGAAGAACGGCGCCGATGCTAGTGTTCGATGCGTCGGTAAACAAACATAGCGGTTCGCTAGGTACCGGGTGCGTTAGCGTAGTTGCCTCGAGTATGCTTTGGCGGCATTTCTCGAACGCTTCTTCGGCTTCAGGCGTCCAGGAGATTGGTGATTTATCGTTCTTTTTGCTATTATGTAGGTATTTGTTGAGAAGGTTTTGGTGTTCGGCTTGATGAGGTAGGCAACTGCGGTAAAAGTTTAGCATTCCCAAAAATCTTCGTAATTCTTGAATCGTTGTTGGTTTCGGGTAGTAGGTTATAGTTTGGATGCGGTCTTGTGTGGGTTTGATTCCTTCTTGTGTTACTTCATATCCGAGAAATTGTATCTTGTTCATGCCGAACTCGCATTTTTCGATATTTAGTGTAACGCCGTAGTTGTTCAATCGTTTGAGCACTTGATGTAGGTGGCGCTGATGCTCTTCTTCATTATTTGAGTAGACGAGTAAATCGTCGACGAAACAAAATACAATATCGTCGAGTCCTCGCAATACTTCGTGCATAAAACGTTGAAATGTTTGACCCGAGTTGCGTAGGCCAAACGGCATGCATGTAAATTCGAAAAGACCGAATGGCGTTGTAATGGCAGTCTTGGCAGCGTCTTCTTCATTTATTGGTATGGAATAATAGGCCATCTTCATGTCGAGTTTCGAAAAAACTTTCTTCCCATGTAGTTGGTACGTAAAGTCTTGCATTCTCGGAATTGGGTAGCGGTCGGGTACAGTCGCGGCGTTAAGTCTTCGGTAATCGCCGCATACACGTAATGAGCCATCTTTTTTCTTGACGACGTGTAATGGGCTGGCCCATGGGCTTTTAGAAGGTTTACAAATACCCATCTCCATCATCTTCTCAAATTCAATTTTTGCTGCGTTGTACTTGTCCGGAGGAAGTGGGCGTGGCCTTGAGTAAATAGGTTGGCCTGTTGTTTCTATGTGGTGTTTCACGTCGTGTTTTGCAGAAGTCTTGAGTGATATAGGTCGCAGAACATCTGGATACTTCCTCAGTATGTCGTGGTATGCATGGTTACGGTCGATTAAGTAGATGGCTTCTTCTGTGGCTTGAATTCTTATGGTGTTCACGGCGAGATCGGTAACGCGGTCGATGAGTTTCCGATGATGTAAATCGACTAGTAATTTGTGATTTACTAGGAAATCTGCGCCCAGTATTGATGTCTTGACGTCAGTGACGACGAATGTCCATTTAAAGCTTCTACGTAAACCTAGGTTGAGCTCGAGTGTACGCTCTCCGTAGGTACGTATTTGTGTGCCGTTTGCTGCGAATAATTTGTAGGTACTGTCTACCGGCTTCGAATATTTCTTGTTTTTTGCTGCTAAAACTGATATGTCAGCTCCGGTGTCAACGAGAAACTTCTCTCGGTTGTTGATATCGATGATGCAGAGGCGGTAACTTCGTTGGCTTACATCGACTTCCGCCACAGTCGACGTATGTTCTAGTTTTCCTTTTTGATTCTAGAACAAGGTGATTCGCATTTGCGTGCTTCGTCACCGAATCGGTAATGATAGTAGCACACCCAATCAGCGTCGCCCGGTTTGCTTGATCCGCGGGAATTTTGGCGCGAAGTACCGCGGCGGCGCGACCGCGATGTGTAGCGAGAATGTGAGCGAGAGGGGCGGGCGTGCGCCGCGCGTTGCTGCTGGTTTGCACGTAGCTCGGCGATTTCAACTGATAACCTCTCGATTTGCTTTGATAGCATATCCTTACTTGCAAATTCGTGATGGCTAATGATGAGTGATGACTTCCGCAGCTTGGCGCGGTTGTTGTGGAGACTGCGGCCACTGATGCTGGTTCGAAGTGTTCCATCATTTTGTCGGCCATCGCAGCCAGGACTTCGAGCGTGGATTCTGTGTTCACAGAGATCACGGCGCGAACTTGCGTGGGTAGCTGATTGAGCCACATCACTTTGAGCGCTTCGTCTGACATAAGTTTGCCGCTCAAATCGCGCATCTTGCGTAGTAGTTGGCTAGGCTTCTGGTCGCCGAGTTCGAGCCCGGCGAGCAATTTTTGCAATTGGCGATGGTCCGACTCTTGGTATGTCGATATCAGCCTGTTCTTCAGTGTGCTGTATTTTCCCGTGGCAGGTGGATTCAGAATTATGTCACCAATCTGCTCCAAATCACTGTAGCCCAGCAGTGGGACGACGAGGTTAAATTTCTGATCTTCTCCGATCTTGCTTCCGGCGATGGCGGTTTCGAATTGTGCGAACCATAGTCGAGGGTTTTGCCGGTAAAATGATGGCAAACGCGCAGGCAGCGATATGGCAGCGACGTCGCTCTTCACCGTAGCGGCACCGTGGGCATCGCAGAAATCCTCGCTCTGGTCGTCCTTTGACATTTTCTTGCTTGACTGTTCTTCTATATTTAAATAGCGGGGTCACCAATTTAAGGGGGGTGAGCGAGGTATCTTGATTCAAAGACGTGTCCGGATGATCTGTGTTTATTTGGTAAATTGCCCTCTTTATATTTACATTCATTCTAGTTCAAGTAATGCTTAGCCTAAGATATTTACAAATTCATATTTGATAGCATTCGTCAGATGTCGCTCGATGCGCCGCGCATGCGCCGCGCATGCGCGGAGCGCGCACAGTCGAGGCGCGCGCCTCGCGCCTCGCGCCTCGCTAGACTATAAGTAGATGCAGGCGCGCCGCGCGCGTCCTTTCCTCGGGCTGCCGGCGTTGCGTGAAGATCTCTGCGTGTCATCGCGTCGTGTGTCGCCCTGTTGCGCCGCGTGGCTTCTACCTCTGCTGCTTCGGTGATCTTCACGCATGTCGTCAGCCTTGAGCCCAAACGTTCTTTTCAGAGCGAACTTCTTGTTTCTTAATCGAATTTGTCAAAACGCAGGTAGGTATCAGTTATGCAGGAGGTACGGTAAAGGTATGGTTGGTTCTGGTACTGGAGGTAAATGACTAGCTCTGTGTCACTACACTGTGTATATATGTGTACTTTTTGGGTGAATAAAAAGCGTGAAACTCGTGTCATCGTCATCGCACACTTCCTATGAGCTATATGTATACTGTGTATATATGTACATAGATATATCGGCAATGAGATGAACTTGTTGCATGGTATACAATGGACTGAAATCAGTTACAGAATACTAGTTCGATAAAAAGCTGTAAGTATATAATATCTGTCCGGTTTCAACCTATTATAATGGAAACATCAAAATAAGTTCTACTGTTTAGCCGCGAAATAATGACGAAGCAATTAAATTAAACAAACAAATGAAAGGCATCAGTTAGATAAATTGGGGTATTTTTACCCGTAAATATTGTACTGTGACATTATGAAAACATTCTCACAATCTTTTATCGATATTATAACATAGAAATATCGATAAGGGCTGCCCTAGTAGACGCCATTTTATCCTCTCAGTAAAGTGTAGGTATGGCACGTTTTTCTTGTAGGTATGCCAAGTCCATGTTTTATGTCAATGCCCAAAACGTGCTAAGGCAACACTGGTTGTCAAGTCAAATTCAACAAAATGATTATTCTCCTTGAAAGTTGCAAGTGTTAAAAATAACAAAATGTATTCGACCCTTCATATCGCTATAATATAAAAATATTTGCCATGTGAACGTTTTTCAGGAAAAGGGAGCTTGTTAAAACATAATCAATTAATTTTATCGCTAAAACAAACCCAGAGAAGTCATGAAAAACTTCTGAGCGAATAAAATAAAGCATTTATGGCCGCCATCGCCATTTTGTTTCATGGCGACGAATCGACGATTGATCCTACGTGGGAAAGAGGTTCTTGAACGAAAAAATTTTAAGCGCGCGCTCCTCTTTGAACTTTGTTTAGTTTCAACAAACAATTTGACGGTGTTATTGAAGAATTGTTCGTGAAAATGATTGAGGAGTCAGAATTAAATGTGCTTGTGTCTAACGTACTGAGCGAAAATCGGTACAGCCATTGCAGGTTATGCCTGAAAGATATAAAAGAACATTACGTTCGTTTTCTTGATTCTGTGTCGTTGGACGCCTCGAGTGGGGTTTATCAAGCGCTTTCTGAAATACTAACTAAACTATTAGGGGCTGAAGTAAGTTACATTAAATTAGGTTATTATTCAGGCATGGAACAGATTTTGGTTGCCTACGTGAAAGTTAAAATTAAGTTTGACATTACGATACTTAGAACCCTTAGGCCCTTAATACAGAACCTCGATCAAGACTCAAGCATTAGGTACTTAAAACTAGTTTCAACCAATCAAGAGTTTTAAGTAATGCTTGTGTTTTGAGCCAGTTCTGAATACAGGCCTTAGAATGTCAAAAGATTTCTCTATTCTATTCTTTTTAACATAAGAGAATGACCGCTTGACTAGGCATCCTGTTTTTTTTAAGTATAGACTAATGTTGAGGTCATTGACATACTTATTATATTTTTGTCAAAAAAACAAATACCTAGTCCTGGTATTGTTATCTAAACACAAAATATTACTATTTTCAGATCTGTGAAGAGATTGCTGGGATTGATGCAGTGTGTATGCCATGTGTAGACAAAGCACTTGAATCATTAAAGTTCCTACAATCATGTGAAAAATCGACCATTGTACTAAATAATGTCTTTAATAATCTCTCCAACACACTGAATGTTGATATTGGCACCACAAGTGCAGATCATACTCTGTACATATCAGTCAGTGAACATGAATCTCAACTTATTTTGGTTAACAATGAAGCAAAGAAGAAGAAAGCTCGAGCCGCTAATATTTTTCAATGTACTATATGCAATGAACAATTTGAAGACATAATGGAGCTCAGAGTACATAACATATCAACTCATGCTATACTCACATGTGAGAAATGCTATGATGAAGTAAGTGATGAGAGTGAACTGGCTGCTCATGAAGACAGTGATTATAAATATGAATGTCCCGAATGCAATCAATTTAGATGCACGGAGGAAAGTTTGAAACAACATCAGGATAAAGCCCATGGAGTGTTTGTTTGTAAGGACTGTGGCAAGTCTTTCAAAAGTGTAGATAAGCTGCAGATCCATGAACAAAAACACATCTCCAAAAGTGAATGTCCTAAGTGTGGCAAAAGCTACAACACTAAAGGATTCTTCTTGAAACATGTCAAGTTATGTCTGGAAGACCTGTTGGATCCACATCCAATAAGAAGTAAAATTGAGAAAACATATTTTTGTGACAAGTGTGGAAAGGGGTACAGTACTCCAGGGGGTTTACGGGTCCACAATAGATTTGTTCATGGTAATGCCAAGCCACATACTTGTAAATATTGTAATAAGCAGTTCACTGCTCCAAGTTACTTAAAGGTGCACATGGTGAAGCACACTGGTGAAAAGAATTTCAAGTGTGACCTGTGTAGTAGACTGTTTGTGTCTAAAGAGGCATTGTTGTACCATACTAGGAGACACACAGGGGACAAACCATACAGTTGCACATTTTGTGACGAGAAGTTTGTGAATGCCTCTGCTAGGGCTGAGCATATAAAGTTCAAACATGTTGGTCCAACCCTTATGTGTGAGATATGCTCTCGCAAATTCTTCACCCCTAACTTCTTGAAGCAGCATATAAGGAAACATCATGATCCTTCCAACAAGCTTTATGCTGGCAGGAGTCTAATACCACCTAATGTTCCAGCTGTTGAGAATATGAGAGTTCGGTTTATAGACTGATATCAAGAACTATGGTGGCTCATCAAAAGCTGTCAATCAATAAAAGCTTGTGTTACTATTTAGTATGTAATATACTTAAAATCATTGATTCAAGTGGGTTTTTCGGGAATCATAAAACAATATATTATTTATTAGTACATTATAATGCAGATAGTTTAATTTCAATAACACGGATTGTGTGCCAGACCTGTTTCTATCTGCAAGCCTTAGTACACATTGATTTTCTCCTGTTTATGCTACCCCTGAAGAAAGCTTGTGTATCTAGCTGTGGCCCTCAGTCCAGATGCACATGCTTATGTAATGTCTATTTGTTTATTTCAATGTATTTATGAAGGGCGAAAATCAATAATTATTGAATTTAATATTATAATATTTTAGAAGTTAGGACTGCTTTTATATTAAAACAAACATAATCTATACTTGTGATGTTTTATTTAACCGCTGTACTCAGAGATGTAGAAGTAATTGGTACGTAATGATGATTGATTACTTTTATGTCACTGAGTACAGCATTAGCTTTAATAGACCAGCATATCTTAGCATCACACTCACTATATCCAGATGTATGTTAGCGATTGCCAGTCAACAAAAGGATTGTTTGCAATCTGCTATGTTGACTATTTGACTATCATTAATGGGGCACAACTGTTATTAATAAATTACTAAGTGTTAAAATATTAATCTCTAGATTAACTTCTCAATAACAAAAATTTTTTGCTCATCATTCATTGTTAGATTTTTCCGACGAAAAATGTGACACAAGCTGGCTTAATTTTACCTCTCACTAGTCACTAATGAGTTAATGAGATACAATAAAATTTTAATAGTTATAACTCGTATCTAAATGTAACCAAATTCTTGCTGAAGACTTAATACCTTGAAGAATCAAGTGCCTCCATATATTGATCTTTCAAAATTTCATAAAAATTTTGTTTAGTTGTATGAGCACACTTTCCAATATTGCATTCCAAATTCTAGGCATCTGTCATTCTCATCAACATTCACATTGATAACAACTTAGATATATTTGGGTACTGCTGTGACTTATTATTTACACTTATACTAATATTTGGATAAATTGCAAATGGCGCTTCTGCTTCAGGGACGAACAATTTGCTATGAGGATTATAGTGTCTTTGAACATGTTTCCTCAACTGATGTCCTGTGACGAACTTGACGTGGCAGACGTGACACTCTTTCGTAGGACCGAAATGCTTCCGCCGCTTGTGTTCCATCCTCCGGGAGGCCGACAGAAAGCTTTCATTGCATAAGTCACAAGGAAAAGGTCTTTCGCCTGTGTGAAGCCGTGTGTGGTAAACTAAAGCTGCCTGGGTCACAAATTTCCCACCACAATGACCACAGTGGAAGTTCCTCGCCTTGGTATGTTTCACGATATGATTGTTTAATCTACTTTTAGCATCAAACTTTTTCTCACACCAGTTACAAGATAGGACAGTTCCAAATCCATGATCTGTTTTCAAATGCGTTCGTAATCCGTTCTTTGTAGCATAGCCTTTGTTGCAAATATCGCAAAAGAAGCTCGGTTGCCTCTCTTCTAGTTTGCCACAAATTCTTAAGTGTAATTTAAAGGTGTGCTTGTTAAGGAATGCTTTGCCACAGCGTGGACATGTATTGACTTCGTGTTTGTTTAAATGCGCTCGTAAATCTCTCTTCGAGGGGAACTGAACAAAGCACAATTTACATATTGCTGCCACATGATATAGTTTGTCATGCAATGTCAGCATTTTGTTTGTGCTAAACATTTTAGAGCATTTCGGACATTTTAATTTTTTAGGATAATGTACTCTTTCACTATGTTCATCAAGTTGTAGTTGTGTCGCGAAAACTTTAGGGCACTGCATGCAAGGATGCTTGGAGTTGCTGTGAACCTTCATATGTTTGACCAGATGGCAGTTGGAGCTAAATCGTTCCCCACATTCTTCACATATAACATTCGTTTTTTTTTGCTTCTTCACTCGATAACGTTTATCTTTTACAAGTTCTCTTATTTTGCTAAGGGCAGTTTTTTTACTCCTAAGAGTGTGCCGTTTTCGGCTAGTGAACATGAGATTTTCATTATCCTTTATCATTAAGTATACAGTTTGAACGCCTAGCTTGGGACCTATAGTTGATGATTGGTCTAAACTTGTGCCGAGTCTGTTTAGGATTGTGTTCCAGTTGTCATTGGAGGACTGACACAATTTTTGGAATAGGTAAGAGTTAATGGTCATAGTGGCACAGTTCATACACAGGACTTGTGGCAAAGAAGGCTCCTCGACAACCTGGAACAATACATTTTAGAATTACAAACTGCCTCGTTGGTCTCGTGGTCCCAATCGCTACTGCGTAACATGAGGTCCTGGGTTCGATTCCCAGGTTGGGCAGTGTCTTTGAGTTTTTCTTTCTGGAATTTCTCAGTAGCCGCCCGGAGTCTGGATTTGTGCCTGGTTGATGGCAATAGGCTCGCCCCCTATTACATGGGACTTAAACATAACTGGCGAAATGTGGGTGTTACTATAGGTACACTTCTGCCCCACCCTTCAGGGAAACAAGGCGTGATGTTATTTTATGTTCTTTAGGTCATGAGCTATCCGGATATCAAAAAATATTTGGACTTTTAAGGGATGAAAATTAATTTGCTGTTACAATAGATACTAATCTTACCTTCAGTAATTTACTGATAGATACTACACAGCCTAAATTGCTGGGTCTAGAAACTTGAAGTTTGTACGAGTTCCTGAGAGTCGATACTAAGGAAGGATTTTTTAAAAGATCCATTCTTTCAAGGATTTAAATAGGGGATGAGATTATATGAAAGTTCGTCATTTTTGCCCATAGAAAATCCCATCACTCGGCTTAAACAGAAATAATGTCATCAATATACCTACTACTTCTTTTTTATTGAGGCATTTGAGGAAACTTTCCAAAATTACTCTGTAAATAACTGTTGTTTTATATACTTACACCTAGTTCGCGGAACATATCCACAAAAGTGAGAGTTTCATCCAAATATGACCTCTGAAGCCGTACAATGTCTTCAAAGGATACTTCTTGTTGCTCCGTCGAAGAAAAACATAACCTACAAACGTGTTCAGATTCACTCGTCAAGAATTTAAGAGCTGGTAAAGTTATGTCTGCTTCTGGTTCCATTTTAATTCAGAAATCTTAGCAGATTGACCACAAAATTCAACTGCATTTAGAATAAACAAAATATATAAAATAGCAGTTTCATTTCATTCGTTTGACATTTTTGTAGTTTTGTTTGATTTGACAGGAACTGACAGGAAGAATCTTTTCTTTCACTTTTTCTTTCTGTTCACAGACTACGGATACTACGTTCACTAAGCATTGTTGCGTTCAAATGATGACGCTCGCCCTTCAATTCTTCATAATGGCTTTTGTGGAAGACACCACAATTTAGCCAATATCAATACTTATTTTATCGTTTTACAAATCCGGTGGATCCGCAAAACCAGCCCGCGAAATTCAAATTCTCTTATGTGTTTTGCAATTTGCAGCTCAGTGTCAAGTTGTATCTTATGGAATTATAATCATTAATCTCAATTGTGATTTCATGAAAAAGTCATTCAATGGAACAAATCTTACTTAGACTTGTTTGTTTATATTAGCCGCATATCGGGGCGTAGGAATTACAGGCAGGCAAGTGCCGGCTTTAGAGTGGGCACAACTACTAGGTGCCAGGATTTTGAAGGGATTTCAGGCGACGCATTCCATGAAAATGAACTGTGTGTAATCCTAATCATTATCCTCATAATTATTTTTATACGTTGTTTTGTTTATGTTCAATACCTATCTTTGTTTCTAGTAGAATTGACCGGTTGACCCTGTATCGACCAGACCCGGCTGCTCAATCAGAAGCCCGTTTATACAAATACTCGCACATGCTCCACACTTCAAACATAAGTCGCCTGGTATTGCGACTTATGTTTCAGCAGGCCCAATTAACATGTGAGGCCTATCCTGCACATTACTAGAGAGGCGAGCACACGGACCATAACCTTCTTGACGCTACCGTCTCCGGCCTTGGTCTGGTCGAACAACGAACTGACCAACAGGTCTTATCTCATGGTGGCTGGAGATGGCGTTTCAGAAGAGATGGATCCGCACCCAGCTGGGCGCGGATCCATCTCTTCTGAAACGGGTGGGGGGTTATTGGAACAATGTCTTTTCCTCTCTGTCCTCCTTTGTGATAGCTAGTTTGATCTCTGACTTGATATTTGTTTTTGAATTATGTTAATTATGTATTCATGTAATATGTTTACTTTTATGTTTAGTTTTACCTGTTAATTACTGTCATTGGCGCAAGCCGTTGTAATTATATATTTTATTATAAATAAATACCACCACCGCGCTTTGTCTTTGATCAGATCTCATTCTCATTACGGTTACAAAATTACACTTCGAAAAAAAGCACACGGTTGGGCGTGTACTTTTTTTAAAAAGCGGGCGTTGAAAAATAAGAATAAGAATAATTTATTTAGCAAAAAGAAGTAATACAATGCATGTTACGTTATTATGATATTACATTTGTGCTCATTTTTTTGTGAATAATGACCCCGATGCTAGGAAAATCCTGTGTTATAGGGGCCATCCATTCGTCCGCTAAGATTTTTTTACAAAATTAGGAAATCTAAAAAGTGTAACAGCAGCAAATTGTGTGTGAGTAAGCGCGTGTGATGTGGTGTTATGGGGAAAGTGTATGAATGTGTGATGTGTGTTGTGTATGAGTGTGTGATGTGTGTTGTGTATGAGTGTGTGATGTGTAATGTGTGTCGTGTGTGTGTAGAGAAGGTGTGTGATTATGTCTGTGGTTGTGTAAGCGTTCGTGATACTAATAATTATTTATTTGTATGTGGGTTTCATCAGTGCTTCTGTTTCATCATAATCTAGGGTGAGGAGGAATTCTTTAGTATTTTTTTTACATTTGTGTGTATTTAGTGTGTGTATATTATGTTTTTGATGTATTTTATTGTATATAAGGGCACTTAGATAGGGATAGTGACGTCTAGCGAATGTAGTTTTTGTATGTGTTGTGGGACAAGCCGGTTTGGGTCTTCTTCTTACTGTCGGGCTGTTATTTATGCTGTATGGAAGAGTCGCGTGTTTTCGCATGACTGCGCGTAGTATATATAGTTGTCGAACCGTTGGTGTTTTAAAATCCCTGTAAAGTTGCCGCGTTGGGAATCTGAAGGATCTTTTTAAAATGACTTTAATTACGGCTCTCTGGGCTCTTTCCACCTGTATAATGTCGGTCTTGGCGGCTCCTCCCCAGGCAGTGATGCAATAGCTCAGTACTGATTCGGCTAGTGCCGAGTAAACAATCTTAAGGATTTCGATGTTTGCCCTTAGCTTCTTAAATAGAAAAATAAGTTTTCGTATTCGTGCGGACACTGTTTGTAAGTGTGTTTTCCAGGACAGGCAGGCATCTAATTGAAGGCCGAGGTATCGTACCACTGGTGCTCTAGTTACAACGGGGCATGTGCAAATGGGGAGAAGGTTGGAACATTTGTGGGCTTTAATTAGTAATGAACCGTCTTGTGGTAGAGTGGAACGTCTTGAGCCAAAGGTGATAAAATTAGTTTTCGCAACGTTTAGTGTGAGACTGTTTTGCTCTAGCCATAACATCACTTCACCGAGTCCCTTTTCGGCCGTCTCTTTAGCTGAAGCCCAATTACGGCCATAAGATAGAATTGCCGTGTCATCTGCGTAGGCTATTATTTTTGTGGATGGAAGGGATAGTTCACAGAGTTCGTTGACGTAGATCAGAAAAAGGAGAGGGCTGAGCAAACTTCCTTGTGGGACTCCGATAATCACCGGGTTTGCTTCGCTAACGTACTCCCCCATCCTAACGCACTGCATCCTATCAGTAAGAAATTTTTTAAATAAGTCGTGAGCGATTCCTCGCACTCCGATGGATTCAAGTTTAGAAAGAAGTAGAGGAACAGACACTGTATCGAATGCCTTCGAAAGGTCTAGGAAGATTCCTAGACACTTGAACTTATTGTCGATTTTGTCAACTACAAAATCTAGTAAAGATGTCACCGCGTCCTCTGTGGATAGTCCGCGTCTAAAACCGAACTGGTTTTGGGAGATAATTTTGTGTTTGTTTAGGTAGTTATTAAGGCGTTTGTACATTATTCTTTCCAGAATTTTGGAGATTGCTGGAAGGACTGAAATTGGGCGATAGTTCGTGACCATGTTTCTGTCACCCGACTTGTATATTGGATGTACGATGGCTTTTTTTAGAGCGCTGGGGAATATACCTGTAGATATGGCCAGGTTACAAATACGTGTGATAGGTGGAACCAGGATATGGCTAGCGTGTTTTAGCAATTTTGGTGGGATGCCGTCCCAACCGGTAGCACTGTCAATCCGGAGGCTGTTTATAATTGAGTTAACCTCTTCTTCGTCTGTTTCCAGAAGAACCATTGAGTTGGCTGTATTTTGTTGGTGGATGTCGACTGACTGAGGGCAGTTTAAGCTAGGTATATTGTTTGCAAGATTTATACCAACGTTTGCAAAGTACGTGTTAATTTTGTTCACGGACTTAGTAGGGCAGTTTTCAATTGACAGGAGTTCTGTTGATGTCGAACGCACGCTTTTGGTGTCAGTTACACTGCGGACAGTTTCCCACATTTTTTTAGGGTTGTGTTTAGATTTTTGAAATTCCTTTTCTTCATAGTCTGATTTTATTCTTTTTAATAAATCATTGCAGAAGTTGCGATATCGTAAATAGGTTAATTTTAAGGTCTGGTTATTCGGCTCTTTACTTGTATTATAGTGCATTCTGTCCCTATTACGTATACATCTTAAAAGACCTGTAGTTATCCAGGGCTTTATAATTCTTTGTTTGCATGGGATTGTTCTATAAATAGTATTTTTTATTAATATGGGGGAGACTATATTTAGAAATTCATTGGTTGCTAGGTTGGGCTCATTCGTTGCATTTAGAATAGAGAAGTTACAGTTTTCGATATCAGAGATGGCGCCTGAAATATTAAGGAAAGATGTGTTAACTTTATTGTTAATAGGTTTGGGTTTCTTATTTTCTAGATTTAGCAAGACTGCAAAGTGGTCTGTTATCGATGTTTTTAATATTAAAGTAGTCGCTTTGTTGTTGGTTTTTAATAGGATATGATCTAAACAGTTATGCAGGCGAGTAGGAAGAAGGTGGGCTGGGAGAAATCCGTGAGATGCAGTCATGTTTAGGTATTGTAAAGAGCGTGGGTCATTGCTATCAGGGCTGATATTGATGTTTACATCTCCGATAATTGTGGTCTGATTATGATTTTTAAGGTCAAGAATAACATTATTTAGCTGGTCTAGGAATGGGTCAATGTTTCTTTGTGATGGTGGTCTATATAAGGCAATGATAGTTAGGTTTTTTTCTATGGAGCAGGTTAGGCAACTGGCGTCAGGGAAAGTCGGTTCAGTTGTAGTGTAACGTAGATTATTCCTAATATATAAGACTAGGCCATCGTTTTGGTTAATTAAACTTTGGGTTTGGTGCGATGAGTATCCATCCAAAATAGGGATGTTTCCTGCTTTTTTAAGCCAGCATTCAGATAGCACAATTACGTCGCATGTTATTTTCATTGAGACTAGGAGACATCTAAGTTCGTCAAAATTTTTAGTGATACTTCTGATATTTAGGTATTAAATATAAAGCGCACGGGGCGCTAATATTCCTAGTAAGGTCAACCCTGCGATACACAACACTTTGAAAATCGTGCGTATGTACCCAGTAGCGCCTGTCCGGGGCCCGGGCGACAAAACTAAATGGGGGTCCCCCCGCCCAGGAATGAATGTTGAAATATTTAGCACGCTGTCTCGAAAAGGTTAGGTTTTCTTTTGTCTATTGATACAGAAATAGGAGATACTTTGTCGACAGCAGAAAAGCTAGAGCATCAGATGAATAGAGGAAGGTAGAGCGAGCGAAGCGAGCTCAAAATTTTTGCATACTTTACATTTTGTTTGAACATTTATTCAGAAATAGGAATTACATGCTTATGGAGCCCCCAACTACAAACTGCCGTATACTTACTGAACATATTTTGTTCTTGTTTGGGATTTGAATAATAAGTATTTCTCGAATTTTGGGGGCCCCTCAGGACCGGAGGCCGGGGGCGGACTGCACCTGCCGCCCCGCTAGTGTATTAAAAAAAAAAAAAAAAAACATTTATTTCAGACGTAGTCCATATACTGTTAGTCACACAAGAACCTATAAAACTATTGTTACAGGAGAGCCAGTTTATGCCAAGCCCTGGACGCGTCCACCCGCAGTGTGTAGTCGCATCCAGTGCCGCCACATCGGCGAGTCCCAGCGGCCCACGAACACGCTCAGAAGGCTGTTCGAGCTGGCCCGCATGCGCTTCATAAGTGACGCACAACGCTTCCGCATGATGGCATGAAAACCATCCACACTTTTCACCACAAACATTGTTGAAGCGCTGCAGTGGCGCGGCAGCCCGAGCAGTACTCTGAACGCGTTATTAAACTGTACTCGCAGGGCGCTGTATGTACGCTGCGTGTACTTAGTCCACAAGATTGACAGAAGGCCTTAAATAATGTCACCTTGACTTGCTCGGTACACCGTGCAAACCTGCGGGCCAGCATGTTACTGCAGATATTTAAAATTAGATACTCTGTTTAAGCTGGCACCGCAAAGATACAAGGGAGGCACATTAGCGGGGGATTTATTACCAGCCTTAAACACCATCACTTCACTCTTCTTCACATTATATCTGAGTCCATGGGTTTGTGCATACTTTTCACAAATATCTAGCAGTCTGCGCATGGCACTGATTTATGGGCTCAGCAGCACCATGTCGTCCGCGTAGCTAATATTCCATAGTCCATCTATGTGGCACCCTATGCTTGTTCTGCTGAGCTCGCCGATCAGTCCGTTCATGTATATGTTAAAGAGACGGGGAGAGGTTAACCCCCCCTGCCTCACCCCGCACTCCAACCCATACACGTCCGAGTGTGATCCTGCCCACCGCACAACATTCCTTTGACTCGAGTACCAATATCTCAACATTGCAACAACATCACGTGGCACATCTGTTTCATTTTTCATCTTTTGCCACAATACATCATATGAGACTAAATCAAATGCCCTGGACAAGTCCAGGTAACATGCATAGACTGTATTCCTGGCTGTATAATACTGCACAGTCTGCTTGAGGCACAGGATGGCACTCTCGGTCGACAGGCCTGGTCTAAATCCAAATTGAGCATCATGAAGTTCTATGTGCCTATCCAGGTGTTTGTCAAGCAGACTGTCCAGCACTTTTGCTATCACAGTAGCCAGCGAGATGGGTCTGTAGTTTGCCGGGTCTGAGACATCCCCGGTTTGGTTTTTTATAACCGGAACAACCACAGTATGTATAAGTTCATCCGGTAGGTAACAATGACTCATACATACGCTGAAAAACATAGCAAGTACTCAAGACAAATGAAAAAAAGCATATTTCAAATGCTCAATGCTGAGACCATCATGACCAGGGGACTTACCTCGCACTATTTTATGAATTACGGATGCAAGATCCTTGGCACAAAATCGAACAGTAACGTCATGATCTCAGCACCGCGTGTCAGGTCAGTCGGGCCTGCAGGAGGAGATTCCACCCTAAAATGACGCTGAAACAGGTTGGCTATATCACAAGTCACATGCACGCCCGCAACGCTCACAGGTAGACTCGATTTCGGGTTCAATTTATTTGTCTGTTTCCAGAATTTACCAAATTGTTTATTCGAATGATGCTGTGTAATTATATCTAACTTGATTTGTTTTTCATTATCTTGACAAAATTTTACCCGAGATTAAAAAAATCGCCTCGTTTCGCATATACCATGGGTACTTTATTTATTATCTTTGCTCATTATAGCCGGCAGGCATTGCAGTTCGAATAATCGAAGTAAGTATGTACCTATCCAGTCAAACTTTCTGTGTAGCACGAACTAGTTGCAAAACATTTAATTAAACGGGGAACCAAAAGGTAAGTTTTAAAAGGATAAAACATTAACTTGTTCATGAACCTCCCTAATCATAAACGTTGCTTAAAGTTAAGTAATGATTAGCGACTGTTTAACCATACATTTCTGACGTTTAAACGTTTCTTACCTTTAAGCAACGTTTATAAATAAGGGGGTATAATAATGAAGTAATATTTAAGTATCCTAATCCTAGATATTATTATTAAGTACTTAGTCTGGCCATAAATAGTTACAATAAAATTAAGAAAGATATTATATTTGAATTTGGAATCTGTCATTTTTATACATTTCATTCATTGAGTTTTCTAATTTTGGCGCCAATACACTGTACAATATTTTGCGATATTAAAATGGAGTGGGGCGATAAAGAAAACCGAATCACTGTGATTGCATTACACAAAGTTGGTATGGCGCAAAATGCATTTTTTTAAACCGATCCCGAGAATTTTGTTAATCTGGTATGATCCAAACTCAAACTCAAACTCAAACTCAAAGCATTTATTTCAATTAAACCATTTACAGGCATTTTTGAATTGTCAAGGAGTCAGTCAGTCAGAAATATGAAGCTAGTTGCCCATTCCAAAGCGTAGGTTCCTATGGAGAAGAACGGGCAAGAAACTCCACGCTCCAAACCTAAGATATGAGGGTTCAAAAGAACGACGAAGCGCTTCGAGCCTTCGAGAAAAGGTACCGACGCCAGCAGGTCAACCTACCCGAAACTGTAAAATTTTCCCAATCATCTTTGAACCTTGATTGTGAACTTTGATGTTGAAAATCCATTGAAGAAATTAGACAGATTGTAGTAGGTTGATGTGCTGGCGTCTGTACGTAGTGCCCTTGCGCTTCGCTTGTCTCGTCTTGGCGGGGGCACTGCCGTGCCCCCAGACACAATTCTCTATCGTCGTGGAAACCCAAAGCACATTTAATCAGAGTTTATTAATTTGTCACATTCATTTTGCGATAATTTTCGTTCGAGAAACTGGCTATAGGTATTCTAAAAATTATATTATCTACCTACTTACTTATCTGTGACTGTGATCAATGTGATCATTCCTAAAAGTGAATCATACTTTAGCTCAGTTTACTCTGTGTTTATTTTTAAGTATTTTGCAGCTATTGTGTTGCCAGGTTCCCAGTGCAAGTGTTCTGCTAGCAGCTGGCTGCACATGTGCATTTAACTACCTACCGTAGCAAGTATGCAGTGAATTCATGGCATTATTGCGAAACTGAAATTTTCAAGGTAATATTGCACTAAATGTCCAATATATATACTTGTTATTGTTTTAGTGTCAATTTCACAGATGAAACCGAATGCGATCGCACATCTAAACTGCGTTCAAGAGCTGTCAGTGTCAAAGTGTCAATATTACCACAATGATGACACTGATTGCTGATAGGTCTTGAACGTGGTTTATAAGTGCTGAACTTGTTCAGTTTCATTGGTGAAGTCCGCCCGCCGCCCGATATATTACTTTCCTCTAAGATTCCGCCCAAAGAGTAATTTTAAAGGTGTTGTTCCAACGTAGGAAGACAGGAGGTAGGAGGTAAACAGATTGATAAAGTTAAGACGAGAAAGCGCAAAAGAGGCCATTCATTACAGACCAGATATGAAAAAATCTAAGAAAAATATATTACCAACGGGTAAAATTGTAACAAATAATTTAAGACTATCTTTTTTTTTTGTTCTGTGTAAATATGTAAATAAAATACTCAAACTAAATACCTTTGACATGTGTTAAAAATATTAGAAACCAAGTACCTACTCATACGCAATTCTTTTTCATTTAGCCGTATCTAGTTATATTGGGGCCGCGTTGTTTCTAAAATGGTACCAAGGTCAATGTATGTATTTATTTTTGTGCATTTTCGTAGACAGTTCCTCACGTTCGATTGACCTGGGAATTCAAACAAGGTATCATGCAAACTATCATCATTGTATTACTACTATTATCATTTGTAATTTGCTCAGTCCTTTAATGAAATCTCTCGTAAGTGGTGATCAAGTACGAAAATACATTTCTACCTGTTACGTGCAGATCTAGACAACAGCAGGTCAACCTACCCGAAATTGTCAAATTTTCCCGATCAACTTTGAACCTCATGTTTCAGTGATAAAGTTCAAAATCTATTAAAGACATTTATTTGACAGATTATAATAGGTGGATGTGCTGGCGTCTGTACAGTCGGCAACAAAGTCCATTAACAGACACTGCTACTTTTACTTACAAGGTGTAACCTAAATGTTCTTGGTCCTGAAAAGGGGACATTGTACTCATCATAATAAATAACGCAATTTTGTAAAAAATCGGAAGTGCCTATATATAGACTTTCGTTGCTAACCGTATGTACAGTCAGGAATATTAATTGATAATCCAGTTGCCACACTAATGGCAAATTCCTATAATTTACGGACTTTCTTATAATTTACGGATTAGTTAAATTTAAGATTCTTGTATCTTTACCAATAATGAAGTCAAGACCTCATAGCTTTGCATAACCCGAAGGTAGTATCACAGGTGAAATTAGCTTACGAATTTATTTTAAATATGCCTAGTTTGGCAATAAAAAATGCTACCATTGGTAAGCAAAACGATTCGTTTTTTAAAAAGGTACCGAGCCTAGGCCAATCTGCCGTGCTTTAACCATTTCATTCAACTGTCAAAGAATGATAGTTGTGAATTTGAATAAACGTGCAATCTAAGTTGGTACTTAATCAATTTGGACAACAATAAGTTTCCCTGTCTTTACCTAGATAATATATATACTTACATTTTATTTTAAGAACATCGTCTGTTTTCGCACATTATATTCAACGATCGTGTTCATCAGAGTAAATGATTTTTAACATATTTCCAGATGGCGTCTTTCACACCGATCATGTTGTCAGGAGATAACCTGGGCCAACGGCACCGGTGTCTCAACTCCTTAGTTCGTGAGGCTAAAGAGAGCGGAGCATCGTTCCAAGATGTCGAGGACCTGCCCGAAGAGTCTCCAGTCGATCGCCTCTTTAAAATAGACCTCGCCATAGAACTCAAACACGTAGACTACATCATAACTAATTTAAAAGACGATGACATGATATACGTGAGCAGAGCCCTGAAATCAACATGGCTGATAGACCACCGTGACATTATTAACCCTAAATATTTAGAAGATGTTCTCTTCCCAGAAATGATTATGCCAGCAGTTACCAAAATGAAGCACTGGCTTTACATCAATCTACGAGACCCAGCAATGTGTCAGGAGTTCTATCAGCACTACAAAGAGATCACATTTGAGTTTGCTATAAAGTTTCTTAGTCACTGCAGTCATGAGTTCATTCTGGCAGAGGCTCCCAAGATATTGACCAAATTATCCAGTCATTCCTTAAAATTGTTGTGCGAGAACAGTCCCAGTGTCGCCAAGATATATTTCGACTCCTTGGCGACGGATGAAGATGTGAAAACCCGCTATCTCAGACAAGAACAGTCCTACTACAACAGTGTGAAATGCGTACTGAAGTCAGATGCAGATGTGTTCCTCGACATCACGGAAAAGTATTTCAATATGAACAGCTTTAGCAGATTCAGTCCTTTGGCGACTGACTACATCATACGCTGCCATAAAACTAGATTTACAAATAAGTTGGAGCTGTACGTTGCGTATTTCTTGCACATCCCGACTCTTGCTGCTCGACTCAGTGTCGAGGAGTGTCAGGAAATAGTGCTAAATCTAGCTCGAGCAAGTTACTTGCATCATTGGTTCCAGTACAAAGTCGTGGAGCCTCTGATAAAGCGTCTTAGACCCGAGAAAAGAGCGGCGTTCAAGAAACTAGTGTTCGTTGAGAAGAGTGTTGGAGAACGAGTACAGGAATGGCCGTATCCGACACCGGAGTCACCTCCGCATTCCGACTCTTCCCCGCATATATTCGATGACAAGGATTTCAGGCCAATCAGCGAGATGCTTGATTTCATGCGTATGCTGAAAAAAAAGAAATGTTCTCGCTTTGACAACTACATAAGAGACTCATGTGTGAAAGTAAAATCGGACTTAGACCGATTGTTTGATGAATTTCGTTTTACTGGATTCGACCGAGCTCTGCATGACTTAGGGCAACGGTTACGAACTGCAGGTTCTGCGGACAGACGCCGCGATATTTTCCTTGTTCTAGTGAGCAAGAGCGGTGGGCGCAGTGATGCGGTGTCGGCTTTGTTAAGTCTAGCAGCCCGGCACAGCAACGAGCCACCACACACACGCGCCTCCATACTGCGCAGCCTAGTCAAGCGTGCTAACGTCTGGCGCCTGTCTGCAGATGTCTGGCAGCATTTTCTGGACTTCGGGCACGGACTCGGGCTCGACGGCGCACCATCCGAAGCCGCATGCCGTGAGACACTGCACTGCGTCGTGATTCGCCAGTTGTTAGCTGGCGAATGCGCACAAGCCGTCCGCGACGCTTTTCTCAATAACTTTTCAACGCTGTCAGAGTATTCCCTAAAAGTGGATGAGCGAGAGCGCGTTTCTCATGGTCTTCAAAACATGTTGGCAGCGGCTGTCATAGACGCTGAACCAGCAGTCGCCGCAGAACGGCTTTATCAACTGGTCGATGTCATTGAAATATACCACGTTCGAGTCGAGGCAGCATCACCTACGGTGGAAGCAGTGAAGAGCTTAGCTTTGCGTGACGCTGAAGTTGCTCGCTCCTTACTAGAACGGTTATATAACGCGAGGATTGGACGTCGTGAGTTACTTCGAGTAAACTTAAAGTTTCGGTGCGATCAGGGAGCGCTCATGAACGCGCTGCGTCATGACCCTCCTGCCCTCGAACTTGAGAAGGTTACAGATATATTAACTACGGGTCTGTCACAGTTTGACGGATTTGTTTCGAAGCTAGTGATATACTTCAACCAGAAGGAAGACTTTACAATACAACTGAGGAGTGCGTTAAAGGAAAAGATCGCTCAGCAACAGAATGAAAGTTGCAAGAATGTAAAGTTGGCACGACCGTTCACCAGCCTCTTGTACAAAGATTTTGAGAAAGAATTACGTGAGTTAGATGCAGCGGGTAAAGAAAGTGTGAAGTTTGCGGCGGCGCTGAGGGCCTGCTCACACCGAGCCCGGCCTGTCGTCAACTTGGCCGACTGGGGCTGGCGCAAGGCTGGCGTGAAAGCAGTCGCGACGCGAGCAATGCGCTGTCGGGAAATGGAAAGAGCGGAATTAACTCGTGCGTTAGCGGCTGAACGGCGCACGGTAAGAGTAGCCTTAGCACTAAGTATGCGATCTGCGGGCGGGTTACTTCTCGACACCTTCCAATCAGCAGCGAAGCTGCGTCCCGTAGTTGCATTGCATGTGGCGTTGCCGTACTTCCGACACCACGGCGCTTCTGCTGACCCTGGAGTATGGGATATCGTTAAACCCCTGTTTTCAACTGTCGACTTCTCATCCCGCGAAAGGCTTCGTCAGTTACTCCGAAAAACCGAATGGATTCCGCCTAACATCAAACCCGACTACTGCGGAACGTTGTACGTTGTTCTTGAAAAAATCTCCAAATCAGGTTCAGACTTCGTGCTTCGCAAAATTTGCATGCTTCTTCCTGAGGTTAGTGAAGATATAATCGAAAACATTTTGCTTTGGCTGTTAGAGGACGAACCGGAGATACCTTACCCTGCAATATTTGTCAGATACTTGATGTTGTCTAGAAATGACCAGGATTTAGAGACGAGATTCACAAAAGTTGGTGATCGGTTTTTGGAGCGATTAGAAAACTTGCGTTGCGAAGAGAACTCGAATTTCCAACAGAAACTTGATCAAATTATGAAGTGTCTCAAATATAATGCGGCGTTTCTAGACACTAAATACACGTCGTGTTTATCGGTGATAGAGAGGTTCTTAACTTGGACGCAGAAGTTCATGCCGAAAGAGGAATATTTTGAAAAGTATGTGCATATACATTTGACAATGTTGTATTTCAAAGCAGTTCGACAGATTATGAATCAGATGCCAGAAGTTTCCGCTGATCCGAAGAGGATGAAGTCGGAGGGTGTAGACGCTGTGGGCTTCGTCTTCGCAAGATATATAGTGAAGGAGGTAGCTGAACTGGAGAGCACATACTTCGACTCCATAATAGAACTGTATATGGGTGCTTTGATGGATTACTTAGGTGAAAACTTCACGTACGGCATTTCGAGGGCGAAGTTCATAGCGTCCGTTCTCAAAGGTATCCTGGCAGAAGCAGTCGGTATCCAGCGCCGAATGGCAGTGTATGTCTTAAAAGATCTTCGGTTTATTGTTGAGGATTTTAGGAGAAAAGAAATCGTAGAACTAATGGAGCAGGAAAAATGTATTGAGTTATTTGTTCATGCTGAAATATTGAACTAAGTAATTGATTCTTTGGAATGAATTTACCTACAATGCTTGATTCTTTGTTACGTATGTACCTACTCGTACTTACAATCTTTTTAAAGTATTTTCACATTTATTGTTATCAGTTCGTATATTTAAAAAAAAAAATATCCAAATAAATACCAGTGTTGCTTTCCATTTCTTTTTTTCATTTTTATAAAGACTTTCCTTACGTAGGTACCTACCTAGTTACTCTTAAGGCATCGCGTAGTGAGTGTCTTGTGGTGGAGTGTCTGAGTGTCTTGTGTGTAATTGCGTTTGATTAATGCTGATGATTTTAAAATCTTAGTAGATTCCAACTAGGCTGAGAATCAGCACTTTTCGAACGTCAAAATTACATAAGACAGTCCCATAAAACGCCCACCGTTCACCACTTCCTAGTGCTTTTGCTGGGAAGAAGTGTCGCAACAAACTCCCCAGCAGAACAGCAGTCTGTTCAGTTATCTTTCAGCCATTTTAATTTGCTACTTCATTTTTCGTAAATTCTTTCTAAAATTATAAATTATCTAAAACAAATACGATCAATCAATCAATACAAAGGGCGGCGAGCTAACCTCAACAATCAAACAAAATAACAAGTGACAATGACAATGCAATGCTTACGGCACTTTAGCCGGGCCGAGGCAGTGCCACTAGTATTCCGCAATTTGCGGCACTTTATCCGATACGGATAAAGTGCCGCCAGCGGTACTCTATACACTTCCTAAAATAAATAACTGTCGAGGTCGCTAGCTAACCACAAATTGCAAAACAATTCATAAAGAAACATAGTAATTTATTTATGTCAACAATAAATTAAAATAAATTGACCTATAAAGTAAAATTATAAACAATTATATAAACTCATATACCCTGTCAGTAGGTAAACTAATTCTGGAGAAAGAACGTTTAAACATTTCACAGCGACTAACTATCCTTACTTCTAGTGTTAACATTGTGAATATCACTGTTTTTAGTGTATAAGTGTATATTTTGCCTAATATATACGAGTAGGATGTATGTAGAACTCATATACCTTGGATCTCCGGGTCGAAACTGAGTCGCTGTCAAATTGTAGCTGCGCATTGTTTCAGGTCAGAACATATTCCACTAAACAACTTTGCTTTTCTCATGCGGAAATCGGACTCTCCACACTGTACCACACACCTCACAGTTGTGAGGCGTGTGGTACAGTTGAGGATACACAGCATGTGTTGGTGGAATGTGTCCAATATACTGACAAAAGAAATGCACTTCTCAACTCTTTGAAATTGTCAAGAATGGATGTTGGAATGTTCCATGGTATTTTAGCCAAGCCTACTTCTAAAGCAGCAAAAATATTGTATACCTTTTTATTATTGTAATAAATTAGAATAAGTTAATTTTTGTATGATTAAGATCAGCTTATTTAGTTTAGTTAGTAAGTTGTTATTTGTAAAAGCACGATGGGATTGACATCGTCGCATAAGCGTACAAAAATCCCTTAAAAAAAAAGATAAACAAAAAAAAAAAAAAAAAACTTTATGAACCTTATGAAGCCGGTGAAAGGGAGCACGTAGGTAGTTTATCCTTACTTCTAGTGTTAACATTGTGAATATCACTGTTTTTAGTTTATAAGTGTATATTTTGCCTATTAAATAATATGTTGGCGAAGATGAATTGTGATGCCACTGTGAGGATACCAATATCTTTGAAAAAATCTCTCAGAGAAACTCTGGCACCTAGCTGGTAAATTGCTCGAATAGCTCGTTTTTGGAGGACAAATATATTTTGAATATCTGTAGCTTTGCCCCACAGCAGAATACCGTAGGACATAACGCTATGAAAATAACTAAAATAGACTAACCGAGCTGTATTAACGTCAGTGTATTGTCTTACTTTCCCGATGGCGTAGGCGGCCGAACAGCCTTCCCGCTAGGCTCGATATATGTTGGCCCCACTGAAGTTTGGCATCTACTGTTATGCCCAGAAAAACTGCCGAGTTTACAGTTTCAAGCACATCTTTATCTACTAAGACAATGTTGGGTCCTAGATTTCTAACATTTGGAAGGGAAAGTTTGCCCTTCCAAATGTTAGAAATCTAGGACCCAACATTTCGTTTTCTTAGCATTGAGAACTAGGTTATTTGTCGTAAACCAATCCATAACCAATGAAAGTGCACTGTTTACATCGTCAAAACCAAATAAGAGAAGTATCATTTGCAAACAGTACAACTTCACAGATATCCTTTAAATAGAATGGTAAGTCATTGATATACACTAAGAACAAGAATGGACCCAGTATTGAGCCTTGAGGTACACCTAACTGAACTGGTAGGCCGGAAGATTTTACACCATCAACTTACACATTACGACCTAATATTTAAATACGAATTTAAAACGTTGAGAGCTTCGTTTAGCACACTGTAATAATGCAGTTTACGCAAAAGCGTGTCATGGTGCACGCAATCAAAGGCTTTGGAGAGATCACAGAAAACTCCAATAGCATTTTGAGAGTTCTCCCATGCGTTAAATATGTGTTTCAAAGAATTTGAAAACTCACGACAGACGAAGGTTAAGACTTGACACACAATTTGTGACGATGTGACTTGACTAATGTCGCACTGCTTTATGTAAAAAAAAAAACAAAAACAGGATTAATCAACTTCCTTTTTATTATTATTTAATTTTAGGTAAGTATAAATATAATATAATAATAAAAAATATTTAAATTGAAAAAAAAATGCGTAGAATAAAAAAATACAAAACAATTAGGTAAATAAAATATACAAACTTTCAAGTTTGATAAAACTACTAATAGTAATAATAATACAATTAAAAAAACGTGTGTGGTTGAGGGTCCCTCGTCATGAACGAAGATCCGTACGCGATACTCGCATGCACACACACACTCGTGAATATTAGAAAGAACCAGAGAGAGAGAGAGGGAGAGAAAGAGAGAGAGAGAGAAAGAGAGAGAGAGAGAGAAAGAGATAATGTCCTTGCGTGAAGATTTCTACTAGTACTACACCACCTCTCAAGGCCGGGTGATACACGATGTGCTACACTGCGCCCCGGCCGTCAAGCCCCACTGTCCCACAATGTGGGACAGTGACTTCATGCGGCTTCCATCTCTATTTGTACAATATATTATATTAAAGTCTAATATCCTCTGTGTCATTTTCAGTCTATGGTCTGATAAAAAATATTCTTGTCAAATAAATAAAAAAAAATTAAATTAGGAAAATTTAAAAAAATAGTGGAAACTGACGTTTGTCACAGAGCGGAGTGCGCGGGTGGTTAACATTTCAGCCAGTCCTTTGTTTTTATTGTTCTGAGAATTGTATTTATAACAAAATAAATACAATTCTCAGAACACGAGCTCGACTACTAAAAGCAAAAATAGACACTAGGCAAAATAAAAATTAAAAGTGAAAACTGACGTTAGACACAGAATGGAGTCCGCGCGTGGTTAGCCAGTCATTTGTTTTTATTAATTTGTTATAAATACAATTCTCAAAACACGAGCTCGGCTTACAGCATAATAATATGGTCTGTTTATTTACGAAACCAAAACAGTTTAAATTATGAGCCTAGAGCCCATAGAAACAGCAGCGGAGCGTTTTATGTAAACTAGGTCAGAATGACGTCACGCTGTCAGAATGCGAGCTGGGCTTAAGTGCATCATCGGCGCGCAGGGCCATATAGGAACTTCATTCCAATAAGCAAGTTACATAACTAACTTAAGTATGATTTTAAACAGAAAAAGTACCAAGACATTGGTTGAAATCATAGAAGTAATGCTTTTTTATTTCTAAATCCGAAAATTATTATAATAAGGCGTAACCGGAACAGCCTGATCGAATAATCCATCATAAGCAAAAAATCCTATAGCCTGGTCCTTCATTATCAATTTCTCTATTTCTTTTCTCACTGAATCCTCTAAGCCAATATGATGTTCTCTTAGGACGTACACTGCCATCCGACGCTGGATACCAACTGCTTCCGTCAAGATACCTTTCAGAGCGACACCAATAAACTTATTCCTTGAACTTCCATAGGCTAAATTACTGTACAAATAATCAACTAAAGCTTCGGTATACAGTTCTGTTATGGAGTCGAAGTATGTGCTCACCAGTTCAGCTACCTCCTTCACTACATATCTTCCGAAGACGAAGCCCACAGCCTCTACACCCTCAGACTTCCTTCTTTTCGGGTCAGCGAACACTTCTGGCCTCTGTTTCATACTCTGTCTAACAGCTTTAAAATACAACATTGTTAAATGTACCTGAGTGTTAGTTTTGAAGTATTTTTCTTTTGGCATAAACTTCTGTAACCAAGCTAAGATTCGTTCGATCACTGACAAACATGACGAGAATTTAGAGTCCAGAAATGCCGAATTATACTTTAAGCTCTCCAAAATTTGATGTAACCTTCTCTGGAAATTGTAGTCATTTTCACAACGTAGAGTATCTAAACGTTCTAAAAATCTGTTTCCAATCTTCTCGAATCTCTTCTCAACATCTTCCTCATTTCTGGACAGCAGCAAGTACCTGACGAAAATAGTAGGGTATGATATCGCTGAAATATCCTTATCAGCATCGTCGTCGTCGAGCATCTGAAGCAATATGTTTTCGATGAACTCGTCGCACTCAGGAAGCAGTTTCGACAGGTCTCTTAGTACTATTTGGGAGTTATACGTGGACACTTTGTGAAGTGCAATGAACAAGGTAATGCAATAGTCAGGTTTAATGGTGGGAGGGATCCAGTCGATGTTTCCGAGGATACAACGAAGGCTTCCACGGGGTTCCAGATTGACACTAGACAACAAGGGTTTAATAATATCCCATACTCTAAAGTCAGAACAATCACCGTGACGACGGAAGTATGTCAATGCAACACGCAATGCTACCACGGGACGCAGCTTTGCTGCTGATTCGAAGGTGTCGAGTAGTAAGCCGCTTGCAGAGCGCATACTAAGTGCTAAAGCTGTTCTTACCGTGCGTCTTTCAGCCGCTAACGCATGAGTAAACCCAGCTCTTTCTATTTTCCGACAGCGCATTGCTCGCGTCGCGACTGCTTTCACGCCAGCTTTATGCCAGCCCCACTCTGCCAAGTTGACGACAGGCCGGGCTCGGTGTGCGCAGGCCCTCAGCGCCGCCGCAAACTTTACGCTTTCTTTACCCGCTACGTCAGCGTCACGCAATTCTTTCTCAAAATTGTTTCCAAACAGACTTGCCAGCGGCCGAGCCAATTTAACATACTGCCCTTGGGTGGTCTTCTCTTTTAAAGCAGTGCGGAGGTCCGTTGTAAAATCTTGTTTCTGGTCAAAGTATACCACTAGCTTCGAAGTGAACCTATTATAACTCGGCTGTCGAGCAGCGAACCTACGGAAGTGACGATAAGGGTAACTAGGAGGAGGGAAACTATAGAAGCCCATCGGTTGCACAGAGGCACTACCGAAGCCCATTGGTTGAGCAGCGGAACTACCAAAAACGGTTGGTTGATCAACGAAACTACTGAAGGCTGTCGGTGGAGCTGCGGAACTGTCAATGACCGTTGGAAGAGCAGCGGAATCACCGAAGACCGTCGGAGTAGCGGCGGAACTACCAAAAACCTTTGGTTGATCAGTAGAACTGTCTAAGACCGTTGAAGTGCTGCAATCCGTCGGTTGATTAGAGAAACTACCGGGAACCGGCGTTTGAGTAATGGGACTACCCAAATCCACCGGCTGAGCCGTAGAATTACCGAAACTGAAGCCCGTCGGCTGAGCAGCAGAATTACCGAAAATTAAGCCCGTTGGCTGAGTAGCAGGAATAGCCAAGACCGTCGGTTGAGCAGCAGAACTATCGAAGCCAACGCCCGTCGGAGGAGCAGTAGAATTACCGAATTTAAAGCCCGTCGGCTGAGCAGTACCATTACCGAAACTGAAGCCCGTCGGCTGAGCAGCAGAATTACCGAAAATTAAGCCCGTCGGCTGAGTAGCAGGAATAGCCAAGCCCGTCGGCTGAGCAGCAGAACTATCGAAGCCAACGCCCGTCGGAGGAGCAGTAGAATTACCGAATTTAAAGCCCGTCGGCTGAGCAGTACCATTACCGAAACTGAAGCCCGTCGGCTGAGCAGTAGAATTACCGGAATTAAAACCCGTCGGCTGAGCACGAGGACTACCCAAGATCGTTGGTTGAGCAGCGAAACTGTCGAAACTAAAGCCCGTCGGCTGAGCAGCAGGACTACCCAACCCCGTTGGCTGAGCAGCGGAACTCCCGAAACTGATCCCGGTCGGAGGAGCAGTGGAACTACCCAAATCTGTCGGTAAAGCAGTAGAAGCACCGAAAGTAAAGCCCGTCCGCTGAGCAGCAGGACTACCGAAACTGAAACTCGTCGGAGGAGCAGTGGAACTACCCAAATTCATCGGCTGAGCAACAGAAATACCATATCTGTAACTCATCGGAGGAGCAGTGGAGTTACCAAAAATCGACGGTTGAGCTGTGGAACTACCGAAATTTATCGATTGAGGAGCGAAACTGCCGAATACAGTCGGACGAGGAGTGAAACTTTGGAAGTTCTGCCAACATTGCCCACCAGCCAGCATATCCGCCACTCGTTTTACTTTGAGCACAGACGGATCATGCCGCAGTGCATTCAGCAGCGCTTCTTCGTCTCGTCGGAATTCCATGTTAAATCGAAGCAGTTCACGGCGTGCAATCCTATCATTATAAAGCCGCTCCAGCAAAGGGCCGGCGACATCAGCGTCACGCAAAGCTAAAGCCACGATTGCTTTCACTGCTGGAGAGGTAGGCTCAACTCGAACGCGGTATACTTTCAGAACATCTAGTAATTGACGCAGTCGGTCCGCGGCTACTGCTGGTTCAACGTCTACAGCCGCCTCGGCCAACATGGTTTGAAGACCGTTAGCAACGCGCATACGCTCGTCCACTTTCAGCGAATACTCTACTAGTGTAGAAAAGTCATTCATAAATGCAATGCCGATGGCTTTCTTGCATTCACCATCTAATAACTGGCGAATTACGACGGCGTGCAGTCCTTCACGGCACGCAGCTTCAGGTGGTGTACCGTCGAGCCCAAGTCCGTGGCCGTAATCCAGTAGATGTTGCCAAACATCTGTAGGTAGGCGCCAGACGTGGGCGCGCTTGACGAGACTGCGCACTATAGAGGCGCGTGAGTGTGGTGGCTCGTTACAGTGTCGTGCAGTGAGACGCAACAGAGCTGACACCGCATCAGTGCGTCCACCAGTCTTGCTCACCAGAACAAGGAAAATATCACGGCGCCTGTCCGTGGAACCGGTTGCAACCAATCGCTGACCCAATTCGTGCAGCGCACGTTCAAAACCAATAAAACGAAACTCATCGAACAATCTGTCTAAATCTGTTTTCACTTTTATTCTATTCATGAAATTTAACGCTTGAGGTTGCACAGCGCATGTAAAAGCGGTGGCGCCAAACAACACGCCACCGCCTGGAGCTCGAGGTGGGAAAATGGGTGCTATATTAGACATGAAATCCTGATCGTCGAAGATATGCAGACCAATATCGGAGTGCGTCGGGGGAGCGGGTATCTCGTACGGCCATTTATCTTCACAGTCACCAACATCCTTATCAACAAACACTCGTTTCTTGAACGCCGCTCTCTTGTCGGGGCTGAGTCTCTTTATCAGCGGCTCCACGACTTTGTACTGGAACCAGTGCTGCAAGTAGCTTGCTCGTGCTAGCTTTAACACTACTTCCTGACACTCCTCGACACTAAGACGAGCAGCAAGAGTCGGTATGTGCAGGACATACGCAACGTACAGCTCCAACTTATTTGTGAATCTAGTTTTATGGCAGCGTATGATGTAGTCAGTCGCCAAAGGACTGAATCTGCTAAAGCTGTTCATATTGAAATACTTTTCCGTGATGTCGAGGAACACATCTGCATCTGACTTCAGTACGCATTTCACACTGTTGAAGTAGGACTGTTCTTGTCTGAGATAGCGGGTTTTCACATCTTCATCCGTCGCCAAGGAGTCAAAATATATCTTGGCGACACTGGGACTGTTCTCGCACAACAATTTTAAGGAATGACTGGATAATTTTGTCAATAGCTTGGGAGCCTCTGCCAGTATGAACTCATGACTGCAGTGATGAAGAAACTTTATGGCAAAGCCAAATGTGTTCTCTTTGTAGTGCTGATAGAACTCCTGACACGTTGCTGGGTCTCGTAGATTGATGTAAAGCCAGTGCTTCATTTTGGTAACTGCTGGCATAATCATTTCTGGGAAGAGAACAACTTCTAAATATTTAGGGTTAATAATGTCACGGTGGTATATTAGCCATGTTGATTTCAGGGCTCTGCTCACGTATAACATGTCGTCGTCTTTTAAATTACGTATTATATAGGCTACGTGTCTGAGTTCTATGGCCAGGTCTATTTTAAAAAGGCGATCGACTGGAGACTCTTCGGGAAGGGCCTCCACATCTTGGATGGAAGCTCCACTCTTTTTAGCCTGTTGCACTAAGGAATTGAAGTGCCGGTGCCGTTGTCCCAGGTTGACTCCCAATAACGCGACTGGTACGAACGACGCCATCTGTAATATAACGTAATGAATGAAAACGAGTCACTCGACTAATTCCGTTTCGTGCATTTTCTTGTGTTATTGTTTCACTTTGGTTAATCTAAAATGCTACTACTCAACTAATGAAATAACTTCCAGTTCAGTAACGCGTCAATGTGGACACCACCGAATTTAACATTATCTACTACTTCGATATTGTTACCACAAGATACAACCTTAAGATTAAGACTAGCATTATTTCGTACCGTTTGATTTGAATAATAAACATATAGTTTTAAAGCGCCTCTACTATCGCATATTTAATCTTTGCATTTCTGATGTTTTATTTCCAAATAGCCTAAAAAAAGTCAACAATAAACCGCTTTGTAAAAAAAAAGATAAAAGTGTTTTAAATTATTTGTACCAAACCAGTTTTCATAAGCTTGGCAGCATTAATCTTGGATTCTGAATTACTTATAATATCTACAGAAACTATTGCATTAGTGTCATCAGCAAAAATAATTTCTATTGTGTCAGTTAATCGTCTTTTAATATACTCAATCAAGTCATTTAGGAATAGGATGAAGAAAATTGGGCCCAGAACAGAGCCCTATGGAACACCTCGGGTTACAGTGACTAGGTTCGATTTATAATTTTTTTCTTCTCCATCCACAACTGACTTAATCTCTATGTACTGCCGTCTATTATGCAAATACGAGCTGAATAGCTTCAATACATTTTCCCGTATACCATAATGTTCCAACTTGGCCAGAAGAATTGTATGGTTTACTATATCAAAGGCAGAACTGAGGTCCAGAAAAAACCAGAAATAAATAAATACAGATAACCTCGTCAATTAACGCCTCAATAGTATCGGTAGTTCCTAATGACTTTTGGTATCCGAATTGCTGACTATTTAATATCCTGTGAATTTTTAAGTGCCTTATAAAACTATAAGCCTATTCTTAATTATTTTTTCGAAATTCTTTGATAATACAGGCAATAGGGAAATCGGACTGTAGTTAGCAGGATGTTTTGAACCTTTCATAAAAATTGGAAGAACGAGCGATTTTAAACAAATCCGGGAATAGGCCTGAATCTGCACTTATTATAATGGAGTTGCCAATAGGTCAATATTATCTTTATTAATAGTCAGGGGGATTTCGTCATAGCCAGCAGTGGACTTATTGGGCTTAAGTGTAACTTCTGACATATCAAACAGGGGCGGGGCCTCGTGTAGGTCGTTTAATAACGGCCAACTCTATAGTTGGCGGTGCTATCACCGCGCGCGCTCATTGGTCAAATCAAATAGCGCGCGCTTCCCCGGCTCCTGTAATACACATCCGACCCTTTTCACGAAATCACTCCGACAGATTTCCCACTAGATTGCAGGAAAGAGAGAATAAAGATGTTACACATAAAAAATATGCATTTAAAAATAACTGGAACTTTCAGATGGCACGACCGACACGAGTTAAGGATCCCCGATAGTGATGAGCAAACGTTGCGCAGTGTCTTTAATTCAGCGTCAGCATCCCTTAGCAGACAGACAGGCCGCCACAATGTATAACAGACGAGGCAGGTAAGAAGGCTTAACAAATATCGGCACATATTCGTCACAATAATTAATATGGATTGACATGGATATATTAATAGAGTTAATCGTATCATAATAACACAAAATAAGTTGTATATCTAGTGTACGTGTAGCGGAATAGACATGGGAGCAGAAAAGTCAAAAGGAAAGGGAAGTCGTCACAGGCGGTATAGACTAATGAATGCATACATACCACAGACTATCAAGCCTTTTTAACATATAGTTTACTAGCTTCTACGACTTCGTCCGCGAGCCAATATCATAACATTCCTCAAGAATTGGGCTATCCAATGCAAACAAATTTTTCAAATCCGACTGATACCTAGTTCCGGAGATTACCCCCTACATAAAAACTTACAAGCAAACAAACAAATTTTACCTCTTTATCATATTAGTATAGTTAATTAAAAGATACCATTCTTCCCACAGTCCGGTTAAGCAGTAAATACCTTAGTTGTATACCTGTGAGATGCCATACTTAGTAAAAAAAAAACATTCTTCATACAGAACGTCTATATTTTGTTTTTTTATGTGTAATATCTTTCCACTCGCTTTCCTGCAATCTGTGGAGTGGGCAATTTGTGGGAATGATTTCGTGAAAAGGGTCGGAAATGTAATACAGGAAGGGCGCGTGGTGGTTGGCTGTCAGGCAGGAACCAGTGCTGTGAAACTCCGAACAAATATTTTTTGTATGGGATTTGTGACCGTCTTTAGCCAACATTCAGAAAAACACGTCAAACTGACCTATTGACCAACATTACATTACGAAGTGCTCACAAACATGTCTGCCGTTGCGCAAGTATTATTGTGTATTATTGTTTGTGTTGTGATTTTTCCTTTTTCTGTAAGATTTCGGAATATAACATATCAGAATAATTGACGGTGACTCCAAGTTTGTGAACCATCATGGGTAAGGGTCACGGAGCTTGCGGTATCAAGGAGGCCTGGCATACTGTAAATATGTTGCATTATTCAAGTTTTCACTGAATCCATACCGGTAAGTACTGATATTTATTACTAATGTGATCTTGTGCTCACCTAACAATGCTATTAATTTACAATCAGGAAATTATTAGCATCATTCAAATTCTGTAATACGACTCTCGAGCCATCAATGAAGATGAATCATGAAATTCTTGAAGAAATGGTTTAAAACATTGTGCCTACAGTAATGTTAGTCTAATTTAAATTGTAATCTAATTTAGTCTAACTAGATTGACTGCTAAATATATGGGTTAGAGAGTCTCACATTATATATTATCTACCTGTGACACCATTATGTAAATTCGGGGAATATGAAATAAATCTACTTTCATATTCTCATGTGAAGATGTTACAAATAGACAGAGAAAGAAATTCTCAAAATTAATTGTGCTCTATTGCTCATTTCAAATAGAAAAGATCACTGCGTTTTATTTACAGAGAAATGTTTACAACTCTTCGAACATTTTGCTTAAATTTAATTATCTTTACAGATTTAACACCAAGGAGAAATCAGTTGATGGAACAGTTGCAAAAACCTAAATGCAGCCTGGCATCACTAAGAAGCAGTGCGAATCTTAATAAATACTGAAATCATAAAAATCTGTTTTATTTTACCGATTTCTCTAAATAAATTAGTTTTGGAGCCTCACTAATATCTGCATAGAATGCATTTCATCGATATCGATAAGTTTTCTGATACGATATGTTGCACATCCCTATTTATGACAGTTCTGCCCTTCAAGGACATGGTTGTCAAGTTTGTTAGAATTTTCATGTTGGTAGCTATGTTTTTTAAATGTGGTTGACTAAAGACGGTCACAAATTCTCAAAAACGGAATGTTCTAAGTTCCGCCTCTTATTTATATGCTCTGTGGCAGGAACGGCAACTCTAGCACAACGCGCGCTCATTGGTCAAATCAAATAGCGCACGCTTCCCCTGCATCATGTTACACACTTCCGTCTCTTTTCACGAAATCACTCCCACAAATTACAGGATCCCACGGATTGCAGGTTGCAGGAAAACGAGAGGAAAGATGTTACCTACTCAAAAAAAAAAATTTGTATGTAATCAATAAAGCAATAACGTAGTCTAATTGAATGGACTCTTTGTCATTATATTATTATGATCTTACTTATCTGTTTATATTCGCTTGTGCATCGCTTTTTATCAGAGATAAAACTTATTAGAAAAAAATGACGAAATCACAAAAAAGAACAACGAGATGATAAATGTATTTTTGGCAATATTTACCTTGATGTTTTGTAAAGCGATGATCTCAATACTTATTGGATTCAGTTCATATACAAAATAATAATAGTGAACACCAGGATTTCCTTAGCAACACAGACTTTAAGAGTATGTCTGCTTCGCAATCACAGAATAGAAAGACTGAATGAATGAATCACTTTTCAACAGATTGGATTAATTAATCCGGCGACCTTGAGATTTTACTTGAATGAAGTATGTTTGGGTGCGTTCACAGTGAAATAAATTGCATTCTTCAGATGACCAAAAAATCACATTTTCGACTTGTATTTGTTGTTGTTTTTCTTTTGTTGGAATCCTAACTATAATAATCACACATAAATTTGTGAGTACTTACCTGTTTATAATCACACTAATATTATAAAGGCGAAAGTTTGTGAGTGTGTATGTTTGTCTCTACTTTACGCTAAAACTACTTAACGGATTTGGATAAAATTTGGCACACAGATAGTTTGTAGCCTGGATTAACACTGATTATAAAATACTTAATACATACGAGTAGATTAATAGGATACTTTTTATCCCGATATTCCCACGGGATCGAAACTTATGCGGGTGAACGGTAACGCGGGAACCGCGGGGCCCAGCTAGTAATATTATAAATGCGAGTTTGTTTCGCTTTCACGTTAAATCGGCGTAACAGATTTAGATGAAATTTGGCACATGGGTAGATCATAACGTTTAGGACGCAGCTAGTAAAATAACAATATGGTAATTAGACAGCAGGCAACGAAATACAGATGAGATTCAACAATCTGCACCCAAATTGCGTAATACACGATTAATCAGAATCTGTTTCATTTTGGCACAACATTAATTACGTTATCTACGTTAGCTCGCGTCTCGCGAACATTATGAAGCAATGGACTAGCAATATCCTCCAAAATGATTCAGGCTATGATTGATCGTATGCTGGTTTGATGATGGACGGGATTCAGTCGGTGTTTCCGAGTAGTCGACGGAGCCTCTTCGTCGCAAACTTCACACTTTCTTTACCCGCTGCGTCGAAGTCATGTCAACTGTTCCTCAACGTCTTGGTGCGAGAGACTTGCCGACGGTCGGCGGATGGTGCGCCGTCGAGTCTGAGTCCGTGCCCAAAATCCAGAAAATGCTGGCAGTGCGCTTGACGAATTAACAGAATTTTGATTCCTGCGAAGATAATCGAATTGATCAAAAATAATATTTAAATGGTATGAGTAAAGTTCACTCATTTTCCACAGAAAAGGAAGGATCCTCCGACCGGGATAAGTTCCGGTGTTCTGTCTGGTGGAGTGCTGCCCGACGATTGATTTCAGGATGTTGTATATAATAGGTCTTTTCCTATGTAATTGGAGATTCTATAACCAGCATTTTCAGATTTAATTATCTCTGGATTGGCGCGCAATTCGAAATTTAAATGAATTTTATTCGAAAGACGTGTTAATTTAATTTCAAATTCAGTCATTTATTTTTAGTTTTTTGTTATTGTGACACTGTGGTAGTTTTTGGCGCCATGGACAAACTGAAAATTCGTACAATTTTCGAATATGAGTTCCTACGTGGAAAATGTACTCTGTGGAAATACCTACCGCTGCGCAAACAACACGAAACATTAACGACGTGTACGGACCTAACACTGCTTGCATAAACACGGTCCATTATTGGTTCAATCGTTTTAAATCTGGAAATTTTGAGTTGATGAACGAGCCTCGCGGTCGGCTGGTACTTAACCATTGTCGACAACGATGAATTGAAAGCGATAGTGGAAGCGGATCCAACTCAATCTATGGCTGAGCTTGCTGCGGGCCTTGGAGTTAGTGTCAAAACAACATTAGAGCACGTGCAACAAATCGGAAAGATAAAAAAGCTAGTTAAGTGGGTGCCACACGAACTAAGCGACCAACAGCGAGATTTACGCGTCGAAGCATGCATAGCACTACTGAATCGGCATAGAAACGAGGGAATTCTTAATCGAATTGTTACCTGCGATGAAAAGTGGATCCTGTACGACAACCGTAAGCGTTCGTCTCAGTGGGTGGACCCGGGTAGGGTACAGCACCAAATCAGTGCGCTAAAAAAAAGATTACTCATAGGAAGATGATGGTGACTGTCTGGTCGACTTGTACATCACAGCTTCTTACCGAATGGCACAACAGTGACGGCAGATGTCTATTGCCAAGAATTGCAAACAATGATGGAGAAGCTCGTAATTCAACAACCAAGACTAGTCAATCGCTCTTCCCCATTGCATAGCCACGACAAAGCGCGAGCTCACACTTCACGACAGACCATCGCAAAGCTACATGAGTTACAGCTGGAAGCTCTCCGTCACCCACCGTACTCACTGGACCTTGCCCCAACATATTTCTACTTTTTTCAAAATTTAGACCATTTTTTAAGAGGGAAAAAATTAAACACCCGAGAGGCAGTACAAATCGCTTTCGCTGACTTCATCGCCTCCCGTCCGGCAGACTTCTACAGTAAAGGGATAAACAAACTGCCATCAAAATGGCAAAATTGTATAGATAATTTGGGCCAGTACTTTGATTAGCTGAAAAAAGAAAAAATATCATACAAATCTCCAATTTCATAAGTAAATATTTATTACATGCCAGTCGCGCGGTAAACTTTGCCCGCCACAAGTAGGTAGGTACTGGTTGAATTATGATCGGAATGTTTTAATGAATGAAAGAGAAAACATAACTCAACACAATTGTTTATTAGATTTAAAAAAAAAAACATGAAATAAATACAATAAATACACACTGAAAACAATCAATTTAGCTGTCAAATTACATTATTAATACGGCAGCCTATTCAACAGAAAATAAATTATAATGAATTAAAAAACAAGCAGTTCATAGCTTTGAAATCTATTATTAATACAATATTTCAGCATGAACAAACAACTCAATACATTTATCCTGTGCCATTAGTTCTTCGATTTCTTTTCTGGTAAAATCTTGCATATCGTACCGAAGATCTCTAAGGACATACACTGCCATTCGGCGCTGGATACCGACTGCTTCTGCCAGGATACCTTTGAGAACGAACGCAATAAACTTTGCCCTCGAAATTCCATACGTGAAATTTTCACTTAAGTAATCAATCAAAGCACCCGTATACAGTTCTATTATGGAGTCGAAGTATGCGTTCACCAGTTCAGCTGCCTCCTTCACTATATATCTGCCGAAGACGAAGCCCACAGCCTCTACACCCTCCGATTTCCTCCTGTTCTGGTCAGCGAACACTTCTGGCATCTGTTTCATACTCTGTCTAACTGCTTTGAAGTACAACATTGTCAAATGTATATGCACATACTTCGCAAAATATTCCTCTTTTGGCATGAAATTCTGCGTCCAAGTTAAGAACCTCTCTATCACCGATAAACACGACGTGTATTTAGTGTCTAGAAACGCCGCATTATATTTGAGACACTTCATAATTTGATCAAGTCTCTTATGAAAATTTGGGTCTTCTATGCAACGCAAATTTTCTAATATTTCCATAAACCGGTCACCAACTTTAGCGAATCTCCTCTCTAATTCCTCGTTATTTCTAGACAACATGAAGTATCTGACAAATATTGCAGGAAATGGTATCTCCGGTTCATCCACACTAGCATTCTCGAACGTACAAAGCAAAATATTTTCGATTATATCTTCTTTTACCTCAGGAAGAAGCATGCATAAATTGCGAAGCACGAAATCTGAACCTGATCTGGAGATTTTGACAAGCAAAAAGTACAACGTTCCGCAGTAGTCTGGTTTGATATTAGACGGAATCCATTCGGTTTTTCGGAGTAGCTGACGAAGCCTTTCCCGGGATGAGAGGTCTACAGTTGAAAACAGGGGTTTAACGATATCCCATACTCCAGGGTCAGCAGAAGCGCCGTTGTGTCGGAAGTACGGCAACGCCACATGCAATGCAACTACGGGACGCAGCTTCGCTGCTGATTGGAAGGTGTCGAGAAGTAACCCGCCCGCAGATCGCATACTTAGTGCTAAGGCTACTCTTACCGTGCGCCGTTCAGCCGCTAACGCACGAGTTAATTCCGCTCTTTCCATTTCCCGACAGCGCATTGCTCGCGTCGCGACTGCTTTCACGCCAGCCTTGCGCCAGCCCCAGTCGGCCAAGTTGACAACAGGCCGTGCTCGGTGTGAGCAGGCCCTCAGCGCCGCCGCAAACTTCACACTTTCTTTACCCGCTGCATCTAACTCACGTAATTCTTTCTCAAAATCTTTGTACAAGAGGCTGGTGAACGGTCGCGCCAACTTTACATTCTTGCAACTTTCATTCTGTTGCTGGGCGATCTTTTCCTTTAACGCGCTCCCCAGTTGTATTGTAAAGTCTTCCTTCTGGGTGAAGTATATCACTAGCTTCGAAACAAATCCGTCAAACTGTGACTGTCTCGTAGTTAGTATATCTGTAAGCTTCTCAAGTTCGAGAGCAGGAGGGTCATGACGCAGCGCGTTCATGAGCGCTCCCTGATCGCACCGAAACTTTAAGTTTACACGAAGTAACTCACGACGTCCAATCCTCGCGTTATATAACCGTTCTAGTAAGGAGCGAGTGACTTCAGCGTCACGCAAAGCTAAGCTCTTCACTGCTTCCACCGTAGGTGATGCTGCCTCGACTCGAACGTGGTATATTTCAATGACATCGACTAGTTGATAAAGCCGTTCTGCGGCAACTGCTGGTTCCACGTCTTTGGCGGCCGCTGCCAACATTTTTTGAAGACCATTAGCAACGCGCACTCGCTCATCCACGTTTAGAGAATACTCTGACAGCGTTGAAAAGTCATTGAGAAAAGCATCGCGGACGGCTTGTTCGCATTCACCTTCTAACAACTGGCGAATCACGACGCAGTACAGTCCCTCACGGCATGCGGCTTCGGATGGTGCGCCGTCGAGCCCGAGTCCGTGCCCGAAGTCCAGAAAATGCTGCCAGACATCTGCAGACAGGCGCCAGACGTTAGCAAGCTTGACGAGGCTGCGCAGTATGGAGGCGCGTGTGTGTGGTGGCTCGTTGCTGTGCCGGGCTGCTAGACTCAACAAAGCCGACACCGCATCACTGCGCCCACCGCTCTTGCTCACTAGAACAAGGAAAATATCGCGGCGTCTGTCCGCAGAACCTGCAGCTGCTATCCGTTGCCCTAAGTCGTGCAGTGCTCGGTCGAACCCGGTAAAACGAAACTCATCGAACAGCCGGTCTAAGTTTGATTTAGCTTCCCCACATGACTCGATAATATAGTTGTCGTTGCACAAACCTTTCTTTTTTCTTATTAGGCGCTTCTTGCACATACTGCGCTTCCAACAGACTGGCCCATAACTCTCGTCTTCGAAAATATGCGGATCAGAGTCGGAATACGGGGGTGACTCCGGCGTCGGATACGGCCATTCCTGTACTCGTTCTCCGACATCCTTCTCAACGAACACTAGTTTTTTGAACGCCGCTCTCTTATCGGGTCTTAAACGCTTTATCAGTGGCTCCACGACTTTGTACTGGAACCAATGCTGCAAGTAGCTTGCTCGAGCTAGCTTTACCACTACTTCCTGACACTCCTCGACACTGAGCCGAGCGGCAAGAGTTGGGATGTGCAGGAAATACGCAACGTACAGCTCCATCTTATTTGTGAATCTAGTTTTATGACAACGTAGGATGTAGTCAGTCGCCAAAGAACTGAATCTGCTAAAGCTATTCATATTGAAATATTTTTCCGTGATGTCGAGGAACACATCTGCATCTGACTTCAGAACGCATTTCACACTGTTGTAGTAGGACTGTTCTTGTCCGAGATAGCGGGTTTTCACATCTGCATCTGTAGCCAACGAATCAAAATATATTTTGGCGACTTTAGGACATTTCTCGCACAATATTTTTAATGAATGAGTGGATAATTTAGTTAATATCTTGGGAGTCTCTGCCAGTATAAACTCATGACTGCAGTGACTAAGAAACTTTGTGGCAAACTCAAATGTGTTCTCTTTATAGTGCTGATAGAACTCCTGACACGTTGCTGGTTCTCGTAGATTGATGTAAAGCCAGTGCTTCATTTTAGTAACTGCTGGCATAATCATTTCAGGGAAGAGAACATCTTCTAAATATTTAGGGTTAACAATGTCACGGTGGTCTATCAGCCATGGGGATTTCAGGGCTCTGCTCACGTACAGCATGTCGTCGTCTTTTAAATTACGTATAATGTAGTTTACGTGTTTGAGTTCTATGGCGAGGTCAATTTTAAAGAGGCGATCGACTGGAGACTCTTCAGGCAGGTCCTCGACATCTTGGAACGATGCTCCGCTCTCTTTAGCCTCACGCACTAAGGAGTTGAGGTGATGGTGCCGTTGGCCCAGATTATCCCCTGACAACGTGATTGGCGTGAAAGAAACCATCTGGAAATAGTAAAGACATCATTTAATATACTGTTGGTAGGTACGACCAATGCATAAAAAATAGTGCTTGCCCACAGTCTAAAATATAATTACTTTGTGCCACGACGGACTTCTACTAGACTTTTTGATCAGCCTGGCTATTAAAAGCACTGCGTAGGAGGCAGAAATGTATTTTCGCATTTGGTTATTACAGATTGCATTGCGTTATAACCAGAACGTTTTGAAATCGTCTTTGATATAGGTACATACTATGAGTTTTGATTACATTCATATTAAGGCATACAATTACAATTTTCACTGGGAGTTATAATTATTTATATCTATTAGAGCACTCTTACTTATACAACTTATTACATTAATGTAATGCGTTACGTGAAAGTCCACAAGAATTTGCTGAGTTTGTGGAAAATTTTGGTGAAGAAAGAGATATAAACGTAATTATGAGATCAATAGTGTAAAATATTTACTTACGGTTTGGATTCCTAGATCAATCAAACGTTTGGACTTAGTGATAAAATGCAACAAAAATAACGAATACTTCGCAGCATTGCCGGCTAAACTGAGCAAAAATAAATATGCATACGATTCGACCTTGATGATATTTAGGAAAGGTGACCGTCCCCAATATACGGTTTATCTTTAACTTAACCCAAATTTGGGAAGCACTTCGGTTTTCTCCCCAGCTCTTATTTATAGTAGGTATTTTTTTTTGGATAGAGTAGACCATTTCTTGTGTATTTTTGAAATCCCCAAAATGAGCAAAACCATAGGTGCCGAGAAAAGTTTTAAAAAAATGGCCAAAAATCGCCGGAGTATTTAAGGGCGGGGAAGATCACGTGGCGGGTCTAAATTAGTTTCCAAGCAATACTAAGGTCAAACACATCGTCAAGGTCAAGGTCAGCACCCAAAAGTCAAGGTCATACACATCAAAAGTCAAGGTCAAACCAAAATATGCTCAAACCTTGTAACAATCAAGGTTATTTTTAGTAAAGCGTTGTCGACGGAGCCCCGCTTCGCGGGGCTCCTATTCCTGGGTGGTTTAAAAAAAAATTAACCACGAAGGGGATGGCGGGGTCTATTCGCTCGCTACGCTCGCTCACTAGACCCCGCCATCCCCTTCTAACCTAACCTGTCCGTGTCGGGGTGCCCCAAGTCCCGAGCTCGCTTCACTGACATTGGATTACGTTTCGTTACAGACAATCTTTTAATAGTACAAATAAAACTATATTTTTAAATTTAAATTACTATATTATCTACTTTATAATTAAGTTAATTGCGGTAGCAACTATTTAAAAGTGAACGAAAGTTAAAAACTTACAATATTTATACAAAAAACCATAGAGTCCGCTGTCACTTTGTCTGAACTTAAAATGGAACAACCTAGGAGTGAAACTCGTACATTATCTGTGGTAAAATGACAATTAATTTACGTAAATTGGTTAAAATTTCTGAAACTTTAGAATTATTTTTCTCAAAAACTAGGCGTTTGCTCAGTGTGAAATTTTGGGAAAACGTTTTATTTGAAGACATCTACACACTATAAAATTCTGAAGCTCCGCACGATTGGGGAGAGAAACGAAGTGGAGCCCAAATTTGTTAATCGGAGAAGCCTATGAGTACTTTGTTTCAAATCAAATTAAAAGTTTTTGCTTACACACTAAATGAAAAACGTAAATTGATTGCAAGATTTTTTTCTGTTGGTAATATTTTTGCTTTTAAATTTCCCGCTGAAAGACTGACAGCCGCACTGACAACTTGACAAGTATCCATGCAAATTGCAAGGAAATCTGGCGGCAAAGAAAAGCTGTATTGTCAGATTTCCAACATAGTTTTGTTGATTTTTTTTGTTTTGATTCAGTTATTCATTAAAATATTCAGTTACTCTTACTAATAATGCCTAAACCATTTATCGTCATAGCCGGTGTGTTGTTTATTTTGTTATTATCTAATCCTAGGAGTCCTAGGATAGATCAGAATCAGATGGAAATATATTATTATATTTTGGAAATGAAGTGAATCAGTGAATGAATAAGTTGGTTTAATTCGTTACTTGTTTATTTTTCCGCATTTACAGTGCAGTGCAGTTTTATTTTATAACTAAATTACGTACTCAGCGAGAGAAACACATTTCAACATCCTACTGGATATTTGAACCAAACCAAAAGGTATAGATTGTGTATTATTTAGCCATTGACATTTTATAATACATAAATATAAATATTACTATTAGCATTGTCATTTTGAAATCATTGTATTTAGCATATAATTACATATAATTTATTTTATGCTTAGACAATAAAATTTGCTCAATGTAAAATACAGGTATTCAGCTTAGACGAGAAGATGACCCCAACATAGATGGGAAATGGCTAGGCAGATTGACTGACTATGAAATTCTCATTGATTGTTGTTGTTGTATTTCATTGTTGTTGTTCTCATTGTGTGTTCATTGTTGTCTTCATGACTCTGTACTGTCTGTTTCTCATAAATGATTGGTTAATATTGGGTATTGCAATTATAACCCCTCTTTGTAACTCGTTTTACACCCACAAACAAGGTTTTACAAAACAAAAAAAAAAACACAGTATTATTGCATTATAACTATCTATATCCAACAATAAATGTATCTCACACAACTTTACACATATTACTCCGGCATTCTCTTATTAAACATTTCTTACAAACATACAACTAGGTACATTAAAAAATAACAATAACATACAACAAGAAGTAAAAACTAAGTTTCAGTAATGGAGGGCATGGACTAATTATTATTATGGCAAAAAGACAATAATTATTATTTTGGTCCCGGCCGTTATTCACAGATCTTTGACAGTTGTTACGGGTTGTCAGCCCCGAAAGTCTGACAAGCAGTCTTTCCAAGAGGTATCATATTACCCAGTTACTGGGATGTGGAGGTCAGATAGGCAGTCGCTCCATGTAAAATACTGGTATTCAGCTGCATCGGGTTAGACTGGAAGCCGACCACAATATAGTTAGGATAAGGCTAGGCAGATTGATAGTATATAAGATATTTCTTATGTTAATATACAAAGGTATAGATAGTATATCTGAAATTAAAGTAATTTAATTAATTAACATCTAAGTTTTACCAAATGAAATGTACACACATCAACTTAACAGTGTCTAGGGTGTAGGTGTCAGTGTCAGTGTCAACTGTACTTAATTTTTAACTATCTAGTCTTCCAGACCAGCTTCTTACTTTAATTGTTAACAACTTATCCCTATAATTTATAAAAAAAGAAAAATTCCAATTTCTGTATATTGTGAGAAATTAACCTAACTTTTTTAAATTTTATTGTAATTATAAAAAAAAAGTAAAAGAAACTGTGTTTCCATCATTGACAAGAATCAAACAATTTTTTTTAAATGCTTAAAATGAAGAAAAAAAAAACCTCATTTTTGTCTCTTTTTTATAATTTTTTTCCTTCATTACATCTGTAATTATTAGCTTTGCCCGTCCCTCCCCATTGACGACATTAACTTAACACCACTCCTCTCAACGGGCGGAACTGTCGCGCAGCGCCAATATATTAAGGCGGGTGCCTATAATTATGTCGCGCTACGTTTGGGTGGACAAAACGGCTCGTCTGACTTAAAACGACGATATCTCCTAAACTATGCATGGGAGCTGTTTAGAAGTTACGTCGTTGGAATAGTTATGAAATTACCTAACAGGTTATGTACCTACCTATGTTTAGTCCAGTTTTGCCTTGTAACATATTAGTAATTCTAATTTGTAATCAGGGTGAGGAAATTTTTCGCGGTTTCTTGTGTAAAGCTCATTATAATTAAAAAAATAAACCAGTATTTCCACAAGTTTTTGTTTGATTCAGATATATACAACTTAAATCACATTTATCAATCAATTGAATCATCAAATCAATCAAATTAAGATATAAAATGCAGTGGTACCCAGTCCGTCGTATCGTACTATGTTACTCCTTGCGTTTTTTTAAAATAATGTAGGTAGTCTAGTACCTATGTCGCAAATTGACGGCACTCTATCACGGCAGTGTATTAAGTGCCACTAGCGGCACTTAATACACTGCCGATATGAAGTGCCGTTAGCGGCACTTAATATATATACACTGCCGTGATAGAGTGCCAATAGCGGCACGCCAAGTGATCTTCTCCAACCTTAATACTCCCACTATCTCACAAATCTCGAAAGAAACTTTACCGATTTTTTTCTCGGTTTTGCGCACTTTGTGGTTTTCAAATATACAACAAAAATGGTCTATTCTATCAAAAAAAAAATGCTACTATAAAAAACCGTCGGGTTATATAACGCAGTGGTCCCCATCATACCGTACTATGTTACCCCCTTGCGTCTTTTTAAAATAATGTAGGTACTAGTATGTCGCAAATTGACGGCCCTCTATCTTGGCAGTGTATTAAAAGTGCCACTAGCAGCAATCAATACACTGCCGTGAGTAACAATCTATACACTGACGTAATATTATGCGTAATTCAATTTAAAATAAATTATTTTTAATCTTATAGGTCTGGTAATACCAAAATGACTTGTATTACATTGCGGCTTTTACTTGGAGCGGTTGGTGCGACTTTTTGTTTTAACAAGTGATGGTTATCGAAACAAGTTATGACCATCGTATATCGCTTCGGTTTCGTAGTACAGGCGCTTTTATCATTTTTCTGACAATTTTAGCGATTAGTGCTGTTCATCCTATGCAACACAAATCGATTCTAGACAATCGATTTCGGAAACAAAGGAATGATTTTGTATTTTATACGTACTTAATATGTATATTATTTTAATAAATAATCGAAACGTTGTGGTTTTTTTAGTTAGAAGGAAGGCGACGGGATATAAAGATTGGTTCCCAACAAAGCATAGAACTATGTTCAGTACATTTTGAGGAAGCAAGCTCTGTCTGTCTCATTGCTCTTTCACAATCTTCTATTTACTAAAATAACTTCAAAACGGTGCATTATAGTGGATTCGTTTATTGCGTCACAAATTTTAACTAATTAGCCAGATCTCATGTACAAATATTACAATCATCCGTATAGTCAATTCCGAGATACAGCAATCGTGCAAACGTTACTCCAGCAGAATTTAAATATCTTCGCAACCATAGCAAATACAAATTAAGTTGTACCATTTATTTCAAATTGATTTCTAATTATTTAGATAAAATTTATTTCAAAATATCCATTAGTAAACAAAAGATCTGGCTGGGGTAACGTTAATCCAGCCGGAAGTGTTTTTATCAAATAATTAAAAAACTATCAGCTTACCAAATTTAAAAATCTGCTTACCAATTACAAAAGCTGTAGGTATTTTTAATTATCTATTGCACTTAGATGACGATTTTCGTCATTATCTGGCTGGGGTAACGCACACTTCCTTAACTCGCGCTTCCCGGGATTCCTGTGACACACTTCCCTCCCTTTTCACCAAATCCCTTTCACAGATTTCCCACTCAACAGATTGCAGGAAAGTGAGAGGAAAGATGTTACACGTCAAAAAGCAATTATTATTATTTTTTGTCAACGTTAGTAATAATTTGTCCCGTTGTTTTTTTAAGTCGATGAAGAGTGTACTACGTGAGCTCGACAAATGGATGTGCGATTAACGCTTATGCGACAAAACTGTACTGCGCTACTGTAAACTGTAAAACAGTACAGCTATTTAATTTAATGAACGTGCTAGTCATTCAATCAAATAGCAGATACAACCAGATAACTGCGATATATACATATAATTATGAATACAAATGTGTCTTCATGTCGTACTAGAGTGATGTCGATCTTCAGTGTGTCGCACAAGCGTGCATTCGAACTATGGTGAGTCGCAGTACAGTTTTGTCGCAAAAGCGTTAATCGCACATCCATTTGTCGAGCTCACGTAGTACACTCGTCGATGAAGGCCAACTCGAAGTGAACGGTTAGTACTTGTCGTTATCGCGCTCACGCTAATTCGGAACGGGTGTAAGTATCCTCTAATCGATTACGCAATTCGGAATGTACAGACGCCAGCAGGTCAACTTACCCGAAACTGTCAAATTTTCTCAATCAACTTTGAAGCTTATACTATGGTTATAAAGTTGAAAATCAATTACAGAAATTTGACAGCTTGTAGTAGGTTAATGTGGTGGCGTCATCGACCTAATATAGCTGGCGTCGTCTGTACTCTGGGTGTGTCGGGTGTGTCCTCTCCTGTCACTGCTCCAAAATAACAACAAGATCAAGAAGCCGGTGTTTCATATTTTGTTAATAGCTAATCTTAGAACCCTGGGTCAACGGAACCACACGGAACATCCGTTACATTTCCATCTGATTGCGTATTTACGAATGATATAAACGAAACGAAGTGAATCAGTGAATGACTACGTTGGTGTAATTTAATTTTATTCGTCACTTGTTTTTTTTCTGCTTTAAATACAGTGAGTGCAGTAAAAATTTTATCTAAACTAAATTAGGTACCTACTCAGCGAGAGAAAATTTCAACATTACCCAAGCCAGAAGGTATGGATTGATGAAATTCTCATTGTAGACAATTATGTTTCTTCATGATAGGTCAGTGGATCGTCTTAGGTTACTAGGCTTGCCAGAAGGTCAGGAATTCTGGGAATGTCCCGGAATTTTGCGTTTTGTCCCGTGTCCAGTAATTAGACGATGGGCCATTTAGGTGGGGCCAATCCCCGAGACAATCCACTAAGCCAATCCAATAATAGCCTCGTGTACGTAATAGAGACATTCCGCTGCATTGGATTGTACTCAGGCTATTTTGCCTTTTCATTATACTGGCTAAATGGATTGGCTTAGGCTTAGTGGATCGGGGATTGCAATAGGCTACATGGTCTATTACAGTATACTGTCCCGCACTATGCACACTAAATAAATGAATTTTATTTCTTTCTTTCTATGTAACACTAAATCCCTAAATTAATTTGACGCTAAACTAATTAAAAATGCCATTCTATTGCTGTTAATTGTTTGAATTTTTAACTAACTCTGTCAGAGAATTAGTTAAAAAAAATAAAACAATAATATAAAAGTTCATAGTGGGCCTAAATGTTTATGGGAGTATTGTTGAATCTTTATGTATAATGGTAATATTTATATCCTTACAGATGGCGCTGTTTCTACCAGTATCTTTGCTGGGAGACAACCTGGGCCAACGGCATCGGTACCTCAACTCCTTAGTGCGTGAGGCTAAGAAAAGTGGAACTACGTTCCAAAATGTCGAGGCACTGCCTGAACAGTCTCCAGTCGATCGCCTCTTTAAAATAGACCTCGCCATAGAACTCAAGCACGTAGACTACATAATACGTAATTTAAAAGACGACGACATGTTATACGTGAGCAGAGCCCTGAAATCAACATGGCTGATAGACCACCATGACATTATTAACCCTAAATATTTAGAAGATGTTCTCTTTCCAGAAATGATTATGCCAGCAGTGACCAAAATGAAGCACTGGCTTTATATCAATCTACGAGACCCAGCAATGTGTCAGGAGTTCTATCAGCACTACAAAGAAAACACATTCGAGTTTTCCATAAAGTTTCTTAGTCACTGCAGTCATGAGTTCATTCTGGCAGAGACTCCCAAGATATTGACAAAATTATCCAGTCATTCCTTAAAAGTGTTGTGTGAGAAATGTCCCAGTGTCGCCAAAATATATTTCGACTCGTTGGCGACGGATGAAGATTTGAAAACCCGCTATCTCGAACGAGATGAGGTCTGCTACAAGAGCGTGAAATGTGTGCTTAAGTCCGATGCAGAAGTGTTCCTTGACATCACAGAGAAGTATTTTAATGTTAATAGATTTAACAGATTCAGTCCTTTGGCGACTGACTACATCATACGCTGCCATAAAACTAGATTCATAAATAAGTTGGAGCTGTACGTTGCGTATTTGCTGCACATTCCGACTCTTGCTGCTCGACTCAGTGTCGAGGAATGTCGGGATGTAGTGTTAAAGCTAGCTCGAGCAAGCTACTTGCAGCATTGGTTCGAGTACAAAGTCGTGGAGCCACTGATAAAAAGACTTAGCCTCGACAAGAGAGCGGCGTTCAAGAAACGAGTGTTTGTTGATAAAGACGTTGGTGTCTTTGAAGATAAATGGCCGTACGAGATACCCGCTCCTCCGACGGCGGCCCACACCGATCCACATGTCTTCGATGACCAGAATTTCATGTCTGTCTGCGGGAATGATAGGTATGAAATGCTTAGTAAGGTTGGCATGGCTATGCCATTTAGGAGGGCTTGTTGGTCGAGGAAAGATGAAATGCTAACAGAAGAAGATTGCAGGAAACGGGTGAAAACAGATTTAGACAGATTGTTCGATGAGTTTCGTTTTATTGGTATTGAACGCGCGCTGCACGAGTTGGGTCAGCGATTAGGTGCTACTGGTTCTGCGGACAGGCGCCGTGATATATTCCTTGTTTTGGTGAGCAAGACCGGTGGACGCACTGACGCGGTGTCAGCTCTGTTGAATCTCGCTGTGCGGCACAGCAACGAGCCAGCACACACACGCGCTTCCATACTGCGCAGCCTCGTCAGGCGCGCTAAAATCTGGCGCCTGCCTGCCGATGACTGGAAAAAAGTTCTGGACTTCGGGCACGGACTCGGGCTCGACGGTGCACCATCCGAAGCCGCATGCATCGAGGGATTGCACTCCGTCGTAATTCGCCAGTTATTAGCTAGCGAATGCGAACAAGCTGTACGCGATGCATTTTTAATAGAATTTTCATCGCTGGCAGAGTATTCCCTAAAGATGGACGAGCGAGTGCGCGTTGCTAATGGTCTTCAAAGCATGTTGGCAGCGGCTTCTATAGACGTGGAACCAGCACTCGCCGCGGAGCGCCTCGGTCACTTGCTAAATGTTCTAAGATTATACCGCATTCGAGTTGAGCCAACCTCACCAGCAGTGAAGGCAATCGTGGCCTTAGCTTTGCGTGATGCTGACGTCGCACGATCTGTACTGAAGCAGCTTTATACTATAAGGATTGCACGCCGCGAGCTGCTGCGATTTAACATGGAATTCCGGAAAGATGAAGCGGCACTAGTAAATGCTCTCCGTCATGATCTGTCTGTCCTCGAATTCAAGCGGGTTGTCGATATATTGGCTGATCGTCCGACGAGCTTCGATAGATTCACGTCGAAGCTAGTGGTATACTTTGACCAAAAACAGGATTTTTCGGTAAATCTCAGAAGTACACTAAAGGAGAAGATTGCTCAACAACAGAATGAAAAACTTAAAAATGTAAAGTTGGCACGGCCGTTGGTAAGTCTCGTGTACCAAGACTTTGAGAAAGAATTGAGTGAGTTTGATGCAGCCGGTAAAGAAAGTGTGAAGTTTGCGGCAGCGTTAAGAGCCTGCGCACACCGAGCCCGGCCTGTCATCAACTTGGCAAAATGGGGCTGGCGTAAGGCTGGCGTGAAAGCTATCGCGACGCGAGCAATGCGCTGTCGGGAAATTGAAAGAGCTGGCTCAACCCGTGCGTTAGCGGCTGAAAGACGCACGGTAAGAGTAGCCTTAGCACTGAGTATGCGACCTACGGGGCCGGGGGATTTATTACTAGAGAGCTTTGCATCAGCAGCGAAGTTGCGTCCCGTGGTAGCATTACATGTTGCGTTGCCGTACTTCCGCCGTCAAGGCGCTAGTGCTGACCGCGGAGTATGGGATATCATTAAGCCCCTGTTTTCTAATATTGACCTCAAACCCCGCGAGAGGCTCCGCCGACTACTCGGAAATACCGACTGTATCCCGTCCACCATCAAACCTGAATACTGCGCTACCTTGTACCTTGCTATCAACAAAATCTCCCGTTCCAGTGCTGCCTATGTGCTTTGTGATCTGTCGAAGGTCCTTCCTGAAACCGATGATGAGTCTATTGAAAACGTATTGCTGCACATCCTCGACAGTACTGATAAGGATATTCCGGCGATACCGTACCCTTCTATATTTGTCAGGTACTTGCTGCTGTCCAGAAATGAAGAGGATGTTGAAAGAAGATTCATGAAGATAGGGAATCGGTTTTTAGAACGTTTGGACACGCTGCAATTTGAAAAGGAACCAAATTTCAACAAAAGGCTTGATCAAGTGTTAGAGAGTTTACTGTACAATTCTGCATTTTTTGACACTAAATACTCGTCGTGTTTGTTTGTGACTGAGAGGATCTTAACTTGGTTGCAGAAGTATATGGCAAAGGAAGAATACTTCAGAAAGTACACCATGATACATTTAACAATGTTATATTTCAAAGCAGTTAGAAAGAGTATGAAACAGATGCCAGAAGTTTTCGCTGATCAGAAGAGGAGGAAGTCGGAGGATGTAGAGGCTGTGGGCTTTGTCTTCGGAAAATATATAGTAAAAGAGGTAGCTGAACTGGCGAGCACATTCTTCGATTCTATAATAGAACTGTATACCAGTGCTTTGGCGGATTACTTACGTGATAATTTCTCGTATGGCAGCATGAAGGCGAAGTTGATTGGATCCGTTCTCCAAGGTATCTTAGCAGAAGGAGTTGGTATCCAGCGTCGTATGGCAGTGTATTTACTTGCAGACCGTCGGTACGATATTGAAAACAAAATGAGAGAGGAGATCGAAGAACAAATGTGTAAGTACAAAGACATAGAGATCTTTGTACATGCTTTTGTGATACCTAGCTAATTTTACATGGTATTTTAGGTTTTATTTAATTTGAATAATAGTCAAAGCTACACAAGATCGAACTATATTTGCCTATTACTATAAATACTTACTTATCTTTATGGAAAATATCCTCTGAATTATTTACCTAAAAAATTTATGAAGTGCGAGAGATATTGATACGTTTGTTGTGAGAAAATGAGTTCAGTAAGCAACATAATGATTCATTTTAGTTGTATTTGTGGTATTTCTAGTGACCATATCAATCATATTTTAAATAAAGAGATTGACTTGGCAACAATCAACAACACTCTAATTTAATATAATATTATTACTTTGAGATACATTGTGTTTTTAATAAAAACAAAGATAAATTGTGTTTAGTGCGACTGCCAAGTCAATTTATTTATATGAAACATAAAAGATTTTTAATATTGATATGGTCACTATAAGATGTTGTTAGGTTAGCCAATTACGTAATATTTTAAGACAGAAGGACCCTCAAGTAGGGACTGAATAAATTGACCGACTTGGTATTTATTACATGGATCTCACAACTTTTTACGATAGAAGAACTGAGTTGCGAGACTTGTTTTTTTTTACAGGTTATGTTTTTGATGGCATCTCATTTCTTTTTGTAGGTAGTCTTCCTTTTTCGGTTAGGTAGTTTTTCTTTTCCGGTACTACTTCTTGAGCTTCAGCTACAGTTTTTCTTAAAGCCCACTCCCTCTTTATGGGTTTTTGAAGTGAAAACTTCTTTAGCGGCGTTGTGCACTTTTTTGTGTTGGGTAAAAAAATGCTAAACTCGCGTCAGGACACGTGACCCTGATCGAAAATTCGTAAGACGGAGGGAGAGTAGACCGGTGCAAAATTATTTAACAACGCCATCTAACATGCGTGAGATGGCGCCACTGCCACGGTAAACAGCAAGCTCCGTATAAAAAAATGATAAAAAATATAAATTCTGTATTAAAGTGGTGAAAGTTTTGTGTAACGAGTGCGATAACGAACAAATATCACTGTAAAACGTTAGCAACAATTTGTGAAAAGAACTATGCAAAATAAAATTTGTAAAAAAACTAGTGTAAAAAGTTATTGAGTATAAACATTGCTCGAAGCTCGAAGAACGTCAAAAACATAAAAACTTTACTTACATAAACCCAGGTGAACTACTCATGTGATTTCAAACTAAAAACTAAAGTATTTACAAAAGTGCAAACAATTTCAAAAAATAATAATCGGCGCGCTTCGGGACGCTTCTTTAACGATCGTATTTCTTAGTATCTATACAGCTATTTCAAACGTCAATACCATGTATAAATAGTAAGTAATAGCAATACCGTTTATGGGTGATGACACTAATAAGTCCAAGTTCAATCCTCGGTGAACTCAATTCTTTTTGAGTTTTTATTATTCTTTGTTTTACTTTATTACTACATAAAATAACAAAATGTATAACGAAAATATAACCATACGCAAAAAGAAATCAGTGTTACATGATTCGCTAAATGATTAATTCCAGTCAACACTGTCAGCTGACAACTATCTAACAAAAAGTTTACCAGATCTGTCAACTAGAAATGAGTCAACTGAAACACTACAGGACGAAATACAAGACCTTAAACGGCAATCACAAGAAGCCCAGAACAAAATAAACAATTTAATTCTTGAAAATAGTGCATTAAAAACACAAACAATAGAACAGCGAAATACTATATCACAACTGCAAACAACTTACGCAACATCTACACCTAAAAAAGTCAAGCAATCTACACCAACGCGAAGACCAACGCCAACAATAGGAAAACATGTAACAAAACTATCCGATGTGTAAATCAGGATAAATCGAAAAATATTGGTGGCGCTAAGTTGGATTTCACGCGGGAATAACACCTAGATGGCGCTACTGTGACGCGTAATAAAAAACCGTTTTCCCAAAATGAGCCAATAGAGGGCAGCACGCGATATATTAGATCAGTCCGAAAACCAAAAATACAAATATTAGGTTCAAAACAATGCACCGACATCGCTTCAACACTCATAAATTCAAGAAACAAGACGAACTATCAAAATTACATAATTACATCAACGATAAAGCCTTACGCGACAACGGAGGAACTATTGTCAATAACTACTATGAACTAAGTGACTGTAAAAACAACTTTTTTATCTTATGTGTCTGTGAAAACGACACCAACCCGAACAAAATAATAATATAATTAGCGTCTTTACTGAAATTTATTAAAAAACAAATGTTATAATTTAAAGTGTTTTGCATAACAGTCATTTAAATGAAATGCTGTTAAATAGCTTGTTTAAAAATATGTCACAAAATTTTGAAAATTGTGCCTTTCTAGGTATAGGCAGACATTATTTTAGTAAAAAACGTTATTTATTTGGTACTTGTAAAAACATTAATTTTATAATAGACACAAAATACTACAGCCACACTTTTCTATCGTACAAAGAGCCAATAGTAATGAATACTGCCACTAACTCATTTAAAGATCCAGTTGTTGTGTACACCGCTACCAACATGAACAAAGAACCAATCGCAGTTAACACTGTCACTCAAAATACAGAAGCTGCTATTTCCGTATTATTTCCCTAAAACAATAAAAATAGATGACACCCCCACTAAAACCTTTTTTCGAGACCACGTCAGCATGTAACACTACGCTATTGCATCAAAATATTGCAGGTTTGTTAAACAAACAAGAACAATTAGAACTATGTCTAAATAAATTTCAAGAAAGCGGTACTTCAATGGATATCATTTGTCTTACTGAGACCTTTATCAAATCAAGCGACGAGCACAACATTTACATAAAAGATTATAATGTAGCATGTAACTTTTCAAGAAAAAATGAAAAACGCGGTGAGGTTTGCATACTAACGAGAAAATCTATATATTTTATACAAATAAATATGTGCGAAAGTATGTCAATTGAAAAACAATTTGAATGTTGTGGAATAGAAATACCTACCATGAAATGTATAATTGTATGTTTATATAGAATTCAAAACTGCAGTACAAAAACTTTCCTTAAAAAACTAGAAATTCTACTACATAAGTTAACTTTACACAGGAATAAAAATATTATCATAGCGGGGGATATAAACATCGACACTCTTAAGTCAAGTACATCCTCAGAGGACTTAAAAAGCATCCAATTGAATAATAATTTACAAATACTCATTAAAAAACCAACGCGTAAAGATTCATGCATCGATCATATACCTACTCGTATTTAGTAATATCAAATATGCAAAAGGTGAAGTTCATTCATTATTCCTTTCAGATCACAACACCGGTCAAACCCTAACTTTTTCGTCAAACCAAGAACAAAGATTAACCTTCTGGTATGAAATGAAAAGGGACTACAGCTTAGAAAATACCTTAAAGTTTAAAGATGTGTTATCTAAATTAACCAGGGGCTCAAGTCTGCTATTTTTATAAATTCGTCATTCCAACACGATCACATTGTCATTTTGCAAAAAGTTCGTAATCTGCTAAATTCATAATGGCCGATCATTGGTTGATCATTGTATTCCACAAACACGATACTCGTAACGAATTAAAAGAAATGACTGCACAATGTCGTTCTCATGGTAGGTCACTGATCAAAGGAACTGTCAAAATTTTAGCAGATTACCGCATAAGTCAGTCATTCATTTTTCATTATGTACGAGATTACCAATAGATGCCATTTCTTTCAATGGAGTGTCAGTGGTTGACCATTGGAAAGTCATAATGACGCCAATATGTTAGTAGATTACCAAACTTGTCAAAATCAACAATTATGAAATCAATGATAGACCATTCTGACACTATTGTAATAGCAGACTTGAGGCCCTGTACCCTAATTACGTAATGCAAAATCAATCCGAATCTGAATCGTTTTGAAACAGATTGCTAATCCATTGCTCCGTAAGTTCGAAAAAAAAACTGCAGAGCAACGTAAATAACGCAATGAATGTTGTTGAACTGTCAAAATGAAACAGATTTGTCTTTATCGTTTACGAAAATATGTTGCGTAATTAGAAAGCTGGTCCGAAGTGCTAGAGCAAGAGCTAGAGTTTTAATAAAGCTTTTGATATATTTCACGAAACTTTAAAATTATATTACAATCTTTGTATCCCAATAAATAAAGTTAAAATACATTCCAATGTTAACGCTCCCAAATGAATCACAAAAGGATTGAAAATATCAGCTTGTCACAAAAGAACAATAAGATACCGTTATTACAAAAATTCCACTGACGACAACAAAAAAGCCTACACAAAATATGACAAATTATTTAAAAAATGTATGGTAATGTATGGTGGTGTGTGGTATCTAACTCTAAAAAAAAACAATAATTCATATTTAAAAAATGCAAAAAGTAAATGTAAAGCCACATGGAATATCATAAAAAATAAAACAGATGATACAAAAACATTTGAAACAATAAAATCAATAGATTGTAATAAAAAAAACGTTGAATGCCCAATGAAAATTGCGACTGCTTTCAACGATTTCTTCATATCTGTAACAAATAAGGAGAACAACTGTGTCCGTTTCGACCGCGCGGCCACGGCGAAATTAAAAAAAAAAAACAATGCCAAGATTTTGTAAAAATTTGTAGAAGTTGATTCCCAAAACCATAAATTTGTCAAAGTTATGGTTAAAAAGTTATAAGGGTTTGAACGTGGCCGCGCCATTGAAACGCGGCGAACCGCGCGGCCACGGGGATCTTTAAAACTAAGCGTTGCAGAGATCTGAAATTCAGGTAAATAACAGATTGAATTTGTAAAAAAATTGTAAAAATATAGAAAAAAATCCTAGGTTTATATTTTGGGAGCTATAAGACTAAAACTCCATGGCCGCGCCATCGAAACGATGAAAAATACGTTGTCGCCGATATCTCGCTGAAAAAGCATCGCAGGGGTCTGAAGTTTTTTGTAAAACGTAGATTTGAATTTGTCGAAACATGTAAAAATACTACAAAAAATCCTAGGTTTATGTTTCAGGAGCTGTAAGACTAAAACCTCATGGCCGCGCCATTGAAACGGTCAAAAAACACGTTATCGCCGATATCTCGCTGAAAAAGCATCTTAAGGGTCTGAAGTTTTTTGTAAAACCTAGATTTGAATTTGTCGAAACTTGTAAAAATACTACAAAAAATCCTAGGCTAATATTTCAGGATCTGTAGTACGGTATCGCGTAGAAATAAGTCGTGATTATTTATCGAAGAAAGTAATTGTAAAGCGAGTTTTTTTTTGTAAACAACACCTATTAATATGTAAAACTACCGATACTAGGCAGAAAACATGTATTTTTCGGTATTTATAACTTTCAATACGTTTTGAATATTTCGATAGGGTGACCATGGCTTTTTGTTTACAGAAAACTTTCCACCTATCGTTTTAGAAATTGTATCTCAAGGATTCTAAATTCAATTAAAATGAAACGGATAAAATACAAAATCATATGTTTATTTCTTTTAAATTCACTTAAATCATTGCTTGATTTGACAATACTGTGGTTTTGAGTACACGTGCCAGAACCATAACAAATAACTTTGCACAACATTCGTAATTCCTGTAAGATAGCATTATTTGATGAATAATTGTGGAATCAAACACATAACTTATGTCTAAGACTAAATTCTGCCAGAAATAACCCCCTGTAATTAACAGTATTATGTCATAAGTAACGTGTAATTAACTCATGCATTCCAACATTGAATTGCACTAAAGGAATTAACCATAAGGCCACACACACTACAGTACACAGGAGCGAACAGAACGCGGGTGCAGCGCGGGAGCCGAAGGCTGTATAACCAATCACAGCAGTCCAATATGTGAGAGATATCCCGGCCGCTGCACCCCGTCTTCCCGCCAAAGGCTTTTTTGTTGATCAGTCGTCGTTTTACTTTCAGTTAATTCGCACGGATTGCTCGTTGGTGTTTTAAATTTTGACATTCCTACGGACTTTAATTTGTGCACTGTTTCGGACATTTGTTATCTTTGGAAAACTACGTTCTGCTGTTACAACTTCGAAAGCGTAAGGCGTAAGCCTTAGGATTTGATTTCAAATTAATACTTCTTATCAAGGTAAGTAATTCATACTAATTACTCTCTTCTCTTACCACTTAATACTTTTCCTATTTTTTTATCAACCTAGTTGACCTAGTCTTGTAATGATAATGTGTACCTACTTAGGTACCTATTTTAATACTGGTTGCTCTATCGTGATGATATTTGAGCTAATTCACGTGTTTAAGTATCGATCACTGCTTACCAGTCACCCTATACAGTAGTGTAAGTAAGTGTAAGCAAATAATCTGTGATTTGTGACTTTGAAAGAAAGTATAAGTAAATAATCTGTGATTTGTGAGTTTGAAAGAAATATATATGTGTTAGGGTAAGTAAATAATCTGTGATTTATATGATTATAAAAGAAATATAAATATGTTTTTTGTATCTTGTCGTTTCATTTTAATTTAATTTAGAATCCTTGAGATACAATTTCCAAAACGATAGGTGGAAAGTTTTCTGTAAACAAAAAGCCATGGTCACCCTATCGAAATATTCAAAACGTATTGAAAGTTATAAATACCGAAAAAATACATGTTTTTTGCCTAGTATCGGTAGTTTTACATATTAATTGGTGTTGTTTACAAAAAACTCGCTTTACAATTACTTTCTTCGATAAATAATCACGACTTATTTCTACGCGATACCGTACTACAGATCCTGAAATATTAGCCTAGGATTTTTTGTAGTATTTTTACAAGTTTCGACAAATTCAAATCTAGGTTTTACAAAAAACTTCAGACCCCTACGATGCTTTTTCAGCAAGATATCGGCGATAACGGGTTTTTTGACCGTTTCAATGGCGCGGCCATGAGGTTTTAGTCTTACAGCTCCTGAAACATAAACCTAGGATTTTTGTAGTATTTTTACAAGTTTTGACAAATTCAAATCTACGTTTTACAAAAAACTTCAGACCCCTGCGATGCTTTTTCAGCGAGATATCGGCGACAACGTATTTTTCATCGTTTCGATGGCGCGGCCATGGAGTTTTAGTTTTATAGCTCCCAAAATAATATAAACCTAGGATTTTTTTCTATATTTTTACAATTTTTTTACAAATTCAATCTGTTATTTACCTGAATTTCAGATCTCTGCAACGCTTAGTTTTAAAGATCTCCGTGGCCGCGCGGTTCGCCGCGTTTCAATGGCGCGGCCGCGTTCAAACCCTTATAACTTTTTAACCATAACTTTGACAAATTTATGGTTTTGGGAATCAACTTCTACAAATTTTTACAAAATCTTGGCGTGGTTTTTTTTTTTAAATTTCGCCGTGGCCGCGCGGTCGAAACGGACACGAACAACTCTCGTCCAAATTACAAGTTCATAGATTCATCAAATTCAACTATTTATCTAAGACCCACCTCTTGTGAAGAAGTTTCAAGAACTATAAATTCACTTAATAACACACGAGCTATAGGTCATGATTGCATCTCTACAGCCATACTAAAAAACTGCAATAAAGAATTGGCTGTCATTTTAAGTCACCTTTTAAATCTATCGTTTACGGAAGGAATCTTTCCAGAAAGTTTAAAATCATCAATAGTAAAACCATTTCACAAAAGAAACTCCAAACAAGATATGAACAACTATAGGCCCATCACGTTAATCCCGATTTTATCTAAATTTTTTGAAAAAGTAATTCACTCTCGATTATTGAATATCTTAAATCAATTTAATTTAATAGTAAATAACCAAAATGGTTTTCAAAAAGATAAATCTACAACACTTGCTGCATTGTCATTAATACAAAAAGTAACAGAAAACATCGATAAACGTAATAGAGTTGCTGCCATTTTCTTTGAAATGAGCAAAGCATTCGATTTTGTAGATCACAAAATCTTACTCAATAAATGCAAGCTATATGGAATCCGAGGCAAAGCTCTCGATTGGATTAAAAGCTACATAAGCAACAGAAAACAATGTGTCGAAATAAAACAATTAAATAATCAACTTGTGTCTGTAGTAAAGTAGATCTGAATGGGGTACCATTCAGATCTACTTTCAAAACAAATAAGTTCGGTGTTCCCCAAGGAAGTGTACTAGGCCCTCTTCTCTTCCTTATTTATATAAATGATATTCCTCAAGTAACATCACATCAGTGCATTCTATTTGCGGACGATATTTCCGTTATAGTACCAGAAACCTCAGAAAGCAACTACGAATATTCATTAAACAACACTGTAGAATCAATAATGAACTGGATAGGACAACAACCTAACAGCTAATATTTCTAAAACTAAAATTTTACAATTCTCTAACTATAACAATTCTCAATTAAAACCTTTAGACTTGTAATAGGTACTACGTGGAGCAGGACGCTTGACATTTCTTAAAACCACGTAAAGAGTGTCATGTTCTTTACCCGTATACAAAAAATCAATCAAATCCAATGAATACTTTAGCCACAGGAAATTATTTTTCATTTTCTTATTTTTCAACATGATGTAGATCTGAGTCCGTAATAATAGGTAAACATTGTAAGGTCAAGAACCTGTGCAAAACGTACGATTCTATCCTCTACGTCTCAATATGCTTGAGAGACAGAGAAAGGTGTCATACGATTCCACTCTGACGCGCCCCGCCCAGTCCCACAAAATAATACTACAATTAGAAAGAAAAAGAAATATTACTTACGCAAATTATGCATTAGTGGTGCATAGACAATTGCGAGTGTGTGTGTGAGCGGATTTTTTTCGGCAAAAGGTCTCGGGACTCGGTCAGTGTCGTGTCAGTGTAGCGGCTCCCTTTGAGGAGCGCACACCGCGACTTTGTTTATTACGAGACGAGCCGCGCGCGCATTGTCGTGATTTTGTGAGAAAAAAAAAAGTTGTTATTTGTGATTAAAGACGATTTAGTGTGACTTATTGTTCAGTGTTAGTTAATTAGGTATCGATGTCGCTTGTGCATAATGAACAACGGTGGAAACCTTGAAAATTTAAAAATTTGGCTATTGATGTAAATTCTGATTGTGATGTGATATTATGTGATTAATTATTCAATCAGTGATCTTTTAATTAACAACGCGCAACTTAGTGAGTTTATGCCGCTAATTTGTTGTTCTCCGACTAAACTACCTACCCACGTCCACCTACGCCCCGCACCGCCGCGCAGGCGCCGCTTCCCGCCGCGACCCGCATCGGGCCGCGCAACAGGTTAGTGACTTTTCGTAGTTAAAGCGTGTTTACTTTTTATGCAGTCGATTCTGCTATTTATTTTGTTTGAAAATTGCAATTTTTCAATTTTCCATTAACTACTAATCTTCGTCTTTTAAAATGTTTCTATGGACTAGTACTGTGCTTGTTTTAATTTAATGTCGTAAGTCCAGATCCACATTGTATAAAAACACTAAAATTATAGAAGTATTTGATACAATTTTTTTAGGTATTATCTTAGATAGACACTGCAACTGGAAAGCACACACAACTCGCATATGCTCTAATCTAAACAAATTTGTCTTTGCTCTAAAAAAGCTTAAGAAGGTAGCAAGTCAAAAAACTGCTATGGCTGCGTACCATGGCTACGTCGGGTCAATTCTTAGATACGGTCTTCTTATATGGGGTAATTCCTCTCAGGCTAAAAATGTCTTTATCACACAAAAAAAATGTGTCAGGGCAATCTGTGGGGCCGGACCGTTACAATCTTGTAGACCATTATTTAAGAAATTAGGATTACTAACTCTACCTAGTCTGTATATATTAGAAGTAGGATTGTAGGATTATTTGTTAAAAAGCACTCAGAGCGATATACTAAAGCCATAGTAAATAAAAATTCCTTTCAAGAGATCCAATCAGATGGCGTTAGTAACTCAAGCGGCGTTGTGCACTTTTTTTGTGATGGGTAAAAATGTTAAACTCGCGTCAGGACACGTGACCTGCTTTCTAATTACGCAACATATTTTCGTAAACGTTAAAGACAAATCTGTTTCATTTTGACAGTTCAACAACATTCATTGCGTTATTTACGTTGCTCTGCAGTTTTTTTTTTCGAACTTACGGAGCAATGGATTAGCAATCTGTTTCAAAACGATTCAGATTCGGATTGATTTTGCATTACGTAATTAGGGTACTGATCGAAAATTCGTAAGACGGGAAAATGCACAACGTTAATATTCAAGTTATCACTTCTGCCAGCACTCCCGGAGTGCAAACCGTTGTTTTTTTTGTAGGCTTTGATGTTACAATTTTGGACAAGTCTGGACGGTAAATGCTTCTTAGTCTATTGAGGATTCCTACGCTTTAATACTTCTAAAGTCGACATTAATTAGATGTAAGCCGTTCAGACCGTGCCACGTAAGCTTGACCAGATGTGAATGCTGCATAATAAGGAATGCAAACCGGTTTCACCGAAAACCGAAATACTGGTCTTCGGCATATTTGAAATTATTAAAAAAAACGGGTTTTTTCACGTTTCCGGTTTTCGAGTTTTTTATTATTTTTAAATGGGTGGTTGGTTGTAGCCATTTGAAAATAATTGACTACGTGTCAGTCAAAACTATGAATTTGGTATCGGCCATTTTATTTTATCAAACGTTGCCAACGGGTGCTAGTGAAAAGACGTTTGTTTATTGTAACATTGGTAATTTGGTGACATTTAACTGTTTTCGATAGTTGAGTGAAGGTGTTTAGTTAATTTGTATTAATATTTATAATAAGTATTTGACATTCATAGTATGTACTTAGGTTAGGTACAAATTGCTATTTTTAAATGTTAAGATATTCACACAGTGTGCCACACCATGCTTTAAATTAGAAATGCGAAAGTTTGATTGTTAACATGACATGTTTGTTAGTTTTTCACGCAGAAACGGCTAGAATCTAGATAGATTTGGATGAAATTTGGAATAGAGATAGCTACGCTACCGACATAGCCTACTTTGAATCCCGAAAAAATCATGTTCCAATTATCGGGCAGAAGGTAGTAGTTAACTTATAAAATAACGGTTTTGTAATGATAGGCATAGGCCGTCTGCCCATCGCATACGAAACTGATTTGCCTTTGTTTCATTACCTAACTTTTTCGGTATGCCCAGGAATGCCTGGAACGTTAAATTTTCCTTTTCTCACAGTCCAGTAAAGTTCTTGTTAATTTCATAACTAAACAGCTATCTAATTACGCAACACATTTTCAATAAAATTCGAGTGGAATTGATATCATTTAAACTGGAAATTGAAAAATTTGACAGCTTTCGTATTACGTAACTCTAAAATTTTTGATATCAACTGCAGTCTGGATGAGACGCTAAAGAGTGAACGATACCCGTCTAAAAAGGCTATAACTGGAATTACGTAACCATTTTGACAGCGCTGAGTTGGTTTAAAATCAACGAGTAATTTGTTTCTTCTGTCAGTTAAAATAGAAGGCAATGTACTCCTCGCATTTGATTTTCTTTGTAATAAAATCTCCTTAATTATTACGAAATTATGTAAGTGAACATCGTTTTAATAAATTGTGAATGTGTTTTTGTGTAAAACCTCAATGATGAATCAATAATAGTGATATATTAAAATAATATCGAAGCGGTCGATAAATTAATAATATTGTGAAAATTATCTGCCCATAAAACGACCCACTGACCAAGTTCTCTTCTGTTACAACCTACTAAAGATATATATTATGATATTTCAGAAACGAGGTATTTTATTGAAAGACAAATTCGTACCTCGTACTGTATCCATTGTACTGAGCATAGAAGACAGTGGATTATGTAAGGACATCAATGAACATACCACACCACCATCTAAGGTACATAAGTAATAACAATATTATTTTATTTCTAAGTATTGAACATTGAATGTGTGTTTAGCACAATGTTTTATTTATTTAAACATACATACGTGTTATGTTGGTGACTACGAAATGCACCATCAAACATAAACTTTCATACATTTAATAAAGTCATTGAACCTAATAATTGTTGTATTCATTGAAGTGTGTGGGAGAGGCCAATTAGAATTTATTTTGTGGATGGATGTAATGGATCATGGAATTATACATAATATAGAAGATTTTCTTAAATTCTTTTTTTTTTCAGGTGTCAGGCTCAACTTCATTATTGAGGAAAAGTATAAACTCTCATGCGCTTACAGCAAGAATTAGCAAGCAGTACATACATAATCCATGATGAATTCCACAGGAATACATTAAATTTCACTAATCCTTACAATTTTCCAATTTCTTTTTGCCCCATGTGTAAATATTTCATAAATGTGAATAAAGGCTATTGTCAGTTATTGTTTGCTTTGTTTACCATAATTTATTTCGCTCTATTTACTGAACCTAATGAAAATACATACATAATATCACTGTTTCACCGAAAAGTTGGGCAGAGGTTTGCCTGTACACACACATTTCACCAGTTATGTTTAAGTCCCATGTAATAGGGGACGAGCCTATTGCCATCAACCGGGCACTACTAAGAAATTCCAGGTGGAAAAACCCAATAACACTATGCCCAACCCAGGCATCGAACCCAGGACCTCATACTCAGCAGTAGCTCTTGCGACCCCTAGACCAACGAGACATAATTTTATTAATAAATTGTTGTGTTAATGAAAAAAAAAAACTTCAATTCTTAAATATTTCATAATAAGTTATTTTTATTTGTAGTTTACACTGTTATCATTATCAATTAACAAAATAGGAACATACATTTATATTACTGTCATTCAAGACTCAACAGTTTTCTAAAACAACAATTATATTTCAAGAACTATCTTCAGGTTCTAAGTAGCAACGCAGCAGGTGCCTTCATTCATGCTGCCTTCATGTCTTCGTAGGTGAAACTCCCCAGGAACTCTACAGTTATAAAACAAAATCATATTATTTTCTGCTCAAATAAAGTACTTAAACATTATGGGGTTTATTTATAAACGTTACTTAAAGTTAAGTAATGATTAGCAACTGTATATCCATACATTTTTGACATTTGAACGTCATTTAACTTTAAGCAATGTTTATAAATAAACCCTGTGGCAAAGTAAAGTAGGCATTCATTGGGCCCATGGCTGGACAAAAGCCATTAGCCTAGTTATTGCTGCTGTTTGTATAATTTCTTCTTTACTTAGGGCAGATTTTTCAATGTCCAGATATTTTGTAATACTAAATTATGTAAACATTAGTTAGGTATACATAAAATATAATTATGATGTAGAAAGTTCGGCCAAGGAAATAAATATTCATAATTTTATTATAAAGTAAGTTGCCTCGCTTGATTCTTAACTATGTGACTAAAAGCTTACATTTTCATTCACAGCATTTTTGCCATCTAGCCATCCAACTTCTTTGTTAGGAAATTAAGAAGATTCATGTTGGGTAGTGTTCCATTCATGTATTTTCAGCTCTAGCACCGTCTGTGAAAATATTATGAATATGTTTTGTAGTTAGGTTAGTGGTTACTATAGTTTATTTCAGCATGTAGGTACTTATGTACAAAAATATCAATTAACAATTTCAGTTAGAATGTGAGGTTGACGGACAGGGACTCACGTTATTCCTATTTATATTGGGTTACTTACTTGTAGTGATAATCTCGACGTATTTTTCGCTATTGAGCAAAACAGTATTGTTAATGAGAGAATTTTCCAGTTCATCCGGCTTACACAAGCCACAAGAAAAATGTTCCAAAACTGCCTAACATAGGCCCACGTTTCGTATAGGATATTAAATTAAAATTTGTAAATATAATACAATTTTGTGTTGTTCTCAGTGTTGCCATTTTTTTTCCCCGAGTGCTATAAAAAGAAATAAGATGAGACATTTTTTATAATCCGTTCAACCGATTTTGACTTCTATTGCGTTGGTGACATGACAAATGGCAGCTTCAGTAAACATTTGGTAATGTAACCACTTTTTTGCTTTTAATGTTCAACCGAACACGAAACGGTTTATTTAAATGTGTAATCTTATTTCAAATAGAGTATAGTTTAGTCTCAAACATTTTTAATTTTATTTATCTGTTACTGACATTCGGTCGCTGTTTTGGAGGTCCATTTGAAAATTTGAGAATGAAAATAAAACAAAAGGTCGAAGTATTTTTTTAAACATCATCCAACTTAATCTACAATAATTAATGAAAAAGTTAGTGAAGATGTTTGAATGTTTATTAGATCTATACATAACTTGGGCATAACGGCAGATTTTTTTTACCCCGGTAGTATTTTCACGTGAAATATTTTTTAGAAATGACGTCGTTTTGCGATCACTACTCGGGCGGAGCCTCTGATTATTTTCAACATATTCATCATGGTGAACAGTTTTGCCAAAACAGCGTTCGAATCTGCAGTGGTTTCGGCATTTGAAAGAAATACATCGTAAAATCACTGACACAGGTTTTAGACAAACAATAAAACATGCCATTATCTTGTTATTTTAATATTTTCTCGAGTCAGTTTTAGTAATTGATTGTATTGTTTTCTACAAATTGAATTAAACTAACCACTAGACAAAACCACCAGCCACTAAAAGCAACCCGCAATTTCAAGCAATTTCTTCGCCAGTAGGGGTGTCCAAACCCCCAGGTTTAGTGGAAATCCCACTAACATGACAACACTGCTTTTCTACGATTTTGTCATTGGCCACAGATAAAAAAACCGGGGAAAGGAAACGTTTTGTTACGTATTTCAATTATGGTAGTTTTTGATAGAAAGTGTTTTAAAAAATGGTTTTTAATTTTTCGGCAATCATTGTACATTTTCATTTATAAGCACTATTATAGCATCAGTTATAATTAAAACAAAATTAAATTAAAGCACAATAATTTGGAAATTAATCATGCCTTTAAGGTGGAACAAAACATATAAATCAAAGACGTATAGCCGTTTTATAAGAACAACCCTATTCAATTCCGGTCGATTGGTAAAAAATGTTTATCGTAATTCCAATTATGCCATGCGATTTAAATTGGACTTGGTTTCGATTCGGAATTGATATCAAAAATAAAATGTGTTGCGCAATTAGGCTGCAGATCAAGTTATTGTTCTTGCTTGTCTCTTTCAGATAACTATGGATGACTTTGTAGAAAACATCAGAAAAACTGAGGATAAAAACAGCGTGTGGGGTTTTATTATACAATGTGGAACTGGACTTACGACATTAAATTAAAACGAGCACAGTACTAGGCCATAGAAACATTTTAAAATACGAAGATTAGTAGTTAATGGAAAATTGAAAAATTGCAATTTTCAAACAAAATAAATAGCAGAATCGACTGCATAAAAAGTAAACACGCTTTATCTACGAAAAGTCACTAACCTGTTGCGCGGCCCGACGCGGGACGCGGCGGGGGGCGGCGCCTGCGCTGCGGTGCGGGGCGTAGGTGGACGTGGGTAGGTAGTTTAGTCGGAGAACAACAAATTAGCGGCATAAACTCACTGAGTTGCGCCTTGTTAATTAAAAGATCACTGATTGAATAATTAATCACATAATATCACATCACAATCAGAATTTACATCAATAGTCAAATTTATAAATTTTCAAGGTTTCCACCGTTGTTCATTATGCACAAGCGACATCGATACCTAATTAACTAATATTAAACTAACACTGAACAATAAGTCACACTAAATCGTCTTATTCCAAATAACAACTAAATTTTTTCACAAAATCACGACAATGCGCGCGCGGCTCGTCTCGTAATAAACACAGTAGCCATGTGCGCTCCTCAAAGGGTGCCGCTGCACTGACACTGACCGAGTCCCGAGACTTTTTGCCGAAAAAATTCCGCTCACACACACACTCGCAATTGTCTATGCACCACTAATGCATAATTTGCGTAAGTAATATTTCTTTTTCTTTCTAATTGTAGTATTATTTTGTGGGACTGGGCGGGGCGCGTCAGAGTGGAATCGTATGACACCTTTCTCTGTCTCTCAAGCATATTGAGACGTAGAGGATAGAATCGTACGTTTTGCACAGGTTCTTGACCTTACAATGTTTACCTATTATTACGGACTCAGATCTACATCATGTAGAAAAATAAGAAAATGAAAAATAATTTCCTGTGGCTAAAGTATTCATTGGATTTGATTGATTTTTTGTATACGGGTAAAGAACATGACACTCTTGATGTGGTTTTATGGAATGTCAATCGTCCTGCTCCACATTGTATGTATATTAAGTTAATTGTTTATAAAGAACATCTGTCGATTTATTAATCTGTTTCAGAAATGACGTTTTTAGATGTTTATTTTAAAATGATTATTTCTAGTGATTAATTAGAACAAAGTAACCTGATTGCAATTATTATTGATCACTTTAAAATACTTATTTCTACGTTATTTTATATATTAATTAAAGGTTTCGGACGCTATTGAGTTATTATTATTTTAAAAGTTAGCATGTTTATATAAAGTATTTTACAATACATTCTATTCATGCGTGATAGTTAGAATTACTTAATAGTTTCGTTGATCTTTTTAATCCTCTTGATTAATATTGTACCTACTTAGCTGAAGCACAAAAAGCAAATAAACCTTTTACTTAAACAAATTTCTGCATTTTCATTGAAATTTTGAATATGTATTTCTTTTTAATAGATACCTACGTTTCTATTTAATTATTGAAAATATGCAAGATGTAGGCGGCCTGAATTTCACAAGCCGTTTAACAAAAGCAAAAAATAAACCGGTTTCGCCGAAACTCGTTTTTTTAATACGAAACCCGAAAAAAAACAAGTTTTAATTTTTAGACCGTTTCGCACCAGCGCATTATTTAGACTTAGGCCCTGATTTTTGTGTATAGTATATAGGTTATACAATGGGAAACTGTTCGCGATGAACTTATGCTCTATTAATAATTTCAAATTTAGTTTTGAGCGGAATAAGCTCGTAGACATGTTCTTTATTAAATGTAATGTATATTTTCTTAATTATTTTTGTATTTTCCGGATCAACCTATACTCTTTGCATTATACCGATAGAACCATTAACTAAACCAAGACTCTCGTCAATATTTCACCTCAGCATGACTTTTGCACCTATTTTATAATTATGTTCTCTTCCAGGCCTGCAGTCATAGAAGCATCGTCTTCATATTTTTTTATGCATTCACTTTTTATAAGGTATCTGGGGCAATCTATGCTATCCACAGCTATAAGTTTTATTTCGGGATGTGGGAGAGATCTAAGCATTGCAGTATTTAATTGTTGACACATGTTTTTTGTACCTATGTAATAAGCAAACGGTATCATCAGTAGGTTTCGAGAGGTGTTCAATTATTTCAATTAATTTGTTTTCATTTGAATTGGATTTGAGAGATTAATCTAGTCGAGAGTAAGTAGCGGTCTTTTTGTGTAGTCACACATAATCTTATTCTATTTAGCATTTCAACAAAGTCAGAATCATTGAGCTGTCGCATTTTAATGGTAAGTTCATCGTATATGAATAGTTCAATCCACAGATTCGGAATACTGAGGGAACCTAACAACTTGTTAGTTTCAGCAGTTGATAGTTTTCATTTTTTTTTTTTTGTATTTGTAATTATGTAGGGCCGCACTCATCAAACGTCGGCTAAAGTTAATCCTTACTATAAACACTGCCAATGTACCTAACAGAAAATTAATTACAACATCAAGCTTAACAGAGGATTAATTAAACTAATGTACGGCACTCATTGCCGCACTCAAAGTTTTTTTTAAATTAATAAATTACTTACATAATAACCCATTATTTTTCTATGTCCCATTCTTGCTTTTTCATTCCGTTGAACATTTTACATAATTATAATATTATATCATAATTATATCTAGGTACCTATCTACCTTTATTATTTTATTTATGAAGTTGGTGTAGGTATCTAGAAAACCGGACCGAAATTGCAAAATATTTTAGTTTTTCCTTGATATTGTATTCTAAATTTGAAGCTTCTATGTCTGCTAGAAGTGCCTTAGAGTGTTGATGATCGGTCAGTCAGTGAGTGACAAAATGAAGAAACTTTGATTAGTTATCATCCTTAAACGAATCGTTCCAATTTAATGAAATTTGAAATATACCGTGTTTATACAATGTCTGTTTGGTTACTAAAAATTCAGGCTTCTAGTTTTATCCACAACGAAGTTACAGGGGTGTCGTAAATGGCCTGAACTGCTTCGAGAAAAGGATGGTACGGCGGCGGCGGTGCCGCTTGTTTTTGCTCGACTTGGCGGGGGCACTGCCGTGCCTCCAGATATTTTATTAATGTTTTTTGGTACGAATTTCCATTGACGTCCAACGAATTTAGGGTGGGAGGAGGGTGGGGGGAGGGGGAGGGAGGGGTACTACCCCCCTTAAAAGGAAAAGTTGCGGAGCCCCCCCCCCCCCTTTTTGAGTTTTTTTTTTTTAATTTTGAGGAAAATTCCCTCATTTTAGGGATTAAAATTATAATAAGTGTAAAAAACCAGAGGGGACTCCTTGGGGGAAGGGACGTTCCCCCCTACAGAAAGGGGGAACATACTTCATCAAAAAAAAAAAAGGAGGGACACTGATTCAGAGGGATTTCTGTATCTATTTTGAAACTGCAACTTCTCCGGCACTGCGGGAAGAGCAGCCTCTACGCCCTTGCGTAACAAACCGCAGGCATCCATCCTCGCCTACGTGCCTCCGGCTCTATAAAAACACTCTAGGGGTAGGACAGACTCGTACCAGGTGGAGTCGGGGTCAATCAATTCGGTTCTTTGACATAAAGTTGAACCTAACCTAATTTTTTGCGTCTGTCTTACGTTTCGTTACACAAGCCGGCAAAAGACGGTAAACACTAAACATTATAATTTTAATAGCTCGTAATGAAAATAGCGCTGTAATTTAAATATAAACTGTTAAATATATGTGTGCATGAAAGCTATTGAAAATATAATTATTTACGTAAATAAATATGAAATAAAATGGTACCGAACTTATCCGTAGGTAAAACGAAACGTTCAATGGCGAGAATTCTATATGATTTGTGGTAGGGATTGACATAAATATTGCAAAAATAATTGATTTTCAATAATTTTTTTCTCAAAAAGTACACGTCTCCGCGTGTTGAAACTTTGCGTGAGTGCTTATAATAAAGTAACCTTTCTGTAAAAAAAATATCAACCTCCAACTCGTTGGACGTCAATGGAAATGTATGCCTAGATGTCTTCATGTAAACCACTTTCGCAAAATTTTACACTACGGAGACGCTGAGTTTTTGAGCAAAAAATCTAGTTTCAGAAAATTCAACTTATTTACTAAAATTGCCATTTTACCACAGATAATGTACGAATTTCACCCCTAGGTGGTTCCGTTTTACGTTCGGACAAAATTAGAGCAGATTTTAATGGTTTTTAGTATAAATATTGTAAGTTTTTAACTTTAATTCAGTTTATATAGCTGCTACCACAATGCACTCAGCTGACCATTGGAAAATCATAATGACGCCAATATATTAGTAGATTACCAAACTTGTCAAAATCAACAATTATGAAATCAATGATAGACCATTCTGACACTATTGTAATAGTAGCAGACTTTAGGCCCAGGGGCCCAAGACTGCTATTTTTATATCATCATTCCAACACGAGCCCACTGTTATTTTGCTAAAAGTTCGTAATCCGCTAAATTCATAATGGTCGATCATCGGTTGATCATTGTATTCCACAATACGTAGTACTTATCTCTAAGTAGTCTGTGATTCCACAAACACGATACTCGTAACGAATTTTAGGCAATGACTGCACAATGACGTTTTAATGGTAGGTCACTGATCAAAGGAACTGTCACAATTGCCATTCATACATTTGTCATTATCAATATGTACAAACAATATAAAAAATGTATGAATATTACATTTGCATTATGTAACAAATGGCATCTTAGATTGGTAATCTCAGATTACCAATAGATGCCATTTCTTTCAATAGAGTGTCAGTGGCTGACCATTGGAAAGTCATAACGACGCCATTAAATTAGTAGATTACCAAACTTGTCAAAATCAACAATTATGAAATCAATGATAGACCATTCTGACACTATTGTAATAGCAGACTTGAAGCCCAGAACGTACGGTCCTTAACACCGCGTTTAACTATTGAAAGGTATAAAGTCTCTCTAATAATAAAAAAATATTTTGTGGTAAATTAAACTAATGAACTTTAATATGTTCTATGTGTAGTACAGACGCCATCACATCAACCTACCCGAAACTGTCTTTTCCCAATCAACTTTGAACCTTTTCCTAACCTCTTTAGTGATAAAGTTGAAAATCTTTGGAATTTGACAGATTGTAGTAGGTTGATGCTGGCGTCTGTACAACAAAAGAAAGGCTGTGAACAACAACTGAACAAATCCAAGATCGAACGTCAAGAAGCAACGTCCTTTCATAAAATATTTATTTAAATATAAATTAAATTTAAATCAAATATTATTAAAAAAAAATCTTGATTGTAATCTTATTATTATTTATTTATTTATTTATTGCATAATTTAAGTAAATGAAATTGTTTATGATCTGATTTGGTTTTGCAGCTCTAGCTATCTTTTAGTAACTAATTTATTTATCTCAAAATATTTGTTAATTTTGGTAATGCTCGTCTAGTGGCAACCACTGATCTTTAAATTGTCTATCTGCGGATAATGCAGTGGACTGCAACATTACTACTTTAAGTTTTGTTAACCGTATGTATTATTTATGTTGTAGTTATTTATTATCCCTCAATAAATAAAATTAAATATTACGTGCATACAATTAGGTTTACGTTTGCATAATATGAATAGACTGGAATCGGCGGATACTCGATAGCGGAACCCTATGAACGTACTTCGCCAAATACATACCTACTTCAATATGGACTCCGTGGAACGCGTCGCGTCAATTATCGGAAAAATATTAAATCAGCATCCTAATTGCGTAATACACGATCAATCACAATCTGAATCATTTTGAAACAGATGACTAATCCATTGCTCCGTAAGTTCGAAAAAAAAATCTGCAGAGCAACGTAAATAACGCAATTAATGTTGTTGAACTGTCAAAATGAAACAGATTTGTCGTTATCGTTTACGAAATATATGTTGCGTAATTAGAAAGCAGATTAGTCTTCATCATTTACGAAAATCAATTAGTCAACGGGATAGTTTCCATAGTTTTTATTTAAAGTCGGGTATTTTCAGCACGAAAATTGTGTGATGTCTGGGGGTTGACATTGTAAAGCGCAATTACCGTCATTAATGATACAAATAACGGTCACTATTGATCATTTTCTCGTTTTGATAGAAAATACTCGATTACAGACGCCAGCACATCAACCTACTACAAGCTGTCAAACTTTAATAGATTTTCAACTTTCTATAAAATATAAGGTTCAAAGTTGATTGGGAAAATTTACGGTTTATGTGTTTACGTCTGTACTTCCGAATACTTTACGCGTCATAGGAGCGGCCTAGTCCACAAAAATACCTAGTGCGCATATTTGATCTAGTAAATACGTCTCTGTGTTCCTAGTACGTGTCGGTCTCGTCTAATTTCGGAGTTTGGGTTTGGGTGTGTAGGCTATACATACAAACACACATAAATATTAAACACATACATGTACATATTACACACAACACATCCATACATAATAAATACACACAACAGTAATAAAATTACACTAATTAAATACCTACCATACATACCACAATCGTGTGTACACGGCCTAATAATTTCACATGTCTGTACACCGCCTTATTACCTGCCTACACACCGCTCGACCGCGCACCGCGGCCAGCGAAGCCCTGCGCCCTCGCTGTGCCGCACGGCGTTGATACCTACGACACGACCGAGGCGATTTCGCGGAAAAAATACGATCGGATCGCCCGCGCCGCGCGCCGCTGCACCTCCCGCGCACAACCGCGCCCCTCGGACGCCCTCACCAGTCCGCTATAAACCTCTCCGGCGAATGCATGCCCTTTTATAACTCTCGCCGCGCATTATTGTTATTAGCTTATAGTAAACTGTTATTTATGTTAATAAACAGTTATATATAATTCATAAGTAGTGTTTAATTAATAGGTTACCTACCTTAACCTACACTAACACACTACAGTGGTGACCCCGAACAGTAAACACGTGCTAGTGCTACCTGAAACTTTAGTGCGGTGCGGAGTGTGTGGACTCAAAAGTGAACAAAAACTGAACGTTACACAACATTATGAGTGATTCCGAACAGGATACGAAGCGGTCTGGATCACCGGCATCCCACGACGTGTTTCGGGTCGGCGTGCGAGTCCCTCCATTTTGGCCCGAGAAGCCCGCGATTTGGTTTGCCCAAATAGAAGGTCAGTTCGCGATATCGAATATTACGGCGGACACAACCAAGTTTTATTACGTCGTCAGTCATCTCGACCCGCGGTATTCAACAGAGGTCGAAGATATCATCGTAAATCCACCTGCGACTGATAAATACGGCAAGTTGAAGACCGAACTTATAAAGCGGCTATCAGAATCCCGCGAGAAGAAAGTTCACCAACTGCTGACACACGAAGAGCTTGGTGACAGGAAGCCGTCGCAGTTTCTCAGACACCTGCAGCACCTCGCCGGTCCTAAAGTGCCAGAAGAATTTTTAAGAACAATATGGTCGAGCCGGCTGCCTAGTAACATACAGTCCATAATCGCGTCTCAGGTATCCGCGCGCCTCGATGAATTAGCCGATCTCGCCGACAGAATTCACGACGTCGTGCCAAGAGGTCATCAAGTAGCGTCGACATCAGCAAATGTGGTGAGTGATATGGAAACTATGTCTAAACATATGATCGAACTTACAAAACAAGTGCAATTAGACACATGTTTTTTGTACCTATGTAATAAGCAAACGGTATCATCAGTAGGTTTCGAGAGGTGTTCAATTATTTCAATTAATTTGTTTTCATTTGAATTGGATTTGAGAGATTAATCTAGTCGAGAGTAAGTAGCGGTCTTTTTGTGTAGTCACACATAATCTTATTCTATTTAGCATTTCAACAAAGTCAGAATCATTGAGCTGTCGCATTTTAATGGTAAGTTCATCGTATATGAATAGTTCAATCCACAGATTCGGAATACTGAGGGAACCTAACAACTTGTTAGTTTCAGCAGTTGATAGTTTTCATTTTTTTTTTTTTGTATTTGTAATTATGTAGGGCCGCACTCATCAAACGTCGGCTAAAGTTAATCCTTACTATAAACACTGCCAATGTACCTAACAGAAAATTAATTACAACATCAAGCTTAACAGAGGATTAATTAAACTAATGTACGGCACTCATTGCCGCACTCAAAGTTTTTTTTAAATTAATAAATTACTTACATAATAACCCATTATTTTTCTATGTCCCATTCTTGCTTTTTCATTCCGTTGAACATTTTACATAATTATAATATTATATCATAATTATATCTAGGTACCTATCTACCTTTATTATTTTATTTATGAAGTTGGTGTAGGTATCTAGAAAACCGGACCGAAATTGCAAAATATTTTAGTTTTTCCTTGATATTGTATTCTAAATTTGAAGCTTCTATGTCTGCTAGAAGTGCCTTAGAGTGTTGATGATCGGTCAGTCAGTGAGTGACAAAATGAAGAAACTTTGATTAGTTATCATCCTTAAACGAATCGTTCCAATTTAATGAAATTTGAAATATACCGTGTTTATACAATGTCTGTTTGGTTACTAAAAATTCAGGCTTCTAGTTTTATCCACAACGAAGTTACAGGGGTGTCGTAAATGGCCTGAACTGCTTCGAGAAAAGGATGGTACGGCGGCGGCGGTGCCGCTTGTTTTTGCTCGACTTGGCGGGGGCACTGCCGTGCCTCCAGATATTTTATTAATGTTTTTTGGTACGAATTTCCATTGACGTCCAACGAATTTAGGGTGGGAGGAGGGTGGGGGGAGGGGGAGGGAGGGGTACTACCCCCCTTAAAAGGAAAAGTTGCGGAGCCCCCCCCCCCCCTTTTTGAGTTTTTTTTTTTTAATTTTGAGGAAAATTCCCTCATTTTAGGGATTAAAATTATAATAAGTGTAAAAAACCAGAGGGGACTCCTTGGGGGAAGGGACGTTCCCCCCTACAGAAAGGGGGAACATACTTCATCAAAAAAAAAAAAGGAGGGACACTGATTCAGAGGGATTTCTGTATCTATTTTGAAACTGCAACTTCTCCGGCACTGCGGGAAGAGCAGCCTCTACGCCCTTGCGTAACAAACCGCAGGCATCCATCCTCGCCTACGTGCCTCCGGCTCTATAAAAACACTCTAGGGGTAGGACAGACTCGTACCAGGTGGAGTCGGGGTCAATCAATTCGGTTCTTTGACATAAAGTTGAACCTAACCTAATTTTTTGCGTCTGTCTTACGTTTCGTTACACAAGCCGGCAAAAGACGGTAAACACTAAACATTATAATTTTAATAGCTCGTAATGAAAATAGCGCTGTAATTTAAATATAAACTGTTAAATATATGTGTGCATGAAAGCTATTGAAAATATAATTATTTACGTAAATAAATATGAAATAAAATGGTACCGAACTTATCCGTAGGTAAAACGAAACGTTCAATGGCGAGAATTCTATATGATTTGTGGTAGGGATTGACATAAATATTGCAAAAATAATTGATTTTCAATAATTTTTTTCTCAAAAAGTACACGTCTCCGCGTGTTGAAACTTTGCGTGAGTGCTTATAATAAAGTAACCTTTCTGTAAAAAAAATATCAACCTCCAACTCGTTGGACGTCAATGGAAATGTATGCCTAGATGTCTTCATGTAAACCACTTTCGCAAAATTTTACACTACGGAGACGCTGAGTTTTTGAGCAAAAAATCTAGTTTCAGAAAATTCAACTTATTTACTAAAATTGCCATTTTACCACAGATAATGTACGAATTTCACCCCTAGGTGGTTCCGTTTTACGTTCGGACAAAATTAGAGCAGATTTTAATGGTTTTTAGTATAAATATTGTAAGTTTTTAACTTTAATTCAGTTTATATAGCTGCTACCACAATGCACTCAGCTGACCATTGGAAAATCATAATGACGCCAATATATTAGTAGATTACCAAACTTGTCAAAATCAACAATTATGAAATCAATGATAGACCATTCTGACACTATTGTAATAGTAGCAGACTTTAGGCCCAGGGGCCCAAGACTGCTATTTTTATATCATCATTCCAACACGAGCCCACTGTTATTTTGCTAAAAGTTCGTAATCCGCTAAATTCATAATGGTCGATCATCGGTTGATCATTGTATTCCACAATACGTAGTACTTATCTCTAAGTAGTCTGTGATTCCACAAACACGATACTCGTAACGAATTTTAGGCAATGACTGCACAATGACGTTTTAATGGTAGGTCACTGATCAAAGGAACTGTCACAATTGCCATTCATACATTTGTCATTATCAATATGTACAAACAATATAAAAAATGTATGAATATTACATTTGCATTATGTAACAAATGGCATCTTAGATTGGTAATCTCAGATTACCAATAGATGCCATTTCTTTCAATAGAGTGTCAGTGGCTGACCATTGGAAAGTCATAACGACGCCATTAAATTAGTAGATTACCAAACTTGTCAAAATCAACAATTATGAAATCAATGATAGACCATTCTGACACTATTGTAATAGCAGACTTGAAGCCCAGAACGTACGGTCCTTAACACCGCGTTTAACTATTGAAAGGTATAAAGTCTCTCTAATAATAAAAAAATATTTTGTGGTAAATTAAACTAATGAACTTTAATATGTTCTATGTGTAGTACAGACGCCATCACATCAACCTACCCGAAACTGTCTTTTCCCAATCAACTTTGAACCTTTTCCTAACCTCTTTAGTGATAAAGTTGAAAATCTTTGGAATTTGACAGATTGTAGTAGGTTGATGCTGGCGTCTGTACAACAAAAGAAAGGCTGTGAACAACAACTGAACAAATCCAAGATCGAACGTCAAGAAGCAACGTCCTTTCATAAAATATTTATTTAAATATAAATTAAATTTAAATCAAATATTATTAAAAAAAAATCTTGATTGTAATCTTATTATTATTTATTTATTTATTTATTGCATAATTTAAGTAAATGAAATTGTTTATGATCTGATTTGGTTTTGCAGCTCTAGCTATCTTTTAGTAACTAATTTATTTATCTCAAAATATTTGTTAATTTTGGTAATGCTCGTCTAGTGGCAACCACTGATCTTTAAATTGTCTATCTGCGGATAATGCAGTGGACTGCAACATTACTACTTTAAGTTTTGTTAACCGTATGTATTATTTATGTTGTAGTTATTTATTATCCCTCAATAAATAAAATTAAATATTACGTGCATACAATTAGGTTTACGTTTGCATAATATGAATAGACTGGAATCGGCGGATACTCGATAGCGGAACCCTATGAACGTACTTCGCCAAATACATACCTACTTCAATATGGACTCCGTGGAACGCGTCGCGTCAATTATCGGAAAAATATTAAATCAGCATCCTAATTGCGTAATACACGATCAATCACAATCTGAATCATTTTGAAACAGATGACTAATCCATTGCTCCGTAAGTTCGAAAAAAAAATCTGCAGAGCAACGTAAATAACGCAATTAATGTTGTTGAACTGTCAAAATGAAACAGATTTGTCGTTATCGTTTACGAAATATATGTTGCGTAATTAGAAAGCAGATTAGTCTTCATCATTTACGAAAATCAATTAGTCAACGGGATAGTTTCCATAGTTTTTATTTAAAGTCGGGTATTTTCAGCACGAAAATTGTGTGATGTCTGGGGGTTGACATTGTAAAGCGCAATTACCGTCATTAATGATACAAATAACGGTCACTATTGATCATTTTCTCGTTTTGATAGAAAATACTCGATTACAGACGCCAGCACATCAACCTACTACAAGCTGTCAAACTTTAATAGATTTTCAACTTTCTATAAAATATAAGGTTCAAAGTTGATTGGGAAAATTTACGGTTTATGTGTTTACGTCTGTACTTCCGAATACTTTACGCGTCATAGGAGCGGCCTAGTCCACAAAAATACCTAGTGCGCATATTTGATCTAGTAAATACGTCTCTGTGTTCCTAGTACGTGTCGGTCTCGTCTAATTTCGGAGTTTGGGTTTGGGTGTGTAGGCTATACATACAAACACACATAAATATTAAACACATACATGTACATATTACACACAACACATCCATACATAATAAATACACACAACAGTAATAAAATTACACTAATTAAATACCTACCATACATACCACAATCGTGTGTACACGGCCTAATAATTTCACATGTCTGTACACCGCCTTATTACCTGCCTACACACCGCTCGACCGCGCACCGCGGCCAGCGAAGCCCTGCGCCCTCGCTGTGCCGCACGGCGTTGATACCTACGACACGACCGAGGCGATTTCGCGGAAAAAATACGATCGGATCGCCCGCGCCGCGCGCCGCTGCACCTCCCGCGCACAACCGCGCCCCTCGGACGCCCTCACCAGTCCGCTATAAACCTCTCCGGCGAATGCATGCCCTTTTATAACTCTCGCCGCGCATTATTGTTATTAGCTTAAAGTAAACTGTTATTTATGTTAATAAACAGTTATATATAATTCATAAGTAGTGTTTAATTAATAGGTTACCTACCTTAACCTACACTAACACACTACAGTGGTGACCCCGAACAGTAAACACGTGCTAGTGCTACCTGAAACTTTAGTGCGGTGCGGAGTGTGTGGACTCAAAAGTGAACAAAAACTGAACGTTACACAACATTATGAGTGATTCCGAACAGGATACGAAGCGGTCTGGATCACCGGCATCCCACGACGTGTTTCGGGTCGGCGTGCGAGTCCCTCCATTTTGGCCCGAGAAGCCCGCGATTTGGTTTGCCCAAATAGAAGGTCAGTTCGCGATATCGAATATTACGGCGGACACAACCAAGTTTTATTACGTCGTCAGTCATCTCGACCCGCGGTATTCAACAGAGGTCGAAGATATCATCGTAAATCCACCTGCGACTGATAAATACGGCAAGTTGAAGACCGAACTTATAAAGCGGCTATCAGAATCCCGCGAGAAGAAAGTTCACCAACTGCTGACACACGAAGAGCTTGGTGACAGGAAGCCGTCGCAGTTTCTCAGACACCTGCAGCACCTCGCCGGTCCTAAAGTGCCAGAAGAATTTTTAAGAACAATATGGTCGAGCCGGCTGCCTAGTAACATACAGTCCATAATCGCGTCTCAGGTATCCGCGCGCCTCGATGAATTAGCCGATCTCGCCGACAGAATTCACGACGTCGTGCCAAGAGGTCATCAAGTAGCGTCGACATCAGCAAATGTGGTGAGTGATATGGAAACTATGTCTAAACATATGATCGAACTTACAAAACAAGTGCAATTATTAACTCAAAAAGTTGACAATATTTCCCGGCGCGCAGGTCGATCAACAAGTCGTAACGACCGATCAAAATCCCGCCAGAGCCGATCTCACTCACGAAATAAGGAATATCCATCATGTTGGTACCACTATAAATTTGGTGCGAAGGCCACTAAATGTGTTCAGCCCTGCGATTTTAAGCCGGAAAACTGCAACAGCAGTCAGTAATGGCGGCTGACGACTGCTCTACCTGTAAAGGCCGCCTATTTATCTCGGATAAACGTACCGGCATACAGTTTCTTGTAGATACAGGTTCAGACGTGTGTGCTTACCCAAAATCGTTATTACGTAACCAGCTGCGATATAATAATAAATGCAACTACGAACTTGTCGCTGCAAATGGTACTCCGATACCTACCTACGGTACATATCAACTCAATCTTAACCTTGGATTACGTCGCGAGTTTACTTGGAAGTTCATCATAGCAGATGTTTCAAAGCCCATAATAGGCGTCGATTTTTTAAGTTTCTACAATTTATTAGTCGACTGCAGACGACAACAGTTGATCGACTCGATTACAAACCTGACCGTCGGCGCACCTTCATCTCACGAAAGAACACATGAATTGCTGTCCTTGAAAACATTTACTGGTAATACAACTTATCTCAACCTACTACGATGTTATCCAGAGATAACCAGACCAGCTGGTTCAAATAGTGTACCAATACATAACACAAAACATCACATTAGGACAACATCCGGTCCTCCAGTTACATCACGACCGCGTCGTTTGGCACCAGATCGTCTACAGATCGCAAAGAAAGAATTTGAGGAAATGTTACAAAATGGCACAGCTCGACGTTCAGAAAGTCCATGGTCATCTCCACTACACCTGGTACCTAAAAAAGACGACGGCTGGAGGCCATGCGGTGATTATAGATCTTTAAATGCACGAACAATACCTGACCGGTACCCAGTGAGGCACATACACGACTTCGCATACCAGCTGTCAGGATCCACTATATTTTCAAAAATTGACCTCATAAAAGCATTTAATCAAATACCAGTATTTGAAGACGACATTAAAAAGACAGCAATCACGACACCATTCGGACTTTTCGAATTCACCGCGATGACATTTGGTTTAAGAAATGCCGCGCAGACCTTCCAACGGTTCCTCGATGAAATTCTGCAAGGATTCGAATTTACATTCGGGTTCTTAGATGATATTCTTGTGTTCTCAAAAGGGGAGACAGAGCACATCGGACACCTACAAAAACTTTTTGAACAATTAAAAAAGTATGGCGTGGTAATCAACACCAATAAGTGCGTATTAGGGGTTAACGAAATAACATTCTTGGGTTACCATGTATCTGCAGCTGGAATACGACCCTTGCCCGAAAAAGTAAAGGCGATCCAAGAATACACCCTCCCCATAAATGCTAAGGAGTTACGAAGATTTTTAGGGATGATAAATTTCTACAGAAAATTTCTTCCTGGCGCCGCTCAAATACAAGGCCCGCTCAATCAAGCTTTAAGTGGCCCAAAAATTAAAGGAAACACGCCCATCACTATAACACCTGAGATTCAAGAAGCATTCGACGCATGCAAAAATAACTTGTTAGAAGCCACTCTCATCTCACATCCAGATGCACAAGCTGAGTTAGCACTTTTTACCGACGCTTCAGACGTGGCCATCGGAGCTGTCTTACAACAAAGAAGAATTAATGACAGCAGCTGGCAACCATTAGGATTCTTTTCCCGCAAGTTATCTCTTGCTCAGACAAAATATAGCACCTACGACCGTGAATTGCTCGCCATTTATGAAGGAATAAAATACTTTAGGTATATGGTCGAAGCGAGAACATTTCAAGTGTTCACTGATCATAAACCCATCACATTCGCCTTCACTACAAAAAGAGACAACTGCTCACCTCGTCAACACCGCTATCTCGATTACATCTCTCAATTTACAACCAACCTCAATCATATCTCAGGAAATCACAACGTAGTCGCCGATGCATTTTCAAGACTGGAAAGTATCGACACTACCATCGACTACAAAGCGCTTCAAAACGAACAGGAAAATGACCGTGAGTTACAGAGTTTGCTAAATAGCAACACAGCATTAAAGTTAGAAAGAATAAAAACTATGGACGCATACATATACTGTGACCAGTCTACTTCTCGCCCTAGGCCATTCATAACACCAACTTTTCGAAAAGCAATTTTCAACAACCTACACAATCTCAGTCATCCAGGCCCCAACGCAACATGTAAACTAGTATCAGAAAGATTTGTGTGGCCTAAGATTCGTCGAGACTGCAGAAAATGGGCTCAACAATGCACTGATTGCCAACGCAACAAAGTAACCCGTCATACCCACTCTCCTCTTTTATCATTCCCTGTTCCTTCCAACCGTTTTTCCCACGTCCACCTTGACATTATAGGCCCTATGCCACCTTCTTCTGGTTTCAGGTACTGCCTTACAGCTATAGATAGGTATACTCGATGGCCAGAAGCCTACCCTCTAGCAGACATCACAGCGGAGACCTGCGCTAGCACCTTCATTGCTGGCTGGGTCGCGCGCTTCGGGTGTCCAGAGAAGATTACAACTGACCGCGGGAAACAATTTGACTCTCAACTGTTCCAGTGCATCTCGTCGATTATAGGTGCTTACCATTGTCCCACTACAGCCTACCACCCACAGTGCAACGGTCTGGTAGAAAGAATGCACAGACAGCTTAAGGCCGCCATAATGTGCCATAACAACGCGCAATGGTCGGAGGTACTCCCTCTTGTACTCCTGGGAATGAGGAGCGCCTGGAAAGATGATCTCCAAACCTCTACAGCTGAGTTGGTGTACGGCGAGCCACTTCGATTACCTGGTGAGTTCTTAAAACCATCAACCACCCACGACATAATAGATGAAGCAGATTTCGCAGCACGACTAAGAAGACATATAACAAAACTATCACCTGCATCAACATCCACTCATGGTGAGAAAATGTTTTATGTACCTAAAGACCTTAGTACAGCCAGCTACGTCTTCCTGCGAAAAGGACCTTTAAAAAAGTCGCTGGAATCACCTTACTCCGGTCCGCATAAAGTCATAGAAAGGGGACCAAAAACATTCACAATAGACGTCCAAGGAAAACATTTAACCGTAACCATTGATAGGCTAAAACCAGCGTACATGGCTAATAATAACGATGGCTCGTCTCAGAAAACACCACCACCTTTACCACAAGCGCCACCACCACCATCGTCGCAAGCACCATCTTCACCTGAAATCAAAACAAGAAGCGGAAGAACTGTAAGATTTCCGCGCCACTATCGCCCGTGAACCGGTCTCAGCGGGGGAGTGATGTAGGCTATACATACAAACACACATAAATATTAAACACATACATGTACATATTACACACAACACATCCATACATAATAAATACACACAACAGTAATAAAATTACACTAATTAAATACCTACCATACATACCACAATCGTGGTACACGGCCTAATAATTTCACATGTCTGTACACCGCCTTATTACCTGCCTACACACCGCTCGACCGCGCACCGCGGCCAGCGAAGCCCTGCGCCCTCGCTGTGCCGCACGGCGTTGATACCTACGACACGACCGAGGCGATTTCGCGGAAAAAATACGATCGGATCGCCCGCGCCGCGCGCCGCTGCACCTCCCGCGCACAACCGCGCCCCTCGGACGCCCTCACCAGTCCGCTATAAACCTCTCCGGCGAATGCATGCCCTTTTATAACTCTCGCCGCGCATTATTGTTATTAGCTTAAAGTAAACTGTTATTTATGTTAATAAACAGTTATATATAATTCATAAGTAGTGTTTAATTAATAGGTTACCTACCTTAACCTACACTAACACACTACAGGTGGATCACTCCTCCAAAATAACAACAAAAAAAAAAAAAAAAAAAAAAAAAAAAAAATGCATTTATTTAAGCAAGTTTTTACATGTAAGTTGCCGGGGCTTCCCAGAAAGTAATCGAATGATACTTGTGTTGGGAAAGCCTCGCTCTTCCGAACGAAACATAAATTTAGACTTACTAGTATGAGCAACAATAACATAACATATAAGTTCCTTAAAATTTAAAAATTTAAAAAGAGGAAAAAGAAGCGTGAAGTGTGTGTATGCGTGCGTTTGTGTGTGCGAGCGTGTGTGCGTGCGCGTGTGTTTGTGTGAGTGTGTGTGGGGGGGTGTGTACGCGAGTACACGCTCGGAGGTGTGTGTGTATGTTTGTGTGTGTGTGTGTGTGTGTGTGTGTGTGTGTGCGTGTGTGTGTGTGTGTGGATGGTAGCTTGATTTGGCCACATAACCCTATCAATTCGTTACGTGTAGTCTGTGAGTACATTAAGCATGTATCACAATCAAGTCAATGTAAGTAGGACATCCTCCACATCCTCATAATCAAGAGTAAGGAGCCATTTGGTCAGATTCTTCTTACACTCGTACAATTGCATGGGGTATACACCAAGGATACGGTTAATTTTATTATAAACACGAGGGGCTTGAGACAAGCTTTGCCGACTAGCAAAGACAGTACGAGTGGGGTGTGTAGGGGCTACTATATCGCACCGTCTTTTACTAAGTTTGGCATAGTCGAAAGGTAAAGTTTTGTGATATCTAAGTGTCATGTGTAGGATATATAGTTTCCTGACGGAGAGAAGCTTCGAAATTGCATATAAGGATTTAGTAGAAAACCTAAAAGGCTTACAGTACATAACTTTAATTAAGGATCGTTGCGCCCTCTCTAGATCAATAAAGTAAGACTTAGCTGCACCACCCCATACTGAAATGCAATAGATAATTACTGATTGGGCTAGTGCAATGTATATTTTATTCAGTAGCTCATTACTCATAACGTGTCTAAGACATTTGAATACCCATATAAGCTTTCTTACCCTCCCTATAGTTAGTTCAAGGTGAGGGCACCAGCTTAACCTTTGGTCCACGACAATTCCGAGGTATCTAGCAGAGCTAACTCTCTGAACAGTCGGGCAACTGTGAGCAAAATTATTACAAGGACCACGACAGGAGTGAATTTTAATTTCGAAGTCAGGCGAAGGCTGCGCGTTTAAGTACGGGGCAAAGCAAACGTAGTTAGTTTTTTGGGTGTTTAACGAAAGAAGGTTCTTATTAAGCCAGTGACTAACTCTAGCTAGACCCCTTTCAGCCGCCAACCTTACACTCTCCCATGTCTTGGCAGTAAAAATAATAGCGGTGTCATCCGCGTAGGACAGAATCCTCCCGCCGACGCCGCTTAGGTTGCAGAGGTCATTTATATATATCAAAAAGAGCGTCGGCCCGAGAACACTGCCCTGCGGGACTCCAAATGTAACGTTTTCTTCATCACTGAGAAAATTGCCAATCTTTACCGCCTGCTTTCTATTTTGTAGATAGCTGCTGAGAAGGGAGAGAGCAGCGCCACGGAATCCTATCCTCTCCAGCTTGCGTATCAGTATTGGGATAGAAACGGTGTCAAACGCTTTCTTGAGGTCAAGAAAGACTACTAAACATTTGTTTCCCCTATCAACTTCTTTTGTTATTGCGGATACAAGATCCATGGCGGCATCCTGAGTCGACATACCCTTCCTAAACCCAAATTGAGAGGTAGATAAGATGTTATATTTGGTCAAGTAGCTTATTATTCTATAGTTCAAAAGCTTCTCAATGACTTTGGAAATAGAGGTCAGCACTGAGATAGGCCGATAGTTGTTAGGTTCGTCGCTATCTCCTCCCTTATACACAGGGGTGACAACGGAGCGCTTAAGAAGATAGGGGAAGATTCCGGAGTTGAAACTTAGGTTGGCAAGGTCTCTGATCAGAGGGACTATGATCTCCTTAGCTTGTTTTAAGAAAAGGGTAGGGATTCCGTCCCAACCTGGTGCACTCCCCGAGTCTAGGGACGTTAGGGTATTTTCAACTTCCATCTCAGAGGTGTCCAACAAAACAAAAGAGGACAGATTATCGGTGTCCATATCAATTGGTTCCAGAGGTATGGAGCTATTTGAGATATTCTGAGCCAGGGTTTGTCCAGTGTTGATAAAAAATTAGAGAGAGTTGATTAGGTGTGGAATCTTCTTTTCTTGGTCGTTTATGACGTTGTGTGATATTGTCATCGAGCGAAGGGAGTACATCACTATTTATTGGTGTTCTATTCAGTGAGGGATCAGAAGAGAAATGCAACATTGGAGTTAAGTTTCTGTCCGGTAGCGGCGATTGGGTCGGAGGCGTTCTTTGCAGAGACATGTTGTTGTAGGCCTATTTAAATCAAGGTCGTCGGCAATAATTATATAATAGCTACTCACTTACTACTGTTAGACAGGTAGCGGGACCAAACCCAATGACGAGCGCACGCGCAGACAGCGGTCTCTTGATTTCCGATAGCTCGGTCTCGTTCTCTCGAGGTGGGCGGAGTTGGTTTGACCGCGTGACTCAGGCCGCCGGCAGCGATGCAGGAAAAGGACAGCAATTATGACGAGCCTCTCTTTTGCCCAGGACGCGCGGGGGACACGCGGGTACGCTTCGATGCGCCGGTTGAACGGTCAACGTTTACACCAAAAAGACAACTATGCCACTAGCTAATAGGTAGCACTATCGTATGTACTTAGATCAGATTTTTTGATAAACTTTCGATAACACGTCCGTACTCAATGCTGGTTCGGTCGAAAGAGCTAACACGACGTCGAGCGCTAACGAACAACAAGGTCAATACCGGTCTTAGCATATAGTATTACTATCTAATCTCTAGGTCTGTTCTGTCTAGGTAAGTATCTGGGTCAGTGGGTTGTCTTTCATATTTATTGTAAGTTTTTTTTTTTTTTTTTTTTTTTTTTTTTTTTTTTTTTTTTTTTTTTTATGGCAATAGCTTTAACTTTTTGCCAACGACTATTGTAAGTTTAGACTGATATTCTCATTGTAGGTACCTAGGTGTCTTCATGACTCACAACTTTTTTTTTTTTTTTTAGACGTTGGTTTAAAAAAAAACTTAGTTGTTCCACACTAGGAATTTCTCCTGTAGGTGCGCTTACAAACATTTAAATTCACATACACAAATAGCCAGACCCGGAACAACTACTTGTAGGTCATACAAATATTTGTTCCGTGCGGGGAACGAACCCGCGACACGCAGTGCAGCAGTCAATCGCTTAACCACTGCGCCAACCGTGCCGTCAAACTACTGTCTGTTTCTCATCAATGATCAGTGAATTTTGGGTATTGCTATTATAACCTGTTTTAACTCGTTAACATCCACAAACAAGGTTTTACAAAACTTGTGTGTAGATAGGTAGTTCTTTCACAGTTATTTTTTGTTTTTTTGAAAAATATACCCTAACGGCAAAAGTCCCTCCCGCCCCCGCGTTCTACAACCGTTGAGCCCCGGAAATACCACGTGTCGTGACAGATCTAAGACTGCACTAGTTTTTTATTACGTCTAGCATCCGTTACTTGATTTGGGCATAGGCTTAGACAAAGCATACTATAGAATGTTTTTACTATTTGTGAGCAAACGCCTTGTATTGTTAAATAAACATTGTTATCGGGATTTATATTGTTCATTGTTTTGACGATTTCTGATAAAACTACTGTACCAATTCACTTGAAATTTTGCAGGGAACATTACAAATAGATAAGTTATCTAAGAACAACGATTTTTACAGACAAACAGAAAATAAAAATACACAAAAAAAAACGACTATTGAGTAGGTACGAACCGTTTGATTACGTAACATTATTTGGTTCAAAAAATGTTTTTACTGTGTATTTTGATTCAAATATTATCTAAAACGATTAACTAACTACATGAAAATTATAAATAAAGGGGCGGGGCCTCGTCAAGGTTGTTTCTGACAGCGAACTCTAGGGCAACACGGGCTTATTGGTCAATTCAAATATCGCGCGCTTCCCGGGATTCCTGTGTGACACACTTCCCTCCCTTTTCACCAAATCCCTTTCACAGATTTCCCACTCAACAGATTGCAGGAAAGTGAGAGGAAAGATGTTACACGTCAAAAAGCAATTATTATTATTTTTTGTCAACGTTAGTTTTTTTTTTTTTTTTTTTTGATATTGCATCTCGCAGTTGACTCTCAGATTGAGGTCGCAGCTGCTTAACCGGACTATCCTGTGGATGCCTTAAGCTACTAACTTAAAGCCTCCAGCCAGGGGCATAAACTATTCTATGTTAAATTAAGCGAACGCTCGCTAAGGGCACCCCCTGTGGGGTACGAACCTCGGCTTAGGGCGTCGCTGGCGGGGGGGCAGCAAGGTGGGACAGGCTGGATCAAATTGTCATTATTATTGATCGGGGAATTTAAATCTACATTTCTCAGCGTAACGCGGGCTGGCGCTTCTGCGAGCAAGGGTCGGGGGGGAGTATTATTTACTCGGGAGTGTCGCGGGCGCAATGGACCTCGTCGGCGGGGTGGAATGCGGGTCTTTTTTTATTGTTTTGTAACGTGCTGGTGTCCCTATTGCTTTCCTGAAGGAGGGTTATAGGGTCATCTGGGTCGGAGAGAACATGCCTCGGACGGCGAATCTTACTGATTTTAGAGGGGACATAACTGGCCGCTTTAACAATCAGATGGTTGCGGTGAAGGGCGGCTTTATCAAAGAAACGCTTTGAATTGCGTTTTAGAAATTGGGCTATAGTGGGGATTTTTAGGTCGAGATGGAGGATCTCGTTCCTAACGCACCAGGGGGCTCCCGTTGCCATTCGTAGGAAACGGTTTTGAAGAGTTTGCATTCTATACACGTGTCGGGGTTTGGCTTGTGCCCAGGCGGCGCACGCATAGGTCATGATAGGGCGGATGCACGCTAAGTACGTTCGCAATTTGCATCTAAGTGACAGCTTGCTACGCGCATTTAGCATGGAGTGGAGTCTTCCTAGAGCGAAAGCGACTCGCGAGCGGACCTTCTTTATGTGCTCTGAAAATGACAGTTTTTCATCCAGGACCACACCTAGGTATTTGGCTTGCTTCTCCCAGGGGATCGGCTTGTCAAACAAGGTGATTGGTCGGGGGAGGGGGATTTTTCTTCGGAGTCTCGGTTTCCTGAAAAGGACCGCTTGACTCTTATCGGGGTTTACTTCGATTCTCCACTTCCTGAACCAGGAGCCGAGCTGGTTGGCTTCGGATTGGAGAGTTTGAGCTATCGCTATGGGGCTTTTGCCTGAATAGTAAATGGCCGTGTCGTCTGCGAACAGAGCCAACTTCGCCTTTTTACTAGAAGGGATATCGCTAGTGAATAGCGTGAAAATGAGAGGGGAGAGCACGGAGCCCTGGGGGACTCCTGCGCGGATGGGGTGGGGGGAGGAGAGCGCTCCCTCGATGCGATAGCGGAATGTGCGGTTCGACAAAAAGTCCCGTAAGATGAGTACGAGACGGTCTGGCACGCCTAGTTGGTAAAGCTTATATAATAAGCCGTTGTGCCAGACTTTGTCGAATGCTTTCGCTATGTCAAAGAAGATAGCACCCGTCATCGAGCCGCGCTGGAACCCAGAACTAATGTCCTCGATGATGCGGTGGACCTGATGCACGCTACTGTGCTGGGCTCGAAAGCCGAACTGTTCGTCGGGGATAAGGCCCTTAGTCTCAGCGTAGTCTCTGAGGCGCTTATAAATAAGTCTCTCATAAACCTTGCCGAGAACTTTGAGCAAACTGATGGGGCGGTAGCTGGAGGCCTCGGATTTAGGCTTACCTAGCTTTGGGATGCCTATAACTATGGCTTCTTTCCACGATTGTGGGAAGATGTTGTTGCTAAGGGCTCCATTGAAGATGGTTGCCAGTAGCATTATTAGGTGGGCAGGGAAGAGTTGGATTACCTTATTGGTGAGTCCATCTGAACCGGGGGCTTTTCGGGTTTTAAGACCTTTGATTATATCCTGCACTTCGTCTGGAGTGACGGGAGGCAGAGGATTATCCGGGTCTTCGACTGGAAGGAGGTTAGTTCTACGTTCAACTTCCGCGTCAACCTTTGCGAGGTGAGCTTGGTCTACTGGTAGGGAACTTGGTGAGCACTGGGCTTCTAGACTGTCGGCTAGGCACTCAGCTTTTTCGTCGTCATCGAAGGCGATGGACTTATCGGGGCGTATTAAGGGAGGCATGGAAGTGGCTTTCTGGGACTGGAGTTTCCTCTGGAGTTCCCAGAAGGCAAGGTGGGTAGGCTCTAGCTCGCTCAGCATCCTGTCCCAGCCCGCGTTACGCAGCTCCGCCACACGTTTCCTTACAGTTCTCTGTAAGTAGCGCATGTGGGCTTTGTTCGCGTCGCAGGGAAAGTTACTGTAGGCACGGATAGCCGCGTTCTTCTCAGTCAACAGATCGCGTACATCGTCGGGTAGCTTCCAGAGGCGGTCGCCCCTCTCTGGAACCTCCCGTGAACAATTGTTCACGACAGATTGTACGTGGTCGGTGAGTGAGTCGATCGCGGCCGTCGTGTCGGCGATAGTCGAACTGGTCGGGGATAGAGTCCAATTGGGGGGACGTGTTGGATTTCAGCTGGGTGCTTACTCTCTTCCAGTCCGTTACCCTCTTGGTACAAGGAGGTTGGGAGGGGTCGGAAAGACCTATGCGCGGGGCCATTTTGATGATGATGGGACGGTGGTCAGAGTTAAGCTCATGCACCGTCTCTATTGAATCCAGTCGTAGATTGACGTTCTTTAGGAGCGCCAAGTCTAGGACGTCGGGGGTGAAATTAGGGTTGTGAGGGAAATGAGTGGGAGTCATTGGAGCAATGACGTCAAAGGTCATAGAGGTTGAGAGGTTAAACAAGTGTTGCCCTCTTGTGGAGGTTCTGGTACTGTTCCAGGCGGGGTGTTTGGCGTTGAGATCGCCCGCTATGATAACGGAGTCACTCAGGCCGAATAGGGCAGAGAGGTCGCTTTCGAGGAGGCGGAGGTCCTCTGAATAGCTTTGGGGCGGGAGGTAGGCCGAGATTAGGGTAATTGGCTGATGGCCGGACATACCTAGTCGGCAAATAGAGACTTCTAGTCGGGAGAGGGAGGGAGGGTCTATTGGGATGCAATAGAGTTCCTTTTTGTAATAGATAAGGGTGCCGCCCTTGTGACATCGAGTCCTATCATTGCGAACTAGTCGATACGTTAGTAATAATTTGTCCCGTCGTTTTTATAGGTCGATGAAGGCCAACTTGAAGTGAACGGTTAGTACTTGTCGTTATCGCGCTCACGCTAATTCGGAACGGGTGTAAGTATCCTCTAATCGATTACGCAATTCGGAATGTACAGACGCCAGCAGGTCAACCTACCCGAAACTGTCAAATTTTCTCAATCAACTTTGAAGCTTAAAATATGGGTATAAAGTTGAAAATCAATTAAATAAATTTGACAGCTTGTAGTAGGTTAATGTGGTGGCGTCATCGACTTAATATAGCTGGCGGCGTCTGTACTCTGGGTGTGTCGGGTGTGTCCTCTCCCGTCACTGCTCCAAAATAACAACAAGATCAAGAAGCCGGTGTTTCATATTTTGTTAATAGCTAATCTTAGAACCCTGGGTCAACGGAACCACACGGAACATCCGTTACATTTCCATCTGATTGCGTATTTACGAATGATATAAACGAAACGAAGTGAATCAGTGAATGACTACGTTGGTGTAAATTCATTTTATTCGTCACTTGTTTTTTTTTCTGCTTTAAATACAGTGCAGTGCAGTAAAATTTTTATCTAAACTAAATTAGGTACCTACTCAGCGAGAGAAAATTTCAACATTACCCAAGCCAAGCAAGAAGGTATGGATTGATGAAATTCTCATTGTAGACAATTATGTTTCTTCATGATAGGTCAGTGGATCGTCTTAGGTTACTAGGCTTGCCAGAAGGTCAGGAATTCTGGGAATGTCCCGGAATTTTGCGTTTTGTCCCGTGTCCAGTAATTAGACGATGGGCCATTTAGGTGGGGCCAATCCCCGAGACAATCCACTAAGCCAATCCAATAATAGCCTCGTGTACGTAATAGAGACATTCCGTTGCATTGGATTGTACTCAGGCTATTTTGCTTTTTCATTATACTGGCTAAATGGATTGGCTTAGGCGTAGTGGATCGGGGATTTGAATAGGCTACATGGTCTATTACAGTATACTGTCCCGCACTATGCACACTAAATAAATGAATTTTATTTCTATGTAACATTAAATCCCTAAATTAATTTGACGCTAAACTAATTAAAAATGCCATTCTATTTCTGTCAATTGTTTGAATTTTTAACTAACTCTGTCAGAGAATTAGTTAAAAAAAATAAAACAATAATATAAAAGTTTATAGTGGGCCTAAATGTTTATGGGAGTATTGTTGATTCTTTATGTATAATGGTAATATTTATTTCCTTACAGATGGCGCTGTTTCCACCAGTATCGTTGCTGGGAGACAACCTGGGCCAACGGCATCGGTACCTCAACTCCTTAGTGCGTGAGGCTAAGAAAAGTGGAACTACGTTCCAAAATGTCGAGGCACTGCCTGAACAGTCTCCAGTCGATCGCCTCTTTAAAATAGACCTCGCCATAGAACTCAAGCACGTAGACTACATAATACGTAATTTAAAAGACGACGACATGTTATACGTGAGCAGAGCCCTGAAATCAACATGGCTGATAGACCACCATGACATTATTAACCCTAAATATTTAGAAGATGTTCTCTTTCCAGAAATGATTATGCCAGCAGTTACCAAAATGAAGCACTGGCTTTATATCAATCTACGAGACCCAGCAATGTGTCAGGAGTTCTATCAGCACTACAAAGAAAACACATTCGAGTTTTCCATAAAGTTTCTTAGTCACTGCAGTCATGAGTTCATTCTGGCAGAGGCTCCCAAGATATTGACTAAATTATCCAGTCATTCCTTAAAAGTGTTGTGCGAGAAATGTCCCAGTGTCGCCAAAATATATTTCGACTCGTTGGCTACGGATGAAGATGTGAAAACCCGCTATCTCGTACAAGACCGGTCCTACTACAACAGTGTGAAATGCGTACTGAAGTCAGATGCAGATGTGTTCCTCGACATCACGGAAAAGTATTTCAATATGAACAGCTTTAGCAGATTCAGTCCTTTGGCGACTGACTACATCATACGCTGCCATAAAACTAGATTCACAAATAAGTTGGAGCTGTACGTTGCGTATTTGTTGCACATCCCGACTCTTGCTGCTCGACTCAGTGTCGAAGAGTGTCAGGAAGTAGTGGTGAAGCTAGCTCGAGCAAGGTACTTGCGGCATTGGTTCGATTACAAAGTCGTGGAGCCGCTGATAAAGAGACTCAGCCCCGACAAGAGAGCGGCGTTCAAGAAACGAGTGTTTGTTGATAAGGATGTTGGTGACTGTGAAGATAAATGGCCGTACGAGATACCCACTCCCCCGACGCCGACGGAGTCTGACACCGGTCCACATGTCTTCGATGACCAGAATTTCGTGTCTGTCTGCAGGAATGATATGTGTGAAATGCTTCCTATGGCATGTATGGCTCGTTGTGCTATGAAATGTCTGATGCCGGAACATTGCATGATACGAGTGAAAACAGAATTAGACAAATTGTTCGATGAGTTTCGTTTTATTGGTTTTGAACGCGCCCTGCACGAGTTGGGTCAGCGATTAGGTGCTACAGGTTCTGCGGATAGGCGCCGTGATATCTTCCTCGTTTTGGTGAGCAAGACTGGTGGTCGCACTGACGCGGTGTCAGCTCTGTTGAATCTCGCTGTGCGGCACAGCAACGAGCCACCGCATACACGCGCCTCCATACTGCGCAGCCTCGTCAAGCGCGCTAACGTCTGGCGCCTGCCTGTAGATGACTGGAAACATTTTCTGGATTTCGGGCACGGACTCGGTCTCGACGGCACACCATCTGAAGCCGCGTGCATCGAGGGATTACACTCCGTCGTCATTCGACAGTTATTAGCTGGCGAATGCGAACAAGCCGTCCGCGACGCATTTTTAAAAGAATTTTCATCGCTGGCAGAGTATTCCCTAAACACAGACGAGCGAGTGCGCGTTGCTAACGGTCTTCAAAACATGTTGGCAGCCGCTTCTATAGACGTGGAACCAGCACTCGCCGCGGAGCGCCTCGGTCACTTGCTAAATGTTCTAAGATTATACCGCATTCGAGTTGAGCCAACCTCACCAGCAGTGAAGGCAATCGTGGCCTTAGCTTTGCGTGACGCTGACGTCGCACGATCTTTACTGGAGCAGCTTTATACTGCAAGGATTGGACGTCGCGAGCTGCTGCGACGTAACATGGAATTCCGAAAAGATGAAGCGGCACTAGTGAATGCTCTCCGTCATGATCCGTCTGTCCTCGAACTCAAGCGGGTTGTTGATATATTGGCTGATCGTCGGACGAGCTTCGATAGATTCACGTCGAAGCTAGTGGTATACTTTGACCAGAAACAGGATTTCGCGGTAAATCTAAGAAGTGCATTAAAGGACAAGATTGCTCAACAACAGAATGAAAAACTTAATTCAAATTCAAATTCTTTGATTCAGACACGAGTCCATAGTGTTAGTACAACAATTAAGAATGTAAAGTTGGTACGACCGTTGGCAAGTCTCTTGTACCAAGAATTTGAGAAAGAATTGAGTGAGTTTGACGCAGCCGGTAAAGAAAGTGTAAAGTTTGCGGCAGCGTTAAGAGCCTGCGCACACCGAGCCCGGCCTGTCATCAACTTGACTGAATGGGGCTGGCGTAAGGCTGGCGTGAAAGCTATCGCGACGCGAGCAATGCGATGTCGGGAAATAGAAAGAGCTGGCTGCACTCGTGCGTTAGCGACTGAAAGACGCACGGTGAGAGTAGCCTTAGCACTGAGTATGCGATCTACGGGGCCGGGGGGTTTATTACTCGAGACCTTCGCATCAGCAGCGAAGTTGCGTCCCGTGGTAGCATTTCATGTTGCGTTGCCGTACTTCCGCCGTCAAGGCGCTAGTGCTGACCGCGGAGTATGGGATATCATTAAGCCCCTGTTCTCCAATATTGACCTGAAACCCCGAGAGAGGCTCCGCCGACTACTCGGAAACACCGACTGGATCCCGTCCATCATCAAACCTGACTACTGCGCTACCTTGTACCTTGCTATCAACAAAATCTCCCGTTCCAGTGCTGCCTATGTGCTTTATGACCTGTCGACACTTCTTCCCGAAACCGATGAGTCAATTGAAAACATATTGCTGCAGATTCTCGACTGTACTGACAAGGATATTCCGGCGATACCGTACCCTTCTATATTTGTCAGGTACTTGCTGCTGTCCAGAAATGAAGAGGATGTTGAAAGAAGATTCATGAAGATAGGGAATCGGTTTTTAGAACGTTTGGACACGCTGCAATTTGAAAAGGAATCTAATTTCTACGAAAGGCTGGATCAAGTGTTAGAGAGTTTACTGTACAATTCTGCATTTTTTGACACTAAGTACTCGTCGTGTTTGTTAGTTATTGAGAGGTTCCTAACTTGGATGCAGAAGTTTACCCCGAAAGAAGAAAACCTCAAGAAGTACACGAAGGTACATTTAACAATGTTGTATTTCAAAGCTGTAAGACAGAGTATGAAACAGATGCCAGAAGTTTTCGCTGATCCGAAGAGGAGGAAGTCGGAGGGTGTAGAGGCTGTGGGCTTCGTCTTCGGCAGATATATAGTGAAGGAGGTAGCTGAACTGGTGAGCACATACTTCGACTCTATAATAGAACTGTATACCGGTGCTTTGTCGGATTACTTACGGGATAATTTCTCGTATGGCAGCACTAAGGCGAAGTTGATTGGATCCGTTCTCCAAGGTATCTTGGCAGAAGGAGTTGGTATCCAGCGTCGTATGGCAGTGTATTTACTTGCAGAGCGTCGGCACGATATTGACAGCAAAATGAGGGAGGAGATCGAAAATCAAATGTGTAAGCACAAAGATACTGAGATCTTTGTACATGCTTTAATTTTTAGTCCGTGCTAAGGTTCGGAAGTTTTTATACTTTACATTTTTTATATGTTAGGTATTGCATTAAAAAAAGTATTAAGGTCACTAATCTATCTTATTTCTACTCTACATAATCGACGTAGTAAATGTGTCCCATCATAAATGCTTTCCTTTTGCTAATGACATTTCCATAATTGTTATGATCATAAAGCGGACATAAATAATACAATACACAATCTAATTAATTGTAAAATAATAATAATCTGTTAATCTTAAAAATCTGTGTCTATACAATTTAATCAATCTTATCAAAATCAATTTAATTTTAGAATGGACATACCACAAATTACACAAGTGACACAAACTAAGTTTTTAGGAGTAGTAATAGGGTGTTTTACTCTATATGAGAAAAAATCTAAAAATATACTATTGAGATAGCTTAGGCAAAAAGGAGTCGGAAAACGTTAGTTTTAGTTCACAATATAGCAAACTAAATTTTAAAATTCAATTCAAAGGTTTCAGCTTTTTTAATCTGTTTCATAACACCTTTAGATAGTAGTCGCCATGTTATTACGTCATACGGCTATGTAAACTTTGAAAGTGTTAACTGTCAACTATCAGCGTACCTATAATCTATAAATTTGTTTACATAGTGAACTGACGTTATGACCACAGAGCAATATGGCGTCCACTGCGTCCAGCGTTTTCGTCAAATTACGCGCGAAATTTGAAAATGCAAAGTTTAAATGCATTTTTATGGCACTTAACGATTGAATAAAAAAATTGTGAATATTTTAGTGGTTCATTAGCACTATATAATCTAATTGAGACACTTTTCAAAAATGGGTGTAATACCCTATTGAGGAACATTTAGACTGGAAAGCTCAGGTAAAGATCAGGCTCAATGTATGCAATAAAATAAATAAATTTGTATATGCTGTCAGACAGATCAAAATGGGTAGGTAATGTAAAAACGGCTGTGATGTCATACCGTGAAAATGTTGAGTCCTTGTTACAGTTTGGATTAATTATATGGGGAAATAGAGTACTGACGACAGAGAATTTTACGCCAAAAAAAAAAATGTTTACGAGCCATTTAGGGGATTCCATATGATGAATCATGTCAACCAATATTTAAAAAGGTTGGATTGCTACTGTTACCTTCATTATATTTGTATGAAGCATGTTTGTTAGGAAATATAAAGAATTGTTCGATACAGCAGAGGAAAAAGTTCTCGAAGTCGCCGTCATCAATACAGACTTGTACTAGATGAGGTCCCTAGGTTACCAAAATATATAAAAGCTGTCTGGCTATGTGTGTTCACACGGCTACAGATCAAGCCATACACCTTATAGGTATGTTACAGTGCTACTATTATAATTACTATAAGATCTTTTTCTACATGTAACAAACAATAAACATATTTGAATTTGAATACATTTCCAGTAAAAACTGAGCTCGCACTGTATGGAAATCCTATACCTTGATGCTTGATGTGTAGCCGTGTGTGTACGTGTTTATAATAAATTACTGTATTAAAAATATTAAATTGCAGATTATTCAAAAATAAATTATATAAATAGCTGAATGAAAATAATTTCTATACTAGGATTTATTTGAACTAAAATTATAAAGTTTTGTAAATTCAAATTTGTATTTTCAAGTTTGCATGCTTTAATTTTTTTATCTTATTTCCATTACAGTCTGTCTGAATTTGTTGCGATTGTTCTATCAATCCTTCAAAATCCGCTAAAGCAAGCCTTTTAAGTTAAGAGGAGAATTTGAAGTTACACAAGTGTTTGGGATAGAAAGAGGTAATGAAGTAGATTAAGACTTCTGGCATATTGCTTGTCATGTGATAATTTTGAATCTTCTGTCAGATATTAATATAGGTATATTCCTCAAATGTCAAAGGCCATAACAGTGGCCCGTAACACTACTTCAAATTCAACACATTGGTCGGAAAATTTCTTTACTGAGCAGATGATGAGGCTACACTCACTGTCAGACACTTTGTTTTCTATTATAAGTTATATTTATATTCTATTGTTAACGATGTTAGAAAGAAAATATATTTATTATGCAGTCTAAAAGACACATCACACTATTATATTTTCTGCAAAATATATAAACAATTAAAAAGAAAAAACCGAAAAAAAATGTTATGTTATGTGTTACGATGATATATATTTGTTTCACCGTTAGAGTATAAGCCATTTTTATTATAATACTGTTATTTCTAACAAACTGTAATAACTGTTTAATAAATGTTTAACAAATAATACTTCATTTTATTTTCTTAACGTTTTATTAAAAGACAACTTAGATCAAGCAGTTAAATTAATAACGAAATAATACAACGTAGCAGGCCCATCGCCAATGCAGATATGCGCAAGAGTTACTATTGAGAAAATGTTTTATTTCATTTTTGTGGGATTGCCCACATAACTTAGCGTACCATTTGAAAAGGCCTTTTTTATAAAAAAATTAAAACAAGGTTATACATACTGACTATTAAAAAATATTAAACGGAAAATCATAGTTACTAATTTAAATCAAAACAAAACCTATACATATAAAATTAATATTTATATTACATAATAAATGATAGAAATAAAAAAATAAAAGCAGTTCATGAAAGTATGGAGTAAGAAGAAATAACAGAAATAGGATTATAAAATGGTGAAAAATTAGACAGTTCATAGAAAGGTCTGATGATTACATAATTAAAATATAATAGTCAGTACTAGTGATGTGGTAACATTACATTCTTAAAATAGACTTTGACCAGTTTAATAACAAATATTTAACAATATTAACATTATCAACTAGGCTCAACCTGGGAATCAAACAATTATTTATATTAAATAGTACATAACCATTTCAGTCGAAAGACGTCTACTGCTGAACATAGGCCACCCCCCAAAAAAAAGCAAATAAAAAGTACATAGTCACATTGGAAATGACAACAAAGACTTGAAATATAGTTACTAAGTCTATACAGTGTCCAAAAAAACATACAAACTAATAAATAAAATCATTCATTTCAGTTTTAGACCTAATCAAATTAAATAGATAATTTAACACAAATACTCGTTCCCCACCATTCTAGGTATGCGCAAACGCAAGCGCTGATCGACTTTACAGAGTTAGAAATTGAGATTGATATTTGAGACCATAGAGCACGGACTCGCCGCCTAGGAAGCGACTAGAGACGCCATTACCATTAATATTAGTGCCCGCGCATTTAGCGCCTGAGAAAATTGATTATCACAGGCTTCGATTAACACTATTAGTAGATTCCCGATGAGCGCATCAAAAACTGCCGGAAAAATAAGACCACAAAAAATGTTGTGGTCTTATTTTACATCACAGTTTTTTCAACCTTATTGCTTAGAAATTATGTTTTATTTTACCATGAATATTTTTGTTCTTATATTAAAAATACGTTTAGTTTTCAATCGAAGCAGTAAATATTTTGCCAACGATAATGAGCTTTATGTTTGAGTGTTAAATTTTATAATCAAGTTATATGCAATCGTGGCCACTTAAGTGATGTGTTTTTGTTCCTAATCCTTAATCTAGTATTATTGTTGCCGTCAGTTTCTATGAGTAAACGGTCACTGACACGGTTGGTTTGTATGGACAACGTTGTCAGTACCGTCTAACAGCGGCCGCCGAGACATCTTCGTGCTCTATGTTGGATATATAACTTTACGAATAGGTTTTACATAGGTAGTATTATATGCAACAACCATAATGTCAAATTGTTTTTTTTAATAATAGATAGTCAATTTTTCAAGCGCATATTATAACGAAATTCGAAAATATTCTACACTACCATTCAATTGGAGATCATTAGAGCAGCTTTTAATATTTATGATTCGATTACTTTCCTATAATTCCCTCGAAACAAAACATCTCTTTTAATTATAACATCACGCCTATGTTCCCAGAGCGGTTAAGCAGAAATGTGTAATACACCCACATTTCGCTAGAAATGTTTATGTCCCATGTAATAGTGGGCGAGCCTATTGCCATCAACCGGGCACAAATGCAGACTGGGCTAATACAAAAAACTCCTTAAGAAAAACCCCAGTAATACTGCTCATCCTGGGATTGAATTCCAAAACTAAAATGGTGTTTAACCTCTTTTACTTACAAATGTCACATTGTCATAACATGACGCCTGTATTCCCCGGAGGGTTAGCCAGAAGTATATGGTACACCCACATTTCACCAGTCATGTTTAAGCACATTATACAGATGGTTCACCCCGCACAATCATTTAAGTAAAGAGCGACTTTTGCTACAACACAATAATGTGCAATTCAGGTCGCACAGCGGTAATCACCTACAGTTATATTCATCTAGAAGTTGCCTCTCTTTCTATCGCGTAACTCTTAGATCTTCTGACTACGTTACACTTACTGAATTGGCCCGACAAGACGGGCCTGCCGCGAACTTGTAGCTTCATACCTAAACTGCGGAGTGACTCATCTGTGGTTTAAGTCCCACAATAACTAATAGCGGACGGGCCTGTTTCTGAATAATGCGAGTATATAAACATTGATAGATAAGTTCTATATTTCAACAACATGTGCGCGGCGCACGAAACGCATTGGCGACGCGTATCCCCTATGTATACAAGTACACACATATACACTACAATATACACTAACGACTATTTCTCTTTGTTAAGCGCCTCTATAAACTCTTCTAATTTCTCTTGGACTTGTCTTACTTTCTCTGTGGAAGAAAAGGGGAATATTAGGTTTATTTCTAGGCAAACAGCCCGTTTTTGATTGGCAAACAAACATCAACTTTGCAGAACTTGAAATAAAGTTGAAAATTAATAAAACGTTTAATGATTCAGCGTGAGAGCTATTTATTTTCGACTTTATTTTAAGAGATGCAATGTTGATATTCGTTTGGCAGGAAAAACCGTTACACCGCGGTTTCTAGAAATTCATTTAATCTGTAGTACAACCTCGAATCTACCGATATTATTGGTCGCTGTCATTACAGTGAACCAATCACAATACAACCAGAGGGAAATTTTTTCAGAAAACAAGTTACAAACTTACTCAGTTCTTCAGCTAGCTCAACTCTTCTGCCAGATAGCAGCCTTTTCTTCAGTTCGGGGTCAGCCGCCATCTGCAATGAATAACAAACAAATTTTGTTATAGCACAGATGAAAACAGATAGGTCACTCCGCATTTGAAGTATGAAGCTACAAGTAGGTACGCAACGGGCTCGACTTTTCGAATTCAGTGAGAGTAACGTAGTCAGAAGATATAAGAATTACGCGATAGAAAGAGAGGCAACTTCTACATAACTGTAGGTAATTAGCGCTGTGCGACCTTAATTGCCCTTTATTGTGTCATAGCATGAGTCGCTTTTTATTTAAATGATTTTGCGGAGTGAACCATCTGTACTAATTTATGGTTATAGGCAGATATTTATTTTAATTTGTCTTGGAAATAGCTGACATCAGTCAAGGAAATCATCGTGACGGAACCTGGGCTTATACCCTGGACTTCCTTAAATCGCCAATCCATCTTGATCAATGCTCGTGCCTTCCCTATATCAGACGCCTTTAATAAAAATAATTCACTGCTTACTTACCTCATCGAGTACTTCTCTCAGTTCCCTGTCAAGTCTCGCAGCCTCCCTGTTGCCGATCTGTTGTCGCAGCGCGTTGGCCGTCGTGCGGAGGGTTTGTTGGACTCGCCAGAACATCACTACCTCGCAGCATTCCTTCTGCAAATATATACAATGTGGATCTGGACTTACGACATTAAATTAAAACAAGCACAGTACTAGTCCATAGAAACATTTTAAAAGACGAAGATTAGTAGTTAATGGAAAATTGAAAAATTGCAATTTTCAAACAAAATAAATAGCAGAATCAACTGCATAAAAAGTAAACACGCTTTATCTACGAAAAGTCACTAACGCTGGGCGACTGGGCGGGGCGCGTCAGAGTGGAATCTTATGATACCTTTCTCTGTCTCTCAAGCATATTGAGACGTAGAGGATAGAATCGTACGTTTTGCACAGGTTCTTGACCTTACAATGTTTACCTATTATTACGGACTCAGATCTACATCATGTTGAAAAATAAGAAAATGAAAAATAATTTCGTGTGGCTAAAGTATTCATTGGATTTGATTGATTTTTTTTGTATACGGGTAAAGAACATGACACTCTTTATGTGGTTTTAAGGAATGTCAATCGTCCTGCTCCACATTGTATTTATAATGAAAATATTGCAACCAGTCAGTTATCTTTCAAGTTGAAGGCACGTGAACATATTCGTGAAAAGTTGGCAGAATCTTTGCAGCGCTGATTTACTGGATTTGTTTTCTCCTCTACCTATCGTTATTTCTCCTGGCAAAGTTTATTCGGCTTATATGTATGTATCTATGTATTAGTAGGTATTCATTATCAAGTTATCTATCTCTTATGTTGCACCTGCCATGTTTTGTCTCTGCACCACCCTAAGGTTGACTGGTAGAAAATGCCTCAGGTCATAAGGTCTAAGTCCGCCTTTGCACAGTATTTTTTCACCTGTGCATAAAGTTTTAATAAATAAACACAAAAAAGTTGCTAAGTCGCATTTGTTTGTGTTTTATTGCACGTTTGCACTGCCGAAACATCACAACAAAACATTTTATAACACGGTAATATGACTTTCATTGACATGCATGTGCCCTGGCGGCTGTGAGTATGTCATGCTCACTCAAATGTCTCGCTGATGGTAGCGCGTGTGTTGGATCATTTAGCTCCCTTCAAAATGGTTGAGCTGAATGGTGCTGATCCATGCGTCATGTTCGTGAACGGGCGCCGTCGGTTGGGACTGGTCATCTCTTAGCTGCCATGGCTTATTTTAAGTTTTTGAATGATTTTTCTTTTTTTTTCTTTTTGTTACGGACGCTTTAACGAACGTGCACGTCTTTCTACATTATTGTCACATGCATAATTTCAAAATGAATGATGTAATCAACATTTTGTATCAAATTTTTGATTTAAAAGAGTGTCCGTGCAGTTTCTTGCCCGTTCTTCTCCATAGGTACCTACTACCCGTTGGAATGGATTGAAATGGAGCTTCATATTTCTGACTGACCGACCCCTTGACAATTCAAAAGTGCCTGTAAATGGTTTATTTGAAATAAATGTAAATACTTTGAGTTTGAATTTGGAGTTTGTTGTCAAAATGTATGGAACATTGACAGAAAATAGAGATTTGATTCTTGATTCTTTTATTTGATTTGATTTTTTCAATGTTTTGTTGTGAATTTATTCGCCAGTGCAAACGCACATTTAGGATGATGCTTTACTGCTTGGATGTCCACAATTCCTCTTCTTTTCGAGTCTATGGCCGAAGTATAAATATTTTATTATGCTACAGTATTTTTATCTCGGAAAGCGACGCGCGCTTTACGTGGAAGTCGAAAAATATCCACACGAACAATACCAACAGCGGGCGAAAGCTAATGTATAATAATAAAGTAGTACTTACCCCATTTCCATTCTGTTGACTGTACAAGTAGAAGCTCTTCCGACAGTCCCGCGCCCTCGTCTGTGCGCGTTGCAGGAAGTTTCTGAAATCCAGATAAATAATCGTTGAAATAACAGTGTTTTATGAAACGTAACATGGATTCATTCTGACCTTTTCTTATAATGCTATCAGTTGATGCAAGTTTTTTTTTGTAAAACAGTCGTTTCCTTGTTAAACGGGAACTTGTTTAAAAAAAAAAAAAAATAGGGTACCTCCCCTACATGTAAAGTGGGGATGATATTTTTTTATCGTCCTTCCCATAGTGTGGGATATCGTTGGACAGGCCTTTTAAAAATATTAGGGGTTTGCGAAGACCGTTTTTTGATTAAGTGAACCGTTCGTGACTTATCAAGCTTTAAACTACCAATTTTCGTTAGAGCCTAGTGTCCCCCCCTCTACCAACTAAACGGTTGTAGCTAGAAATTCAAATGTCACGGCATTAGTACTTATATTATAACGAAGTTTAAAGGAAAACTATCACACTTAAGTGGGCTTTACAAGTTTACGAGTAATAATCGACTCAAAAAGAAGAATCGATTGCAAAAACATGTTCTCCCATATATTCCGTATGGGCGAACATGTTTTTCAATTACAAAGTTAAGTTTGTTCTTACGATAAATTCATTCCAACTACGGAACCCTTCATTGTGCGTGGTCCGACACGCACTTGGCCGGTTTTTTGTCTAAACTCGAGCTTTGATCACTGCTTATTTGCAATCCGGCCGTCGAGAGAATACGTTACTGTCAGTTGGACAATTTCTAGTAGTAGGTAATAAGGATCAAATTCGCAAAACACATAATCGTTAGTATGACCAACATTACATTACGAAGTGCTCACAAACATGTCTGCCTTCGCGCGAGCATTATTGTTTGTGTTGTGATTTTTCTGTTTTTTTTTTCCTTTTTCTGTAAGATTTCGGTAAATAACATATCAGAATAATTGACAGTGACTTTAAGCTTGTGAACCATTATGGGTATGGGTCACAGAACATGTGAGTCTGCGGCATCAAGGAGTCCTGGCATACTGTAAATAAGTCGCATTTTTCCAAGTGTTCACTGAATCCATACCGGTGAGTACCGATATTTATTGTTAATGTGATCTTGTGCTCACTAACACGCTTACCCCCGAATACTGAAACGTCACTCAAAATTTAAGTAGCACTTATATTTAACAGATACTCAAAAGTGACGTTTGACAATACGAAATCTAAAGTTTAGGAGCTGCTCAAATGTTAAGCAGCCCTTAAATTTTGAGTGACGTTTCAGTATTCGTGGGATATTGTTATTAATTTATAATCAGGAAAACAAATTCAAATCAAAATATTAAATAAAACATTCTAATTCTGTAATATAACTCGAGCCATCAATGAAGATTAATTGAAACTCTTGAAGAAATGGTTAAAAACATTGTGGCTACAGTAATATTTGTGTGAATAGTCTACTACTAACTTCAAGTACAGCGGCCGCCACGTCTCGCGGATGTAGTCGTTGTCCACGTCGATGCCGCGCCGCCGCAGGTTGTCGCGCGCCGCCACGACCTCGTCGTAGGCCAGCACCGGCCGCGCCGCGCCCAGCTTGTCCAGCTCGTTGCGCACCTCGCTGCGCCGGGACTGTTCTTCTGTCGTTGATTGCCAGTAGAACCAGCGTTCTTTTAGACCTGGACCTGGAGAAAGTGTAATAGAGGATGTGACAACTACGATTCTCATAATTCTCTCTCGATGGTTGGTAGTTTTTTTTTTTTTTAATTTGTAATACGTAACGTCAGCGATAAAAGTCGATTAACACTTCAGTATTTTAAATTACTTTTATTTTCTTAGTGGGTACTGGTGAATGCGACAAGTGCTTTTGTTCGTGTAACGAATTTTCTCGATTTTAGTTTAATTTTACAAGTGTGAATTTAATCGAGACGATTCTTTGTGTTTGTAGTTTAGCCTAAGGTTTGTTTTAACTCAATATTTTTTTTTAAATTTGACCATTTTATCCAGTATCCATAATGGGTAACAAAAATCCCCCGATCCTCCAAATTCCTTTGAATACACTCCGGTGTTAACGTTTTCTCTCCCTAATGACAATGTGCTAGAAAATGCAAAGGACTCCGAATCGGTAAATAGTAAAAGATTAGCAACTTCTCCCACGACTACTATAATAAATCCTCCTAAGTTACTCAAAAAAGAATATGGAAGATAATCTTACACGTCAAGGGATAACCCACCTTGTTGTTCACGTTTCTTTGAGGGACGGCCAGACCCTAGGTACCACGACCACGTGCACCCGGTTAAATATGGATTGTGTTTAACCAAAAATAACTACAGCAACATCACACTAATATTTTAAAAGCGAAAGTTTGTGAGTGTGTATGTTTGTCTCTTCTTCACACTAAAACAACTAAACAGATTTGGATAAAATTTGGCACACAGATAGTTTAGAACCTGGATTAACACATAGGATTCTTTTTATCCCGATATTCCCACGGGATCGAAACTTATGCGGGTGAAACCGCGGGGCGCAGCTAGTTCTAAAATAACTTCAACAAGGAACCGGGTGTCGGTCGAGTTTAAGTCTCACTAGCATGCAAATAGCTTCTTGATAAGTTAAACATTAGTACAAAAAAGCTTTGTGGCAACGATTCCACAATTTAATAATAGGTCTTTACCTATGTAATTGGAGACTCTAACCAGCATTTTCAGATTTAATTATCTGTGGATTGGCGCGCAATTCGAAATTCAAATGAATTTGATTCGAAAGATGTGTTAATTTCATTTCATTTATTTTTAGATCGTTTTTTGTTTTTGTGGCATTGTGGTAGTTTTTGGCGCCATGGATAAACTGAAAATTCGTACAATTTTCGAATATGAGTTCCTACGTGGAAATACCGCTGCGCAAATAACACGAAACATTAACGACGTGTACGGGCCTAACACTTGCATAAACACGGTCCATTATTGGTTCAATCGTTTAAAATCTGGAAATTTTGAATTGAAGAACGAGCCTGGCGGTCTGCCGGTAACTATTGTCGACAACGACGAATTGAATGCGATAGTGGAAGCGGATCAAACTCAATCTACGGCTGAGCTTGCTGCGGCCCTTGGAGTTAAGTGTCAAAACAACATTAAAGCACTTGCGTCAAATCAGAAAGATAAAAAAGCTAGATAAGCGAGTGCCACACGAACCAAGCGACCAACAGCGAGATTTACACGTCGAAGCATGCATAGCACTACTGAATCGGCATAGAAACGAGGGAATTCTTCATCGAATTGTTACCTGCGATGAAAAGTGGATCCTGTACGACAACCGTAAGCGTTCGTCTCAGTGGGTGGACCCGGGTACAGCACCTAATCAGTGCGCTAAAAAAAAGATTACTCATAGGAAGATGATGGTGCAAGGTTGCCTGGAAGAGATCGCGGAAAGCGATAAGGCCGCCCATTGTATATTTTGTAGTGTTAATTTTGTTATGTGTTTTTGTGGTGTACAATAAAGTATATATATATAAATAAATAAATAAATAAATAAATGGTGACTGTCTGGTGGACTAGACTTGTACATCACAGCTTCTTACCGAATGGCACAACAGTGACGGCAGATGTCTATTGCCAAGAATTGCAAACAATGATGGAGAAGCTCGTAATTCAACAACCAAGACTAGTCAATCGCTCTTCCCCATTGCTTCTCCACGACAACGCGCGAGCTCAAACTTCACGACAGACCATCGCAAAGCTACAAGAGTTACAGCTGGAAGCTCTCCGTCACCCACCGTACTCACCGGACCTTGCTCCAACAGATCTCTTCTTTTTTCAAAATTTAGACAATTTTTTATGTGAAAAAATTCAACACCCGAGAGGCAGTACAAAACGCTTTCGCTGACATCAATGCCTCCCGTCCGGCAGACTTCTACGGTAAAGGGATAAACAAATTCTCTATTCTACGGTAAAGAGAAAAACAAATACAATTTTGCCATTTTGATGGCAAAATTGTATTTGTTTTTCCCTTCCTTTTCGCAAAATTGTATAGATAATTTGGGCCAGTACTTTGAAAAGTAGAAATAAAAAAAATTATACCAACATTTTTATATTTTAAAATTATCATACAAATCTCCAATTTCATCAGGTAAAGACCTAATATTAGGGGTTAAAGTATGAAATTGCCGATTTGTACTGAAAAATTTAAATTCGTTTTTTTTTAATTTAACATATTTATTTAATCAAAATAATTACCATTATTATCTATACATTGCTGCCATCTAATAGGAAGGTCATTTATGCCTTTGCGATAGAACTCTCGTGATCTAGATTCGACAAACTGTGTGAAAGCATTTTGTACTGCCTCCTGAGAAGAAAACTTTTTATCACGTAGAAACTTGTCCAAATCTCGAAAAAAATGGTAGTCCGTTGGAGCAAGGTCTGGCGAATACGGAGGGTGACGAATGGTTTCTCATTGCAGTTTCTGTAGAGTTAAAACGGTTTCTCGTGCTGTATAGGGTCTCGCGTTATCATGGAGCAATAATGGTGAAGATCGATTCATGAGTCGGGGCTGTTTCACTGCTAGTTTTGCTATCATTTTTCGGAGTTTGGAGTGGAAAGTTCACAGTAGACATCTGCCGATATTGCTTGACCAGATCGGAGGATGTTATAGTGAATAACACCATGCTGAGACCACCAAACAGTTACCATTACCTTTTTATTTGTAAGCTTTGCTTTAGGACACTGTTGCGGCGTTTGACCTGGGGTCAGCCATTGCATTTTTCTCTTACGATTATCGTAAAGAATCCACTTTTCATCACATGTCACAATTCGATCCAATATTCCTTCATTTCTGTATCGAGTCAACAAGGCAACACAAGTTTCAACACGCGTTTCTTTCTGCAGATCAGTCAAATCATGAGGCACCCATTTCTCATATTATTTTTTTATTGATTTGACGCTAATGAGTCAATATTGTTGGTAAGGTAACGTTAAACCATGCCGCTAATTCCTGGGTAGTTTGGCTCGGATCGGCTTCCACCATCTCTTTCAATTCATTGTTATTCACCTGTGTGCAGCTGTTTCTGCCGCGTTAGTTCCGCGTCGGAACTCGTATTCAAAAATAACTTGAATTTTCGAAGTATCCATCTTTTTTGTCTAAGCTGAATAAAAAAACAACTGAAAGTCGATAATCGAATGTTGCACATTTTTTAAAGGAAGAACTTCATAGGTACCATGTGAAAAAGTTTCACTCAAAAATCTCAAACAATGAAGGTTCTATGTCAATTACTAAGTACCTATTACAATAAAAAGGCAATTTCATACTTTAACCCCTATTATAACGCCGTCATGCTGCCAAAAACGATTCTCTGCTATTTTGGTCAATTATGTGTTAAAAATACCAATTGATTCAGCTTTTCAGTTGTGTCATCTGCAAATATTGGTTAAACGCAGAAACATCTTAGTTGCAGAGATACTCTGTGCATAATAAAGGGTAATTCATCAATTTCTGTAAAAAGTCGCCAGACAAAATTAGTATCAGCTGCTTATGATTCTGTCCTCCCCGTTTTCAGGCAAAAGCTGCATGAAATGAGAATACTGGCTAGGATTATTCAGATCATCTGCACCATTCTTTCAAGCCGCACTATTCAGCTGAGGATTCCAGGGGAAAACACTGAGCAGAGGGTGACCTGGCGAGGATTACCTCAGGGATCCGTAATTAGTCCCATACTATATAATATATACACTTCAGATCTTCCTCTCAGAATTATAATGGTAAAATCCTTCAATATGCTGACGATATTGCATTCATGTTCTCTGGCAGTTCCATAGAGGATGCCGCTCTATCTTTGAATGACTCTTGGCATGGCTACTCAATCACGGGTTGTCTTTGAGCACTCCTAAGAGTACAGCAGTTATTTTTACTCGCAAACGTCTTATCCCCCAGGCACATATTTTAACATAGATGGTCATTGGTCAAGCTATCCCGACCAAGGAAAAGGCCAGGTTTCTGGGAGTTACCCTGGACTCCCAAATGTCGGGTGTGGATCAAATCAACAATGTTGCAAAAAAATGTGAACGCTCAGAATCAGTCCTGTAGCGGTTACACCGCCACATAAGAACTACGCATCAAAGAGATGACGTCACACAAATCCTGCATCGCGCAATTAGAGTTTACCGCGAGAACGACCCATATAAGACTATCCGACATCAACAGTCGGGCAGTTGACCGCCAGACACAACACCCGTCTGGTCGGAGGATCCTCCCTTTTCTATTGTGGATGAGTGAACTTTACACCCTGTTCCTCATGCCCTCTAAAGTCCTAAAGGCTTTATCTGGAGTCTGGTGGGGAGCTCAGACATACACTCTAAAATTTGTGTACAATGCTCTGGTCAGAAGTGTGATGGACTATTGCTGCTTCTTACTTGAGCCGTGTAATAAAGAGGCGCTTCGTAAACTTGAAGTCATTCAAGCCAAACGCGTTAGGGTTGTTGGAGGAGCAATGAAATCCTCACCTATAAATGCCCTCCAGGTAGAATGTGCAGACCCTCCCCTTAACCTTCGAAGACAATACAAAAGTTTTCGCCGTTTCTTCCCATTTTAGAACAAAACCACCTTCTTAGAACATCTTTAGAAGTATCACCTTATTGAAAACATAAGTCGTTTCCCCCGCTGATGAATAGGTACAGACTTAAAAACCTCTCCTCACCTGTTTGTTAGTATCCCAACCTACCAGTATTTTCTTCCGCATACGAGGCGGTCCACGTTTCGGTATTTATCTTTAATCGCTTTTTTATTTATTTACATTGTTCTCACATATAGAATCAACAAGAGTAATGTACCCAGGATTTTGTAATTTCTATATTTAAAAGAGTGTCCTTGGAGTTTCTTGCCCGTGCTTCTCCATAGAGATCTACGTTTTGGAATGGGCCACTAGCTTATAAATTAGTTATAAATTATTGTTATAATTATAGTTATTAGACTGTAAGCTTTCCTAAAATAAAATAAATAAATAATATAACTTTCTGACTAACTGACTGACTCTTTGACAGTTCAAAAGTGCCTGTAAATGGTTTAATTGAAATAAATGCCTTGAGTTTGAGTTTACGTCGAGGCGCTGTTTGAGCGCATTGTCCATGCATGTGTGTGAGTACCTGTGAGCTCCTTCAGCTCCTTCAGCGTGAGGTCGAGGCGCTGCTTAAGCGCGTTGTCCATGTATGTGTGTGAATTACCTGTGAGCTCCTTCAGCTCCTTCTGCGTGAAGTCGAGGCGCTGCTTGAGCGCGTTGTCCATGTATGTGTGTGAGTTACCTGTGAGCTCCTTCAACTCCTTCTGCATGAGGTCGAGGCGCTGCTTGAGCGCGTTGTCCATGTATGTGTGTGAGTTACCTGTGAGCTCCTTCAGCTCCTTCTGCGTGAGGTCGAGGCGCTGCTTGAGCGCGTTGTCCATGAGCGACACGGCAGAGTCCCAGTCCTGGCGCGTCGACACCAGGCGGTCCTGGAGCGCGTTCAGTTGTAACACGCGGAGAACCTGGGTATAAATATAATAATCATTTATTCAAGAAGCCGAGAATCAGACAAAGATAGAGAAAGAAGATAGATCTGAAAACGCCCGCCCGTCGCCACTTCCTGGTGGTTTAGCCGGGAAGAAGTAGCGGAACAAACTACGCAACAACTAATGATTCAGTTTGAACAAAAAACAAAGCACACAAGATACGGAAAGGAAAGTAAAAATCTCCAAAAACTACTTGATTTGATTCTCAATACCAATTTTTGATTCTTACTATTCCTGACCAGCAATAGCTAGGCAATACAAGGTGGTTATTTTTTCCAAAAAACACGTATTGGCTGCCTAACTGGCTTCTCCTAAAACTAAAAACGCAGTGCTAGTGTTCTTAGAGAACGTAAACGAACGAATCGAGCGTATCGGGGTTACTTTGAATTTGTGCTAATTATCAAAGTTTTGTTATATGTCCTGAAGTGTCATGTCACGAATTCCTCGTATTTAAAGATAGTGCAATCCACCTCGACGCGCCCCACTCCGCGACGACTGTACTGTAAGCTGTACTTTAGTACGGAGCGGCGCGGAGTGGGGCGCGTCGAGGTGGATTGCACTATCTATAATAGGGATGATGACTAAAAAAATGTTTTTGTCCGTCTTGTAGACTATGAAAAGATAACGTACACGTATTTTTTCTTTTTTTACGTTATCAAATGATTACGGCGATAGATTAAGTTATAATGTGCCATGACTTCACTTGTATATAGATTTTATACATACTTGTGACGTATCAACCCCCACTCCCCAACTTTAATGCGTTGTAACTGAGTCATTTTTTATTAATATGATAAAGCAAAAAATACCGTAGACCGGGGTTACTTCGATCAATATTAAACTTTGAAGGTATCTTCATATCTTTTAAATTTGTGGGTGTAAAAAATACTAAATAAATCTAGTGATCGGTTTTTTTATTACTCTCGATTCCTGTAATAATAAGTGAAAATAATTGGCTTGATTTTGAGAAAAAAAAATGAAACTGCCTGATCAAAGTTATACGTAGGATGGGGTTACTTTGATACCCCTTATTTTATTGCGTAATTACAAAGTAATTATTGCGTAATTGCAAAGTAATTAGGCAATTAAATAAACCCAATTACAATGCCAATACAATTTAAATATAATTACCCAATTATAATGCCAATACAATTTAAAAAATAAAAATCTATCAACTAGAAAAATAAATATTGTATGGGGTAACTTTGATCTAACAATTGATTTGATTGTTTGAATGACAATATATTTACCTTTTTCAATTAAAATGATTGGTGGATTCCCAGCGTGTCCTCAGGAAAGGATTAAACAGTTGTTCAGTGTTCATAACTCAGAAAAAAAACTACCTAATTGCGTTTCGTTTTAAGTAATTCACGATTTTATATGAAATGGAAGTTTCTATCAAAGTTACCCCGCGATTCAAAGTAACCCCAGTTTACCGGTACGTGTCTAATATTTTTTTATTATCTGACTAATGGACCAAATAGAATTTCTTTTTTTTGACCCAGGCATCATCCCTATTAGGGTGTTGCATGTTTCTGTAAATGAGTAAAACTTGATGACACCTCCTATAAAGAAGACTGGCAGACTCCCTTAGAACGCTGGGCCTGTGCATGAGGCCACAGGACCTGTTTGGAACCTTAGTACTTACGTCCTGCGCTCGATCCTCCCACTGATGCCTCCTCAAGGCCTCCTCTACAGCCTCCTTTTTGACAGGCTCGTACACCGGGTCGGAGTCCTGCGCCCTGTTCATTAGTTCGGTAAACTCTTCACGTAGGGCTTCGCGTCCGGCCCTTATTGAGGCGTTCGGAAGCTCCGCTTCTGCCCATTCGCGGAGTTTAATGTCGACTGAGGTGTTGAATTTGTCTGTGAAGAAGAAATTATTTATATAAATGTTGAGACAGTAGTATCTCATGATATTTGACAGATGAAAATCTTGTCAAATGTCAAGTCAGTCACACAAAATGGACGTAAAATTGGGTTATTCCGACTATCCACCCCAGACGGGGTAAACAATCAAAATTCGTATGTATTTTTCTTCCGATTTTCTCCCTCCAGTGTGTACACTAATTTAGAGAAACATGATAGAAAAATTGGCCCAAGATACTTAGTAGACATTAGCATACGTCCTATAAAAATACAAACATACTTCTTCTTTGAAGCTGAAATCGTTTGTCACTGTGATGATGACTGTACTTGGGGTAAAATGTCGGAAGAACAATCAATCAAAAGTGATTTCCGATTATACACCCCGTCTGGGGTGGATAGATGAATTACGCGTTTCCAAGTATCCACCTTAGTGTGGCTGTCTTAGGGCGGACAAACGGAATAATCAGTGATATTTGATAACCCATTTAATAACATGTTTTTAGAAAGTGGGGGTTTGATAAAGACAAAAGATATTTTGGAATGATTATCTATTAAATTTAAGATAAATAACAAATTAAATACATATTCTTATGTATGTATTTATTTGCTGTTAGGTTTTATACAAAGGCATTACTTTTGTTATAGTTTAGAAATTCTAGAAGTCTGAAATACTGCCAGATTGACATCTATTGAGCATTGAACCTCTGTTGTACAGGACTGCCGTTAATTCTTTTTGGATAAATAAAAACATTTAATAAAAAATGCATGTAATACATAAAATGAATTGGTTAAATTACATCTGCATATTCAATGCAAATGTAATAAAATGAGGCCTGATAAAATGGTGTAATTACAGATATTTCAACTTTACTTGATAACTACACAACCTACAAACACAAGGTAATAATCTCACTAGAATCGTAACAGTACGGATCGAGCCATATAGTGGTCGTGGAAGTGTGCGGCATGCTTCCATCAGGGGCGTTGTACTTCACCTGGCGAGGCACGGGGAGGACCATATCTAGGAGGACAGGATGAGGAGTAGGGTAACAGGAACAAGCGTTTGTTTAAAAAAACTAAAAGATAGCTACGACAAAAAAGTCAACATAAAAGGTATAAACAAGACATCACAGACAGACAAATAAAAAAATCCGGAGTCACACATGTTATAAATCGAACAGATTACGTGTGACTCCGGGTTTTTTTATCTTATTTTTTTAAAAATATTATTTTGGTGTTATAATACACAGGGAGACCAGTAAATAGTACGACATATTGCAAGGGGTTATAAATTGGGTCAATAACTTCCAAAAAAAAAAAAAAACAATATATGTTCAGCAATATGCTACGGATTTAAAGTTATACGAAATGTTACAAAACAGATTTTTTTGCATTTCGAAGTGAAAAATTCCTTTTCTAGTATTTTTTTTACATCAAATTATTCGTACTCTCTATTACTAGTACTCTCTATTGATAAATGCTAAGTTTTTTTCCATCAAAAACAAGAATGCTTTAAAGAAATACCTTTAAAAACAAGTTTTCTTATAGCTTAACTTTAACCTACAGTGGTGAAAATAAAGTAACATATTGCTGAACATACGTATATTGTTTTTTTCGGAAGGTACTGACCCAAGCTATAACCCCCTGCAATATGTCGTACTATTTACTGGACTACCTGTATACAATTTTGAAATGTGCTAGTTAAGCCTTTTAATTTGATACCCAACAAAGCATACGTATTTTTTTTTGTTTATGACTTTTTGTCCTCTGGAGGCCATATTTAATTTAATGTGACGTAACATAGCTTATACCAGCGGACGATCAAGACGCTTCCAACGATATCATTTATAAAATTATTAGGAGTAGTTTAGAAGTTATGAGGGAACAGATGAACATACATAATTATACAGGGTGGAAGGGACATCGACGCGAAAATTGATATCATGGATTCAGTAAATGATTCTGAACCCCCCTGAGTTGAAATTTTTCGTCGGTTATTTAAAATAAAAACAGAAAAAACCTATGCGGCCAAAATGTATGGAACAGCTGATTTAAAAAGAGTTACCAACGGAAAATTTCAATTCAGGGGGGTTCAGAATCATTTACTGAATCCATGATATCAATTTTCGCGTCGATGTCCCTTCCACCCTGTATAATTATGTATGTTCATCTGTTCCCTCATAACTTCAAAACTACTCATAATAATTTTATAAATGATATCGTTGGAAGCGCAGCTCACGGTCCACTTACCGACGTCGGCCTGCGCGTTGGCCGCGGCGGGCAGGTAGATGGTCCCGAACACGCGCTCGGCGGCGTTGGCCCACAGCGCCTGCGCAGGCGCAGCTCACGGTCCACTTACCGACGTCGGCCTGCGCGTTGGCCGCGGCGGGCAGGTAGATGGTCCCGAACACGCGCTCGGCGGCGTTGGCCCACAGCGCCTGCGCAGGCGCAGCTCACGGTCCACTTACCGACGTCGGCCTGCGCGTTGGCCGCGGCGGGCAGGTAGATGGTCCCGAACACGCGCTCGGCGGCGTTGGCCCACAGCGCCTGCGCAGGCGCAGCTCACGGTCCACTTACCGACGTCGGCCTGCGCGTTGGCCGCGGCGGGCAGGTAGATGGTCCCGAACACGCGCTCGGCGGCGTTGGCCCACAGCGCCTGCGCAGGCGCAGCTCACGGTCCACTTACCGACGTCGGCCTGCGCGTTGGCCGCGGCGGGCAGGTAGATGGTCCCGAACACGCGCTCGGCGGCGTTGGCCCACAGCGCCTGCGCAGGCGCAGCTCACGGTCCACTTACCGACGTCGGCCTGCGCGTTGGCCGCGGCGGGCAGGTAGATGGTCCCGAACACGCGCTCGGCGGCGTTGGCCCACAGCGCCTGCGCAGGCGCAGCTCACGGTCCACTTACCGACGTCGGCCTGCGCGTTGGCCGCGGCGGGCAGGTAGATGGTCCCGAACACGCGCTCGGCGGCGTTGGCCCACAGCGCCTGCGCAGGCGCAGCTCACGGTCCACTTACCGACGTCGGCCTGCGCGTTGGCCGCGGCGGGCAGGTAGATGGTCCCGAACACGCGCTCGGCGGCGTTGGCCCACAGCGCCTGCGCAGGCGCAGCTCACGGTCCACTTACCGACGTCGGCCTGCGCGTTGGCCGCGGCGGGCAGGTAGATGGTCCCGAACACGCGCTCGGCGGCGTTGGCCCACAGCGCCTGCGCAGGCGCAGCTCACGGTCCACTTACCGACGTCGGCCTGCGCGTTGGCCGCGGCGGGCAGGTAGATGGTCCCGAACACGCGCTCGGCGGCGTTGGCCCACAGCGCCTGCGCAGGCGCAGCTCACGGTCCACTTACCGACGTCGGCCTGCGCGTTGGCCGCGGCGGGCAGGTAGATGGTCCCGAACACGCGCTCGGCGGCGTTGGCCCACAGCGCCTGCGCAGGCGCAGCTCACGGTCCACTTACCGACGTCGGCCTGCGCGTTGGCCGCGGCGGGCAGGTAGATGGTCCCGAACACGCGCTCGGCGGCGTTGGCCCACAGCGCCTGCGCAGGCGCAGCTCACGGTCCACTTACCGACGTCGGCCTGCGCGTTGGCCGCGGCGGGCAGGTAGATGGTCCCGAACACGCGCTCGGCGGCGTTGGCCCACAGCGCCTGCGCAGGCGCAGCTCACGGTCCACTTACCGACGTCGGCCTGCGCGTTGGCCGCGGCGGGCAGGTAGATGGTCCCGAACACGCGCTCGGCGGCGTTGGCCCACAGCGCCTGCGCAGGCGCAGCTCACGGTCCACTTACCGACGTCGGCCTGCGCGTTGGCCGCGGCGGGCAGGTAGATGGTCCCGAACACGCGCTCGGCGGCGTTGGCCCACAGCGCCTGCGCAGGCGCAGCTCACGGTCCACTTACCGACGTCGGCCTGCGCGTTGGCCGCGGCGGGCAGGTAGATGGTCCCGAACACGCGCTCGGCGGCGTTGGCCCACAGCGCCTGCGCAGGCGCAGCTCACGGTCCACTTACCGACGTCGGCCTGCGCGTTGGCCGCGGCGGGCAGGTAGATGGTCCCGAACACGCGCTCGGCGGCGTTGGCCCACAGCGCCTGCTGCAGGCGCAGCTCCCAGGCCGCCGCGCCCACGGCCGACAGCTCGGCCGACTGGTCCAGCAGCTCGGCGCGCGCGCGCTCGAACAGCTCGTCGCGGTCCAGCTCGCGCTGCCTGCGAGGGACGACCACGATTCAGTCAAGTAATCCCCGAAGGGTGAAGCAGAAGTGTACCTATAGTCTATAGTACCCCCACAAACTCTTAACTGACCCCTTGCCCTATCTGGGAATCACCCAATAACACCTGGGAATCTAACCCGGGAACTCTTGCTCAGCAGTAGCGCTTGCAACCACTAGACCGACGAGGCAGCATGAATTTAGAGAGATTTGATAAAAAAAAGTTGGGACACATGAATTAACTGAGATATAGTAGAATAGCCAATTATTGTTTTGGCATATTTCTGTACGTCGTATCCACGACCGCCAAGAATTGATACATAAAAACCCAAGATGCACAGTCTCGAACTAAAGTAATACTCAAAACTGTCTCCGTGTCTCTGTCTTATACATAAGTAGTTACAGTCATGAAACAAATATACTTTTTTGGAAAATTCAACCTTACGCGCATGTTTTAAAGTTGTTTTTACACAGAAATGGTTATAAATCAATCAAAATTTATGACCGAAGTTTGCCGGTAGGACAAGGCATGAAGTGGAGTCGATTTTTTTTTTTTTACATACATTGACTTAGTATTTTAAAAGTTTTTAAAATTTATATGTATATATGTTCTAAACGGGATCCCTTATTTTTGCATAATGTTCTCTTTCCTAATATACTTTGGCATAATTTGTTTTGCCATAATAATACTTTGCCATATTTTTTTTTGACATTTTCGAAAGCTAATTTGTTTTGGCATAAAAATAACTCACATAATGTTACTAGGCATAATGACTATCAGCATAATAGTCATTAGGCATACAATTACAAAAAATATTAAGAGCCCGTATCAGTTTCGCGGTCTAAAAACAGAAAATTCTAGATTTTTCAGCGCAAATTTCTCAATAACCTTAAGATATCTGGTTTTTTTTTTAATGCATAGTTATTTATCACGTATTTAACTAGGTAGTCAACGAATTAACATTTTGATAACTACTCAATATAAATTACGAAAAATAAAAATCTAACACACGTTTTTACGTAAACACGAAACACCAGGTTTTTCAATTGCTTTTATAGCTTAATGGTAGCAAATTTCAATCAGAGCAAAATCCTAAATACTGGGCATATAGTATAGTAGGAAGCCTACGATTCATTTTTTTAAAGTTTAATGTATGGGTACTTAAAAAAAATGTGAACCACGCAGAAAAAACGCAATAAAATCATGTGTAAAATCGTCGTCTACGGGTAAGAATTTATTGAAAATAACAGTAAGTGTTAAATATTTAAAAAAATGAGGTTTTAATCTACCAAACTCAATTTTTATATTTTATTTTTGACTTCTTATTTAATTGTAATAAAATATCAAACTAATGCCTTATAAACCGATGCGCTCGCGCGAGGCAATCACCCATCAGTTTGCTCAAGGTACTCGGCAAAGTCTATGAGAGGCTTATATATAAGCGTCTCAGAGACTATGCCGAAACCAAGGACCTCATCCCCAACGAACAGTTTGGGTTCCGAACCCAGCACTCTAGCGTGCATCAGGCCCACCGGATTATTGAAAACATAAAGCGCTGGCTTCCAACGCGGTTTGATAACCGGTGCAATATTCTTCGATATAGCGAAAGCGTTCGACAAAGTCTGGCACAACGGCTTATTATATAAGCTCTACAAACTCGGTGTGCCATCGTCTCGTGCTCATCTTACGGGACTTTTTGTCAAACCGCACCTTCCGCTACCGTATCGAAGGAGCGATATCCTCCCCTCGTCCTATCCGCGCAGGAGTCCCTCAATGCTCTGTGCTCCCCCCCCTAATCTTCACGCTTTTCACCAGCGATATCCCAAAGAGTAGAAGGGCGCAGTTGGCTCTGTTCGCAGACGATACGGCCATCTACTACAAGGGTACCAGCTCTGACTCGATAGCCCGCACTCTCCAGACCTCAGTCGACATGCTCGGCGCCTGGTTTAAAAAGTGGAGGATCGAAGTCAACCCGGATAAAAGCCAAGCGGTTCACTTTATGAAACCGCGTAAAAGGTTCAAACCCCCCCCCCGACCTATCACCATGTTCGGCAAGCCTATCCCCTGGGAGAAGCGAGCCAAATACCTAGGTGTTGTCCTCGATTAGCATCTCACCTTTAGCGATCACATAAAGCAGGCCCGCTCGCAAGCCGCTTTCGTTCTCGGTAGACTTCACTCTGTCCTGAATGCACGTAGCAAAATGTCACTAAAGTGCAAATTGCGAACGTACACGGCGGGCGTTCGTCCCATTATGACCTATGCGGGAGCCGTATTTGCACACACAAAACCCCGCCATATTCATAGGATGCAAACGCTCCAAAATAGATTCCTCCGTAAAATCACCGGTGCCCCCTGGTACGTTAGGAACGAGATCCTCCATATCGACCTAAAGATCCCCACAATCCACCAATTTCTCAATCGCAATTCCAAGCGTTTCTTTGAGTCCGCCGCCAAACACCGCAACCCTCTGGTTGTCGAGGCCGCCAACTATGTCCCTAGTAGAATCAGTAAGATCCGCCGCCCGCACAAATCCTTACCGACTCAGACGACCCCATAACCCTCCTCCAGGAAAGCAATAGGGCCACAAGTACAGTGCATAAACACAGACACCGACCCGCATTCCGACCTCGCCGCCGAGGTCCTCCGCGATCGCGACCCGCTCGAGTAAATAATACTCCCCCCCGACCCTTGCTCGCAGAAGCGCCAGCCCGCGTTATGCTGAGAAATGTAGATTTAAATTCCCCGATTAATAATAATGAATTATCTTTGATCCAGCCTGTCCCAACTTGCTGTCCTACTTCCAGCGACGGCCTAAGCCGAGGTCCGTACCCCACAGGGGGTGCCTTAGCGAGCGCTCGCCTAGTTTTAATTAGAATAGTTTTGCCCCTGGCTGGAGGCTTTGAGTTTAGTAGCTTAAGCAGCCGCAGGATTATCCGGTTAAGTAGTCATCACCTCAGAGGTGAGCTACGAGATGCCCTAGTTAAAAAAAAAACAAAAAAAGCGAGGCAATCAGTCGCGCCCAAGCGCTTGTCGACGTCGGACCTGTGTCGCCCGTGACTGTCGCCACTCCCAAAGTAACTCGCGAATAAATCGCGATTTTGTACTACGCCTAACCAGTTTTGAGACTGAGTATATTTATTTTTTTATTTATGCATAGTGTGACACTTTGTGATTTGCTAATGTGAATGTTTTGTATAGTACTGTTAGTAAAATAGTGTTTAACTTTTAGAAACCTCCTTAGGAGTCTCGAAGCGCATCGTTATCTAAATAATCTTTATAAATAATGGTGCCGATTCTCTTGTACACCGAACTAAACTAACTAAACTATCATGAAATTTTCATTATTTTTGCGATAGCACACCATTTTCAAGATTTAAGCAAAAGAAAAGAAAAAAGTCTAGTACAGTACTGTTTTTGCACCTGAAGTTGAGGTGTTCGTGTGAATTTTAGTGACAACTAATAATATTCCACAGCATTTTTGATCGCGATTAAAAATGGTCAGCCCCCCTAGCCAAGTCACAAACCATAAACGTAAACTCTCAGTAGTCTTTAATAGATTTTCAACTTTATGTCATTGGGTATAAAGTTGAAAATCTATTGAAGATTACATAGTGTTTTCGTTCGTTCCGGTCGCTAACGCTCAGTAGTATTTAATAGATTTTCAACTTTATGCTCTTAGGTATAAAGTTGAAAATCTATTGGAGATTACTAAGCGTTCACGTTTATCGTTTGCAACTTGGCTAGGGGGGCTGATATAGTTAGAAAATTAAAATTTTAGGTGAAAAACGTCAAATTCAGAATAGCAAAGTTGTCATTTTCACTAAATTAAAATCTCAGTACAATCTTAGTGCTGTCAAACTAAAATATAGTTAAGTTGTGCCACTTAAGTCTATTCGTTTGACAGGAGTAAACTAAATTTTGGTGAATTTTAGTCTAGTTTAGAGGCATTTGTGACAAGAAAATCGGCACCAATATCTAAATAATACAGTAGGGCTAACATGACAAGCGCGAGAAAGCTCTTTTTCTCGTTTTGTCGAAATTTGTCTACGATTCTGACGTCATTCTAACCCCTAACATGACCGTAAACGACGAGATATCTCGAAAAAGGCATTTTGACACTTCTATATCTCGCGACGAGAAACCGAACTTAATTATATTTTAGTTTGACGGCACAGCTATTAATTTAGTGAAAATGGCAATTTTGCTATTCAGAATTTTACGTTCTTCACCTAAAATTTTGATTGTCTAAGTATTTAATCACGATTAAAAAATTAAAAAATTCTCACCAACACCTCGACGGTGCAAAAACAATACTGTCTTTTTTTCTATTCTATTGCTTATATCTGGAAAATGGTGTGTCCTATCGCAAAAATAATGAAAATTTCGACCCCCTTTATGGAACCCATAAACCCCTAACACTCAACATGTAGGTAATATTTTTTCATATTTTCCATACAAAAAACGAAAAATTCCATATAAAACACGTCGTTCCAGTATAAATAGCAGTTTAAAACTAAGTATTTTCATTATTAATATATTTTAAAATAAAATGATGACTAAAATAAGTACAATTAAGAAACTGCCATGTTATTTTGGAGTTTTTTTTTGTATCATAATTTTGTCTACTCTTCTCGTCAAAATCGACGACGAGTAAATACGACTAAATGATAGAAAAATCGGAGATTATCTCGTGTTGAATTGTCAAAAATCGAGATAACTAAGGTGCCATGTTAGGGTTTGTCGAGAAAACATCCATTTTGACAGGAGGAGTCGACTATTTTGTATGGAAGCGCTGTCAGAAAACGAGAAAGACACCGGAATCGACAAAAATTACTCACGCGAGAGTGAGTAATTGTCGCGTGTGTCATGTTAGGCCTGCAGGAGTACCATAACTAGGGCGTGCCAAACTGGAAGGTCTCCAAAACCGGTTTGGAATTCCGGTATTGACGGCCCAAAACCGGAAACCGGTGTTAGCTCCGGTTTCGGCAATAATTTCATATTGTTTATATACTAAGTAGAATTTTAACAAGAAAACAATATTCTTAGATACCCACAAAATCTACAAATAAAACAAATTGTATTATTTACCTCTTTTTAATCAACCATTTATGCCTACCCCAATACCAAGTAGAACACATTCATAGTTTGGATAACATGAACTTAAAATAATAATAAAGATTAACTAACTGAGATCAAATCAACAACAAGTAAGATTGTGGTCCCTTTAGTAGATACCTAACAATTCTGTTATCAAGAATAATATATTTTAAACATCCAAAACACATTCATCATCTAAGGACTCTAAACACTACCACAATTACTTTACTATACGTCTCAATTTCTACTAACAACATTATTAAAGAATTCATATTTGACTATAAAAGGAGATCAAATCAACTGTGTACCATATACTAATTTAAATAAACAATAATATTTTTTTCCAAGATACCGCTGTTCTTTGTATTGTGTCCTTAAGAATAGAAGTGCATCTAACATTTTATCAGATAGCGTACTTCTTATTTTGTTGCAAAAGTACCCAGCACTCGAAAAGGCCCTCTCACTCTCAACACTTGTTGGTAGTACGCACATCAAATAGTCGTAAGCTTCTGTGAGATACACACCCCGATGGCCTCCACTTTCATACATGGCTTGCTCTACCTTGACAAACCCTGCAAGGTCGAAATCAGACCGATTCTGGGGGGTTTTCCTGCAATTATTTAATTCCTTATCTAGCTGCTCTTGAAGAGTTAGCTCATCAGCTACAACTTCAATATTGAATATTTCTTGACTGCGTTCGAAAAAAGTTGATTTAAATCAAAATGTAAATACGTAATCCAATAACGGGAAAACCGGAGGCAACTCCGGTTTTGTCTCTCAACCCCGGTTTTCAAAAATCGGGAAATTTTGTCCGGCTTCCGGTTTTTTGCAAAACCGGAAAACCGGGTTTGCACGCCCTAACCATAACACGTGTAATTAGTTTCACACTTTATAGTTTGCTATTACTATAGTGAATGCCGTACTAGGTAACGATATTTTTAAAGGGTACCTAAACATAACACGTCATTACTCATTATCACAATAAAATCCATCCAGTATTACGGAACCTAGTATATAAAATCTATGGAGTGCTGATAATAGCGGTTACGGACCAAGATTATTTGTTCCCGCTGCGCTGTGTGCGACTACGCACACTACGCTTGTCAGCGATAGTTCGAACGCACACAGACACACGCTTCGATAGTTACCTAAACTAGGAGCGCGCCGAAATTGATACGGGCTCTTAATATAAATGTATTATTAGTATTCAATTTATTATTTGTAAAGTACCTACAATAATAATAATAAATTTTTAGCATATCGTTTATTTAGAGCGATGATTTTTGGTAAAATTCCATTTTTAACCTTAAATTAGTATTAAAATATTGCCTTAATTCAATAGGTATATTGTGCTACAAAAATTGGTGACAGAAACCATATCCCTTTTTTTTTCGGGTGGGAAATCATCAAATGACTTCTCCCGCTCTGGGTGGAGCGGGAGGGCGTGTCACTCTTACGTGTTCCTTCTGTTGCCTGTGCAATGGCAGGGGGCCACGGTATCCCTTTCGGACTTTCCCGCAACCCCGGAGAAACGCTACCCCTAGAGTGTAATTTAAAATCGCGTAGGCGCGGAGGGGCGCGGCGGCCCGCGAGCTGAGGAGCAGGTTGTTTTAACGGAAGCCGAAGCTGCGGTGGTGAGCGTTAAACCCATCTGCGACGATAAGCTCGCGAGGGACCGCCGGAGCCCCGCAGCGCCGGAGCTGTGACAGAAACCATGGCTGCTGCATGTTGCATGCTTGCTTAGATGCTGCATGCTTGCTTGCATGCATGGTGTATGCTAACATTTTAGAAGTCATAATTATGCTTCTTTGTTATGCCTATAAAAAGTATGTTTTAATATCATTATGCGTAAATGAATTTATGCTTTAGATTGTTATGCTTAATCATTATTATGATTAGAGAAATTATGCTTAAAAAAATATGCGTAAGCTGATATGCGTAAATAATATTATGCGAAAATTTAATTAGGAGAAACAAAAGTAAGCCAAGTTATATTAGGTCTTAAAACTATATGCAAATGGATAGGGAACCGTTCTCGGTTCTAAGCCTATATTTATACTTTTATAATAATAGATATTATTGTTATCGAAACTAAAATAAATAATCAATGCACAAACATTTAAAAAGTCTTCGAGTTGAGGACTTCTTCTCCTTTTGGAAGTCGTTCGGTTAAAAACTATATTTAATTTTATTCCTAAATATTAATTTAAAACTAAATGTAAAATGTTCTAAAGCTTCCTATACATAATAAAATAAAATAAAACTTTATACAAAAAAATCGACTCCACTGAAAAGAACAGGGTCAATTTGTATTATCGACTAAATTAACAGTAGATTGTAATGCATTTTTCTCACACTGAAAAAGCGGCTATTGAAATTTGCCGTATTATTGGGACTGTTGGGTGAAGTTTTAAGACAGTCAAAATCACCTATTTCCTCCCATATTTAGAAACAACAATAACGACAACGAATGTGGAAGGATAATGATTAATTTGTTCACTTTATATTTAAATGTTTCTCATTTAAGTGAAATGTAAATTTCTTTATGACAATTAAATGTCTTTAATCAGAAAAAAAAACAATAAACTCTTTTATTTATCGAAAGTACGATATTCCATCCTTTTTTAACGTTCTAGACGTAATATTTTTACAATTTTTCAAGCAACACTTCGGCATTTTTAACTTTCGATCAGTGACGCGAGCGATGTGATACTATTTGAAATGAGCGCAAAAATTGTGCGCTTTTTTTTGCGGATGGTTTTAAGACGCTGAGTGATATCTTGAGTTTTTTTTGTATATCAAAGCCGCCAAGACTTAAAACATGCTCCATTTAAACAAAATCTAATAATTTAACTCTACAATAATAGATAGTGCAAATATCGAGGACTTTTTTCAAACAATTATAATACCAGTAGCAAAACTACAAATATAAAATATTTGTACATCTAAGGTCTATTTAAATCCTTGTTTCCAATTGATGTTACTTTCACTTAAACAAATATCAACTTTATTTCGATATACATAAAGTTGATTTTAGACTGACTAGTATTGATGAAAAAGTCATAAAATAATTGTGTTGTAGTTGTAGCGCAAACTGAACCGTATTTGTAAGCTATACAGTTGTTTTTCCTAAAACTCATGTGCGTGTTTGTTTAAATGTTTGGCAAATAAATTGTGAACGCAGATTACATACACACGAGAAACTGAGGTTAATATACGCGCAGAGGCTAGGTTACCTCGTTCAAAGTAAAAGTGGGCGTATCTCTCGCAACATACGTCCCACAATTCGCATTCGGAACATCCGTCGTCGTACATACCTGGGGAAGGTGTTCTTCCACTCGGTCTCGAGGTTGAACCGCTTGGCCTTGAAGGCGTCGGCCTGCTGCTCCACGGACGCGCGCACCATGCGCCAGAAGCAGTCGGCCACGGCCAGCGACAGGTTGCGCGTCGTCACCTGCGACGGCGTCACCAGCCCGTCCCTGCGCGCGCCCAAACGGACTGTTAGCTGACATATCAATTAAAAGTACCTATGAATATTCTAAACACAGTCTTATCCCGACAATGTTTGTGTATTTCCTGCTGCAGACAACAAAAATGAATGCCAGTTAGTATTTTAAAAAAAGTTATACCGAGCACCCGTTTGCAAAGAAGAAAGTACTTTGCAAATCAATAAGAATCAAAACCTTGATTTGGTACCATTGAGGTAGGAGAACTATGGAGATGGCACATTCTACCTTTATGAAGAATAGTTATACAAATATCTATCATATCGACAGACACATGTCAAAAATCGTTTTGTCTCTTTTTAAATAACCAAGATCCGCATATGAAAAAAAAGACATCTAAATGTTTGTCGAGGACTAAATTTGGCAACACTTTTGTGTGACGTCAAAATCATTGGATGCGTGACCGGTCGCCATGTTGAGTACCCAAAGTACTCTGCGGTTTTATGGTAGATGTGCTGTCAAACAGTTCCTTGCTAAAATATTTTTGTTGTTTTCAAGAGAAATATGTCTCAAAACTAGGTATTTTGGTGTTCTGAGTTTGGACATTAATTGGAAAATCATGCCCTCGTGTTGTATAAAACAGTGTGGTGCGAGAAAAAATAAAAATCAGCCTAATTTGACTCTGCACAGGTTAGTAACTAGTTTTCATTAATCCAGTCGAATGTTGTAGAATTTTGTGTAATGTGTTATTACAAGATGATCTTTTTGAAGATTATTGCAACCTGTGTCATGTTTTTATGGCTAATCGATTGGATTACAGAATATCTAGGTTCCCAAATATATATTTTGAATGGACACTGATTTAAAGACGAGTTATGAGAAAAATAAGTTATCTATAGAAATTTGAAGTTCCTCATATCTCGTCTCTATATCAGTGTCCATTCAAAATATATATTTGGGAGCCTAGATGTTCTGTAATCCAATCGGAATAAATACACACTACCTTAAGAATATGTTTGATTTACAAATTATTGTGGTATTACGTTTATAGGAACTACGCGTGCTCCGCAGGCACCTTAAGAAAGGTAAATTCATCAATAATGAAGAAAGTTTCATTCTGGATGAATGTGCAGGACCAGGTTTTCTTAAAAGGCAAAGTTATTTTTTTCACAGGGAGGAGGTCTTTGTACTGAAAATTATAAGCCGAATTATGCAATGTAGCTACGTTTGTTATTACAATATAATATTACTTAAAACTAATTTTATTGTAATGGATAGTTTATTATAATTGTTAAAATTTAGATTATATTATACTATACTATACGTAATTTTTTTTGTTTGCCTAGAAGCCTGTCTGTCTTTCCTATTTCTGTACGAATCAGCAGTTATCTACAGTCGTATTTCGGTTTGAAGGGAAAGAGAGCCAGTGAAATAGCAGGCTATGGTGAAACGATAAACCCATTCCAACTTCTAAAACTCTTGTCACTTCAGCTGCATTACATTTACGAGGCTAATTCTAATAATAAACAAATTCAAGAAGGTTCATGTCGGTATCAGTTGTGCATGGTGCTTGCAGTTACGACCCTACGAATGGCAGCCATCTTAAGTGCCCAATTTTTGTAGGTGTGCACGCTAATTTTGTAGGTATGGCAAGTCCATAGGTTTGTAAGTCAGTGTTTGTTACTTACATGACATTCTCTTATGTAGCAAATCAAGATTGAAATTGGTTAATCGAAATGATTTTACTGCAGTTTTTTTACGCCAACTAAAAAAAAAAACAAATAGATACCTTAACCGCATCTCTATCTTTTTGCAGCTCGCGCTCAATTTTGGTCTTTATTCAAGATCCGCCATATTGCAATTTGTTTAAAGTGATTACCGCGGTGTTTTGAACTATGTCAGGTTTAAGCCGGATTAAAAGGTATACCACTCACTTGAACAGCTTGGAAGACCTAAAGAACCGTTCCTCATACTCCCGTATGCTCTGTATGGAGTCGTCCTTGCGCGAGCGGCCCGTCACCACGGCGTAGTAGCCCAGCGCCCTCATCGGGAACAGCTTGCCCTCCAGGATGCGGCGGATCTGAGAACGGTCAACTTTCACTGTTACTTGTTGACCAATTTGTAACTAGAAATCGAAGGCCTGTAAATAAAAATTACGTTTTTCTTAAGGAGGACGCGGTAAGGTGGGCCGCGACATTACATATTAACCAAGTTTGATATGTTACACTTTTACTGACGCCAACCTTTGCTTACTGACCGGTAGATTGTTATTATAAATTTTATCTAAATACGGAGTAAATTACAATACACTTAAGTCCAGTTGTTTTATATTCATATCACTATGCGATTTCGTAGAAAAAACTTACCTTCCACAATCCAACCGACAAAACAACCAATGCTGGACAATGAATTTGGAATTAAAATTCATTGTTGGTGATTATTTAAATTATTGGTACTGAATTATTGAAATAAAATTATAAATGAGTGATATTGATATATTTTAAATGCGGAATGCATTAATATTAATATAATGTTTTTTTTTTTATTGTTATTATTTAATTTATTATCACTGTAATATTTTCAAAACAATGTTATGAAATAAATGACTTATGACTAGAGATCGGATATTCGGATGCATATTTACCTAAAGTTAATTTTTGGCTAAGAAATTATGGAAGTGGCTTCTTAATTTATTTTTTCTCAACTTAAATCCCGGAATTCAATAAAATCCGGGAGTGCAAAACTAATCGGATACATGGTATGGAAACGACTTATCAGCCCTCTTGTGAAGGTTACTTTTGCGGTGTTAACATAACAATTTATATACCTACTGTAAACGTTTTTTAATGAAACTCAAGGCACGAAGTTGTTTGTCACTGTGCTGTGCCAATTTGGCAACCTAAAGTAGGTAGCATTTTTATAGTAAAAAAGTACAAAATGTATCAATCCCGGAATCGCGAGATTTTTGCGATCGATACAAAAGTGCATTCCATAATAGCCAACGCCTGAACGTAAGTAAATATACATTCGATTCTATAATCAGAACTCTAAATCTGTCGATCCCGGAATCCCGGGATTTTTTCGATACAAAAGTGCTTTCCATAATAGCCAACACCTCAACTTTAGGTAAATATGCATCCGAATATCCGATCTCTACTTATGACTTATGCCAAATGATTTTCTTTCCGCACACAATGCGACCTGCCATGTATAAACGAGCAACCCGCACTGCGCCCGCGCGGTACACTACGGCCCACTCCCTCTCACGGGGAGAGGCCTGTTCCAGCACTACATGAAACGAGACATAGAACTAAACTGAGCGACGTTCGACCATTACTTTTGTCCCGTCCATCGTAAGTATATTTAAATGTCTTTGACTTTATATCTGTAGCAATGTTATGATATACTCACTCTGTTAGGGTTGGCCAGGTTCTCCTCGGCCAGGTCCACCTTGGTGAGCACGAAGATGGTGCGCTTGCCCGAGGGGTCGCAGGAAGAGACCAAGTCCGTTACGTTACTGCGCTCTGCGTCTACGGAGCCGTCCTGAAATGAGAGGAGAATATTAGTATGAAAATAGGTAGAGGATTAGTTAAGCCACAGATGGTTCACTCCGCAAAATCATTTGAATAAAAAGTGACTCTTTCTACGACACAATAAAGTGCAATTCAGGTCGCACAGCGCTAATTACCAGAAGAAGTTGCCTATCTTTCTATCGCGTAACTCTTATATCTTCTAACTACGTTACGTGTGGGTGCGCCTTCGGTACTATTCTGTGATTAAGCGAAGATTTTGATAGATGACAGATTTTTACCCGTAGTCGTCTAAAGTATAATCATTTATTTCAATTACACCAATAAAAGGCACTTTTGAATCTCACGTATTATTTATAATTTATTTCAATTAGGCACAAAAAAGGCACTTTTGAATAATAATAACTGATTCTAGTCGCCCATTCCCAAAGGCAGTTTTCGTATGGAGAAGAATGGGCAAGAAACTCCACCGTTACTCTTTAAAAAAAAACTTTATATCTTGTATACACTAATTATATAATTATATGTGAAGACAATGCACCTAGAATAAGATTACTATACCACGATAGGTAAAAAGAATGAAAAATGAAGGAATTACATAAATGAATTATGTGACAGATGCATGGTGCTCACATACTTACAAACATTGTAAAATTATACTATATTTCTAACATTAGAATAAGTAATACTAACAATAAGTCAGTGTGTGAGTACAAGTAATCACAAAAAATAAAATAAATGTAAAAAAAATAAAAATATTATACAATTAAATTGGCAACCAGTTCGATTTTGTCTAGATTCTGAATTGTCCTATGGAGCAGGACCATCACGCCTGTAATCCCCGAAAGGTTAGGCAGAAATGTGGGTGTACCTATAGTACACTCACATTTCGCCAGTTATGTTGAAGTCCTATGTAATAGGGGGCGAGCCTATTGCCATGAACCGGACACAAATCCAGACTCCAGGCTGCTACTGAGAAATTCCTGATGGAAAAACCTAATAACACTGCCCGACTTGCAAATCGAGCCTAGAACTTCATGCTCAGCAGTAGCGCGATCACTAGAGCAACGAGGCAGTCCTCGGCTCCAGAAAAAACCACTTCGCGACTAGGCATGAAAATTGCCGTCAATATTGCGAAAGTTGCCAAAACTGCCGGGAATGTTTCCAAACTTGCCGGCAACATTGGCAAGAAACGTTTAAATAGAAAACGTATTTTATTTTATATAATTGAATAATAGGGTAAAATTGCGGTTTGCAGGGTGCTAGTTTTTATCCTTACCTACATTATAAAACCGAAAATTTTAGTTTTTGCATTAATTTTCTTATTGATAAACTAAAGAAAAGAAACAGGCTATCCACGATACTTCATTGGTGATGAAACCATAACTATTTTAGAGAAATCATATTTTTTTTCTACTTTCTTTTATCCAACCACACTTGTATGTAAGAAAGTATAGGTATACATGTATATGTTTATACATATACTTGTATATAAAAGAGTCAAACCTTGCAAGACGATTTGATCAGCAACAACAAGTTGACGTTTCTGACTTCAAAAAAGGAGGTTCTTTATTCAACCCGTATGTATGTATGTTTGTATGTCCGCGTTTTTCTTAAAACCTACTGATCCGATTTTGAAAATTATTTTGAGTTCACGATTTGTCAAGTGGCTAAGCGACTAGTGTGAGGTAACGTACCATCGTAGTATTCAACATTTAAGCTATCGTAAATCAAAATAAGGGTACCTACAAGAGGTAATGTGAACAAAAAAAGTGAAGTATCTGGGTACTTCTGCATATTTCTTTAATTTTTAGTTGAAGGAGATTTTGATTAAAAAAAAATCACTTATTTATTTTATTAGGGGTTAAAGTATGAAATTGACGATTTATACAGAAAAATTGAAATTCGTTTTTTTTTTAATTTAACTTATTTATTTAATCAAAATAATTACCATTATTATCTATACATTGCTGCCATCTAATGGGATATTATAGGAATAAAAAATAATAAATATATAATATAATAGGAAGGTCATTTAATTTTATGCCTTAGCGATAGAACTCTCGTGATCTAGATTCGACAAACTGTGTGAAAGCATTTTGTACTGCCTCCTGAGAAGAAAACTTTTTATCACGTAGAAAATTGTCCAAATCACGAAAAAAAATGGTAGTCCGTTGGAGCAACGTCTGGCGAATACGGAGGGTGACGAATGGTTTCTAATTGCAGTTCCTGTAGAGTTAAAACGGTTTCTCGTGCTGTATGAGGTCTCGCGTTATCGTGGAGATGGTGAAGATCGATTCATGAGTCGGGGCTGTTTCACTGCTAGTTTAGCTATGAGTGTTCAGAGTTTTACTTAGCAGTCCCCCCTCTCCAAACGCAACATTGATATTGCTAGCTGTTTCTGCCGTTAGTTCCGCGTCGGAACTCGTATTAAAAAATAACTCAAATTTTCGAAGTATCCATCTTTATTGTCTAAGCCGAATAAAAAAAACAACTGAAAGTCGACAATCAAATTTTGCACATTTTTTGAAAGAAGAACTTCATAGGTAGGTACTCGTACCATGTGAAAAAGTTTCACTCAAAAATCTCAAACCATGAAGGTTCTATGTCAATTCGAAGTACCTATTACAATAAACCGGCAATTTCATACTTTAACCCCTATTATATCCATATTATTATAGTTTTCTGTATTTTCATCTTCCGATTCATCCATAATGTAATCGTCATCTGCTTCAGAATTTTCAATGTTCTCGCTGTCTTTTTATTTCCGTCAACGAGCCCTAAATTTTTTCTTACCATGATCAGTTATGACAACTTTTCTGGTGTTTAAGTTTTTATCAAATGTCTGTATATTATTTGATGTTTAAATAATTACATTCTTAACGTTAAATTTGGTAGACAGCAGACACAATACATCTAAAACTCACGTACTCTCCTAGACCAATCAAACGACCCTAATCTCGGTAGATTTACGAATATCAGAGCGTAGATCCTATGACCACCTTCTAACTCCATCATCAGGCTGGCACAGTACTATCATAATATTGCGTTCTCACCAGACTGACATAAGTATTTATAATTTCAACACTATCAGACTTCAAGAAATAGATGAAAATCGATGTTAATACAAACAGATGAATTTACTTAAAGTAAAGTCCAAAAAAAATACAAAAGAACACTACACAGTTGTATGATTTAAATTTATTTAATTCGGTATCAATACCCTCTGTATTTGTTTATAAAATTTATAAGTGAAATTCTCAAAAAACTATGGGTTCAGCTATCACGAAGTTACCAGTGTCTTATTTTAACTTTATCTTCACATATTAGCATTGATAATTAAAAATTAAGTATAATTAACAATAAACCATACAGGCTTACTAGTAATACGTATAATTACACCATTACATAAAACCTCATGAGCCCATAAACATTAAAAATGGCATTTGAAAAAACCTATGTAATCTGGCAATTTTGGCAACTTTCCGGCAATATTGACGAATATTGCCGGCAATATTGGAAACTTTCCTAGTAAGTTTCGGAAACATTCGGCAATTTTCATCCCTATTCGTGACCCACCTGTATACACAGTATGATGGCGTTGGGGTTGTCCATGTACTGTTTCGTCATCTGTTTGATAGCCTCCCGCGTGTCTGATGCCATGTCCACCGTTTGTGTCTGTGAAAGTTAAAATATTGAGTTCATTTAGAATTAATTCATTTCATTTATACTTCAGTCTTCTCGCGGGGTCAGTTCATGACCAGGGATTGATAAGGTAGCTATGCCAACCTTTAGGGATTGACTGGTTTTCCTGTAACACATAATACATTTAAAAAATGGCGATAATAGTAATAACGTTACATTGAAATTTATCCATGACTAGATGGACGATCGCTATTAACTAGGACGCGGCCATAAGGTCTAGTGGTCACCTATGATAAATTCGGCCATACGTTACAATATAAACTTACAGAAATAACTCCGGGCAGGTCGACCAGCACCATGCGATGTAGTCCGGGCCCCTTCACCGACATGGAGATCACTTCGCTAGACACTGTGCGGCCGCCTCGCACGCTGTTGCGCATGCGCAGTTCTATTTCTCTGGTAAAATAAAATACATTTGAAAGTACATTTTAAAGAAACCCACCTCTTTTTCCCATTACTGTTCTGTATTCTAATTACGGAATACACGATCAATCGAAATTTGAATCATTTGAAACAAATTGCTAATCCGTTGCTTTATAAGTTCGAAAAAAAAATCTGTTCAACAACGTAAATAACGCAATGAAAGTTGTTGAACCGTCAAAATTAAACCAATTTGTCGTAATCGTTTACGAAAATGTGTTGCGTAATTAGATAGCTGGTAAACCAGAAACATAGTGTCAACCAACACGACGGGCGTATTGATAATGAAAAAAAAAATCAACTGTATTGGAAGGTAACTGCCGCACGGGCCGATCCGTCAGGTTAAGCTACGCTTGCCGGGGTTGGTCTGTGGATGGGTGACCATCTTTACATACCGAGACTCCTCCGTGCCTCGGAAAGCACGCTAAGCCGTTGGTCCCGGTTGTCATTCGTGGATCTTTGACAGTCGTTACGGGTCGTCAGAAGCCCGAAAGTCTGACAACCAGTCTTACCAAGGGGTATCGTATTACCCAGTTACTGGGTTGTGGAGGTCAGATAGGCAGTCACTCCATGTAAAATACTGGTATTCAGCTGCATCCGGTTAGACTGGAAGCCGACCCCAATATAGTTGGGAAAAGGCTAGGCAGATTGATTTTCAGTGTTACAGATATTTTTTACCAGTTATGGATAAGCAAAACTGTGCAATAGAATACAGTTTTTCAATTCAGTGGAAAAGATCACCTGTATCGTACTAGTTGAAAAACTGTATTACAGAAGATAGGGCCTTCCGTTTCAAATGAGGCAGCGTATTTAATCCACAACGGGGAAGCTCTTGGCCTGATGGGAAGTGATGATCAGGCCGAAGATGGAAGCGAGCTTCACCCGGAATCCTCAACCACAGAAGAACTGCCTAATTTACCTTTTAACTGCCGAAGTAACAATGCTGTTCACATTGTTGTTATAGCGACAGACTTATCCCTACCAATAACTAAACCGAGTAGAAAATTTTGTTCCCACTGGGAATTGAACCCGGGACCTCTGGGTCCAAGACAGGTGGTCTAACCCACAGACCTCAGAGGCGGTTACAAATATGTATGCCAATGTTTGTTGGAAAAATAAGCTTTTTCCAACAAACATTGGCATACATATTTGTAACCGTAAAACTTGATAACAGATCAAAACAGAAGGTAAAAAAGGGAAAGGTTTTCAAAAGTCTACACGATTATTCACTAAATTAATTAATTTATTTACATAATAAATGGTACTCACTTTCTTAAATCCGCTAAATCAGATTCCTTGTTGAGATCAAATTCTCTCCCCGAATCCCTGAACTGAGCGACGTGGTACGGCCCTTCTGATAGTGTTACTTTGACTGGAGCTCTGTAAATAATGATAAACAATGTACGTCTGTATGTCATTACACTCCTCCTAATCGGCTGGACCGATTTTAATGTTTCTTTTTTGTGTTTGACTGGGTGTCTGGACGGTTTAGATTCACAATTGGAACCGGTAGGTGGCGCTGCGATCGAGTTCTATGAAACAGAACAACGTCTTTCCGGTCTGCTAGTTATTAAATTAAAATTAATAGATTATGTCAAGAGGTTGGAAAGCTGCATTTTTTATTTTCTTAAAACAAACATGTGATCACCAATTGATTTGCTAAACATGTGTGTAGGAGTTTTCAAATAAATCATTAAACAAATGGTGATTGGGTGTATACAGGGTGTTTGGTGTAACGTGAGCCAAATTGAAATGGTCGACTGAAGGGTACATCTGCTATCCTTTCAGACCCCTAAACACCTCTCATGACCTGTGGATTTTTATAAATCGTTTTTATTGTTTTATTAAAAAAAGACCCAAATTTTACATTAAAATACAAATTAAAAAAAAATAATAAGGCGTAGACTGAAATTTAATTTAATTTAGTTGTGTACTGTTTTAAATTTTCTATTTTAAATTAGTGACAAATGTCACTAATTTTGTATTTAAAAGTAATCTAATCGATAGTAGATGACCCCTTCAGTCGACCATTTCAATTTGGCATACGATGCACCAAACACCGTGCATATTCAGTTCAAGATTATTTTCTTCACAACAGATTTTGGAATCAAGAATGTTTGGCATTTCAAATTATTTTGTGATAGTAAGTACTTATCTACCTTAGTTTTATTGCGCGAACTAAGTTAAAATAAGATATCATTTTATAATTCTAGATTTTTTTTATAATAAAAACTTTTTTACAAAAAATAAAACCGACTTCCAAAAAAAAAACTACAAAGTGAAAAATAACTTTGATTTCGGAAGTCATGTCTTTGGTTTTGTATTTTCTTTTTTTTTTTCACCGACTTCCGAAATCAAAGTTATTTTTCACTTCGTAGTGTTTTGTTTTTGGAAGTCGTTTTTCTTTTTTGTAAAAAATATTATTTTTCACTTTTTAGTTGTGGTACCTACACAAACCCCCCACAACAATTTGAATACCACTACCTGCTATGTAAATTACAGTGACAGGAACTATGAGAACATCGTCCACATATACTAGGTGGGAAAAATACGTATTATTGAAGCTAACTCAAAAACCCCTCATCAGAAAAAACAAACTTATATGGGACCACTTCTGAAGTATGCCATACCAAACACAAAAGAAATCATCAAAATCAATTCATAATTGGCGGAGTAATCAGGTAAAAAACATTTAAAAAAAACGTACAACCAAATAGAGAAACTCCTCCTTTTTTAAGTAGGTTGAAAAATAAGGAGTTATTAAGACTGTCACGACTGCCAATCGCCCAGCACTAGTGTACCTGGTGCACATCTCGCCCGCGCCCCTTGGGAAGATCCTGGCCTGCGCGATCATCTCCAGCACCGACGTCTTGCCGGCCGACTGGTCGCCCACCACCACGACGCGCGGCAGGCGGTCCGTCTCGCCCGCGTCCCAGCCCGACAGCTCGTCCAGCACGGCCGAGTACATGTCGATGAGCGAGCGCTGGGGGAAGCGTGTCGTACGAGGTGTCATTGCAATAACAGAAGAATAGAATAGAATAGCATTTATTTGCAAATATGGGTTATACATAAGTAGGTAGTAGTAGGTTTTCATCAGAGTTCTGCCATATTTCACCATTTGGCATGCAAACATTTTCATTACCTATATAAAATTGTTAAAAATTAAACTCTTGTTGGAACATTAAATTAGTTATGTCATTCTCATTAAATAAAATTATTAAAATTCAAATATTACATAAATAAACAATCAAACATCACAATTCCAGGTCATAGACAACACACCATAAATATTCCATACGCAAAACAATAATTAATTAATTAAAACTTCGAGGTGGTCTGATAAAAATTGTCTGTTAAAAACTCAGTTACACTGTAATATGCTTTATGTATTAACAATTTACGAAGTGTACTTTTGAACTGCAACGTTTTCAAGTCTTTCCATGCACTTTGCAACTTATTATAAACAACTGGGGCCATGCAATAAATACTTTTGTGCATCATAGCGGTTTGACACGGTACATTATTTAGATTTATTTAAGACCAGCAGTGCTATTCTGTAACCATCTCACCGTGAAAACTTAGGTGAAGTGAGCTCGGAGTGAGCTGTCAGTCCCTAGCAGCAGGTGGAATGACAGCTCACTTTACGTTCACTTCACCTAAGTTTTCACCGTGAGATTATTACAGAATAGACCGGCTGAAAGACCATCTACTCAAACTCATAGCATTTATTTCAATTAAACAATTTACAGGCACTTTTGAATTGTCAAAGGGGTCAGTCAGTCAGAAATATGAAGCTAGTTGCCCATTCCAAAGCGTAGGTTCCTATGGAGAAGAACGGGCAAGAAACTCCACGGACACTCTTTTACATCATAATATTGTTACAAAATATTGGTTACATCATTCATGTTGAAATTATACATGTAAGAACAATGTAGAAAAACGTGCACATAAAAAGCGTCCGTAATTAAAAATAAAAAAAATAAGCCGTGGCAGACAAGAGATGACCAGTCGCTACTGACAGCGCCTGTTAACGAACATGACGCATGGAGTTTAGCTCAACCATTTTGAAGGGAACTTAATGATCCAACACACACGCCACTCACACACATACAAATCACTACGACTCATCATTACTAGTAAGTAGCATCATCAGTATCATTATGTGTAACTTTAAGGCCCATTTTATAAAACCTCACTTAGAACTCACGCATTACTTAAAAAAACAAGTTATAAGTAATGCTTGAGTTTTGAGTGAAATTCTGTTATAAGGGCCTAAGAATGGGACCATCATTGAACACGCGAAAAAAAATAAGCTGGTATCTAATTTATTGTGTATGGTATATTTTTAATTATAATTATAATTGTTAGTGAAGGTATAAACTGCTTTTAAAGACAATTAAGAGGTGTGTTTGAAGATTTTTTTGAAGCATTAATGTATGTTTAATTATGATTTGAGTTCCATCACTGTATTAAAATAAGACTTGAAAATATCATTCCTTTTTTTTTTGGTCAAAATTATTTACGGTTTAATAGATACACTGCTTTAAAAAACCCCGTTTTCGGAATGCTGCGCCTTAATAAAAAATGACTTAGATTAAACGCATTAAAGTCGGGGAGTGGGGGTCGCTACGTCACAAGTATGTATAAAATCTACATACAAGTGACGTCATGGCATATTATAACTCAATGTATCGCCGTAATCTTTTAATACCGTAAAAAAAGAAAAAATACGTGTACGTTATTTTTTCATAATCTACATACAGGGCGGACAAAAAACATTTTTTTAGTCATCAGCCCTATTGTATCGTTGAGCTATTAGATTATTAGTAAGTACATATATATTATTTAAACAGTATACATATAGGTCATGGAAAGCGTTCGGTGACAATGACGTGAGTTCCATGATTTTTGTTCACGCAAAAAGTGTTCAACAAGCCCAAAAAGTTTTCACTTCAAAAATGTGTTCAACAACGTAAATAACGCAATGAATGTTGTTGAATGAAACAGTTTAGTCGTAATCGTTTACCGTAAACGTTTACGCAATTAAATAGCAGGCCTCTATCCACTGCCTACTGTCATCCATTTTAAGACCTAAAGATATAGTTTCTCCATCAAGGTTCTACAATGTACCTTCATCTTCCTAGTAGACGGTTGTCTCCCCTGCCTTAGCAGCATGTTCTGCTGCCTCAGCTCTCTGTTCTCCTGCTCGAGACGCTGCAACTCTCGCTGGTAACGCGCTTGCAACGCCAGGACTTCTTCTTGTAACGCGTGGACGCGTTTTTCTGTAGAGAAGAATGGGATGAAAATAAACAGCACCCTAATAAATATAAATGTGTTACTTATCCATAATCAATGCCTTGTATTGTCTATGGCTTACAAATATTATTGACAGTGTAAGAAGAATATTAAGCATCAATTTAGTTCCATATTTTATGCAAAAATAATATTTGGCACCCGGAGGCACCCCGGTCCCACCGGAGGCGCGCGGGAACCGGCCCCTCCGGGTGCCGCGCCGCTAGGACTGTACCGGTTCATTTTGACCATATCTACAACAAAATGAATATACCCATCTTCGTTTCCAGGGTTGATGCGGAAAATGAAGCGAAAATAAAAAATTACAGTATTTTTTTTGTTAAAAATAAGGGTAATTTTAGATATTGGCACAAAAATGTAAGCGAACAGTCTTACAATAATAATCATTTATGCATGTATACAGTGGCAGGGACCTGGACTTACTACCTGGTACCATGGATTAAGTAAATTATTCTGGATCCTCCTGCATTGATATTTTTCGTCGGTTATTTTTTTTCAATACCCGACGAAAAACAGGGGAAATGCCCAAAAGGCTGGCAGCCACGTTGTGTAGTAATGCTAATTCTATTGTTAAAAAATAAGCCAGCCCTCTGGGCCTCAAGTCTGCTATTACAATAGTGTCAGAATGGTCTATCATTGATTTCATAATTGTTGATTTTGACAAGTTTGGTAATCTACTAACATATTGGCGTCATTATGACTTTCCAATAGTCAGCCACTGACACTCCATTGAAAGAAATGGCATCTATTGGTAATCTCGTACATAATGAAAAATGAATGACTGACTTAGGCGGTAATCTGCTAAAATCTTGACAGTTCCTTTGATCAGTGACCTACGATGAGAACGTCATTGTGCAGTCATTTCTTTTAATTCGTTAGAGTATTGTGTGTTATTCGTTAAAAATATTGTGTTTGTGGAATACAATGATCAACCATTATGAATTTAGCAGATTACGAACTTTTAGCAAAATGACAATGGGATCGTGTTGGAATAACGAATTTCACGTGAAGATTCGATCAACCGCTTCGCGATGTCTCAAAAAACGTAAGTGGGCTCTCGGACCCAATGGCGCTAAGGCCCTAATGTTTCAACCACGAACGGCTCGAACATATAACACCCAATAAGTTTGAAATAATATATACAAGATAACAGTACAAAAAAAAATAACTTTAATGTTCAAGTCCAAGATGGCGTCGATGAAAATTGTAGTAGGTACAGCTCGATTCAAACTTAATGGCGCCTCGGAACATGAGGCGAGTCGCTGCGCAGTAACGTGTTTATGGGTCAGCGGGGGTGAGGGGTGGGGTACTGCGCAGCGAGTAACTAACTTCCGAGCCGCCATTAAGTTTGAATCGAACTATACATTAGTAGATAAACGATGCAAACTAGAACGAAACAGGTTGTCTCACCGTAAGCGGTCGTATCTTCAGTGCCGCCGGCGGCGCGGCTGGGCGAGGGCGCCGGCCTGCTCTGTAGGTTGTTCACGATCTTCTGCGGCTGGTCTGACGAATGGCATAAGTACGGTAAGCTAACATGTTCAGAAACTCGTATGTAATATAAATAACTAAGCTTGAGACACTCCAACTAAAGACATTGTTTCTTTACATACATTATTATAAAATCTATTGAATATAATGTTTGGTGTCTTTTTCACGGTTGTGTCCCCGCAAAAATTGTCAATAATTGACATACAAAATTCTTTTGAAGGACGGAACGTCACGTGCCAAAAATGATTTTTGGTGCTATAGTAGAGGCATTTAAAAAAAAACCTTTCTAATACATTTTTTCATAGACTAGCGTTTCGCCCGCGGCTTGGCCTGCGTGTAAATCAGACTTTTTTTTATTAGTGAAAGAATCTCCGGAATCGGTTCAGTAGTTCCTAAGATTACCCCCTACACACATGAGTAGGTACAGACGAGAGCACATCAACTTAATACTATCTGTCAAATTTATTTGGTAGATTTTCGACTTTATCACTACAGCATAAAGTTCAAAGTTGATTGCGAAAATTTGACTGTTTCGGGTAGGTTGACCTGCTGGCGTCCGTATGCAGGGGTAATCTTAATATTGTAAAGGCGAAAGTTTGTGAAGTGTGTAGGTTTATCTCTTCTTCACGCTAAAACTACTGAACGGATTTGGATAAAATTTGGCACACAGATAGTTTAGAACCTGGATTAACACATAGGATACATGTGTTAATCCAGGTTCAGTGGCAATGGGTGTCTTTATTGACCTAAAAAAGGCATTCGACATAGTCAGTCATGAACTGTTGCTAAGGAAACTAATGGAAATCGGGATACAAGGACCTGCCCTTGAAATTTTTAGATCTTACCTGTCAAACCGAAACCAAGTAGTTAAAATTGGTGACACTCACAGTGATCCCAAAATTATTACATACGGTGTACCCCAAGGCTCAATTTTGGCTCCCCTGTTATTCCTACTGTACATAAATAGTGTCCATAAAATTGGTCTGAAAGCTGACCTAACATTATACGCAGATGACACATGTCTGTTCAACTTCGGCCACTCAATCGATACTATTGTTAAGCAAGCACAGAACGATTTGGACTTGTGGTTTCAACAAAATTTTCTCACCATTAATACAGCTAAAACAAATTATATGATATTCGCAGCTATCGTGTACGAAGGATCTAAAATATTTAATAAATTACCGATGGACATCTAAGAATCTAAATCCAAAACCACTTTTAAAAAGCTACTTAAACATTTTATATTAACAAATTCACATTCCCTACAATAGTGTCGAGCCGCATCCAGTTACCGTTTATCTATGTTACAGGGATACTTGTGTACATGTATCGAACGAACACTTGTCCATAATGATTTGTAATCTACCGTCAAAACATTTATATAATCGACGTCTAAGCTTTGTAATACCCTAATTTTTTGTTCTTTTTAAAGTATTTAGTTTTAATATTCTCTTGTAAGTGAATAGTGTAATTCTTATGAGAATAAATGATCTTAAACCTCGATACTTTTTATTCCGATATTTCCACGGGATCGAATCTAATGCGGTTGAAACCGCGGGGCGCAGCTAGTATTCAATAAATAGATTTGTTATTATTGTATTTGTTACATCTATGTAACAAATTCACTTAACGATTGAAGTCGTGAGCCTTGTTGCACATCAATTTCCAAATTATAGTCTAAAAAAATATTAAAACACACCAGGTACTGACAATCGGCCTATGAAAACCTTGATCATACTTAGAACCTCATATGATTCAAATAGCGACATGAGCAGAGTAATACACAAGGGAAATCTAACGAGTTTAATGTGATTAAGCCAAAAAATTATCAATGTTTTCATAAGGTGATTGCATAAAACATGTACTACATGATAAACATACCAACACTAGCAGCATTACTAGCGGCGGCTGCAGCCACCGCGTCTTCGTACCGCTGCGCCAGCCACTCGCGCAGCTCGGCCGCGCGAGCGAGCCCGACATCTCGCAGCCTCGGATCTATGTGCACCGACAGCGTCAGTGGGACACCTAACGATATACGGTCCTCTCAGCTTATATACTGCCGCCGTTATACATTACATGCCTAACATCACGCCTGTATTTTCCTAAGAGTGAGGCAGTGGTGTATAGTACCACCACATTTCGTCAGTTGTGTTTAAGTCCCATGTAATAGGGGGCGAGCTTATTGCCATTAACCGGGCACAAATTCAGACTAAGGGCTGTGACTGAGAAATTCCAGATAATGCTTTGCCCAACCCGGGAATCGAACCTAGGACCTCATGCTCAACCTGTATTCCCACTGCAGAGCATAAGCCTCTTCTAGGAAAGGAAAGATAGTTCAATATTTAGATAAAGAATTCTACTCACATGGTCAGTATAAACAAAAATCAAAATCAAGCCTGGAATCAGTGTCTAGCACTAAAACCCACTATTACAGAACACCAGTAAAAATATGACATCTACCACACACAAATGAATAATGTAGCGAACATTCAAAATTACACCCTGTATTTACACGATGGCTGACAAATACTAAAGAATTAATTAATTCTAATTATCAAATACTTTACTGCTTACCACTACTTACTGAGAAATAGTACAAGCCTCTCTAATTTGTAGGTTTTTATAGGCTTTTCATGTGTTCTTATTAAAAAAACATACTATCATATATTGTCAGTCAATATGCAAAAGCAGCATATATCCCACTGCCGGCGGGGCAGCTACTAGCTGTGGACTATTCTCTCAGATCTCATTCTCTATTCTCTCTTGATATACAGTTGTCGTCACGTAAAAATACCGCTGAGCGACAGACAGTGCGGGGGATGTGTCTGCGTACGGTTACAATCGCATCCTAAAGTATAGATAGTGCAATCCACGACGACGCGCCCCACTCCGCTCCGCTCCGTACTAAAGTACAGCTTACAGTACAGTCATCGCGGAGTGGGGCGCGTCGTCGTGGATTGCACTATCTGTACTATGCTATTGTTTTATAATAATAAGTAATTGTTTTATTGTACAATCATAATAGGTACTTTATTAGCTACTTAGTACTATGGAACAGACTGGAATCGGTAAATCGCTCAGTGCGCCGGTACACGGCCAGCGTTCTTTTTACGTGACTGGAATTGTATTAAAAGTTGCTCGCACACTGCAGCGAGAACTCTCTCTATTGAATGTTTCTTGCGCCAGAAATAGACGATAGCTAATCGCTTCCTCGTAGGCGGTGGGACAGGTGCCTTAGAGTTTGTAAGTGAAATCATCTCCCTAATTCCTACAATATTCACATAACTGACCTATCTGGAAGTTGTCTCCGATCTTTTCCTTAGCATTGATGAGGGTGGTGGTGAACTGATCCCATTGGTCGTTGTCTGGCAGCAGGTCGTTCAGCCAGCCCATGTCGGGTAAACCGTCCTTCCATTCTGCGTATTTCTGGAAAGAGAAATTTCATAAAGATGTTTTATTAAGAGCAAAATAATGTTTCTAGACAAAGTTCTCTATAAAAATCTAAATCTCCTATGGTTTAAGATTTCCCTTTTAATAGTTCAATAAAACAAAGCTAAGTGAATCGTCCACCGCACACAGCTAAACTAAGATAGTTTGCATTGTTGAGCCAGTTTTTCATACGTGTTGTGTTATAAATCTATATGTCTTTTGTAATAAATAGGGACGATAAATGGGTCAATAAAAAGTAATTTAGTCCGTCAGTCATATAATAAAAAAAAGAAGTGTATAGAGTGCCGCTGGCGGCACTTTGTCCGTATCGGATAAGTGCCGCAATTTGCGGCATACTAGTGGCACTGCTTCGGCCCGGCTAAAGTGCCGCAAGCATTGCATTGTCACTGTCACTTGTTATTTTGTTTGATTGTTGAGGTTAGCTCGCCGCCCTTTAATCGTATTTGTTTTAGATAATTTATAATTATGATAATAAAAAATTAAAAAATATGTTCATATATATATCTGAAGTCACTACATTGACTGAACTTATGAAAAAAGAAAGTAGCAAATTAAAATGTCTGAAAGGTAGGTTAGGTTAGAACTGTGACCACACAAGGTCCAGGCTGTCGCCAGGGTCAGTTTAGGCACAAGAGAATGTAATGTTTTGGAAATGTGGTGTTTTACAGCGACCTAACCTCAACAATCAAACAAAATAACAACTGACAGTGACTCAGTGACAGTGACAATGACAATAGAAATCTGACGGCACTTTAGCCGGACCGAGGCAGTGCCACTAGTATGCCGCTAACGGCACTCTATACACTGCCAAAAAAAAACTATGAGACACGTATTTTTTGCTTTATCATATTGATAAAAAAATATTTAGATAAAACGCATTCAAGTTGGGGAGCGGGGGTTGTTACGTCACACGTTGACAACGAAGTTGTATGTCCCCAAAACTAAACTAAAACTATTTCTAGATAATGAGTTATGGCCCGACGGAATTACTTTGAGACGTTTTGTAAATGAAGTATACAAGACAAAGACTGGAATAATTAAGCAAACATTGACACAATAAATAATGGATAGTAGCATTTATCAGATGAGTAAATTTGTAAGTTTATTAATGCTGACGACCTAAAAATCTTTAAAGCTATAAGAAAACCTGCAGATTGTTGTTAGTTACAAGAAGACTTAAATCGATTCTTTGAATACTGCGTTCAAAACAAACTTTACCTTAGTATTTCTAAATGTTTAACAATATCATTCACTAAAAATAAAAAACATTTTAAATCATAATTATAATCTAAACAATGTAACTCTATTGAAAGCTTCATCCGTGCGAGACCTAGGGGTACTGCTAGATAACAAACTTCACCTTGATCAACATATTGATAACATCACCAAAAAGGCTTATCGTATGTACGGTTTCGTTATGAGATCAGCTACTGAATTTAAACACGCAAGCACTTATTCTCATCTCTATAAAGCACTAGTTAGATCTCAACTCGAATATGCAGTGGTAGTGTGGAACCCTTTTTATAATAAATATGTTGAGATGCTAGAAAAAGTGCAGCGCAAATTCCTCAGATCGATGCACTATAGGTGCTCCCACAATTTCCCAACCTATAAAAATCTACTTAATAAATACAATCTAATGAGCCTGAAGTCTAGACGTTTATATCTAGAAATTATGTTTCTTTTCGACGTATGCTATAACAGGTATAACTGCTCTGAAATTACTAATAAAATATGCTACTGTGTCCCAAGAACTGTTATTAGACGAGAGGTGCGCGCACGTCCTCTTTTTGCTGTGTCCCATTGCCGCACCAATGCTGGTCTGCGGGCGCCTCTACGTCGCTTGTGCAAGAACTATAATGATTTTTGTTCAGAAACTACAGAATTAGATTTATTCTCAGTGTCAATTAATAGATTTCGTTCTGCTTTGTTAAAGAAACTTAAGAATTCCGATGTATAGTTATAGTATAGTTAATTTTTATTTTATTTTATTTTTTTTATTTTACTTTATTGGGACATAAAACAGTTACACATTACAGTAAACGAGTGACAGAATAAATTAAAAAACTAGGTAAACGTGTAACCCACACCAATGTCCGCGAAATAATGGTATATTATAGTTACTTTAATACGTGCGTCGATTTTACAGAAAATTAAAAAGTACTCGTACTGTCTCGTAGGTATTTTAGAATAAATACCTATAGGTTTATGATGGCTATTTCAAAGATGCAATAGCCATCCTTTTAAACTTAAAGTGTGTAAGCGCGAAAATATCTAAGTCGATGAAGTGGGTGTTATACGTATCTACAATGCGTCGGAGAGGCGCCCGTGCACCAGCGTGAGTTCTGCACCTTGCGGTGTGAAACAGCCGAGGCAATTGAACAGTCTTGTAGTCTTACTCGCATAGATTGTTCATTAGTAAAGTTATATGAATTGTATATGCTGTGGATAACGGTGTGAGTTTCACATTTATATAATATCTTTGTTAACATTATTTGCGCAGATATAATGTGTTACTGTTTGTTTGTCCCAATAAATAAATAAATAAAATAAAATAATAAAATTGCAAATCGGTGAAGCGATCTGTTGAGGCAGTTCATTTTCTGTGTCAGTCAGCTGACATAAGTTGCCCCGAATTTGAGTACACATGAAATTCAGCTGTTGACACCTCAGCAGGAATATTGAGAGGACGACCGTATGTGTTGGGATCCTTTGGCGTAAGCGAGCCTTTGAATCAGTAACGGTAATCAGCTGTGTCAGTGCTCGTTTAACCGCGATTAAAGTTTCACTCGGGGGCAGATGCATAATAGTGTTCAGTGTTTATAAGCCGACTGACTGACTGAATTCACAGTGTCTAAGTGAAGAAGTTGAAACAGTTTACATACTTAGCGATTTCAACGCACACCACAGTGAGTCATTTTGTTGTGAATTCTTAGAATTCTGTAACGAACAAAACTGGAGGTGTGCGGACATTGAAAAATTAGGCTTAGAGTCAAGTAACTATATCATTGTGACGCGCACGGTTGTAGGCGATGGCTTGACCATTGTGTTGTCACACAATCTGCTTGGTTAACGGTTACTGAGATAGGTAATATGCACGATGTGTTCTGATCTGATCACTGTCCCATATACATCACGTAGCAGACTTGGGGCGAGAGGGATAGCGATCAAATAAGCGTGCACTATGCCGTATGTAATAGTAAGTTACAAGCTTATTGATTACCCTAAGGAATTTGGTTTGAGCAGTAATAGACACTGTAATACCGAAAATAGGGTAATTCTTGACAAGATGTATGAAAGTATTGTTACTACTTTGTCAGAAGCAGCGGTATAGAGCCAAGTGGAAACTCGGATTCATAGACATGCTGGCCGTGTTGTTGCGTGGAACAAGCACTTGCGAGACGCTCACGCGATGGCGAGGCTTATATCAGCTATGGGTATGGTACAAAAAACCAACTTCTGGCGATGTCTACAACGACATGTGCCTGACACGAAAGGTGTTTAAAAGCAAACTAGTGTGGTGTCAGACTCATCAAGAACAGATTAAGCTTGATATTGTAACATCTCTCCATAAAGCCAAAACATTTCCAGAAGAATTGAAAGCTACCAGTTTGATATTAGGCCTGGCCTTCCTGTGAGTGTCGGTGGTGCTCATCAGCCGGACAGCACCGCCAACATGTTAATGGAGTCACCGCTGGGCTCTTCGTTGCGAGTGCTCGATGACGGATGCTGTCGTGATTCTGATTTGGTTCGTTTTTCAGCCAAGCAGGTGTCAAGCACTATTAAGAAAATGACGAGAGGGAAGTCCCCGGTTCACGATGGTTTAAGCATTGAGCACTTGCAGTATGCCGGTCAAACCTAGAGTGCTCGCTATGTTTTACTCTCTATGTACTCGTATGTCACTCGTACCTTCTTTGTGATCTCTTGCAAACTATTGTCATGCCTATTGTTAAGAATAAAACGGGTGACGTTGCTGATAAGTGTAAAGAACTATCGACCCATCTCCCTGGCTACTATTATCGCGAAGGTACACGACAGTCAGCTGGACGCGCGGTTAGATATCTTGTTAAAATTACACGACGCACAATTTGGGTTTCGTAATGATCTTAGCACTGAAAGTGCGATTCTCGGCCTCAAACATACGGTGCAATACTACACAACACTTCCAACACCAGTGTATGCTTGCTTTTTAGATCTCTCCCGTGTCTTTGACCTTGTATGTTACGAGGTTATGTGGGAAAAGCTGCGGGAGAGAAAAGTACCAGCGGAGCTGTTGCGTATCTTCCAGTATTGGTATTCCAAACAAACATGTGAGATGGGCCGATGGGCTGTCTGTGTCGTATGGGCTAGAGTGCGGGGTAACACAAGGACGGATAACGTCACCAACATTATTTAACCTCCATATAAACGATCTAATCGTTGAGCTCAGCAGCAAGAAAATCGGATGTCGCATTGATGACGTTAGTGTCAACAACATCAGATACGCTGACGATATGGTGCTACTGAGCCCTACGGTTAGGGCGCTTAGAGAGCTGCTTAGTTGTTGTGAGTGCTATGCTTGAGAGTATGGGCTAGTCTATAATGTTATGAAAAGCGAGTTCTTGGTCTTAGGCTGAATGTGCTAAATGTCCTAAGTATGTGCCCCCGATTAAACTTATTAGGGTTTGACATATTGCGAGTGTACCAGTTCAAGTACTTGGGGCATTATATAACCGACGACCTTAATGATCAAGTGGATATTGAAAGGGAATGTAGGGCGCTGGCAGTCCGATGTAACATTTTGGGTCGCCGGTTTGCACGCTGTAGCAGGGCAGTCAAGATAACGCTTTACAAGGCTTTTATTTAGATATTGTTTATGTTTAGTCTTTTTTTTTAATTTCTGCTTGAGTACAGTTCTCGATATTTTTGGTTGGTATATTGGCGTGTGCCAGCTGAAATAATATGGCTATTAATTTATAATTTAAATTATGTTTAGTGTTGAGTAATGTAAATAATTTTGCATACTATTATATAAAATCTTTTTATTTCTAATTGAAAAGACAGCTGTACTGCTGGGGAGTTTGTTGCGCCACTTTTTTTTCCCAGCTAAAGCAATAGGAAGTGGTGAAGTTTTACACATGCAGCCTGTGGATCAACTATACTCAGCAGGCTATCAGCGCCCTACTGGTCCAATTTAATAACGGTTTCAGGATGTTGATGGGGCTGCCTGCTTCTGCAGTGCATCAGGTATGTTTGCACTAGATCACGTCGATGGCTTTCACGCCATCGTCGACAGAAATCTGCCCCTTTCCTCTGCAGAGTGCGGGAAAGCTCCAACTCCATCCTGAAGACCATAGCGGGGAGGTACGATTCTCCTTTGTTAGGTGATGTTGTTCATGCATTTCAAACAACAGCCTTGTTTCCAAATACATAATAAGTTTACTAACAAAGATATAAGTTATCTTTTTGTTTACTAACCCATATGGATGTTGCATAACCGAAGTAAAGATTATTTTATTTATTTTATGTTGTACAGAAGTGGAAACTAAATCCAATGCTTCAGTTTTAAATAATATTCTACAGCAGCAAAGTTTTGCAATTTACATCGTGCAGGCACAGAGTAGTACAGATGGGTCACTCCGCAAAATCGTTCAGATAAAAAGCAACTCTTGCTACGACACAATAAAGTACCAATTTCTGACTATGTATGCCCACTGAATTCGACAAGTCGAGCCCTCCGCGTACCTTGTGGCTTAGTACCTAAAATGTGGAGTGATCTATCTGTATTCATCTGTGGTGCGGGCACCACAAATACTCTAGAAAATATGACCCACAAACTGATTTTAGTACTTTGGCAGCCTACTAAATCACATGGTTTTATTTATTATGTACATATTTTAAAACATAACTCACTTTATTCAAAGTCATGCCGCCACCAACAGCTCCTCCCAGCACAAGATACCGGAACTTCAGCAGGCCCCTAACGGCTCGTGCCACAAGCATGCCGTATTTCCTCCGCTGGACATGACTTGTGTCTATTGGCTTATGGAGGAGTACGCTGCGGCCTGTCCAGACGGAGAATGCTACTGCTCTTTTGTCTACAATAGTCCATTGTGATTTTTTTAATGATGATCTGGAAATTACGAGTTTATATTAAGCATAGCTATACAAATAAACACAAAAAAAAAACAGTTTTTATTGTAATTTATTAAGAATATGGATGACCCTTTCATTTTCTATAGTAATGTGAGTATATAAATGTGCCAATATGACAATGAGTATTAGGATTTGTGAGTTTTAATGATTATTTAACAAATATTGAATTTAGCATAATATTGTCTTTTTTAAAGGAATTATAACTTCCAATGTATATTTAAAGTGTGTATGTAGGTATACCTTATCTACATAATAAGTTGCTAAGTTCAAACATGATCAATATTTTATGGTAAGGGAAATTATTTATGTGGATCATGTATTTCTTTGAGATTTGTTAACAAATGACTGCGTATGCGTATAATGTGTAAATCAATAAACAATCCAGGTAGGTACTATTTGGCAGATAGGTTTTAGGTCAACAGATTGTCAAGGTCGTCTCATAACATGTTACATTACGTACTGCAGAGCTTAATTTAACTGATATTACACCGAATGAAGGATTAATATGCAAGCCTCATAATATAGCGACGATTTCCTAAGGAAAAGTACCAGGGCGACAAATATGAAAGAAGTCATAGGTCAGGAACGAAGGTTAGACACCACTCACCTCATACGATTGTGCAGTATTCTCGACATGTTTACGTAATACCTTCGGTTTGTTTAGTATTTCATAACCTTTCAATAAGGTTTCGGAAAAAATAATAAATTATAAAGATGTTCTCATTTCATAACCTCCACCGGTACTATGAAAAAATATATCACGTAATAACAAAACAGATAAATTGGTTTTTCGGATTGGTTATAGAGTAAATATGAAACAATCAACTTGTAAATAGTTATAAATTACTTCATATTTTGAATATTGACAAATTACACATTTCAAAGAACATTTTCGATTTCATTTTTGACCTACGTTTTATTTGTGCATTGTGGGAACTGGGGAACGCAGTACAATCATTTTGAACCTGTTTTTTTTTCGTATTTATTAGTCTAGTTTATCAGAATTACAGTATTTGTTTTACTCTTTGAGATTTTGTTTTACAGAATAGTAGTTACTCATTTATAAACTTACGATAACGACATTTACGAATCAGCGTTTAGTTCATTTTACATTACAAAATTTTGCAGAATGGCTCCACCATGAAACGTCAATTACGTCATTTTATGTCAAATGGCGACTTGTTTGCCAACTGGACAAAATCCTGTCACTTGTAAAAATAATGCAATTTTCCTATTGTTTACATCTATTATTACAAATTATTTCCGTTTCAATACTTTAGTGTGATATGTGACGTTAGTTAATCACGTTGAAAATGACTTCGTGGCTAAACTTAAACAGTTTAAACAGCCTAAAAGGCCAGATCACTAATTTCGCATCTGAAGTGTTATCTGAGAGTCCTGAACAGGATATTGCAAACGAAAGTTTACAAGGAGACTCTTCTGGGACAGAACTAGAGGAGAAATGCCGAAATCAGGAGCTTGAGGTGAGTTTGCGCAATTTAATAGCCAATTTAATGTTACGCTTGACAGCTGACTTTTAGGTTATGTTTTTATATTTTTTTATTGTTATGCAGAGACAATTGGCCATACGACCTGTAATCATCCTCTCTAATTCTTTCGAGGTTGCATCATTGTGCAAAAAGTAGTGCAGTAATCTCGAAATTCCCGCTGGGCTTACGTAAACAAGCTAATTCTAATTGTTATTTTGCTATTGCTGTGTCTTTCCTGTTTAGTAAACATAGCAGATGATTGCTATTTGATATTCAGTTACTTCCTTTTTTTTAAATAAGCTAGCCATTATGTTTATATCCTAATAAATAGAGCATTGTATTACCACCTACACCTATTTCTTCCTTTGAAATGTTAAGTGATATTAGTTGTGTCCTAGAATATATATTAGATCTGATAATCATATAATAAGTAAATTATGTAAATTAGTAAACCAAACAGTCGCTACTTGTAATCTTGATGTTTGTTCTTCAATTTAACCTGAATATTACATAAAATAATGCTTTTAATAGGTTTTGTTGTGCTGGGGAGTTTGTTGCGCCACTTCTTCCTAGCTAAAGCACTAGGAAGTGGTGAAGGGCAAGAGTTTTTGGGTACTGTCTTATGAAATTTTGACGTTCGAAAAGTGCTGATTCTCAGCCTAGTTTGAATTATATGACTTTTGAATTTGGAATTTTGACCTTAGGTAATAGGTCATACGGGCTGGTATCTGCAACTCCTCGTCAAAGCACGTACTTTGCGCGTGTGTTGTAGACCTTATAAAACCTAAGTTTTCAATATTTAGGAAATCAGATCATTACATAATAATTATGCTTACTGTTACCCGCCGCACCACTTCTTCTTCCCAGTTAAAGAACTAGAAATAGGGTAGGCGTTTTGGGGGACTGCCTCATGTAATTTTGACATTCAAAATGTGTTGATTCTCAGCCTAGTTTCAATAAATGACTTTTCTTTTTTTAGATTTTGATATTTAGCACTGGGTGCATTTAAATACAACCTAGTAACTGACCAACTCCTTGGCAATTCAAAAGTAAAAGATGTAAGTAATTGAAATAAATCCTTTGAATTTGAGTTCTTACTTTTGTAGCAAAAGATCTGCAAATAATTGAATATTTCCATGTTACTTTACTAACATTTGATAGCAGATCAACAGTACTAAAAGTAGAATGGGTGATTCTGCTTCACCCCTTGGTAATAAATTTTGAGTTAATATTTTTAGGTAAATTCAATGAGATCTGCTATGAAGAATCTCTAGCTGTATTCTAGACTCTGAACGGAGCCCAAAATCATTTGGTGAACCTGTGGGGTACTTGCGTAACAAACTAACAGTAGCAATGGCTTTCATTTTGACAGTTCAACAATATCTATTGCATTATTTATTGCTAACCTAACCTAACCTAACATAAGAAGTAATGTATTAGCAATATCCTTCAAAATTCAATCTCAATTTCATTCAGATTAAGATTGAAAGTGTGTTACGCAATTAGGGTTCTGAGACCTTTTCCTGATCGGGAGGTTCCTGTTTCGGATAAGGTGGGACGAAACGCCCGGGTGTCATCACTGCGTGGATCGCCCGGAGGACACGGTGGAGCATACGGTGGAGGTCTGCCCGGCATGGGCAGAGCACCGCCGTGTCCTCGTGGAGGCGATCGGTGGTGGGGATCTCTCGCGTCCGGCCCTGGTCCAGGCCATGGTACGGAGCGAGAGATCATGGGAGGCCGTCATCTCCTTCTGCGAAGCAGTAAAGCTCGCAAAGGAGGAGGCGGAACGCGTGAGGGAGGGGCAAAATTCGCGCCCTCACGCCCCTCGCCGCCGCAGAAGTCGCCCTGGGCGTCGGGAATCGCAGGCCGATTCCCTGCTACCGTAGGCGCGGGCTTGCGGACGGTGAGGAATGGGTAGCTCGCCTTCCGATAAGGACCAGGCCCGGGTCTCGTTCCAAGCGCGCCTCTAAGAGATGTCAGAAACTGAAAGGACTGATGCCTGCCAGGATTGCGGGAAACTCCGAAAGGGATACCGTGGCCCCTGGCAACGTACAGGCAACTGAAGGAACATGGGCGTGTTTTAGTCAGTAATAGTCTGACACGCCCTCCCGCTCCGCCCAGAGCGGGAGAAGTTATTTGATAATTTCCCACCCCAAAAAAAAAGGCCTTTTCCTGACAAGGATCTTCTTTCCCTTCCTTTTGAGTAATTGAGTCAATATATTAATAGTGGCCTTAATTATGACCATTTTATAAATACGAATTCTGGATAAACACCCAACCTATATCCACAAGAGTTTAGAAAAAAAAACTTTTACACAAAAAATAAAAACGATTTCCAAAAAAAAAAAAACGACAATGTGAAAAATAACTTTGATTTCGGAAGTCTGGGTTTTTTATTTTCGTTTTTTTGCCACCGACTTCCGAAATCAGTTATTTTTCGCTTTGTAGTGTCGGTTTTATTTTTTGTGAAAAAGTTTTTATTTTTCACTTTTTAATTGTGATACCTAAACAAAACCCCCACAAAAATTTGAATACCAAGTAAATTACAGTGACAGGAACTATTAGAACATCGTCCACATATACTAGGTGGGAAAAATATGTATTATTGAAGCTAACTCAAAAACCCCTTATCAGATCTTGACCAAATTTATATGGGACCACTTCTGAAGTATGCCCTACCAAACAAAAAAAGAATCATCAAAATCAATTCATAATTGGCGGAGTAATCGCGTAATAAACATACAAAAAAAAAAAACGAATTGAGAACCTCCTCCTTTTTGAAGTCGGTTGAAAAGCACTAAAGCACGTAATGTAATCATTTACGTCACCATGAGGCCGCGTCACTAGCGTCGCGAGACGTGATTGTATCGAAAATATGCATACGTTTACCACAGCGTTAACCATGCGTACCGTATACGTTCGACGAACCTACGCTGGGCTGACGCCAGATCAGGGGGTCTACAGTTAACTCCCTAAACACGGAGTATGGGCCGAGGTTACGGGCGCTTCCTATTTTCTTATCACTTACGGACATAAGATTAGTTCCGGGCTCGAACAAAGAATGAATGACACCACGAATTTGACAGCCGTCCCTACTACCGATGTGGTTTTGCACATTAGAAAAATTGTTTAAGTGTGAAACTTGTTTTGGTGACCAATTACTTTCGGACGGGCCCGTATCTTCATTGACGGGTCTACCTCGAGCTAAACTAAGTTACTTTAGTTGAACTGTCAGTGTAACATGTATGAAAAACCGCCTAGCTGAACTAAACGAACCATAAACTAACTTAGTTTATTAGCTGGCGGTGGACGGCTTGCTTATGAGTTTTCGCACCTGTGAGTCTACTCTCTATGTCCGTCAACGAGAGTAGTTCGAAGGTCTGCGTGGGGCAAATCGGCATAAACACAACTGTCAGATCATACTGTCACTCATCCGTAACTTCGGCCAAAATTACGGATTTCGGTCTTTGGGCATAGAATAAGACGCCGACTGATTTAGTTCTCGCCATAGGCGCATAAAAAAGGTTCTCGCATAATATACGAAATCGTAGCATCATTAAAGGCAAAGTGCCTTTAAGGCCGATAGAAAAATGGTGCTGACCTGTGATTATGGCGATGTTCTTTCTCATCAATAATAAAATACATTACGTACCTACCTACTTTTAATACATTTACTTGCTAATAATACAATGACCTTTGAAATACTGTCTTAAACCAAGCGCCAACGCTATCGCAAAAGAGAATACCTCGTATTCACAATTTAACATAGTCATACATAGTTAGTTTCAGCTCCGTTATGTAAAGCCGATATCAGACGTAGTAATTTGTATTCATTTTTGCCTTTCATTGAGCATCTTTCATTCGAAGTGAACACAAAAAGAAAAAGTGAAAAATTAAAATTCATTAGTGAACTGATCCAACGATGTTGTATTTGGCACTCGGCATCTCGCACTCGCCTACCGAAAGATCGAAAAGTTAAACGTAAGGAGCAGATAAACATTGATTCCTATGTAATTTTGTCGGTGTCGTGTGAACGTGGAATGAAACAAAAATGTAACTTCACTCTAGTGACCCATTCAGTCGAGAGAACCATTCTGTCGAGTGAACCATTCACTCTAGTGACCCATTCAGTCGAGAGAACCATTCTGTCGAGTGAACCATTCACTTGAGTGAAGCGTCTGATATCGGCTTAAGTAGAGGGTACCAATTAATTTATTTCTTTCTGTTGATTGCTTGAATGGCTGATAAGCGTCACGGTTGATGAGTTCAGTGGTGACGTTTTAAGCTGGCCGACATATTTGGTGCGATATATCGGCAATTGATAGCCCGAGCTAGAATGGCGCATTTAATTTGACGGAGAACCTAATAGCTGTCTTAGTGTACCTACTAGGTATTAAGGAATCAGCTCTAATACCGAAAGGTTTTCGTAGGAAACTTGGCTTATACCTTTTAGGGTCATCCACGAAAAGAGACTGGGCGAGTTCCTTTCACTCTTGCACGCTTGGCAAATGAGAGCTAGTCTGAAAAAAGTGTAACTTTGTAACCGTGACGACACTTTTGTTACGTAACAAAAGTCAGAGTATGAAAAGTGTAGAAAAAGTGTCAGTGTGTGCAGTGTAACGTACGATATAAAACTTCGTTCCTAAAGAAGTGCCTAGTAAGTAAATGCTAGAAGCCTCGTCAACATTAAGGAACACTTCTTATTGGGAGAAGGGCAGGAGGATGATGATCTTGCTACGACTAATGATAAATGATAGTGAAAAGTATCTTGACTTGGCTCAGTTGTCGACATGTGGGATGGGGACTCAGCGATCGCTGTGCCGAGTCGTGACAGCTAATGGCTGTTAAGCCAAGAGCCTCGACCAACGCCTGAGGAGGCTCTTGTTGGGCAGCTGGATCACGGGCTTGATTCAGAAAGTGGTACTTCTGGATACGGCTCGCATTGTTGGGAGGTTCCTCTCTCTGGAGCCCTGATCGCTGGTAGCTTGAACCCTGTTCCCGATACCGGTGGGCTACTATTTAAAACAATAAAAAAAAAAGATAAATGAATGAAAGATGATTTCTGTAAATTAGTTAAAAAAACAACGTCAAAATCAAATCATGATGAGTTCGGGGTTTCCTATCAGAGTACGCTGAGAAGAAAGACCGAAACAAACTCAGAGGTCGTCTCTTTTAAAGTCCAGATATAATCTTGGTCAGTCATCGCCAGACACAACGATTTGGCTATTCAATAGACCACGGCCACGGCGGCTTAGCCGCGGGCTAAACTTGTCCGTTACAAAAGTTTAAATATGTAAAGGTCTTAAACAATGAGCATCATCTTCATCATCATCATCATTTCAGCCGAAAGACGGGACTGCTGGACATAGGCCTCCCCCAAGCACTGCCACTTAAACAAACAAACTTGATTGATAATGAAAGAAGTGGCGTGATCGGCGGAAACTCAGAAGTCCGGGAAGAGGCACCAATAAAAATATCATAACTTGGTAACTTGACAGTCATGTCTAAATAATTATTTAGAATACAGGCAGACTTGACTCGTGGCTAAATAATGACAGCCGCACGGGTCGATTGAAGGTTAAGCTACGCTTGCCGAGGTCGGTCCGTGAATGGGTGACCATCCATTACATATCGAGTGCCCTCCGTGCCTCGGAAAGCACGTTAAGCCGTCGGTTCCGGCTGTCATTCGTAAATCTTTGACAGTCGTTATGGGAAGCCCGAAATAAGCGGACTTCGTACCACAAAGTATTGTCTTCCACTCGACCTTGTACAGTTCACAAGCCTTCGGTGACAACTGCTTCCGAAATGTACGCCCTAGGATTTGTGATGGAGCTGCAGTGACGCGAACCCACTCCTACATTTGTGTCTGTTGCACTATTGTAGATTGGATATTAGTAAGCAATTGTATTATTTTTAAACGATCCAGATCCAGACTTTTATATACCTAGACGAAAAATCAACCTGCCTCGCCTTTTCCCAAATATGTTGGGGTCGGCTTCCCAACTAAATACCAGTATTTTACATGGAGCGCCTGCCTATCTGACCTCTACAACTTAGTTACTGGGTACCCCTTGGTAAGACTGGTTGTTAAAAATTCGGGCTTCGGATTGAGTATTCAGACCCGTAACTGACTGTGCGTTTGCACTGGCGACACATTCACAACAAAACATGTTGAAATCTTTAGTTTCTTTCAAAGTTCCATACAATATTTGACAGGAACTAGAGATTTCAACATGTTTTGTTGTGATGCTTCGCGAGTGCAAACGCATAGTGAGGACTGTCAAGCCTTTATATATATACAAGAAAGCATATTTATAATAAAGCCAAAGTAGAAACGTTTATTGCGAACGAAGTGTACAATGTTAGTGTAATGTTATGTTAGTACTTATGACTAAGCAGCCTTTTACAAGCATTGAAATTATCAATCGCCTGCCCATAACATCTTAAATTAGCATGCATTAAACATTATTATTACTTAATTATTTTATTTTATATTAGTACAATTAAATTGTCGGATTAGTCGGAACACATTTTCATTTTTGCTCGTATTTGTGTTAGTCTGGGGATTTTTATTAATATTAATAAAAACAGTGTATTTACCAACGTATGTTAGGGGTAAATTCACATGGAAATGATTGGTAGGTACTCCACTGCTGTTTATATTACAGTTATAAAAATAATATCGTACGTATATGTTCGTCTCTTTCTAGCATATGTGATCGGATAGAGATAAAGTTTCTAGGTACTACTGGCCCATAAACTAACCATGGTGGGGCCACTAAATTAGCGGACTTTAGAACCGGTAATTGCACATGTATGTAAGTATATAATTACATACATTAGGTTGCGAGTTAAGACCACCTCGTACGATCTACACACTCGCTTCGTCTGCACAGTTCTGTCATATTAAGGATGATTTACACCAAACGGCTCCCATCGCATCGCATCGGATCGTAAGGATACGAACGGATGCGGCAGGATGTCGACGCATACGATCGCCTCCGTACCGTCAATTGTGAACGTATCCGTGTCTGCGCCTAGTCAAATAGTTCCATTCCTACGAAGACAGGCGAGCCGATCGCGCGTCTCAGCATAGTTTCGGCTACGATCGCGTGTCGTGAAAGACGCCCGCGGTCAAGCTGCTGTGTGCGGCTTGGTAATATAGACATAAATACTGTGTACACGATTTGATATCTTTTAAAGGTTGTAAAATGCCCTATTTATCTAGCCCCCCACTTTCAGTACATTTGTGACAACCACTGTAAAAGTCTACGGTCATCAAATAATCGCGTTCTTCAATGTCCCACTCACCGCACAGACTTCATTCATTCTTCCTTCTTCGTTCAGTATATCTCTGTGGAATGCGCTCCTCCAGGAAATCAGGATGACAACCAACCGATTATTGTTTAAAGTTCGCGAGCACATTCGTAAGAAGCTGGCAGTATCATCACAACGTTAATGTTTTCCTGTCTTATTTGTTTTAGTATATTCGTGTATTTATGTATTATTTGTGCTTATATTTATTTATAATTAGGCATTTATATTATATTTATAGGAGGAGCTCGTGGTTAAGTAATAACTGCCGCACGGGTCGATCCGTCAGGTTAAGCTACGCTTGCCGGGGTTGGTCTGTGGATGGGTGACCATCTTTACGTACCGAGACTCCTCCGTGCCTCGGAAAGCACGTTAAGCCGTTGGTCCCGGTTGTCATTCGTGGATCTTTGACAGTCGTTACGGGTCGTCAGAAGCCCGAAAGTCTGACAACCAGTCTTAGCAAGGGGTATCGTATCACCCAATTACTGGGTTGTGGAGGTCAGATAGGCAGTCGCTCCATGTAAAATACTGATATACAGCTGCATCCGGTTGGACTGGAAGCTGACCCCAACGTAGTTGGGAAAAGGCTAGGCAGATGATTTATATTATATTTATTGTTTGTGTATCTTTATATTTACGTTAAAAAATATTCCACAATTTCTCGTAATTGCACCTAACACTGAAAAATAAAATCTGCCAAATAAAATCCGATGCGATCCGATGCAATGCGAGACGTTAGGTGGAAATCATCCTTTATTTGTTAAGTGGTTATTGTTATTATTGTACACTGTAATATTTTGATGTTTACAGGCACACATTTAGAACAATCGGGTTATATGTGATAATGATTTCTCAAACCGCTGTTCTCCCAGCCCGGCCCGCCACACGCTCCACGCGCGGGCCGTATGGCCGTTGGTAGGGTAGATATGGTATCGTATGTTTGCTCTGCGATAAGTCTTGATAAGGCACAGCTTTCGGCCGAAACCTGTGCCCCAGCGAGCTTGGATTACGATGTTGGCTTTAACAAGTTATTTAGTTAGAAATTCAGTTGGCCTATGAAGTAATAGTACCAGACGTTTCGCTCGCGTGGAGGTCGGAAATTATCCCACGGGAACGTACAACCAGGATAAAAAGTACCCAGGCCACGGTCTACCTACCAAATTTCATCGATATCAGTACAGTCGTTAAGGCGTCAAACTCAAACTCAAAGCATTTATTTCAATTAAACCATTTACAGGCACTTTTGAATTATCAAGGGCTCGGTTAGTCAAAAAAATATGAAGCTAGTTGCCCATTCCAAAGCGTAGTAGGTACCTATGGAGAAGAACGGGCAAGAAACACCACGGAAACTCTGTTAAATAAAAAAATTGATACAAAATATTGGTTACATCATTCATTTTGAAATCATGCATGTGAGAACAATGTAGAAAGACGTGCACGTTCGTAAAAGCGTCCGTAATAAAAAGAAAAAATAAAGAATCATTCAAAAACTTAAAATAAATTAAAATAAGCCATGGCAGCTAAGAGATGAGGTCAAAACGTATCAGACAGATAGAGTTACTTTAGTATGGATTTAAAGAGACACGTCCACCAGAAACACATGTGCATGCAGAACGGCTTTCTAAACCTCTACCGAAGTTGATCTATTCTATACTATTGGCTCGAAAGTCTGACAGCCACAGTCATATACAGGCTGGAATTTTAGTCACCGTCCAAATTTTTTTTAGGCATTAGGTACTATGATTCACTAACTCCATTTTTGAAAAAAAAATCGATACGTAAAATTTTCATATTAAATCATTTTCTCGAAAGAATTATCCGCTCTGCGTGGTATATAATAACTTTGTGATGTGATATCTCAATATTTTTGTATTGAGTGATACTAAAAGAAAAAACACGTATTCAATGATTTTCGCCTAAGATTAATATATCAAAATTTGGCCGGTGACGTATCGTGTTGCCCAGTAACTGGATTGTGGTGGTCAGATAGACAGTTGCTCCATGTAAAATACTGGTATTCGCTGCATCTGGTTAGACAAGAAGCCGACTCCAGCATATTTGGGAGACGGCGAGCAGATGATGATGAGTACTATTGGTTCGATATCCTAAGACATTGTCTGCCTCGTTGGTCTAGTGGTCGCAAGCGCTACTGCTGGGCATGGGGTTCGATTCCCGGGTCGGGCAAAGTGGTATTGGGATTTTCTATCTGGAATTTCTCAGTAGCAGCTCGGAGTATGGATTTGTGCGGTTTCTGGCAATAGGCTCGCCCCCTATTACATGGGACTTAAACATAACTGGCGAAGTTTACTATAGGTACAACTCTGCCCTACCCCTTTGGGTAAACAAAGCGTGCGTGATGTTATGTTATTGTCTGAACACTAACTTATAGAAAACATAGCTTCAACAGATGACTTTGTCGAAACAAAAGCTGTCGAGGATTAATCGGACAGCTTCAGAATAGCGGATAATGCCTGGGTTGATACATTGGCAGTGACGGGACCCAGTGACTCGGAGTATCGGACCCAGTCAGTGGGTTCATGTAGACGAGATCGGCAGTAATTGTGGCGGGGAAGCTACTGGTCCCGAAAATAGACGGGCAGATCAATCAACTGACAGACTTGAGGGCGCGAAGTCAGCACTTGACTGAGTTTAAACTAATGTCTACACGAGATCAGGGGCCCAAGTCTGCTATTTTTTATAAATTCGTCATTCCAACACGATCCCATGGTCATTTTGCTAAAATTTCGTAATCTGCTAAATTCGTAATGGTCGATCATTGGTTGATCATTGTATTCCACAAACACGATACTCGTAACGAATTAAAAGAAATTACTGCACAATGACGTTCTCGTGGTAGGTCACTGATCAAAGGAACTGTCAAAATTTTATATAAGTCAGTCATTCATTTTTCATTATGTACGAGATTACCAATAGATGCCATTTCTTTCAATGAAGTGTCAGTGGCTGACCATTGGAAAGTCATAATGACGCCAATATGTTAGTAGATTACCAAACTTGTCAAAATCAACATTTATGAAATCAATGATAGACCATTCTGACACTATTGTAATAGCAGACTTGAGGCCCAGTTGCAAGTCAGTGCTGGACTGACTTACTGTACTGTCACATGACAGGGCTCGTATAAATCTGCCTTTAGCAGGAAGCAAGAACATCGCTAGCTAGGGCCTAACTGCTGTAAATTCAGTACGTCAGAGAATAATCTAGAGGTCTATAACAAATTGACAATTCAAATGAGATGGCGGAGAGAAACGGGCACAATTCATTCATTTTTGCAACATATCCGCTTGCATGCTAGATTTTCAAGGAGGTTCAAACCGAGTGCCCGGTGGGATTTCTCACCGGAAAATATAAACTTCCAAACAAACCTTGTCCCCCCTAGGCCCCTTTAGGGGATGTATTTTCAAAAATTCTTCCTTAGTGATCAGCTTCGTTATAAAAGGAACTCTTGTGCAAAATTTCATTCTTCTCGACCTAGCAGTTTTGGCTGTGCGTTGTCTCTCAGCAAATTTTAGGATTTTTATTACGTAGAAGATAAATCGATCTCAAGGACCGTGCCTCTAGTCCTCTAGCTCTACCAAATTGAAAGCAATAATCGTAGTATATTTGTCAGTTGTTCGAGCTTCGCTACTCACCAAGCGAAAATGAATAACTTAATTATTAATATAATCTCCAAGGAGTAGTTGATTTACATTAAATATTATACCATGAATTCTCAAGCAACATTTTAAAGAAGATCTTGCAATGTTATTTCGCTACAAAACACCACAGTTACAAACGATTTTGTATTCACAAAAATTCCCATTCAAAAGTATGGAAATTAAACGTCACAAAAAGCCGTTGAATTATTCGGGGGTTTTCACCGATTTCGAAGTCAAACGATGATTTTTAACAGCTTGGATGTTCGCAAATATGTCACACAATATCTCTCGATCTGAATCATTTGTCCCAGTCTTGTGTTCATTTGAATTTCCCCAATATTACACAACATCAGGGCAAAGACCTCCCTGCGATGGGATGGGAGAAAATACTGGGATTTCGTTCAGATATTCGGGATGGTTCCGTTTAATATTATTTATGCTTATAGGAACTTTATTACTCAAAAGAAATAACCACCAAAAAACACTTAGTAAGAAACATAATGGTAATAGTAAAATAATTATAGTAGCGAGCAGAAGTTTACAGCAAGCTACTGATCTGACTTGATGTGGGAAAACGGTGGGTGGTGTTGCTATGACAGGTGATTATAGATAAGACGGGCCTTACGACCTCTTACAAAACAGTCTTTAACATAGGATGAGACAGGATTCGTTTGGGTAGAACAATTTAGAGAACTTCCAGTTTCTGACTTCTTCTTTTTCTTTTAATGTGCGTTTTGTTTGTGCAGAATAGACATTTTTTTCTTTTTTTTTTTTGACTGCCAATGTGTCTACCAAGGTAGAAGCTAAAGTTCTGCATGTGTCGTGTCGTCACTTGTAGATACATACTTAGAGACCTTTAAATAAAGAAAGAAAATACATTTATTTGGCACAGACTAAAAGGCACACAAGTAAAAAAAAAAAGGAAATAATACAAAATAAAAAGTGTAAAAGTGCGCCTTGCGTTGTCTTTCATCTAGAAATACTTATTATTATTTTTTATCTTTCCATGGTCGTAGGCAGGAACTATAAAACGCCACCTTCTACGCTCCTTACATACTCCTTTGGCTTCGTTTACGTTCATACATCTGCAGTGCTATTCTGTAAACATCTCACCGTGAAAACTTAGGTGAAGTGAGCTCGGAGTGGGCTGTCAGTCCCTAGCAGCAGGTGGAATGACAGCTCACTTCACGTTCACTTCACCTAACTTTTCACCGTGAGATGGTTACAGAATAGCAATGCTGGTCATATACGCACGCGCCGGTGAAATAATGTCATGTTGAAACAATAATACTGCAAAAATTCCTTCATAGGCAAATTGTCCCGGTCCCTCCATCCACGGTACCCTAAAAAAGTGTTCAATTTGTCAATGACCGAATCTGCGATTATAATCTGTGTCCCAGTTCCTATGTTAATCTCCAGTTTACCATTACATTACCATTGATAAATATTTACTGACGACTTGTTTTTGTCTTACACCCGCATTACCTGATGTTTTTTTTTGTCAAATACCCTCATTGATTTGTGTGAAAAAGTTGATTTTGTTACAAAATTATGCAAGGGTGAGTTGCTAATTTATTCTTTTGTTTTCAAGTTTTGATGTAGTTTTATGAACTTTTCGTTTTAAGTTTTTTTTTTTACATTGTTGTTCGTTTATCATTTTGGCTCGTTCATTTAGAAAACACTAGCGACCCGCACGGTTTTCACGACTTGACAAAACAACAAGATTTCTTTATTATCTACATGTAATTTTAATATTAATATATTATGCACATGAACCTTCCGTGATAAATTCTTTATACGATGGTGAAAACCGCATTAAAATCCATTGCGTGTTTAGAAGAACCACGCGGATATTACCTATATCCTCTACCTCTTCCACGCCTTGTGGAAACTTATAACGCACAATTCATGGACATAGAGATTTTATTTTTCTATAATAAAAAAATTAAAAGTCTCGCTATAACTTCATTAGCATCAGAATTATAAATTAGCACTTAATTCAAATAACTTAACAATATTCTTAAAATCGTGGACAATAGTGTGGGTTTTATGTTTAACTATTTATCTTAAGAATCTTATTGTATCGCCTTAACTTGTAACTGTTTTTTTGTCCCTAGTAAATAAATAAATGAATATATAGATATATATACAGGCTGGCGATTTAGTCTGCATCCGTCAAGGGACCACTCCCTTCTTTTACCTATCATACTGGACAACTTTCCCTATTAAAAGCATACAAGATTCGCAATAAAAAAAAACATACATGCATCGAAATAGTCTGTCTAAGTGTCTACTGTTGTAAAGGAATTTGTTCTTTTTTTCCCGAGTCGGATATAAGTTTCATAGCGAAAGTTATTTAGTATGAAGGGTTGAATCACCCCCTTGACAGACGTAGGTGATTAAATCGCCAACCAGTTTATTACATTATTTTCGTTTAGTCTTTGAATTGAGCCTTTTTCACAGTCTTTATATTACTTATTTATTAGTTGAGCTCCTTAAGTTCTGAGTTGAGCTTCAAGATTACTGACAAATGCTTGCACTGACTGGACAGGTCCACTCAAATCTGTGTGGTTCTTTCCTCAAAATCAGACACTAATCTACATGGTCCTCATATGGGCTGACCATGATTATGTCTGGACTTTAAAAGAAACTGACTTCTGAGTTTAGTGAGTTTAGTAGTCAGATAGGAAATTCCGAATCATATAGTTTTTTTTAATTATGATTGTAAAAGTGATTCCGATATCCTATTTTACAGAATAAATAATTTAATTTAATTTCATTACATGCCTATCTTAGGATGCCTCTCTCTATGTCTAAGTAGGTTGATGGGACTTCGATTCTTTTAATTCAGATGGATACTTCTCAACCACAAAATTATCATTCAATTTTTTCCCCATTTATTACAATAAAAAATCACCACAGCTATTATATATTCTGTTAGCTTTTTGTGGATGTAGCCAAATATCACACGGGAACGTACTGCCGGGATTACATAGGTACGTAATAGCCGAGGAAAAGGTCATTGACTCCTACCGCTGCGCCCGCGTTGCCGTCAATCATACTTATTTTGTAACTCGTAATTTTGAATCTGTGATATCTTCTAAACTATTCATTTAAATAATATGATGTTAAGGCATATTTTAATCTAAATTAAATGTCCAATTAAAAAAAACATATTATATTAGATCAATCAATCTGCCTAGCCTTTTCCCAACTATATTGGGGTCGACTTCCAGTCTAACCGGATGCAGCTGAATACCAGTATTTTACATGGAGCGACTGCCTATCTGACCTCCACAACCCAGTCACTGGGTAATACGATACCCCTTGGTAAGACTGGTTGTCAGATTTTCGGGCTTCTGACGACCCGTAACGACTGTCAAAGATCCACGAATGACAGCCGGGACCAACGGCTTAACGTGCTTTCCGAGGCACGGAGGAGTCTCGGTATGTAAAGATGGTCACCCATCCACAGACCAACCCCGGCAAGCGTAGCTTAACCTGACGGACCGACCCGTGCGGCAGTTATTACTTAGCCACGAGCTCCTCCAAGGTGAAAACCTTTGGAAAATCCGTTCGGCAGTTTTTGAGTTTATCGCGTTCAGACAGACAGACAGACAGAAGTGGCGAGGGACTGGTTTAATAATATGTAAGGATTCTATACTAATAATAAAGCTGAAGAGTTTGTTCGTTTGTTTGAACGCGCTAATCTCTGGAACTACCCGTTGGTTTTTAATATTTTTGCATTTGATAGCACAATCCTTGAGGAAGGTTACAGGCTATTTGACATCACGCTAAGACCCTCAGGAGCCGAGCAAAGAGAAGAAAAGACAAAAACAACGCTAAACTAAAACGAAGTACAGTACAACTATCTTCTTAATGTCCCTCGGGAATCATCGCATTTCCGAATACAAACAGCTTTCCTCCCATTTTTAAAATAAATTACATGAGTATTAACAACTCTATACCTATACTTCCAAGTCGAATGAGAGCGTCCGGTCTGCACCAGGTGTTTTTTCAAATTCAAATTTATTTATTTGCAAATATGGGTAAATAATGTACAGATATTTTACATTCATGTAATAAATTGTATATCACAGTCTTAGTATCACCATATTTTACCTTTCGGCATGCAAAGTACGTAAAAAGAAAACACAAAATAAATAAAAACTAAACAGAACAAAATTAAGAATGAGATCAGTCTAACTAGTAAAAAAAACCTATAGTTTATCCAGCAAATATTCAGATACACTGTAATATGCTTTATTTATCAAAAAACTTTGTTGTTGTTTGCCGAGGGACATTAAGAAAATAGTTGTACTGTAGGTGGTGCGGGCGGGCGAGGGTACTTTACAAAAATGTGGCTGTTATTTTTAGTATACTGTGTATCAGACGACTTTCCGAGAACGAAGTCGTGGGCAGAAGATAGATTAAAAATACAATGCCAATGTTTCACGTGTGTTCTAAATACTAAAAATAGACGATTTAATTGAAATTGATTAGATCAAGGAAGCTAAAATATAGGACAGGAAAACCATTAAGTAAATAGAAACATTCCCGTGGTTGCAGTAACAGTTTTACATCTATTAATGCAAATTCAACATATGATTGATTGACTGACAGACGACAGACAAATCCTGGCCTAAACATCTGAAGATATTAAACGGAGTCTGAAACAAACTCGTGAGAGTGTAGATGCGAACTACTGAAACCCATTTGAGCCCAAATCAAATACTATAATTACCTTCGCATCACCTTTCTGCCCTTGTCCCATGTCACTTGGGGTTGGCGGCGCAACAAGTTTTCTTCTTCCACTCTCCCCTGTCAACCGTCAAGTTTTCATTCACTCCCTTCTCTTTCACACACATGTTAAGAAAGAGAACAATCATTACCTACTACAATCTAGAAACAGCACTTTGTAAATGTACAATATTACACCAAGTATTAAAGTAAAAAACCTTGTCATCGATGTTGTTCGAAAAAAGAGACACGAACTCACCAATGGCGTCGCTGCGTTTTGAAATTCAAATTTGGAAGCGATTTAAATGCGCGCTGCCAATAGGTCAGAGTGGAATGTATTGGCATCGCAAGTGGGTGTTTACGTACCACTGTCTTTATGTAAAACGAACGTATGTAACTGGCATTATGACGCTTTTCCTGTCGCAGACACGGGAAAGTAAAACTAGAAAAAAAATACAGAATAAAAAAAATTGGCGGCTATTCTGTAATTTTTTAACGTGACTAATTATTGCTATTTGATTTCATATATCAGTAAAACAATGGATAATATACACTCAGGGGCACATTTAACCGGCCACCTACATTTTGTCGATTATTTCAAAATTGTATCGGATTTTAACTAATTTTGTTATAAAATTACTTTGGGTGAATCTTTGAGAACACAAATAAAACATGTGTAAGTTGTGAAATGGTTTAATCAAGACAAAAAATTTCAAAATGCGAATATGCAGTCTTCTGACCAAAAACGACATTTAGCAAAATTTTAATTTAAAAAAAGTATGCTCTTAATTATCGCACTAATAATGTGTATTTCCTCCTCTGGCCCTAATCACCTCTTGTAATCGATTTGTAAGCCCGTCCATTATGTCTTGGATGTCGCTTTGTGGAATGTTCCTCCACTCCTCAACAGCTGCAGTTTTCAGCTCACTGATGGTCCTAGGAGCTGGTGTTCGACTCCGAATTCGTCTTTTTAGGTTGTCCCATACATGCTCTATCGGGTTCAGGTCAGGACTCCGAGCTGGCCATGGTAATCTCTGAATATTGATGGCGTCCAAGTACTCTGTGACAATTCTCGCGGTGTGTGCACGAGCGTTGTCGTGCATTAAAACAAAATTATCGCCAATGAATGGAGCAAATGGCATCACATGTGGTTCTAGGACTTCTGTCACGTACCTATGAGCATTTACGCTGCCTCTATCGAAGACCACCAACTCTGTACGGGCCTCGTAACAAATGCCACCCCACACCATAATCGAGCCTCCTTCGTAGCCCACTGTTTCAACCACAGCACATTCAGCAAACCTTTCACCACGGCGTCTATACACCCGCTGACGTCCATCAGGACCTCGTAAAGCGATTCTTGATTCATCAGAGAAGAGAACTGCTTTCCATTGCTCTGACGTCCAATTTAAATGTTCTCGAGCAAAAACAAGTCTCGCTCTTCTGTGAGTTGTCGTTAGCTGTGGTACTCGAGCCGGTCGAAATGATCCCAGATCCCTCTCTGCTAACCTTCTTCTTATTGTTCTTAGGCTCACACTTACATTTCGTACCTCAAATAAGCGGTTACGAGCCTCAGAAGCCGTTGTGAACCGATTTCGAAGAACGTTCGAGACGATGTAACGGTCATCTCTCTCTGACGTACACCGTCTACGACCTTGTCCTGGTCTCCTTGTGTAGGAACCGGTCTCTCTGAAACGCCGGATAGCATCTTGGATAGTGCTTCGTGGGTATCCAAGCATTCGTCCAATCCGACGCTGGCTGAACCCAGCGTCTGCAAGTGCCACAGCCCTAGCTGCTCCAGCTACGTCTAGTGGCATTATTTTAGTGTAAATAAGGTCACAGTACTTCAATACCTCGGTTTTGTTCGAAACAATGGTAAGATAACGTTGTAAAACAAATTTATCCTTCACACAAAACGAGAGGAGAGACTGTCAAATTTCTACTGAACTGATTATTGTTGAATAAAAACCACAAAAGTAAAAAAAAACGCGAGTATATGTGTTTTCTTTATGTCAGATATACCCACTTATAAAGTTACGCCTAGTAGTCAAAGCCCAAGTTAACATAAACAAACGATATGGAATTTCGAATGAGTGGACGGTTAAATGTGCCCCTGAGTGTAGTTCTTTACCCAGAAAATAACAAAAAAATATGAATAGTATTTAGCTACTTAGCTTGGATAAGATAGGGTATGTTGTAAAAAAAAATGCAGTGTTAGAGTTTCTTTTGCAGGTTTGTTATAAAAACAAGAGTTTAAAGAAAATATTGTTTGTTACAGATTGCATCTCTAAAGAAGTTAGTCGATGAGTTGCAAGCTTCTTTGCAGTCTGAGGTAAGTTTACATGAATAGTTTTAATATTCATTTATTAAACATTTTAATATAATAAATTTAAAAAACTAGAAAATGTAGCTGAAGATGTTTGCTTTGAGACAAAACACGCGCGCCTACCACCGTCTTGGCAAAGAGTACCTGGCTCTAAAAATCGTAAAATATCAGACTCCCCTCCAAGCCCTGTTACAAGGAACAGTTTTAGTAACCTCCCAGTTGATGAACCAGAGCAAGACTCGGTCATCGGTTTATTTGCTGGGGGAGATTGGAACGCCAAAAGCACACATTTTAGGGCTCACGATACACGGTAACCAGAGGTCGAGCACTGAAAAACTCAGGGGATAAAAACAATTTGAAATCCTGGTCAGATGGTAATCCCACCTGGCCTTCTGATCCAAAGAAATTTCCCGATCTCTTGGACTTTATTATTTCTAACGGAATGAGTAATCAATACTTGTTTGTGGAGTCATGCCTGGACGCATTATCCGATCACACTCCCGTGAGACTTAACTTTAGCAGCAACATTATCACTATAGGGTACTTGCATAACTTCAAAACAGACTGGGAAGGTTTTAGAGGTTACCTTGAAGACAACTTAAAGCTAAAAATAGCACTTAAGTCACCAGATGACATCGAGGATGCATGCAAACATATCACCAAACTTGATCCAATATGTTTTCACCTAGCTGGCCCCCCTGAGCCACAGCAACGAAACCGATGTAGAGTGTTAGCTTATTGAACGTACTTGTCTAATCGAACGAAAATATTCAATGTACCTCCACTCAGACAGAAATGGAATTTAATTTCAGTTCTATTGATTAGAGACTTGAAATATTTTACTGGAGGTACTCCTTTATACTGAATCAGGACTTTCAATTGTGTTTGCCTATTAGACCAACATCACCCAAAGAAATCGCGATGTAAATCAGATCGTTAAATCCATAGAAAACTCGGGTTTGATTTAATCACGCCTAGAGTTCTTAAGGAGCTACCCAAAAAAGCAGTTACATTCCTGGCTAGTCTTTTTAACGGAATATTCAGAAATTGCTATGTTCCCAAACTATGGAAAATCTCCTGAATCATTATGCTCCTTAAACCTAGTAAACACGACGTCACGTCATACCGACCTATAAACAACACACCAGTGTTGTCGAAACTCTGGTATAGAATTTTGTACACCAGTTTGGATTTAGAAAGTCACATAATCAACTACCGAATAGAGCCACCGAGTCTACCACGCAATACGCCTGGGTTTCGAGAAGATGGAATGCACCTCTGCGGAATTTCTAGACCTGCAACAGGCCTTTGATCGTGTCTCTCACAAGGGCTTACTGTGCAAAATAAAGGAAAAGTTTCCCTACTCAGTGTTTCCCATCATAGCTTCGTATTTAGATGGCAGACAATTCCAATTAAAACAAAGAGACGAAAGATCTAGTCTGTATAATAACGAAGCTGGTGTTTCACAGGGATCGGTTCTGGGACCCGATTTATATAATATTTTCACTTCTGATCTTCCAACTACGGAAGATGTAACGGTAGAAAATCGCCAGTAACAAATTTCAAATAGTACTGGATAAAATGAATACCTGGCTGCAAAAGTGGCGTATCTGCGCCAGTGTTCAAAAATCAAGGCATATTACCTTCACCTTGAGAAAAGGCGACTGTCCTCAGTAACATTGGGGGATACAACTCTGCCACACACAGATTGTGTTAAGTATCTCGGTTTTTGCCTGGAAAAGGCTCACCTGCAACAGGCATATATAAAACAAAAAAGAGAACAACTAAACGCCAAATATAAAACACTTGTATCGGTTGATGGTTCGTAACTCAGTCTATCTTTGGACAACAAACTCCTGCTGTACAATTCTCTTTTAAAACCTACATGGTCATAAGGTATCTAACTATGGTTTATTGAAATCACTTTTTAATCCAGGCAAATCGATTATTTTATTCACACCTACGCCACTACAATTTTAAGATTATTCATTTATACATTTATCTATTTAAATAATCAAGTACCTATCAAATACACAATTACCATCGAACAAGAACGTTTCCAAATGCTAAACTTTAATGTTATCATTTAAAAATTCTGTCATTATTTAAATTGCGGGTATACACTGACGTAATTTCTTTTCTTTTAATAATCTCATTTAACCGCATAAACTTGAACACACGAAACCTTATACTTTTTTCAAAGACAATATTCTTAAAAATCAAACAATCTGATGTTATTTATGTTATTTAACAGTTTATGTACACACATATAATCAGACAAGAAAAAAGGAACAGAAAAATACGTACAAAGGTGATGCTTATTTCTAAAGAAATCTCTTCCAACATACCTGCGATAGGAAAGTGGATAAAGAGATGTAGAAAACGTGTGTAAGAGTAGAAGAGAAAATAAAATGCATAAAATAAAAACATTTAACTAGGTATTCACTAATTTAAAAATACACATACAATATGCGAATATACTTACATACATACTTCTAAGATAAATATCACTAAAATACCTATATAAATACTAATAATAATAACGTAGTATATAATATAATAATAAATACAAAATAATGCAACTATGACGAAGTGGAAAGATATTGTTCTTTCACTCTTCTTTTAAAAACTGCAACAGTTATATGCGAGAAAAAGCATTTGTTTCTGCATTTTCTCAGTTATTGTGGCTTTTAGTTGTTGTAAGTATACTTAGATTTCTCTGAATAAATGAATTGAAAGTATTGATTTACCGTCACTTAATTATTTTTTTTGGTCGCTACCGAATATTTCGGCCGAAAATTGCCGAAAACCAAAAACGATTTTGGTCGGACTAGTTACACGTACTACATATTGATATAAGTACATGAAGTCCTATAAGAAGCAAAGTTCCGACTCAATCACTGACTGAATCATCAACGCCCAAACCAGCCGAAACCCTTGGACCAAAAAAGCTAGAATTTTGCACAGAGGTTCCCTTTATTATGTAGATAATAATAAGTCGGTTTTTTTCGAAATTCCTACGGGATAGAGAATATTTATTTTATTTTTTCGCAAATGTATGTCGGACACACCACCTGATTTCCTAAACCAAATTATTGCCTAGAACATACTTATTATTTAAGGAAAAAAATAAAATAAAATCTAAACGAAGGGCATATCGAAGAGCCAGTCAAGAAAAAAAAACCTATCGTGATTATTTTAATTGTCAGAAATCACAGCAGGTCACAGGAAACACTAAATATTTATGATTCCTAACGAATGATAATTTTCTAAAAGTTGTTATACTTAAGCTTTTTGTCGATGCGTATCGGGTCAGAGGGTTATACGGGAAATGCTAAGTAGGCTTTGAATAGATCGTATGTTAAGTGCTAGTTAGTTAGGTATGATTTGTCTGTCTGTATGCAATTTATTTATTGATAATGGTCTATTTACAATCGTTACACTGTTTATCTAATTAAGACAAGCCAACGCATAAGCCAAGTGCACAAGATTAAGTGGAAGATCCTGTATTCTTTTAATTTTTTTACTCCATGAAAATGTGATGGAAAATTCAATTTGGCACTAAATAATAAAATGGTCCTCTTTGGACATAATTATGTAAATTATATTACGGTATTGGATCTGTCTGAAAATAAGCTAGTTCCCTAAGGTCTCAATACTCTAAGGATCTTTGGTGTTTCGGCACCCCTAGTTGCTAAGCGAAACCAAGACTTCTGTCCTATACAGAATAAACTCACTACCAAACTGTTCTAAACTAGTCCTAAAGCCCTACGTTATCATTTTCAAATAAAGAAAGAAAAATCATTTATTTGACCCAGGTTAAGGCACACAATATTCACATGCAAAAAAAAAACTTTGAAACAGTATTCTTTGTCTCACGGCTGCGCCAAATAGGCCCAGTTCAGCATAAATGCCAGATAACTCAAACTCTAAGCATTTATTTCAATTAAACCATTTACAGGCACTTTTGAATTGTCAAAGAGTCAGTCAGTTAGTCAGAAAGTTGAAGCTAGTTGCCCATTCCAAAACGTAGATCTCTATGGAGAAGAACGGGCAAGAAACTCCAAGGACACTCTTTTAAATATATAAATTACAAAATCCTGGGTACATTACTATTGTTGCTTCTATACGTGGGAACAATGTAAAAAAAATATAAAAAAATAAGCCCTGGCAGATGAAGAGATGACCAGTCTCAAGTCTAAACTGACGGCGCCCGTTCACGAACATGACGCATGGAACATGGAACTAGTGTCTGACGCTGGTTTTCAACTGTAAGTTATGTTACGAGGACGTCTTACAGACTCAAAGACAGATAGGTAGGTATGTGTAGCAAATAATAATAAAATTCGGTCAGTTCGATACCCTTTACTTTGCCTACCTTACCGACACTGCTAATCATAACCGTCCCCCAAAATCGGTTACTACCCCCAAAGATAACGCATTCATTTTCGCTCCTAATCCCCTTTGTACATAAAACACACATAATATGAATGTAAAACTAACACCATGGAGCTTCGAGATAAAAGTATTGATCGGTGAGCTGAAAAGGGTTGATAAGCGGCTATATAAAAGACGAGATAAGCCTTTCGCACCTTCGTTTTGTGGTAATAACGGGTGCAGATGGGTGTCAGAGGTATGTGTATTTTTATATATTTTTTTTTACAAGTATATTCATGTAAAGATATCACTTTTCCGGGTTGGAAAGTAGGTGCCTTTTATTTTTAGCATTTTTTCTTTACACTCATTGGGTACTATGGGTTATGTTTGAACCGCTCAACAGGTCGACGTCTAATTGTATCTAAATAATAGTTTTCATCGATTTCCCATTTAGCTACTCAATCTGCCTAGCCTTTTTTCAACTATGTTCGGGTTGGCTTCCATTTTAATCGGATGCAGCTGAATACCAGTATTTTACATGGAGCGACTGCCTATCTGACCTCCACTATAATATATCGTATTACCCAGTAACTGGCTAATACGATAATACTTGGTAAGACTGGTTGTCAGTCTTTCGGGCTTCTGACGATCCGTAACGACTGTCAAAGATTCACGAATGACATCCGGGACCAATAACTTAACGTGCTTTCCGAGGCACGGAGGAGTCTCGGTATGAAAAGATGGTCACACATCCACAGACCAACCTCAGCAAGCGTAGCTTAACCTGATGGATCGACCCGTGCGGCTGTTATTACTTAGCCACGAGCTCCTCCCTTTTAGCTACTATAAACCCAAAGTATTTTTCATTCTTCTCCATACGAAACTACCTTTTGGAAGACCTAGAATCAATTCTATATTCTTATACATTTTGACGTCCAAAAGCGCTTTTTAATAGCCTACTTAAAATAAATGGTTTGACTTCCACTTCTATTTCTAGATCTGTACGCAAAACTCACTGCATTACAAATCTAACCCACGAATACTGAAACGTCACTCAAAATTTAAGGGCTGCTTAACATTTGAGCAGCTCCTAAACTTTAGATTTCGTATTGTCAAACGTCACTTTTGAGTATCTGTTAAATATAAGTGCTACTTAAATTTTGAGTGACGTTTCAGTACCTATTCGGGGGTAAGTAATGTACAATTTAAAAAAAGTCTCTCTCCTAGAATAAAGTTAACCTTATGTAATGGTTTTTAGAGTTTCTGTACCCGAAGTCCCGAAGGGTGCTGAACAGAACCCTATTACTAAGCCTCCGCTCTCCGACCGTCCGTCCGTCCGTCCGTCTGTCTGTCAGCGGGCTGTATCTCATGAACCGTATAAAGGTAGACAGTTGCAGTTTTTACACAATCACAATCATTTAAAAAAATACACAATATGTAAAAAAAATACTCAATTAATAAAAATAAAATTAAAGGGTCCTAGACAAGAAACGTTTTCTTTTTTGGTGTTTTTTTTTGTACGGTGGTATGGAACATAACCCTTCGCACTTGGTCGGTTTTCATTCTGATTCTGTTATCATTTTTGTTACAACCTTCATATCTACCTAACCCCCAACACATCGAGGTTCATCACTTAGTAAGACTAAGTGATCGTAAAGATTTTAGGAAAAAAAAAACAATTCGTAGTTTGACTTAAGTTTACTAAGTACAAGTTAGCGATTTATTCGAATATGAACCTCATTCTTAACGGGCCGGCGGAGCATGCGTATTTCATACAAACGTAATACCAAAATAATTTGTAAATCAAACATATTCTTAAGGTAGTGTGTATTTATTCCGATTGGATTACAGAATATCTAGGCTTCCAAATATATATTTTTAATGGACACTGATTTAAATTCGAGTTATGAGAAAAATAAGTTTTCTATAGAAATTTTAAATTTCTCATATCTCGTCTTTATATCAGTGTCCATTCAAGATATATATTTGGAAGCCTAGATATTCTGTAATCCAATCGGAATAAATACACACTACCTTAAGAATATGTTTGATTTACAAATTTTTTGGTATTACGTTTGTATGAACAACGCATGCTCCGCAGGCCCCTTAAGAGTACAATGCTTATATTCGTATAAGCGAATGTGAGCAAGCGTTTCATTCAAATATGAACATTAACTTTGTACGAATAATGCTCATATTTGTATGCGACGTGTACTTTAATTAGCAAAGTTAAAGTGCGGTCTGTAAATCTTGCCCTTTAAACCTCTTTACTGTGCCACATTATTATATTATGTTTCAATTTGTTAGCTTCCAAGTTTTTGCTACTACCAATAAACTCAAACTCAAAGCATTTATTTCAATTAAACCATTTACAGGCACTTTTTAACTGTCAAGGGGTCGTTCAGTCAAAGTTCAAAAAGAAAAAAATAAAGAATCATTCAAAAACTTAAAATAAGCCATGGCCATGGCTAAGAGATGACCAGTCCCAACTGACGGCGCCCGACGCGCTGACGCATGGATCAGCACCATTCAGCTCAACCATTTTGAAGGGAGCTAAATGATCCAACACACGCGCCACCATCAGCGAGACATTTGAGTGAGCATGACATACTCACAGCCGCCAGGGCACATTCAAGTCAATGAAATACTACATATTACCCGGTAAATGGAAGCTCTTTAGTACATAGTACTCACACCTGTGCTATGCAATTATATAATACAAAGGAAATTGAGTTTATACAATACAAAGATGGTCTTACAATCTTCAGCAGCTCCAAAAGTATTTTCAAAATGTTAATCAGTGTGTATGTCAATTAGTTGTGGAGCAGGACCAGCAATGAGCCAAGCATTTTTATCAGTGATGTAATCCCCCAATTTATAATATGCCTGCCTACAGAGTGTGCGTTTTATACAAGATTTGAATTTCGTCTCATTAAGTTGAAGTAACACAACTGCCTACCCCACAACACACAGGTAAGCTTCATAATCACTTAGTCTAAGGACCGCCAAAGGTGCAGGTCGCCATCGATACTAAACTATGCAAACTATTGCTTCACCACGCCCGGCGTCCTGCATTTAACGGCCTTCTGATGCATACGTGCTTGATTTAATTTAATTTAAATGGGTACCCAGGTAGAAAAAGGAAATGACCTTTCCCCTTTTTGACGTCCCGAATAAAATAGAAAATGTTTATTCAAGTGGTTTAGTAAATTAGTTTAAAGGCAGGTTTATTAACACTAGTTTCAACCCAGTCCAGTGCTGACTTCGCGCCCTCAACTCAGTCCAGTTGACTTACCTCCCCGTCTATTTTCGGGTGTAGTAGCTTCCCCCGTCTGACTTAATGACTTACTGCCACTCTCGTCTACATGTTCCGAGTCACTGGGTCCAGTCACTGCTATTTATGAACTAGGCATTAGACTTAATCGGCCTCAATTCAAAATAAGGTTTTTCTCTAAACCCAGGTTTATACCATTGAGCGGTTTGATTTTTTTAAATTAAGATTTTTTTTAATAAATACAAAGAAGATTTATCTCGCAATCTTTTGACAACCTTCTTCGTGATAAATCGATAATGCTATACTGGTTAAATGCATGCGGAGCAATGGCCGGCAATGTTAGTATGAAAATCTATTGGCAACCAAGGAGGTTACTTATCAAAGATTTTATTTAAATTTCGATTTGGCTTGCAAATAGAGCTGTTTATAGTAAAGAAGAAATAAATGAACATATTGGCGCGTGAAAATTTATCGTTGCTCGTCATTGATTCTGGAATTTTTAATTAATTAACTTTTTTTTTTTTTTTTTCTGTGCATTATTTGAGAGAAAGTACATTACTGTCGTGGCCTGCAACAGGGCCATTGTTGAACGAACGTGATAAAGTGAGCAGAGGCGAAGCCGAAGCACACATTACGTGAGTCCATCAATGCTTGCATAAGAGTAGTACTTTTCGCAAATAATTCGCGGAAAAAACAGGGTGAGCACTAAGGACGGATTTTTCAAAATTCATGCCCTAAAGAGGTATAATAAGGGATGGAAGTTTGTATGGTCGTAATTTTTGCCGATGAGCAATCACTTCGGGCACCCGACTTGTATCAATTTTAAGTTATTTATGACTCAATGGGTCTTATAACTATTTGCACCGGTGTAGATACGACTTAGTAAGGTTTCACTCCGTGCATACGTCATCACGTCACAGACCGATCGTTTTACATATTTTAATGTAAATGTAACAATATTCAAATAGCTTTGCGTTACAATATACTTGTTTGTCTGTTTGTCACGCTACACTTGCACAAATAGACCAAAAAAATATTTATAGTTACACTTTGTGTGTGCCATGTTAAGTTTTAATATTGCAGGTTTTAATGTGGTAGCTTTACTTGAAAATTCATTACATTAAAGGCGGAACGTTTGGCAGCCCTTTGTGAAAGGTATGCTCAGCAGTATACTGTTCACTTGAAAATAAAATGTCTTAGCTAAATTCAAACCCGACTCAAAATTGCAATACCATTACTTTTTTTATTTAAACTAATGAACGCGGACAAAAGGACCAAATACAACTAACATTACAATTGTCAAGTACTACAGTAGGCAGATGTAGAAATACAGTTTTATGGAAGCCATCTATTTTTCTTTACAGCATTTGCCAAAAAAAAAAAAATTAGGAGCACAGGACTTCAGTAGATAATACCTACTAAAGTCCTGTGCTCCTAGGGCTCCTACATCGTTTTCAAACTTACAAGCATATCGGGATGTGGTTGTTGAAACTTGTTTATAGTGAGTAACATACACGTTTTCCTCTCAGCGATATTAATTTATAAGTTCACGGACAATCTCCCGTTGCTAGGTTGCCTCCTGCATACAAAACAAGAGGTATCTAGCTAGTTCATTAGCCAGTTACACTACGATGGATGATCTCTTATTAGTGTCGATGTTTTTATGGTCCTTTAGATCTAAAATTTCGCCATGTCTGTGGAGTATCACCAAGTGTTCTGTCAGCAGGAAAACCCCTTGTAGGTGTGGGCACAATAAGCGGTAAGGTTTCCAAGTTTTGCCGGGGTTGGTCCGTAGATGGGTGACCATCTTTACATACCGAGACTGCTCCATGCCTCGGAATGTACGTTAAGCCGTTGGTCTCGGCTATCATTCATGGATCTTTGACAGTCGTTACGATAGAAGCCCGAAAGTCTGACAACCAGTCTTACCAAGGGGTATCGTATTACCCGGTTACTGGACTGTGAAGGTCAGATAGGCAGTCGCTCGATGTAAAATACTTGTATTCAGCTGCATCCGGTTAGACTGCAAGCTGACCCCAACATAATTGGAAAAAGGCTAGGCAGATTGAATTGATTAAATAATTTCTTCTTAGCTGATTGCTAGTGATGATAATTTATGGATAAGTCCTGATCTAGATCTAAAATTTCGCCTGCGGAAGCATCTTGGCTGGAAGAGAAACTTCCAGATAAAGGTGTCGTCTAAATAAGCAGTAGGACTCTCTGCTTCCTTGATTATTGCATGATTGGGAAACTTAGAACCTCTGCGATGGTGGCAGTTTACCAGAAGACTGCTATTCAAAGTTGATATAAGCAAATCCTATTGTTTAAAGGACGTACCGATGTTATCTTGATTCTAATCAGCTGTTACGTAGGCCTGTGCGACTACGTTGATTACTATATGGACAGAGTATACCTTATTGCAATTAGTTTTAAAAGTATTAAATTCTTTTGAGATGATGTTTTAATACGTTGACCATTATTCACATAGTTTCACTCAAACAATGTAGGCGTGTATTATTTTCCATTTCCCTTTCCTGCTAAAGAGCAAATTACGAGTAAGCACAAGGTACAATTTTTATAAAGCCTCGCTGTTTCATGGTTTGAACCTTTCGTCGTATCTACAGGGAATGGTCCTTTCAACCTTGAGATACCTGGTACGACTTAACTAGAACATCAGATAATATAGGCTTTAAATATGTACATTAGGACCAGTTTTCTCTTTTCAACCGACTTCAAAAAGGAGGAGGTTCTCAATTCGGTTGTGTTTTTTTTTGTATGTTTGTTACGCGATTACTCCGCCAATTATGAATTGATTTTGATGATTTTTTTTGTTTTTTGTAGGGCATAGTTCAGAAGTGGTCCCATATAAGTTTGGTCAAGATCTGATGAGGGGTTTTTGAGTTAGCTTTAATAATACGTATTTTTCCCACCTAGTATATGTGGACGATGTTCTAATAGTTCCTGTATTCAATTTTATGTCGGGGGTTTGTGTAGGTACCACAACTAAATAGTGAAAAATAAAAACTTTTTTTGACAAAAAAAACACTACAAAGTGAAAAATAACTGATTTCGAAAGTCGATGGCAAAAAAACGAAAATACAAAACCAGTCACCGACTTTCGAAATCAAAGTTATTTTTCACTTAGTAGTGTTTTTTTTTGGAATTGGTTTTATTTTTTGTAAAAAAAGTTTTTTTCCAAAGTGATATGCTCTTTCTGACCCAATGCCTTCAATTGCTTTTTATTTCTTCGACAGTAATATTCCTAAAAGTGACTAAACTTAAATACACAGAACCTAGATAAACCTAGAAGCCTAGAAAATACTTCAGCCATTTCCTCTACCTATCTTCACATAACCACTCATTACTTAATAATAAGCTAGTTTTAGTATTTCCTTGACACACGGCTGGCTTCTTTGAACTATGAATATGTATATCCATACATAGTTTATAGCTGCCTCAACAATATTTACTGCACATTGTTTGTAATGGACGTCCAGTGCATTGTGACGCATTCTTGCATTTAAGTCTAAAACTTCAGTCAGTAAGAAATATTGGTTTTCACCTTCAGGCTAATATTTTTTATGTGATGTGCAAATCGGTTTGTCTTCTCATCGCAGTCAACTAGCAGGTCTTTTCTATTGTGCGTTTCAGGATCAACTTGTTGACTTTTCGCATTGTTTTTAGGGTTCCGAACCTCAAAAGGAAAAAAAACGGAACCCTTATAGGATCACAATGTTGTCCGTCCGTCAGTCTGTCAAAATCTTTGTTCTCAGGAACGTGTGGTGGTATAAAGTTGAAATTAATATCAAATACGTAGGGCTACGTTCCCTTGAAGCTCAAAATCAAGCTTCTAAGTCAACACAATTAAATATACCGCCAGTTATGCGACATATTTTGGTACTCGCGGTTACTTCGCGTTGATCTGGAATAATGAAATTTGGCAAGAAGCAAGACCTCACAGCACAAAAAGTCCGAAAATCGAACCGATTACAAACAGTTGGAGAACTAACCGTAACATAAAATAAATCGATGTATGTTGTTTTACTACTACAATGTTTTTCAACTACAATGTTAAGTTTGTTTTTGGGATAGATTCATCCCAACTACGGGACCCTTCATTGTGCTTGGTCCGACACGCACTTGGCCGGGTTTTTCTTATGTAAAAAATATTCAGCATGATTGGAAGGGAATTATTGCTATCCGGTCAATTTTGTGTAAATCATTACAGTCCGCACCTATTAACTAGATATATTTACGCCTTCAGCAGGCGTTTCAACTGTTCGTCTAATTTAATTACGATACTAAGTTGGGCCCAGAATAATATTTAATTTGCTCTCTCCTCTCTCTGTTTCTTTATCGGGAATCCATATGCGTTAGGGAATGTATTATTAAGATTCCTCATTCACCGACTTGTCCGGTGTATAGAATATCAAAATAATCTTGAACAGTTCAAAGGTCTAATTCGATGCAATCCCGAATATAAAACATCCAAGAGAGCCTTAGTTATTAAAAATTCATTAATTTGAATTGTCGCACCTTGTTTCGTAGAACACGCTGCATTTTTCATGCAGGCTTCGATCCTGCGCATGTGTGTGACCCGCCCCTCCTTGTGTGGGTGAAGGCGTATCTCAAGCGTCGCAGGCGCCGCCTCGCCACTCAGTTACACTGTGGACGCTGTCGCGAGCGGACGTCCCGACCCGAAAACATTTTGATAGCGCACGTTCGAATTTAAAAAAATTCAAAAGTGACGGCGGAGTTCAAATAAGGTTATCGGTTTATGTTTGCGGGTAGGATATCCGCGCCTGCTCGAGGTAAGTTTTGTAATGTTTGCCTTTTTTGTCTATTGTTTATCCACTTTTTTTGTTTGTCTTTGATTAGCGCTCTGCTGTACGGTTGCATAGGTCACAAGCGTAATTTTTTGAAATATTTTTTTCCTGACTCATATTTATACAAGTGACATCATATTTGGCACTTCCTTTGTAATGTGTCAAATGTACAGGCTCATTAACACAGTCAATGGATTTATTATCTTCCGGCGATGGTATATAATATGATAAGTAATGATTCATATTAATATTTACACATGGCGTAGACGGGGTAAAAGATATCTTATTGATAAGGCGATAAAGCTTTCATTATCAGAGGTGAGTTGTTGGTTTGATGGCGATACTTGTCAGTACTTACGTATCGAACTTGTATCTTGACAGCATTAGGTACTTTTTCATGCGATATGACGTATGCATCAGGACACACCTATATACCTCGTTTGACTTCTCTAGGTAAACGAAGTATTTTGTAAGTCAAATTTTTATACCAGGCCGTGTCTTAATTTCAGTGAGAAAATGAAATTTTTGATTATCAATTAAACTGAATTGGAATGGATCACTTCTTCATCGTTTCTGGAAAAAGACATCTCTGGAAAGCGTCAGATTGTGGGTTTTTCGATTCCTAAATCAATTTCCTTTCCAATTACTGGTCATTAAGAAATTAGATAAATTCAGTTTTTGAAGTTTTTATAATACATTTACGACACCAATTTCGATATAACGAAAACGTTCCGAACCAACTCCTAAAAAAAAAAAGTCGTTTTCCCAACCACTTATTTTTCAGGGACTGGGCTAAGTTTAACCCAAAACGAAGTTAAACTGTAATACCTCACATATTTCATAGATTTTCCTTATCTAGCCAAAGCAATACTGTCAAACACATCACGGCACAGATAATGATCGCGGGGTAATTAAATTGAAATACCAATAAATACACGAGTAGGTTTAAAATAACTTATTATGTTTAAGTCCAGCCTTGGCACAGTTTGTGGGTATGCACCTCTTCGTGACTGCTAATACTAGCTTTTTTGTAATAATTCTTACCCGGGTCTTGATGTATAGACGAAATCTATGGTTTTATTGTCTTCGTACATTTTTCTAGCGAGTGATTGTGGCTTTCCTTGCTAAACTTCGCTAAAATTGAAGTATTGCTATCCTTAAACAGAGTTGCACAAGTTAGATTCTATGATGAACTTTGTAGCGCTTTTGATTCGCGTTTCCCGTTTAAAATACCAAAAGTTCCTTTTAGAAATTGACTTTCGTTGCAGGGTTTCACAAGGAGCGATACTCAGCCTAGTGCTCAATTTGTGGATAGTATAATAAATAAAATAAGCAACATGTCCTTTACATAGTTGACCTTTGAAACAGTTGTTCCCTAAGGAGTGCTACTTAGTCCAATACTGATTTTGAGAGTATAATGGTGAATACATCCTTATGTTTCAGTTGATTACTCAGTAGATTAATATAAAACCTAATCCTACCGCCCTGATAACTCTAAGATTCTCCCATCAATGTTTCAGACAACTTATTTCCATCAAACACAATTAAAGATGTATATTTTTTCATAGTCGTTTTACGAACAATGGTTCTCCTCGCGTGTCGATGCAATGTGTAATTTTATTACAAGTACCCGACCAATGACAGATTACAATTGTATTACGTTGACGTTTACCTCATTCAATGTCACTTGGTACTCTCAGATGGCCTTTTATTGCTTAATTTCACAGTTTTCTTACGGTCCGAGTTTGCTACGGGTTAGGTATTGTATTGACGAGAATTTTAGGAATTGTGTTTTCTGTTTAGGTCAGTCCTATTTGATAGATAGATAGATTTGTGATAAAATGTTCTATAAGGTTGCAGGTACCTGAATATACTGACTTGAAAGACTTACGTTTAGTATTTCGTGAAGGTACCTATCTATCTTTTACCTACTCATTTGCACAAAAAGTTTGCAGTATTTCATATTATTTGGCTAGGTATATCCTGTTTTCTACCATTGCCTTGTAAATTATTACTCTATTAACTCGGATTTCGTGACTTCACGCGATTATTGGTCATAAAAATCATCGTTTTAAAACCTCAACCTGCAACTTTACGCACCTTTTATCCCACCATAAAGACTAGCTGTAAAATGTTCCTAGATAAAAAAAAGTAGCTTCAACTGTTTTAATATCTATATTGAATTATTTGGCCGCTTCGTCCCAAAGTCAATGTTCGTATGAACACGTAAAGGACAAGTCTTTGTTAATTCAGTTACAAAAATTACTTATCTCTATCACCTTCAAACATTTTCATTATGTAAAATAACTTGACGACAAATTGTACAGAGTACAGAAGCATTTTGCAAACGTATGATACTCATACATTATTCATTACCAACAATTAGCGATTCAAAATTACTTATTTATCGCTAAAAGACATTAATTCGTCCTCGCCGGGTTTTATATCGCGCAATTAAACCTCTTTAGTACATCACGCGTCACGAATTTCGAACGTAATTTGAAAAAGTAAATAGACCATAGAGGCTTTACTACAGATAAATGAAGCTATGAACGTGACAGTAAAAATGGCGGTAAACGACTTTCGACCGTTATTTGTTATCGGGCATGCAGTGTTATCTGAAGAACATCGCCAAGGCGTTACTAGTCTACGATAATTTCTTTTGCGTACACACGTTTCTGTGTTCATAAAACGCTCCGATGATTATTCAGTTAGAACATTCTGTAGTACAAATATATCAAGCGAGAAATAATTAAATTAGAGCTACACAGCGACAGTCTCGAAAGAATGTATGCTAACCAAACATATACAGGTACAAATAACAAATAATACAATTGCAAAATTTGTCTCGCTAAGTAACGTAGAATATCACGAGAGAAATATTTATTTCTATGGATCGTACTCACTGTAATATAATATGCAGACATAACTTTGTCATTTATGGTAGTTTGTTTAAAATAATTGCTGGACATAAAACAGAATGACTGGCTGAAAAACTTATAAATTTTGCATTGTTTTAGCAACGGAGACAAGTTACTAAATACTGTAACGGAGGATGCATCAATCAAAGTATTTATTATTCCTAGATATCGTACCTAGAAATTTTTTGAAAATACCGGTTTTCTTGACCAACAATTGTTGGTTCTTTGGGTTACATTGTGTCACTGTCAGTGAACACATAGCTGTAGGTAATGAGCTCAAACGAATATAGGTTTCTTACGCAGATAGTTTATTATGCATCATTCGGTATCAGATATTTTTTATGATCAGCCTATAATGTTTTCACTGCTAGGAGTGGCCATAATCCAGCACGCGGGCCCAGTGCGGGTTGGTAGATGTCATACGTCTTCGAATTTTTAGTTCTAGGACATGCCGGTTTCCTCAAGATGTCCATAACATTTTGAATTATAGTAATGCCTTTTCAGTTATGATCATTGGAACCTCCACCAACTGTTCAATTAACTTTAATGCAAGCGTCTTGAACTAAACAGTACATAAGTATTTAAACAACCCAAACCGAACTCACACCTACTGAATCAGTTGCTACCTCAATATCAGTGACTACTGTTAACAAAACTATTCTATGTATTTTTAATTACTTTTCCATTGTTATCGGGTACCAAGTTCTGTTTGTCATTAGCATATGTCACCTACGTATCTGCCGTCACGATTCACTTGAGGGGTGATAATACCGGATATGGCAACGTGTAGTGTTAAAGTATTATTTTTTAATTATATTGTACCTACTTGTAGTTTGTGAAAAATACTCGGTTAACTCAACTCAACTCAAAGCATTTATTTCAAATAAACCAATTACATGCACTTTTGAATTGTCAAGGGGTCGGTCAGTCGGAAAGATGAAGCTAGTTGCATTCCAAAGCGTAGTAGGTACTCAATTTGTTATTGCTTTTGGTTCTCTTATTAATAAATAAATAAATAAGAACATTCTGTAGGAATATGTGTAAAAAGTATTTTATTCTTAGACGCAAATTCAGGCTAGTTTGGTCCTTGTGGACAGAATCTGGTTGATTTGCAATAATTTCCTAACTATTTACAAGTAATATATCACTGAGAAAATCCACTGCCTGCATCCTTAATGATACCACCAATCAATCCTGATTTGGGCAGTTTTGACCATTGACCACATACCATGTCTAATCAACTGAAGTCAAACTATATTAAGTCTTGCAGCAGGTACTCATTTCGCACTCATTCGCACCAGCCCGTTTTCGTATATTCACGCAAATAATAATTTGCGGCTTCCAAAGAAGAAACACTTAATTTACAAGCGGGTCCTACAAGACGTTGACAGATGCGATCTTTACTCATTTCTGCTACCATTGTAATGGTTCCTTTTGTACGCGAAGACCGGTTCTTAGACGTTGAAAAACCAGTTTTACTCAAAATTTTGGAAAATAATAATGTAGTTCACTTATGACGTGTACAATAGCTGCTAGTTGCCATGTTCTTGTGGGAAAGATGGATGAAGACTGCTTTGGTTGTAATTTTTTATTATTGTGGTCGACACATGGCCTTTAGACCTTGTTGCATCCCGGAACGTTGCAGACTGAATTATTAAAACTTCGATACTCTCTCTCTCTTCGAAAACCCTGTACTAAGATGAGTGTTATACACCATATACTTACAGGTTTATTGTTTATGGCAATCCGTTTTCGAGTAATTTGACATTTTACTGTAAAATAACTCGAAAATTGTTGACATTTTCCATAGGAGTCAAAAGGCGTCATTTGGTTGTAAATGAACTCTCCTACTTCCCACATACGACAAATAACCAATAACCCTGTCTGAGTGTTCCCAATAACACTTATATAAAACGTTATTGGGTTTTTCCATCCGGATTCTCTCAGTAGCATCCCGGAGTCTGGATCTGTTCCCGGATGATGGCAATAGACTCGCCCCCTATTACATGAGACTTAAACATAACTGGCGAAATGCGGGTGTACTATATGTACACCTCTGCAGAACCCTTCGGGGATTACAGGCGTTATGTTATAATATGCATCTATCCTATAAGTATTACTTTTTCTGAGATCATTTGTCTATCAACCTTTCTGGTTTGGACCAGCAGATTTTAGCGAAAACGAGTGATTGGTTTTTCGCAAAATATTCAAGGACCACAATAAAATGGCTATAAAACATTTTAAAATATATTCGCAAAATATTCAAGTGTCCTAAATTCTGGTCATCTGTCTTTAAAAGCTACAAGGACCACAATAAAATTGCTATAAAACATTTTTAATGTCTTTCGGATGCAAGTTATTATGTTAGAAAAAACACCTTTTACACGAAGCTATAAAGTTAAGTGATAAAGAAGATAGCTATAGCTGTATTATCTTTGTTTGAAACATTTCCAAATGCGTTTACCTCACTACAAATCTAGGTCATATTATCTGATAACTTTAAGAGCTATAGATATACTTACTACTCGAAAATTCAATTATAGATACCGTGATATGGCTGATTTCTGAGTAATTGATCTAATCTATCGTTTATCTTTTTACATGCATCGTAGAAATTTTATTTGTAAACTTTGTACATTTCATTTTCGTTATATTTATAAATTTTTGTAGTACCGACATATTTTTATTAATTTTAATTTCTACTACCAAATGAACCTTGTCAGTCAAATTGTTCTATTCCTTCCTTTTTTCTAGTAGTTTTTCACGGATATGGAAATGTAGTACTTACAAGAATTTTTTCCTTAATTTTCTTTGATATTCGTTTTCGTACCACGAGACTTCACGATCAATCTTTATAATAATTATCACAAACAGCTAAGCAGGGTAAAGAGCTGCAAATATGTCGGACAGCAAAAGCTGTGAGAACGGACCGCGATATGTAACACCCTGTAGTCAGCAGTTTGCATAAATATTGCCGCTTTGTTCCCAGAATGTCAGTTATTGCAAGTTGTTGTAATTATTTATTTTCTATCAAGCTGGGAAGGACGTGAAAAAAGAAGGTAGTTTTACAAAACAAGTAGTAATTTTCAACATTCTAATCTTCTATAGAAAAGGACCAAGTATGTATCAAAAATATGACTTTTACAATGGATACTATAGCCCTCGTTGTGGTTAAGTGCAGTTTGTTCGAAGGAGCGCGGAAATAAGTAATATTTTTGGACCTTAGGACCAAAAAGTAGAAGTCAAACAAGGTAGTCAATACTTTGTTTTTCTTTACTCTCTCGAATTCAAATTTAACAGTATTGAAGTACAACACCTTCAGTATTAACGTCCATAATAAAAATACTTTAAACCAGGGTCAAAGACCAGTGTCCATTCGACCCGTATTATATGCAAATCGTCACATTTATATCAGTTGAAAAATATCGATTACAATAACAAAGAGGTGTCACTACGAATTTCAAATCGATATTAAAATGGATTTGTATATTCGTTGACCAAGATATATTTTTTTCTTTGAGATTTTGTAAGAGTATTTTGGTATTGTAATATTGTTTGTTCAATGACTTTCTGACATGTATTTTGGTTTGTAAAAGCTGAATTTCTGAATGGTGGTATTTCGACAGTTATGGTGTATAATTTACGCATATTTCAATACGACGAATAATTTCAGGTTGTTTTTGATCATATGCCTTATCAAGATAGACAAGGCAGTGATCGCTTTAGTCATGTATTATAAAATAATTCCATTTTTGGATATCGTAATGTAGATATTTCATGCAAGGTAGGGTAAGGATGATTTTTCTTGGCTAATTCTGAAGTTTATGATTAGTAGCGTAAGGTGTTACGGTCAAAAAGCAAAATAAAAATGAGCTTTAACTGACAACAGTAAGTAAACATCGGCTTCGGGGCGAGGCCAATGTACAGCAGTGGCCGTATTTCGGCTGAGATGATGATGATGATACCGACTTGCCTAAACTTACTGTTGAATTAGGCTTCAGAAAATGATATATCAAACGTTCAGAAGTTGAACCGTTCCTTAAAAGCGTTAATCACCTACTTAAAAATGACAGTCTATGCACCTAGATATACGTTCTACATAGTGTCATAGTACAGCTGTACGTAACAATTGAGCGGGACTGCGTTCTGCATGTGTTGACACAGTTGTGTTGACTCGCTGCGTCTGCGCAAGGAACTGGGTACGTGGTATGTTTCTTTGTGTCGGGGCTAAGTTTTGGGAAGTTATCGGTCATGCTAGAATATGTCCATCTTGCCAGTTCGGCTTTCAGCTACAGATTTAGCAGGGGTGAATCTCAAGCTCAAGCAAAAATAACTCTAATCAACCGACTTCAAAAAGGAGGAGGTTCTCAATTCGGTTGTATTTTTTTTTTGTATGTTTGCCACGCGATTACCCCGCCAATTATGAATTGATTTTAATGATTCTTTTTTTGTTTGGTAGGGCATACTTCAGAAGTGGTCCCATATAAATTTGGTCAAGATCTGATGAGGTGTTTTTGAGTTAGCTTCAATAATACGTATTTTTCCTACCTATTATGTGGATGATATTCTAATAGTTCCTGTCACTGTACTTTACATAGCAGGTAGTGGTATTCAAATTTTTGTAGGGGTTTTGTGTAGGTTAAGAGTATTCTATCTATCTATTTATCTACCACAACTAAAAATGGAAAAATAAAAACTTTTTCACAAAAAATAAAACCGACTTCAAAAAAAAAAAAACACTACAAAGTGAAAAATAACTTTGATTTCGGAAGTCGGTGGCAAAAAAACCACTATAAAAAACCAAAGACACCGACTTCCGAAATCAAAGTTATTTTTCACTTTGTAGTGTTTGTTTTTTTGAAGTCGGTTTTATTTTTTGTGAAAAAGTTTTTTTACTTATATTTTTGACGAGTTTTTAACATTGAATGTCGCTGAGACGGGATTGCGACTAGTTTTTGATTGATTTTAACTACGGGAATTGACCTTCTACTTGTAGCAACAGACTGAGGCTTTGGCAAGTAGCTTATTTAATTATCTGGTTAATTTCTAAGTTTGGACACCACTGACTAACAGTGAAGGCTACCGTCGTGAGAAATCCTAGAATAATAAATCATCTGCAATCACCGAAATTCATTAAGCAAGTGCGTTTATCAATGCCCTATCTTGTGACATTTACGGGTGAATAATTTTGAATATAATGTTGCTATAACTTACTATGGTTGCCTCAGTGACCTAGTAGGTACTCGGATTTGATTTGCAGTTATGACAAATTGATAAATTATCCTAGCCTTTAGTCTCTGCAACTTGACATTATTGTACCATATTTTATTTTATAAACAGCTATAGGATTCATATTAATATTCTTAGGTAAGTCGTCGTTCTTCTACCCTTACACCAATTTATTTGGGGTCGGTGCAAGATATCTTTTTCTACCATACTTCAATCTTTCTTTTTTTTTTACATTAACTTACGTTGTTCCACTCTTGGGCAAAGGCCTCGGGATCCAATCCATCCATCGTTCGCGAGCCCGCGCGTCCTCCTTCCAGTTTTGACGGATACAGCTAGTCCCGCCATCTCCTGCGTGGTCTGCCGCGACCCCGCCTCACCGTCTCAGGGCACCATTTCTGTGCTGTTTGGGCCCACAGTTTATCCAGCATGCGGCAGACATGACCTGCCCAGTCCCAATTAAGTTGGGCACCCTTTTGAGCCACGTCAGCTATTTTTGTTTTGGAGTGCAGTATTTAATTAAATTAGTAATGATATAATATAAAACCGTGGAGTTTCTTGCCGGCGCTTCTCCATAGGAAACGATTGGAGCCGTGCACCTGCAGGGTAATTGCGTGACACGATAACAGTAGCAATGGCTTTCATTTTGACAGTTCTTCAACATTCATTGCGTTATTGACGTTATTGAGCAGAACGTTTTTCGAACCAACGAAGTAATGGATTAGCCATGTCCTTCAAAATAATTCAGATTGTGATTGAAAGTGTGATAGTCAATAAGGGTGCTGGCTTCTGACGTTTCAGAAGTGTCCATGTAGGTCTATGTGAAATAAAATATTTCGAATGTTGAGTTTGAAAACCTTAAAGATTAAGTAAATCTTAACTACAAAACTATCTTGATTATGTCACCTGTGTTATTATTATATGTAAGAGAGTTGTATTGTATATATTCAAAAGCATACTTTCGAAGGTTGCCGTGTAAGTTTATGTCGGAAACGTGCCTGTTGTCAGTCACAGATCGTGTCTACATATAATTATTAGCATATTAGTTTATTTTGTAGCCTTTTGCCGACTTTTACCCTAGGCCATGTCGTGTTTTGCTTAACTGGACACGAATTGTTGGACTATTTTGATTTTATGTTTCAACTTGCTTCGCTTTAACTAGGGTTTCCTAAGCCGACGCATAGCGTCCGCAGTTTACCGTCAAATGACGTTACTTAAATGTCACTATGAAAGTAAGTGTGTTTCCCGAGAGATTATTTTTTGACACATAAAGTTGAACCACGCTGCCATAATTTTCTTGATTACCGTAGTTTTAAGGTACCGTTCCGTACCCGACCGCAGGAGGCAACTGCAGGCGACGTGTCGCCGCGACATGACTGGATTCTATGGATTTCTATGAAATACCTTCCGTAGCTAGCGACACGTCGTAGGCAGCTACGGGCGAGCGACAGGCGACCCGTGCAGCAAGACCGCAGACCAGTTAGTAGATTACCAAACTTGTCAAAATCAACAATTACGAAATCAGTGATAGACCATTTTGACACTTGTAATAGCAGACTTGAGGCCCAGTAGTGCCGCCAACGCTCGAGCGACTAACGTTTTTCTATCTTCTATGATGACTGGAATACGGGCTGCTGCCTGCGGTCAGGTTCGGAAGCATGACTGCAGCGATATGACGCCGCGACACGTCGCGTGCAGTTGCTGCCTGCGGTCGGGTACGGAATGGTACCTTAAGAAATTACGGGTATTAGTTTTCGGGATTAGGTTGGTAGGTGTGGACTGCTATGTGAATTTATTTCTTTCTTTTTTATCATGGCTTTGCGAAGCCAAAGAAAGAAATACACTTAAGCTTACTGTCATCATCTTCATCGACATCGGCAGTCCACACACTGCTGAGTATAGGCCTCCTATCTTTTGTGCTGATAAGACAAGGAAAATGGTCCTTTTCATCTCATAATTGCAGTAGTTACAGTGTGACCAAGTCTCGTGTCCAGATGCGTTCCTAATTGCCTACCGCTTGTAGTAAGATGATTCATTTAATTTTTTCATATCTTTTTCACTTCAATTATCTTTTTGATATCTCAAGTTATTTTTTTCCAGATGACCTTAAAGTAGTCCTAATTTTTGCGTTGTACTTCCAAAAAGTCCAGTTAAAACAAAACCAGTAGCTAGTTTATACGATGTTTAGTTTCCACGTACCGTGTGTGCAATTTAAATCTAATCGTGAGATCTTAATGACACCCGCTCTACGTCATCTGCATATGTGCCCGCATCTTCAAACTCCTATGGGGGCTAGCATATGGTTGTGTTAGACATTGGGTAATACATTCGTAATAAGTTTTAGGGTGGGTAGGCAACCAAACGTGCTGCAAGAGTTTGACTGCAGCAACCACAACTATGTATGTACATCTGCAGTAAATGTGATTGGGCTCCTTCTGGGCAAATTTCGAATGCTTTTCGACTGCCTCAGGTTTTGCCACTTGAAATATTAAGAAGCGGTGAATGATGGGATTATTACTAGACTCGGAAGCCATTTTTATTTTACTTAAGTGCTTATGGCTTCCGAGTCTAGATTTGAGGGCCATCTATTATATTTTTTTAAGGGCTTCCGTTTACGAATCTCTAATAACTTTCGGTTAGAACTCCCATAGACAAAAAAGAGGGTCTACTCTCTAACAACTTTACTTTTTAACAATCGATTTAGAAAGTTCTGAAAATCTCTCATATAACGTATAGGTTTTAAACACTTGCTTTAAATAAAGAAACGTTTGAAAAGTTAACAATCGCGGTAGCGTTGTCCAAAGGCTTACCACGACACTTGACAAATTAGTTTTTTGACGTCACATTACCGTGCGTTGTTTCTTATTTCAATATTGTAATACGTATATTATTTTTATATTTGTTTAGCTTTAGGCCTTAGTTGTTAAGAAGTTTTACACTTTTTCAATGTCCATCTCAAGACACCAACAACCTTTTAATCAGGCTTGGGTGTTAGTTTAAGTGTGATGTGTGTAGCACCTCCGTTACCTACATTAAAAATACCCTAGTTTGGGGCAACATTTATTGCATGTTTTCTACGCTATCTCTTGTGTGTAAAGGTAAAAGTATGAGTCAATAAGCCAGTATGGACTGTATCATGTCCCTAATCGTCGTCTATTTAAACCGTATGCCTTAATTCTGTCCGCGTACGTATAATTTAAACTCGTGCTACGACCACCATTTTATCTCGATCCCTGATCTCTGTTCAGATGCATAAGTTTTGTGAGCTCCACGGTTAAAGTTATATTGGTCCTGTGTTGCTAGCTGAACGTGACAAGAATGAAGAGCCAGCGATACATTTTTAAAAAGAGAATGCGGGTTTCGCGCCCAAACACCTGTCAAGTGTTTCAAGCGTTTGTCTTTTAATTGCCGCACGGCCAGTATTTGCACAATAACTAAAGAGGTTTTATTGTAACAGTCTTGGTTGAATTGTACTTGTCATTGTATCGAAATATGTATGTAGTTTATGTTCTGGTTTAGAGTTCCAAGTTTTAGGAGTTCGTCGCCTTATCACAAATGTTAGTACCAGTGAATCCAGAATAAAAGACAAAATTCTCCTTACATAAATTTATTGAATTCAGCATGAAGCTGAATTCAATAAATTTTTCAATAAAGGCACCATATGATTACCTAATCAGATGGTGCCTTTATTGAAAAATTAATTCAAAATGAAAGAAAAATCAGAATTTTGGTTCTGATTTTTTCTACGATCCCCTCCAAGTCCCAATCACAAATCGATTCATTTAAAACCGCCACTGAAGCAATACAGTCAAACATATTTCACATTACACACACAGAGGGTTGTCAAAAGCATTCTTCAAAGACAATTCCGTCTCATAACTCTTTTTGGTCAGTCAAAGAGGCGCTCGTTCATATTTGTCTCTGTCTGACCCTATTGTGTTAACGCGTAAGTACAGTTAACTTTGTCAACCTCTACAACCATGCGTTTAAAATTCTCCATATAGGTACGTAAGTATTGTGAAGATACGGTCTACATTGTTTTACATTTAACTATTTATTTTTTGAGATTGTGGAAAGTCATGTTTAAAGGTCTCTAGTTTAATGACCATCGGCTTAAAACTCAGTGCTAAGAATCGCTGTTTGATCAGGCATCATATAGGTACTAGTTTTAGTATCGAAGGACCAAATTATAACAAAATGTAGAAGGAAAGGCACAGACGATTAAATATATTTGTAGAATTCACAAGTTATTACACTAACTGTAAGAAAACATGTCTCTGTTGAAATACTCATTGAAAATATTCAGGTAATCAATATCAATGAGAAAATAACAGATACTGATCAGTATTAAAGCACCATTCACGTTCATAAAAAATAATGAAAACATTCATAATTCGAATTAAAATTAAAATAAAACACAATTCTAAAGCAGCGTTATTCTGTAACCGAAAAAAGAACGTCTCCGCTTTCACTACTACAGATAATAAATCTACAAAGTCAACCTTACTAGCGCTACCGGCGACATTTCGTAACCTAACCCCTGTTAACCTCAGCCAACAATAAAGAAACATTACCAAGTAAATACATACTGTAGTCATTGTAATTTAAATAAATTCAAATTACCTATACGGTCGTCGTCGGGTGTCGCAAGTGGACCTATATTGTAAAGCTGAATGATGTAATCTTTGATCTTTTGTCTTTGCTATCTTTTCGTTGATCTGTGGTTCAGTTTATTTTCGAATTGTGGTAGGTCGTTTATTGCGTTCGCGTACTACTGTCAATTTCTCGTCTGTATTAGGATCTTACAATTCAAACAAAATTTCGTCGACCAACAACAGTCCTATAATGTTACCTGCTCCCCGATTCAGGGGCCCGTCTACACGTAGTTCGAAACTTCGGAACGAACCCTACACCCGATTAATTAACTTTTTCGAACGGGCAAAAACAAATCAGAAGTAGAGACAACTGTCAAATAGTCTCATTATTCATTCTTAAGTCGGACCCCATACCAATCTTATGTCCGTAGGTAATACGGAGTTAGAATCGTAACTTCGGCCGAAACTAATGATTTCGTGCTTAGGGAGTAGACCTCCTGAACTGTACGATATCCGAATCGATTAAGAATTACTGTCATATTACTTTATTTATATTTTAACAATGCAAATAGGTGTAATTTATTCCACGGTAATATTATCTATTTTATACGGTATCACGTCAATTCACGTCCCACAATAACGACCTCTACGTAGACAATCCATACGATTACTATGCAAACCGAACCTCAAATAATATGTCATGAGGTCTTAATTCAGGTTCCACACAGAATTCCAATAAGTAGGTACCTACACGTGTAGGTAAGTCCGTTACTTATCGTCTTTTATTTTCCGCAATTAGTAAAACACATTAGTCACACTATCACAAACGAATATCTTGATAAAGTATTGTTCCGATCCGGAACTCTAATTAATCATGAACATTTATAAGAAAATTCTAAAGCTCATTTGAGTCATACTATGGATGTGTTGATAACTTGATACGATATACCAAAGTCCGGAATCAGGATTTATTGAACGAAGTTATTTGATATTTTATGTATTACTTCATCTGCTTAATTGAAAACTTTTGGTCCAATTAGACTACCTTGCGGTACTCTTTACTAGGATCCACAAGGAGAGCCTTGTATTCTTAGTTTATAGTTTCAAAAGATCATACGTCGTTCGTTCAATTTATTGCCATAACCATGTAATTTGTAACTTCACTTGATGTGCTAAAGTAGATACCAGCAGTGCTAAAATCTCACCGTTAAAACTTAGGTAAAGTGAGCTGTCGTTCCACCAGATGCTAGGGGTTTACATAATTAACAGCTCACTGCAAGCTCACTTCACCTTCACCGTTTTCAAGATAAGATTTTTACAGAATATTTCGGTAAATTTAGCAAAAACTGAATCTTTCTATGCACTTAAAATCCTAGAAACTCATCTGCTGATTTCAGTCATGCCTTCGTTCCCAATATTGGTCCCCCGAACAACAAAGGTAAGCAGTTTCGCAAAGGCCCTATTTGCACAGGACATATCTCGAAATCTTTCAAAGTGAGAATGAGCGACTGCGGGTGGCCCAATGTTTGTGCCTTTACATTTTTACCCTTTTTTGTAATGTTTGTCTTATTGCATCCCGCCGGTCGATGACTTTGGTTGTGAATTTTTCTATAAAAAATATCTGAAGAAACGTGATTAAAAAATTTGGTCCTGGTGATCAGTTTTCTGGTCCTTATAGCGATTTTCGTAGCATAATATAGTGAGTTAAATAAAATAGATTAGGTTTTTCTAAGATGTTCATTGCTGAATTTAAGCCGCCTTTGGCAGATTCAGTGAGACATGAAAGCAATGAAGTAACGACTGTGTCAACAAATCAAAAACCAGTGTTATCGTATGAAAAACTGAAATAAAGGACAAGTTTAAGTAAAATCGTAACGTTTATTATATTTTTACGACTAAAACCCAGGAAGCGAACCGAGCCAGTTCATATAACAATTCCATATAACACAGGGAAGTAATAATTTCCCTAATAAAACTACTCGTCAAATCTACCGTGAACTATGTGTTTGCAGGCTTTATCGTACAACAAACCCTTTGTGTTTCCATCTCACTCGCACTTGTAGACCTCTAATATGTCTGTCTCTCTTGCTCTTGGGTCCGAATATGGCGGCAGCAGTTGCTAAGCAACGCTTATTGTTTACACATGGCGCGAGCGCTGGTCGAACGATCGAATCTGTATGTTGATTCGGTTTTATGTTCAAATTATATCGGTGTTTTTTTTTGTGCGACTATTAAATCGAGCATGTTGAATTTCTGGACTGAATTTTGGAGAATGTTTGACAACGTAGAGCCTGACGAATTTGGACTATTCGCTTTGCTGAAACATTTGTTTGTAATTCTAAATAGAAAATCAACTTAAAGTAACGAAGTAAGCCTGCAAAGCTCCTTAATTTTAATTCAGCAAAAAATCTGACGATCTCATTAGTCAGAATCAGTGTGACGTTGGTCAATATCATTCTTACTCCCGGTTAAAAATTAATCAGACGATCTAGAAATCCCGGACAAGTTATCAAAAGATATATAATCTTAAGATCTATTAGCGGATAGTTATCAGATCACGTTCTTATGACACACATATGTTCAGATTCATTCAGAATGGATCGCGTCGCAGTCTCGATAATTGTATGGTCAAATAACACCTTGCGATGACCTTGAATGACGTTCTCGTCTAGCTCTATACGATGTGACTTAATAATCTAGCTGTGTGTTTAGAAAAGACGATTATCAACGGACGAGTGCATATAGATTTTACTAGTCTTGGATTCCGAGTTTCCGCGGAACCAAGGACCATTTTTTGGGAGACTTTGCTATATACCTATTAAAGACCAACTAGAAAATGTTTAAATATTTCAGGAGCAATGCAAAAATACGAGAAAAGTTTTTTTGTGAGTTTTTTTAAAATTAACTAGTCCCGGTAAAATAAATATTTCTATAACCAAATTATTAAAAAAAAATAGCGTATCAGTCAATGGTGTGATTAATAGGCAAGTGCAGTTGAAAATACGTCGTTTAATGAAAATATTGGTTTAGACTGCCATTTTATTTATGTATGGACCCGTCTGTCTGCTGCATTTTAATTATAGTCCAAAATATGTTACTTGCATAACAATTGCTTGCACATAATAGAGTCAAGCAAATCTTATCTTAGTCAGATTTCAATCATATAGTCGAGAAATCCTAGCCTTCCATTATAACCCAGTCCTCTTACAAAACAAGACACTATCACATATTCTTTTTCCTCACCAATATTAAATTCGACAGTAATACCTCTCAGCACAAAGTACATAAACATGCGGTTTCTTTACAGCCAGGTCAGTGGCATTCAGTAACCCAAGATGCTGAGGTCGGAACTGTCACATCGATTGAGTTGACAAACTTCTGGGACAAGGAACCTGCTCAAATACACACAGATTTCAGACGTTAAGGATTGAGAAAGTTACCGAAACTTAAAACACAACTGAACTTTTCTGCGTGCTGTTTTACAAATATATTATATTTTTCGTCGTCCTCTATACATACATGTTCTCTTAAAGTTATAAGTACATTAACATTGTACCTTCTACACTAGAAAGGGCAAGGAAAGGGAGAGGGGGAAGGGAATGGAAAGAAGGGAATGGAAAAAATATGGGATATGGCTAAAAACTAAAATACCTTCTGCATGTAAAACAATCCATTGGACTTTAGATCATCAGAATAAGCAATTATAAACCTTTGCTTACAGTAATGATTGATTACTGCGCTTTCTAGGACGTCACAAAGTCTTCATTATCTCTCTGCGAAATCCCAACCTTACGAATTGCATTTCGTCTTTAAAAATCCACTAAAGAAACCTTTATGCCCACAGTTATTATTATGCCATATAACCATTCTTTCTTTCCCAACTTCAACTAAACAAAATTCAACCAGCGTATGACAATCAACCGTTTAGCCGTGTTAACGCGGCAATATGCAAGAATGGGCAGTAACGGCCTAACGTCTGTCGGCGAACAATCGGTTGTAGTTGCCACAGCGTCCCTTCGTTGCGAAATGACGCAAAACTTCACGAACGTGACTTTTTTCTGTGTCACAAGTCTTCGGAAGTCTTCGAAAGCCCTTTGTTTTATAAAGTAATTGAGAGATGATTATCTAATTCGTTCTCTTACCATACCGCAAGGGTACTTTGTAGATTGACTGGAAAACGATCTCTACTTCATTATTAACTTCTGAATTTTCATTAATCTGCTATGTTTTATGCTTAAACTTATGCTTAATTTTAAACTTATCATTTACTTAGCGCCTGTTATTAAGTGCCAGTGTATTATTTTAAACCTTTCTCGAGAATTGCATCTGAATGATGGTAAGAACTGCATCAAATCTATCTTCTAGTTTCTAAGTCTTATCCGCATACTCAGATGCAGATTGACAAATATTTAGAGATGATAAATGCATTTCTGACTTCAATTTTTCTACAGCAATACTTTTCCCTATATCCTTTGTCACTTTCCTTTATTTCTTTGTTTTCTTTGTCTGTAGATCCGCGAATGATATCTTCACGTCAAAAACCAATGCTCTTTAATCTTCGACGCACGTAACCTTCCACAATGCAAGTCATATGTCCCACAACGTGTCTAAACACTAAACAGACCTACACACTCAGCAGATGTGTCTTGTAACACAGTACTTTCAACTGGACATCAATCGTAACATTTTGACATTGATAGCGCCTTTGTGTCGTTGCATTAAGGGCGGTTTTCGTAGTGCAAGTGTTAGCAATGATGTGCGGTTGACGGTACCAGTGAGGCCTTGTGCCCGATGCTAGCCAGCGACTCTTTATTGACTATTATTTGCAAAACCTATGTGTGTACATGTAGTGATGGAGTTCTTGACAAAATTATGGTGGTCGAGACGAAAAATTGACAGTCCATTTTTGGGATGAGCCGCTTATAAGATTCGCGAATTTATAGTACAGATTTATGTTAAAATAAATACTGTCATTCGCTATACGCGAAAACAGAAAAATTGGTCTTTCTTGCCGTCACTTCTCTTCGGTCTTTGAATTAACAATAATTTAAGGACCGCACTTAATATTATGATAAGATTGAAAAGCAGAACAAAACTCGTTAAATTTGTAAAAGACGAAGGAAGGTACGCAGATGCTAATCAGCGTACAATCAGATTCGTAAAAGTGGACTACGGATACCTCGAAAAGTTGTAATAGGGAATAGTGAGAAAACAGACTTTATTTCAAAACAAACTAGGTTATGCACTATGCACGCGGCTTCTTCCACGTGGTGGTCGGAAAATATACCTGAGGAACGTATTACCGGGACTAAAATTACCCTGTGTTAATCCATGGTATACAATGTATTCATTTCGTAATACATTGTTTTCATATAACTATTGGTTTGGCTCAGGAAAGCTTCCAGTCTACATTTCTTTTTCGATATCTTCAACAATCCTCGTCATATTTCAGCCAATTGACACAACTTCATAATTAATTTATACACCTAAATCTTCCTCATCAATCACTCCGTCCATTGGAGAAATCCGATAGTTTTTTTTACTTTATCACGGTCAGACAAACGCAGCGGGTAGACTTTGTTATTTAGTGATGAAGAACTTTAAAATAGCACCTTAACCTTCTTCTTTTGGTGCCTCTCCAATTAACCTGTCGCACGCGCAATTAGCAGACACAATAGAGTTTTATTGTCATTTGCACACATGGGGTGCAATCGTCATTTTAAGAGTTAATGAAGGTTGGCCCTCAAAATACAACCGCAAAGTCAACACGTCGACTCATACGCCTGACAAATATACCATAATATCTCCCACCCCAGCCACTGTAATGATCTTAATATTTATTTTAGTATCGATTGATGCGATGTCTGTGATGAGGTTAGGCGTACGCGCAGTTAAACGCGTCGACATTGCGGTTAAGTCGTAATAGTCCTACTTTGTCACTGTTTGATTTGTTTTTGAGTTAGGAAATCAGTATACAAGTTAAATAAGTTTTTGAACTAACTTAGACCTAAATATTGCCTCGTTGGTCGTGTAGTGGCAAGTGCTACTGCTGAGCATGAGGTCTTGGGTTCGATTACCAGGTCAGGCAGTGTTATTGGGTTTTTCTATCTGGAATTTCTCAGTAGCAGCCCGGAGTCTTGATTTGTTCCCGGTTGAGGGCAATAGAATCGCCTCCTATTACAAACAACTGGGCCGGCAGTGTCGACATAAATACCGATCGCTATACATCTTCAAGAAGCGTCGTTGAGAGGTGAAACAGGTGTCGATTTCTTTCAGGGTTTTTATGACTCTTTAGGAATAGTTAAGCGGAATAGGTTATTAAATATATCTTCGGCTATTCTGTTCAGGAGCACCGCACTCGCACTGGATGTTGGATGAATTGATCGGTCGCTGATGATAAACGGTCAACAGTGTCGTGTTGTTACTTTTGCTACCCAATGTAGATTTAGATGAATAAGGAAAAGGGTGAAAAGTTCTTCATCCTCCATTACAAAGGGAGGATCCTCCGCTCAGACGGGTTCTGTGTCTGGTGGGCTACTGCCGAATTCTCAATCATTTATTGTATTCCACAATGTATTCTGAGGTAGTTACTTAAAATTTAATGGGATTTATAATGGACACGGTCGGGCACAGCAAAATAGCAGAAGTGAAGAAGCTTTAAAACCTTAACTTATTAGTCTTCTTTGGAGCGTTTATACAGAAAGTGGGCATCGTCGCAAAAAGCCTAACCCTCTTAACCATAAGCTGATGTTATTAGGCCGGGCCGTTGTTGTTGGGTTCCTGTATATATTCAGATGCCCGGGAAACTCTGATAGCGTGGTGTAGGATACATCAGTCGTAGTTCGTATGTCGAGATAAAGATGTCGCTTCATAGACTTCAAAACCGTTTTCAGTCAACTGTCAAGGTCCTCCACAGCCCGCATGTCAACCGGGCGCCATGAGCCCATGACACAGTTCCGGACGATTTCCCGCCAACTGCACGCGCACGTTTGCTTTGACACTAGTCTATCGTTAACGTTGATTGTATGATCTATCATCAATGGTGGCTGACTTTTGTTTGTTATAGAAATTGTGACATGTAGGTTGCACATAAGGTACACGTTTCATTTGAAATGAAAAGTTCATCCATTTTTTGTGTAGAGCTTGAACAATTTTTGTATGTTGTTGCAAATAAGTTGAACTAAACATAACGGCGCGCCTGTAATCCCCGAAGGGTTAGGCAGAGGTGTACCTATAGTACACCCACAAGTTGTTAATATTACAAAGTCTCCATCAACTACTTATTTAAAAAAGGTTAAAGGCTTATACCTTTATCTCCATTTATTGTATTGTTAGTATTTCTATCTTTTTAGACAGGTTTGCTAGCCAACACAGCGTAACGCTACGACTTCCGGCCTTTGGCTTCCAATCCAAACCTTGGGATTTTATTCACATAAGAACAGTGGCAAATTCAATCCCATTTCCGCTCCGTCTTGCGAAAATCATTTGACATCTAACCTAACCTTTGCCATCAGGTATAATACGCCATTTATCATACAAATCACTGATATGGAGCTTAACACTTGGGCTACCAAGGTCAATCGGCTCGCAAGACCCTCATTTTGAATGGCTACTAATAAGAATTCTCATAGCCTTCGTAGCTAGTCAATCATGCGCCGACATTGGCCTCTTACAGCGAAGAACAAAAAGACATAAATTAAAATTATCGCATGGAATTTGCTACTTTATTGTTTTAGTCGCAAAGTTAGATTTGCGGTGAGTGTCAAGTTGGTTCTTTATTAAAGATGATTTACTGGTATGGATGTAGCTGAAGTCAGGTCTAGGTGTTAAACCGCGGCATATTTTTTTATCACTAGCCTAGTTTAAACTATAACAAAAACCAAAGAAACATTGGATAGATTGTGAGAAAGTTGATATGCTAGAAAGGAGGTGAATACTGAAATGACGACTAAAAGAGATGTATGGAAGAACACTAATAAATTGGGGTAAGGCAGGGAAATGTTGGGTAGCTTAATGCAGCATAAGGACTTATACCCGATGCAAAGACGTATATTAAACAAAAGCAAAACATAAAGTCTATCCGGACGGTGCGAGGCATGTGCTTCGAATAATAAGCCACGTAGGTGATGCATGTTTCAGGCTGAGGCACTGATGATGATGGTGATGTCCTCGCACTGTCTGGACGCCCCTTTTTAGGGAGGTCACTGGCGAAAATCTTAAAATCATCTTGAAAATCAGAAAATCTTTAACTGGATGGTAAAACTACTATTATGGAAAAAATTGCGTCTGCCTCCCTAATTATTACGTCAACTTATTTTGGCTTTTACAAGGTCAAGTGACACTCATTAAGGCTACTTTCTAATCCCCTTGTATTTTCATTCCATTTTCACGAATCATCTGTCAATGCTGTAACTAAACCTCTTCAATGGAGTCAGCTTCCGTCATCTCCGACATGCATGCTCGACCGATAATGACCTCTATTACGAACGAATTTAAGTAAAAAATGTGTTACATGCACACCATTCGTTACATAACATTCTAAAATGTCCACTTTATTTGAATTTCAACTTTATTCCAGCATCACAAATTCCAAAATCCTTTTACAACTAGTTAGACTCTATCATTAAACAAAATTGAACTTTATTTATCCATGAACAAAGTCCTTTGTCATGTGCATGAAGTGTCTATGGTTGCAGGGATTTCTGCAAAGAAAATTAAACTTAATGACGTTACAAATAAGGTTGTATGTTATAGTCGTATGGTGGGGAGGTCTTATGCGCACGCGACTCGTTCCGGCTGTGATTGCGTTTATGAAGGACGTTCAGTCATGTGAAATTGATTCTACTCGATTACTGATGTTTGAAGATATTGTTGTTCAGTTATCTCTTTGGTAGGATCATTTAAATTGTCATTTTTATGTCAAAGGGATTTTTTTAAAGTACCTACCAGGTTTAAAATTAGGAAATTTTCAAAATTGACTTATCCGAGAAGTGGCCTACAGTTAGGAGATTTAAACTTAATATTCATGCCGTTATCCGTCTTTCTACCAAACCTGAATATTTTGTAAATCTAGAAATTTAATTTTACCCAATTATTTCCTTCTTTGGCCATATATACTCGTAGGTACTTGCTTATAATATTCACATCTTCGGAGAGTACCTACAGAAAAATCGTAAGGAAATCAACAGATTCATAAATTTTTGATTGATGCCAAGTACAGCAGGTCAACCTACCCGAAACTGTCAAATTTTCGCAATCTACTTTGAACCTTATAATTTAGTGATAAAGTTGAAAATCTATTAAAGAAATTTGACAGACTGTAGTAGGATGTGCTGGCGTCTGTACAATGCTTAATTTGACATAAATTCTTGGAAGGATCCTTTGAGTACCTTATAACTAAAGAACCATTCACTATTCTTGTACCTAGAAATATCAAAATGGGTTATTAAACAAATGGGTATTACTCAATACTCAATACTTTATTTGCATTCCACATGTTGTCTTAGGTGGTAGACTTAAAATTAGATCATAACATGGACCCTGTCGGGCACAGCAAAAACAAGTGAGTTAGGAGAGAGGAAGCATAATCATTGATAATGTTATAATATTATTAAAAATTAATTATGAAATTGCTATTTAATTTATAAATTTGCTATTTACAATAATAATAATATGATTGGATATTTATTGAACAGTGTAGTAATAATATGGCGTTTAGCTACTAGGTATTAAATAAATAAATAATAATTGTATGTCAATTGTATGTCATTGTATGTCATTGTATGTCATAGAATTTATTTGAAATTTTAATTAATGATTAAACTGATTAATAACGTTTGGAACAATTTTCAGGCTATCACAGGCCTTTGCTGGATGGTCTTACCTTACTAAGGGGTATCGTATCTGGATAATACGATAACTGGGTTGTAGAGGTCAGATAGGCATTCGCACCATGTAAAATCCAGTCCGGTTGGACTGGAAGCCGACCCCAACATAGTTGGTAAAAGGCTTGGTAGATGATCACAGACCTTTGCTGGATAAAAGCATATCTAAGATAGGAGAATAATTTGTTAGTAGTTGAGCATCGTAGAGGTATGAACGAAAACGAAGAAAAACGAGTATGTAAGGATCTTAAGTAGCAAAGAAAGACAGTACACAATCATAGGAACATAAAAAACACGAAATAAAACAGAAACAGATACCAAACGAGGCTATAACGCTCATATCTCAGTATTTTGCTGCGACATTTAAAAATAAGTGTAGCGGGTGGCGTTCTGTGGTTTCTGCCTACCCCTCTTGGAGAAAGGCGTTAGTTTATTTATGTATGTTTGTAGGTAGTTGAGCACCCTGTAAAATCATACGGGGAAATACTACATTAGCATAGTTGGGTTCCGGATTGAAGGACCAATAACCTCTGTGGCGCTGAAGTTACAAAGCACATGAGAAATAGTAGATTTTAATACTAGTGCACAAAACGAACCATTTTTATCCGAGACTTTTAGCAGCCCGAGACGAAGGCGAGGGCTGATAGTAATGTAGAGGATAAGATGGTTTTGTGGACGAGTTATAAACTCTGCTTTTTACTTCGATTGCGAGGAAATAAAACAGCAGTGCTATTCTGTAACCATCTCACCGTGAAAACTTCGGTGAAGTGAGCGAGGAGTGAGCTGTCAATTGTGTCAATTCCAAGCAAAACCAAACTCACTTCACCTAAGTTTTCACGGTGAGATTTTTACAGAATCGACCGGCAGTAGTATAACAGAACATTTCTTTAATTACAATTCAAAGTAAAATTAGTACAGTTTTGAATACTGAAGGAAATTGTTTTTATGTCTTTAAAAACACATAAGGCAAATAAATTAAAGTAAATATTATAAAATAACAAATTATATCTATGAACTTCTTATTGTGTTTGACTGTATGGCTCATTTTCTTTGCCTTAATATAGATACGTTAATGCACTTGTGCACAAAATTCGATTCTGTGCAGCCTATATACTGCACAAATAAGCACTTTCAGAGCATGACAAGTGAAAAATCTATTTATTTTAATAGATTGGAATATTGGATGCGCATTTTATGAGTAATGTGCATTGATTACAAATTAACTAAATCTTTACAATATCCTCTTCAGATTATAAGTCCGACAAACGCATTTAAAACGCTGCCGCCACGACTACTTGGAAACACGAAGCATAATTAGTCTATAATGTTACCACTGCGGGGAAACAGGCCTCTTCTAAGAGAGAGGGAGTGGGCCGTAATCCACCCCGCGGGCCCAGTGCGGGTGGAACACGATGACAGTAATTTATACAGTTAAACGCTCGACGTACTATGTAGCCAGTTGTCTGGTGTCTACAATAGACATACAACAGTCACCGCCCCGTCATAATTCACTGTATACTTAACAATGACTACAGTTAAGAGAGATTAGAGAAAACTCCACAACTGCAGAAAGAAAAAATGAATTTGTAGAAGGTGCAAACATATTTGCGGTTTGCGGGGATGGAACTTGCAACTCATAACGTAGGAAGCTAAGCGACGATCACCAATGCTAGGGAGATCATCCAAGTTTACGAAATTGTTAACATTGGTCCAGTACTCCAGTACCGTATACATATAGCTATAGAAGGAAAAGTAGGAAAGTCTCACCTTGACTGTTGTTAGGATAGTACACCATGTCCATAACATCTTATGGTTTTGTCGTTTCCGAATATTAGCCGTGAATATCCAGATAGTCGCAAATAGACAGGCGGTTGTGGTAGGACTCTTTGTTTTGAACTGATTGTTCTTGTTTAACTTGCTCAGAGATACTTCTGAATTGATGCGTACAGCTACAACTAACAATGATAAGACAAGTTAAAATGTTCACAGCCAAAGTTTACAAAGTGTCAAATCGAACCTCTATTGTCTGTATCTAGTAGTTTTAATTGGACGTATATTAGTCTAGCCACAACACTTACAGGTGAACATGTTTTCAAAACAGCCCGTACTGAGCTCCGCCAGTCGTTGCATACTGCCAGCCATTGTTCGTCGTCGAACGTATTTGAAAAATAACGATGTTCTATTTTATAATTCGAATTTTAGTAACGGTCGCGTTCGGTTTATGAATATTATTGTTTTATTTTCGTGTTGCATTTGGACGAGTGATGATGTGTGTTTAGTGCGTAGTGCCGGAAATTGTTTCATTTTAATACAGAAGTCTATGTTTAATTTTATATGGTTCACCACATAATATTTCATGACTATCTTAAACTGTATCTTCAGTGATTTCCACATTTCTTTCTTATATAAAAACTGAAACTGTTGCGAGTCAACTTTTCATACTCAGTAATCGAAGCAAATGCGAAAAAATAAAACGATCGTTGCCTGCAAGTGTAAACCTTATCGAACTTAATTCATGACCGTTTAAAACGTCATTGGTGATCAAAAAGCGTACTACCGTGTTTGCAATAAAAGTAAATAATTACGAACTATGCAGAGCGGAAAATAACCAAATATTGAACATGGCTATGAGAATTGTATTGTCTCGCGTCCGCTTGGATACCGCTGCCGTTGAATATGGTCTGCTTTAAAATATGCAGCTCAGAAGTTGCATCTTTCCTTGACATTGGTCTTGCTTATTACTAATTATTGTTACAGCAATATCATTATTTCTATCAACAACAATATGTTCTGTCTTTCATATTCTACTAGAGTTTAATTTCCTTTTAGTTGTTTCATTGCTTCCGATTTTCTTACCATATCCAGTCTACCTCTACTGCATTTTTCCATCGTCAACTCAGTATGTAGAAGTCCTATACCTTTTCAGGCATCTACTGCCCTTTCTCCTAATGTTGACTTTTAACCAGTTTGTTCTATCAGGTGAACCATGTCAAACAATAATTTGATTAGTTAAACACGACGATGGTAAGAATGGTGGAAAAATGAGAAGACACATACTAGTAGTGGTCTTGCAGTTTATATTCATCGCTCACTCTGCTTTCATAGCCTATGTGGGTATTGATGATGTTCAAGTGAGTATTTTATTAGATATTTTGATAGTTGAATTTTTTTTATTAGATAGAAGTACAATCTGTTGTACCTTGTGGAGGTTGCTCCATGTAAAATCCTGGTTTTCTGCTGCATCCTGTTACACTGGAAGCCGACGATGATAACTTTTTGGAGCTATTTTAAAAAAGTGGAAAAGTGGCGATATATCTGGGGATTTAAAGAGATCGGTCCAAATGTTGCACCTTCGGAGTTGATTGGTTTGGCATTCGCTATATTGGTCACTCTTTCTCGCTTTTGTTATTTTCATAGCCAGCATTTACAAAAGCCTATGCATGCAGACTGCTATTGTGTACGGTTGCAGAAAAGTCCAATTCAAAGTACCTATTTTATTTCACATAAACCTACATGGGCACTTACAATGTTTCCAAATTACAGTGTTAATAGGTATGGGATTTGGGGACTGCGGATCATAAAAAAATATATCGCTGCGGATAATATTGCTCTTTTCATCTTGTTATTATTAATATTGTTATACTGCTATAGACCAAGGTATGTCTATAGCAGTATAGTAATATTAATAACTAAAGTGTCTAATGCTGCTTCCAGGTTTAAATAACCCCAATGCTTAGTATTCAAAGGCTCTAGAAATATCTTAAGACCGAGATCTCATTCTCTTGATCGTTATGCATAAGTCCATACTTGGAGTGAGTAGATTTACCTTCTTTCTGAATTGAATGTTTATTCAACTGTCATTATGTGAGTTCGCCCATAATCTCGATCCCTTATTTACTTCTAAACTAAGTTTACGGTTGGAGTTGACGTTTTGCTTTTGAACCAATTTCTACATATAATTATTGTAGTATTTTGTTTTATCTCATCAACAAAACTCTAGGAAAACGTCCCATTATTATTCCCATACCTTTTCAAAGCTTTCTCTCTGACTAAACCGCCTTATCTGTTCAACATATTATTTCTCAAAAGTCTCCACTTTCTTGGCAGTTTAGCACCGAGTCAAATCGTCGTACAGTTGACAATACTCCTTACGTAAGTCTAAGTCGGACAATTATGGAAGTTTGAGAAGACGGCGGGAACTCGGTCAAGGCAGTGCCAGTGATGCGCAATCTCCATTATTATAGGAATTATTTAGCATTTTTACTTGTTCTAGGCGCCTTGGGTTCCATTGAAGAATCTGGGAGTGAAATTATATGGTTTTTCGTCGGTTATGTTAAAGTTTCCTTGCTTCGTTGTAAGTTTGATGGGTAAGAGGAAATTGCTATTTTTATAAAATGCTGACTTGCCAGCGGCTTCTCCCGCGTGATATCTTTATAAATTATAGCCTATGTTACTAGTGACAATATAGCATTCTACTGGCGAAAGATTTTTTTTTAATCGGTCCAGTAGTTTTTGAATCTATTCATTACTTACAAACAAAAATACAAATATTTTCTCTTTATAGTGATGAACATCGCATCGAAATCCGTTGCGTAGTTTAGAAGAACAATGCGGTCACACAGACAGACACGTTAAGCGACCTACTACAATCTGTCAAATTTCTTTATTTATTATTATTTATTTATTTAACAGTTTATGTACACACATATAAAAAGACAACAAAAAAAAAGGAACAGAAAAATACGTACAAAGGTGATGCTTATTTCTAAAGAAATCTCTTCCAGCATATCTGCGATAGGAAAGTAGATAAAAAGAGATGTAGACAACGTGTGTAAGAGTAGAAGAGAAAATAAAATACATAAAATAAAAACATATTTAACTATTCACTCATTTAAAAATAAACATACAATATTAAAATATACTTACATACATACCTACTTCTAAGATAAATATCACTAAAATGTTTATATACTAATATTTATAATGTAGTATATAATATAATATTAAATACAAAATATGCAACTAAGACGAAGTGGAATGACAGTGTTCCTTCACTCTTCTTCTTCTTCTTTAATAGATTTTAAACTTTATTACTAAAGCATAAGGTTCAAAGTTGATTTGGAAAATATGACAGTTTCGGGTAGGTTGATGTGCTGGCGTCTGTACAGAAGAAGTAGTGTCTTGTCCGCGCAAAGTAATCACTATTTCACATTTATAGTTCAGTCTTGGTGCGATTGGGACTAATTGAATCGAAGATAGAAGTGAGCGAGTATGTATTGATCCTACCCCCGCGTCTACACGATCGCTTGAACTTTTCGTTCGGTGAACACAACACTTGGACCTGGACGCGCCGACAGAGGGCGCTTTTCGGTTAACCCGAACAAAAAGTGACATATGCACGCGACCGATCGCGTATCCGCGCGACGATAGAACGCCGCCTCCAATGCAACCAAAGTGCGGTTTTTTCTGGACATGGAATTGACATTGCCTCTGAGGACCATTTCGGTTTTGGGTACCCATAGTAGGAAAACTGTCCATCTTTCAGATGTTTGTAGAAAATACCTTATTTTCAAGTCCTGACTGACCAAGAGAGTTTTCTATCTTAATGTTGAAGGGTTTATAAAGTTAAGAAACGTTTAAATATAAAAAATATAGCTAAGCAGACATTAACAACGCATAAATATAAATCCCTAAATGGAAAATGTTACCTCTCAACAGAACCCTGAAACAAACACTAGTGCAGCATTTCCTGATACGTACCGAGTCCTAGGTTCAGTGTCCGGTTGGTACAATGGCACATAAATGCTTTATAACCGTAGTAAAACCGAGTGATATCGGTATACGCGGAAGTACTAACAAAAGGGCTAAAGCGCTAAACTAAAACTATTGAGAAATGGCTTTTTTGAAATCGACGGTTTTCTTAAAGGGTCATGGACCTTATATTTTTAAGTGTTGGACGGAGGACTTGTTGCAAGTTTAGTTCTGAAAGTTAAGATTTTATTAAACTTGCAGATAGTCGGCTTGCTAGAAGATTTTTTATAGAGTGAGGCTCAAAAAGACAAAGACAAATAAATTAATTCGAAGCATCTGGTTACATGGTTGCTAGGTAAGAGATAGTGAGGTGAACTGGACTCCTGTGATGAAAAGGACTGCGTTAGGCAAGTGGCAGTAGATAGGGAAATGTGGAAGGAGAGAAAGGAGACCTTTGCACTGCTGTGGGACAAAGGCAAAAATAAATAAATAAGGCAATTATAGCAGTCAATCGGGACAGTCATAATACTTGCTATAAGTTGATTCAGCTCTTCACAGCAGAGTTAACAAAACAAATGGTATTGCCTAATAAGAGACCTAAGATTAACCTTCTAAGGACAGGCATTTGCCGAAATGAATAACACATACCCGGGATTTCCTGTGGAGTCATACATAGCAGACTTGGCACAAATACCTGTGGCTAATGCAAACATTTGCCGTGATAGGACACAAGATATGAATTTTCTTCAAAAAGAGAGAAAATAAAGACTATTATTACAAAAGGTGTTTAATAAGTTAATTCGTTTTAATGGAAAGGAGAGGACACTTGAAAGTTCAATGATAATATAGTTTAATTACTTTCGTCAAGTGAATGGTAGTAAAAAGCCAGAAAGTCTGGCAACCAGTCTACTAAGGAGTACTGTGTTATCCAGTTACTGTGTCGAGGTCAGATAGGCAGTAGCTCCATGTGAAATACTGGTATTCAGCTGCATCGGGTTAGACTGGAAGCTGACCTCCACATAGTTGAGAAAAGACGAGGCAGATGATGAGAGGATAGTGGTCGCATACACCTTAAATGGCAAAAGGTCGAATCTTAGTTTCATTTTGGTTGCATAGTTGTCTTTGTTGGTATGGTCTAGGGATTAAGATAATATAATTATCAGTGCGTTATCAAGGCGGTCTTAAGCGAGAGCAGATGACGCTTAAGAAGTTGGCAATCGTTTGTAGGGCATGGGTTTTGAAGAATTCTTTAGAAATGCAACTATATGTTCTTGGTTTAGGATTAAACGATGATGTTATTATAACGTCACAATGAGGGTGTAAGTTCGAAGAGAAAAAAAGAAAAGAAAGAAAGAAAATATGTTTATTTTGCAAATACAAAAGTAGTAGAAAGATAAACATACAAAAGTAGCCAAAAACCTCGTATTTAACCAACAAAAAACGTTTGGAAGTGTTGTTCATTGGTTGAGAAACAGGCTCTTTGCCAATAACCACATATGTATTCCCTCTTAACCTCATTTGAATTCTGTCGCAGGCGATGGTATTTAATAAAGATTGGTTGTAATAATATTTGTTTTTATATAGCTAGCTGACCGGCAGACGTTCCGTCCAAATTCTAGAAAAAATGTGTTTCAGTTTTTCCCGATATATTTTTTCGGGCAGCTTATCGAATTTTTCCTTTCGTAAAAACCTAATTCGGGCCATTACGAACATTTTATTCATTTAAAAAATTCGTTCCAGTTTTCAAGTAATGCGGTTACCAACCAACAGCATCCCAGTTTTATTATATAGGTAGATAAATAGATTGATTTACTTCTACATCCTATTGCTATTGCATATAAGTCAGAGTATACAAATGCAATAAGTATATAATTAAATATGAATCACTGTCAAGTCTTCGTTGCAGTATTATGTATGGCATTAATTATTATCCAACCTCAACATTATATTGCTACGAGTAAAAACCTCGAACGATTTACTTGTGGATTTATCGATAGCACGTTGGCTCGTCCTAAGCTTTTCATGAAACTGACAAATATAGTAATTAAATGGTCTTTGTTATCTGGAAGGACCAAACACCAGTTGTTTCTCCACATACTCGTATAACTCTCTCTTTATCACAAAGACGTAGAACGGTTACTATAGTATTTCTGTCACCAAAAGTGGTTTGTTATCTGTTTTCACGCACCACTTAGTAAATGGGGGCTACCTGCGATACTGATGCGAGTACGTGTGAACGTTATTGGCTTTTGTGTTTTTAGTGCTGTTTAGATGTTTGGTTGAAATAGCATTTTCGTCGTGTCTTTGATAGATATGTGAATTTCGTTAAACTTCAAGTTTGTCTGCAGTTAGAGGTGCTTACAATATTATTTGTGTATTGGTGCCGATTCTGTTGTTCACAAACTAAACTAAATTTAAGTTCAGTGCATCTTTTTCTTTCTATTTCATTAAGAAAAGGACAGAAGATACATTTTAGTTTAGTCCTGTCAAATTGATCAGCGCCTGACGTAAATTGACGTAATTTTAGTGGGCAAGTTTTTAATCATGTCAAAACTTGTATGGATTAGTGTCAGGGGCTGATTAATTTGACAGGACTAAACTAAAATGTATCTTCTGTCCTTTTCTTAATGAAATAGAAAGAAAAAGATGCACTGAACTTAAATATAGTTTAGTTTGTGAACAACAGATTCGCACCATTGTCTACATGTGTCGCTGGAGTGCAAGATAATCGGATACCAATTGATTGTAAGGATGAATTTAAGTCTTAAGCGAATATGAAAATCTATGTGATGGAAAATCCCAATTACACTTTTCAAATGTGGGATCTGGCAATAAATTGAAAAATATAGGTGCTACGAGTCAAGTAGGTTTCGGTTTGTTTTAACTGCATTGATATTTTATTCTGTTGCAGTAAGTATAAGTAGTGAAAATTTTATTTTATGTAATGGTTTTGCCTCAATTAAATGAATTTTATTTATAATTTATTTATTTGAATGACGATAATGTTATTGAAGATTTGCTTTTTCTACCAAAGACATATTGAAAAACTACTCTACTCCATCTGAATCACTTAAAGCTACAACTTAGTACAAAAGTACCAACACCTACGATTACCACATCTGTGCCGCATTACTAATACCCTCAGCACCAACTAAGCCAACACACGATGACTTATGTCCTCAAGTACACACAACGACATAACAAGCTATAAGTTTCCAGTATAAGCTGACCTCTCATAGTACGGAAAGTCTATAGTAGATATAGCAAGTAAAAGATAGGACATATTTTTAAGGGTGTGTAGTAATCATGAAAGTGAAGTACTTACTATGGGACCAACTCAAAAATATCACGTTTTTTAGTATTGTAGGTACTTTCGCATGGACTCGCTGTTTTCTTTTTTCATTTTTCAGATTCGGCCTGATTCTAAAACTCAAAACTTAATTTCAATTAACATTAACAGGCCATTTTTGAATTGTCAAGCGGTCGGTCAGTCAGAAAGATGAAGCTGGTTGTGCATTCCAAAGCGTTGTAGGTTCCTATGGAGAAGAACGGGCAAGAAAGTCTACTTTAAGTATGTCCCTGCTTTTACCTGCCATACTGTACACAATTCTAGGTCAGCTTATACTGGACATGTATAGCTTTATATGTCCTCAACTGTATAGCGTCTGACTCAGACCAGCCATAAAACGGGCAGATAACGATATCGTGTGTTTGAACAGACGTACCCGCATACTTGTGTGTGTACAATTGGTCTCGGGACGATTCAGTCGATGTAGCTGTGAATTTTTGTTGAAATACTGTGAAATTAAAATGAGAATTTGCTGTTAGGTTTCATTTTGGTGCTAGTGGATATATTGGCTGTAGTTTTACTCGTCGCAGTCTTACAGATGTAGGTATATGTTAAATAAGTGTTCGTGTGTTTTTCCTTCTAAACGTTTGGCATATTTAGCAGCGTAGTTATCTTCAGTGCAAATATTATAATACTTTCTCTGGCGATCTTTCAAATTGTGTTTCAAAAACATCATTTTTTTTCGTTGAAATCCGGTCCAGGTCGTTAACCCATCCGAAAAAAGCAAACACGAAATTCTTATCAGTAACTGTGTCTAGAGAATAATTTGTGAATATTTCGTGCAGTAATAATATTTTAATGTTACTTTTCTTTCTTTACAGAAGCTCAGCAAAAAAAATGGCATCAAAGAAGAGGAGTCTAGTTGGTATTGGGACCCGCCGTCCCAGACGTCGAAACCGTTGGATGATGACACCGACAACCACTACAGAATACAGATACGAGATCTACAGGATGAGCTTACCACCCTGAAAGAGAGAAGCACCACTGACGTGAGACCTGATGAAGAACTGGTCAGACTAAGAGAAGCAAACAAACATCTCTCCTCAAACTTAGAAGATCTAGATAGTCAACATCAACAGGCTATGGAAAGACTTCTCGCACTAAAAAAAGAGCTACAATCCAATTTCGAAGTCTTAAAACAAGAGCACGAGGATCTCAAAACTACAAATGAAGAATATGCAAACGAAATCAGAAAGTTGTTATCTAAAATCGGAGAGAGGGATAAAGAATTAGAAGATGTGAAGGGGACTAAGGCTGACTATGATACTCTGTTTCATAAATATCAAAATCTAGAGAGGATACACAGTTTGCTAAGAGAGAACGCTGAAAAATTCCAAGAAGAAAATCAAGATTTACATGAAGAAGTTTTCAAGCTGCAAGAAGAGGTGACAAAGTTGGGGCATGAATTAGAAGTAGCACACAAACACGCAGAGATGTCAGATATGGTTCCTAGAGATACATACGAAGAACTTCTTAAGGAAGTCAATGAACTGAAAGATAGAAGAAATTCAAATCAAATCCATCTCGACGAAGTAAATATCGACGATAATGCTAAAGGTGTCATTGAAACCCTCAAACGTGATATTAATGAGCTTAAACATAAACTATCTCAAAAAGAAAGTAACTGTCAAGAAAGTGTAGATAATAAAGCAATAAAACCCGAAAAGGTTATGCAATTGTACAATAAATACGTCAACTTTGAACTTCCCATTGATTACGTCGGCGAGATACCATCAGCTGGAGACAACATAGTTCTTTTCAAATTAGAGAGTGTTTTCAAAACAGTGCATTCATTTAAAAAAGAAATTGACATGCTAGACCATAAGCTATCGGAGAAAAACCTCAACGCCAACCATCTGCAAACACAAATAGATGATCTGACCACAGAGAACGATTTCTTAACTACTGATATCCAACATCTCGAGAGAGAACTAAGTGAGATGAAAAAGAATAATGATTTCCTCATATCTGAAATAGCAGCTTTAAAAAATACGTCCAAGTTAGAGCCCATTATTGAAACACATGAAGATAACTTAGCAAAATTAGAGACAGAGCTGGCTGACTCTAATAAAATGAATAAACTATTTGAATCAGAAATCAAGAGGGTCCTAAAGGAACTAGATGAAGTAAGGACGGAAAAGATTTCCCTTCGTAACAGCTTGAATGACATAAAACAGAAACACTCAACGATGTTGGACGAATTCGAAATGTTAAGAAATCAAAGTTCTGCAGTTGCAGAACTAGAACATACTGTCAATAGCAAAGATCAAGAAAAACTTAAAAGGACAGCCGATGAAATAGATGACTTAAAGAAGCGTTTAAACTCTTCTCACTCTAAAAACGAGCAGCTTTCTATAGATATACACATATTAGAAAATGATAAAGTGTTACTAACTAAAAAAGTGGATGATCTTAAGGTAACATTAGATGAGAAGTGTTATGCGCATAAAGAATTGGAAAGTTTAAAATCAGCCTTAGATCATAAGCTGCAAGACTTTGAAACTAAACTGGACGAAGTCATAAAACATAAGCATGATATAGAAAGCGACAAACACAGTTTACAAGAAAGAGTTAATTTACTTCAAGAACAATTAACTACTGTTAGTACCTCTAGAACGAAACTAGAAAATGTGACTACAGAAAACACTGTAATAGCTGAAAAAATGCATGAGATGTCAGTAGCAAATGAGACTCTTTCAGACACCATAAATACACTAAAAGCGGCGATAGCCGAGCTACAGCGCAAAGAACAAGAGCTTTTGACAGAAAACAGTCATCTTAAAGAAGATATGAAGACTGAAAAAGAAATAAAAGCACTGGAAGATACCATCGAAGAGTTAAAGTCAAAAGCAATTCGTCAAGAACTACTTAGCAATGAACAAGTCACAAGCCTTAAAGCTGAAGTTGAGAAACTGACCGAAAAGAAACTACAACTGGAAACTGAATTATCTTCCACTGATAGCAAAATCTTGCACGTTGAAGAAGAATTTGACAAGTTAGTATCAGACCTTAATGAAAAAGATACTTTGATTGATAGTCTTAACAACACAGTTCAACATAATAACATTACAATACAAAAATTAAATGAAAATGTAGCAGATCTGGAAAAATCTGTTACCATTAAAAATGATGAAATTAATGTGCTCAGAGACATAAGTTCTAAATCAAATCAAAGTGAGGAAGAATTGAATAGGCTTCATAATGAAAAAGAAGACCTAAGTAAACAGATTTACTCTTTAACCGATGAAATTAATTCAAAGAACACTGAGATATCAACACTTACGGGGCGATTAGTAGAATTAGAAAAAGCACGAGATGAATATAAAACAGCAAAAGGTGACAAAGAAAAAGAAATAAAAGAACTGAGTCAGTCAATAGTTGAATTAACCGATAAATTAAAGACTACGGAGAACATAACGCATCTTAACGATGATTATGTCAAATTAATACAAGATAAAGAAGCAATAGAGGCTGAGCTAGCTGAACTAAAATATTACATAACTTCAAAAGAAAATTATATTGAGGAACTGAAAGAATCACACGCGAGTGTTGAGAAGATGGCCACAGAATACAAATCAATCATAGATAACGCGATGGTTGAAAAAACAGAACTCATAAACTTAATAAACCTGAAACACAATGAAAGCACACAATATCATAATGAAATACAGAGGCTAAACCACGTCATCTTGGAACATACAAACGAATATAAGAAAGTTATTGAAGAAAAAGATAATCTGATCCAAAGTTCTGCTATTATTTGTACAAATTGTGAGAATTTAAGGGTTACTCTCAAAGAAAAAGATGGTATTATAGTATCTTTGAACCAGAATATAACAGAATTTGAAAGGGCGAAGTTTGAATTATTAAGTACTAACGAATCTGTGAAGAATTTGACAGAGAGGTGTGAAAATTTGGAAAAGAATTTGGCGGTTCAGATGGAAACAGTAAAAAAAATTACAGCAGAAAACTTACAGGTAAATAACTAAAATAATTAGATAATAAACTTGCTATTTAAACCTTATAATAATAAAAAATATATTTACTGTCTCGTCGGTTTGCTCGCAAGTGCGACAGCTGAGAGGTCTTGGGTTTAATCCCCAAGCCGTACAAAGTAGTAGTGCTATTGGGTGTTTCCATCAGAAACGTTTCAGTACTAGCCTGGAGTCAGGATTTATGCCTGGTTCATGGCAATAGGAACTCTATTACATGGAACTTAAACATTACTGGCAAAATGTTGTTGTTGTACTATACCTCTGCATTTTGAGAAATACAGGTGTGATGTTAAAGATACTGCAATTCCCGAGCGCATGTCTTGTGACTCTTAAGTCATTGTGATAAGATATAAATTGAAATGATTGATTCGCGCTGTAAACAAGGTGGGAGTTAGTTCCGATTTTGGGACCGCCCCAAAAGAACTTTGTAGCGCTTAAAAACTATTTTCACGTTTCAGTTGTCGGATCAAGAACAGAACTCTGTAAAAGAGTTGGAACGTCTGCGGCGCCATCTGGTGGAAACAGAAGAGAACTACACTCAGGAGCTGATGGCTTCGGAGCAAAAGCTAACGGAGTGCCAGACGAGGCTGCATCAAGTGGAGGAACGGGCTAAACAGACTAGCACTGTTTATACTAGCAACAGGTAATTAGGAATCAGAAAGTCATGGAACTATACTTCCTGTATATCTCCATCTCTTTCTCACACTAAAGTAATATTAAAATAATACTGCTATAAAATGTGGTGGTTGGCCCCCTGGTATTTTCAATATTTCAAATAAACCCTTGGCAAAAGGAAACCGTTGTTGAACACGATTGTAGCTTTGATGTTATTGATCGCTACAACGAGGACAAGTAATTAATTTTATATAAGCCGAAAAGGCAAATTATTACATGAGAATGCTACTGAACGTGTCAGGTTGTTGTTGTCAATTCAGGTAGCAATTTCATCGTAGCGAAAATCAATCAAAAATGAAAAATTAGACATAAATTAGAGACTTTTTGACAGATGAGACAGATTAGATGCAGAGTACTTAAACATGAAAATAACCCCTCTGCACGCGTAGTAGGGTTTTGCCGACGGAAGAATAGACAAAATGACAGATTCACAATCACAATCTGTCAATTTGTCTATTCTTCCGTCGACAAAACCCGTTTCTATTGTGTTTATGCTACGCGTGCTGGTGCAGTTTCAGTTACATTTGGAGGAAGAAAATATAGAGGTGTAGAGTACACAGCCGTTAATGAGCTTTAGAAATAGACTGTAATACAATATACAGCTATCGGGTCAAATAAAATTAGTTAGAGAAACTCAGCAGACGTGACGGGCATCGTTAACAAAAAAAATAAAAATAAAAAATTTGGGGGCAACGACCTCCGGTAGTGTAGTTGAGAAAATCAGTTTATTTTATTTGATCGTATTTAGTTATCGATAACCATTATTTACATTTGTGAAAACTGCACTAAAATAATCCTACGCTACGTACCGTTCTCTTACCCAAAAATAAACTCATTAAATAATTGTGTTTTTTTTAGCATGTTTAGATATCCGTCGGTATATATCGGTACCCATTACGGCTGCGGAGTTTTGATAACTACTTTAAATTGACCCGGTAGACTGACAGAGGCGACGCTCTACAAAATCGAACTTTTTCTAAAACTAGATGTAATATTTGGTTTAACTGAATTAAAAGTTGTGGTAGTGGTAAGAAGTGGGGGGGGGGGGGGATGTGCAAGTGTAGGGAACTTGTATAGTCCTTTTATAAGCAAAAAACTCATAGTTCCATCATCATTTTCAGCATCCGAGCGAATCAGGAAGTAGAAACCTACCGCAATCAAATCAAACTGCTAGAGAAACAACGCGACGACGTTCAAGCGAAGCTAGGCGAAGCAGAGGACGCTCGAGAGAGGAGTGAAGCTGCGCTGACCAACCTGCAGGTTGTGTTGGAGCAGTTCCAATTAGGTGAGTTTCTTAATAAAAATGAGTCCATAACATGTCTTGCACGTCTATCGTCATTAATTGACATTGACAGCTCCTTTTTCCGTGGGAATAAGGTTGGTTTTTGTAGTTAAAGTGTAACTATTGACGTGAAAGACGTCGATGACGACGTGATTGACCGTAAAAGTTCATCCGTGGTACAACTTCTGAGTTGGCTGATCAATGTGATGATCGAATGGAATCTACGCCATGCCTGTGACCATGTTCATAAATATCAACTTTGTGAAGATTTTTTGTTTGTTTGTAGTTTGTGTTTCTTTATCGTCCATAGACAATTTATTCACTTGACTTACTTCTTGGCTATCACAAAAATATTTATTTTGCATAAAAGTACTTTCTTTGTAGTATGTATTTGATTTTATTCATTTTTAGGTAGTGACAGTCCATCCACAAGTAGATACTTAAATGTTTTTTTTTTTTTTTTTTTAATTTGTGTCACAATCCTATTAAAAAGTTAATACTTCTTTAACTTATTAAAATACCAAAAAAAAAAATCCCCAGACAAAGAACGCGACACTCACGCCGCGACGGAAAAAATCAGAAATAAAATTGAAGAACTCAAACGCGAGAACCATGGTCTTCAAATAGAGATCTCAAAACTCAACACCAAGCTCGAAGAGTCCTTAGCTGGTCTCCAAGCGGCTTCCAGACTTGGTGATCAGGTGGAGACCAAGAGAGCTGAGATCAATGACCTGAAGGAACAAGGTATGTTAGGTTCTGAAGGGTACATGAGAGGGGTGACGTGTTTGGATTGTTGAAATGCATTATTGATGTCCATATTATTGAATTTGTCAAAGTCGAGAGTATTTATATATATTCAATCATTACAGGCACTTTTGTATTGTCAAAGAGCTGACTGGCTGAGTTGCTTGGCTGTTCCATAGTTTTTGAGTGATAACTTTAGTGGTTGTCAATTTTATTGTCAAATACTCGTAGATGATGGTGGTTTTTATTTTGATTAACCAATCACAATAAACATGAGATTGAACAGCAGGGTTTCTTCATCGGGCAAAAGCCTGAAACCGAGGATTAAATAACAAAATAGATAGATACAGAAGGTCAGCTCCATACAACGAGCTAAAACGCACGTACACATGCACACGCTTCACGTACAGCGTGTGCAAGCGCATTCGCGACCGGCATTTGTTTAAGATTGCCGTACGTACAAGTCTATGTGTGCGTGAGCCTGTTTTTGCTCGTTGTATCGAGCCGACCTTCTATATCTATCTATTTTGTGATAATAAACAAAAATAAGGAGTTATATATTAAAAACATATGCTAATACCGTTGAAGATTCTAACAATTTCATAATTGTCAAAGATAAAATAGACTAATCTAAATGGATATCCAAATGCATTTCCACAAGCCGATACAACGAAATAAACCTCAGAAATCCTCTATAGATTAGACTTGAATGCTAAAATTAGTTTGAATTTTGTGATTAAAATATTGTTTTGTGTCGATCTTTTAGTGATTATGACTGATTATGATTATATATATTTTTTTATCTTTAAAGTCAGTGCAACCCTAATAAATAGTGTATTCTTTGTAATATAGATTAGATCTGACTGATTTCATTGTCATATAAATATGGGTACTGATTTGTGAGATTTGCAAGATCAACCTTGATTTTTAAAATCTTAAAATAAATTAAATGAATCCCACATTTCGCCTTATAGTTCGTTACTGACATTTAGTTTTTGTCTTGTTATTTTGATTGCCTCGTTGGACTAGTGCAAAGACGACTGCTGGTCGTGAGGTTCTGGGTTAGATCGGGCTATGTGTTATTGGGATTTTCTATTTAGAAGTTCTTAGTATTATCCCGGAGTCTGAATTTGTACCCGTTTTTTGGTGATAGGCTTGCCCCCTATTACATGGGACTTAAACTTATCTGACGAAATGTGGGTGTATACACCTCTTCCGCACCCTTTTGGAATTACAGCCTTCAATTTGATACTGATTTTGGCACGTTTTCTTGCAATATTACAAAACGGTACCCCCCAAACCCATAAAGCCGTAGTAAAGACCAGCCTAATACCGTTTCCCGGCCAAATATCAGCTGGTAATTCTGGGGTGATATCGCCCAGACTACCAGTTGGTATGCGGTTGGGTCTCGGCTCGCACATTACAACAGACACATGTAAGTCAGTAAATAACTTTGTTTTTATGTGTCAAGCTTACACGTGTGTCTATTAGTGTCTATGTTTTTGGCTAGTTTTTTTTTTTTAAAGCTGTTTGCACTAGGCAATAATCAATAACGCGCAACGTTGCTTGCCGCTTTTTTGTTGGAAGGACAACGTTGCTGAACAAGAATTGATGTAATTATGAGAGAATTCTGGAATTGTTGCCTATTAAAAACACAATGCTATTTTTGCGGCTAAGCGCCTGTCCATGGCGTTTAAAATAAAAAAAATAAAAGGAAAGATCGAAATTTAAATCATTTATTTTCTACTAACTATAAATTCAATAAGTAGCAAGTATAAATAGTGTCACTGTACGAAGTACTTAATATCTTAGAATCGAATGCGAATCATAGAAATGTGTATCATCGCTGTATGCTATAAAACAAGCAGCTTACCAAGAATCAAGACCAGAGCTTCCGCCTACTTCGGTTTAATCTCATTTGGTAACTGTGAGGTTTTGAACGCAGCGGCCGCCGTCACCTGTCACTATGACAGACGTCACTCTGACAGCTGTCACTTTGACAGATGGTAATGGCGGGCCCGCGATACTCAGATTACCATATGGGGTTTGACCGAGGGTATCGGCTTCACGTCGTGTCGTCTATGTGTTCTCACCATTTTTTTTTCGCGCTTTTTTTTAAATTTTGTGTATGTCTTTTTGGGCTTGTGACTCTCAGTTTTGCCATATTTGTTTTTTAAACTATGCTTTTTTTAACACTGGTTTCCACATTTTAATATTTTCTGAAAACAATCATAACCCAGATATTGTTTCAAATAAAAGTAATAATATTTTGAGAGTTGCGGTGATGCACAATATTCAATAATCAAACCCAATTTATTCTAAAACAAATGTGTGACTTCTGATGAATGCAAATTAAAAAATAATAACCAATTTATTCTAAAAATTAATATAATCTGAGAGTCTCAACTTCAACCGCATTATATTTTCATGAAGCACATGCAAGTTACCGTCTTGCAGCACCTTGATGTTGTATGAGTGTTCTGTGAATGTTTTTTTTTTGTTAATGTTTTAACTTGTTTTTGATACGAATATAATGCATAAAAATAACCGTAAATCTTGATAAAATGAGCAAAAAAACTGAAAATTATATCAATATTTTCGTACTAAAGCATCACAAAGTACTAAATATTTTGAACGCCAAATAAAGTTTAAAACATTCCATTCCATTTCTGACAATCGTTTGAAATTGACGAAGCAGAATTATATTTAGTGCAAATGTATTCAGTTATTTTTGGTGTGAACGGGCCTATAAGTATATTGAATCTTCAGAGATAAAGTTAGTTCTGAAGGAACACTATCCAAAGCAAGTTAAGTTTTTTTCTTTAATTTTGAATGCTCCGAGTTCCGTAGAAGAGTAGAACGTAGAAGATCACCGTTATCGCCGCATTGCCTCTGAGTATTACTTCAGGTACTGGTGGAATCAATAAAAGGGAGACGGAAGTCACTCACACATAAGTTTTTATCACTAATGATTTATTTACCAGCTTAAAATTCACTTGAAATATCGGTCGAAGAAATATCCTGACTAGATTTGCCTAAAAGGTTTTATCAGCTGAAAGTCACTGTAGCAGTTATTCTACGACCTAAATGGCAGAACATGCAATGCTATTGCTATTTGTTGATCTTTGAAGTTTGTTCATATATTTCTCATTTATACAACTTCAAATTGGAAATATACGACAACTACACTAGTTAGCAAATTGTAGTTTACATTGATGATATGATCATGCACAGTGTATGAGAGGTATTTTATGATTTGCGAATTATAGAAAGACTAGTGATACTTTATACATTACTAGTCTTCTATATAAACATTTTTGCCCAACAGTGGACAAAGACACCCCAATATATTAGGTTTTTGACTGATATTTAGTGACTGTTAAGTCTTCTTGTAGTAAACTTATACAGAAGTCTTAAAAGTGTGAGCGGTTTCCGGGACCCTACCCAGTGGCTGAATAATACTTTGAGGTCGTGTGCGCATACGCAACGAAGCTTCGAACGAAGATGTGCTAGAGGCATGGTAAGAGTAGAATATTTTTCTTTATCTTTTTAATGCTACCTGATGATTCTTTTGTGTACCTATATTATTGAATTCTAGTCTAAAATATTAATTGCTGTCTGTAAAAAAGGATTTCTTAGCCACATTTCTCACGTAAACGGCTATTATAATTATCTTGTTATCCAGCGAGAAATATGTTTTGATTGTGTGCCGAAGTTTAGTCGAGTAACCACTACATTTAACCCTTCACTGCTTACCCAGTTCGGACTCTCCAGACATCAGTAGCGGCGGCTGAGGAGCGGTACTACAATGCGATTTCAAACCAGCAGGACAAGGTCGATAAGAACCTCGTGAAGAACCTCGTCATCAACTATGTGATGACTGCTGGTGGGAATAGTACTAACAAGTGAGGAATTATTTTATTTTTATGTTCATGTGTTTTTTCGCACCTTTTTTACGGACAAATAATGAAATAACAGCATCAGTATTTATTTGTAAAAGTTGTAGCATTACTAATAATAATTTATTATGTGTTGTGGTGACTTAGTAAGGGGTCTCCAAGTAATTCAGATTTGAGAAGGATCGGTATTTTAAGATAGTAGTCTAGAGCCTATGTTTGGCATGTATTTTGATGTCATGATTATGATAATTCAGTTAAGCACTTATTCTCCTTCACGTAAGTTCTACTTCGGTTTCATGTTAAATAAATAATGGCTGTTTGAGTTTCAATGTTTGTAAACGCACCCACAATACAGGAGAAATTCCTAGTGGGGGGCAACGTTTAAAAAATAATAATAATAAATAATTCCAAAATTTTCAAAAATCAACTTTTATTGCAAATATCAACACTTATTGAATTTAAATTAAATGAAATAGGCAACGGTGCTGTCACCCATATTATTTTATAAGAAACGCTATAGCATTGATAGCCTAGTGTTGTGACCGTCGGACTGCCAAGTCACAGGTCCCGAGTTCGAATCCAAGGCACGCACCTCTGACTTTTCGGATTCATGTGCGTATTGTATAATTATCACTTGCTTCAAAAACGGTGAAGGAAGACATCGTGAGGAAACCGGCATGCCTGAGAGATAATTCTCGACGGCATGTGAAGCCAAGTCAGAGGCCCATGGGTGGCTTTAAAACTCTGACACCAGGTTAGTCACTAACCACAAGAAAAGAAGAAGAAGATAAGAAACGCTGTTTACGAACGAGGTTCAAGCCTAATCTATCCGCTCCAAACAGTGAGATTTAGCTTTTATAAAGACAGATTTAGCGTTTAAAAAAATCTGTAGATCTACGGATGTATCTAGAGGCAATCTACACATCTACACACTGCTCCCGCGCGTCTCAAAAGGTGCCATTTAAATTTTATTTTTCGCTGGAAATACGCGTTTGGCATTTAGACGCCGCTTGCCATCTGGCGCCTAGAGCGACCGCTCCTCTTGCTGTACCGCAGGGCCGGAGCTGACACACGCACGCAAAAAAAAAATTGTGTCCTTATTCATACCTACAACAAAATTAACAAAAACCTTCTCACTCTCTCGCAGAACACAAGTCCTTCGCGTCCTCTCAACAGTCCTAGACTTCAACCAACAAGAGTGCGAGCGCCTCGGCCTCTCGCGCTCCCCCACAGCCCCCGACAGCCTGGCGGCGGAGTTCGTGAAGTTCCTGCAGAACGAGTCCAGGCCGAGGGCTGCGCTGCCGAGCATGATGACGTTGGCGCAGAGCAGCGGCAGTAGGAGCACCACGCCGAGTTCCAGGAAGAACTCTACTATAGGTAAGGACCGATTTAATTATGAGTGATCTTTTTTGGGTTTACAAATTAAACCATTGCCACGTTTTACCGCCTACGTTACTAATATTATAAAGTTGTTTGTTAAAAAGTTTGTTTAAATTGAATAGGCTCCGAAACTAATGGCGCGATTTGAAAAATTATTTTACTATTAGAAAGTTTAGTTTTCAGGGAGTATCATAGGCTACTTTTTATCCCGGGGAAAATAACGGGTCCCGCGGGAAAGACCACGGGAGCGAACCTGCGGGCAAAGTGCTAGTTTGTTATAAGGTTGGCGTAGACCCGCAACCAACCTGGACCTCAACCGCTATTACAATAGTGTCAGAATGGTCTATCATTGATTTCATAATTGTTGATTTTGACAAGTTTGGTAATCTACTAACATATTGGCGTCATTATGACTTTCCAATGGTCAGCCACTGACACTCCATTGAAAGAAATGGCATCTATTGGTAATCTCGTAGATAATGAAAAATGAATGACTGACTTAGGCGGTAATCTGCTAAAATTTTGACAGTTCCTTTGATCAGTGACCTACCATGAGAACGTCATTGTGCAGTCATTTCTTTTAATTCGTTACGAGTATCGTGTTTGTTTGTGGAATACAATGATCAACCAATGATCGATCATTATGAATTTAGCAGATTACGAACTCTTAGCAAAATGACAATGGGATCGTGTTGGAATGACGAATTTATAAAAATAGCAGACTTGGGACCCTGATAGAATGTTGTTACAACCGACTATTGACGACTGCATCGTTAGGTTTTAATAATCTAAACTAATATTTTAAAGAGATAAAAATAGATTTATTGTATGTTTGTAAGTTTGTATTTGATTTAGATAAAATTTAGCACTTGGGTAGACCATGACCTGGGTTATAATACCATAAATGGTAATGGTCGGACATATAATACTTTTTATCCCGATATTCGCACGAGATTGAGACTTATACGGTTGAAACCGCGCGGCGCAGCTAGTATGAAATATACCTTTAATTTTACTAGCAGCCATACCTTTTAAACAGAGAATACAGCAATTCTGATTGGCGCTAGAAATAACTATAGTCGTAGTACTTCCCCGAGTGACCTTTTTCACAAGGCACGTACAGTACAGCTATTTTCTTAATGTCCCTCGGCAAACTTCGTGTTTCGTCAGTCGTCGGATTTCTACGCTCTAAATCGACTTAGAAGTATATAGAGTAGTTAATAGTCTTAGGCACGACAGATAATGCGATGATTCCCAATCAATCTGCCTAGCCTTTTCCCAACTATATTGGGGTCGGCTTCCAGTCTAACCGGATGCAGCTGAATACCAGTATTTTACACAGAGCGACTGCCTATCTGACCTCCACAACCCAGTAACTGGGTAATACGATACCCCTTGGTAAGACTGGTTGTCAGATTTTCGGGCTTCTGACGACCTGTAACGACTGTCAAAGATCCATGAATGACAGCCGGGACCAACGGCTTAACGTGCTTTCCGAGGCACGGAGGAGTCTCGGTATGTAAAGATGGTCACCCATCCACAGACCAACCCCGGCAAACGTAACCTAACCTAATGGATCGACCCGTGCGGCAGTTATTACTTAGCCACGAGCTCCTCCTAGTAATAATAGTTGTACTGTATATTACTGTTACATTTTTAACCCTTCAGCGATAAATAAAAAAATAATGAATATACTTTTTGTCATCCTACTTGTGTGTGCTGGAAAAACACATCCCCTTTCTCATTTTTTCTAGAGTTACAGGTGCGATGTCTTGTGACGGGAGTCCAGTATGTAATAATCGTTACCCATCTATCTAAGTGCATTAATTAGCTAATTAAAATAATTTCTATCATTTTCAGGACCACCCCCAAACCTACCAAAAACAGGACACAGTCGCACCGCATCAAACAGTTCGAACAATCTTCTGTTCCAAAACATAGACGCCATAGAAACTTCATCCCAGCTCTCACGAGACTCCGACAGAGATCCCAGAGTGGTCTCACAAAGTCTAGACACCGGTGTCAACCAGACAAGGAACACTGAAGGCGCCATATTGAAGTCTGTATTAAAAGACATGTGATTTTTACAAGTTTTTAAGAATAACTCAAACGATGTTTTTGTGTGGGAATGTTGAAACTTTAGTGGGAGTACAAAATAACGATGTTTTAGAGTGAGATGGCGCTATATAATCATTAGACGTATGAAAGAGAGCGATAGTCATTTCTCGTGTGTTGCATCTTTAAATTATGTATCTCATGTGTCTAAGATGTCAGAGATAACGCTTAATAACTATTACATGTAAGAAAGAGATAGAAATCCGAAATGTGTTGCTTGTATAAATAATGCATCTCAAATGTGTTCAAGATGTGAGAGCAAGACAAACATATGTGTGCCCTTTGCGTTGAAAAGAGACAAACATAGCTTGACAGCTAGATTAGTAATTTTATCTGTCAAAGAAAAGTCTTGTCATAATTTGGACTCCTATTATAGTTTCTACCTCAGTATGTATTAGCTTAATATTGTTGAGCAATTAGCAATGAATGATATGATAATGAATTCCGTATAATATACTCATTCATTTATTATTTTTATTCCGTCTAAATTAATGAATTGATAGCATTTTTAATTCAATGTATTGTATGTATTATTTTTTAGTTCAATAAAATAGTAGTCACGGATTTTAGCACGGATTTCCGGATTTAATTCCGCTGCACATTTGTAGATTCTTAGCGGATGTGTCATAAAAATGATCTGAGAATTCCGAAATTCCGACCTCGAAACGGATGTCTAAATTGGCGAAAGATTATTATTATTAATAAATTAATTCAGAATTTAAGCAAACTGCCAACCTTATTTCATCCCTATACGAGGCGTAATATATATTTTATTTTATACAGTTTTGACAGACGATTCCGTTACTACAGATACCTGAGTAAAACAGTAGATAATGATTCAGGCAGTCAGGATACGTAGCTACTAGGTGATCAGGGTACAGAAGCTATATTTTTGCACTTAAACATTACATGTTTACTTTAAAATGTTAATTTATGAAGTTGAAAATCAGTGCTTTATTAAACTACAACTACTAATAATAGCTTAGAATGTTCAATTCCCAAAATATCTTACAATTTCGAACTGCCCAATTCCCTATTCCCTGAAACTTAATTCCCCTAATGTATAATTCCATACTAACCAATTCCTACGTGTCGAAATCCTTAAATTACCAATTCCTACTACACCCGGGATGTCCAATTTCTAGAATGAGTTGGATATTAAGGGAATTTGTAATTCTGAGACCAAATCATTAACATAGCTTATGGTTGCCCCCAAAACATGTCGTTTTCAAATTACTCACAGATTCTGACTGTCTTTAAGCTTTATCTTTTAAACCACAATCGCATTAAAATGAGCATTTATATGAGTGTATAAAATGTTCAAACGTCATCTTGTTGTTTTTCATTAAATTTCAGTAGCTTTAGTACCTGTATAGTTATTATTTTGGTGCCTTACTACCGTTTAGCTGGTGACCTAGGATTGACAGAAAATTTATAAATCTGTGGAATATTTGTCGCGTTCATACGATGCTAATCCTAGCAAAGAGCAAAGAACTTTCTGATGCATTGCATAATAAACTTTATTACTACTGAATCAAAGTGCAAAATATAGGTACTTACCTACGCGCGTTATGAGCCGTTAATGTCTCTGTTTATGTTTATTCAATTTTGCACTTAATTTAATGTCGTCAGAAAACCGGAGCTTAGTTATCTGCACGGAGCTTAAACATCCGATCATCAGATTCTGTCAATCGATTATGTCGTACGATTTAGTTTTTACTGTACCTGGCAATAAGAACTAAAGTACCCTGAAGTTGTCCAAAGTTTTTTAAATTAGTCGTACGATGCCATCGATTGATATGGTTACTTTTAACTATTGGCAATACTAGAAGTTCTGTCTTATGACATTTGCAGGAGAAATAGGATGGGCTATTCAAATTATTATACCTTGTTTTTAAATTTAGTTTTGGTTGGGTTTGGTCAGACATCCAACACAAATAATATAGTACATTACAATCTCGTTTTAAATAGTATCAGCGCTTCAACTGTTAAATAAATTATGATCGATATTACGATTACTATTTAGTACCACTAGCCACTACTCGCAGAAAAGAAATTAAAGTTTTATTTTTCGTTTATTTTCCATGTCCTATGGTCAAGACAGCTATAAGCTTAAATATTAAGTTGTATAGAATTGTACATTGTGTAATTATAATACTTATAATATTATTTTTATTCAGTTCAATTTTAATTGTGATCTAAGAATTGGTTTATCAAATTATTGTATTAGTAATATTAGTATTCTATAGTTTTCAGTTTGATGCAAAAGCATTGGTGTTTAATTCGATATTAAAATTTACATTTACATTTTATAAAGTTGATGAAAAATAATATATTTTAATGTCCAATCAATTCTTTTGTATTTATTTTTATTAATTCCTAGCTGACGTTTTTATTTTTCATGATAAAAATTCTGCAATGTTATTTTATGTTATTTAATTTTGATTGTTCAAAAGCAATAAAAGTCACCAATACTTTTGTATATAACTAAGTATTAGTGTTACAGAATTTGTAAATTTTAATTTGTGAATAATATATTAATACCTAATATATAACTAACTATATATCATCATCCTACGCAGTGGGTATCTGCGAACACATTGTATTCCTTACTTAAAGAGGTAATAAATGAATGTTTGAAATATAAAACGAAACATTTTATTTAGACCACATGTCCTTCAAAACAGAGAACTGAAATAGCTGCAAAGCTAAGGCTATTGTGAAAACCACGAAGTAAATACACAGATGAAAATCATTTTCACTGATATCTGGGGGGCACGGTAGTGACCCCGCCAAGTCGAGCAAAACAAACACAAAGGCGCAACCTTACCGTCTTTTCTCGAATTCAGTCAGGACTTTTTCGAACCCCATTAACTTCGTTGTGGATAAAGCTAGAAGCCTCAATGTTCAGTGACCAAGAGGTTTTTTTTAAACTAGGTATATTCCCAAATTAAATTCAATTTGAACCTGTACTTTGAGATAACTATTGCAGGTCAAAGTTCCTAACCTTTTCACCGCCAGCGTACACAGAACGTGATGCCTCGCCTAGCGCCAAGCTATAAATGTATAACGAAATATATAGTCAACAGTAGTGATGAGGGTAGCGTCATATCGATGAATGAGAATTATACACGATAAGTTATGTTTTAATTATAATTTTACGGATATAAATAAAAACTGATTAAATATTTCCATATTTGTTTTATTTCACAGTATCCATATTAAGAAAAAACAATATAAATTATAAGTATCCAAGAAACAAATACATAACTCAATTAGAGCCATAAGAAATGAGGTACATCTCTAATTGTTTCATGACGTCATTCTTTGACTTCATTTCAAGTCCATGGCGCTCAGAGCACGTTAAATTCAATTCTGATTAGGGATGTGGTCTGTGACCTTTTTTCTATGTTTGTATACTCCCATGTTTTATTAAACTACTTCAGTCAACATTTTTTACCGTTAGGTATCTAAGCGGCAGAACATTTCATTGTACCTATTTATTGTGTATTTCGCCGTTTTTCGTAAGTAGGTATGGATTTAAGTTATAACACACTTGTAGCAGTGTACTTATCACAGCACTGTTGAAGCTTTGTCTCTATTCTTTTCTTTACTCATGTAACGGTAGCGTTTACCTACCCCTCAGGCCGAGCATTCTAATGCTACAGTCCCACAGTCCCGTTTTCTAACATTTCACACCTTGTAGAATGCTTAAAAGCTCATCCGTATCCAGTTCTTCGTTCATGTCAATAACTTACTTATTTCTTTACTTATTAATAATGAAGCAATAAAAGGTGCAACAAATAGTGCTGCAGACTGCACTATGCCAAAGTGATCTTGACAGCCATACGTTTATGACGTCACAGAACGTCTTCTATAGGAGTCCGTGGCGTCCGGGGCACTGACAACCATAGACTTATAGCTGACAACCAATTGTTTTGTAGAGATGGGAATATAATTATCGATAAGGATTGCCAACAACTATTTAATTCCGGTTCGGCACCTATCCGACGGTCGAAATTCGTCTATTTTCCCTTTGTTATAAAGTAGTTATCTAAGTTCATATTTTACTGACCTCAAAATGTTTTCGATGATAATATTTCTTAATATTTCAACGGGTGAAATCAAACAGCGTCACATCACTGGCCGACTATATATCAAGTCCTTGGCGTTCTGGGGATATTAAAAATGTTCGGAGTTTTTGTTTTTGCCAATTTTAAGACAATTAAGGGCTTCTTTTGTTTGGAAAAATAAAAAACAGGGTCTTAGACAGAGCTTTAAAATAATAAAATGAAAAAAAACCTGATAAATACAGTAAATTTAATTTTATAAAATAGTTAAAATGAAGAGCTTCTAATGAAGTCGTGGCGCTGGTGGCACGAAAATCTGGAACTTCTATTGATGTCCGTGGCGGTGAAAAGGTTAATATTGTCACTGGCATACTGACTCACTCACCGATCATTAAAATTCTACGGTAGCAGACATAAGCTTCAAATTTTGAACCCAATTTGTGTTTAGCCTATAAAGTAAGGAAAATTTAAAATATACTGCAATTTCAGTTCCATTCAGCCCTCTTGGTCAATGAAAATTCAGGCTTCTAGCTTTATCCACAACGAAGTTACAGGTGGTCGAAAATGTTCCTGAATGGCTTCGAGAAAAGATGGTACGGATGTGCCTTTGTTTGTTTGTTTTGCTCGACTTTGCGAGGGCACTGCCGAGCCACCCGATTAAAATAAAATAAAAAACCTTGACACAAACATTTCCTCATTTCTCTTTCCTACCCCAGCACCAGACCCTGATCATCATCTAACTATAATCTATTCATTGAGACAATTCCAATGAGCCTAAACACGATACCTGTGCTGTAAGTTTGTAAGAGAGTTGGGTATCCTACAAATTCCGGGTGATTCTGCAGCATCAGTTCAAGGTTACTATGTTCTTCTAATATCATTGAACTAACAGAATACCAAATTTCAAATCGATCAGACATGTGGAAGTCGTTGACATCCATTCTTCAACAAGAAAAGAGCTGAATTAACTCTTCAAATGGCTGAACCGATTTTGATAAAACATGTCTGAGAACCATCGCTATAAAACCTGCTTTCAAATTATAAAAAAACACATTCAACTCGGTTCACCCGTTTAAGAGCTCCGGTGCCACAGTCATAGTGACCAAACTTACAACACCCCTTTTTTTGTGTCAGGGGTTAAAAATCTAGTCGTTGAATGTTTCAAAGGTATACAACGTGGTAGTATAAATACGCAACCTGTTACTATGGATTCAGTACATGTTTCTGAACTATAAAAAAAATGCTATTCCATACATAAAACAGCAGTTTTTTTTTTTGATAACCAAAAATGTCTAAGATGGGGTTGCTACAATCATGTGCCGAATTTATAGTTACCAAGAAGTTTGCGCGTCGATGCCCTGCCACCCTGTGAATGCAAGTCATAACCCTGACTTTGCTGCGCGCAGTCCGCTAAAAGACTTAAAAATTAAAGCCTCTAGAGACGTCACTTACCCCCAACAACGTCATAACAGACGAGGCTCGCATTAGCTCTAGACTGCATCGTAGGTGCGGTCGGGCCGACAACCGGGCTCCTACGTAGTTAGTGGGTACAGCCAAACACTGCAGCCTTGCGGTGCTATAGAAAGACACTACAACGATACGACTTAATTTTTTAAAGTAAGTGAGTAATAAATTAAAAATCAAACTTTTGGACAGAAAGTTCTACCTTGTAGGAATACTAGCTTAGGTATGTAGGAACAATAGGTAAAATTAAGAGAAATCTGGTGCATATAAAGTACCTACATACAAAATGTACCTATACCCCGTTGCTATAATTTAGGTAGGTACCTACGTTGTCTAGTAGAGAGTTGGGCAAAATATTCCTATATGATTTTTCAATTCGGTTTCCTCCGTAGCAGCCTGTCTGTAGTTGTGGCCGGATGATGGGGATCGATCCTTTACATGGCGAAATGTACTCATCCACCATAGGAAAGGGAGGATCCTCCAACCAGACGGGTGTTGTGTCTGGCGGGCCGACTGCCCGACTGTTGATTTCGGTTAGTCTTATATATGTCGTTCGCGCGGTAAACTCTAATTGCGCGATGCAGGATTTGTGTGACGTCATGTCTTTGATGCGTAGTTCGTATGTGGCGGTGTAACCGCTACAGTTGTGCTATGTAAATATTGTACACCTGCGCCTACCCTTACAGGAAATATACAGGCGTGGTGTTATGATATGCTCTATGTTCTAGATACCGTTAAATCGTATCGCAACCTGTAAAAATTGCTGAAACATTAAGGTAATTGGTATTCTCTATTACTTTGAGAGGCACACCCAACGCGGGAATTAATGAACAGTCTGCTTATATAGATAATGTACTAGACGGTTCTAACAGATTGTTGTAAAGAATATTAATTAACATGGTAAGTTGATCTTAATTATTACTAAAATGCAATATATCAACCGTAGTCACGATCTTGTTTTATGCTAGCTATTAGCATTTTTTCATAAATTTGTTCATCACGAAGTTCAGTTCTAGGTGAATGGCTTACCAGGGCCGCAAAAGCAAACGCCGCCCCGGCCGTTTCACTTGATCGCCATACTAGTGACATTGGTTGACAAAATACAAATTTTTCGAGCTCGCTTCTTCACCCTTGATTCCATATATCCTACATTATCCTAATTCCAGAGGCGCCTTCCTTTCTGGCACCCGTAAACAAGGACATACTAAATGTTCAGTATGATTCAGTTTGGAGTTGGGGCCCCTGGTCCCCATAGGTGTGTATGCAAAATATGTAGGTAAACGTTAGAGACGATTGAGAATGTAGGATGCCCGCTCGTAAACGCATCCTACATTTTCGATTTTCTCTGCATGAGTCGAAAAAAACGTATTTCTGTATGAACGGACAAAAGAAACCCTAAATATTCCAAGGTGGGGTGCAAAATATACGCCTCTCTCTACTGTCAAAATGTGGATTCGAGAGGCGCCGCAGAAATCTCGCCCAGGGCGCCGGTAGGGTAGTGCTCAGTTAACGGCATGATACAACAATGTCAATATTATCTCCTGTAGCAATAATAATGCCATTCTAGTACAGTCATTTATCTGCTTTCAATGCGATAAGTAATACAAAAATAAAAGTAATAAAAAAACTGAAAAACCTGACTGCAAAAATACATAACTGAAAAGAGAAAACAAACATTTCGATCTATAGAATTTTGGTATCGCAGGCATAATATATCAGGTTTATTGGTTACGTTTTGGCGCCAAAAATCCGCAATTTTGTTTTATTTTAATTTTAATAAAGGTACCCAGTGAAACTCGCGCAATAAAGAAAAATCTAACTACATATCATTCATCAAAATCGGTTCAGCCGTTTTATAGTTACGAGGGAACATATAGATGGACATACATACATACAGGTCAAACACATAACCCTCCTTTTTTGGCTGCCGCAGTCGGGTAAAAAGGTGGCAAATAAATAGCACGTCCTAGTATAATGCAACAGGATAGATATTATGGGCAGAGTTATCACGCAATGGGTGCTGGAAGACGGTCCTCGTTGCCGAGGGAGGTCTAGGAAACGCCTGGCGTGATGACTTAGAAACGTATAAAGGAGATTGGCGGGAGAAGGGAGAACACACAGAGAAGTTCTAAGGCTATAGGGGAGGCTTTTGCCCGGAAATGGCAATACATAACATAAAAAGCCTATAAGAGTTGAGCCGTAATCCACCACGCGGGCCCAGTGCGGGTTGGTAGATGTCATATGTCTTCGAATTTTTGGTTCTAGGACATGCCGGTTTCCTCACGATGTTTGCCTTCACCGTTTTGAGAGCAGTGGCGATGAAATAATTTACACAAAGTAAAGCGCCTGTCTGGGTTCGAACCCACGACCTACAACTTATAAGTCGTGGCCGTTATCACTGGACCACCACTGCTCTTAAAAAGTTCATAAAAAAGTGCGACTCGGACTCGCGCACGAAGGTTTCCGTACCATTATCTATAAAAACGACCAAAAAATCATGTCTGTTGTATGGGAGCCCACCTTAAATATTTATTTTATTCTGTTTTTAGTATTTTTTGTTATAGCGGCAACAGAAATACATCATCTGTGAAAATCTCAACTGTCCAACTATCACAGTTCATGAGATACAGCCTGGTGACTGACAGACAGACAGACAGACGGACAGCAGAGTCTTAGTAATAGGGTCCCGTTTCACCCTTTAGTTACGGAGCCCTAAAAAGTAGCACAGATAATCTTGCTATTATACTTAATCTTTTACAACTCACAATTTCCCACTATAAAATAGTTCGACCACCATTTACAACTTAATACCAGAATGGTCAAAACATAGAAATATTCTAATGAAGCCAGTAACATTAGTTACATCCTTCAGTACAAGGTTCTATTATATACCGCGACCCTGAAAACAACGTTATTAGAATACATTACTTGTGTTATACTTAACTTGACTGGATTTCGACTTTTTTCTAACGAATATTAATTACGTATTATGTTGTTCAGCTACAATGTTGCGAGTTGCTACTAAGCTAGGTAAGGTGGAGTTGAGTGAAATGGAGATATGAGTGTAGTCGGAGATAGTAATATTGTCCTGCACGATTGACAATGCTTAGTACATTCCCACACCTAGTGCATACAATCCCATCCCTCGATGGGATAGATAAACTAGGACCAGGGCCTCAAGTCTGCTATTACAAATGTGTCAGAAAATGGTCTATCATTGATTTCATAATTGTTGATTTTGACAAGTTTGGTAATCTACTAACAAATTGGCGTCATTATGACTTTCCAATGGTCAGCCACTGACACTCCATTGAAAGAAATGGCATCTATTGGTAATCTCGTACATTATGAAAAATGAATGACTGATTTAGGCGGTAATCTGCTAAAATTTTGACAGTTCCTCTAATCAGTGACCTACCATGAGAACGTCATTGTGCAGTCATTTCTTTTAATTCGTTACGTGTATCGTGTTTGTGGAATACAATGATCAACCAATGATCGACCGTTATGAATTTAGCAGATTACGAAGTTTTAGCAAAATGACAATGGGATCGTGTTGGAATGACGAATTTATAAAAATAGCAGAGTTGGACCCCAGTTTATCATTTATAACTTCCAGTTACAGCTATATTCCTATAGCTATTTACATATAGTTGCATGCCCTATAAGCCAAGAGGCTTTTATTTAGATATGTTCTGTTTACGTTTAGTTTTTATTTTTTATTTCTGCTTGAGTATATTTCTCGATGTTTTTGGTTGGTATATTGGCGTGTGCTATATAGCTGACTTATTGCCAATAATTTACAATTTAATTATTTTTTTGTGTTGCGTAATGTAAATTATTTTGCATACTATTATATAGAATCATTTTTTTCTAATTGAACAGACAGCTGTGCTGCTGGGGAGTTTGTTGCGCCACTTCTTCTTCCCAGCTAAAGCACTAGGAAGTGCTGAAGGGTGGGCGTTTTGGAGGACTGTCTTATGTAATTTTGACGTTCGAAAAGTGAATAAATGATTTTTGAAAGATGGAAGTATCAGGACGGGCAAGTGCTCTTCTCATACAGCGCGTGTGGGAGAGAAGAGAACTATGAGACAAACTTATCTTCTTCTTCATATAAATAAACACTGTGTAGCAATTACGACGCACTATCTATTTCCCTAACTTCGAAATTATTCCAAACCATTGAGTGACTTTAGCGGTGTGAATTACGGGATTAGCGTACCTTTGTGCTTGTAAAAAATGAGAACTAGTGTTCAACCTAGCACTTCCATAACACTAAACTCACTCTATACCTAAAACTCTGCCCACCTCCTAACATAAACCTAGCATGATCGTACTACCTACATCAGAGATTTGCAAATTAGCCACTAATACAACGCGGCAGCCACGCACCGCGGTTTAACATCGCCTAACAATAATATGTAACGAATTCCATCGACGCGAAATTCTTAATTAACGAAATTATATAAATACTTGCATGTACTAATACAAGATTTCGAACTGTATTGAAATTAATCTAAGCAATGTACTGAGTTTGTTTAATAAATAGTGCATTCTAGCCAAAAATGTAGACGTTTGTGTCCTATTTAATACCAAAAAGGTACATTAAAAGCCTAATTTTGATTTTAGAAAACGTAAATCCCGTGCCCCCATTTCATTTGGCGTCGGATAAAGTCATCACATACCAAGTATTTTCCGAACATGACATCGTAACCTAAAATAGCGCCAATAACAGTAAAATCCGTTGCCGAACGCACCTTGGCGTAATTAAAAAACAAAATTATTCCACCCCATGTGATTAACAGCGCACCCCCTTAGGCCACCCACTCGCCCCCCATTTCTTCACACAATGGTCAGTTGTAACACAACTGCCTTGTAAGACATAGCGTAGCCTTAGAAACTGGAAGCAAAACAATAATAAACAATAACTTTTATTACAAAAAAATACCAAAAAACATGCTAACAACAAAATCAGTGTGTTTAAAATACTAAAACGTGTGATTTTTTGTGCTAAAAGTGTTAAAAATGCAAAATTTTCGCATCATGGCCGAGAAATTGAAATCTAACCTTCATTCGTACTTTTTTCACAAGGAAACAATGTTTAATCTGTTATATTTAAATGATGTGTGTGTGTGAGTGGAATTAAAATTCAAAAATGACATCTACGATTGATTTTCGCGCCAGAAAATTTAAAATGGTGGCAATTTACGTTTTATATTACGTGTTCAAAATAAAATTGAAATGATGACGTTTTAAATGAGTGTTTTTGTAAAATAATAGCAAAAATGTGAACTACAGTGACTAATAATTGTTTTGTAATTGAAAAATACTGTTATAGTGTGTGTTGTGTGGTCATAAATTGGATTTTTATTACCTTATTATTAAGTAAGTATTATTTGGTATCATCATTATTCAGCAATTGCAAAATATTACCTGTTACCGTGCTACTTATATTCTGAAAAGGTTTTCATGTATATATAAAACCTAGTTACAGAGCTGAAAATATAATATTAAAATACTATACTAAACTTAGCAGTACCGTGCTCTACTTTTTCAAGGGTCATATTTTATCATAAGAATCTAAAAACACACTTTTAGTACGGAAACCTATGTGTATTATGGAACATAAATTATGCCCGTTAATTAAACTAATATCTTTTTGCAATCTTTCATCAATTTAAGTAATCGATTAGAGGTTAGGAAGCTTGTAGTTGGAGGCAATAAATCGACTTTAACTTACCTAGCTGATTCATATGTCTTTAAAAAATGACTGCTCTTCACTACCACGTATTTAATACAACGGATTAAGTCCAAAACACGAAGGATAAATGTTAGATTCTAAAGCCCGTATTACAGAACCTCACTCAAAACTCAAGCATTACTTAAAACTCGTTTAAGCCTTTTGATTACTTGAAACTAGTTTTATGTAATGCTTGATTTTATCTGACTCGCAAAACTGTCAATCTTAAGTGAGATTCGGCCGGACATGTCAGCCGCATGTCAGATGAGCTGTGGGCTAAAAAAACCATTGATTCGGTCCTTGTAAATGCTAGACGAAATCGCAGCAGACCAAGACGAAGATAGAAAGACAAACTTGACTCCTTCCGAAAGGACTGGCCCACAATGGTAGTGGACTGGCGTGTGTGGGAAAGGGAAAGGGAGGTTGCCCAGCAGTGGGACTAAAAAGATAGATCTAACTCGACTATTTACTTTATCAAAGAAAAGGTGGTAAATATCCGAATATTTTGTATTCACAAAAGGACCATCAGACCTTGATTATAATTCTATACGATGTTTTAATGACCTTGCACAGCACACTTCGAACGGCTAAATAGTCTAGACTTGCTCAAGCTCAAGGCATTATGAAGAGTTCTCCACTTCTAAATTCAAAGTCAAAGTCAAACTCTACGTATATTCACAATATATTGCATGCATCAGAATCCTCCGACAGTGGCAATACGTTACTGTACTTAGCCAGCCAGCAAGGGAAATATTTAAATAATTCTCTAAAAACTTATTGACCTTCTAATGATGTACGCTTTTGAGGAGCTTGTGGCTAATTAATAACAGCCGCACGGGTCGATCCATCAAGTTAAACTACGCTTACCTGGGGTTGGTCCGTCGATGGGTGACCATCTTTACATACCGAGACTACTCCGCGCCTCGGAAAGCACGTTAAGCCGTTGGTCCCGGCTGTCATTCGTGGATTTTTGACAGTCCATGGGTCGTCAGAAGCCCGAAAGTCTGACAACCAGTCTTACCAAGGGTATCATAATATTACCCACTAACTGGGTTGTGTAGTTCAGATAGGCAGTCGCTCCATGTAAAATACTGATATTCAGCTGCACCAGTTAGACTGGAAGCTGACCCCAACATAGTTGGGAAAAGGTTAGGCAGATTGATTGAATGATGTACTTACGCCTTTTTTTTAAATAAATGATCCTGTTTTTATCTCTCTGGCCTTTTCCACTTTTGGCCATGCACAGTAACTAAGCTAGGGTACCCGACTAAATGGTTTAGGTTAGTTTAGAACTGTAAAATCACAGGTGCGAGCCGAGCGAGCGAAGGGAGCATTGCCGCAGCAGCGGCCGGCGTGCGATACATCCAAGTTGGTCGCAGTTACTTGGCTATTTACTATTTTTTGAACCCCAAAATAGGAATTATTTGAGATTTACAAAAAGAGGCGCAATCATTATATTATAGTGTTCAATAATATTTTTAAATAAACAAAATGGGAATTATTTGAGGTTCGATTTAATACATCATCAGCTGTTCGCCTAATAAGTCCATGCCAATTTGAGAGGAGACATGTTACATAAATGTTTAAGTTATAACTACGAGGTGTAAACCACTACAAGGTCTTGTAATCAAAGTCATTACTGAACATTATAATCGATTACTCGGCAGCAGTAAATAATAATTTAGCATGCTAGATTTACTTAGATAGTGGGTAATAAAATAAACATTTTATTTTGAACGGCATAAATTACTGATGTTAATAAGTTGTGAATACGGTTTATTCTATGAATTATGCCTAAACTCTTAAACATGATTGATTTTTCTGTCAATAAACATCTCATATTTTGATATGTACACAGCAAATATGGACCTGATTGCGCATGTTACTTAAAACTATCATAAACTAGAGTTCCTTAACCTTATGGTAGTAAATGGTGGGAAACAATAGTTTAAAATACTTTTCACCTCAGCACCTCAAACAAGCAGGTTTTGCTGTCAAAAAACAGTGTGCAAAATTCAATTTTGCTGCGAGCGTGAGACAAAGTAATTTTTTAATTATTTTTTTTAAATGTCAGTGGTGGTCACTCACAAAATTCTAAAGATTTGAATTTCACTTAGTTTTGTCACTTTCACTTCGATACGAAAAAAGCGAGAGACAGAATCAAGTCGATTCGAAGTTCGATTTCAAAATTCCATAACTAGTAGGTCCAAAAAAGAAACAAACAATAAAATGTTCGGATACATATAAAACCTTTAAATTGCAAATCATCTGATAAGGTTTTATTAATTTTTTTAGAACGAAGTTCTTAAAGCGGCTTGCGGTAAGAGTGCACTGGCAGAGATCGTCACGCGAAAAGGTGCTGCGACTCTCTTCTTCGAATGCAAAGAGAAAGAAAGACGGAGAGAGATAGAAAGTGTGAATTTGGTCAAAATGAAAATCCAAGATGGCGGTTGCGAAATTTTTCACATTTTTCGTCATGGGTATCGTTTCTATGGTTTTCAAGGTTGCTAAAGCCGATGGTGAAGTCAAAATAAAAATCCAAGATGGCGGCTGCGAAAATTTTCACATTTTTCGTCATGGGTATCGTTTCTATGGTTTTCAAGGTTGCTAAAGCCGATGGTGAAGTCAAAATAATAATCCAAGATGGCGGCTGCGGAAATTTAAAAATTTTTCCTCATGGGTGTCGTTTCTATGGTTTTCAAGGTTGCTAATGCCGATAGTGAAGTCAAAATAATTTTTTTTTTCATGTTTCGTCATGTATGTCGTTTTCATTGTTTCCGAGGGAGCTAAAGCCGATAGTCAGATCAAAATATAAATTCAAGATGGTGGCTGCGAAATTATTAAATATTCAAACTTTTCGTCATGGGTATCGTTTTCATAGTTTTTGAGGGTGCTTAAGTCGATAGTGAGGTCAAAATGTCCAAGATAGTGGCTGTAACAATTTTGTTTATGTTTTAAATTAAATCATACGTGAGAAGGAACTTCGTGCCTGACAGGGGTACCCCGATCACACTTTTTTTTTTCGAAAAAAAAATGGTATTTGCCATTGAAAAAAAACTGGGGATTCGGATTTCTTTTTTCCTGAAAATTTCCACATAAATATGCTCACAGTACGATACCTAACAACACCCTCACGGATCGGAAATGTTTTTTTTACATGTTGTATGTTCTCGCTGCTGAGGTGAAAAGTTGTATGTGTTACACGAGAGCAAAGTTATTTGCATCTCGTGTCTTTGAATCCCTCGCCGCGCTCAGGATTCTAACCTAGAATCACTCGCTACGCTCGTGATTCAATTATAGAATCCTTCGCTTACTCGGGATTCAAAATCAACACTCGCAGCAAAAAACGACTTTGCTCTCTTGTTGCACAAATAACTATTTCAAATAAGTCTCGTAATGAAAACCATCCCCCAAAATATTGCTACGCGGCGTAGCATTTCGTAGCCAATATGCTACGAGATACTTCAAGCTTTTTCGAAGGCTACTAAAAACAAGTTTAGGTTCGAGTAATAGTGTTTCTTATGCAAAATATTAATTTAGGTATTCGAAGTAATGCTACTCTTGAAATACCGTTTTGTTATCAATGTCTTCAAAACTATTTTAGGGGCATGAGGAACAGGGTGTAAAGTTCACTCATCCACCATAGAATAGGGAGGATCCTCCAACCAGACGGGTGTTGTGTCTGGCGGGCCGACTGCCCGATTGATGTCGGATAGTCTTATATATGTCGTTCGCGCGGTAAACTCTAATTGCGCGATGCAGGATTTGTGTGACGTCATGTCTTTGATGCGTAGTTCGTATGTGGCGGTGTAACCGCTACATCACTCCCCTTCGGAGACCGGCGGTCGATAGTGGGCTGAGTCTTGTATCTTGCGATGCTTCACAGTGCTAGTGGAGGTTCCAGTGAGTCGGAACCGGGTGCCGCATAGTTCGCGGTGAGTCGGAACTGTCTGCGGTGATTCCCCAGTGAGTCGGGGTGGCGCTGCGTCACGATCCAGTGAGTCGGATGTGGTATAGCGCCGGGTTGTGGCTGACTGCTAGCGTCGACCAGGAGAGGGTAGAATGGGCTCTGCTTGTGAGACCGGCCGAAGGTGCAGGTGCTGTGCCAAGGTTGCTTATGAGGCTGAGGGTGATGACCAGGAATGCGTGTTCGCTGCATGCTGGTGGTCAGGATACCCGTTGAAGCCGTGGGTGCTGGCTGTCTGTGTGACTCGCCTCACGAAAGCTTGCGGGAGTGATGATATTGATGACGTCACGCTGAAGTGGCTGCGTTGACGTTCATACTTGGGGTCACCAATTTAGGGGCATGAAGGAACAGGGTTTAAAGTTCACTCATCCACCATAGAAAAGGGAGAATCCTCCGACCAGACGGGTGTTGTGTCTGGTAGGCCGACTGCCCGATTGATGTCGGATAGTCTTATATATGTCGTTCGCGCGGTAAACTTTAATTGCGCGATGCAGGATTTGTGTGACGTCATGTCTTTGATGCGTAGTTCGTATGTGGCGGTGTAACCGCTACACTATCATCCCGAAAAAAAAACCGAGGACGACCAAAAGGTTATAATTTGTATTGTGACTTCAGTTCCGATTCAGATTCAGATTTGTGGCGCAAGCGGGTCTTCGCTCAAATGGGCAATGTTTTAGACTATATTAGTTCAGTAACAAAGTAAGGTGTGAACAACATTTCAAAGTAATTAGGTGTTGTGCTGCGGCACTGCAGTTTGTCAATGTTGGTGACCTTGCCGGCGACCTAGTGTGCCTAGAAACTGATGCTATTAGAATTATGCTAAGTTGAGATTGTTTAAAACCGCACACCAAGGGTTACGTACAGTATTAACCTTTATAATACTGGTGTCTCATATTGGAGACAGATAACAATAAAATTCTATTGTGTCTGCTAATTGCGCGCGCGACAGATTAAATCGAGAAAAATACGCCGAAATAAACACGTTTTTTGTATGGGAATCCATTTAATTATCAACTTTTATAGCGGCAATAGATATACGCAATCTGTGAAAATTTCTATTTTGTCTATTTATTACGGTTCATGAGATATAGCTTAGACAGACTGATGGATGGACGGACAGCGGAGGCTTAGTGATAGGTTTAGGGGTACGGAACTCTAAAAATGGTTCAACTTATCGCTATGCAAGCTATGTCTCTCGTATCTTTAACGTAGGATGGATAAAATCAGAAACTTTGGAAAAGTGTCAAATGAAATACGATTGAAAAGCAATTCTTTAATCAGATCCAAGTAAAGATCGAAATTTTACTAAAACTCGTATCCTTCGAAAGGATATACAGAAAAACCAGCCCATTCCACTGAAAACATTGCCTGAATACTTATAATAAGTCGCTCATTTGGAGAAACATCGACGTAAATGTATTTTTTCCCAAAAATGAGTTAAATATGACAAAACATTTAGAAAGTGTATTTAAGTTAGGAGAAACAAAGACCTAAATCAGTTTCAATCTATTTATCGATAGGCGCGCTAACGTCGTTGTTGCATTTGTGCTAATTCGCAAAGACCTCGCGGAAACTGGGACGAAAATATTCTACTTAATTGAATAGCATTAGTGTTGCCACATTTTAAGTACAAAAAAATTGGCACGGGTCTTCATAACGAGACGGTAACCTCATTATAAAAAAAATATTTTACTTGAAATCGCTCTCCTGTAAAATTTGAAGTAGCAGTTACGACGATGTTTCTCCAAATGAGTGAAGTAGCAACCAGTTGCACTTGAAAATACTTAAATCCCTAATATGGCAATGATACAGTTATCAAACCAGAACAGTAATGCAAGACATTTTAAATGATTTTATTTAAAAAGGTAAGGTTAAGGTTCTAAGTAGGTTTGTACAAACACTTTTACAAGTCAATATTTTTTTTAAACTTGATCGTCAAATTAGATAAGTCAGCGTGTCCTATCCATTCAGATAGGAAATTTCGACCTCATCTAGTTTTTTTTCTCTGAGAAGAAAGGCCTAAACAAACTCGGAGGTCACAGTCTCTTTTAAAATCCAGACATAATCTTGGTCAAATCATGTGAAGACCATATTATATGTAGATTGGTGACTGAAATGGTCTTTAAAGGAAATAATCACACAGATTGAGTGGACCTATCAGTGCATGCATTTGTCAGTAATTTACTTAAAAACAGTAGACAATTTTTCACACGTCATGTAAAACAGAAATAGGTAGGTAACGAATTGCAAATGGTGTTGTAATGTATGCCTAATAGACTGTAGAGGTCACTTGGATCCGGAGGGTTGGTTAGCACGTGTAAGTACACGCCTGCGCAGTGCACCAGTCGGATAGACAATGGTGGTTGATGCACCGGTCTTTACCGTAATTCACATTATTCATTACCTACACCATTTTTTTTTGTAAACAGGGAAAAAGGAATGCTTTTCTTTCGTTGGTCTATCCGTACTAAAATTTCAAAAAAATCAAGAAAAGAATGCTATAACCTTAAAACTCAACTTAAGGGGAATGCGCTAAGGTAGACCGAGAACTTAAAATTTTCTGACTAAAATATGATTCACGACCGTAACAAATAACTTTACAGAATTATAAGCAATAAATAAATATTTGATAGGGCCGCGAATCATATTTAGATCAACATATAACCTCACACTGACCTCCTTATTGCATAAAACGTAAGAAAATTTTAATTTCGCGGGCTACACTGACGCTTTCGCCTTAAGAAAATTAAATGTTACAATATTTTTGACAAAGCGAGAGAGAGAGAGAGATCTGAGAGATCTGAGTATATTTTTATGGTACATATTTTCCCAAAAAATTGAATTTAGCCCTTGTGTCATATTATGCCAAATATCATGTGTATGTCAATTTTGAATTGTCAAGGGACCAAATTGAGGTGATCCAGGGCGTTTCAGTATTGTTATAGTGCCCAGCACTAGGCTCCAATAAAATTGATTGCATATCATATTATTCTTGCCTGAGCAACCGGCAGCAAGTTCGTCATGCTCCCTTACTTGCCACTGCTTGCGGTAGCGTCGGGGGTCGGGTTGCCCCTTTCCTTCAAATATGGCGAGGGGTGTAATGTCTTTTCGTTATGCTCGTGAACGGGTGCTGCTTGTGGTGACTGGTCGTCTTGCTGACCATGGTTTTTGTTATTGTTATTAGTAATTAACTGTTTATTTATTTTTACTTCGATGGTCCTAGTTTATCAATTATAACTTCCAGTCACCGCTATACATAGCTATATGTAAGCGGGCACGCCCTTTATGACTGGAGGCTTTTATTTTTATATTTTTTACGTTTAGTCTTAGTTTTTATTTCTGCCTGAGTATAGTTCTCGTTGCTAGCTGACATATAGAAAATAATTTAATGTAATATTAATTATTTTGCGTAATGTACATTATTTTGCATAAGTACTATTACCGTATATTATAGAATCAAGTTTTTCTAACTAAACAAACAGCTGTACAGCTGGGGAGTTTGTTGCGCCATTTCTTCTTCCCAGCTAAAGCACTAGGAAGTAGTGAAGGGTGGGCGTTTTTGGGGGACTGTCTTATGTAATTTTACGTTCGAAAAGTGCTGAATCTCACCTTAGTTTGAATAAATGACTTTTTAATTTTGAATTTTCTCCGAACAAATTAATAACAACTAGAAAAAATAATTGTTTTCCATTACGTAGCTTGCTGCATAATGTGACGTAGCCTAAATCATGTCTACGATAAGTAGTACTCCCAACTATCCACATTACCTATCCTACAAACTACAAGTCACTCCCGACCCCTCGTATCGATGGCCTATCATATTGAAAGCCTCGTCCTACATGCAGACAGCCCCTATCTGTAGCACTATTAATCATTGACGCCTCTACTGGCGAATTTAATTATAATACATTGAAAAATTTGGTGTAGAGTTTTGGGGAAAGTGGAATTAGGAAGTAACTAAAACAAGTTATGTACAAAATCTTTTGAAAAAGTAAGAAATAAAGAATAATCTTTATTTGAACACAACCATGGGCGGCTTTAAAACTCTGACACCAGGTTGGCTTACTAACCACACGAAAAGAAGAGGAGATTTGAACACAGTTCGTGAAACACAAAATAAAAAGGTGAAAATAATCTTTAACAATAATAGTGTGTGTCTCACGACTGCGCCATAAAGGTTCATTTCAGCATTAATGCCAGACAAATGCTATCTGTCGCTGGTTTTCTAATGAACCTTCAGGGAGTACAAACAGTTTCAACATACCTAATACAGAATTTGTTCAATCAACTGCCTGTTGTTGGGCTAGATTTTGAACATAACTTGTCTTGACAAAGTCCTCTTCTCATAGAGGACTCTGATGCAGACTTATTCAATGATTATTGGCGTTTTCAGACTTGTATGGGTTCCGTCACAGCCTGTTTACAAGAGAATTCCCTAAAACCACAAATTAGGTCACAAATCTGAAGCTGCAGACATTGCCTCTACGTTAAGAGAGGGTTATGTCCAGCAGTTTACTTACTATATCCAGCAAAGTTGAACCAGGCGAGGATCCCACGCGATTAAGTCTCGGCAATGATTGGTTGAGTGGTCTGCAATAGGCTGATTCAAATATTCTGACTGAACGACTGATCTATTACTATTTAAATCCAATTACCTACCTAAACACGCATATCAGACGTCTAGTATATTTTATCCATGAAATACAAACAGACAGAACAGGTTGCATGTGTGGGTGACCCATAAGATTTTTGGTATACTATAAAAATAATTAGGCAATATATTAAAAGTTAATTTTATGCAGTCATATTGCATACAACCGTCGCGGCTGTAAGAAATATTTTGCTATAATTATTGCAAATTATAGGCTAGTCAGAATTTCCGTGGCAAAAAAAACTATCGTTAATTTTTAATTTTTTAACGACAGTTGACGTTCAACCCAAGCAGTTTTTAACCCCCGACGTATAAAAGAAAGGTCTTATAAGTTTGGTCGCTATGTGTGTGTGTCTTGGCAGCGTAGCTCTTAAACGGGTGAACCGATTTCAATGAGATTTTTTTTAAAATGAATGTGGTTTTACTCGCGATGGTTCTTATAAATGTTTTATCAAAATTGGTTCAGCCATTTGAAGATTATCAGCTCTTTTCTAGTTGATAAATGGATGTGAGCGTCTTCCACATGTCAGATCGATTTTAAATTTGGTATTCTGTTACTTCAATGATATTAGAACATAGTAACATTGAACTGATGCTGCAGCATCATCTGGAATTTGCAGGATACTCAACTTACACCAAAGGTATCGTGTTTGGGCTCATTGGAATGGTCTAACGTGATGAACAGGGTCTGGTGATGGATTAGAAAAGAGAAATGTTTGTGTCGGGTGTTTTTCAAATTTTAATATAATTTTACTTGCCATTATTCTTTTTGAATTTAATATATTATATTTTTTCCTGTCTGTCATTCATGACAATTTCCTCAAGAAGATGGGCAGGAGCATTTCTACTCTTTTCCCTAAGATGTATACGTAGGTATGTACCACCTTGTGGTTTACGATGCTTGACCGTTCATTGCAGCGGTCTATGGAATCATCAGAATATTTTGTTACCGCGTATTCTTTTCATGTAATCCTTCAGCAATCTTATGAATACGACTGATGGTTTTGTTAACTAGTACTTGTTGATAGACCTACACTGTCCTCCCATATCTAATAACACTGTTATTTGAAAATATTGTAAAAGCCAATTATTTTTAAAAGATTAACCGTGGTGTTTCTTGCCGGCTCCTCTCCATAGGAAACGACCAATTGGAACCGTGCACCTAGCTTCTGACGTTTCATAAGTGCCCTTGTAGGTTTATGTGAAATAAAATATTTTGAATTTTAATTTGAATTTGATGAGAGCATACGAAAAAGAAAAAGGAAAAAAAATGTAAATGAAAAAGTAACTTTGTCAGTCTGTCTTGTTACCGTCTTACGCCTAAACTACTGAACAGATCGTTATGTTTGACAAAGAGGTGAGAGGAGACCTGGAGAAGGAAATGATACGTAGGCTACAGGACACCTAATACGCGGGTTCGATTCCCGCACGGAACAAATATTTGTAAGACCTACAAGTAGTTGTTCCGGGTCTGTCTGTTTGTGTATGTGAGTTTAAATGTTTGTAAACACACCCAGAATACAGGAGAAATTCCTAGTGAGGGGAAACGTTTAAAAAAAAAATGATGGACAGACGAAGTCACGGGCAACAATAATTTAGTTCCCAGAACCCACCATTTAAAATTACAACAATACATAATTTGAAGCACCTTTTCAACCCCCTAATAGCTTCACGTACTATTAGTCGTCAACAGTACGTCTGAGTCAGCTCTTGAGTCAGTGAGTCACTGAACTTGATAGTGGCGCGTCATTGGTAGCGTTGGCAGAAACAAGCGGGTGAATCAGGTGTTGTATTTGGCATGTATTTTTTTTGTTATGGTTTTGATGGTACCTATATCAAAATATGTAATAAGCAATTTTGTGTAGGTTAATATTGTTGATCTCTATTAAGAATGTACATACCTATAGGCAGTTTAAAACGTTTAACTAAAAAATATTTTTGTAATTTTCGGGGTATTTTAAGTTACCTCGATGGTATAGTGGTCGCAAGCGCTACTGCTGAACATGAGGTCGGGCAAAGTGTCATTGGGTCTTTCTTTCTGGAATTTCTCAGTAGCAGCCCGGAGTCTGGATTTGGGCCCAGTTGATGGCAATAGACCCATGGGACTTAAACATAACTGGCGAAATGTGGGTGTACCATAGGTACGCCTCTGCCCAACCCTTTGGGGAAACAAGGTGTGATGTTATGTTAAGGCGCAGGGTTCCGATTTGCCTTTGACTCTGTCTTTTTCTTTACGTGTAAAGAGTAAAGAAAATAACCACACTTTTGTACTTTTTCAATGTTTTTCGTTGTTTTTTTCATCATATTGCTCATATTACTCATCATAATCCATCACTGAATGCAGGTTGACATAAGACATTTTATGGTATATTTTTAATTATTATTGTTAGTGAAGGTATAAACTGCTTTTAAAGACAATTAAGAGGTGTGTTTGAAGATTTTTTTGACGCATTAATGTATGTTTAATTATGATTTGAGTTCCATCACTGTATTAAAATAAGACTTGAAAATATCATTCATTTTTTTTTTGGTCAAAATTATTTACGGTTTAAGAGATACACTACTTTAAAAAATCCCGTTTTCGGAATGCTGCGCCTTAAGTTACGTACTTATTTTTTTTTAAACGTCTCAATAATCTAGATTTTCGCTAAGCAGTTCTCTACTAGTATAAATAAAAATCTAAAATTATTTCAGGGTTCTCTATCCTTATCGAAGCGCTTTTAACAACTATCAATGTATTACGTAATATTTTTTATGATAGGTAGACTGAAAATAAATCGTGCAGATGTACCTAGTAATGTTCAGTCATAAAAAAACTTGTCTGCGGCCTCCTCGCCATATTTTCTATTACAAACTCATTTATGTGAAGTCAATCAAAATATGTTTATGTTTCGTACAGCTGAAAAAAAAAAACAATTTATTTACTTGACAGTTTTTTTTTATTTGAGCAGTCCCTGAACTTGTTATTGAAATGCCATTGATAATGTCGACAAATAAGTTACATACCTACATGCTTTAGTGATTCATGTTTTTATAAACTTAATCGATCGATGAAAATTTTCATTTTTATTGCGTTAAGTTGTTTAAATTTATATTGTTTTGAAGTTGAGAGATTACATGTAAGATGCTTTAAGTTGATAGCACAATGTGAAAGTATTAAAAAACAGATTTAGTGCAAAACGTTATACACCTGCAGGTAATTCTTTAAAACGTATATTAATTCCGTTTCAAAAACTGTTTATTCAAAAAGTTCTTGTTTAAAATAGTTTTTCAATAGGAAGTATAAGTAAAATTATTTCCAATAAAAATTAGATATTAAATAATCCGTCACGACTTTGCAACTTTGGTTGCTAACTGTACCGCATTCAATACCGTGTAGGATCGATAGCACGTACACAACTCCACATAACCAACCTACCATAAACAATCGCTTCTCACAACTGACCAATAACCGATCAAATGCATGTGCTTTACCAGGAAACAACAATAATATGATTTCTTCTAAGAAAGCGTTGCACTCTTAGGCCCACTTACACCAACTTACACCAAAAGTGAATGAATTTAGCACTAAACGAATTGAAAACGTCGTTCTACTTCTGTCAATTGTTTGAAGTTGATGAGACAGAATGAAGTTTTAAATGGATGGATTTTTTATAGAAAATAATGAATGAATGAATGAATGAAATGCACAGACCCGTTAAACCAGACTCGATCAATTGAATGAACCCCAAGATTTGCACTAGCCCCTGAAGCCTCATGCTTCATTGGGCTACGGAGACAATAAAATTCCAAAATACTCACGAAAAATCTGGTTAGTCTAAAACCTCACCACATAACGACAGGGGTTAAAAATTTGCTAGTAAACATCATGCGATTAATGGCCGACCCTAGGGCCTCAGTTTTCATCATGCTGTTTTGCACTGTAAATCAGCGATCTCATAGAATAATTTGGAGAACAATGCGATTGAAAAACTAGTTTTTTGTAGATTCTACTCGTACTGAATAACCAGTTGACACCCAAAAACTGTATTTTTCTAAGTAGCTAAAACGAATGGCCTTTTCATCATCATCTGCCTAGCCTTTTCCCAACTACGTTGGGGTCAGCTTCCAGTCTAACCGGATGCAGCTGAATACCAGTATTTTATATGGAGCGACTGCCTATCTGACCTCCACCACCCGGTAATTGGGTGATACGATACCCCTTGGTAAGACTGGTTGTCAGACTTTCGGGCTTCTGACGACCCGTAACGACTATCAAAGATCCACGAATGACAGCCGGGACCAACGGCTTAACGTGCTTTCCGAGGCACGGAGGAGTCTCGGTACGTAAAGATGGTCACCCATCCACAGACCAACCCCGGCAAGCGTAGCTTAACCTGACGGATCGACCCGTGCGGCAGTTATTACTTAGCCACTAACTTAAAACGAATGGCCTTTTATTAGTGTAAAATGGAAAATGTTGATACTTATCTTGCATTAAAGAAGTGATTGTTCTTTTAAAAGTTGAACGAATTCTGGCAGAACGCCAGAATAATGTGAAAATGTAAAATATAAAAGGCTGACTGTATTCTAAGGTGCAGTTGCGTACCTACTGTATATATTTAGATAGGATATTCGGAATCTATACATACATAACCTCGCACCTTCTCCTCCTTTGCGTTCAAACATCTAGTCATACGCGCACGCCGATTGCGAGTTCTTCGCACCTAATCCTTCTGAAGAACATCACCAATATACACACACTATATTAAGTCACATCCATAGAGTATAGTAACTAAAAAGGAAGTCACATCTGCCTTGTACTTAGTCAAAATACCTTGTGTTAGTCGCCTTTCATTCATCCTCTCAGCATGACAGCAACATGAACACATGGTAATCTCTAACCTACTTGACATAATAGTACTGACATTCGTCCTTGCTAATAGCCTAGATCAAGGGTGTCAAACTTGATTTTCTTTAAGGTCATCCAGTGGGCTATATATACTCAACATTGTACGCAACGCATGATTTGAAAGTTAACTGTTTTAATCTTGACAATCTGCTGTATGCTTGACATGACTAGCCTCGATCGATAGAAGTTACCTATAATTCGTTCTTTAAAAAGGCCTTATATGTAAATTGATCTAACAAGAGGGCAATCTTACGCTAGTAAGGCGATTATCACACTAGACCAAGCTCTGTCGCGTAGCTCAGGGCGGCAGATGTTTGGTATTATGACCGCCCCATGCTAAGCCACGGAGCGCGTTGCAGTGTGATAATAAAACGATGGCATCAAGTAAGTAGAGAAAATAACTAAAACCCATCTTCCAATGAATCGAATGGACTTCTAGGTTTCTGATAGGTATCTTAAAGTCCTCTCTTTTCAAATAAAATTTCTTATGTCCAAGTTGTAATAAACACAGTTTCAGATTCGCAAAAAGTATCAGCGTATCAAAACCGACAGAAATGTAAACGCTGCTGTATCACAAAGTTAACAAGGACACGTTGATTTATTATAGGAATTAGCCAGGTCCCCCAGCCATTAATTAACTTCATGCGACTAGTAGCGACATCTCGCGTTAAGAGGGAACAGGGGCTGCGAGGAATTTGAAAAATAGGTATTTGAAGAAACTATTGCCGTCGCGCTGCGCCCGAAAAACCGAGTTAAACCCCGTAAAGTGCGATAGGGACAACTGCAGCTCAGACCGATTATATCACAATTTTTTTGACGAAAACGACGTTTGGCATTCTCCTTTTTTCTCCTCGAAAACTAAACCGATTTTATAATTTTTTACATTCAAATTTTAAGAAAGAGTATGTCTAGGTTCCTATTATTTTCTTTTATGCTAAAAACTTTTCCGAATTAGTCTGGTAGTCCTCTAATCACGGCGGTAAAAATGGGGCATTTTTGTAATTTTTGGAGGGTCATAGTTTCCTTACTTATTAATTGATGAAAAAAAGGAAATGACAGGGACATGCCCATAGATACACTGATTTTATAAAAAAAAATGACAGCTCTAGAGGCATTATTCAGGAAGAAAAACGGGGAATACGTTTGTATGGAGAATCGCGCGCCCTGTTCCCTCTTAAGGATTAAAAATGTCTTGACTATGACCACAGAGTCCATTTTATACTATGACTATCACGCCTGGTTGGACAGTAGTCACAGTGGTGTTCATGACATCGTTTAATTTTTCCCTTCTGTTTTCCATGGTTTGAATTGTGAGCTAGTGATAGTTAGTTGAGTAGTTTCACTACGGGTCACGGGATCGATTCCCGCAGAACGAATTTGAAATAATTTTTTTTGGCGTACAGCTAACTGTTTCGTTTCTGGGTTAGAGATTGAGCCAGCTTATATGCCTAGACATTTTAGGCAGGTATTCTCAAACTCAAACTCAAAGTCAAATAATTTATTCCAAATAAACCAATTACAGGTACTTTTGAATTGTCAAGGGGTCGGTCAGTCAGAAAGATGAAGCTAGTTGCCCATTCCAAAGCGTAGTAGGTTCCTATGGAGAAGAACGGGCAAGAAACTCCATGGACACTCTTTTAAATTAGAATATTGTTACAAAACATTGGTTACATCATTCATGTTGAAATTATACATGTGAGAACAATGTAGTAAATCGTACACGTTAAAAGCGACCATAATAAAAATATAAAAGCAAAAATAATTAAAATAAGCCATGGCAGCTAAGAGATGACCAGTCCCCACTGACGGCGCCCGTTCACGAACATGACGCATGGATCAGCATCATTTAGCTCAACCATTTTGAAGGGAACTTAATGATCCAACACACACGCCACCACCAGCGAGACATTTGAGTGAGCATGACATACTCTCAGCCGCCAGGGTACATTCAAGTCAATGAAAGACGTACTCAGTAAATGTTAAAGTAGGTAAACAGTGCTCACATATGTGCAATGCAATTATATAAAAAAAAAAAAAAAAAAAAAAAAAAAAAAAAAAAAAAAAAAAAATGCATTTATTTAAGCAAGTTTTTACATGTAAGTTGCCGGGGCTTCCCAGAAAGTAATCGAATGATACTTGTGTTGGGAAAGCCTCGCTCTTCCGAACGAAACATAAATTTAGACTTACTAGTATGAGCAACAATAACATAACATATAAGTTCCTTAAAATTTAAAAATTTAAAAAGAGGAAAAAGAAGCGTGAAGTGTGTGTATGAGTGCGTTTGTGTGTGCGAGCGTGTGTGCGTGCGCGTGTGTTTGTGTGAGTGAGTGTGGGGGGGTGTGTACGCGAGTACACGCTCGGAGGTGTGTGTGTATGTTTGTGTGTGTGTGTGTGTGTGTGTGTGTGTGTGCGTGTGTGTGTGTGTGTGGATGGTAGCTTGATTTGGCCACATAACCCTATCAATTCGTTACGTGTAGTCTGTGAGTACATTAAGCATGTATCACAATCAAGTCAATGTAAGTAGGACTAAGAGTAAGTAAGTATATAATACTAAGAGATTGAATTTATACAATGTAAATATAGTTTTTCAATCTTCAGCAGCTCCAACAATATTTTCCAATGCTAATCAATTAGTTTATGCGCCCTTGTGGGGCATTTACATGGGCATATATTCTAAAGAATATATGCCCATGTAAATGCCCGGGCATAATTTATAACCCTATTACTAGTCTGGGGTTACCCCGTATACCCATGCGTGTGAGATTTGTGTCTGTAAATGTAGGTATTCTCTAATTATCAATAGAATAAATGATTTTATTTCTGTAAGTAGGTTTGTACAAGCACTTTTTTCACTTTCACTTCTATCATATTTTAAAAACTAGATGAGGTCGGTGTTTCCTATCTGACTACTCTGAGAAGAAAGGCTGAAACAAACTCAAAGGTCACATTCTCTTTTAAAGTCCAGACACAATCTTGGTCAGATCATTCTTGGTCTTTTGAGGAAAGAACCCCTCAGATTAAGAGAACCTGTCCAGTCAGTGTACGCATTTGTCAGTAATCGTACAGCTCAAATCAGAACCTAAGGAGCTCAAGGATTCAAATCGGCGTACAGACTCCAGCACATCAACCTTCTACAATCGGTCAAATTTCTTTAATTGATTTTCAACTTCTTCACTAAAATGTAAGGTTCAAAGTTGATTGGTAAAATTTGACAGTTTCGGGTAGGTTGGCGTGCTGGCGTCTGTACAATACCAAAGAAAGGAAATTTAGGTAGACCGCATAAATTACTCACTGCCAGACCATGATTAAAACTAAAAGAGAAAAAAAAAGTGTATTTGTTTTCATAAAATTGTGTGTTTATAATTATCACTTGCTCAAAAAACGGTGAAGGAAAACATCGTGAGGAAACCGGCATGCCTGAGAGATATTTCTCGACGGCGGCGTGTGCCCATGGGCGGCTTTAAAACTCTGACACCAGGTTGGTTTACTAACCACACGAAAAGAAGAGATAAAAGTGTGTATGTTTGTGGTGTAGTGCATGTTTATTATGTTAGATATCATTGTTGAAGTTAACTGACACACTTAATAATCGTGACGAAAATTTTCTAAAGCAGAGACAAGATGCTAACGACACCAAAAAAAATTCCCCCAAATCCCCGCCTATTCCCCCATAACATGACGCAAAAACCCTATTTGGTTGAGCCGACTTGTAGCAAATGTTAATAACACCGGTACCTACACCATAGCGGCATATCTTTATGGGAACTTGGCATGAAACATTATTATAATTAATGTCACCTTCCAACTAATGTCCATAATTATAATTGTGTTTTGCAAAACGGATTTATGAGGTTTAGTGAACTTGTATTTTGGGTATGTTTAAAAGACTAGGCTTAAGTTTTAGATTGTAATCATACAATATTTCACCTCCCTCCCATTCAGTCCCTATTACATGGGACTCAAGGTGAAGGGTACAAGGAGCCCGCGAAATTCGATTTTTTTTACGTTTTTAGGATTCCGTACCCAAAGGGTGAAACGGGACCCTATTACTAAGACTACGCCGTCCGTCTCAGTCTGTCCGTCTGTCACCAGGCTGTATCTCATGAACCGTGATAGTTAGACAGTTGGAATTTTCATAGATGATGTATTTCTGTTGCCGCTATAACAACAAATACTAAAAACAGAATAAAATAAATATTTAAGGGGGGCTCCCATACAACAGACATGATTTATTTGCCATTTTTATAGGTACGGAACCCTTCGTGCGCGAGTCCGACTCGCACTTGGCCGGTGTTTTTGAAATTTGCGGGTCAATATCCGGTTGTATGTTGATAAAAATATGATTAACCGCGACCGTAACAAATATGTATTTACTGAATTATAATAACCATTAAAATCATCAATAAAACTTCTGATGTGCTGCCCGATTTAGACAAAGGTATTATTTTACTACTCTTCATTAAGTCAGGAATTACCCCACAGTCAATACATTTATTAAAAATAATTGCCAATTCTGGCGCTACCGTGTTGATTATACAATGTATTTTGCAACCTCTACATAAATTCCCCATAGATCAGCAGTTTTTTCTGACATTGAGTGTATTGAAAGTTTTGATAATATCTCGAGCACTATTAACATAATGTAGTCGAAATTAAACTCATGGTTACAAATATCAACATATTCTTTCAATAGGGACTCGGCAACATTGTGTGAAGAATTTGTGGTTGTCTGGAATACCAGCAAAGAAATTTTCAAAAACTGTGGCTACTTCTAAATCCTTTTTAATAACTGTATATAGTTAATATTAAAGCTGTAGTCACTACTACGCTTTCAGTCTCTAATTTCCGAAGTCGTTATTATTTAATTTAGACTATTTTTAATTTTATAGCTTACATATCGACACTTAGCTTCGCTACAAACTTGTTTAAATAATTTGGAATAGGTCGTATCATATTGATAAAATTCTTTGTACCCTGTGAAAGTTTCTACCTATTACGGTTTAAAAGACACCCTGTGACAGACGGACGGACGGACAGCGAAGCTTTAGTAATTTAAAAAAAAGAATGATCGAAATTGAATGAACGTTACAACAATATAGAATAGTTAGCCTTAAACATAGTTTGATTGACTTTAATTACTAATAACTTTAAAACACATATATTTGAATAAGAACCGAAATAAACGCAGTTTTTCAAAATCCAGGGAGTTTTCAAGTATTACAGCCAGCTTCGCATGATAAACCTTATAAGTACATACAGATATTCTCCAGTCCTCATCTGCCTTCTATTCTAAACCATGTTGTGGTCGGCTTCCAGTCTAACCGGATGCAGCCGAATACCAGTATTTCACATGGAGCGACCGCCTATTTGACCTCTACAACCCAGTTACTGGGTAACATGATACCCCTTGGTAAGACTGGTTGTCAGACTTTCGAGGTTTTAACTACCCGTAAAAATTGTCGAAGATCCACGAATGGCAGCCAGGACCAACGGCTTAACGCGCTTTCCGTGGCACGGAGTGGTCTTGGTATGTCAAGGTCAACCATCCACGGAGCAACCGCGGCAAACCTAGCTTAACCTGATCTATCGACACTTACGGGCGTTATTACTAAGCCATAAGATCCAGATCTTTTGTAGTCTGAACAAAAATACGCAGTTTTTTTGTACAATGATCTATAAGTAATAGCTCTTCTAGCACCCCAACGCTACATCAAACAACTTGAACTAAACTATAAGTAATCACTGCGGCCGCGAATTCGTGCGCTGCCAAGGACGCTCGCAGTCCTTGGGTCGGTTTCCTTAATACCGGACCGTGGCTATCGCGCCATCGCCCTGCGCGTGTCATGGACACTGCTACGCACAAACTAACACGGGGTACGGGCCAGTTTTTTTGGAATAAATATGTGGGACACAGATTTTGGTGTGGCGTTTATTTTTTGGTCTGTATTGAGAGTTTGATGTCGATGTATATGACCTCGTAGTTACTTTTAGAGAGCAGCGGTGGCCCAGTGGTGGCGGCCCCGACTTACGAACAGTAAGTCGTGAAGTCGAACCCAGACAGGCGCATTACTTTGTGTAATTTATTTTATATATTTCATCACCACTGCTCTCAAAACGGTGAAGGAAAACATCGTGAGGAAACCGGCATGTCCTAGAACCAAAACTTCGAAGACATGTGACATCTACCAATCCGCACCGGGCACGCGTGGTGGATTATAGCCCACTCCCTCTCATTGAGAGGAGGCCGTGTCCCTGCAGTGGGAACGTTATAGGCTGATGATGATGATGATAACGAGTAACATTATCTTTTTAATCGACTTCCAAAAAGGAGGAGGTTCTATGTTCGTAGCGTATGTATGTTTTCTGATTTTTTTTAAGTATGTTAACCTATTTCTCCGTCAATTGTGGACAGATTTTGAAAATATATTTTTTTGGTTTGAAAGGGTACTCTCTCGAGACGGTCCAGTATAAATTTTATTAACTTTGCTTGATAATACGTATTTTTCCCACTTATTCTTTAAGATGATATAATAAGTTCCTGTCACTGTTATTTATCTAAATCAGGTAGGTATTCGAATTTGTGTGGGGTAGGTACCACAACTAAAAACTAAAAAATAAAAACTTTTTGAAAAAAAAAAAACTATCGACTTAAAAAAAAACACTACAAACTGAAAAATAACTTTAATTTCGGAAGTCGGTGGCAAAAAACGAATATTCAAAACCAATGACACCGACTTCCAAAATTAAAGTTATTTTTCACTTTGTAGTGTTTTTTTTGTCAGTATTAATATCATAATAATGAATTTACATACTACTAGCGCCATTTCATAGATATTGTTCTAGTGAACGTTATGGTTGAACCTACCTACATGTATCTACCTGCCTATGTATTTGGTACAATAAAATGTCAGTCTGTGGATAACTACTACGCGTGTTTCATTAGGTTATGTGCTCAGTGCAATATTTTAAAAAGAATCCGGTATAATTTCGTTTGTTTTTCGTGCGAAAGTAAAACATGTCGACGTCGGGCTACCTTGTTAATGTACCGAAGCTAAAAGGTCGCGAAAACTACGACGATTGGGCGTTCGCGACAACCAATTTTTTGCTACTCGAGGGCATTGACATTGAAAATCTGCCAGCGACCATCACTGAAACTGAGAAGAAGAAAGCCAAAGCCAAGCTCGTGATGACTATTGACTCTTCGTTATACGCGCATATCAAGAGTGAGACTACAGTGAACGGTGTGTGGAAAAAGTTGAAACAATTGTTCGATGACACGGGGTATCAACGAAAAATAAGTTTACTTCGAACATTGATTTCAATACGCTTCGAAAGCTGCGATTCCATGACAACCTACGTATCTCAAATGGTCGAAACAGCGCAGAAATTGAAGGGGACAGGTTTTGAGATCACAGATGAGTGGATTGGATCATTACTTTTGGCTGGACTCTCAGATAAGTTTTCACCAATGATAATGGCGATAGAACATTCAGGAATAAAAATTAGTGCTGACGTCATAAAGACAAAGTTACTTGACATGTGTGAGGAGGTTGGCACTACTGGAACAAACTCTGCATTTTGGTCAAAACAGCGGCCAAAAAGTGGCAACACTAACCGCGGTGTCAAATCATTGCAAACGTCAAATGACACGTCAACCGGCAGTAAACAAATAAAATGCTACAATTGCAAGAAAATCGGCCATTATAAGAATAAGTGCCCCGAATCAAAAGCAAATAAACATGTTAATGCTTTTAGTGCAGCATTTTTCAACGGAAATTTCGGCACAGAAGACTGGTACGTCGACTCGGGCGCAAGCGCACACATGACGCCGAACCAAAAATGTTTACTGCAAATGCGACGCGTGCACGAAAACAAAGAAATCGTAGTTGCAAATCAAACAACTGTGCCTGTAGTAAGTGTCGGTGAAACACAGATTACGACAATGGTAAACGGTTCTCAGTACGATGTGATTGTGAAGAATGTTTTGTACATACCGAAGCTCACGACAAACTTACTATCTGTAAGCCAACTGATAGCTAACGGCAACAGAGTAGCGTTCAGGAAAGACGTCTGTTTGATTTATAATCAAGTGAATGAGCTTATTGGTACTGCGAATTTAAGTAATGGTGTGTACAAGTTAAACACAATAAAATCAGAGAATATGTTGTCGGGCATGTCGATGTGGCATAGAAGGCTCGGTCATGTAAACAGTAAGTGTTTACAGAAAATGAAGAATGGTGCAGTGGAGGGTGTATCCTACAAAGATACGGCTAACATCCAGAAATCCAATTGCGAAGTATGTTGCGAAGGTAAGCAGTCTCGCTTACCATTTCCAAGTGAAAACCACAGAAGTGAAACCCTGCTAGAAGTGGTGCACTCAGATTTGTGTGGGCCTATGGAGACTAAATCCATTGGTCAAGCACGATATTTTCTTCTTTTTGTTGATGATGCCAGTCGTATGTCATTTGTATATTTTTTGAAAGAAAAGAATCAAGTAATACAGTATTTCAAGGAATATAAAAGTTTGGTACAAAATCAAACTGAAAATAAAATAAAAATGCTCAGAACAGATAATGGAGGAGAATTTTGTTCCCAGCAGATGGAAAGCTATCTAAAAGCAGAGGGTATAGCACATCAAAAAACAAACCCATACACTCCTGAACAAAATGGTCTCTGTGAGCGGTTCAACAGAACCGTAGTTGAACGAGCAAGGTGTTTATTATTTGAAACAGATCTCGACAAAAGTTTTTGGGCTGAAGCAGTAAATACTGCAGTGTACTTGAAGAATAGAACTCCAGCCGCCAGTTTAGGCATGATGACACCATTCGAGAGATGGACAGGTAAGAAACCAGACCTGAGCCATGTCAGAATATTTGGCAGTAAGGTAATGGTGCATGTTCCCAAAATCAAAAGACAAAAATGGGATAAGAAGGCTGAAAAATTTATTCTAGTCGGGTATCCAGATAATGTAAAAGGATACAGATTGTATAATCCAAAAACAAGAAAAATTACTACGAGCAGAGATGTCATTATTATGGAGAAAGAAGATTCGAACAAAGCTCAGATAGTAGTTAATGAAAAAGAAAAGTCAGAGAAAGACGAAAACTCAGAAGGAGAAGAAAGTTCATCGGAGAACACAATTTTAGACCCAAATGATCCTACATACATCTGTGACTCATCAAACTCTCAAGATGAATCATATCAAACAGTGTCCGAGGCAGAAAATGAGTCTATAATAGAGGAAGAAGTTCCATTGGCAGAGGTTAGTAAGCGTAAGAGAAAACCAGTAGAAAGGTATGGCGTAACCAATCTCTGTATTTTGGATGAGCTGGAATCCTGTGGTGAAGAACTCTGTTATGAAGCAGCAATGAACGGACCCGAGAAGGAACAGTGGGGACAGGCGATGACAGATGAACTGAAAGCCTTCGACGACAACCAAGCATGGAAATTCGTAGACAGGAAAGAAGCTGATAGGGTAGTGCAGTGCAAATGGGTTTTTAAGAAAAAGTTTGAAAGTGATAATAAAGTGCGGTATAGGGCAAGACTGGTTGCGAAAGGATTTACTCAAAAAGAAGGTGTGGACTACACAGAAACATACTCACCAGTGCTTCGTTACTCGACTTTACGACTATTATTTGCTTTAAGTGTCAAACTTAACTTTGAAATTACTCATTTGGATGTAACTACGGCATTCCTAAATGGCTACCTAAACGAAAATGTATACATGCAAGTCCCACCTAATTTAGATTGTAAAGATAATTATGTTCTTAAATTGAAACGTGCAATTTATGGTTTAAAACAATCAGCTAGGGCTTGGAATGTAAGAGTAAATGATTGTTTATTGAAATTCAACTTTGTAAAGTCAAAATTAGAACCATGCCTGTTTATTAAAAAATGTAAAAAAGAGCAGATCATAATAGCAATTTTTGTAGATGATTTTTTCATTTTTTCCAACAGTAGTAATATGGTAAATGAGCTAAAAACTATGCTAATGTCTAAATTTAAAATTAAGGATTTGGGGCAAATAAAACAATGTTTGGGTATGAGGGTAAAAATGTACAAGAATGGCTGTATTTCCTTAGATCAAGAGAAGTTTGTAGATCATATTTTAAGTAAATTCAATATGACAAACTGTAATGTTGTTGATACTCCCATTGAAAGTAATTTAAAACTAGAGAAAAGTGTAGATGTTTGTAAACAATACCCATATCAACAACTAATGGGAAGCTTGATGTACTTATGTGTCCTAACTCGCCCAGATATTTCTTACAGTGTAAGTTATTTGAGCCAGTTTAACAACTGTTATTCTTTAACGCATTGGAAGCATGCAAAACGAATTCTAAAATATTTATGTAAAACTAAATCTTATGGATTAATGTTTAGTAAAGATAATTGTAACTTGGAAGGTTTTGTTGATGCAGACTGGGCCTCAAATACTTTAGATAGGAAATCTTACACAGGTTTTTACTTTAAGTTCTCAGGAACTGGTATCTCATTTGAATGTAAGAAACAACAGACAGTAGCTTTATCAAGTACAGAGGCCGAATACATGGCGATAGCAGAGGCTTGTAAAGAGGCTATTTACTTAAAAAACTTGTTATCTGAAATTGTAGATTTATGTGATTATATGATAATTTTGTATAATGACAATCAAGGTGCTCAGAAGTTGACAGAAAACCCTTTGTTTCATAAAAGAACTAAGCACATCGACGTGCGTCACCATTTTGTTAGAGAAGCGGTTGCTAACAATCTTGTAAAGATAGATTATTTGCCAACATCTGAAATGCCTGCAGACCTACTAACCAAAGGATTGAGTAGTGTAAAACATAACTATTTTGTAAAGAGGTTAGGTATTCAAAAGATTGTTTAATGGCTGTATGCTATTAGTTTATTTCTATTTAGTTTAATAAAATACCTATCCTAAAGTTTAGATTATTTTGATATGTGGAGGTGTCAGTATTAATATCATAATAATGAATTTACATACTACTAGCGCCATTTCATAGATATTGTTCTAGTGAACGTTATGGTTGAACCTACCTACATGTATCTACCTGCCTATGTATTTGGTACAATAAAATGTCAGTCTGTGGATAACTACTACGCGTGTTTCATTATTTTTTAAGTCGATTGTTTTTTTTGTACTTAAAAAGTTTTCTGACTACAATTCATACTAAGATTGAAACTAGGTACCTAACTGTCACTATATCCTTGTTTTTTTAGGACGACAATAATAATAATAAAACTATATATTGCGTAAAGGTGGTACGTACATATTATTATAGTTAAATAAGTAAGTAAACATAGAACTTAGACTATAGTTCACGCGGTGTAGCATGGTGCGGGTGACAGGTAAAGACAGAAAGAGTAAAATATATTATAATTTACTTGTTTTGACTGATTCTGTATTTTACGACTGATCCGTACCTACATACAGATTGTGCACATAATACGGACTCAGTAATAACTGTAGTAAACCGAAGAAGCTGCGAGACGCAAAACGTCATAAGTGCGCCCAAGCACCGTGCGTTGACAGATGCCGCGATAAGAATAAACAATGGGCACAAAAAATGGTCTCCTGCTGTTTATATTGGGTCTCGGCGCACAATGTAAACTTTGTTGTGTTGTTGAATACATAGAGCATCATATTACGTATAAACAATGCTCGTAGGACGAGAATCGTATTTGTAAAAAAAATGTTATTATCAGATAAGGCGGGAAAAACCTGTTTGTTCCTGTTTTGTTTGGCTATTTCTGATAAAACTACTGTTTCAATTTACAGGAAACTTTGCAAGTTACATAATGAATAGATAAGTAATTTAACAAAAGCGTTTGTTTGAGAGTCCTACGTAACATTTTCAAATGATTGAAACTCAAATTTCATAGCGCGCGGAGCCATTTTTGTGAGTTTGCGTACTATTACGCGTAACTTTTATTTCTGATAAAACTACTGTTTCAATTTACAGGAAACTTTGCAAGTTACATAATGAATAGATAAGTAATTTAACAAAAGCGTTTGGTTGAGAGTCCTACGTAACATTTTCAAATGATTGAAACTCAAACTTCATAGCGCGCGGAGCCATTTTGTACTATTACGCGTAACTTTGAAAATTCACATCCGAGTTACAGTGACTTATTTCATATAACTTTTTTTATTAGGATACTATTTATACCTTTATTGACGGATATCTACCCCTAACTCGTAATAATATACCATTATAATTGTATCGATCGACATTTTACGTAACTGTACTGAGCGTCACCATGGCGAACGTCACAGTGAAGAATGTGTCACTTTCAACTTTTTTTTGAGTGTTCCCTGTTAATTTTTTCGGTAGTGAAGCATTCAGTGTACTAGAATATCATTCTCCCCATAGACAAAAATTGCCACAAACGATATAAACCCTTAATTCCATGTATACTTAGAGATTTTTACCGCGTGAACCAGGTGGAACGATATCGTTCCAGCGCGGCTCACAATGCTCACATCCGAGTTACAGTGACTTATTTCATTTTTTTTTTTTACTAGGATACTATTTATACATTTATTGACGGATATCTACCACTAACTCGTTATTAAATACCATTATAATTGTATCGATCGACATTTATCGTCACTGTACTGAGCGTCACCATGGCGAACGTCACAGTGACGCATGTGTGAGAAAAAGAAGATTATTAGATATACTACATTTAGAGGCATTGATATCCACTTAATTATCAACTTTTGAGTGTCAGGATTTTCAGGTTACCTATTAGTTAATTATTTAATCATGTAGGTATTTTAATATGTGGGTGTACCTACTACAGGTGCAACTCTGCCCAACCCCTCGGGGAAACAAGGCGTGATGTTATGTTATGTATTTTAATATCTATGAATATGGTGTGTAGGGAAAAGGATTATAAGAAAGCACATGGAGACAAGACTAGGCATTTATTTCAATTAGACTTGTCAATAAATAGGTATTGTTAATGAGAAAGCTAGTTATCCGTTCCAAATCTAGGTCTTCGTGGAGAAGAAGGATAAGAAACTCCACGGAAGCTTGTTTTGAAGTATTTTATCAACACATTTTTACATTAGCATTTAGTTTTGTTATTACATTAATCTCTTGGACCATTTCTTAAAGCTAACAACTTTATCAATGACAAATAGAATATGAATATTCCTTAATTCGATTTAACACTTATGTAGCAATATTAGCAATATTTTAATACATACAGAACATCATAGTTATCAGCAATAATCAAGATATAATGACAATTTAACTTACATGAACACTTTAGTCAGTCGATCTTTCACTAGAAGTGATCTGATGATCCTTATTTCAATCCATTTTACAATAAAAGCAGAACTTCTGATAAGCAACATTATTTCCTTATATTAGCTTTTAGCAACTCAATATTACGGACATGGACATCACTCAGGGTCTGTTCTTAGATATTAACATAAGCTTTTATATTGTTACCAGTCCAGTGACACGTACAGAAAAGAGAACAAGAATTAAGTTACACGACCTTTTAAAACATTTCAAATGACAGTTACCCTATTTAGCATGAATATTTCCACAGATAAAATGAACTGAACTATTAGTACAAAACAAATACTTTTAAACTATAAACTGTAATAATACCTTTACAAAAATATAATTTATACGTAAACTAATCTCTTAGATATTCTTAACAAAATAATTTAATAAAACTTGTATCCTCAATCATTTAGTATTTAAATATAGGAACAACAAATAAATCAGTGTGACCCTACTACATAATTCAACCAAGATATTGGAGACAATAACAACAGTTGAGTCAAATCAGTGTTTGACTTATAAAAAATAAGTTTGTTATTAAACTCATTTAGTAAATTAATCGTAGATAATAATTACATTTATAGGTATAACAAGTATAATTACATTTATATATCATATTATTTATTTTTAGACACAATAATTACATTTATATAACACGGCCATGCTGACAAGTACTTCGCTCTCGAAGTACTTTAGAGACCCTTTTTCTACAATTGTTTTACTTTTGTTTTGCCAATTGCCGACGTGTCAAGTCCCCTCCACCCGCTGCTAGTGGGATATACTTGCACCAAGCAAATGACCGACCAGCGGAAACAATTTTTTTTTTTTTTTAATTTTTATATATAAATGCAATTAGGTAAAGAATCATAAGTGTATCTCATATGATTTTAAGCTCCTAATAACACATATTTTACTAAGATAAATTAAAAGTATATGTAAATCTATTGTTTGGATGTTCTATTAAACTGAAATGTACCAAAATAACCATCACAAATGGTAATTATTTTAAAAAATAATCTATCACGACCTGTACTTCGCTCTCGAAGTACCCAACTAATTATATTTAAATAAATAAATATTTGTTTTCAAGAAGTCTCTGGCCTTGACATACCAGTCCTATCACCTGCTGCGCATGAATTTCAGAAAGGTATCAGGGCAGTGACCGACCAGCAGTAACGTTATAAGTAGCCTCTGGCCTTGACATACCAGTCCTATCACCTGCTGCGCATGAATTTCAGAAAGGTATCAGGGCAGTGACCGACCAGCAGTAATATCATAAGTAGCCTCTGGCCTTGACATACCAGTCCTATCACCTGCTGCGCATGAATTTCAGAAAGGTATCAGGGCAGTGACCGACCAGCAGTATATATATAATATTATAAGTTATATAATTATACATAATTCTTTCTATTTATTTCCGAATTAAATCCACATCAGTGTGTAATTAATTAAAATATGCTTTCAGTAACTTAACATGTCAGATTAATAGAACAAAATATCAACACAAAAATAAGAAAATGTAATTAGGTAAAGTGTCAGAATCTTAATTTTTCTTTGGCTACTGAAATGTTTCGTAAATTACCTAGACCTTGCAGAGCAAAACGATCATTAGAAAGGATAGAAGATATTTCAAAGGCCCTTTAATTTAGGTGCCAGTTCATCAATACGCATATGATTCCGCGAGACATACACTACATCTCCTACGTTAAAGTTTACATTGTTACGATGAGTGACATCTAAACGTTTATTGAATTTTTCTGCAATTGGTCTAGCTATTTCTCGGTCAGCCTCTAATTTATTTGGATTTTGTCTATCTTTTTCTTCTAGTACGTCGTAAGTAATAGCAAAGGGGTAGAGCCCATGGATTTTGTACAGTTGTGTTATTTAATTGTTGTACTTTCCAGAGAACGTTCGGCCACTCTGACTGTTCATTGCACATAGTGTTACAATCTGTGATAATTATTAAGTTAATTTCTAGTAAATAGACACGGAAGTGTTTCAAGGCGTTGTGAATAGCTAGAGTTTCTAAATCATAAGAACTATATTTTGACTCTGCAGGTGGTGCAGGTCTAAAACAAATGACTTAAAAATCACTATCGTATTTCTGGGTTAAAAAAGCACCATATCGTATAGCAGTAGCATCAGTATATAACTCAGTTCTTAGAGCAGGATCAAAGATTGAAAACAATGGTCTAAGTAATTTAGTACACAATTCCTCGCAATGTCCTGTTCAGAAACCCAATCTCATTTTTGGTTTTTCTGTGTTACCTAATTTATATATACATTAAATTAGAGTACTCTTGTAATGCCAAGTTTCATCTAAGTGAACACTTGTATCCTATTCTCAGTCATCTTTGTGAGAACAAAAATTAATTAATTATAATCTAGCTAGAGTAACAACGTACCTAGTTATTATTGGTTTTATAAGCTAAGCTTCAATTAGATGTTCACTATTTTTGGTTCATTACCTAATGATCTTTCAACATATTTAATCATTGTAAGTAGGCACATTTTTTTTTTTTTTTTTTTATAAGTATATTTTTATGCAAGTAGATACCATTGTTTTCAGAGACCTTTGTTTTTGAAATTTGTTAAAATACCAATTGAAGCTTAACTTTTAATGACAAACACTGGTGGCGATTCTCCCGTACACAAAACAAAACCAACCAAACTATCACCAAGACTTCACTCCTGGCTATGAGAATCGTAAAGCTTTTCTGAAATAGTCTCAACTCAAAAAATATTTCGAAACAACCAAAATTGAATTTGACAATTACGACTCCACGTGGTACATATTTGTTTGCCCTATTCCGTGTTTTTTTTTTTTTTTTTTTTTTTATAGCCTCGACCTTTTTTATTTGGAATTTTTCACTTTTTGCATGGAAAATATAAAAAAAATATTACCTACTTGTTGAGTATTAGGGGTTTAAGGGTTTTATAAAGGGGGTTCATTATTTTTGCGATAGGACACACCATTTTCGAGATACAAGCAAAAGAAAAGAAAAAAAATCCAGTACAGTACTGTTTTTGCACCCGAAGTCGAGGTGTTCGTGTGAATTTTAGTTCATGACAACTAATTTAAGGTCAGACTCAGTTAGGCAAAATTCAGAATAGCAAAATTGTCTTTTACACTAAATTAAAATCTCAGTACCATCTTAATGCTGTCAAACTAAAATATAGTTGGTTGTTTCAAAATATAGTCAAATATACTTTGTCTATTTCAGAATGGGAAATCATCGTTTGACAAGAGTAAACTAAATTTTGGCGATTTCCAGCCCAGTTTAAAGGCATTTGCGTCAAGAGAATCGGCACCATCCTGTTTTAAAATATTCTAGTTTAAAGGTTACCCAACTTTTTCTATGATGCACCATCAGTTGTTGTTCTCTCATTTCAAAGTAATATCAAAGCAGAGCCTCTAAAGGCCTTACCGGCCCTGCAGCTCCCACTTACAGTCCTACTCTAGGAGTTGGCAGCATGATGTCATCCTCATGGTGAGGGTTTAGACAGCTACCCGGTAACACCACGGCTTCCAGCAAAATCACCGATAGAGTCCTACTCCAGGAGTTGGCAGCATGATGTCACCCTCATGGTGAGGGCTTAGACAGCTATCCGGTGACACCACGGCTTCCAGTAAAATCACCAATAGCTCCAACATTGATTATGAAAATAGCAAAATAAAATTCATTAGAAATCGCTTATGTAAGACAGGGCACTATCCCACCTCTGATGTGAGAAAAAGAAGATTATTAGATATACTACATTTAGAGGCATTGATATCCACTTAATTATCAACTTTTGAGTGTCAGGATTTTCAGGTTACCTATTAGTTAATTATTTAATCATGTAGGTATTTTAATATGTGGGTGTACCTACTACAGGTGCAACTCTGCCCAACCCCTCGGGGAAACAAGGCGTGATGTTATGTTATGTATTTTAATATCTATGAATATGGTGTGTAGGGAAAAGGATTATAAGAAAGCACATGGAGACAAGACTAGGCATTTATTTCAATTAGACTTGTCAATAAATAGGTATTGTTAATGAGAAAGCTAGTTATCCGTTCCAAATCTAGGTCTTCGTGGAGAAGAAGGATAAGAAACTCCACGGAAGCTTGTTTTGAAGTATTTTATCAACACATTTTTACATTAGCATTTAGTTTTGTTATTACATTAATCTCTTGGACCATTTCTTAAAGCTAACAACTTTATCAATGACAAATAGAATATGAATATTCCTTAATTCGATTTAACACTTATGTAGCAATATTAGCAATATTTTAATACATACAGAACATCATAGTTATCAGCAATAATCAAGATATAATGACAATTTAACTTACATGAACACTTTAGTCAGTCGATCTTTCACTAGAAGTGATCTGATGATCCTTATTTCAATCCATTTTACAATAAAAGCAGAACTTCTGATAAGCAACATTATTTCCTTATATTAGCTTTTAGCAACTCAATATTACGGACATGGACATCACTCAGGGTCTGTTCTTAGATATTAACATAAGCTTTTATATTGTTACCAGTCCAGTGACACGTACAGAAAAGAGAACAAGAATTAAGTTACACGACCTTTTAAAACATTTCAAATGACAGTTACCCTATTTAGCATGAATATTTCCACAGATAAAATGAACTGAACTATTAGTACAAAACAAATACTTTTAAACTATAAACTGTAATAATACCTTTACAAAAATATAATTTATACGTAAACTAATCTCTTAGATATTCTTAACAAAATAATTTAATAAAACTTGTATCCTCAATCATTTAGTATTTAAATATAGGAACAACAAATAAATCAGTGTGACCCTACTACATAATTCAACCAAGATATTGGAGACAATAACAACAGTTGAGTCAAATCAGTGTTTGACTTATAAAAAATAAGTTTGTTATTAAACTCATTTAGTAAATTAATCGTAGATAATAATTACATTTATAGGTATAACAAGTATAATTACATTTATATATCATATTATTTATTTTTAGACACAATAATTACATTTATATAACACATGCGTCACTTTCAACTTTTTTTTTTTGTGTTCCCTGTTAATTTTTGTTGGTAGTGAAGCATTCAGTGTACTAGAATATCATTTTCCCCATAGACTAAAATTGCCACAAACGATATAAACCCTTATTTCCATGTACAATTAGAGATTTTTACCGCGTGAACCAGGTGGAACGATATCGTTCCAGCGCGGCTTGACGGCGCGGGACAGGTGGATCAAGGTTGATCCGCTCGCAGCTTTACAGGAATAAATTTACCCTTTCTGTCACCTGTCACCCGCACCAAGCTACACTGCGTGAACTATAACAAATATTTGTAGGGGTGAACTTGTATTAAGGAAAAACAATTTGCCTCCCTAGTTAAGGAATGAAAATAAATTGAGCATAGTGCTAAGTGTTGTCTCCCAAATCAACCTCATGATAAAAAAACAATTTCGATGTTGACAATACCAATCGGCAATGTATTTGCGTTTTTGGATCTAATTATATAAGTAATAAAATTGAACGCTAGAAAAACATCATGATAAAAATAAAATTGAATTGTCGGAATTAGCCAACATACTTTCATTGCTTGTAGTATGAAAATAGGGGTAGTAAAAGGCAAACTGGCGATTATGGAGTTATTACAAGAGGACCATAAGTCAGAGACACCCGTCGGGTAAAATTCCTCGTTCATTAAAGTCGGAACCTGCACCACAAAATATTTTAATTTAATCTTATGGCACGACTCCAACTTCTCGACTCTCAAGGTGAACTTGGTCTTCATTCTGATGCACTCCACGACCTCCTCTACCTTCGTGTTGTGATGTAGGTACGAGTAAACGTGACACGTACAGCTGTGTCGTGGAACACGCAGCAACATGCGGTACCGCACTGATTGTGAATACCAGGCTTCTTCTTCTTCTTCCACACGCGAATGAAGGCCTGCGTCATCGGTCTGTCCTGGACTTGTTACCGGCGGCAACGACATTCGAACAGCTTCGGAGGACCTTTGGGTGTACCTCGCAGCTAAAACCGCTGGGTGGTCCAAATGCATGAAATTTAGCAAGGTTAAGATAAATGAACACGAGCACTAAAGAAAGATTTTTGAAAATTAGCCCCCGAAAGGGGTTAAATAGGAGATGATCCCCATTCCCATTAGGTACATAGCTTGTCTACTTAATAAACTTCATTCACTGACGCACAGCCCAAGCCGTTAAGTCTAGAAGCATGAATTATGCACAAGAATTTTGTATAAAATTATGTATAAGGAATTGCAGCACTAAGGACGGATTTTAGAAAATTCCTCTCCTAAAGGGGTTAAAATAGGGGATGAAAGTTTGTATGGAAGTTCGTCTTTTTTGCCGATAGGATATCCCATCGGGCGCACGGTTTGTACAAATTCCAATACCACTACTTGCTATGTACAGTAACAGGAACTTATTATAACATCATCCACATATACTAAGTGGGAACAATACGTCATTTTGTAGCTAACTCAAAAACTACCCAAGGAAAGTTAACAAAATGTATATGGGACCACCTAGGAAGTATAAAAACTTTCAACAAAAAAAAAAGAATTTCTAAATCAATCCAGCCGTCTTCGAGTAAACGGGTAACAAATACTTATAAAAAAAAAGATTCCGACGAACTGATGACCTCGTTCTTTTTAATGTCAGTAAAAATAAAACAAATGTAATGTAAAAAATGTAAGCTGTTCCATTTTATAATTAAAACGACATCTACCACAGACTGCTATTTTCTGGTGACCTTGGAGTGGTCTTCACTGAGCTTGGCTTACTGCCAGGCCTCACTTGAAAGAGCTGGTCGTGAACCCATTAGCTTATATCCGTTTCCTAATACTACCTACATGGCAGTCTGATTGTGAGATTATGTTTGTCAAGTGTCTTTCAGACTTCCAGACTGGCAGATTTATGCCTTTGTACTACATTGTTTTTAGGTTTTCGTACCCAAAGGGTACCAAAAAAGGGCCTACACAAAGTTACATTCTATCAGCGATAAAGATCATGGAAAGTCAGAAATCATCATCATCATCATTTCAGCCGAAAAACGTCCACTACTGTACAGGGCCTCCCCCAAGCACCGCCACTTCGACCGATTCTGTGCCTCCCTCATCCAGCGGATTCCTGCGGCCTTTACAAGGTCATCGGTCCAAGTCAAAAATATATAGGTACACATAATTGGATTGCCATACCTAGCTATCGAATAGCTCATGTCAATCTGTAACCTTGTTATCCTGTTCCTGTTCGTGTCTGTCCTGTTGTGTGATGTGTGTCCTTACTTATCGTTTTATACACGAGTTTTTATGACTTTTTTTTTTTTTGGGTGGGATATCATCAAATGACCTCTCCCGCTCTGGGTGGAGCGGGAGGGCGTGTCAGACTCTTACTGACTAAAACACACCGTGTTCCTTCTGTTGCCTGTGCAATGCCAGGGGGCCACGGTATCCCTTTCGGACTTTCCCGCAACCCCGGCAGGCAATGGTCTCATCGGACCCCTTCACTCGCTGACACTCTTTGAGGCGCGCGTGGAACACAAGGCGCCGTCGACCCGGGCTTGGTCCTTACCGGACGGCGAGCTACACATTGCTCACCGTCCGCAAGCCCGCGCCTACGGTGGCCGGGAATCAGCAATTGATTCCCGACGCCCAGGGCGTCTCCTCCTGCGGCGGCTAGGGGCGTGAGGAAATTTACCTCTCCCTCACGCGTTCCGCCTCCTCCTTTGCGAGCATTACTGCTTCGCAGAAGGAGGTGACGACCTCCCATGCCCTCTGAGTTTCTATGACTAATAAAACAATTGTTCTTTTCCTAAATCAGCCAAGTATGCGAAAAGTTTCCTAGTCATGTGTGTATTACGCATTTTAACCAAATTCCAAAAGAAATCAAATTGTTATATACTTAATATTAACTAATTTAGAAACAGATTATTGAAATGGCTGAAAGAACATACGTTTTATGACATTAAAGATTTTTTAAACAATAAACTATACATTCTGGACCTTTGTCATTTCGGGCAATGCTCACATAAAACTATAATAATATTATTGTATTGACCTTATTTAATTTTCTGTGACATTGAACAACAATTAACTACTTAATAATAAACTCAAACTCAAAGCATTAATTTCAATTAAACCATTTACAGGCACTTTTGAACTGTCAAGGGGTCGGTCAGTCAAAAATATGAAGCTAGTTGCCCATTCCAAAGCGTAGTAGGTACCTATGGAGAAGAACGGGCAAGAAACTCCACGGACACTCTTTTAAATAAAAAAATTGATACAAAATATTGTTTACATCATTCATTTTGAAATTATGCATGTGAGAACAATGTAGAAAGACGTGCACGCTCGTAAAAGCGTCCGTAATAAAAAGAAAAAAATAAAGAATCATTCAAAAACTTAAAATAAATTTAAATACGCCCCGTTCACGAACATGACGCATGGATCAGCACCATTCAGCTCAACCATTTTGAAGGGAGCTAAATGATCCAAACACGCGCCACCACCAGCGAGAATTATTTTGCATGCAACTGATACATAACCTGTATAGCTAAACATGTGGACTGTAGATTAATACCTAACTGTAAAAACCTTTATACCATGTTTAAGGCAAATAAAGATTTATCTTATCTTACCTTTCTGTTGGAAGTCGTTAAAACCCTATGGTCGCGTAGGCTTAAAGAGCCTATTACAAAGCCTACGCAACACGCCTAACGTTGTTGGGGAAAGGTAACACATATGATTATGATGGGCTTACTATTTTTGTGCAAATTGGTTCCTCTCCATTCACTGTAGATTAGATATCAGTTTTATATAGTATAGTAATGAAATACAGTGAAAATAAAGTAGTGAGTAATTTATTGGGAACTCCTTTTGTTTCCTTGACCTTGAGACAGGAATGACTTTTAGAATGATTTTTTATTAAAGATGGTCATCCAAGAGTCGAAAGAGAGGGAGTGGGCCGGAATCCACCCCGCAGGCCCAGTGCGGGTTGTTCACGTGTCTTCGAATTTTTGGTCTTAAGAGCAGTGGTGCTGAAATAATTTACACAATGCAAAGACCTACTCATAAGTCACGGCCAATACCACTGGGTCACCCCGCTCCTCAAGCTCCTGCTCCTGCTCCTGCTCCTGCTCGTGCAAGTAACCAGTTACAAACTATTTTTTTTCTTGACCTTTATCTGAGAAATGAAATGTAATGAAATGAAATGAAATTGTTTATTCCGTAAATAGGATATTGGAATCACTTTTACACGTATCTTTTTACAAATAAAAAATTAAAATTAGCTAGATGAGTTCGGCGTTTCCTATCTGACTACTCTGAGAAGAAAGGCCGAAACAAACTCAGAGGTCACAGTCTCTTTTAAAGTGCAGACACATCTTGGTCAGGCCATATGAGGACCATGTAGATTAGTCTGAAATGGTCTTTTGAGAAAAGAACCACACAGATTTGAGTGGACCTGTCCTGTCAGTGCAAGCATTTGTCAGTAATCGTGGAGCTCAACTCAGAACTTAAGGAGCTCAACTCGACGAACAATACCAAAGAAAGGACATTTGGGTAGGCCGCATAAACTACTCAAACTGCCAGACCATAATTAAAACTAACTGAGAAAGAAATCTATGTTCTATGAATAATAAAAATATCCACATAGTCCTCACATTCACAAAAATTAAAATTATATAATTTTTACAAAGTAGGTAATCTTAAATTTCTCTCTCAATCTTAAATCTGGGAATAAGTTATAGAACTATTGTTTATTAATGATGGTAATCAAGGAGACGAAATTAATAAGTTTGGCTTTGAGTCTAAGTCTAGCCTATAGGAAAGTTGTTTATAATGTAGCTAACTTAATATAACTTTGAAAGTCGCCATTGACCCCATTTCTTTATGTGGTTCTATTGAATTACGTAAGGCTCTTGAGGAATAGTTTCTGCTCATTTACATACAAATAATATTATAATAGTTCGCTTTCCGCTATTACGAAAAGTCTGAAATTCTATGAAGCTTGCATATTTTCTTGAATATTATGAATTTGCAATTAAGCTACGCTATTCACATTGATTAAAAGCTTAAGATCTTATACAAATATTTTACATATGTTTTTTTTTTTTTTGACGAAACCACGTTAAGGCAAGCTTTGCTACTGTAAATATAGCCGGAAAAGACAAACTTACACAATTGCTAATACTATTCGAAAGGCACACTAATAAATTTTGCAATATGTAACAGAGGTTGTACAGTGTACTCGTATTAATAATTACAAAATAGCCTAAGTATCTTTTAGCCTTTAAATAGACTTAAGATATTTATTCTCAAAAAAAAAAAACACAGTCACTTACTCGTACATGAGAACAATGCTTAAAATAAATTATTATAAAGTTCGTCACAGAAGTCACGGTAGCAATTAAGATATACCCATCCAATACATTCAGCTTTTAGGAATTTGTGATTAAATATTCAGCTAATTGAGATAAGAATGTACCGAATGAGTGTAACTTTTTTTTAAATGAGGGTATTTTGTTGTATAATTGTGCTCCTTTTTTAGTAATTTTCGCATCTTCGTAAAACGGAAAACTAGCTCGGCGAGTGCTACCTTGGGTTACTTGTTTTTACTTTAGTAAATGATACATTATTCTGAATACTTTTGTTTAGTACCTTACGTATACTTTACTTATGTGTTTACTTTACTCCTTACGTATGTGTTTTTATGAGTTGTATTGGAATATTATTAGCTAGCGACCTCGACAATTGATCATATTATTTTTTGCCTGAACAACCGGCAGCAAGTTCCCCATGCTCGCTTAGATGTCAAAGCTTGCGGTAGCGTCGGGGGTCGGGTTGCCTCCTTCCATCACATATGGTAAGGGGGGTAATGGCTGATCTTTACGTTATGCTCGTGAACGGGTGCTGCTTGTAGTGACTGGTTGTCTTGCTGATCATGGTTTTGTTCTGTTGGTTTATTTATTTTACCTCGATGGTCCTAGTTTATCAATTATAACTTCCAGTTACAACTATATATGGCTATATGTAAGCGGGCACGCCCTTTATGCCGGGAGGCTTTTATTAAAATATTGTTTACGTTTAGTCTTTATTTTTTATTTCTGCCTGAGTACAGTTCTCGTTGTTATAGTTTCAATTTTTTCTAACTGAACAGACAGTTGTGCTGCTGGGGAGTTTGTTGTGCCACTTCTTCTTCCCAGCTAAAGCACTAGGAAGTGGTGAACGGTGGGCGTTTTGGGGGACTGTCTTATGTAATTTTGACGTTCGAAAAGTGCTGATTCTCAGCCTAGTTTGAATAAATGACTTTGATTTTGAATTAAAATACACGCATTGTGAATATATCACTGTTTAATATTAATTATTTTTGATATCTTCATAAATGCATGTTGATGTTAAATATGGGTAGTTAAAAATCATTTTTATTATTTTGTTTTGTGCAACTTAGACACTTGCTAGCTTTGTCTTGGCCGACACTTCTCCAAATTACAACAAGATATAGTAGGTGTGGTTTTACTAAGGCGTTATAGATGTAAGAAAATAAGATGGCTACTATGTGTTGCTCCACAGAAAATATATTTAGTTGGTGATAACTGAGAAAAGATCTGCTTAGTGTATCCAATTGCATAAATCTGCGAAATATTACTTTTCCACTGACTACTTTTTTGTCTAACTACTTCAATAAATACCATATCAATAATACTCCATCTCATTTTTTTTTTTTTTTTTAACTTTGCCCCACACTAGGAATTTCTCTTGTACCTATCGTGGGTGCGTTAACAAACATTTAAACTCACATACGAAAACAGCCAGACCCGGAACAACTACTTGTAGGTCATACAAATATTTGTTCCGTGCGGGAATCGAACCTGCGACACGCAGTGCAGCAGTCAATTGCTTAACAACTGCGCCAACCATGCCGTCAAAATTGTACTCCATCCATACAATAGCCTCTACGCAAATTCCTACAGTAATTAAAAATATTCAATTAGTGGAAGCAACGACCCCAACAAATAGGTCATACAATTAATCCTGACTGCATATCAAAAACACGTTAGTAGTAAAGAAAGTAAAGTAAAAACAACGCATGACCAGTAACTGGTTGAAATAACACCACTGAGTTATGTTCTAATAGTTAGGTTTGCTGTGTAGTGAAAGCAATGCAGCCATGCTATTTAGTTGCTATGTTAGTTGCACGCATTTTTATATGGCTTACAAAGGCTTCAAGCTACAGGCGCGGTCTAATAACATATAAATATATCTACAATCTATACGAGTCCGGATGCTCCAATTTTCGAGTTCGCTCTTTCTCTGAGTAATACGTTTATTTGCAGTACATATGACGCAAGTAAAATTAGAATAGTAGATAACATAACCTATCCAAGTTTCTCCAGTTTTCTTAAACATGAAAAAGGTTATGTTACGGAATGCAAAGCTATGGAATGTATGTTTCATTCAAAGATATATTACTACACTAGCGTCTATTTCAACCGGAACGGTTCGTAGATTACACGAACCGGCGGCGTAAAGTAATAATGTTTTATGAAGTACCTTCCTATCTACTAACAAATTATGAACTAAAAACATTTGATTTAACTACGATAACCGACTTTTAATGATTTTACAATGAAGATCACGTCTAAACGAGTAATTTTAATGATTTGAAAAAAATAAATGTTAAATTAGAGTATTTTCTTAAAATAACTTAATACGAATATATTAGATTATGTTTATATTACATAGTGAATTTATTTGGAAAGTTATGTCTAACGCGGATAAAAACTGAGAATCACGCAAAGTCTATCAACCATTTTAAAGATAATTTAATTATTGATCTTTTAGGATAATGTGTTTTTATAAAAAAATACCTTTTGTTTTATGTATAATAAATTAACAATGCATCTAATTTGAAACAGTGCTCCTTGATGGGCGAGTCCTATTACTGACTGGACGTCTGACGCGTTGCGTGAGCTTCGCAAGCTAACCACTCAAGGTCACTGGCATAATTTATACTCGTATATCTGCGTCTTAAATAGCAGCAAGTTTTAGTTTTAGATGTAACGAGCTTCTGCCCTCTACTTCGTTCGCGTGGAAGTCATAAGGCACACAATATACTAAAATAAAAGCCACATTTCTATAAAACTCCCTCGGCCTCGTCCTACCGCGTCGCATCGCATCGCCCGCCCGCGCCGTTACTTCGTTCCACGTAGCGTTCAGTCTTTTTGCTCGGCTCCTGAGGGTCTTAGCGTCATGTTGAATAACCTATAACATTCCTCAGGTTAATTGGGATATCAAATCCAAAAATATTTTTTCAAATCCAACTGGTAGTTCCTGTGTTTAGCGTTCAAACAATTAAACAAACTCTAAACAAATGCATCTTTATAATATTAATATATGTATGTATAGATAAAATATAAAAGATAGAAATATGGTGCCGCGGTATTTTTTGAAGAATTATTTAAGGTGGACCAGGTTGCCATATTATATTGTTTTCAATTTTAAATAACGGTTTAGGCAGTGCATGCAAATAATTCTGTTTTAAGAGGTATTTCTCTCCGACTTGCTAGACAAAAATCGTGACAGCTCGGCTAATATGCATATATATATAATTTATAGCACTCAACATGTATCTTTCAACCAGTTTTTTTTTTTATATGTTACCTACCCCGGTAGCACACCTCCGCTGCGAAACCATAGCAGCGAAACCGCAGTATTTCAATTCAATAGACTTTCGACATTGAATTGAACATGACACGAGTCTATTGAATTGAACTACTGCGGTTTCGTTGCTATGGTGTCGCGGCGGAGGTAAGCTACCGGGCGTCAGTGTTTCCGGAAATTTCCCCCTACATACAAACAAACAAAGAAATTACCTCTAATTATTATTAGTAAAGATATGAAAGCTAAAGATGTTATCGAAATTGTTACCGCGTAGCTTTCAGTGTACCCGACGTTTAGCACAAAACTATGCAAACTATTATGTGTAGTGTTCTACGTAAATACACAAGTACGTAGAGTAATAACTGGCGGCACTGGTAGACTGAATATCAGCGTAATTGGATCGGACGGGTTCACGGGTCGTTGTTCAGCATTGCAGGGTTCAGGACTGGAAAACTATTTGACGTTAATAGGGAAAAGCAATGAGATTTAGCTAATTTAAACTGGTAAACACACGAAAAATCACAATATGTTACATTTTGACAGTACAACGACACTCACTGCGGTATTTACGTTCAAATTCAAATAATTTATTTGCATAATACATGTAAAAAAGGTGTTACAGGTATAAAAGGTCCATTGTATTATTACCTAATGAGGTGTGCAAATTAATATAAATGTGGTACTAATCGCAACATTAATTACACAAAATACATTAAAAATGAGTTACTTAATAAAAAATTGAAATGTCAAAAAAATAAAAAATACACAAGTCAAATAAAAATTTACATAATCATTATATTGTAACCATTTCAGATAAAATCAGTCATCTTTCATTTAAATAATCATTAATTGAATAGTAACATTTTGCAAGTAGGAATTCGTGCAAACCTAATTTGAAATGCTCCATTTTGTGTAAGTCTGTGATACTTTTTGGCAACTTATTGTAAATTTTGGGTGCCATGCCCAGAATGTTTTTGTAAATACTGCTTTTTTATGAGGTCTTACGCATATTTTATTTTTTTGTCGTGTGCTTCTTGGATGCATATACAGATGTAAATTCCCTTTGACAAAGATTGCCACTTCATATATATGAAGACACGGGAATGTTAATATCTGAAACTGTTGAAAATGTGGTTTACAGCTTTCTGTGCGTTGTATACCACACATTGCCCTAATGCATTGTTTCTGGGCTTTGAACGCCATTTCTCTGTCCGTCGAGTTCCCCCAAAATATAAGCCCTTAGCGTAAAGTAGATGCAACATACCCGTGATACGCCATTAATAAAGTTGCCCGATTTGACACTTTCCTTAGGTTATGGAGAGCATATGAATACTGGCGTATTAAGTTTTTTGCATGTATTCAACATGTGTTTTCCAGCTCATATTTTTATCTATCCAAATACCTAAGAATTTAGTGTGTTCTGCTTTACTGATAGTTTTCTGACCGTAACGAATATCAAGTTTTCAACCGACTTCAAAAAGGAGGAGGTTCTCAATTCGATTGTGTTTTTTTTTTTTTTTTTTGTATGTTTGTTTCGCGATTACTCCGCCAATTATGAATTGATTTTGATGATTCTTTTTTGTTTGGTAGGGCATACTTCAGAAGTGGTCCCATATGAATTTGGTCAAGATCTGATGAGGGGTTTTTGAGTTAGCTTCAATAATACGTATTTTTCCCTTCTAGTATATGTGGGCGATATTCTAATAGTTCCTGTCACTGTAATTTACATAGCAGGTAATGGGTATTAAAAAATTTTTTGGGGTTTTGTGTAGGTACCACAACTAAAAAGTGAAAAATAAAAACTTTTTCACAAAGTTATTTTTCACTTTGTAGTGTTTTTTTTGGAAGTCGGTTTTATTTTTTGTGAAAAAGTTTTTTTTATTATTTGTTTGTTGTTCGAATGAAATGTAATTTGTTGAGCAGACAACTTTTTAGAACATATGAAGCAATGGATTAGCAATCTCCTTCAAAATGATTCAGATTATGATTGATCGCGCCCTAATTGTGTACAATTAGGGCGCAGAACGCCTAGACAAGACAAATGCATGGGACATTTTTTACTTTTTCATCATCGCTAATGCTGATCCTAACTTATTTTTTCTGTGACCGCTTCGCTCGTCTAGTGGTTGCAAGCGCTACTGCGGAGCATGAGGTCCTGGGTTTGATTCCATTAAGAATTTCACTTTATCTAGGCCCTTAGGTGCGGACATCTTTTGGTTAAATGACAATGATGGTGATGAAACTACCTAAATAGTAGTTCGTCCGGGGAATACCCACCACCATACCTACCTATTAATTTCTTCCACAAAGTAGCAATTTTCAACCGACTTCAAAAAGGAGGAGGTTCTCAATTCGGTTGTATGTTTTTTTTTTTTTTTTTTTTTGTATGTTTGTTACGCGATTACTCCGCCAATTGTGACTTGATTTTGATGATTCTTTTTTTGTTTGGTAGGGCATACTTCAGAAGTGGTCCCATATAAATTTGGTCAAGATTTGATAAGGGGTTTTTGAGTTAGCTTCAATAATACGTATTTTTCCCATCTAGTATATGTGGACGATATTCTAATAGTTCCTGTCACTACTAGTTCTCAATGCCAAAAAAACGAAATGTGTAAAGTTTGCCCTTCCAAATGTTAGAAATCTAGGACCCAACATCGTCTTAGATAAAGAGGTGCTTGAAACTGTAAACTCGGCAGTTTTTCTGGGCATAACAGTAGATGCCAAACTTCAGTGGGGCCAACATATATCGAGCCTAGCGGGAAGGCTCAGTTCGGCCGCCTACGCCGTCAGAAAAGTAAGACAATACACTGACGTTGATACAGCTCGGTTAGTCTATTTTAGTTATTTTCATAGCGTTATGTCCTATGGTATTCTGCTGTGGGGCAAAGCTGCAGATATTTAAAATATATTTGTCCTCCAAAAACGAGCTATTCGAGCAATTTACCAGCTAGGTGCCAGAGTTTCTCTGAGAGATTTTTTCAAAGATATCGGTATTCTCACAGTGGCATCACAATTCATCTTCGCCAACATCTTATATATTAGGCAAAATATACACTTATACACTAAAAACAGTGATATTCACAGTGTTAACACAAGAAGTAAGGATAAACTACGTGCTCCCTTTCACCGGCTTCATAAGGTTCATAACTCATTTGTTGGGCTTGGTATAACCTTTTATAACAAGCTACCCTCTTCTTTGCTAGATGTGCCTTTTAATGCGTTTAAAACTAAATTAAAGTCCAACCTTTGTTCAAAGGCATACTATTCTATCAACGACTACTTAAATGATAAGAATAGATGGTCGCTGTGATTAACTCAAGACAATGTTTAAATGTTCTTTCTCCAGAATTAGTTTAACTACTGACAGGTTATATGAGTTTATATAATTGTTTATAATTTTACTTTATAAGTCAATTTATTTTAATTTAGTGCTGACATAATCTACTCATTACAATGTTTTTTTTATGAGTTGTATTGCAATATGTGGTTAGCTAGCGACCTCGACAATTATTTATTTTACCTCGATGGTCCTAGTTTATCAATTGTAACTTCTAGTTACAGCTATATGTAAGCGGGCACGCCCTTTATGCCTGGAGGCTTTTTCTTTTTTTTTAGATATTGTTTAAGTTATTTTTATTTCTGCTTGAGTATAGTTCTCGATGCTTTTGGTTGGTATATTGGCGTGTGCTAGCTGTCATATGGCTATTAATTATAGCTATTTAATTTAAATTATTTTTTGCATATTGTAAATTGTCTTGCATACTGTTGTATATAATCATTTTTTATTTTTTTTCTAACTGAACAGACAGCTGTGCTGCTGGGGAGTTTGTTGCGCCACTTCTTCTTCCCAGCAAAAGCACTAGGAAGTGGTGAAGGGTGGGCGTTTTGGGGGACTGTCTTATGTAATTTTGACGTTCGAAAAGTGCTGATTCTCAGCCTAGTTTGAATAAATGACTGTTGAATTTGAATTTTTGAATTTGTAATTTACATAGCAGGTAATGGGTATTCAAATGTTTGTGGGGGTTTTGTGTAGGTACCACAACTAAAAAGTGAAAAATAAAAACTTTTTCACAAAAAATAAAACCGACTTCCAAAAAAACACTACAAAGTGAAAAATAACTTTGATTTCGGAAGTCGGTGGCAAAAAAACGAAAATAAAACCTCAAAGACACCGACTTCCGAAATCAAAGTTATTTTTCACTTTGTAGTGTTTTTTTGGAAGTCGGTTTTAGTTTTTGTGAAAAAGTTTTATGATACAGTTTTAAGGATAAGCATGATATAGGAAATCGCACAAAACGGAGGGCTTTGGAAGGAAAAATGGGAGACCTTTGCCCAGCAGTGTGACACAATTTATGTTAATAATAAATAAAAATAAATGGTGTTGGTGTGATTACAGACGACATTAATTTCAAGTTTGTCTCACTGAGAGCAATACCTACACACGGTGTGATGTGTCTGGTGTTGCAGAATCAGGCGGCGGTGATCAGTCACCATCACGTGGGATGCCCGCTGTTTGCGACCCAATAACATAAAAGAAAACAGAGCTTACTGCAGGAAAACCCCGCCAGCGACGCCCTAAGCCGAGGTTCGTACCCCACAGGGGGTGCCCTTAGCGAGCGTTCGCTTAATTTAACATAGAATAGTTTATGCCCCTGGCTGGAGGCTTTAAGTTAGTAGCTTAAGGCATCCACAGGATAGTCCGGTTAAGCAGCTGCGACCTCAATCTGAGAGTCAACTGCGAGATGCCATATCAAAAAAAAAAAAAAAAAAACTGCAGGAAAAGTAGGTACCTTCTACCTAAGCCAGTTGATGAAATTATTGCAAGTTATGCAAAATTAATGCAGTTTTTTTCCACACTAGTGAATTTAAAAGCTGTTGAAGTTTTTCAAACCGTGATTTGCATTGTAATGCAATAAAAATAACTTATTTTTGTACGAGTCATGGTTAGCGTTTGTAACTTAACTTGCTTACTTAACTGTTTGCAACTTGTGGCATATAATTAAGCCATTTAAGTAATGTGTTATTATTGTTTTATTGTTGAACTAGCTGCACCCCGTGGGTTCACCCGCATAAGTCTCGATCCCGTGGGAATATCGAGACAAAAAGTTTTCTATATTATCCTATCCCAGATCATGGTCTACAAATTGTGCCAAATCTTATCTAAATCCCTTCAGCTGTTTTAGCGTGAAAGCGTAACCAACAAAAATAATAATAGTTTTAATATCAATAAACGTTATTAGATTTAATTAGAGACTGCTTTAGGCGTGGTCGTAGATACCGTGGCCCCTGGCAACGTACAGCCAACTGAAGGAACACAGGTGGGTTTTAGTTAGTCTCTCTCTCTCTCTCTTTTCGTGTGGTTAGTAACTAACCAGAAAGACACGGTTAGCGGGCTTACGGTTTTAGTCAGTAAGAATCTGATACGCCCTGCCGCTCCGCCCAGAGCAGGAGAAGATAATTTTCCACCCAAAAAAAAAGGGCTTGTGATCAGAAGCACGACTAACAGGAGCTCATGGCTAAATAATATCTGCTGCACGGGTCGATCCGTCAGGTTAAGCTACGCTTGCCAGGTTTGGTCTGTGGATGGGTGACCATCTTTACGTACCGAGACTCCTCCGTGCCTCGGAAAGCACGTTAAGCCGTTGGTCCCGGCTGTCATTCGTGGATCTTTGACAGTCGTTACGGGTCGTCAGAAGCCCGAAAGTCTGACAACCAGTCTTACCAAGGGATATCACCCAATTACTGGGTTGTGGAGGTCAGATAGGCAGTCGCTCCATGTAAAATACTGGTATTCAGCTGCATCCGGTTAGACTGGAAAGCTGACCCCAACGTAGTGGAAAAGGATAGGCAGATGATGATGGTCAGGAGCACGACTGCTGAGAGAGGGGTTCTGGGTTCGATCCCCGGTCTGACAGAGTTATGGAATTTAAACCACACTTCGGGGAGTAGAGACTTACGATTCATAGAATAAATATATTGAGTAACACTAGCTTCCGCCAACGGCTTCTCCCGCGCGATATCTTTATAAATTATAGCCTATGTTACTCAGTGATAATATAGCATTCTACTGGTGAAAGAATTGTTTTAATCGGTCCAGTAGTTTTTGAGTTTATTCATTACAAACAAAAATACAAATCTTTATCTTTATAATATTAGTGTGCATGTAGATTGAGTATTAGGAGCCGAGTCTGTTGTGCTAGCCCCCGCTGCCAACAAGGCACTATGCATAGAGCCATGTGCATCGAGCGCTATTCTGATATCAGAGGTACAATTTTGTTGAAGAACCTTTACCCATAAAATATTACGAGAGTTCTCAATTACACGAATATCTAGCCATCTAATTGGATAATTGTTTAAATGCAACAGTATGGCTACAAGGGTACATCTCAGTAGAAACCGTTTTGTAACACAATGTAGGTAATTGATTGATTTGCCAATAAAATCATTTAGATTTTGTAAGTGAAATAAAAACTAATCCCTTTACTTTGGCGTCATTGAAATGTGATAGTAATATCAACTAATATTAATGCGAAAGAGAGTTTGTTTGTTTGTTTATTACGCTTTCAATCAATCAATAAGGCTTTCGGGGTGGCAGGTCCACTGAGGATGCAGTTACTGACTCAGCTGACTTTATAACTCTGAATCTAGGTCAGGCATATATACTGGCATCTTCTTGGACCTTGCTAAAGCCTTCGATACGATCTCCAGGAAAATTATGATCAAGAAAATGTTACTTCTGGGTGTCTGTGGCGTTGCTTTGGACTGGTTTGTTTCATATCTCTGTGAAAGAACGCAAAGAGTTATGCTAGGGGAAGACTGCAGCAACCCATCCACTGTACATTTTGGTGTTCCCCAGGGAAGCGTGCTGGATCCCACACTTTTTATTATTTATATAAATGGATTATGCAGCATGAACCTCCCACAGGCTAAAATTTTCACATATCTTGTATTAAATCCGACCAGTGTTTTTGCCATTACTTCGAACAAACTGACTCTATGTAATACCTAGGAGTAGTTGCAGATAACAGATTGACGTGGTCCGCACACCTGAGGGCTTTAAAGGGCAGGATTAGAACAAAGCTACGTATATTTAAGCAATTAGGCAAGATTGCTGATAATTCTGTCCTAAAGATGATTTACTTTTCGCTATGTCAGTCCGTTCTTAATTACTGCATAGTGGCATGGGGCGGTGAGGGCAAGATCTCACTAATTAAAGCAGAACGACCCAGCGTGGTCTACTAAATTTTCCTATATACGTCTTTACCGGTACCTACCCTACGAATAAACTCTACACTGAAGTGGGAGTTCTTAGGGTGAGACAACTTTACATACTGTCTGTCACCCAACGATTTCATAAAACAGCCGTGAGCACTTGTGTCTTCTAGTCGTAGGGTAAGTTGGGATAAAAAACTTTTTCACAAAAAATAAAACCGACTTTCAAAAAAAACACTACAAAGTGAAAAATAACTTTGATTTCGGAAGTCGGTGTCTTTGGGATTTTATTTTCGTTTTTTTGCCACCGACTTCCGAAATCAAAGTTATTTTTCACTTTGTAGTGTTTTTTATGAAAGTCGGTTTTATTTTTTGTGAAAAAGTTTTTATTTTTCACTTTTTAGTTGTGGTACACAAAACCCCCACAAATATTTTAATACCCATTACCTGCTATGTATATTACAGTGACAGGAACTATTAGAATATCGTCCACATATACTAGGTGGGAAAAATACGTATTATTGAAGCTAACTCAAAAACCCCTCATCAGATCTTGACCAAAGGAGATGGGAAACGGTGGGCCCAAATGTAATAAGTTAAGATATGATCTAAAAAATTAGTCATATTTTTCTATCTTAGAATATGAAAAATCACCTCAATTCGCAATCTGGAAGCGGAGAAATATGGAAAAGATAGTTTTCGTGAGATTACCGGTTGAGTAATCGATTACACAGTTACGAAAATAAAACCTTTGCACTAAATAATTAACTCAAAGTAATTAAATGCACTTTATACACTTATGTGCATTATAGTGCTTAGAATTACAGTCATATTAATAAATAAAATATCAAATAATTACTGAAAAAACAATATTAATGATTATCGATTTCATATCGATTAAAATTAGTTTTCTATTTTTAGTCTATGTCACTGGCATGACAGCTGACTGACACGGACACTAGACAGTTGCCAAAGTAGTATCCTTATGTAGTCTGTGGTTGCCAACTGCTTTATTGATCTCGTTTGCTTACTCGTTTCGTGTTTTCCGATGCGTTTTGAGTGCTTTCCCGATTGTTCTTAATTTTTCACGACCTTTGCTTTGTATTTTACGGATTCCGACCCTGTCAACCTCGTACGACCCTCGCTTTCACACGGGACACCGAAGATCGGTCACACGTTTGACTTGGAATTGTTATTTTGGATTTTACCGCCGGATTGTGTATTGGGTATTGTTGAAACCACGGAATAGAAAAAGCAGTGAAACTATGGATCGCTGTGTGAATTGTGGGACAACAACTGATCACTGCAATACACTGGGTCGACGACCCTTACCCGATGAAATAATTCTGTCAGTGATTCGGCAATGGCTCTCGTACAGGAAGGGAGGCTATAGTAATGCATTACTGTAAATTGTATTGTAGGGAGACGAACTACTGCGCTTAGGTATATGGTACCTTAGCTGGGCTAGGTACCAAGATCATATAGCACCACCTGCACAATTCCTAGACGACATTTTAATTATAATTGAAGACGAATAAAACACTATAATACTTAAATGATTTTTTATGTTATTTTAGACATCCTTTCCGTAACTCCATACCTGTTACCTACATAGGTAGGTAGGACTGAAGTCATTGTCAAATATGTCCTACTAAATATAATAACTATCAGTGCAAAAGCACATATTTTGCACTTCAGGAATCAGCTGTTAGTTAAAGATTGTAACATAACCTCACTTTTACATAATCTCTTTTATCTCTGTTCTCAGATTGACAAAATCCGCAGAATTTTCAGTGAAAGGCTGATAATATATAAGCTATTAATTGACACCACTGTCATCTTTTTACAACCAGGCCCAAGATTGTATGTAATCGTTTCAGTCTCCTTTATATGGGACTTCTGAAGTATGCCCTACCAAACAAAAAAAGAATCATCAAAATCAATTCATAATTGGCGGAGTAATCGCGTAACAAAAATACAAAAAAAAAAAAAACATACAACGAATTGAGAACCTCCTCCTTTTTGAAGTCGGTTGAAAATCCGATGCCGTGAAACAATCGGAAGAAGGTGTTACGGTTTTATGGGACCACACATATACCTACGCAAAACTTAACGGTATACATAATATACTAAAATATACACAAAAAAAATGCAGAGAGACGGTAACAAACTGGCTTCTTTCACTGGACTACGATATGACAGTAAGTCTCTTAGGTTAAGTAAAAACTAACAGTACACACATTGACATTTCACAAATACACGTGCACTCACTAACATACGTATAACATACATACAGTCCCTTACAACACCAACACAACTGACTCAAATCACACCACCATACATGCACTCTTTTTATATCTGTATTTAAGTTAAAAAAAAAAATGTACCTTAATTTTTTTTTTTATGGATAAAATTGTGATCGGAACGAAGGAGCCTGGATCTCACAACACAACATAGGGAATCCTAGTGTGAGGTCTAGGAATTCAACCTACTTGAATGTAAACTTTGAGAAATTCTTATTCTTATTCTTTCACGCTAAAACGGCTGAACGGATTTGGATGAAATTTGTCATGTGGGTAGATCATTTTTAATCCTGATATTCCCACGGGATTAAGACTTATGCGGGTGAAAACGCGGGGGCAGCTAGTATAACATAAAAGTCACGCCTGTATTTCCCCAAGGGGACGGCAGAGGTGTATTGTAAATGGTTGGCGACATTGCACCAATTATATTGAAGTCCCATAATATGTCGTTACTTTCTGGTTTTCAAACCTTTTTGCCATTGAACAGGCACAAAGCCAGGGCCTCAAGTCTGCTATTACAATAGTGTCAGGATGGTCTATCATTGATTTCATAATTGTTGATTTTGACAAGTTTGGTAATCTATTAATATATTGGCGTCATTATGACTATCCAATGGTCACTCCATTGAAATAAATGGCATCTATTGGTAATCTCGTACATAATGACAAATGAATGATTGACTTAGACGGTAATCTGCAAAAAATTTGATAGTTCCATTGCACAGCGACCTACCATTAGATCGTCATTGTGCAGTCATTGTTTTTAATTCGTTACGAGTATCGTGTTTTTGGAATACAATGATCAACCAATGGTCGACCATTATGAATTTAGCAGATTACGGATATCTATGGCAGACTACGAACTTTTAGCAAAATGTCAATGGGATCGTGTTGGAATGACGAATTTATAAAAATAGCAGACTACTGGCCGGGACTTCGGCTGCGTGTAAATTCTAGTTCCCCCGACCCACCGCATAGAATCGCGCATCACCCGCCCGCGCTTTCGTTCGACTTTTTTCATTTTGCTCGGCTCCTAAGGGTCGTAGAGTGATGTTACCTAGCCTATCACCTTCCTCATGAATTGAGCTATTAAATGCAAAAATATTTTTTCAAATCTGACTAGTATTTCTAGAGATTATCGCGTTCAAACAAACAAACAAATAAAACAAACTCTTCAGTTTTGTTATTAGTAGGTATAGATAGATATAGAAGATAAGATTTTCTGTAATAAACAGAAAAACCCAACAGGTAGCAGTATTTATTTACCCGATCTATATTATATAAAAATCAATTGCCGTGCCGTCAATTTTTTTTTTGTTTTCTCTTTTTTTGTATGGTTTAGGAAAACAGAAAGTTAGAAAAAACCCAAAAGAGCAGCAAAAAAATTGAAATTGAATTTTTGCTAGGACCACATCTGACGGGTCAGCTAGTTTAAAATAAAGACAAATCTAACGACATAATCATTCATCAAAATCGGTACAACCGTTTATTAGTTACGAGGGAACATAGAGGACACACATACATACAGGTCAAACACATAACCCTCCATTTTGGCTTCACCGTAGTCGGGTAATAAGGACTCATTATAAGTAATCGAGCAATGAGAGAGTCTGGGGATGATAGTATTACTTACACAAGCCTTAAAATTGCTAACTCCTCTGCAATTAAAACAATGTATTATGAAAGTAACTCCAAGTTATTTATTACTCATCAAAGTCACACAATCCCTTTCTGACCTTGACATCCCACGAGAGGAGATGCATTAACGTCTAAACCTACATATTGTAAATTAAACTCGCTTTTAGTGTCTGTCTGTGTGACTGCTTTGTTCTTCTAAACTATGCAACGGATTTTGATGCGGTTTTAAGTTTCACCATTATTTACAGAGTTTATTCCGGAACGTTTTTGTGTTTAATAAATTAATATTAAGAGTTCATAATACCTCAACTCAAATTCTTTCTTTAGCTCGCTCGCAAGATACTGCTCGTGGACTGAGTGGCGGGGAGAAGGCTCCAAGGCGTCAATAGTTTAGATAATTTCATTTTACGGCGAAAATAATGGTTAATGGTTATTAAAAATAAAAACAACTTTGTATAATCAGTATCTGCTTTAGAGTTAGTTTAGTTATTATGCAAAGCTACATAATCTAATTTGAAGTATTTTTGAATACCAGCGGTTTATTGTTCGGTTTGGAAGTAACAGTTTTTTTTTTCTATTGCGAAAATATGGAATCGTTTTTTCGTCAAATATAGTAAGTACTTATTTAACGTTAATCCTCATCTTTACCATATATTTATTTCAAAGTCAAAGTCAAATAATTTATTTCAATTAGGCACAAAAAAGCACTTTTGTGCGTCAAAATTTACAAAAAAATAATAATAATTGATTGTAGTCGCCCCTTCCAAAAGGTAGTTTTCGTATGGAGAAGAATGGGCAAGAAACCACCGTTACTCTTTTAAAATGTTTTCACAATATCTTGTATACATTAAATAGATAATAATATGTGAAGACGAACACCTAACACCTACAAAATAAGATTACTACTCGTATAACACGACAGGTAAATAAAAAGAATGAAAAATGAAGGAATGACAGACAAATTAATTATGTGATAAATGCATGGTGCTCACATATTTACATTTTCTTTTTACATTATACGATATTCAAAATTAATGCTGCAGTACTTTTGATATATCGGAGGACAATGCTAAACAATTTGATATACTATAGACTCTTAAACTTACTTATATTAAAGAAATCTCGATGTATTGTAAAGTTGTAAAAATTGTGCAAAGTAGGAGCGGATCGCTAGTCTATTGTAAACTGTGGTCTATTCATATTTCCTACGTGGGCATGGCGTTGCATCAGATCGACGAACTAATGATTCATCTTAATTATTCTCCGAAGGGTATAGACAGAGGTAAATATTAAACCCGTCTTTCGCGCCAGTTACCTATGTTCAAATTCAAATTCAAAAGTCATTCAAACTAGGCTGAGAAATCAGCACTTTTCGAACGTCAAAATTACGTAAGACAGACCCCAAAAACGCCCACCCTTCACCACTTCCTAGTGCTTTAGCTGGGAAGTAGAAGTGGCGCAACAAACTCCCCAGCTGCTGTCTGAATAGTTAAAAAAACTTGATTCTATACAAAAGTACCTACTTATGCAAAATACATAATTTACAATACGCAACATAAAACATTAAATTAAATTCTTTTCTATATGTCACCTAGCACATGCTAATATACCAACAAAAAAGTAAAAAGAACTAAAAACCCGAATTAAGCCTCGTGCAGACTAGCGGGACGCGACAGCGCGACGCGACAAGAACAATACAATTTCTAAGAAAACTTCACGGTATAACAATAACCGGTGTCGCGTCGCGCTGTCGTGTCGCGCTAGTCTGCACGAAGCTTTAATGCCAGGCATACCTAAAGGGCGTGCCCGTTTACATATTATATAGCTATAAAAGCTGTAACTCGGAAATCACAAATGATAAACTAGGACCATCGAAGTAGCCTCCTTGCCGGATTGCCGCCATGGGATCTGGAGGCAAAGGTCCTCGCGCATATTTGGGAGTGGCGCGAGGAGGCGAAACGCCGGGGCTTGACTCCGATGCCGCGAGAAATCGCGGCACAGCGGACAGAGCTCCGACGTGATGTCATGGCGTCATGGAGAGTGCGATTGTCGCAACCCAGTGCTGGGCACGCCACTATTACGGCGATAAATCCCCTCTTTGAGGAGTGGCTAGAGAGGCGCCTTGGCGTCCTCACCTTCCGCCTGACGCAGATCCTCACCGGACACGGCTGTTTCGGGAGGTTCCTGTTCGGCATCAGGCGGGAGGAAACGCCCGGGTGTCATCACTGCGTGGATCGCCCGGAGGACACGGTGGAGCATACGGTGCAGGTATGCCCGGCTTGGGCAGAGCACCGCCGTGTCCTCGTGGAGGCGATCGGTGGCGGGGATCTCTCGCGTCCGGCCCTGGTCCAGGCCATGGTACGGAGCGAGAGGGCATGGGAGGCCGGTGGGTTTTAGTCAGTAAGAGTCTGACACGGTCGCCCTCCTGCTCCACCCAGAGCGGTAGAAGTCATTGGTTAATTTCCCACCCACAAAAAAAAAAAGGGCCATCGAAGTAAAAATAAATAAACAAACAGATGATAAGTCCCATGTACTAGGGGTCAAGCATATAAATTGCCATTTAAAGGGTCCAAATCCAGACTAATTAGTGAAATATGGGTGTACTATAACAGCTGCACCCCTACCTAAGCCTTTCGGGTAATACAGGCGTGATATTGTTTTCTGTTATCAAATCTAGCTTCTGCTGGTTCTGAGAAACTCCGGATGAAAAACTCACCCACTACACTTTACCCGTCCTGGGAATCGAACCCCACGTTCGCGCTTGCAACAACTAGGCCACAGAGGCAACCACTAAGAAACCATTTTAAATTAAAATAAGCAAAGTCGCGTTCTCAGTTATTTAATTATTATTCTTATTTTTGGACTCAGTTTCACTGAGACTAAATAGCCTTGATTACGAGTACCTAACACTAGGTATGTCAAACATAAAATTAAAATATATCTATTTCTAGTTAGCACAACTTGAGATGACTGATAACGATAAGGTACAACAACGACCTTTTATTATTTTATTCCAATGTATAATTAATGTATATTTATTGTTGCATAACGGGAGCGAAACCTACTATTGGCTTTAACGCGCCCTTAAAAGGCGCCCCTAGTTTCCCTATCCTTATATTCACGAAAATGTCAAAAGTTATTATAATATTAGGTACTAACATTACTAACTACTGAAAACTAAAAATATAGTCAACACAAATAAAATCGTAAGAAATTCATACAAAATAAACTTTGTTGTAATTTCATACAATTATAAAATAGCACTTATAAACATATTTCTTTATTTCTTTCTTTTCTTTATATACCTTCTTTGTGTTTAAAAACTTACGGTAGAAAACTATAAAAATGTAGGTAATACTAAATAATTGATTGTAAATTACAGTAAAATTAGTGGTTGACTCTTGCGTTTAGCCAAACCAGATATTAGGTATATAAGTATAATAACTAGCTCAACCATAGTAAAGCTATTGAAACAATGTATAAACCTAAATCATTTCTGTTTTCAGGCAAAAATGTCATCCTAAACCATGGCGCTGAAACTAAAATACAAAGACGAACACGGCATCGTCCAGATCAACATGAGTCCCTCATCGAGCCCGAAGGAACCCGACAAAGACATCACAGACCCGAAGTTCGACACGATCAACAACCGATTCGCGCAGTACGATCTCTTCGGCGGCAAGTACGATGTCGATTCAGGAGGGGAGACACCGCGGTCACTCTTCCGAAGCCGCTACAACAGCATTGAGGAGGAGCTGGCTAACACTCCGTACGCATTCACTACAGAACGCTCTCTTAGGCTGAACAGCGCGAACAAACTCGACATTACTATTCAATCGCGCGACGAGACATCTCCTTCCAAAGATATCCAAGACGATCGATTCTTCAAACGAAAATTGAGTTTGGAATACGATGACTCGTTATTCGGTCCGCAAATCGATTTGAAAGTGAGCGACTGTGGGACTCCCGCGTTTACCGTGACGCAGCTGATTCATGCGCAGGATCGATACTTCGATCTGTCGGGGCGACAGTCGGAGAGTCCGTGTGGTAAAGTGTGTACCGACTGTACTGAAGTGCGTGTGCCAAGTCCGGAGAGGAACGATGAGGCGTTCCGGGTGCTGTCTGCAGCTGTGAAGCAGGAGTCGGTGGTTGCGGCTAAACCGTGAGTATTTCTTTAGTTTTGTAGTAAATAAATAGGTACTGTTTTGACAGGAATCAGTGTTATTTGTGGACATAACGTCAAGTTTAAATGTTTTTTTTTTAAGCGTCAAATATTTAAAAGCTAAAACACAACAACAATCATTCAGTTTATTTAGTTTTTAAAATCAGCCCGAATAGTAGAAAATAATTAAATTATGTATATATGAGATATTGATATATTCATCATTTAAAAAATAAGCAACCATAATATTATCGACCTTGTATCTATTGTACTTAAATGTTTTGGTTACTTTCATGATATTTTATCCTTAACAAATTAGGTACCTACCATTTAGGAACTTTGTCTTTTTATCTTACAATGTAACACTGGTAATAGGGATGATGCCTGGGTCATAAAAAAGAAATTCTATTTAGTCCGTCAGTCAGATAATAAAAAATATTAGACACGTATTTTTTGCTTTATCATATTAATAAAAAATGACTCAGATACAACGCATTAAAGTTGGGGAGTGGGGGTTGATACGTCACAAGTATGGATAAAATCTACATACAAGTGACGTCATGGCACATTATAACTCAATGTATCGCCGTTATCTTTTGATAACGTAAAAAAAGTAAAAATACGTGTACGTTATTTTTTCATAATCTACATTACGGACTAAAAACATTTTTTTAGTCATCATCCCTATTATTACTGATACAATAAAAAAGGTTTTAAATTACGAAATAGGCTCTATAATTGTTTTTGCTTGAAAACAACAATGATACTGTATTTTGTTACTAATCAAGACGACCGTGATAAGTAGGTAATGTACCTGTTTTATTTTTGTTACATGATGAGTTGACACAAAATCTAAACAAAAAATAATGTGTCCAATGCCGAATCTTACCTACCTTAAAACTGTGACGTAGTGTGAAGACAAACAATTTAAAAATTAAGTTACTCGTAATTTGGCCAAATAATACAAAGGAGCATCTATATTTTCAATGTGTTGACGAATGAAAAATAAACTTACGAAAAGAAACAAACCTTACCAACAAAAAAACATTCTTCTAAACAAATCTATAAATTCCCATCTATCCTACTTAATTACGTCCGTAAATAAACGTACATTGTAGAGATCAGACGTTCCCGAGAATAGACCAAAACAAACGGACAGACATAATTAAACTAAACTTATTGTGTGTCACCCAAAATAGTCTTCAATGGGCGACAACTGTATTTAAGCTTACACTAAACTTATTATTAAGTTTATTTTTTATTAGCTATTGCTTTTTCCTCGTATTACATGGGAAATAGGTACCATTCCAGAACATGATCTATCTGTTCATGATTGATTTGAGTTAAAAATAAAATAAATATTTTTACTGGGAGGAGACTGATAATATCGCATCCTTCAATAGAAGATTTCCACCTTCTATTGAAGGTACCACAAGTAAAACATCCCATGTTCTGTAACTATGACGTCGTACCAAAGTTACCATTCGCAAAAAATCATGAGAACGTATTATTTTAACATTTTCTTAAAATTAGTAGCATTAGTAGGTATCTCGCAGGCGTAGGCGCCAAGGCTTAACACAAAACGGCTTACCAAAATAATTTGTCGATTAATATGCCGCCAGACGATAGAAACAAAGTACTTAAATCATAATCATCATTTAATCGTCTATTGCTTTAATATAGACATCCTATCAGTGTTGAAAGGAGCTCGTGGCTAAGTAATGACAGCCGCACGGGTCGATCCATCAGGTTAAGCTACGCTTGCAGGCTAGCTTCATGCCTCGGAAGGCACGTTAAGTTGGTTCCGGCTGTCATTCGTGGATTCGTTCGACAGTCGACAGTCGTTACGGTTCGTCAAAAGCCCGAAAGTCTGACAACCAGTCTTACCAAGGGGTATGGTATTACACAGTTACTGGGTTGTGAAGGTCAGAGTTAGAATGAATGTAATGTTGACGTATGGAGCGGGAGAGGAAGGCCAAAGGAAATATGGATGGATTGTGTGAGGAATGATTTGAAAGAGAAGGGAGTGAAAATAACGTGACGGTTGACAGGGGTGTCAACCGTCACGTTATTTTCACTTTCTTCTCTGGGTGGAAGAAGGAAACTTGTTGCTTGGACGGGTATCGTGCTACCCAATGAGTGAGTTGTGGAGGTCAGATAGGCAGAAGCTCCATGTAAAATACTAGAATTCAGCTGCATCTAGTTAGACTGGAAGCCAACTCCAACATAGTTGGTAAAAGGCTGGGCAGATGAGGTAGAGCACAATCTACTAACATGGAACAATACTGCAAGGCACATTATTTTCTTTGTGTAAACTAAGTCATACAGATCTTTATAGTAAAAGATAATATCTTTTGCTTTCACACGCATTTCAATGTAATGCGGTAACGTCTGTGATCTTGTCGTCATGAATATTTATAACTCAAATAGTTCTATTGTCACAAATATTCGTAGTGAGAGATAGCGACTAGAAAACTGGTGTGAATTGGTAGCAGTGTGTAGAATTAAATTTTATCTCATCATCATCATTTCAGCCGAAAGACGTTCACTGCTGGACATAGGCTTCCCCCAAGCACCGCCACTACGACCGGTTCTGTGCCTCCCGCATCCAGCGGATTCCTGCGGCCTTTACAAAGACATCGGTCCATCTTGTGGGAGGCCTTCCAACGCTACGTCTTCCGGTACGCGGTCGCCACTCCAGAACCTTTCGGCCTCATCGGCCATCTGTTCTGCAAGCAATGTGCCCTGCCCATTGCCACTTAAATTTGGCAATTCTTCGGGCTATGTCGGTTACCTTGGTTATCCTGCGGAACTCTTAATTTCGATCACGTAGGGAAACTCCAAGCATAGCCCTCTCCATTGCCCTTTGGGTGACTTTTAGCCTTCTGATAAGGCCCATTGTGAGCGCCCACGTTTCAGTGCCATAGGTCATCACTGGCAACACGCACTGGTCAAAGACTTTCGTCTTGAGACACTGCGGTATGTGGGACGAGAAGATATTGTGTAGATTCCTGAACGCTGCCTAGCCGAGTCGGATTTGACGATTGACCTCTTTCTCGAAGTTGGACCTACCTAGCTGGACAGTTTGTCCTAGGTAAACAAACTCGTCCACAACTTCGAGCGTAGCGTCTCCGATCTTCATGAGAGTGGGTGTTACATGAGCATTTGACATGACCTTTATATTGTCCATGTTAATTTTTTAAATATTATCAGCCCATTTCTAACTGTCGCAATGTCCTTGGGTCATGTGGTTAGCAAAGTTTTCTTTTCAAATATGGATGGCTAAGAATAGATGAAGATAAAAAAAACGATGAACGGGTTTGATTTATAAAAGATGATATCTATGGCTATTAAGGCTATTATTATATTGCACATTGTATGTTTTCATTGCAAACAGCCAAGTTCAGGTTTTTGGTTTTCCATAGCTGTAATAAAAGGCGACTTACTGACACCAACAATTTGATTGTCAAATGTGGTGATTCCAACTCTGTTATCAATCTGAGCCTTTTCAACTATGTTGGGGTCGGCTGCCAGTCTAACTAGATGCAGCTGAATACTAGTATTTTACATGGAGCTTCTGCCTATCTGACCTCCACAACTCACTCACTGGGTAGCACGATACCCGTCCAAGCAACAAGTTTCCTTCTTCCACCCAGAGAAGGAAGTGAAAATAACGTGACGGTTGACAGGGGTGTCAACCGTCACGTTATTTTCACCCCCTTCTCTTTCAAATCATTCCTCACACAATCCATCCATCTTTCCTTTGGCCTTCCTCTCCCGCTCCATACGTCAACATTACATTCATTCCGAGATGAGGACGCATGTGACTAACAGAGTGAGTTAGTCCCATGCTACCTCATCTCCAAGCCAAACGATTTCCATTCAGATTTTCTGTCACATAACAACTTATAGTAAAATACAATATTTATTTTACTGTTTAATTTTTGTTAGGCCATAATTGTTTTCAAACATGGAACATTTCAAAACATGAGGCGTGCGAACTTAGCTACCGAATAATGGACCAAATTGCTATTGTTACTAATACTGTATATGTCATTATATCAGTTTGTGAATCAATCAATCACGCAGTGTGCATGTGTGGGGAGCATGCTGCAGCTCTTTCGTTCTCTTTAAGAGAAGTTAGAAGAGCAGCCTTGCGTACTGTGTTCAGGCTTATTGTTGGGATTCTTAAAGATGTATGTAAAAAAAAGATATACTGCACCGAACACAAATTAATTGGTATATGGGCACGACGATGATAATTCAAGGATAGGAGCTAATTTCGACAAAATCCACGTTACTAATTAATTGTTAACTGAAAGATAAAGATTGTAGAGTGAAGATTATAAACTTAAGATTATAACGTTAGAATGCGTAAAGAATGCTCGAAGATGTGCACGTAAGCGTAAAGTAAGTGTAATAATCTTTATTAACATCATGTAACTAAGTTTACACGAATATGCTTTAGCAAAAGAGTAGTAGTTAATGATTTTATTAACCTTACTAGATAGTAATAAGATTGGTTTTAGCAAATCAGAGTCCTTTTTAATTGTAAGGCTGCTCTTTTAGCTTCTTATATAGAGAAGGATCATGCATTGCATGTCCTGTGTCATTGTTTGTATTTCCTGTGCGTGTCATTATCATCTTCTCCTTGGGGTCAATTGGGGTCGGCACAACACCTTTTCTTCCACTCTCCCGTATCAACCGTCACGCTATCATTCAATTCCTTCTCTTTCATATCATTCCTCACACAGTTCATCCATCTTTTCTTTGCCCTTCCTCTCCCGCTCCATCCATCAACATTTATATTTATCACTCTTTTAGTCATAATATGTGCGCGTCAAAATGTGCGTGTTTCACTTTTTTCTTTCATTCTACACAGTGAGCAATCGCTCTGTAGATTTCAGACCATTTAATGCAAGTATTCTGGGTTAGTGGTGTCTTGTGCTCTCTCATACAAAAAAAACTACTAGAAAAATATTAAAATTAAACCTAATAATTATCTACCCACAAAATTTTCCACAGATAGCTATTGTATAATAAAAACAAGCTGTTAGCAAACGTTAACTGTAGCAGGGCTAACTTAATGAAAAAAACATGAACAATATTCTATGGAAGATACCTATAACAAACACAAAAAAAAATAAAGATAAAACAAAGGAAAAAATGCGTGATGTATCCATACAAAAATTAATAATAGCCAATTAATAATGATACCTACATTTCGTAAAACCTATGGCCTACTGCCATTCCTTTAGAATTTTAATTATTTATTTAGGTTTAAAGAACTTTATTTCTCTTATGAACTTAAAGTAACAGTTCGCTTACAATGAGATACTTAAGTGATTATAACTAGTACTATTAACATTAGTTAGTTACCTCTAGGAGTCTAGGGTGTTGGAGACATTATATTAGTACCTATTGATCTGTTTTAGACTAAAACTACTTCCTACTTATTTATTCTGTGCTAAAACACATTATGCTATAAACTCGTATTATTTATTATGCTGTGTATTTTTTTAAGTAGGTACATCACATGTTTCCTTTGCTATTATATAATTTTTTAAACTTATATCTGCTTAGGAATAATATGTCTATTGCACCAAAACGCGTGTTGTATGTGTCGACTAAGCGGACATAATAATAGTAATCCTTTCGGTTTGCATTTTTATACCAGCTTCCCTTATGAAAATGTTCTTTATTTGTCATGAAAAAGTCACGGGTTCACTAGCTGCTCTCAAACTTATTCTTGTTAAGGACACTAATATTATACTATTTATGTACAATTCTAACTATGAAATCAATCAACTCAGCCTATCGTAGTCTTCCTGACATAGGCCTCCCCCAGGCTGCGCCACAACACCCTGACCTCCACCTTCCACATGCAGTCGGTCCCAGCCACCTTTCTCAGGTCGTCTCCATACTCATGCATGAAGTAAATCCCTAATATTATAAAGAAAAGCAACGCAACGTAGAATGACCAAATACCAAAAACCGACAAAAGTAAAGAAACTTTCTTATAGGAAACTTAACCTAGAAAATCACAACAAAGTTAAGTTATTACATAACATTGTATAATCAGCAGTAGGTACAAGAGTAACCGTCGGAAATGACCAAACAAAGCGTTAGTAACAAAAACGGATAGTAATTGTCCAGTGACAATTACTGGTTACCATTCGTAATTCGTAATGGTATGAATTAGGGAAAACCGCTTCCTTTTATTTTTGTTGATTTTTCTATATCCTTGAGATTGTTATACAGGTGATTGGAAGATGGGTGCAAAGCTTTAAGGCGAAGATAGTACAGAGCATTTGGAACCATTTAAGCCATGGTTGTCTCAGACAAAGTCTTACCAATTTTTTTTACCTAATATTGTTTTTTTTTTTCGGAAATTCCCAAAATTTTATGTAAACTGCATAATTATGGCCAAATTGAATGATATATGAGTTCATTTTTGTATTTATTTAATCAAAGTAATGTGTAAGCAATCAAGCAAAACATTTTTTAGGCTTCTGTGAACATTAGACATTTTTTACAGACATTCAAAGTTCAGAAAATTTGTATAAATTTTTTGTACTTTTTAAACCTTATTTAAAAAAAATTGGTAAGACTTCGTCTAAGACAACCATGGCTTAAATGGTTCTAAATTGTCTGTACTATCTTCGCCTTAAAGCTTTGCACCCATCTTCCAATCACCCTGTATATCAACGTTTATTTTCAATCTATAAGTACTTATGAGGGATATATCGAGAGGACAGATTTGAGTATGAAACGATGAGTGGACAGTGTGAAACGACATGGCTAGAAAAGTGATTACCGAGATGACGACTAATGGAGAAGAATGGAAGAAGGATACAGGCAGGAGAATGATGAAGGAAGTAGCTACTTACAAGAAATATTTCAAACAATTTGTCTTGGTAAATACATACGTGAAGATAAACTCAGACTGAACAACATTTGAAGAAAATATTACGAGAAATTACATTGTAGAAAATTCAAAATTTAAAAACTAGGCTGAGAATCAGCACTTTTCGAACGTCAAAGTTACATAAGACAGTCCCACAAAACGCCCACCCTTCACCACTTCCTAGTGCTCTCGCTGGGAAGAAGAATTGGCGCAACAAACTCCCCAGCAGCACAGCTGTCTGTTCAGTTAGAAAAACTTGATTCTATACAATAAGTACTTATGCAAAATTAATTTACATTACGCAACACAAAACATTAAATTATAAATTAATAGCCATATGACAGCTAGCAAACGCCAATATACCAACCAAAAACATCGAGATCTATACTCAAGCAGAAATAAAAATAACTAAACGTAAACAATATCTAAAAAAGAAAATAAAGCCTCCAGGCATAAAGGGCGTGCCCGCTTACATATAGCTGTAACTAGAAGTTATAATTGATAAACTAGGACCATCGAGGTAAAATAAATAAACAGTTAATTACTAATAACAATAATAAAACCATAATCAGCAAGACGACCAGTCACCACAAGCAGCACCCGTTCACGAGCTTAACGCAAAGATCAGCCATTACCCCCCTTGCCATATTTGAGGGAAGGAGGCAACCCGACCCCCGACGCTACCGCAAGCAGTGACATCTAAGGGATCATGACGAACTTGCTGCCGGTTTTTCAGAAAAAAAAAAGATCAATTTTTCGAGGTCGCTAGCTAACCACATATTGCAATACAACTCATGAAAATCATTCTAATGAGTAGATTATGTCAAAAAAAAAAAAAAAAAAAAATATTTATTAAATAATAAATTGACTTATAAAGTCAAATAAAATGAACAATTTACCTAAGCTTATATAACCTGTCAGTAGGTAGGCTAATTCTGGATAAAGAACATAAACATTGTCTTGAGCCAATCACAGCGACCAACTATTCTTAACATTTAAGTAGTCGTTGATAGAATAGTATGCCTTTGAACAAAGGTTGGATTTTACTTTAGTTTTAAACGCATTAAAAGGCAAATAGAGATAGTAGGCTGGATATATCATATTATTATATTTATCACTGTTTAGCTACACATAAGCCGCAAAGAAAAAGACAGCATTATCCATATTTACCCGTTATTTGCAACTTGTTCAAGTTCTGCGGAGAAATGAGGAGATTATGGAAAACTAAAGTAAAATCCAACCTTTGTTGGTTGGATTTTACTTTAGTTTTAAACGCATTAAAAGGCAAATTAGAGATAGTAGGCTGGATATATCATATTATTATATTTATCACTGTTTAGCTACACATAAGCCGCAAAGAAAAAGACAGCATTATCCTTATTTACCCGTTATTTGCAACTTGTTCAAGTTCTGCGGAGAAATGAGGAGATTATGACAAGAAATGTGGATGGAAATAAAAAAAAAATCAGATCAAAGAAAAGATGGGTGGATTGTGTGAAGATAATATGGCTTCTTAGGAAGTGAATACTGAGTTGACGGCTGCTAGAGATTTATCCAAGGAAGAAGAAGACAATTTGCGGCGCCGACACAGGGCAGGAGGATGTTTATGCAAGCAAGTTCTAAAAACGCAATACAAACTTGGGTCTTACCAAACAATAATATAATAGTTACAATATTAAATCCTCTTAACTTATCAACAAAACTAGTCTTTCCAAATGAAGATAATGTCAGTGTCGATGCCCATATAGTGTTAGTATTGATATGTCAGACATCGAAAGCAGTATAAAGTCGACTGTCCAGGTCCACTGTCACGTAGGATGTAACAATATTTGGACTTAGAGTGTCCATGGAGTTTCTTGCCCATTCGTCTCCGTAAGAACTTAATAGAGTCCACGCCCCTACTGAAGACCTTTTGACGTGGCGCTAGTGTCTATGTATTTTTTTACTTAATGCATCACAATGCATTAAAAAAAAATAGTTCCATAATTTTCCGCCGGCCTTCTGTCGTGGCACACACTCTTTGGAATGGAAAACAGTCCTTGACAATTCAAAAGTGCCTGTTATTGACTTAATTTAAATAATTATTTTGAGTTTAGTTTGCCACGTTAACTGCGCGGCTTATGTGTTTGCCAGCCGCGAACCGTGGCCGTGGGTCTCCCGATCAGTAAACGATCCTTTCTACATTTTCACACATAGCGAAGCTTGTACACATCGCAGGCAACTGTGTAGCGGCACATTTACTGTATGTCTGTATATGTGTATATAGCTTAACTAAGTGGCCGGTCTGATGTCATCGTGATTTGACGACAAAGACTTGGAAATACAACAAAATTCGGCTAGCCAGCGAACTTTTTTGTGGAGCGGTTAAATGTAGCTAAGTCGGTACTGCAGTCTTGATCTTGGCTGAAATAGATTGTGGCCTAGATTAATATTAGAAATCGTATAAAAAGCCTTCGTTGTATAATTATGATCGATCCAATTTTAATACTTGTTCTAATCTACCTACAGTGGCACTGTTTTCCAACACAAAGTTTTGGTGCTGATATTAATCATTGAAATGGATCTTTTAATTGAAGTCCTAATAGGCAATGGGAACGAAAGACACCACACAAAAAGGACACCTCCATAATCCACCTACAATGACTGTTCCCAGTGACTTGGGTGTTCTGTCTCTGGGGAGTGGGCCAGACCCAATGCGAGTTGGTGGATGTCACAAATGTCTTCAAATCAAGTTTTTTTTTGTCGATAGCACAGTGTGGACAATTGGATGTCACAGGTCTTTGTTTTTTTAGTCTCGGTTATGCTGGTTTCTTCAAGCTATTTAGTTAAGTAGGTGAGAAGGAAATATAATAATCGAACAGCACCCAGAGACATTTTTTTCTCGATTTGTTTCTTTAATAGATGTTTACTTTTTCTTATTCTGCAGTATCGAGCACTTTATTTCGTTCATGGTCGTCACCACAACCGGATTCATTCAATCAATAAGACACAGGGTCAAGTTAAATTACCTAGCAAAACTCCGCAGACTTGATTGGTATCTAAACAAGATAAAAGGAAAATAAAATCACATTGCGATTTATTTTTTGATTTTCTTATATCGTACTTGAAGTAATTACACTACCTGCAGTTGTTAACCCTAATAAAAAGTCATCTAAGTAATGATATTTTACTCTTTTCATATTTTTTTTTATATCGATACCAATCACGTCTGTGAAGTTTGGCTAGGTAACTCAATTTTAGTTTGCTAATTTCAGAACATCTTCCGGATTATGAAGAAACTTGTCTTCAGAAAAACTTCTTGATAATAATCTGTGGTTTCAAATATTAAAACAAATAAAAACATTGCATTATTATAAACAAATAGAGCGCAAAACGATTAGATGGCCTCTTCCATTATTTGTTTATTTCCTGAAAATTATTTCACAAAAACGGTTTCCTTCAATGTTATTTTTTGATCTATGATTAGTAGTTGTTATGTCATTGTGTCTTTTTTGTCGTAAATGCTTTTAAATAAGTTTTTATTCGTTGCATCTTTCGGTTTTTTAGGGTTCCGTAGTAAATCTGCCTGTCCGCGGCTTAGCTCAGGGACTCTTTGTACAAGAAAGCTGTAATTTGGCATGGGTGTACATATTAATCACGCCCACAAAGTGGTAAAATAACATACGGTATTGAAAAAGTGTACCTCCCCTAAACGTAAAGTGGGAATGTATTTTTTTTTCTCTTCTGTCCCATAGTGCCGTTGGAAAGGTCGATAAAAATATTGTGAGGTAATGAAAACCATTTTTGGATTCAGGGATTCGTTTGCGAAATATTACGCTTTATAGTGCCAATTTTTTCTAGAGTCAAGTATAAGCCAGCTAAATGGTTAGTTTTGGATATGTGAAAAAATTCACGGCCATAGTATATAATAACGAAATTAAAAGGAAAACTATCACAGATAAGTAGGCTTTACAAGTTAACGAGTAATAATCGACCAACCTACATTTGCGGTTGCAAAACATGTTATTCAACTACAAGTTAAGTTTGTTCTTACGATAAATTCATCCTAACTACGGAATCCTTCATTGTGCGTGGTCCGACACGCACTTGGCCGGTTTTTTTATATCATCACGCCGGGTTCCCCTTAAGAGGGCCCTTCCCGGCCCGTCTATCGACAACGCGAGCATGTTCGAAAAGCTTGTTGTTTCATCGAGCGCAAGTGAGAACTACTAACGAGCAAGTGAGAACGCGATAATATTGTACGAAAAATAGTGTGTAAAAATTTGTTTCAGGAAATACGTGTTTTTGAGTAAGCCTTACAAGCTTTTGAAATAAATTTTTGTCATTTAGAATCTCCATTACATGTGCAAGGTTTCTATGCAGATGTTTTCTTTACTTTTACTATTTATGAGTACATTATGACCGGAAAAAGTTCAAGTGAAATTTGTGCAAATAAGCTGATTTTTGGAGGCCTATACTGAATTTGTTTCTCAAATTTTCTATATTTTGCTTTCATAGAATGCTAGGTATAGTGCACAAGATACATATTAGTTACAAACAATCAAATAAAGATGTGTTACAACGCCATAATCACGTACGAGCGTTTGTATGAAAAGTATGACGGGTTGGCCGCTCTTAAGGGTTTGGGAGAGATAGGTATACCCATATTTTCCCAGTTATATTTAAGTCCCATCTATAGGAGGCGAGCCTATTGCCATCAACCGGGCACAAATCCATGGCAGACTCCGAGCTGCTATTGAGAAATTCCTGATGAAAAAACCCAATAATTAGATAACCTTTGTCCGACCCGGGAATCGAATCCAGGACTACATGCTAAACAGTAGCGCTTGCGACCACTAAGGTCGCAAGCGCTACTGTTTAGCAGGAACCAACGAGGTAGTTTACACTAGGAATGATCATTCTCAAGCACTATCCCAATCCCAATCTTCCACACTTCTCTATTAGTCGGCATCACGTTAGTAACCTAGCCATATCATCTTCCACACAGTCCATCCATCGTTTCTTCGGTCTTCCCCTACTCTTAGCCATCGACATTCGTACTCCAAACTTTCCTCACGATATTTTGCTCATTCCTCCGCATCACATACCATGACAACCGATTTCCGCACAACTTTTGGGTCAGCGGTGCCGCTTTCAGAATTCCTCTTATGTACTCATTTATTCTATCCATTTGTGTAACACGTGTTTACTCTAGGAAATAAGACAAAAATTGACACAACGTCCCTTGTTTCTGACATAATGAATCACTATGTCATGTAATTAGGTAATTTCATTCACACAGTGTTAAAACAGAATTGGGTTAAATAATTATATGTTAGTAGTTTGTGCTACTAAATACCTTTGTACCTAATTAAATAAGTGTTTTTAGTTTGTCTAAATTATGTATTTGTAATAACATAACATCACGCCTGGATTCCCCGAAGGGTTAGGCAGATGTCTACGTATAGTATTTTCATCCAAATTTCGCAGTACCTTTGTAGTTAGTGTTATGCAGCTTTTAAAAGCAATTGTTATAAATGAATTCAAATTGTTTTGATGGTACCTATATGGTCAATTTCAATTTATTTATTCAGTAACAATTCACATTGCGTTCATATGAAACAGCATGAAACATATGTAGATGTACAAATATTATTATTAGAATACGTGCAATTCAATTTAAATTCGAATTAAAAAAAAGTAAAATACCATGCAAACATAAATGACGTCTAGTGGTCAGTTATGAGCTCTTGATCTCAACTTGAAATCCTTAAAAAACTTTTAATAATAATTTGGGGAATACCTATCTAATTATGAATCTTCGATAAGTAAGTAATAGATAGAATTTACGTTACCTATTAGGTAGTTAAACTTATTCTAGGTTAATGAACGAAATTAGAAAAAAAATATTGCACAGTGTTACTCAACATTACCACAGAAATATCTTACATACATATACCTACATCTAAACAAATAACACGACTTATTACTTATTAGTAAATCAGAAGTTTCATTTCCATAATAACAGCCCTGCTCATCTTTCTTAACAAAAGCAATGCTTGTACAAAGTACAATAAACATAACATCACTTGAAATAGGTAACAGAAACAATAAGAATTGTTATATAAATCAGTTTTAATAACTTTAATCATATGATGGCGTAAAAACCAAGGTTTTTGGTACAAAAACCATTGACATAACACCAGTGACTTGTGACATAACCAAGGTTGAAGTATAAGAAATTAACTTCTTCGTTTAATGGTTATACTAGCTGTTTCTCATGGCTCTGTTTTTTTTTTGGGAAAATCCTCATGGATACCCACCGTTTGGGGACAACGGAGAGTTATGTCGGACTCCTATCGGCTAAAACACCACGGTTCTACGTCCGGTGTCGGTTCCACAATCGGTGGCGGTGATCTCTCGCGTCCAGCCTTGGTCCAGGCCATAGTACAGAGCGAGAGGGCATGGGAAGCCATCACCTCTTTCTGCGAAGCAGTAATGATCGCGACGGAGGAGGCGGAATGCAAATTTTGCACCCTCACGCCCCTAGTCACCGCAGGAGACGCCCTGGGCGGTGGGAATCCCAGGGCGATTCCCGGCCACCGTATAGGTGTGGACTTGCGGACGGTGAGCAATGGGTAACTATACCTCATAGAGATATTAGCACAACTGACGGGGTCCGCTAGGGCCGTTGCCTGCCAGGGTCTCGGGAAGTCTGAAAGGGTTACCGTGGTCCCGGCAACAGACAGGTAACTGAAGGAACACGGGTGGGTTTTAGTCAGTAAGAGTCTGACAGGCCTCCCGCTCTTGGCGGAGCGGGAGTCTGACAGGCCTCCCGCTCTGGGCGGAGCGGGAAGCCTGTTAGACTCTTACTGACTAAAACCCACCCGTGTTCCCGCCTAGAGCGGGACAAGTTAATTGATAATGTCCCATCAGAATACCAGCGCTGCGACATTTATTATTAAATGTCGCAGCATCATGCTGAGATAGGAGCCTTTTGGGTCGCACAGGACTTTCTGCTTTATTTTAATTTTACTTTGTTTTTATTTTTATTGTTTTTTATTTTTATTGAGTGTGTTTTAATTGATCTCCTGTGCTTGTCCATAAATACTTTTTCTTTCTTTCACCCAAATAAAAAAGGTTGACCTGCGTGATGCCAAACATATTTTATAATAATTTTAATTCAAATGAGTGCAATAATTTAGCTGTACGCTGAAATATATTTATTTACGTTGATCGATTAAATGCGAAGAAACTTCATTCGAAAATATGACAATAACAGACAGTTACTGTCAAGATTGTTGGTAGATAAATCAATTTAGAAATGATTATTGTGCACTGAAAATAAACCAATTATTCAGTATAAAACTAGTTTGTAAAGTGTACCACTATACCAGTGACTTTCAAATTCATTCGTTGTGATTCATATAGCACGTCTTAGATAGAACTGTACCCTAATTACGTAATGCAAAATCAATCCGAATCTGAATCGTTTTGAAACAGATTGCTAATCCATTGATCCGTAAGTTCGAAAAAAAAAACTGCAGAGCAACGTAAATAACGCAATGAATGTTGTTGAACTGTCAAAATGAAACAGATTTGTCTTTATCGTTTACGAAAATATGTTGCGTAATTAGAAAGCTGATCTACAAGACATCGTTGTTTTAATAAGCAGAAATTACTGCTATTTTCTTCTTAGCGGGTCGATAAAAAATATTATTACTTCATCATCTTTTAGTGTTTTTCCTCCCTCCTCATCACACAAGGCCATAAGATTTATGGTTTAAGAACTTTATTCTCAAAAAGAATTACATTCACTTATATGAGAAAAACTTATTTCTACTTAGAATACATTAGCGACGCGACGGTTACACAACAAAATTGGTTAGAATAATGCACTACCCGAAGATAGCTTGAAGTTTTAAATCCGCTAAAATGTGTTTCTTTAGAGATTTTTTAAATGTAAACATTGATTTTTGATCTTTTATATGCCGAGGCAATTTGTTGTAAAGCTATGCTCCTTCATACAAAATAGTACTCCTGCCGTAGTTTGTTCTAGGGGCCCGTAGCGCTATGTCATTTGCTTGTCTAGTTCTGTATCTGTTTTTTATTTGTGATTGTTTTGTAAAAGTTATTTGTGTGTGTACGTTTTTATTTAAAATTTTATGTACAAGTATACAAGTATTATACCTATATATCTGATTTCCTTTCAACTTTTCTCACTGGCGCCACTTTTTAAATTCCCCATGTGGAATACATGTGGAAACTTGTAATAAGCAAATGTCACTACTTATGCAAGATATTTATGATAGTTATTAGCCTGTAAGCTTTCTTTAAAGAAATATAATATATAATATTATAGGTACACCTACTCATTTCTTACTTTATCCATTTTCGTCACTCCACACATCCATCTTAACATTCTCATCTCCGCTCCATGCAATCTTTTTTCATCCGTCTTTTTCTTCAGCAAATATTATTGCTTCAAGAGAAGTTATTTTTTTTCGTTTGGCCCGGTACTTGGCAACACTAACACCAATTGCTGACGCAGGCATTAGATCCTCACATGTACAAGTGACAGATACGGCGCAAGATGAAAGGAAAGCCATTGCTGCTATAACATCGCTCCTGTATTCCTTGAAGTGCAGGCAGAGATGTATTACATTTCGCCAGTAGCAGTAGTTTGTTTCTCAGTACTTAGCAGCCCGGAGTCTGAACTTGTGCCCGGTTGATGGCAACAGGGTCGCGCCCAATTACATTCACCTCTGTCTAACCCTTCGAGGATTACAGGCGTCATTTTATGTCATGCTATGTGGAACGTTCAAGTCCCGTAATTAAGGAGGCGAGCCTATTGCTGTGAAACGGGCAAAAAATATACTCTGTCTGGGATTCAAACCCAAGACCCCATTCTCAGGAATCGTACTTGCGATCACTGTACCATCAAACTTAATCCAATGACAATATTGTTATGATTCGCGCCATATTCATTATCCTATAACCAGCAGACGTTCAAGACGCTACCAACGATGCCTCATTTGTCAAATTATGTTTAGAAGTTATGAGGGAACAGATGAACATACGTACCGGTCAAAATCATAACCCTCCTTTTTGCTTCGCCGTAGTCGGGTAATAAACTAACTATGACAATATTGTTATGATAGTAACTCGCCCCTGCTTCGCACGGGTCTTACAACTTGACAAATCATCGAGGTTTCTTTATTATAATGAAGCTTATTAGGTACTTATTAATATAATATTAATATTGTCCGTGGAGTTTCTTGCCCGTTCTTCTCCATAGGAACCTACGCTTTGGAATGGGCAACTAGCTTCGTATTTCTGACTGTCAAGGGTTCACTTTCAAGGGTTTCATATTTGGACTTGTCAAAAGTGCCTGTAAATGGTTTAATTGAAATAAATGCTTTGAGTTTGAGTATATTATACGAGTACACATAACCCTTCCAGAATAAATTCTCTAAATGATTGCAAAAATCGCATCAAAATCCGTTACGTAGAACAATTACGGTCACACGTACAAACACGAACAAGGTTTTTTTTAAATAAAATGTATAGATTTTAATTTGGCTAAACAACTAGTCCACCGGATTTGTGACAAAACCAAGGCTAGACAAAGTTAATTATTTCTTTGTTTCACATAACATGTAGGTATCCCATACTGTGGTCTATTTAAATATAAGATAACCTTGGTGATAGGGCTGAAAAGGTGTTGTGCAAATGTGACTGAATTGATGAAAGAAATGGGGAACTTTACGTAAATTTTGATGTGTTAAGCAAGACAAGTGGTGAAAGAATTCAGGTCGTTAGAAAAAGATTTGAGTAGGTAACTTATGAATGTGGCAGTAGGGGAAGATCAAAGAAACGATGAATGGACTGTGTGAGAGATGATATAATCATGTCTAGAAGAGGGTGGCTTGAATACTGAGAGGGCGACTAATTCAGATGTAGGTATAGAAGACATTTTTTGAATATAAGGCTGAAAGTTAAAAAGACAGCAGAAGACATACGCTAGAAACTAATATAATAGATGCTCTTCCATATAAAAACGCCTGAAGTGGAAGTGAGCTGGACACATAACAAGAATGATAGATGGAAGATGGACACAGTAACTCAATGACCAGGTCCAAGTGGAAAGAGAGCTAAAAGAGAGAAATAAAACATATTGCCGAAAAGGACTGGAAACAGAAAGCGAATGAGAGAAACAGTTGGAAAAAGTTGAAGGAAATTGAGTATATACCTATAAAAATTTAAATGTAAAAATTAACAAAAATAAAGGCTATTTATTATTCATATAGAAGACATGCTGCGCTGACTACAAATAGATTGGGATAAGGGCGGGAGGATGATAACGTGGGGAAAGAAATAGTAAGGAATTAAAGATAATGTTAGTTCAAGGCAAAGCAAATATGGCGAAGGTATTCTTATGGTTAAATTGGGATCTCAGGATTCAATGTCTTATGGATGTAATTAAAGAGACTTTACTAGGGATTGTAGTCTTGTCCGATGTTTTAGGTGCATGATGTTTTTTTTCCTGTCATAGGACCCCGAGATTGTCATTACCAGAATATAAAAATATGATGCTGTGTTCTATGATCACTATTCTTTTTTGTCGAGCACGAAAAGCGATGGTAAAAACTTTTCTATCGCATGAGCTATATTCTCTTCTGCTGACTGGCGGTGGTGAACAGCTAAGTATCGCCTCTCGTAGAGACACATTGAATGTTTATCCACAAACGAAACTAACTCATTATTCATGTTTCAACAAGTCCCGTGTATTGTCCGCACTTACAATAAATAGTTACTCAAACGGCTCGCGCACAGACCACGGTCTACTGGGTTCACTTTTTACAATCACCTTGAGAAGTTGAGACGCCTTACTTTGAATGTTTACTACAAAATAGTCTATTGTATGACTTACTTTGTTGTGTTGACTTCAATAATTTATCCGTGTTTTGATGGCCTTATATTGATCATCTTGCAAGGGCATGGTTTATAGATGAATTTTGAACATACATAAATGGTCATAAATATACTTTAACTACTAAACTGGTACCTATTTCCTGTAGAAGGTTTTAATATAAACATTTTTTATCATCATCTGCTCCAATTTGGGGTTGGCTTCCAGTCTAACCGGACGCAGCTGAATACCAGTATTTTACTTGGGGCGACTGCCTATCTGACCTCCACAACCCAGTTACTGGGTAATACGACACCCCTTGGTAAGATAGGTTGTTAGACTTTTGGGTTTCTGACTACTCGTAACGACTGGTAAAGATCTACGAGTGAAAGTCGGGACCACAGGCTACAATTATATATGAGGTAGTCGGAACCAACGGTTGCATATATTTTCCGAGGCACGGGGGGGTCGATATGTAATGGGTGGTCACCCATCCTCAAACCGATCGCGGAAAATCGACCCGTACGGATGTTATTACTTGGCGGCCACGAACCATACGACATACGAACTTAAATATTAAAATCAAAACCGTCCATATGATCATAAAAGTTATTTCACATACAACCTTTTATATTCACGCCGCCTCCGCTCGGTCGTCGGCAGGTTGCGTCACCGATGCTTATCCGCTGTTTCCGTACTCTTTGTGAAACGTGTGCATCAGTATTGTAGTCTAAAAGTAATGTATGTAGATGAAGATTATTGTTGACCATACAATGAACAGTTATTGTGATAATATTGCGTAACTTATTTTGTTTTGATGTAGAGGGGCTTATGAAAGATTTGGCGGAAGTGTTATGGCATAAATAAGTATATTTCTACAGGTAGACATTATTGCAGAATACAGAGTATTGTCTAGGGTACCTACCGTTGAAATAATAAGCTCATGAAACTTTATATTTACGTGGTTCGGCGTCGGTACGTTATTAATTTTAGTCCGGTTGTTTATCTGTTACCTTTAACTTATAAAAATTAACATCATCATCATGATCTCAGCCTGTACATAATCCTTAATAACTCTTTGCTGCTTTCCTGTCTGACATAAAACGCCGGGATTAAGGGTTTCCCACGAATTTCTCAGCTATTGGTATGATTTGGGAGCCCTTCAATCAACCCAGCCTAGCGCAGTCCACTCCTGTCCCAGGTTGCGCCACAACATCCTGTCTTCCACCTTCTGCTTCCAGTCTGTCCCAGCCACCCTTTTAAGGTCGTCGGTCAATCTAGCGGTGGGGCTTCCCACATTACGCTTGCCGATACGTGATCTCCACTCCACAGAACTCGTCTGCTCGTCTGGAGCCTTTTGGCCTCGCACAGGACTTTCTGCTTAATTTTTTACTTTTTTTTTAAATTGTTTTTTTTATCTTGCTTTTTTTTTAATAAGTGTGTGATTTATTTGATCTCCTGTGCTTGTGCCAATAAATATTTTTTCTTTCTTTCTTTCTTTTCTGCTCCACCGGCCATTGGCCCTTCGACAGACATGGCCAGTCCGCTGCCACTTCAGCTTTCTTACTTTGCAAGCTATATCGGTAACATAACGTAGTTCTTTTCCGGATAATTTTATTTCTGATTTTATCCTTCAAAGAAACAGCCTCTTTGTTACATTATTTTCGTATCATCAGCAGTTGCAGGTTACCGAGATTTGCATTGGAAGCCAAACTAATCTAAATCCAGGTGTATGGTAGATAACAAATGACGACAAAAGAAGGACAAATCCTTGGAATTGAATTTAATTACACGTCCAGTATGTCTTTAATAGTGAACTTGTAAGTAATTGATCTAGTAACATTAACTCTGACACAAATACCGGGTTTTATACCAATTGTGGTTCGTTAATATAATTCAGTCATCGTTTCAGTAATTGATCCGGAAGTCAGTTCGATTAAATACTACAATAGAATTATCCATGTATAGAATCTAGTGTGTTGTTGCTACTTACGGTTTACCTTTTCAATTAACTGTGAAACCTTTAAGGAAAATCGTATTAATATTTCCTTCTCCATTTTGGATATCCTTGACATAATCACCCTATTATTTGACATTATATACCTACAATTTAATTTACTCTTTATTAGTGGCTTTTGTAGACATGATAATAATTCAGATTTGTTACAGTTGTAATAGCAATCACGTCATTTCGTTTAATAGTAGATTTTACATCAAGTGCACAAAACGACCCATTTTTATCCGAGACTTTTAGCATTTACATTTTACATGATAGTAATTTCGAGGATAAAATGGTTTTGTGGACGAGTTATAAACTCTGCTTTTCACTTCGATTGCGAGGAAATAAAACAGTAGTATAACATAACATTTCTTTAATTAAAATTCAAAGTAAAATTAAACGACATTGATGTTAGGCTTGGGCTGCAGACCTATACAGCCTACTATTAAATTAATTTTGTAATAATAATTATCTTAAATTAATTATACAGGGTGTTAAAGTAATTGCGTGCCATAGCTTAGGGGTAGGTTCAGTATCGATAAAGGAAGCCAGAAAAAAAAGAGCAACCTATATTAGCACCTATGATATGATATATTAATATAGATACATTTATGAGTAGATACGTGCACAAAATTCGATTTTGTGCAGCCTATATCCTGCACAAATAAGCACTTTCAGAGCATGAGAAGTGAAAAATACGTTTTTATTTTTATTAATTTATTTATCTTTTTATAGATTAAATTTTTCTATTTGTGAATGTGAGAACGCTCGCGCTGTAGGCTTAGTGGACTGCAGATTTGATGACCATCATTATTCATGTTAAGTACCTGGATAATTGTTGAAAGATCTACCTACAGTGTCCTCACATACCTAATAACACTGTTATTTGAAAACATTGTAAAAGCCAATTATTTTTAAAAGAGTAACCGTTGAGATTCTTGCCGGCTCTTCTCCATAGGAAACGACCAATTGGAACCGTGCTCCTAGCTTCTGACGATCCATAAGTGCCCATGTAGGTTTGTGTGAAATAAAATATTTTGAATTTGAATTTGATATATTCTACAGGCACCATAGTTAAATTTCTTCCTCAGACTTGAATAATATCAAGTGTAGATAAATGGATAGGCTAGGAATATTAACAAAATCACGATCAATCAATGTACCTATCCTTTTACCAACTATTTTGAGGTTGGCTTCTAGTCTAACCGGACGCAGCTGAATACCAGTATTTTACATGGACCGACTGCCTATCTGACCTCCACGATACTCGTACCCCTTGATAAAACTAGTTGTCAGACTTTTGGGCTTCTGACGACCCGTAACGGCTTTCAAAGACCTACGAATGACAGCCGGGACCAACAGCTTAACATGTTTTCCACGGCCCGGCATGGTCTCGATATGCAAATGATGGTCACCCATCCACGAACCGACCGCGGCAAGCGCAGCTTAACCTTCAATCGAGATATGCGGTTGTCAAAGCTTAGCCACGGGCCACGACACCTCAAAAAAAAAAAACACCATATTGTATCGATTTTCCCCTTATTACATGGGACTTCAATATAACTGGCGAAATGTAGGTAGTAACCTAAACACACCCACATTCACATTGATATACGTAGGTGTCCTACTAGGACTATAGAATCTACACCCTGTGTTTGTTCCTTTGGGACAAAAAGGGGTGACGTTATGTTTATAGTTCTGATTTAAAGTCGGGCCATTTTAATAGGTAACATTTGACATCTGTCAGTTTAGTGAAAGCAAATCGTAAAATTACTCGTATCGGTCATTGTTACAATAAATATGTAATCGTAATTGAAAAAAGTTAAGCAATTATGCAGTTCTAACAAAACGAAAATATATTTATTATTTTATGCCCGCCGTTACAAGGTTACGTTGTTGAATTTTGATGAATTGTCAAATGTTACCTATTAAAATGGCCTTACTTTAGATATCTTCGGATACATTACTTCGTGCATATACATCGTCCATACACTTAGGTTTACTTAATATCGACATCAATACTTATATAATACAAATCGTAGTTTATACTTTTCTGTAGCAACTATACGAATCATGTTACGAGTATTTCAACAACTTGTTTGTTAAATATTAACTCTTACGTGTTATTACAAACAAATGAATGCAACATATCAAATCGTTTAACTTTTTACAAAACTATTGCAATATTAAAGTGAACAATTTATAGATTGCTTTTTAAAATCAAACAAAAACGAGTCAGTATCGATTTCCTTACATCACTTGGTTGTGTATGTTTCGTCATTAAAATCATGAATTAAAAAGTTATTGTAACCATGTCTTTTCAAATACCTCTAAATAAATACATTGCAATCTCACAATGTATTTATTTAGATCACTAGCATTTAATAATATTCATAATTAACGAATGTGAATTATACTTACGTAAAATGTTGCATTTGTGAAATGAAGTATCAAAACACGCATAGAGTTTCCATTCTCCGGCGAGACACACTGACAAAAAATTCTGTTATATTTGTAGGTTGGAACGGTCAGCGATAAAAGTTGATTCACGCTGCTACTTTTACGTCTAGGTCGAATAATTTTGACTCGATTATAAGTTACCACCTTAGAACATAATTTGTGTGATTAAGTATTGAGAACATTGTATTTCAGCATTTCATTATAGCTAAGAGTTAATATTATTTTTTTGACTTCTGTTCCGATTTTAAATATGTACATATTTAGGTTAATAATAAATATTCAATGAAAATACCTGAACTGGAATTAGCCACAATGAATTGCATTGAATTGTGGCTAATTTTGTGTTTTCTTCCATGTTATAGGTTGACAACCTACCCGTAATGTACTCCACTGCTAGGCCAATGCCTCTATCACTAATAACTAGTTAAAATCTCGCAGATTAATTATTAAACCTCATTATGGCTGCCGGCCGCCATTACCGTCCAACAACTGTCAATTTGCGCGGGAAACCAACTGTCACATGCTGTTATTAAATATGGTACGATTATACTATTATGAACGTGATCGTATCTTGTTTGTGATGGTTAAGAAAATCATCATGGCTTCTATAATGATCTTGAAAACTTAAATACATTCTATCCATCCATATCCATACTTGCTAATGAAAGTAACTCTGTCTGTCTGTCCATGTACCTTTCGCGCTTTAACGACTGAATAGATTTGGATGAAATATGGCACACAAGCCGATTATGACCTGGGATGATACTTTTTATCCCAGTCGTAGGTTCAAGGGCGATAATTTCCGACATCCAGGAAGATGAAGCCGCGGCCTAGAGCTAGTAGGTATACCTTATATTTGGATGATAGGTACCTACCACTTTTATGCGTGTTCGATTCCCGCCCGGAACAAATTATTTCTATCGCGTTAGTTTAGTGTTTGTGCATGGGGCATTCGAGTATTTCCGTCTTCCAAGATACTTTAAAAAATCCTTGTGTGGCACTGGCAACACAACATAGCAACAAACTTACGTGTGTAGGTCGTGGGTTCGAAACAAGGTAGGTAATTTATTTTATCACCACTGCTCTCAAAACGGTGAACGAAAACATCGTGACCGGCATGTCTTTGAACCAAACAAATCGAAGACATTGTGACTTCCACCAACCCGCACTGGGCCCGCGTGGTGGCTGATAATTATACTAATTAAATATAATTTCCAGCAAAGCTCATTTTGGCAGGATCCTAGAATTCGGCCCAGTGATAGCCAGTGGTGTGACCGTCGGACTGCCAAGTCATAGGTCTCGAGTTCGAACCCAATGCACGCAACTCTGATTTTTCGGATTCATGTGCGTATTGTATAATTATCACTTGCTTAAAAAACGGTGAAGCAAAACATCGTGAGGAAGCCTAAGAGATATTTCTCGATGGCATGTGAAGCCAAGTCAGAGGCCCATGGATGGCATACAAACTGATACTAGGTTAGTCACTAATACATACGAAAAAGAAAGAAGAATTCGGTGAAAATATGCTTATAAATAACCAGAGATACTCATGAGAGTTGATTATTTTCTTATAACTAGAGATCTAACAAGAATGCCGATATTTTTTTTGTAATTATTTCCTATCATTGTGATAACTCACCGCCTGACGGACAGTGGTTGTAAACAAGCAATCAGTGGGTTATTAAACTGGACACTAATAAACTTACGAAATACGTAGGTAACATTTTTTCTAAAAAAAACAACGTGTAGTTAGTCGTGGCAACATGTTAACCAGACTTTAGGGATCCGTAGAGAAACATTAAAAACATTTTGAAATCATAGCCTGTATAGCCGTTCACAAACATTTCAGACCATCACTACACTATCTGCCAGATTAATAAACAAACTAAACAGGGTTTATATGAAGATAACCGCCAGTTATGTTATCCTGGGGTTATTATGTTTTTTTTAATTTTAAACATGTGGTTCAACCTTTCGATGAATACAGGCGACATGATAATTACAGGTATTCATTATCATTCATTCATCTGATGGCCCAGAGGCTAAGGCATCGCCTCTCCTGCACGAGGTTGTAGTTTCAAATCGGGGCAAGTAGCAATGTGAATTCGTATGTTCGTATTATTTGTTTGTATGTTTACTTTCATAATTAACTTGGACATTACTGACAAACATCGTTAGGGAACCTGTCCAAACCCATTCAGCCGTTTTAGCGTGAAACCGTAACAAACTAACAAACAAACTCACTTGCACGTTTATAATATTAGTTCGGATTTTTAACGTTCCGCACACATTAAGTCCGGCTCTCGCTTGACTCTTTCCAACATTTCGTTTATATGTTTAGTTAATTAAGTAAATTACGCGTTGGTTAGAAAGCGGAATGTGAGCCTCAATTCTGAATGTACGTAACACGATCAGAATGTACTCAAATATGCTTGTATCACGGCTGTAATCTTGTGGGCAGTGGGCACGCCACTATTGCAGCGATAAGTCCCCTCTTTGAGGAGTGGCTAGAGAAGCGCCACGGCGTCCTCACCTTCCACCTGACGCAGGTCCTCACCGGACACGGCTGTTTCGGGAGGTTCCTGTTCCGTATAAGGCGGGCGGAAACGCCCGGGTGTCATCACTGCGTGGATCGCCCGGAGGACACGGTGGAGCATACGATGGAGGTCTGCCCGGCTTGGGCAGAGCACCGCCGTGTCCTCGTGGAGGCGATCGGTGGCGGCGATCTCTCGCGTCCGGCCCTGGTCCAGGCCATGGTAAGGAGCGAGAGGGCATAGGAGGCCGTCACCTCCTGCGAAGCTAAGTCCTCCTTTGCGAGCATTGCAAAAGAGGAGGCGGAATGCGTGAGGGAGAGGCAATTTTCGCGCGCTCACGCCCCTAGCCGGGAATCAATAGCCGATTCCCGGCCACCGTAGGCGCGGGCTTGCGGACGATGAGCAATGGGTAGCTCGCCGTCCGGTAAGGACCAGGCCCGGGTCGACGGCGCTTTGTGTTCCACGCGCGCCTCAAAGAAATGTCAGCAACTGAAGGGGTCCGACGGGACCGATGCCTGCTGGGGTCGCGGGAAAGTCCGAAAGGGATACCGTGGCCCCTGGCAGCGTACAGGCAACTGAAGGAACACGGGGGGTTTTAGTCAGTAAGAGTCTGACACGCCCTCGCACTCCACCCAGAGCGGGAGAAGATATTTGACAATTTCCCACCCAAAAAAAAGAAGGGGTGGGCAGAGGTGAGAATGGAACACTTAGTAGGTGTAGTCGACCCGCGGGATAGTTGCACGACAATTGATCGCAATTTGGGTTTCATTTTGACAGTTCACCCGTTCATTGCGTAACATTGTTGAGCAAACGAATTTTTCAAACCAATGAAGCAATGAATTAACAATCTCCTTCAAAACTCTCGGATTGTAATTGAAGCTACAGTCAAAGTCAAATAATTTATTTCAATTAGACACAAAAAAGGCACTTTTGCACGTCAAAATTTACAAAAAAAAAAGATTCTAGTCACCCCTTCCAAAAGGTAGTTTTCGTATGGAGAAGAATGGGCAAGAAACTCCACCGTTACTCTTTTAAAATGTTTTCACCATATTTGTATACTTTCATTATACAATAATGATATGTGAAGACGATGCACCTAGAATAAGATTACTATACCACAATAGATAAAAAGAATGAAAAATGAAGGAATGACAGATAAATTAATTATGTGATAGATCAGATGCATGGTGCTCACATATTTACAAACATTGTAAAAGTATACGATATTCCAATCATTTTAACAGGTAATACTAATAATAAGTCAGTGTGTGAGTTCAAGTTATCACAGAATATAAAATCAATGTTATAAAATATATCGTCATTTCGCCAGTTATATCTAGGTGATTTTAACCGAAATTTTTAATTAGACTAATTATGGTTATGGCATTAGTTGGCGCTGAGCTGAGCGTTGAAAATATAAGTTACACAATAAGCGAACCGGTATTTTCCTGTAAGTTCCTTCACCACTTTTGTCTAAAATTTCCAGTAAATTGAAACTTTACTAAGGTTGAAACTATCTAACTATCACAGTGGTCTTGAAGCAAGAATAGACCATGACGTTGTATGACGTGAGAATCAAAGTTGTCGACATAGCTCATAGAATAAGCAAGCTGAATGGCAATGGGCCGTCGGCCATATTTTCCGTAGAACCGATGACCGTTGGAGTAGAGGTGTTCTTGAGTGGAGACCACGAATCGGCAAACGTGCAAGTCGTGCCATTAAAGTTGAGACTTGACCGCGCCTCCGGTCGCTCTTTCCCGCGCCACGATGACACTCCGGCGGGGACCTCATAACGCTAAAGAGACCCATAAATCGTATACTGCGCAAGTCAAACCACGTGGTGCGTCAAGTCTCAAGTTTAATGTCACTACTTGTAAGGTAGGACGCCCTCAAGCTAGGTGGAGCAACGATCTTCGCAGGGTGGCAGCCGGATGAGAATTACCGGAAATCGAGTTGAATGCCGTGCAATAAGAGAGGCGTATGTCAAGCACTGGACTGCTACAGGCGTATAATATTATATGACATGCAAGTGACATTCTACCTTAGGGTGGTAAAGTAATTACGAGGTCAACAGTTATTTACAGCGTTAATAAATTAAGGAGAAAAAAAAAATCAGAAGGAAGAGAATTGTAATGGTTTAAATACAGATTAGTGACAAAACACCGCGCTTGTTTACGCACATTTCGTCAGATGAAAAGCAAAAGAGTTTATCAAATTTCTTTAATAGATTTTCAACTTTATCACTAAAATGTAAGATTAAAAGTTGATTGGGAAAAGACAGTTTCGGGTAGGTTGACGTGATGGCGTCTGTACGTATAGCTTTTGCCCGCGTGGAAGTTGCAAATCATCCCACGGAATCCAATTACAATCAGTGTGCAATTTATTTTATCACCACTGCTCTCAAAACGGTGAACGAAAACATCGTGACCGGCATGTCTTTGAACCAAACAAATCGAAGACATTGTGACTTCCACCAACCCGTACTGGGCCCGCGTGGTGGATTATTACCACTCCCTCTCACCGAGTGGCCTGCGTGCAAGTGGGAATGTTGTAGCCTGATAATTATACTAATTAAATATAGTTTCCAGCAAAGCTCATTTTGGCAGGATCCTTGAACCAAACAAATCGAAGACATTGTGACTTCCACCAACCCGCACTGGGCCCGCGTGGTGGATTATGGCCCACCCCCTCTCACCGAGTGGCCTGCGTGCAAGTGGGAATGTTGTAGGCTGATTATTATACTAATTAAATATAGTTTCTATTAAAGCTCATTTTATCAGGATCCTAGATTTCGGCCCAGTGATAGCCAGTGATGTGACCGTCGGACTGCCAAGTCATAGGTCTCGAGTTCGAACCCAATGCACGCACCTCTAACTTTTCGTATTCATGTGCCTATTGTATAATTATCACTTGCTTCAAAAACGGTGCAGCAAAACATCGTGAGGAAGCCTGAGAGATATTTCTCGACGGCATGTGAAGCCAAGTCAGAGGCCCAAAAAAGGCCGAAAAAGAAAGAAGAATTCGGTGAAAATATACTTATAATATAACCAGAGATACTCATGAGAGATGATTATTTTCTTATAACTAGAGATCTAACAAGAATGCCGATATTTTTTTTGTAATTATTTCCTATCATTGTGATAACTCACCGCCTGACGGAGAGTGGTTGTAAACAAGCAATCAGTGGGTTTAATAAACTTACGAAATACGTAGGTAACATTTTTTTCAAAAAAAAACAACGTGTAGTTAGTCGTGGCAACATGTTAACCAGACTTTAGGGATCCGTAGAGAAATATTAAAAACATTTTGAAATCATTGCCTGTATAGCCGTTCACAAACATTTCAGACTATCACTACACTATCTGCCAGATTAATAAAAAACTAAACAGGGTTTATATGAAGATAACCGCCAGTTATGTTATCCTGGGGTTATTATGTTTTTTTTTAAATTTTAAACATGAGGTTCAACCTTTCGATGAATACAGGCGACATGATAATTACATGTATTCATTATCATTCATTCATCTGATGGCCCAGAGGTTAAGGCATCGCCTCTCCTGCACGAGGTTGTAGTTTCAAATCCGGGCAAGTAGCAATGTGAATTCGTACGTTCGTATTATTCCTTTGTATGTTTACTTTCATAATTAACTTGGACATCACTGACAAACATCGTTAGGGAACCTGTCCAAACCCATTCAGCCGTTTTAGCGTGAAACCGTAACAAACTAACAAACAAACTCACTTGCACGTTTATAATATTAGTTCGGATTTTTAACGTTCCGCACACATTAAGTCCGGCTCTCGCTTGACTCTTTCCAACATTTCGTTTATATGTTTAGTTAATTAAGTAAATTACGCGTTGGTTAGAAAGCGGAATGTGAGCCTCAATTCTGAATGTACGTAACACGATCAGAATGTACTCAAATATGCTTGTATCACGGCTGTAATCTTGTGGGCAGTGGGCACGCCACTATTGCGGCGATAAGTCCCCTCTTTGAGGTGTGGCTAGAGAAGCGCCACGGCGTCCTCACCTTCCACCTGACGCAGGTCCTCACCGGACACGGCTGTTTCGGGAGGTTCCTGTTCCGTATAAGGCGGGAGGAAACGCCCGGGTGTCATCACTGCGTGGATCGCCCGGAGGACACGGTGGAGCATACGGTGGAGCTCTTGCCCGGCTTGGGCAGAGCACCGCCGTGTCCTCGTGGAGGCGATCGGTGGCGGCGATCTCTCGCGTCCAGCCCTGGTCCAGGCCATGGTAAGGAGCGAGAGGGCATGGGAGGCCGTCACCTCCTTCTGCGAAGCTAAGTCCTCCTTTGCGAGCATTGCAAAAGAGAAGGCGGAATGCGTGAGGGAGAGGCAATTTTCGAGCGCTCACGCCCCTAGCCGCCGCAGGAGACGCCCCGGGCGTCGGGAATCAATAGCCGATTCCCGGCCACCGTAGGCGCGGGCTTGCGGACGGTGAGCAATGGGTAGCTTGCCAGGCCCGGGTCGACGGCGCGTTGTGTTCCACGCGCGCCTCAAAGAAATGTCAGCAACTGAAGGGGTCCGACGGGACCGATGCCTGCCGGGGTCGCGGGAAAGTCCGAAAGGGATACCGTGGCCCCTGGCAACGTACAGGCAACTGAAGGAACACGGGGGGTTTTAGTCAGTAAGAGTCTGACACGCCCTCGCACTCCACCCAGAGCGGGAGAAGATATTTGACAATTTCCCACCCAAAAAAAAGAAGGGGTGGGCAGAGGTGAGAATGGAACACTAAGTAGGTGTAGTCGACCCGCGGGATAATTGCACGACAATTGATCGCAATCTGGGTTTCATTTTGACAGTTCACGTGTTCATTGCGTAACATTGTTGGGCAAACGAATTTTTCAAACCAATGAAGCAATGAATTAACAATCTCCTTCAAAACTCTCGGATTGTAATTGAAGCTACAGTCAAAGTCAAATAATTTATTTCAATTAGACACAAAAAAAGCACTTTTGCACATCAAAATTTACAAAATAAAAATATTCTAGTCGCCCCTTCCAAAAGGTAGTTTTCGTATGGAAAAGAATGGGCAAGAAACTCCACCGTTACTCTTTTAAAATGTTTTCACCATAACTTGTATACATTCATTATACAATAATGATATGTGAAGACGATGCACATAGAATAAGATTACTATACCACAATAGGTAAAAAGAATGAAAAATGAAGTGTGATAGATGCATGGTGCACACATATTTACAAACATTGTAAAATTATACGATATTCCTAACATTTTAACAAGTAATACTAATAATAAGTCAGTGTGTGAGTTCAAGTTATCACAGAATATAAAATCAATGTTATAAAATGTTATAAGTTACACAATAAGCGAGCCGGTATTTTCCGGTAAGTTTCTTCACCACTTTTGTCTAAAATTCCCAGTAAATTGAAACTTTACTAAGGTTGAAACTATCTAAGCAACAATGCTCACTTAAATGTCTCGTTCATTCTGTTTCTGTACCTTCATTCGGTTCCCTACAAAATGGTTGAGCTGGATGGTGCTGATCCACACGTCATGTTCGTGAACGGGCGCCGTCAGTTGAGACTGGTCATCTCTTAACTGCCAGGGCTTATTTTTAATAGTTTTTTTTTTTTTTTTTTTTACATTGTTCTCACATATAGAATCAACAAGAGTAATGTACCCAGGATTTTGTAATTTCTATATTTAAAAGAGTGTCCTTGGAGTTTCTTGCCCGTTCTTCTCCATAGAGATCTACGTTTTGGAATGGGCAACTAGCTTCAACTTTCTGACTAACTGACTGTTTGACAATTCAAAAGTGCCTGTAAAGGGTTTAATTGAAATAAATGCTTTGAGTTTGAGTTTGCAAGCTGAATGGCAATGGGCCGTCGGCCATATTTGCCATAGAACCGATGACCATTGGAGTAGATGTGTTCTTGAGTGGAGACCGCGAATCAGCAAACGTGCAAGTCATGCCATTAAAGTTGAGACTTGAACGCGCCTCCGGTCGCTCTTTCCCGCGCCACGATGACACTCCGGCGGGACCTCATAACGCTAAAGAGACCCATAAATCGTATACTGCGCAAGTCAAACCACGTGGTGCGTCAAGTCTCAAGTTTAATGTCACTACTTGTAAGGTAGGACGCCCTCAAGTTAGGTGGAGCAACGATCTTTGCAGGGTGGCTGGTAGCAGCTGGATGAGAATTGCCGAAAATCGAGTTGAATGCCGTGCAATAGGAGAGGCGTATGTCCAGCACTGGACTGTTACAGACTGATTATATTATATGACATGCAAGTGACATTCTACCTTAGGGTGGTAAAGCAATTACGAGGTCAACAGTTATTTACAGCGTTATTGGGGAGAAAAAAAATCAGAAGGAAGAGAATTGTAATGGTTTAAATACAGATTAGTGACAAAACACCGCGCTTGTTTACGCATATTTCGTCAGATGAAAAGCAAAAGAGTTTATCAAATTTCTTTAATAGATTATCAACTTTATCACTAAAGTATAAAGTCCAAAGTTGATTGGGAAAATTTGACAGTTTCAGGTAGGTTGACGTGATGGCGTCTGTACGAGGCGTGAAAAGGTTACAAACAGGCAAACAGAACTCTCGCATTATAATATTAGTATGGATTCTCAAGAAGAAGCAGTGGGCAGATTAATCTATAACAAGTAACACTCGGTTGCTAAAAGGCCTCTGATCAGCAAATCTGCTAATCACAAGAAACAACAAAAAAATGCTAATTAGTAGAACGTGTGTGTAATTGGATGATTGGAACAATTTGTGTCTGATCAACCGTGACATCCTGACAGGTTAGATTATTTGATACTATGTTAAATTGATGAATTAGACCGGTTTTAGTTACGTGTAGGGAAATGCTAGACAGCTTACTAATAAGGATTTAGGTACCTATTACATAAACATCAGTGTCGATGTTTGTACCGCCACATACGAACTACGACTGACGAGAAAGGTGGCGCACGTCAATCCATAAGGAACTGGACGCTTCGAAAAGACAAGAAGCCCAAATACGCAAAAATCGCTCAAAGCCTTCATCTAGGTAACTACACATACAACGATGCTAATCAGCTCTTCTGTACCTACATGGTGTGGCCAGGTATCAATCCCTTTGGTTTTACTTGTCATCAAGGTGCTCACGAAATGCAAGAAAATCAATCTGGGTCGCTGTCGCCGGATACGGTGATGGGTGACTATACTAGAACAGACGTATCCTGGTTGGAAGTAGCCCACCAATAACACCTGTCTGGTCGGAGGATCCTCCCATTTCTATGGAGGATGAGGCACATTCATCCCCTGTTTCTCAAATCTCTAAACTGTTGACCCCGGGCACGAACATCTGCGCAACTTTTGTGAAGCATATTACCTTGGGTATTAATATTAATCCCATATCTTTCTAAGATGTGCCTAATAATACATTGACAGGTGCCTCCTACGCTATAGTAATTTTACAATAGGTGTGTTTGATAGACAGTCCGACCTTCATGGAGATGCATCTCATCAATAAGTCACACCTACATGAAATTACACTGAGTGTCGCAATACTAATAATAAGCCATGTGCTGAATGTAATGAATTTGAATATAGTTAACTTACATTGGAACCAAAAGGCATTATAATTAACTAATATATTATTTGTTGACTGAGTTTGTTGCGCCACTTCTTCTTCCCAGCTAAAGCACTAGGAAGTGATGAAGGGTGGACGTTTTGGGGGACTGTCTTATGTAATTTTGACGTTCGAAAAGTGCTGATTCTCAGCCTAGTTGAATAAATGATTTTTGAATTTTGAATTTGTATAACATCAAACTGGACAGTTCCTGGAAAGAGGACGCGCGGGATTGTGAAAGATAGCAGTGGAGGGGATGGCTTTGCCTAGCAACGGGGCACAATAGGCTAGTAAACAAGAATGATGGCTGGTCGTAAGCGTAGTGGCAGATTAGATACCATCTGTGCTACGGATGCAATTTGATTTCCAAAAGGAACCAACATTTTAAAGCTTGCCTACAGATACTTATTTCGAAGCATTTATTTATATCTCAATTAGATTTTCTGAAATCCAAGTAGCAGGTTTTCGATTTCACATCAAAATCAACTAAGTACAAACCACAATTACCTAATTACAAAAAAACAAAACGCAATTTCTCACCTTACAAATACGGTCGAAACCAATCAACGACGTCAAAAAACACAAAATAAAAAGGCACTTCTATTCTCGTTTCTACCCACATACAGACAAAATCAGACGCCTATACGATGTCAATTACCTCTGTGACTCACACAGTTTGCGAAACTGTACGGAACCTCGCTGCATCCCACTGTTCACCTACGGAACTCTGGTTCTATTGTTCTGTTCAAGTAAATTGCAGTTGGGTAACGCATGTATAATTAGTATGGGATGTCCCAACGTGGGTGATTAGTTGTTAGTTGGCCCTCGATGTTCACTTTTTAGTAGTTTAAAACTTTAAAGTGTTATTGCACTTGTTGGGTCTGTGAGGTTAAGCTGCGTGTGCGCCGGTCAGTTAATAGATAGGTTATACTACCTGTAGATTTGATAGCTGCAGCTGATAGTTTTGCAACCAAAGGTTTTTTTTTTATAATTGCCTTATGAGCCTGCTTTTGACCTCAATCACGCCTGATGGAATGGAAAGCGATGGATGAGGTCTATGATGGCACGAGCGTGCACAGAAGATGCCTGTGCATGCTTGCTTTGAAGACAGACTGGTTATATGGGGAAGGGAACACAGACGCTGGTAGAGAGTTTCACACTTTAGGTGTGCGCGTAATAAATTTGGAGGAGAAGCGGTGAGTACGAAAAGTCGGGATATCTAGAAAGTGCGGATGGTACCCTGCAGTACGCCTGTCGGTTGTATGGTAGATATTGCTATTAGCGATAAAACCGGCTTTGGTGTGTTGGTGTACAATAAAGCATATTTTGTCTATCTATCTATGGTTGATCAGATCATTAATCTTTACACATAAACTCTGTGCCTTGGAGAGCCCAGTTAACTGTCGCCATCAGTTGCCAAAAGCTTGTCCGGCTCACTCGGGCTGACAGCCTCTAATCTTTGGTACTACCACAGATAAATACAGATGGTTCACTCCACATTTTACGTATGAAGCTACAGTACGGCCAATTCAGTGAGTGTAACGTAATCAGAAGATCTAAGAGTCACGCGATAGAAAGAGAGGCAACTTCTAGGTGAATATAACTGTAGGTGATTAGCGCTGTGCGACTTGAATTGCACTTTATTGTGTCGTGGCAAGAGTCGTTTTTTTATTTCAATGATTTTGCGGAATGAACCATCTGTATACATCTGTGGTAGGTACTACCCAGAATCAGGCTAATTAAAGTTAAACCGTATAAATACTGAAATCAAGGAGGACAAAGTCGATACACCGCTGACCGGTTTGTTGAACAGTGTCGTACCTACTAGGCATCCATATTTGTTATTAAATGTTGGTTGAACTGGTAAGAAAAATGACTACCACCTACATAGCTGACCGCTGTCCACAGCTACACATGGGCCTCACCAAATATGGGGTATTATGATCGGGTTAGTGACCGAACTAATCGTAAAAAAATAACCATAGAGTTTCTTGTTGGCTTTTTTACATAAGACCAATTATTTGCAATCAGAAATCGCGTAACAGCTTTGATTACATATTTTCCAGCGTGAGATTGAAAAAACTGAACATGGCTTCTAAATGAACGCTACGATAAATCTTTCAAAGGGTAAGTCGTTTCTGGTGGTCAGTAGGCTGAAAGTCTGAAAACCAGCAGTCTTACCAAAAGGTATCGTATTACCCAGTTACTGGGTTGCGGAGGTCAGATATGCAGTCATTCCTTGTAAAATACTGGTATTCAGCTGCATCCAGTTAGACTGGAAGCCGACCCCAACATAGTTGGGAAAAGTCTAAGAAGATTGTTTTTTTTTTGTGAAAAATTTCATGGTTTCTAGAGCCAACAGTGCAGGTTGTGTGCTGTCTGTCAGTTAAGGAATGAATATAAGATTATTTTTTGAGATTATAATTAGATATATTATTTGCCTGACCAACACTGTGCCGGTCGGCTTCCAGTCTAACCGATTGCAGCTAAATACTAGTATTTTACTTGGAGCGACTGTAGGTCTATCTGACCTCCACAACCCAGTTACTGGGTAAAGCCTCGTTCAGACCAGCGCGACGCGACGACGCGACGCGACTCGAACAATACAAATTCCAAGAAAATTTCACGGTATAACAATAGCCGGTGTCGCGTCGCGCTAGTCTGCACGAAGCTTTACACGATACCCTTGGTAAGACTGGTTCTTAGCCCGCATATTATATTTGTAAATTAAATTAAAAAAACTCAAACCCAAACTAGGTTAAGCCCATGTAAGAAACGTTCTCGAAATCCGTTGTTTTCCCGTAGGTACATTAAGTTTCACTATCAATTGAGTAAACCGCGCTGTACCATCACGCTGACGCTGTTTGTGGTCGGCAGACAATTTGCGGTGGAGGAAAGTTGTGAGATGTAGCTGATGTATGTCTAGGAGATACTGAAAGTTAAATGTTTAATGTTTACAAAGAGTTTTAAAATTTAGAATAAGTATGCAAAGTTATCCACGGTGTAATCCCGACATCAACGCGAAACCTGTTACTATAAATTCAGAACATGATGATTCTAGACCCCTCAGCGACCCGACAGCGTAGACATCTTTTCAAGGGTTATAAAAAAATCTGCTGTTTCATACAATAGAGCAAAGCATGGTACCTATATAAAATAAAATTGACATTTAAAAAGTGCTGATTCCTAACCCAATTTTAAACTCAAACTCAAAGCATTTATTTCAATTAAACCATTTACAGGCACTTTTGAATTGTCAAGGGGTCAGTCAGTCAGAAATATGAAGCTAGTTGCCTATTCCAAAGCGTAGATTCCTATGGAGAAGAACGGGCAAGAAACTACACGGACACTCTTTTAAAAAAAAAAAAAAAAAACTTACAAAATATTGTTTACATTATTCATGTTGAAATTATACATGTGAGAACAATTTAGAAAGACTACTACGGACGCTTTTTACGTGCAGGTCGCACGTAAAAAGCGTCCGTAATAAAAAGATAAAAACAATTCAAAAATTAAAAATAAGCCGTGGCAGTTAAGAGATAACCAGTCCCTACTGATGGCACCCGTTCACGAACATGACGCATGGAGCAGCACCGTTTTGCTCAACCATTTTGAAGGGAACTCAACGATCCAACACACACGCCACCACCAGCGAGACATTTGAGTGAGCATGACATACTCTTAGCCGCCAGGGCATATCAAGTCAATGAAAGACGTGCCCAGTACATGGTAGCTTTATAGAAGGTACATGGTCACAGTGCTCACACATGTGCTATGCAATTATACAATAAAAAAGAACTTGAAGTTATTTATTTTTTAATAAATGACTTTGTTAAATGTTACAACAAAATAACTTGTGATTTATTGCAATTAAATGAAAGAAAAAGACTTTTGATTTTGAAAACGTATGGAGCAACTGATTCTTTTTTTAATACGCCGACGAAAAAATATTACTTTCTATGGTAATACTGGCTGTATTTGACGCTTTAAAGCTGTTTTGAATTATCTACATAGAACAAACTCTCATAATAAGTTAAGTCCTTGTCATACGAAGACTATTACCTATAGCTGTCACTAACCCAACACACATTTTTATTTAGTTATTAATTTATCTTATTTTACAACATCTATTCAGTACCTACTGAATTCATGGTAACACATTGTGCATTGATTTCCCTTACATTCTTTATACAATAATATGAATCTTGTGTCCTAGGTAACCAAATACGAACACTGAATCATTTAGTTCAACTTTAAAAGTCCATATTTTAAATGTTTTAGCATATTCCTTGTGTTATTTAATGTCGGTTTAGTTTGGCCGGAAAACTATCAGTTCTCCAGCTGAAACATGTATTTTTCCACAACCGTTCTACATTGGTATTTTTTATAACTTGTTTCGGCTCCAAAACTGCCCATGCATAGCCCAATACGTTAACAGACAAATCTCAGTAGCAATTACGCCCTTTGAATAATTCGCAAAATAATAACTGTTTCGGAATCGAACCTTAGCGGAACAGGCAATGGCTCAATCACCGGTCTTTCTCGTCTAGTTTATTACATTCAACATCCCACAAAATCAGCTCCCTACATGTATATTTTTATTGTCACTTCAATCCGGGCCACACAGCGGGTGCTACTCAAGGGTGCACGCCACGGTGCGTGAAACACACCGCTGCATACGCACCGTGTAATTACCCCGGCAACCACTGTATTTAAACATTGTGCGTAAAGTGGGGGATAAGGGATGAGCGTACAGCGATTTGTAAAAGGTGAGAGAAATACGAGAGCCTCTCTCTTCAACTCAAGCACGTAGTTTCACGAAAGTTTGCAGATATCAAACTCTGACCTGAAAAAAACACTTAATTACATAAACATAATGTAACATCACGTCTGTAATCCCCGAAGTGTTAGGCAGAGGTGTGCCTGTGTACACATTTTGCTAGTTATGTTTAAGTCCCATGTAATAGGGGGCGAGCCATTTGCCATCAATTGGGCACAAATCCAGACTCCGAGCTGCTTCTGAGAATTTCCTAATGGAAAAAAAACAATAACAATTTGCCCGGCCTGGGAATCGAACCCAAGAGCTCATTAGTAGTGCTGGCGACCACTACAGCAACTCCTGGTAACTTCCAATAAAAATAGCCGGGAAAAAGAAAATTGCTTATAGCATTCGAATTTGCACATAGCAAAAACACAATGCAAGACGAGACGCCATAACTTACTTTTTTTTAATCTTACACTAAATAAACTAGATCTACTTTTAGATCACTTTCCCATTGCTTCCAATAATAGACATGTTAGAAAACACTTTACACAAGGGTGCCCTACATACTTTCCACGTATAATTCAGGTTACAACATATATTCCTACGTATTTGCTGAACTGCCTTGTTGGTGTAGGGGTCACACCCAGGTCGGACAGTGTTATTGAGTATTTCCATCAGGAATTTCTCAGTAGCAGCCTCGAGTCTGGAATTTGCCCGGTTGATGGCAATAGACTCGCCCCCAATTACCAAAAAAAAAGTGACGAAATGTGGGTGTACTATATGTACACTCCTGCCTAATCCTTCGGAGAATACAGGCGTGATGTTATGCCTGTATTTGTTGGAATTTCTCAGTAACAGTCCGGAGTTTGGAAGTTGGTGATTCCCGTGCCTCGGAAAGCACGTTAAGCCTTTGAACCTGCGCCTGATCTTTCTCCTTTGCTCCTTTGATTGCCGTCCCATCGGATTATAAGAGTGAGAGACGAGTGAGTGTGCCTGTTTCTGCGACCACACTTGTGCAATATAACATTCTCCTGCGTAAATGGCAGTCTCCACTGAGATTGGTTGCCATGGCCAAAATTCGGTCTGGAGGAGGTGGACTATTTGCTGGAGTATTCCCGCTTCCGCGACCTCTCATGCCTTAGCCCGTGCCTAACAAGCGGTGCGTAACCAGGGAAAGTATAGTAGCGTACTAGAACAAAGTGCTCGTGTCACACCACTTTGTAAGGCACACAGACCGTGACGTGGCTAACCTAGCGAGGGGATAGGATGAGGATAAGGGATCGAAGATAAGATAGCTTTATCCAGGATCTAAGGCGTAACGATAGCCTAGTGGTGTGACCATCAGACTGACAAGTCATAGGTCTCGAGTTCGAACCCAAGGCACGCACCTCTGAATTTTCGGATTAATGTGCGTATTATATAATTATCACTTGCTCAAAAAACGGTGAAGGAAAACATCGTGAGGAAACGCCTGAGAGATATTTCTCGACGGCATGTGAAGCCAAGTCAGAGGCCCGTGGGCGGCTTTAAAACTCTGACACCAGGTTAGTTTACTAACCACACGAAAAGAAGAAGAGGCGTAACGCGTTCTAAAAGGATAGTAGTGGACCAGTAATACCGCGTCCTATTTAAAAGCCATAGTCGCGCGGATACGCGATCTGTCGCGTGCATATGTCACTTTATATTTGGAAACCGGAAAGCGCCCTCTGTCGACGCGACCACGCGTTCAGGTTCACCGAACAAAAAGTTTGAATGATCGTGTATACGCGCGACGATCGCTTTTAAGAGGGAACAGGGCCTGCGAGAAATTTGAAAAATCGGTATTTGAAGAAACTATTGACGTCGTCTTACCTCAAGCCTACCTCTGTAGAGTGCGATAGGGACAGCTGCAGCTCAGACCGATTATATCACAAAAAAATTTAACGAGAACGACGTTTCGTATTTCCCTTTTTTCTCTTTGAAAACTGAGCTGATTAAATTATTTTTTACATTCAAATTTTCAGAAATAGTATATCTTGTTTCCTATCGTTTTCTTTTATGTTAAAAACTTTTCGAATTTGTCTGGTAGTCCTCTAATCGCGGCGGTAAAAATGGGGCATTTTTGTAATTTTTGGAGGGCCATCTTTTCTTTACCAATTAGTTGCTGAATAAAAGGAAATAACAGTCTACAGCAGACTTTAATGTTATGAAAAAAATGCATAATCCAGGAAGAAAAAAGGGGAATACATTTGTATGGAGAATCACAGGCCCTGTTCCCTCTTAAGTAGGACGCGGGGTAAAGGTGGGAGCCTTACGAGTCGTAGGATGTGCGTTTGAACCCAAGCCAATGTACTTGACTTTGTGCAATGTGCTTCTTCACTACTGCTCTAAAAACGGTCAAGGAAAACATCGTGATAACCGTGGTACTGCCTGTGTCGCGGATCCGAGAGCCAAATCTTCAAAGAAACTTGTGACATCCACCAACCCGCACTGTGCTCGTGTGGTGGGTTCTGAAGTATGTAACTCTTTTTGAGAATAATTCATTATTATTCTCAAAAACAGTTTCATTTGAACCGTTGAGGAAAAGAATAGATACATAATTATTTTTAAAAAGCTATTAAAATATTTATTTTAAAATGACATTAATGTTATATATCTACATATTATAAAATAAAGTCTTTATCCGTCTATGTGGTCTCGTGGTTAAACCACCTATCTCAGACCCAGAGGACATCAGTTTGGTTGGTGGTACGGCTTGTTCTAAGTCCGCCTGGAGCCGCTGTCTCGACATAGATAGCAATCGCTATACGACCGAATTCGGTCGCAAAAGACCGAATGTTGAATCATGTCCGGACTGCAGTCCCTGGCTAGTTATCACCATATTATCTAAGTCTGTCGCCATAAAAACAAAGTTAACAGTTACAAGTAAGATAGCCAGTTCCTCTGTGGTTGAGGATGTGGTGAAGCTCGCTTCCACCTTTGGCCTGATCGTCACTCAAAGTCAAAGTCAAATAATTTATTTCAATTAGGCACAAAAAAAGCACTTATAAACCTCAACATTTACAAAAAAATATTTAATAATTGATTCTAGTCGCCCATTCCAAAAGGTAGTTTTCGTATGGAGAAGAATGGGCTAGAAACTCCACCGTTACCTACTATTTTAAAATATTTTCACAATATCATAAATACATTAATTATATAATTATATGTGAAGACGATGCACCTAGAATAAGATTACTATACCACGATATGTAAAAAGAATGAAAAATGAAGGAATGACATAAATTAATTATGTGATAGATGCATGGTGCTCACATATTTACAAACTTTGTAAAATTATACGATATTCCTAACATTTTAAGAAGTAATACTAATAATAAGTCAGTGTGTGAGTTTCTTCAAGTAATCACAGAATATAAAATCAATGTTATAAAAAATAACATTATACAATTAAATTGGCAACCAGTTAGATTTTGTCTAGATTCTAAATTGTCCTATGGAGCAGGACCAGCATGTTTCCAAGCATTTTTATCTTGAATATAATCCTCTAATTTGTAATATGCTTGTTTAAAAAGTGTACTTTTTATATGAGTTTTTCTTTCATTTAATTTTAATATATCACAAAGTATTCAGTTGTAACATTTAACACAGTACCATATAAACTTATCATGAGGTGAGATGCAAATCAAGAGTTGACCCGTTGTGGATGAAAAAAAAAACAAAAACACTTTTCGTGTCTGTTTACGCAACGAAATTGTATGCAGTTTTCACCATCATTTAGATCATTTATTCCAGAAGGTTTTTATGTTAAGAAAACATTAATATTAAACTAAGATATAATCAAGAAATCTCGATGTTTCGTCAAGTCGTAAAAACCGTGCGAAACAGGGGCGGGTCGCTAGTATTAATTTTTTTTGCTCTGTTTACACAATTTATGTCCAAAACATCAAATTCCTTTCATAACACACTTCCACACCTCTTCAGTAACTGTAATTTATTCAAACATTACAATTTTGTAACGCTGATAAAGTGAAGTGGGCAAACTGTATAGGTAATACCGCAACTAACCCAACACATTAACTGGTTCAGTTCGTTAATAACCAAACGGTGCTCGTTTCAATCTGCGATTCTAATGCAAATCATCGAAAATTATGCACTTCGGCACTATCTAGTAACAAAAAATTGTGAAGGTGTAGTTTACTTATTGGTTCGTTTATTTTGTTAGTTTATTTTATTTTATTTTTTTATAATTTTGTTTTCTTTTTTTTATTATTATTACTGTTTGTATTTCATGTGCGAATCCCAAATAAAATATTTTCTTTCTTTTTTTACTTATGAAAGGGTTCCGTAGAAATTAATAAACAGCGTAAATTAAAATTACAGCGTAGGAATTGTAGCGGGTACCGTAGCGTAGGTACCTACTTTTTCATTACAATTCTTTGCGATGTTCAAATCACACAATCTTTTGTGAAATCTTACAAGTAAATTATTTTGTTAAGAACCTGGTAATTGTTGATAGAACACTGTCCTCCTATAACTATTAACACTGGTATTTGAAAATATTGTAAAAACCATTCACTTTTAAAATAGTAACCGAGGAGTTACGTGCCTGCTCTTCTCATAGGAAACGACCAATCCAATGGAACCGTGCACCTCTGACGTTTCATAAGTGCTTGTAAATTTATGTGAAATAAAATATTTTAAATTTTGAATATTTTTACTGCCTCGTTGGTCTTGTGGTCGCAAGCGCTACTGCTGAGCGTGAGGTCCTGGGTTCGATTCCCAGGTCGGGCAAAGTGTTATTGGGTGTTTCCATTAGGAATTTCTCAGTAGCAGACCGCCGGAGTCTGGATTTGTGTCCGGTTGATGGCAATAGGCTCGCCCCCTATTACATGGGACTTAAACATAACTGGCGAAATGTGGGTGTACTATAGATACATCTCTGCCCAACCCTTGGAGAAATACAGGCGTGATGTTGTGGATGTTTATAAAATGGGCCTTTTTCTTAATTTGTTTGATGTTGTTAATTGATCTCAAACAATTAGTCAATTTGCAAAGTTGTTTTCAAACTTATTCCTGGGACTTATGTGAAAATGAATGCAAAGGGGTCAATAAAAAGTTCTTAGAAAACATGCATGTTGAGGTATACGTTTTATAGACTAACAAAAGTATAAAAATACCAAAGCCAAATCACCACTACAGTAATCAAGTATTTTTTTGAAGTAAAGTAGTGGAAAATCCTTTTTTATATAAAATTTAATTTAAAAATTATTACTATTTCGACTAATATTATAATCACATCACGCCTGTAGTAATTACATGCCACTCCAAAGAGTAGGTACCTATATAGTCATGGTGCTATAAGTACTTAAATAAAAAATAAAAAACCAGCCAAGTGCGTATCGGACCACGCACAACGATGGGTTCCGTAGTTGGGAAGAATTAATTTTACCCCAAGAACAAACTTAACATTTTAGTTAAAAAACATGTTCTCCCATACATTCCGTATGTAAAAAAAGCAAAATTAAGTTGGTTGATTATTACTCGCTAATCTGTAAAGCCACTTAGCTGTGATAGTTTTCCTTTTAACTTCGTTATATATAGGTACTACTGCTGTGATTTTATTTGAAATCCAAGTATAACCATTTAGCTGACAGGGGGGGTGACAGGACTCTTCCAAAAATTAGCACTTTAAAGCTTAATATTTCGCAAATAGATCCCTGAATTGTAAAATATTTTTGATCGACCTTTCCAACGACACCCCACACTATGGGATAGATTAGAATAAAAAAACACCCCCACTTTACGTGTAGGGGTGGTACCCTATTTTTTTTTTCGTGATTTTATTTTACCATGTTTTCGGCGTGATTAATATGTATACCCATGCCAAATTATAGCTTTCTAGTACTAACAGTCTCTGAGCTAAGCCGCGGACAGACGGACATGGCGCAACTATAAGGGTTCCTTGTTTACTACAGAACCCTAAAAACAGGTCCCACCAATAAAGGTTAAATGAGATAGCACAATAAATCCTTATATTTAACCCAACAATATGAATAATTATCATTCATTTAATTCATACTATTTTTGTCCATATTTTATTAGTACCAATTACATTATCTTAAAAAAATAATTCCTACACATTTGCAATAGAATAAATTATTTATGAATGGAAAACATAATGATCCCAATAGGGGTTTCAAATGCGCCACATTTAGCCACGGAACCCTAAATAAGTAAAATTGCAAATACCTCATTATTATCGGTCCAGTTGTGTTGACGTAAACGCAAGGTCGGTGTTACACAAATCTACTTGTTTACTTGATTTTGAGCAAGTTTTTATACCTATAATGTTTCGTCATTATTGTTAGAATGCGACACGCCTTCTCTTGTCGGCTCTTCTCCATAGGAAACGCCCAATTGGAACCGTGCGTCTAGCTTCTGATGATTCATAAGTGCCTTGTCTATGTGAAATAAAATATTTGAATTTGACTCTCTCTTGGTGTCTACTATTAGACGAATATTGAATGCAAAAATTATTACCTTAGTCAAAATATAGGTAATCATTCTAAATGGTTGTACGTTGCTATCCACCTTGTGTATAGATGGTATAGTTTTCAAATTCTTATCTTATATTCAATTTAACTACGGCAATTGTTTATTAAGGTCCTCCCTCACCGGAGCATTCACTTGTAATGTAACATTTCAGATTCGATTTTGGTTGGTATATTGACGGTTGCTAGCTGTCATATGGCTATTAATTTATAATTTAAATTATGTAAATAGAATCTTTTTTTTTTCTAACTGAACAGACAGCTGTGCTGCTGGGGAGTTTGTTGCGCCACTTCTTCTTCCCAGCAAAAGCAATAAGAAGTGGTGAAGGGTGGGCGTTTTGGGGGACTGTCATATGTAATTTTGACGTACGAACAGTGCTGATTCTCAGACTAGTTTGAATAAATGACATTTGAGTTTTGAATTTGAGCATTTTGAGAACTGTAATGCTCAGTTTGCTTCCCTCTTCACTGATATAATGCTCAAATTATATAATTACAGGTTGCGAACTGTAATGTTTAGTTCGCCTCCCTCGTCACTGATGTAATGCTCGAATTGTGTCATTACAGGTTGCGAACTGTGATGCTCGGTTCTCCTCCCTTAGTGATGTAATGCTCGAATCTGAACTGTTACATTACAGGCGAATGATCACGGCGATCCCGAGCACCATAAGGTCCCAAATAAAAATTAAAATTTGCAAATGAATTGGGGGTGCAATATTGAATAATGCATTTTTACCGAAACATTGCAATAATTGTTTCTTTAGAGCCTTGACCAGTGATTTCTTGAACTCTGTTCCTGATACTCTTGGGCTATTATTTGACAAACTTTCTCATTAAAAAACACCGAAGAATAAGATAATAAAAAACAACACTCTCTTATGGAATTCCTCTCGTCCACAGCGCGGTATCCACATCAAAGAGGAAGAAGGAGTCTTCATTCGCGATCCTCGCGGAGGCGCCGGTGTCGCGGCCCTCCAGCCCCAGATCTCTACCGGTGGACATCAGGACTCGCAGAGTCTCGCCTTTTAGAGGTTGGTTAATAAAAACCTTTTTAAATAATATATAAGCCGTCGCCAATGTTGAGAAAGAGACTATTAATACTAGCTCACAGTATTTATATAAGTAATAGTATTATATCTTCATAGAAAACGGCCGAGACGTAGTGCTTCGAAAAGGTGCGTCTCATTATCTCATATCATATAAAGTTATTTGATATATTTTAATTTCAATTACGTTCACAAGATGTAATAAACGTGAGATATACGAGTACCAACTGTTAATATAATTTCTTTACATTATAACATTTATATGCTCTAAAACTTATTTGGTATAACGTTATTGGATATAACGACGTTATTTTATTTAATCGAAAATCATTAGGTCTATCGTTTAAAATATATATTGATACCATATATTATGGTTAACACCCCGATTCAGAGCAATCCGACTCGGATAGGTTAGGTTAGAAGGCTAAGGCGGGAGCGCCAGATCCCCTCTATTGTTGGTGGATCATTTGGCTTAGGTTAGGTTAGAACAGTGACCAAGGCGAGCGAGCGAAGCGAGCGTGCCGCGGTAGCGGTCGTCGAGCGCCAGATCTCTTCTATTGTTGGTGAATCATATGGGTTAGGTTAGGTTAGAACAGTGACCATTAACGCGCGAAGGCGAGTGAGCGAACTAGGCGTTTTTATCATATTAGACTAAATAGATTTTAGGTCTTTTGAGTGGTATATCAAACGATTTTATATTCAATTTATGTTATGCTTATAAAAATTCGATATTTAAAAATTATATCAATCGTTTAGTATATTAAGTGATCATTATATCAAATAAAATTATAGATGCAGTTGATATATCTCGTAAATATTAGAGATTTTGCAATTATATCACATATTACTTACCCCTGTAAACGGGGCCGCTCGGTACATAATCCTTCCGCGTCTGTGCGTAATTGCCGCGCACTCGAGACTGTTGCCTTATCAGTACACTGAGATATCGAAACGCGTCGTTTTGGCTGTTTTCTATAAAAAATATAATACTTTTAGTTATTTATACTGTGACCTAATGTATTAATATATAATGTAGTCAAGTTTCATGAAATTTGGCGATCCCTCTTTCAGAGGCAGTTCAAATATAAACATACTTTTTACACAATATATTTAAAAAAAAACCACCCATGAACGTATCATTTCAATTCTATGCCTAGTGAAAATAATAAAGAAGAAATCATTGCAGCCAACAGTAATACGCCTATTTCAAGAATTGTAAAAAAAGAATAACATGTTTTATGATACCAATTGCTCAAAACATGTCTTTTGTTTTCTCCAGGTCGTGGTTTCCGCGAAGAGACTTCCCGTCACAATACTCCAAAGACTTCAGCAGCAAACTCCAGATCAAACTCACCTCCGAGAAGAAGAACCAAGTCCTTATCCAGGATAGACAACATGGCTCAAACAGCCACTTTACCGCTACCCATACACAATCTACCCAGACCACACTCTCCTAGAAACTTCCTCAAAGAAAATATTGAAGAAGTAAGAGAAGCCAGTGAGCTAAATAGAGAAAAACATGAGGCTGAAGCTGAAAGGAGAAGAATAGAGGAAGAAGAAGCAATTCTTAAAGAAATGGGAGTCTTAGATAAATCCAAATCTGGATCTAAAAGTCTTGTTGCATCACGGACCAATTCTAGAAGCAACTCTCCTAGTAAAGTCAATTTGAGATCTAGAGATAATTCTCCGTCAGCGATTATACATTACGAGAATATTCCTGCTAATAGCAAGGAGTTTGTTAACCCTGATGATGGTATCACAAAGCCTGTCACACACAGATCCCGTGTTCGATCTGTGTCTAAATCCCAACCACAATCCAACAATGGATCGCCAAAACATTCTAAGATTCCTAAACGTCAAAACTCAGTATCTCCAACGAGAGGTAGCACAAAACGAGAACCATCAATGTCTAGGAGAGCTTTTGAAAGTAACCTGAATAAAAATCAAAGGTTTATTTCCAGTAGTACAAGCAGTATTCATGAGACCATTAGAATTGGAAGTCAGGTTCACGACAAAAGAGCAAGTAAAAGTACTCAACACTTGGACATATCTCCCGCACATATTAAAGGCAAACCTCCAATTTCTCCTGGAAGAGGAGGTCCACCACCTTCAAATAGAACTATAAATGCTAAAAGACTATCTCCTATAGTTGGAACTCCAAACAAAAGTCCTACAGAGGACTTGAAACCAAGTTCCGCAAGAACGAGCTTAAAACCTACACCGATGCCCAGAAAAACGGTAAAAACTGCTGGTAACACACCTGCTACATCTAGATTGAATTCTAGACAGCCTAGCAGAACTGTTAGCAGAGACCCCAGCCCCGATAAACGGAAAATCAAACCGGTTACAAAACCTATGACTAACGGCACAACAAAACCGGTTAGTAGAGCAGCAAGTACAAGAACTACTCAAAAGCCTTCAGTGACAAGTAAACCAGAACCTAAAAAGCCAGTAAGCCGAACAAACAGTATGAAAAGCCTTATAAGGACACCTAGTACGAAGAATTTAGCAGAAAAACCACCTCTAAAGAAGAGTAACAGCAGGAAAGATATGAATGAAAAGGCACAATCTACGAGTAAAATAAACGAAGTTGGTGCTAGGAAAGATTCAGTGAAAGATCCTAAGAAAACTTCAAAAGGAAAAGACGAAGTTAAAGGTAAAGTAAAAAGTACAAGGAGCACAGATTCGATGACTGATTCAGACAATGTAATGAAACAAGACAACGAGACGCAATACGATAAGATCGCGACCGAAAAAAGTGAATTGCTCGTTTTAATGACAAAGAAAAACATTATTTCGATGACTACCGCTGCAATAACTTCTCAACCTTTGGAACTTGTATCTACTGTTACTAACCAACTACCAGCTGCTTTTGAAAAGGCTAGAGAGAAGGGTATTTTTGAAAGACTAAGTTCAAAAGAATCTCTTGTTGATAAAGACGATACAGCTGAAAAGCCTGCGAAAGTGAATCATGAAAAAGAACCAAGTCCACCAAAGCCACACAAACGCACAGAACATAAAGAGGTTGTAGAAGAAAAAGTTGAAGAAAGAAAACCTCCGCCGAGGCATATCAAAAATAATCATGAAATAAAGCCTTTATTCACAGAAGATCAAATGAAACTAAGACTTCTACAACCACCATACAACAACCCTCAAGTGGAACGAGCAAAACAAAAGATAGAGGCTATTCTAAAAGAGCCTGAAGTATCTACAGAAAATATTCTAACCGCCTCAGCAAAATCGAGAGAACTCAAAAACACCTTAAAGGAAGCAGCTGATAAAGCAAAGAGCGATGCAAAGGAATTAAAAGACGAAGCAGCAAAGAAACTAACAGACATTAAAGACCAAGCTGTCAAACAAAACGAGAAAATGACCGAAGAAATACGTTCCGAAGTTACGAAAATCGTTGACAGCATCATCACTCCTATTGAACAGCCAAAAGAAATCACAGAGAAGAAAGATAATGTAAAAGATATCCCAAAAAAAATAGAAGCAGTCAAAAAAGATATAGAACCAATAGTGACAGTAGTGAATGAGAAAAAGAAAAATGGTGGAACGAGTATTGCTGAGAAAGTGAATGAAACTCTAGTGAAAGGTGAAGGAGATATAGAGGTGCAAAGTTCGAATGTATCCACTCCGGGAGTCGATAAGATAACTGTGCATAAGAAGATGGCGGACGGGAACGGGTCTGATAGATCTGCTCAAAGTAATGGCGGGTAAGTCTTTTCAATTATTATACATATTTTACTTCTTCGTCTTCGTCGCAGCATTTCCGAATATACGGCTGTCTTACCTAAGTACTAATATTGTGTATAACCTCATAGTGAAATAGGCATTCGTCAACGTTTAGGTTAGTAAAGTGCCAGACAGTCGAAAGATAGAGATGACGAGTTAAAAACCATGGATATAATTTTTGCTACTAGCTTCTGCCCTTTTCGTCGTCTACGTAAAATATGACCCCGACCCGTCGCGTCGCATCGCATCGCCCGCCCGCGCTATTGCTTCATTTTCTTTTTGCTCGGCTCCTAAGGGGTCGTAGCGTGATGTTACATAAGCTTTCTCAAGAATTGGGCTATCTAATGCAAAAATATTGTTTCAAATCCGACAGAGATTACTCCCTACATACATTTTTTTCTACATAGATTTTACCTCTTTTCGTAATATTAAGTATAGACTCGTATAGGTTGTTTAGTATAGTACAGTACTACTTATAGGGCATAGTATATTACTCATTTATTGTATTTTTTTTTAAACATTGCCCTGCACTACGATTTTTTTCTGTATTGTGGGTGCGTTTAAAAACATTTAAACTCACATACACAAACAGCCAGACCCGGAACAACCACTTGTACGTCATAAAAATATTTGTTCCGTGCGGGAATCGAACCCGCGACACGCAGGGCTGCAGTCAATCGCTTAACCACTGCGTGTCGTGGATTTTCAAATAATAAATCATATGACAAACTATTCAAATAAATACAAAATCAAAAGGACACTTTCGTCGAAGTACTCGTACGCATCGCTGTCATTCGGAGACATGCCCAGAAGAACAATTTGATATCGCTGTAGTGCAAATAGACACTAACAGGTAAAACAAGAAAGTAAGCCTACTTTGAGTATTTTGTTCTCCACAGACAGAAAGAAGAATTTTACATAATGTTGTATTAAATCATTACTATTTTAAACACTTCTAAAATACTCGTACGTAAAGAAATGAAAGGTATAATCCCTCAGAGATTGTTTACAATGTGCTTTCACTACCATCCCTAATGATTAATATTTATTAAAAACCCCTGTGTATAATGCTGTGCATATCAATCAACTTATTTTCATTTGCGTTTGCGGATATTACGCTGCGTATGACAATGTTTTCATTCTATTGGTTGGGCATCCGTTAGTGAAAGTTTCCTCGGGCGACGAGCTGTCATGTTGCATCCTCTTGGGTCCAAAATGAAGAATACGTAATGCATCCTATCACATCATACAAGAAGTTCTTTATTATTTCCTTATAATTATGTACCTCAACATTCACCGACACTTTTCACAATAGATTGATCTTTCCTTACTACTATTTTATTATGGCCTGTTCCAAAATAGATAAATTGCTTCTCTGAGCCACGATTAGTCCTTTGAGCTTAGAATTTTTCCAATATTGTCTTGACAACAGATAAAAAGGATAAGGGATTGGGTTGTATGATAATTATCAATTGAACAAAAAATTAACATCAATGCTTTTTTCAAGTCATTGCCAATGAGTCTTTCATGAAATAGCTGTGGGATGTTGATCGCTCTTGTAAAACTGATGTTTGCCTAAAAAATCACCTTCCTAACAATGCAGGCCTTTTCCATAGGTATTGTAATTGTGTAAGTATTGTTTTGTATAGTTCGATTTCCTGTCTAAACACAATTTATTAAACATCTGACGTGTAGTCTGAAGTATAAGTAAGGCCTGTAATATACATTGTATCAGCGGCAAAGATGGTGGTAAAGTAAAGGGTTTATGAGACTGACATAAGCTTCGGAAAACCCTAATGCAGGTTTATACGAGCTCAGTAATGTGACAGTACAGTAAGTCAGTCCAGCGCTGACTTGCAACTGGGCTCGTGTAGACACTAGTTTCAACCCAGTCCAGTGCTGACTTCGCACCCTCAAAACAGTCCAGTTAACTTACCTACCCGGCTAATTTCGGGTCAGTAGCTTCCCACGCCTTTTTTTTTTTTTTTTTGTGTGCGAAGTCTTCAAATGACTTCTCCCGCTCTGGGTGGAGCGGGAGGGCGTGTCAGACGTCAGTCTCTTTCTTACTGACTAAAACCCACCCGTGTTCCTTCTGTTGCCTGTGCAATGCCAGGGAGCCACGGTATCCCTTTCGGACTTTCCCGCAACCCCGGCAGGCAATGGTCCCATCGGACCCCTTCACTCGCTGAAATCTCTTTGAGGAGCGCGTGGAACACAACGCGCCGTCGACCCGGGCCCTGGTCCTTACCGGACGGTGAGCAACCGTCCGCAATCCTGCGCCTACGGTGGCCGGGAATTGACTACAGTGGCTAGGGGCGGGAGAACGTCCCTCACGCGTTCCGCCTCCTCCTTCGCGAGCATTACTGCTTCGCAGAAGGAGGTGACGGCCTCCCATGCCCTCTCGCTCCGTACCATGGCCTGGACCAGGGCCGGACGCGAGAGATCCCCTCCTAAGGTTTAATTTAGTTATATCAAAATTAACACTATCAAATTATTATATTAACACTAACAAATAAATATACAGATAATTATTCTACAAGCACTGCGTCAGATGGCATTTGCCGCCGGCAAAAATAACGAACTTACATCCCCTTATTCTTTTTTTCGTGTGGTCAGTAACTAACCTGGTGACAGAGTTTTAAAGCCGCCCATGGGCCTCTGACTTGGTTTCACATGCCGTTGAGAAATATCTCTCAGACATGCCGGTTTCCTCATGATGTTTTCCTTCACCATTTTTGAAGAAAATGATAATTATACAATACGCACATGAATCCAAAAAGTCAGAAGACGAAGAAGACAGAGAAGTCATCCCCTATTTAACAACCTTAGGGGTTGAATTTTCAGAAATCCCTCACTTTCATTATAAAAGGAACTATAATAGTGCAACATTTTATGCTTTGTGACCGAGCGGTTTTAGGTACCATCCCGACCGCTGGAGACAACTGCAGGTGACGTGTCGCCACGACACGACTGGTTTCTATGAGTTTCTATGAAATACCTTCCGACAATCGTCGTTGGCAGCTACGGGCGAGTGACAGGCGACACGTGCAGCCCGACCGCAGACCAGTAGTGCCGCCAACGCTCGAGCGATAACATGTTTTTCTATCTTCTATCTACCGACTGGAATACGGGCTGCAGCCGCCTGCAGTCGGGTTCGCAATCATGACTGCAGCGATATGATTCCGTGACGTGCCGCCGCGACATGACGGCTGTGCGATTTTTATTATGTAGATTCTTTTACATACAACTCCATCAAACATCACTCATCGTATCAATCTCATGCGTGTCTACATTTGTCCAACAGTGGTACTACCACCGGTCAGTATGCGGTAACGAGGGTGGTATCGACCGCGTGGCGTGACCACCAGCGTGATTAGCATACGGGGTAGGTAGGGCTGCAGCCAACGGATAGAGAAATGTATTGCTTGCACTTACTTTTATTTATTTTGGGGAGATAATCTTTTTGGGGGTCGAGATTGGAAAAATGGGGTCATGTTTTCGGTGTAAACGGGAAAATGGTGGTGTTTTGAGTTTGATTTTGGACACTATTTCAGCTTTTAAATGATATTGTTTCAGCTTGTATTCGATGCACGATTTATGTTTTTAACCGACTTCTGAAAGTATTATTTTTAGTATGTTTGTAACGCGATTACTCCCACAGTTACGAAATGATTTTGATGATTCTTCTTTTGTTTGGTAAGTCATACTACAGAGGTGGTGCCATAAAAATCTTATTAACTTATAGTTAAGAGGCGCTCCCATACAACAGACATGATTTTTTTTTTCCGTTTTTGTAGATAATGGTACGGAACCCTTTGTGAGCGAGTCCGACTCGACCTTGGCCGGGTTTTTTAAAGTTGTTTCAATTTTTTTTGTAAAAAGTTTTTATGTATTTTTTTTAAGAACGGAATAGTTACAGACCTACATTTTACTTATTTTTCAATAAACCTTCATACAGCTGTAAACATCGCTCAGATATTTTCAGTGCCCACAAATGTATTATAGATAGATAGGTACAGAAGTACATAAGGTAGGTACAGATTTTTGCAAAGATGGTAGAAATTCTCGAATCCCGAAATTAAATTCTCAATTCCAACATAATGGATTTACAGGTAATTCGTAGAATACCATAACGTAGGTTGTCAATCACCTTATGACATTTATTGCATAAGCCTAATTAGCCTATAACTAATATTCCCATTGCTAGGACAGATGCGGGAGTAGGCCGTAATCCACCACGCGGGCCCAGTGCGGGTTGGTGGATGTCCCATGTCTTCGAATTATCGGTTCTAGGAAATTATCGGTTCAGTTTTGGGAGCAGTGGTGATGAAATAATTTACACAGACTAAAGTGCCTGCCGCTGTTACCTGTGTGCCACCATTACTGTCCAACATTTATTGAAGGTGTTTAATTCTCTTTTAACACCTACTAATCACTCCCATTTTGACCTAAATCAACCCACACACGACCAACAGTTCAACAACCAAGGTTGCCGCGTTCTCGATTACCACGAATTACTTTAACCTATATTAACTTAATTTCCGTTGCGTAAACGTAAAAATCCGCCATATTAAATTTTGGCAGCCCTATTGACGATGGTGATGCGGCACAAAAATTTGGGCATATCATAGCTTATGCTAAAACCATCCGTAAAAGGAAATTAAAATTGATCTTCTATCATGACGTCTGAATTATATTTTATGATCAGATCTAAATATAAACAATGGTGCCGATTCTCTTGTCACAAATACGTCTAAACTAGACTAAAAATCACCAAAATTTTGTTTACTCCTGTCAAACGATGATTTCCCATTCTGAAATAGACTAAAGTGGACAACTTAACTATATTTTAGTTTGACAGCACTAAGATTGTACTGAGATTTTAATTTAGTGAAAATGACAATTTTGCTATTCTGAATTTGACGTTTTTCACCTAAAATTTAAATTGTCTAACTAATTCTGACCATTTTTAATCGCCACTGAAAATGGTGTGGAATATTATTAGTTGTCATGACCTAAAATTCACACGAACATCTCGACTTCGGGTGCAAAAACAGTACTGTACTGGATGTTTTTCTTTTCTTTTGCTTATAACTCGAAAATGGTGTGTCCTATCGCAAAAATAATGAAAATTTCGACCCCCTTTATAAAACCCTTATACCCCTAATACTCAACACGCAGGTTTTTTTTTTCCATACAAAAAGTGAAAAATTCCTTAAAAAACACGTCGACGCTGCCCCCACTGCGCGCCTCCGGCTCTAAAAAAATCACGGGGTAGGTCAAACAAGTATGTACCACGTGGAGTCGCAATTGTCAAATTCGATTTAGTTGTGTCAAAATATGTTTTTTAGAGACTTTTTACTACAGAATAGCTTTAAGATTCTCATAGCCAAAAGTAAGGAATTTTAGTTAGTTTAGTTCGGTGTACAAGAGAATCGGCACCATTGTAGCTTTATTTATAAAGAAGCTCGTGTCTAAGTAATAAAAACCGCACGGGTCGATCCATCAGGTTAAGCTTCACTTGCCGAGGTTGGTCCGTGGATGGGTGACCATCTTTGCATACTGAGACTCATCCGCGGCGTTAAGCCGGTTGGTCCCGGCTGTTATTTGTATATCTTTGACAGTCGTTACGGGTTGACAGAAGCCCAAAAGTCTGACAGCCAGTCTTACCAAGGGGTATCGTATTACCTAGTTTACTGGGTTGTGGAGGTCAGATAGGCAGTCGCTACTGGAAGCCGACCCCAACAAACTTAATTGGGAAGCCTTTTCCCAACTATAGGCATATTGATTGTTGCTTAAAGTTAAGTATTGATTAGCGACTGTTTAACCATATCTTTTCAACGTTTAAACGTCTCTTAAATTTATGCAACGTTTATGAATAAAGGGGGTCAATGATATGTAAGTTGGTACCTACTTACTTTAGTATTTTAAGATAAAAAATAGGTAGTCGTTATCATTTCACACATCGCATAAATTCATGTTTAATAACCTACTCTACTTCGAAATTGTGGGGTATAAATTCTGGAGTAAGTTGTCAACAACGCTTAAAGCTTCGTGCAGACTATCGCGACGCGACAGCGCTACGCGACACCAGCTATGGTTATACCGTGAAATTTTCTTGGAAATTGTATTGTTCGAGTCGCGTCGCGCTGTCGCGTCGCGCTGATCTGCAAGAGCCTTAATTGATATCCTGTCTTATAGGTGATTTAACAATGATACCGACGTAAGCTATTTTAATATTTTTCAAGATCTAGTCTTTTCTTTATCTCTATAAGAAGCGGTCAATATTTTTTTTCTAAATCGTATTTTTCTTAAAGATTGTTTGAAAATGAAAATGTTTCTTTGTGCGTCTGATATCAAATGCGTATATCTATTTAGAGAAGTTAGATTTTTTATATCAGACGCACAAACAAACATTTTCTTTATTACATCGGAACAATGAACGGCACTTTCATAAAGTCAAAGTCAAATAATTTATTTCAATTAGGCACAAAAAAGGCACTTTTAAACGTCAAACTTTACAAAAAATAATAATAACTGATTCTAGTCACCTAGTTCTGAAAAGGGTAGCGATTCACTTTTCAAAGCTTTTGTTTTTACTTTGAACTGTTTTAACTACATCTTTACACACAATAATCATGGATACGTGATGACACTTCACAAACTAACAAAACTCTATGACAACGTTCAACAATTCTTGAACCGAGTCACACAACTTACGACCCCGAACCAAGGCATTGTTTTGATAATAAAATCAAGCTTCACACATTGTACGGCATACAATGGCGCCTTTGTTCATTAATATCATTACTCCTTTCTTTGAAAACTCATCAATGAATACAAAACTATCGTTAAATGTTTTTCATTTGTGGAATAGATTTATTAAAACCCTTTGAATATTTATTGTAGTATTAGCTAATAAACTGGGCTATCAACACCAAATCCGACTGACCATAGATTAGCGCGTTCAAACAAATAAACAAACAAACTCTCCAGCTTTATTATATATATAACGAGGTAGCGCCCGTCAAGAACTCTTGTTAATTTCATACTAACGAATGAAAAAGAAAGAAAGAAAATACATTTATTTGGCACAGACTAAAAAAGGCACACAAGTAGAAATATTTAAAAAAAACAGTTAAAAGGAAAGAATACAAAATAAAAAGTGTAAAACTGCGTTGTATGATACTAGCAGGAATGTGTGCCTCGCGGCAACGCCAAAATATAAATAGGTGTTTTGCGAATTTGATATTAAGAAATTAAGATTATTTAAGAAATTGTCCAACTGACAGCTGTCAAGAACGGATTCTCTCGGCGGCTGGACTGCAGTTTTGAATTTTACACTACGACAGTGTTATAGGAGGATAGGTACTGCTGTCCATTATGTTAGCATAACTTTTCTTCTGCTTTACTATCGGATGCGCAGCGCGACGGCGGCGCAGAGAATTTTAAATTTACCAACGTTAATTTGTACGTATCGAATGGTAACAACTAACAAGATATAGATTCCGAAGCTCAGAGACCGACCGCAGAGCATCAAAGGGGATTTATCTCTGTGGTATTGAAGAGCGCGCTGGAGGATACCGCGGCGGGACGCGACGGTATGCGCCGGAGTCCGGTAGCATACGATAGAGAGGCAGTGCAAGCGGGGAGTACACTCCGCATTTCCCCCGTGGCATGCATGCTCCTCGGCAAATCCTCCTCGATGCCATCCGTCCCCCGCTATCTGCCGGTGTACGTTTTTTTTTATTTGTTACAAAAAACTTATGTTACATTTAAACAGATATACAGGACCATTTGAAATTTTCTCTTAGTTTTATATTGAAGGCATCTGCGTCTGAACTAGATAAAAATATCTGTATCTCAGACATCAGCGCTCTTCCTTATGATGACCATTACAATACTAGCTTTAGACATATTGGTATATCTTTACACAGAGATCAAGCTTAAAATAAAATAAAATAACCGATTAATAAAATAAATGTGGAGTGTTAACCTCTCGGTGAGTAGTATGTGAAAGTGTGTGAAAGAGTGAGAGAGGGTGATTATAAGAGTTTATTATTTCAATATTTTCAGTAAGTTTTCTGTCTCTTCATATATGTGAGTTTACTCATATATACTTTAACAAATTTTTTTTTACGTTAGCCTCTAGTGGCATATAAGGAAAAGCATAGGTATTACTCTGAAATAACAATGTTATACCTAGCTATCATTTTCCTATTTCCTACAAATTGAGCCTAATTTGTGAGTGCATAACAAAATATTTTATAGCCATGAACATAATATTTATTTGAAGAAGGAAATGGTGATTGTATGTAATTTAGTCAGTAATCGAGCCGTGAAACAATGTAGTTCTTATCTTATTATAAAAATAACAGAGGAACTTATATAAAATACGTTAGTATGTACTTAAGCCCACATTTTCTAACAGACACACACACAAACACAAAATTAAAAACTAACAGACTTAAAATAATAATATTAATAATATGTACAAGTATATATTACATAAAAAGTGGGGGGGGGATAATTATAGGGCATCAAAAAATTCTTCCGCATCGCTGTCAACAGGAAAAGTGCCCAAAAGGCTGGCTGCATTGCCACGTTGAATGGCGATGCTGATTCTTTGGCCAAAGAATAGGCCAGCCCTCTGGCCACGTGAAGAGTCGACCAGCCGCTTGGCGATGTCTTGAAAAACTAAGTGGGCACTCGGACCCCATGGCCCTAGTGTTTCAAAACACAAATAGGAATCTACACCTCTGCCTATCCCTTTGAGGAAACAGGCGTAATGACCTAAACCCTTGCTCATAACATGTGTAACGTTCTGCAATAGTTGAATCTCACTTCAACTCTTACTTTTAGTGCTTGAAATTATCACTTTACTGATAAATAATAAATGAACTGATAAGTGATTTCTATTATTTCTGTTAGTAGGCTTACACACAACGTTATCACAAGTAAAACGAGCGTCGCTTGGTGAGATAAAGATCCTAACTAAAATTATAAATGCGAAAGTGAGTTTGTTTGTTTGTTAGGCTTTCACGCTAAAACGGCTGAACAGATTTCGATGAAATTTGGCACATAGGTAGCCCTTGACCTAGGCCAAGATATAGGATACTTTTTATCCCGGTAGTACGTTCCCGTGGGATAATTTTAGACCCCTGGTTGTAGCCGCGGGAGAATGTAGTACTGTAATAGTTACCTATCGAGATCCATTCTGGCCTATACAGGGTGTTTAAAGTAATTGCGTGCCATAGCTTAGGGGTAGGTTCAGTATCGATAGAGGAAGCCAGAAAAAAAAATTGGTACCTACTAACTTAAAACAATCGTTTAGAATCAAAATTATTTTATTTGTTTAAATGCTTTAATTACTTACCTACTATCGAACGCGTTGTCATTTTGTCCTTCACTTCTCGGGTCCGAATACTAAGGGCCGGCGCATTATTTATTGGTAATGAAAACGGCTCGCGACAAATGGCGCAAAAAGTGCGCCCCTGACGCTACGATGGTACGTAAATTACAATTAAACCTACAAAAAAGATCTTGTTTAACTAGTATTCAACAGAAATACGAGTAGGTATTTATAGGTTGTTTTTTCTTTTTTCTTTTCTTGCTTCCTTTATCGATACTGAACCTACTTCTAAGCTATGGCACGCAATTACTTTAACACTCTGTATATGCAATTTCGAAGTCTAAAAAGAACCAATAGTTGTATAGCTCTTGCCATAGTGATGGTGATATGAATGAAAGTATCATAGTAAACGATAGCAGAAGTACAGTGATTTACCCACGATCGCCACACAAGATAATTTACAATAATAGGTACAACAAAATTGTAATTATGGGAAAAATCTCCCTGTTGTTGTAGCTACACTAGTATTATGGGCCATTGAACTCTTTGCCTAAGTATCTTGAACGTAATTACTGAGATAAAGCTAATTACAAGAAACAAAGGAAGATTGTTTGACCCTTGGATTATATGTATATCATCACGCCTGTAATATGTAAGGAATCTGAAGAATACGCACCTAAAGGTTTATAGTATAGTGCAGCCACGTTTCACAATGTGTTATAGAATATAGAACCAACATAAATACTAAAATTATAAAGAGAAAATTCTCTTTACATGTTTGTAAAAGGCAGTTACTGATAGTACTGATCCTATTACAAAAACTCTTAGAATTACACTATTGTCGTGTGCTGAAGCATATGTTTTATGGTTTAGTTGACTTCCATGCGGAAAGATGCCGCGGAAAACTGCTGGTACGACAAAATTATACATAATATTGATTATTACTTAGCCTATTACCATAGTCCAGGCAAGAATCCAAACAACTCTATTTTTTTGAATCCCCTAATGGAAACGCAATATAAGATTTAACCCGGAGATCGACCCCATAGAACCATTCGCTCAACTGTCGGGCTTGCTACCACCAGACTAAACGAGTCCAATAGGTGTCTCATCCATGTGGTTTGCCCCACACACACAGAACGCTGACCATTGACCAAGCCTCTCTTAGTAACCATCATCATAGGCCTCTTTCCTCTTGTGCCATGCTTCCCTGGTCTGTGCGAGTCTCAACCAGGTCTCATATAGCGATCTTCTGAATCTTCTCGACTGCATAAGCATAATCAGCCTATAATCTTTCCACTTCTGGGGCACAAGCCTCTTCTCTGTGAGAGGGAGTGAGCCACGCGGGCCCAGTACGGGTTGGTAGATGTCACATGTCTTCAAAGTTTTTAAGCAGTGGTGATGAAATAATTTACTCAAAGTAAAGCGCCTGTCAGGGTTCGAACCAACGACTCGTAAATTCGTAGGCCACTGCCGTTACCACTGCGCCACTATCAGCGTTTAATCACTATAATTATACTTTAGCTGTAAACGAGGTTTCGATTTTCGTTATGTAAATTCTAAAAACACCGTTTCAATTTCACGGACCGTTTGAGTGACGTCACCTCTTGACCACTCATGCCGAAGAAAATACTTACTCATGTTCTTACTCATGTTAATATACCTGGATAGCTAACGATTACGGGTAGAAGCTAATGCTAGTGAGGTGGTTGTTGCGGACTTGCGGTCACTTGCACGCTAGTCCAGCAAAGGAGGTAATGGTGGTAGTTAACCGCCTCTGTGGTCTCAAACTCAAAGCATTTATTTCAATTAAACCATTTGCAGGCACTTTTGAATTGTCAAAGGGCCAGTCAGTCAGAAATATGAAGCTAGTTGCCCATTCCAGGTCTAGTGATTAGAGGACCTGTCTAGAGTCTCCGAGGACCCGAGTTCGATTCCCAGTGGAGGCAAAAATTTCTGCTCGGTTTGGTTGGTGGTAGGGCTTGTTCTAAGTCCACCTGGCGAGCTACCACCATCTTATCTAAGTTTGTCACCATATTAACAATGTTAACAGTATTGTTGTGTTTCGGCAGTTAGAGGTATGATAGCCAGTTCCTCTGAGGTTGAGGATTCCGGGTGAAGCTCGCTTCCACATTAGGCCTGATCATCACTTACCATCAGGTGAGATACAGGCCAAAAGCTACCCCGGTTAACCTATTCATCATAGGATATTTCCTCCATTTGCGATGCACAGAAGTATCAACCACAGTACCTATTTCCATAGAGGGCGAAAGATGTCTTCATTGGAGTAGAGTTGCTTTTGCAGCTTTACCGCGATTACTTACTGGGGGGGCCAAACCGTTGCGGTGTTCATGGGGGTTGCGTTCCGGTGCTGACCACACAACTATTGCATTTACACTGAAAATCTGGAATTAAGCTGTACAAAGAAGGTCCAACTTGATGTTTGTTTCATTTAAGCTTTCGTAGTTGACAGCTTTGTTTAATATCGACTGATTTTCTAAAACAATCTAAGATTTAAAATCCTTCACATCAGCTGTCCAACCAATCCTGCATTTTCCTTCTGCACCTACTGAAATTTCATTTCACAACAGCCGGCCTAGTTATATTGTAATCTATTCTACTTAGTACAAGTCTAGGCTTATATCTACCCACAGCCTTCGCATAGGGTCAACGACCTACAACACAAGTGCACATAATACTTTAAGAACCATTAAAATAGAGTCATAATTTTTCCAGTATAAAAGAACTCGTAAAATTGTAAATTAGAGATACAAATCTCTTTTCTATTTGAACAGTTTAAAGATGGCCGCCATCTTGGATCTTGCATGCAATGACGTTTTTAATGCAGATTCGTTTTTTTTTTTTGTAATTGTGTTTTTTTGCTTCATTTGAAGAATGGTTTCGGTCTGGCAACATTGTTGAGGGATTGTGTTCGAGCTTCGAGTCCAAGACGAGGCTTTTTTTTTGTGTACTGTGTAGAAATCTAGGAAAATAGTAAAGGTTCAAACTTTGTCATTTATTTCTCTTTCAAACGTTTCTCTTGACCGTCATTCGTCGATGGTAAATGCCTTAATAGTAGTTACTTGTTTACTGATAACCTAGTTCTCAAAGTTTGTCTAATATTTTTTTAAGCAGCATTTTTGCTCTGTATTTAGAATTGGAAATCTTTAACCGATATTGTTTCCGTCAACCGCTAGGGAATTTAGGGTTCCTTAGGTTTAAAGATAAACATTTATCGATTGAATAGGTTTTCTAGCCTAAAACGTAAATAAAAGCTGTCAACTATAGAACCTATATGTTTCTACAAAGGTCCACTTTCTAACATTCTTTCTGGCCAAGGCTCATTACGTCTGTACACGCTACGACCGACACGTAATTCTTGGCATTCGATACTGAAGCAGCCCTTAAGAAATGGTTCCACCTCCTAGTTCGCCCTCGAGCGTTGAACGCCACACCCGCCCTCGAAACACAACAAATGGCGCGAAAATTATCATAAACAATATAAAGATGTGTCAGTAAATCTTGTTGCCTTTGCCTCAAAACAATAACAGTGTCTGTGCTTCCTTTTGGCGCGAAAATGTTGAATTAGGAATGAATGTGTGGCGTTTTGGTTATGGTTTAAGAAAGTGTTTTTTTTTTTGTATCAGTGCTTCCATGTAACGAAAAGTAGTTGATTTTGCTTCTTTTTATCGGTTTTCTGTGCATTGGTAGTGTTTTGAGCTTGTTTCAATAATGATACATAACAGGACTGTGTATATTTTGCCAAATGAGCTACTACCGAAGAGGTATGGCGATGAAAATAGGTAAATATTGTGACTATACTGTACCTACTTATGTAAATATTTGACCGTGATATTATAGGAATTGTTGACTATTTTAAGTATATCAACGCTACTTTTTTAGTCGACTCACTCAAAAAAAGAGGTTATTTTTTAATTTTGTGGACGTTGTTACTTCAGAATTTTCTATCTATAGATTCAATAAAAGCTTCTTTTAATTCTTTATTGGAACTATTGCGCGTTAAACTAATTTTATTAGGTACCTACCTACTAGAGTAATGTCTCAAATTTGGCACGTGGCTGTATTTACCCGTCACAGGCCACCGGAAATAGGCACATGAAACAAGGCCTCCACTTCCTGTGGACAAAACCGTAATAACAGAGTTGTAAAAGTTATAATTTCTATGTGATGAGGGCAAAAAGGGTTATTTGGTTATAAGATGAATGTTTCCAAACTCTTCCTCGTCCATTTATCAATATTAATTTCATTACTAACCATTTTTTTTAAATTGAAAATGTTAGTTTTTGTTGACCTACTTTAAAATTATTAAATTAATTAACACATTATTTTCCTAAATTCTAGACGTATACCTCTTATACCAGGCCTACCAATGCTGCAAAGGTAATAAGCACCAGGAACAACAAACCGAGCATGAAATACCTTGAAAGATAAAAAAATATAACTAACCACTATTTAAGCACCGTCGCTTTGTTTGATAAAGAGACATTTTAGAGCCCAATAGGCACTGTAACCATGGTTTATAATAGTGGCTAAGGCGTTGCACTCTCAATTTAGCGTACTAGAGGTCATTGAGGGACTTAGGCTCGTTCTAAATTAAGTCATAAGCCAGTCACACGGGTCTTCACAACAACGACTTTGGGAACCATACCAAAGAAGAACCCAATAGCTCTGAACCCTTTTGGAAAAAATAACAGGGTGTATAATTGACAGGTGCTACGCATTTACCAGTGTTGTTAAATTTAAACAAAGAAATAACCCCATAGCGTACTTGCAAATGAATAGTTAAAGTACTAGAAAGATAATAAGTACAGAGACTAAAACTTTGTAAACACAAACTAATTTATCTTTTAAAAGAAGCTATCTAATGTCAAGGTCTAGACTGAAAACTATGACAAAGTATTTCATAAGAACGTAACTGTATTTGCATTGCTAAACGAAACGAACTATCAAGCAATGCTCATTGTTCTAAATGACGAGGTTTTGACTTATTTAGTACTGTCTAGTACCTATCATAAAAATACACGTAAGTTAAGAACTAATATTAAGCGTCTGGTGAGACCGAATAGCCAAATCCAACGCTCGCAAGATAACACTTGGGAAAGTGATCAATAAACCAAATAAAAAAGTTACCATAACCTAAGCTAATCAATAATCTTCAACTCTCAGGTTCCCACAAAGCACAAGTACAACCCCTAAACCTCCAGCAAAGACCAAGAAAGACGCAAAAGAGACACCTCCAGCAGAAGTACGAGAAACTTCAGAACCAACAGAAACTACAGAAGAAAAACCGAAAGAACCCAACTTCTGTCAAAGGCTCATGAAGAAATGCAAGTCAAAATGTTGTGCCTGCTGCACCAAAGGAGAAGAATCGGATGAAGATGGAGATAAAGAGAGAGTGAGAAAGGAAGAGGAAATGAAGGAAGGAAAGAAAGGGATCATGAGTAAACTGAATTGTTGTAAGAAGAAGGTAGAAGAAGAAAAGGCTGAACAAGAAATTAGGGATATGGAAAGGGCTGCTGGTAAAGTGAGTACATTAAAATTTAATACCTACATTTGTTCAGTACAGTATTTGCAACCGAACAGCTCAAAACGTCTGCCCGTGTGCATTTACATAAATGTATTATATTGTAAATATAGGCCGTGTTCGACTACCAATCGGTTAACTCAAACCAAATCAAAATATCGTTTAATGCTAATTTAGTATTGTAGTATCTATTCAATATAGGTTTTTATTTAAGAATAATTATAAATTCCACTTAAATATGGCAAAAGGAAGTAGTATTTCAAGCAAAATTAAATTGGATAAGCGCTTTTCCTTGAACTGCCAATCCAACTATGACAATTTAAGTGATGAGCTATTTTTGGCTAGTTTTAGCTGTGTATCTAATACTTTTAATTAGTGTCAACTAGCTTTGACCAGCAGCTTCACTCGCGTAGATGCCGGATATTATCCCAGGGGAACGTACTACCGGGATAAAACTAGGTATCCTATGTCCGAACCTAGGTTATGGTTTACCGATGTGCTGAATTTGTAGCAGTCAGACAGAGTTACGTTCGTATAATTAAAATATTGATATGAAAGTATGGATAAATGAATCACAATTACGATTATCTTTTTCGCAGGCCTCAATTGAATACGAAAACGAAACGAAACCCAAGCGTACGCTCCGCGACGTGTTCTGCGGCTGCTGCGGGCGGCGGCGACGCGTTGCGGACACCGGCTCCATGCCCCGCAACGTTGCGGAGTCTATGTCTCCGGCTCCTGAGGAGGAGGTTGGCTGCTGCGGCAGGAAGAAGAGGCAGATAGAAAGAAGGGACAGCATATTGAGTGACAGGCCTCCTACTAGGTGAGTTAAGCTATCTTTTTCTTGTCCAGTTAAATCAATTCCTTTACGTATTAGTACGATGTGGTATGCTTGGAGTTTCCCTACGTGATCGAAACAGACATTAAGGGATCTGTAGTTGACAAACTTAAGTGGCAGTGGGCAGGGCTCGCAGAACAGATGACCGATGGGGCTGAAAGGTACTGGAGTGGCGACGACGTAGTACTGGACGACGTTACGTTGAAAAGAGTCCCACAAGGTGAACCGATAACCTGGTGAACGCCGCAGGAATCCACTAGATGCGAGAAGCACAGAACCGGTTGAAGTGACGATGCTTTTGGGAGGCCTAGGTATGTCCAGCAGTGGATGTCTTTTGGCTGAAATGATGATGATAATGAATGATGAACAATCTTTAGTGAATACTGCTCGTTAACTCTCTATTCGTGTTTATAGTAATGCAGTTGTGACTGGGAGCGTTAACCCAGCTTAATTTAAATAAGTCGCCGAAGTGGTGTCGTATTTAGTTTCATAAACATAATACCTATTGCGGTTTGCGAGACATTTGGCGCAAAATGGTTAGGCTTAAATTCAGAGAGATAAATTTTTGGTGATTCAAATCATGCAGCCTGAGTTACGATGAGCATGGTATAGTTACTGAATCAACCAAAGATATGTTTCACAAACAATAATTTTCTATTGTATCAGTTGCTGCAACAATCGCATGTGCACGTGGTTGCGTGGCATGTGCCGGCGCAGCTCGGAGCAGTCGTCCAGCAGACGCACGAGCATGTTCTCTAAGAATAAGAGCATGTCACCTACTCTTCCTCCTGAGGTGAGTTTCGTATAATTAATATAATTTTTGTATCACACTAGGCAAGAGTCAGCCATAATGGGTGCCTGAAAATGGTCGATGCTGCTGAAACCAGTCCAGAAAGAGGTGGAGAGCCGAATTGGCGAACCGGCGAAGTGGCGTGGGATAAGAATACCTGATAGAACTTAGGCGATGCCTTTGCCCTGAGTACGCAATAGCTCCTAGGTTCCCCAACTTGGATACACTCGCCATAATATTTACGTCTGTTTATTTTATTTAGTCTGCCCCTCTGATTATTTCTTCCAAACTAAGGAAAACAGGTCACTTTGTTGCGGTTTAACCCACGATGTTCGAAAGTTCACAGTCCTATTTAAATAGGTACATACCCATAGGTATGACCCAAAACGAAGCCTTTCTATGACCCACACAAACCAACAAGTCGCCGAAACATATTTTACTCTGACCGTTGTAATCGCGTCGTTCGCACGCAACGACCACGCGTGTCTGAGAAATATGACTCAAGGTCTGAACCTGGTCACTTATTAAAACTTTGTTTGTTACTATAATTGTAGACCAGGTGCTTCATGGAAATCATAAAGTAATTTGAATGGAAATTTAAGGATGTCGCACGATATTTAAAATTAAAATTTGGCTGATGTTACTAATAGTCAGTTGTTTCAGACCTAAAATTATAATTTCATAACAAATGAATCAACAACACAACAACTTCACAGAATTAGACATTATAAAATAATCATTCTTAATGATCCAAAATAATTCATTTTTAATGTAAACTTATGCAGGTACCTACTTACTTAATACTCACCCGTGTTTCTGTGACAAAACCTTTATTTTTCCTTCTTTCTGTCTTAACTACTTACTTTGTAGAAAAGAGACAGACTCGGGTCTTCTTCAGAACTATTTATTTAAGGGACCTCTACCTAATCTAAAACCTTCATGCATTATTTTTGTCCAATGTAATTTACAAGCAACAATAATACATTATACTAATAGCCAAGATGAAGGTCCCATGTCGGGCGTCACCAATGTGTTATTGGCGCCCAACATGGTACCACGTTAGTTCATAAATTAAAAGGCTATTATTACTCAAGAAACCTAATGTCCCTCGTTAATAATAATAAAAAGCACATATTTATAGCGTGCTAAGCAGTAGAACAATATGTTTAAAACATATATTAAATTTCTTCGCGTGTAGACTTTTCTTAGTTATGATTTTAATCTATTCGCCATATATAATTAAAAGTAACTAAGTAAGTAGGTACTATTTATATGAAATGGGTTACTGTAAACAAGGTCGGTTGTCTAACAATAGGGACGAATAATCGATGTCATTACTCGTATTAAATGTATGATTAGCGTATTTTAATGGCAGTGTCTATTCGACTGTTAACCAAAACGCATTCGTATTACGTATAACTAACGTACTACTTACGTTTTTGTGATTGGGTGACGGGATTTCGGGATCCGGACCTACAAAAAAATACTGCTTGTGAAATTAATACCTCCAAATAATATTTATTTATTTCTTCTGGATCATATTACTCAAAATATTAAAATGACCATGAGTGTCAAAAAATATGATATCAATGTATAATTTCAAAACTCGCTACGTAACTACAGTAAACTCGAAAATAAGTAGCTTAAGACAAATGCAGAATCTATACCTAACACCGCATCTGCAGAACTACTTATACAGTCTCCCGCGTGAGATCCATTCGAGGAATCCGAACTACCCTTTGATGACGATGGCTACCGGTAATAAACTAGCTGTGACTTCGTTACCATCACCGCGTCCTTCTATTCAAATATCTCCTCTAGTTACCCCTAATCCGTCGCCAAGGCCTTTGCGAAAAGCGTCTCGAATTATGATTACGAAGGATTTTATGAAGAAGGATGTGGATATCGAGGAAGACGCAGAGGTAAATAAAGTTTACCCTGATAACAGGCCAATTTTTGACAAAATGTGTTGATTACAGTATTCAAAAACTGTGTATTTCTTTAAAATACTTTACATTAATATTAAGGGTGATTTGTAGATTCTCTTCAAAGTTTATGAGAAGATATTTCGTCTGATACTACAGTTACTTATAGCTTAAATCCTAATTGAAAGTTTACATACGTTTATATTCTCATTAATACTTTTGTAGTAAGACTCTATTTTATGTTATGTATATGATTAGTAACTACATTTAAAAAGTGACATTGAAATACTACGGTCAGTGCGCTAACGTCGCTGTTGTGTCGTCATGTTCCATGTTACTGCCATGACAAGCCACACGCTCTAAATCTAACCTGTGATAGCCGACCAAGGTTACCAAACCACATTTTAACTATTTACCTACGATTATTCATTATTGCAAACCTAGAAATATATTCTTCAACTGTCCAGTCTTTACTGAAATATGTGAAGGTTATAATATAACTTCCGATATCGCTAGAACAGAATATTTCATAAGTAATTTTACTAGACGCTTTTGCCACATGTTTCTGCAGCCCTACTGCCACTTGGGGTGAATCCTGAAGAAGATGTAGAATATTTTAGAACCTTAGGATATAATGTATGTATATGAAATACATGCGCTTACTTGCATATTCCTCCTAAGTAATCCAAACCTGTTAAAGATTTTCTCGGAACGGAAATTAGTAGTTATTAATCGTAGACTCATTCTAGTAGTTTCCTATTATAAATGGCAATGTTTAATATCCGCAGGACACCCGCAAGAAGCTCGACACATCGCTGGTCGATTATACAAGTGTGATCCGCGGCGCTATACCTGTGTTGCCGATAGTACTCGCCTACTTCTGCCTACTTTGCAACATTATTGTGCCCGGACTTGGTGAGTTGAAATTGAAATATTAATAAATGAAAAATGATTCAGGTAAAGTACCAAGGCCTTGGTCGCTCCTTCCTTTGCAGCAGCAGCAGCAGCAATTGAATGATTTAGCAAATGATAAGACATTTTTAATGTTAAAACCTGTATGAGAAATAACTAGTGCTGGAATATAAAAATAAATTGAAATGTACCTACGCATTTGAGTCTCACACGAGTCATAGCGAATACTAACCTATTTTAAACCTTACTGCTGATACCTTTGAATTTGAACCATAAGTGGCGCCCAAGTGGGACAAAGCTTTATTCGTTACCGTTACATTTACAGGTAGCATATTGAGCGGCCTGTTCTGCCTATGCTTCGGTATTCCCAGATTTGGAGTTCACGACGGAGCTAAACATAGGATAGGTGAGTCTATTCTAACACAGTCTTTCACATTATTAGTCAGTAATTACAATTAACTATTCTTGTGTTTAAAATCAATATTTTTTTAATGACACGTATTCTTAATTTGAATGAGTTGACATTTAATAATTTTAATGTTTTTAAATATTATTAATTTTTAAATGACCATCACTTGTATTATTAGTGTTATTTTTTAATGTAGAATGATTCCAAACCCTGTGTAAATGGTTTATGAATAAAATTAAATTGAAATGAATACAATAGCCAAACTAAACAAGCATTTAAATGACCTTGTTCCAGTCTAGCTTTAACGTCTGTAAACATGAAAAGCCTATTTCAAGTTTTCACTGTCACCATTTACTGTCCACTGTCACCATTTACTGTCCACTATCACCATTTACTGTCCACTGACACTGAAGTGTCCACTGTCAGTGAAGTTTCGAGAGTGAAATTATCTCTAAACTATTGCTTTAACATATATTTTTGAAACAGGCTCGTTCGTGATAAACTTGCTAGTCGGTGCGGGGCAGTTATTCACGGTGCTGTTCTGTCTCGTTGGTTGGGGCTGGTCTATCTGGTGGGGCGTCATCATGGTCAAGACTTCACGTAAGTTTACCTTGCTTTTTATTAAGCTCATGTTGGGCACCAAGGTTAACATATTATGGTTCTGGTGAACTGTAGTATAATAATGGTAAAGGCCAGGTAATTTCAATAGATGAGGCGTATCTCATTTTAAAATATAGACATGGGTTTAGTGCAAACGAACAATTGCACATTATATCCCAACTCTAACAAATTATCTGTGTAAAAAGAGAAATGCATTCTTTCGTTGTTCTACCTATACTTTAATTCAAATTTAAAACAATAAAATAATAATACAAGAAAATAATGCTCTTATGTTTGCCCTGGTTTTATGTTTGTTTGGTCTAAATCGACCCGTAAAAGTATACAACCGTAACTCAAATCCCTAAAAAAATTGCCGCCCAACATGGGACTTACTGCTAAATAATTTGGCACCCAGAAGGGTTTAATACATATATAAAGGTGATCTTCTGTTTCACACTTACTTGTATCAGACGGGGTACACAATATTTTGAGCTTAAAAATATAAATGTAGGCATTTATGAATATTGGAAAATTTTAATAAGAAATATGAGTAAAATGGCGCCCAACAGGGACTATTAAAACTGGCGCCTAAATGGGACAAATAGTTCAATCGTTTTTTTTATGAGTACTAATTTAAGTTGGGCCACGTTTACATATTTTATGTTATCAATAACATTCTGATTTCAGGTAAATACCGCAAACTAAAAAAAGAAGCAGCCGCCGCCGAAGCTGAGGCAGCACCCCCTGTGACGACCAACAACCATACGCGCGCGTAACGCTCGCTTCTAAATTAACTATTACTACGAGAGCATTCTCTCCATAAAGATTGGTTTTATCTATACTACAATAAGATGGCAAATGTAACATTGAGCACGTTCTATAAGAGGTGAAAAGAAGTTCCTCTCTATGATGAATTATTTTTAGGTAAGAAGGTAATAAGCCTTATTAATGTCATTCTCTGAAATAAGCAAAGTAATGATGAAATTGTGAACAAAATAATTATTATAAGTACCTACTGCAGTTGATATAAAACCGAGCCTTACTTGAATTCTGACTTTTTACAGTATATTCTGTAAATATATCAATGAAATCACAATTAAGTAATTGTAAAAAGGACACAACAGTTTCATAATTGAAATATTTACGTCTATTTATGCATTAAGAGTGTCAGTACTGCCAACACGACGCATCGAACTCTCAATTTAAAAATTGTAAATAAAAATAGGGTAATAGATTCGTAAATTTGGAAATATGAATAGAATTTGTCTTTAAAATTTAAAATACGTAGTTTAAAATTGTTATGTAAAATATATTTAAAAAAGCGAAAGAATATATATGCAACATTTTCAAATTGTCTGCTGGTCAGACTTTTAACCGTTTTAATGAACGGTTTTCTCCGAACAAACTCGACTTCCATACGAAGTTTTCCGACCGCACGGTCATTTTTAACTTTTACTCATAGGTTTAACGTTAATGTATATGATTATGGGCCCCAAGTGCTTCTATAAATAGTATTATTAATATTATACACTTAAATTAGGCGACATGATATAGAGGGAATTATTTCGTAAGACGATCAAGTTTTGTGTTTAGCATTATTAATTTATCATCGTGTGATTGTTATATTCAGACAATGCGTGATAACTTTTATTTATTTAACTGTTTATGCACAGAATGTTAAACAAGGATGCAAAAAAAAAACAAGTTTGGACAGCAGGCATTGTAGGCAGGTGTTTCGATCATAACTATCCCACCAGAATTATTCTGTTTAACGGCTTTTAGCCAAATCTACAATATAAAAAGAAGTTGACTTGTCTAGCGTTATGTATGTCCTAGCTACATCTCTGTATTATGTCGTTGTATGTAATATATGTATTAAGCTCTAAGAAACTTTTGTATATGACCAAACTGATATTTCTAACGTAGCAATCACAATTAACAAGATTTTTTAGCAAAGTTACCGCTAATAATGATAACTATGAAGTGTAGTTTTTTGACAATTTTCCAAATAATGCTATCTAACTATAATGGAATTTGTTATTTAATTATTTTTAAATTACGAGCGTTTTGGCTGGAAACAACAGAGCTATAGCGGCTGTTTCTTTTATTATTTGTAAACGGAAAGTGAAATTAAAATCTTTTTGATCAAAACCTCCTTTATATTTTATCCAATCCCAGGTCCACTTGGGTAGGTATGTGTTTGATATCAGCTGATCAGTCAACTTAGGTGAAGAGCTTGAAGTGAGCTGTCATTCCTCTTGATGCTAACGATTGACAGTTCACTTCACCTAAGTTTTGACTTGATTGATTTTTACAAAACAGTTCGGCAGGAACGTATTGAGCAACATTACCTCAAGTTCAGAGTAAAGCTGCAATAGATCTGCGCCATGCTCATAATTATCAAAATAACGCCAGTAAGTGGCTAATCGCTGTCGTCTCCATTTTAAATGTTTAAACTACCCGCAAAAGGATGTAATTTCATTTGACTTCCAAGTGTATTGTTAATCGGCATGGCCATTAGTGTTGTGATTTTCGGTAAAGCGATTATATGATGGACTTTTGTTTGTATACATTGTATAAATAAAGGATCAGGCTTTTCTTGGTCCTATGACTACGACCCATTGTGGCTTGGAATAAAATTATCAAGTGAAAATGTTGCTTACAGAATTATCAATTCAACTCTAGTAATGCGCTTGAATGCCATTGATTTCCACACAGGCAACATTTACCTAAACACCATCTTAACTGAGATTACGGTTCAATTCGACAGAAGACGTAAAGCTTTGGTTTTCTAGGAAAGTGGTTCTGTCATAAAAATCTGTCATGTTCAGCAGTACATTTAAACAAACACGAGTTTTAGGAAAAACAACTGTAATGCCTACACATAGGGTTCAGTTTGCGCTACAACTTAATATTTTTTATGACTTTTTCAGCAGTACTAGTCAGTCTAAAATCAATTTTATTTAAAAACATTTTGAAATAACATCAATTGAAAACAATTATTTAAATAGACCATATGTAGTTATTTATTTTATACCTCTAAATAAGAGGTATAAAAATTATGTATTATGTAGGTATGTAGAAACGGTTGGTACCCGTCACTAGTCCATAGGGGTTCATTAGAAAACCAGCGTCAGACAGCATTTGTCGGGCATTAATGCTGAAATGAACCTTTTTGGCGCAGCCGTGAGGCACACACTACGAGTATTTTATTTTGATAATGTGTTTCACGAACTGTGTCCAAATGAATATTTTTCTTTCTTTCTTTCTTTTTCAGTATTTGACAGGTGTCAAAAAACGCTCTGTATTTGGACAGCCGTTATTGTGTGACCGTTCACCGCGTTCTTAGGAAACCAAAGATTGAATTTAAAAATTTCGTATAATTTAAGAAAACGTTTAAATTTGTATGGAATATTCTCTATTTAGAGTAATGTGTACGTGATACCCTATGGTAAGGTGCATACTTTGTAACTCCTGCACGCATGATCAAAATAGATACGGGTTTTGTCGACGGAAGAATAGACAAAATTACAGAATATAAACCATGACAATCTGTCATTTTGTCTATTCATCCGCCGAAAAAACCCGTAGAACTCCCGTTTCTATGGTTGTCATGCTACGCCTAGACGCCTTTCCATTATTTCTACGATGAATACAAACAAAATGAATAAATAAAAAATGTTGTAAAAGTTGAGAAAACGAAGTGATTATTATTATGTAAGATATATTTATGGAAAAGTTCTTCCAGTACAATTTATTTGTTATTAACAAATTATTAATTGTTATAAGTTGATTATACAATGTTTATTAATTATAGTTGCTTGTACAACGAATAATCAATAAAGACGATTTTAATTTAAGTTTTGATGTTTTATTTTTATCGTCCATGTTGCGATCATGAGTACCTATCATCTGCTTTTTCCCAACTATTGTTGGGGTCAGCTCAGGCACAATAGAAAGCAAAAATACAAGTGATTTATCTATGTATCATTCAGTTAGTAATGTCCAGGTCCAGGGTAGTAGGACCGTAGTAGGTCACTACAATTAACCCGTTTAATGAAGCAGAATATTTTACTTTCGAAAGAATATCCATCGATTGTACCTACCTACCACCGCCGCAGAATCCACAAATCAGTGGTTAAGTAATTATTAATATATAATAACTATATGTTACAGAACAGGGCATATATCCCTTGGTATGTAACAAATATGGCGTGACATAAATCGTGGTTTTGTACAGTTTCAATTCACTAGATGGCGCTTTACATTTACGTCACGTTTCTGAATCGCGGTGTTAAGATTCTCCACCGTTGAATGACCCTCGCGCGTTTCTGTGAAGAAATCATACTTACCTGGCATAGGGGATACCGTGATCAATAAGGCGGTTCCCCCAGGGCGAGGCCTTCCCATTGCACTGCGGTTGGGTTGACCCCTGCGATTATCCCTAATGTGGATAACTCGGATGCGTAATTTTTGATAGTGGGGACTGCGTACGCGCCGTCCCCTCGGAAATGTCTTGTCTTCTGTAACAAGCTACAATTCGGACTGTCAAAATATACCATGTTTAAGACTAACTACCGACATTGTTTCAGCCATGTATTGTTAACTATTTTACTAACATTTTTTAGTTTTGGCAATTTAGAACCCAACTAGGTATAACCAATAAACGAAAACCGTGAAGACAAAAATCGTTTTGCATTGGTTGATTAATTAAAATTCATAATAATCCAACCAAGCAGCGACCGTTATGTCAACTCATGTCTGTCACTGTTTTGTCTACGTGGACAGTTATTGTCTACCACAAACTGTAATTAAGCAGATACTCCGTTACTTCTAATTGTCAAGTGTCAATTTGTCACATAATTTTGCGGTAATTTTCGTTCAAGAAACTGGCCGTTAGGCGCTCTATCTACGTAGGCACTAAAAATCACTACTAAAAATCTGTCAACGGTCATCTAAGTATCAGGCATTAAGCATTATGTAAGCAACTAATTAAGCTAACCGCCTTGCACCACAACGACGCCATAGTTCTCACATGCAAAGAGCACAATCGTCGCCACCGGTTATAAACCTGGGTACAACTCACTGCATTAGTTGACAGGTCTGCCATAGGTATACTAACTGTATCAGTTTGGTAGATGGATGAATTTAAAAAAAAAGAAGTTTATTTCGGAACAATAACACAAGACTAAGTACAAATACAACGATGATAGCTGCAAAAGTATAAACTGTAGCGCAGCTAACAACGCCCTTCTCCAGATACAGAGTGGAATGATGTTCCATGAAAAAGCTTAAAAGGTAATTAAATAAAAAATGCTTAAACGGTAATTAAATTGCTTAAAAAGTAAAATGCTTAAAATGTTATTAAATTAATTGAGATAATTAAGATTTAGTAAACTAATAATAATTTAAGAACAGAGAATAAGACAAAGGTAAACAGTACAGAACAGGACATTATGATTTGGGATGTGTTTTTGACGTTGAATTAATGTGGTGAGTGTAGGGTGAATGGTTGTGTGGGTGAGTGTTAATCAGGTGTGTGAGGGGTGTTTGTGGCATGTGTGTTGTGTTTGGATTTGTTGGGGTGTGCTCACTTAAATGTCTCGCTGATGGTGGCGAGTGTGTTGGATCATTCGGTTCCCTACAAAATGGTTGAGCTGGATGGTGCTGATCCACGCGTCATGTTCGTGAACGCGCGCCGTCAGTTGAGAGTTTGAGACTGGTCATCTCTTATCTGCCAGGGCTTATTTTTAATCGTTTTTGATTTTTATATATTTTTTTTTACATTGTTCTCACATATAGAATCAACAAGAGTAATGTACCCAGGATTTTGTAATTTCTATATTTAAAAGAGTGTCCTTGGAGTTTCTTGCCCGTTCTTCTCCATAGAGACCTACGTTTTGGAATGGGCTTTCTGACTGACTGACTCTTTGACAATTCAAAAGTGCCTTTAAAGGGTTTAATTGAAATAAATGCTTTGAGTTTGAGTTTGAGTTTTGTGTGCCCTCACACACACAGAAAATTAATTTAAATATGACATAGCGCCTTATTTATTGAAGTAAGTTCCGCTAGATTTCTCTCATAAAACTACCAAGCTAATTTTGATGCCTCAAAACAGCGTGCTACGTGCAAATGCTAATAATAGGTACTTATGTAAAATTTTCTTGTATCCCAACCATCGGAAAGAGAACTATTACAACATTTTGCGAAAGCGCCATCTGGCCATTACAAGTGGAACTTCTATTAATTCACACATGCAGCAGCAGTGTTAACTTAGGGTTAATACTGCTGCTGCACTTCTATGACACCTTGTTTGTAGTTTAGAAGCTTGTAACTAGGTGATGTTGTCGTAGCATTTTGACAGAAATTGTATTTTTAAGCAATTCGTGTTTCAAATTCAAATTCAAATCTTTATTGCATATCACATGTGTTTACAAGGTCTTAATAATAATTAAATAGTTCACATGGACCTGTCGGGTACAACAATAACATAAAATATGAGTAGTAGCATCATAATAAATGCAGTAAATAGAAATTTAAAAAAATATCAATAATACAATTATATTATAAATAATTTGTGATATAAACGTCTTTGCAAATTTTACCTCTAGCAATCAATAAGAAGAATCAATACTAATTTCAAGTAAATAAGATCTCACACAAATGGAATGTAACATCGTAGTATCCATATGGATTGTTACATTCCATTTTCACTCCATCCATTCCATGTAACAATCCATGTGGATTGTTACATTTTCCACAAACATAATTTATAAAAATAAAGTAAAATAATTAGGAAATATTCAATGTTCAATTCATTTGAAATTAATAATGTCACAGATGAAATTAATAGGCCGCCCATTGTATATTTTGTAGTGTTAATTTTGTTTTTTTTTTGTTATGTGTTTTTGTGGTGTACAATAAAGTATATGTCGGCGTCACATTGTAAACAACACGTGCATCGGGCTACGCTGTAGCACTATGGCGCTGTAGCGCGCTACGACATTCTCCCACCTCCTCGCTGCTGGGCGGAGTTAGTGATCGCTACGTCGTAGCGCGCTACGTCTTTGCCCCACCTACAATACTACCGTATAAAAGAGTCCGCACGGCGGCGAAATGGCATTTCGGCTAGGCCGCTTACAGAACAATTGAACGTCGTAGAGGCCCATGGGCCGACGCTGATGGCGGCGGCTAATGAGCCCACACCAAGGGACCAAGCCTCCTCCTCCTCAAAGCGGAGGAAGAAGAAAAGGGGGGGGAAGGGTAGGAAGAAAACCACCCCCCCGGCGACACAGCTAGACAAGGAAGACGCCATCATCCCTAAGGCCGGCCCTGCCCCAGTTGCGCAGGTTGCCGACTCACGGACGGCGCACACGACGACGACGACACTAGTGGACGAACCTACTAGCAACAGCGACAAGATGGCGCAACGGCGGAATGCGGGAACTAGTAGGTTCGCCCAAAAGCCGCGTGGCACCACCACCGTCGCCACCGACGCCATGATGGCACAGCGGCCAATCGCCGCGAGGGAAAACTTCCCAGCGGTGACGCATGGCGTCGCCCCTATCGCGCCAAATAGCGCGCAACATAACCGTGAGTTTACAACCTGCGCGATAAAGCTCTTGATGGATCTCATCAGAGCCATAAGGCAGGGCCGAGACATAGAGGCGGTCATCCTTGACGGTCTGGCCACATTGCTGTCACTTTGTGATGGCTAGACCGTTAAGGATCGTACACTGGAATGCCCGCGGCCTTAGGGATAAGGTCGCCCCCCTCCGCCATCTCCTTCGGGATCAAGACATCGACGTGGCGCTAATCAGCGAGACGCACCTGGGAGCCGAAGACAGGGCCAGGTTCCCGGGTTACCATGTCTACCGGAAGGATGAGAGGTCGGCTCTGGATGCCCGATACCGTGGTCTGGCGGTACTTGTGAGGCGGAGAGTCGTCCATCAGGAGCTCCCCTTGCCGTCGCTCAGCAGTTTTTACGCGCTGGGTGTGCAACTACACGTTGCCGGCGAGGACATCAGCATCTATGCGTGCTACAAGCCGCCCGCGTCCCGCCTTGTTATGGCTGAGATGCGGGCGCTAATTGGCACGCATAGCGACAACGCAGTCATCCTTGCCGGCGACCTTAATTGCAAGCACCCGGCGTGGAACTCTATGCGGGTGAACACCGAGGGGAGACGGCTCTTCGCGGACGCGGAAGCCTTCGGGTACTCGGTGTCCGGCCCCGAGACGCCTACCCACTACCCAGACGTAGTGAGGTACATGCCTGATGTGCTGGACATCGCAGTACACAGAGGGCTACACTGCCAGATCACTCAGCAAGTGATCGACGACGAGTTACAGTCGGACCACCAACCTGTACTCGTCGTCCTATCGGGCATGCCGACCCGACTGAAACCTGTAGCGCCACGTCGACGTATTGACTGGGATGCCTTCACAGAGAAGATGGAGACCACCACGCCAGCTCGGCCTATTGTTTCCTCCGCGGACGTAGAGCAAGCGGCGGATGACGTCACTGCTTGCATACAGAGCGCCTTGGAAGCGGCGACGACGACGCTGCCGCAGGGGGGAGGACCATTGCCCCCCTTGCCGGTGCGTCTGACAGCACTCATCGCCGCGAAGAGGCGTCTTCGCAAGCAGTGGCAACAACTTAGATGCCCCACTCTGAGGGCCAAATTGAACCGTCTCGCGGAGAAGGTAAAGGCCGAGCTTACGGCCCATACCGCCGCGGGCTGGGAGGAGAGAATAGACGCCACTATTGATAGTTGGCCGTCTGTACACAAACTGTGCCGCCAGCTATCGAAGACCCCAGCCCCGGTGCGCCCTCTGCTCAACAGCGACGGGGCGCTCAAGTATGTAGCGGAGGACCGGGCGGAGGTCTTCGCCGAGCACCTGGAGCGTCAGTTCCGCCCTAACCCGACCGCCGACATCGAGCATGTCGCAGCAGTCGAGAAACACCTAGGAGACTACTTCGCATCGCCGATAGCTCCCGAGGAGGACCCTGTATTCTTCTCGCCGGGCGCAGTTAGACGCGCCATCCTAAGGACGAAGCCCAGGAAGGCCCCCGGTGCTGACGGTATCACCAACGCAGCGCTGCGCCACTTGCCGTTCCGTACGGTAGCGGCACTGGCGCGCCTGTACACGGCGATACTGCGCACGGGGGTCTTTCCCACCCCGTGGAAGGAGGGGCGCGTCATAATGCTGCCCAAGGCGGGGAAGAATACAGCGAAGCCGGAGAGCTATCGGCCTATAACGCTGCTGCCGACAGTCTCCAAGGTGTTTGAAGCACTCCTGCTGCGACACCTCCAACCTCACATCGCGCCGCGCCCAGAGCAATTCGGGTTCAGGGCGGAGCATAGCACGACGCTTCAGTTGTCAAGGGTACTGCACCTACTGACTTCTGCGCTAGAGAAGAAGGAGTACTCGGTGGCAGTATTCCTTGACATGGAGAAGGCCTTCGACCGTGTATGGCACGAGGGCCTCATACACAAGTTGGCCACGTCCGACGCGCCCCGTCGCGTTGTAAAGGTGGTCTCCTCTTTTCTGTCCCACAGGACCTTCAAGGTGGTGGTCGAAGGGGCGCTATCCAGCGCCCGCCCGGTGATGGCTGGCGTGCCTCAGGGCAGCTGCATCTCGCCGGCGTGTTACTCACGTTACACCGACGACATCCCCACCACTCCCGAGGCGACGCTCGCGCTGTATGCCGACGACGCCGCGTACATTACTACCTCGCTAAATGCGAAGTACGCGGCGGTCAAAATGCAGCGCGCCCTCGACCTGCTCCCCGAGTGGCTGTCAAAATGGCGGCTCTCGGTTAACGTGGGTAAGACGCAGGCGCTGCTCACTGGGTATGCGCCCCTCCCACCACCCTTGAAGCTACAAGGAGCCGCCGTCGATTGGTCGCCCCAGGTCAAGTACTTGGGTGTGACCATCGACCGCCGCCTCACGATGGGGCCACACGTCCGCAAGGTCGCCGCGCAGGGCGGGGTCGCCCGTCACCTGCTCAGACCAGTGCTCCAATCCCGAATCCCGGCGCGCGTCAAGCTGAGCGTGTACAAGATGTACATACGCCCAGTCTTGACGTACGCCGCGCCCGCTTGGTTCGCCCTCACGAGCGAGTCGAGCAAGAAGCAGCTCCGCACGCAACAAAACCATGCGTTGCGGACCATCGTAGCCGCTCCTCGTTTCGTGAGGAACGATGTCCTACATCGGGATCTCGGGATCGAGAGCCTGGATGAGTTTGTGAGGCGACTCGCGACGGTGATGTTCGCGCGTGCCGACGCCTCTGCCTGGCCCCATGTCAGGCAGATAGCGCCACTGCACGCGCGCCCACCTGACGCGAGACCCCTGCCCCGCGACCTGGTAGCGGACGACTGACCCCATCCACCGGATTGACGCCTCGAGTGAGCCGCACCCAGGTAACACGCAGCTCACTCGAAATAATAAGACTCTACAGATGTACACATACATCTGTTGCGGGGCGTGTTCTAGGTTAATATAGGCACGTCGCGTAACTAAACATAGACAGCCACAACTACACATGCATCTATACACAACACGTGCGACCGCGACGCTACGCGTCGCGACGCACGTAGACGCCGAGCGGTGTTACACTACAACACAAACCGCTCGTACATACATGACTGTTTATCCCTCAATCCGTAAACGGCTAGATCTGTAAGCGGGGCGAGGGAAAACTACATATCTACCTGTAGGTGCGTCGAGCCGGCACCACTGTCGCTGGTCGTCTTCATCGGGCCTCCTCCAGGTAACTGGAGGTCTCACCTGATGGGGACTGACCGCCGTGGTGTCGTGAAGAAAACGACGCTATATGGTATAGCGTCGTGGCGCGCCTACAGAAATATTCATAGCAACCATTACACAGACGCAGCTTTGCTGCGTCAAATACCTAGGCCGCATTAGGCCGCCCCATCGAGAGGACCCGCAGTGGCGGGCCGCCGTATGGCCTCCGCGGGCGAGGGGCGACGCTCCGACCCCGCTCGCCACGCCCCCTTGCGGGGGCGTCGCGACGACCAATTGAAATGGCATTCTACCTTCAGGCGTTGCCCGGTGCACAGGTTGTATTGCTTTCAATTATTGTTACTCTGCCTCTCTGTACATTGTTACTATTTTGTGTAAACTAAGCTATTACTGGGTGTCATGGCTATTTGTGTCTTGAAACTGATTAAGTGTAGTTTCGTGTAAAATTAATTGATTAAATAATTTATAAGAAAATCTAAATTCTTATTATTTAAAGAACCTCTTTTATTTTACAATATATCTGATCCTGTGCCTTCATCAGAAGCGGGATCTGACCCACTCCCACCTTTATCTGTGACTGCCAGTAATTTAATACAGGAACAAATGTATTTTTTTTCGGCTAGTATGGAATCAATTATTTAAAAAAAAAAAAATGCAGATAGTATGACACCTAGCTACATGACACCCAGTACGCAGTCAATGCTGGTTCATTTCGATCCTGATGCACCTGAAACTGACATGATCAACTGGTGTGCGTTAAAATCAAGCCAGATAATATTTCATGGGTTGTTGTTAAGGAAATTCTGGTCTTTAAATTTTCCAAATCCATGACAATTAAAGATCATTTTGATTGAATTATCAAAATTCAAATTGATAATAAAGTCGAGGCAGGAATGCGAATTTACCGGAAAATGTACTAACCGGTTTTGGCATATCTATCCTGTCACAGTGCGATGACAAAATTTGGCCTAAACTCAATTATGTCGTTATAAACGATAAGAATCAACTCTTCCGCATACTGCGCAGCTTCTCGTTAAAGAGAAGAATTGAAGAACCAGGTACGTCTGAATCGTACACTTAAATGCCCCGTCCGTCAACACCATTTCGGAGAAATTGCAATTCGATCGGTTCTAATAACGTTAATTGCTCACTCCAAATAAAATTCCCAACCATGGTACAAAACTGTCTTCTCGATGTTACATATCATATCATGTCTTGCCTGACAAATTTCTCAATGAAAACGTATTATGAGGTCGCGTCATTTTGGGGCAAGGCATATCCGTTGTAGTTAGTAACGATGCCTTAACTTTTTCCAAAAATAAAATTTCAAATCTTAGCTTTAAATTGGAAATGCCTCTTGACATTAATTCGATTGACACAGATCTTACCGGTAAAGAAAAGGAACTTGATTGAAATAAATATTCCTCATATTTTATACAAAATCTTCCCATTACGCGTATTACCAAGGAGCTAAAATCGATCTCATAAATCCAAATAAAACTGTACATAGGCGACCTTACAGTCTATTTAGGAACACAAGACAACACAAGTTTACACTAGATGTTTTCATAATTCGAGAAAATTCTTCGCCTTTCGCGAGTCCCATATTATTAATTTAAAAAAAGGGACGGTAGCGATCGCATTTGTGTTGATTATCGGGAACTTAATAGCCATACTCGACCAGACAGCTATCCTTTACCTACCACTAATTAGTGATCAAATCGATAAGTTACATGGGGCCTGTTTCTTCTCTAATTTGGATATGGCCACTGGATTTCACTAATTTGCGTCCATAAGGAGTCTATAGAAAACTGCTTTTGTTATACCTTCGGGTCAATTTGAGTACCTAACAATGCCGTTTGTTTTACGAAACGCTCCACAGGTTTTTCAAAGGGCTATAAATACGGCACTTAAATCTCCTGAATCAGAGACCGTTCAAGAAGGGTTGGTTCGTTTAAATAGATTAACTTTAATCTGGGTATCGTAATATCCTATGGAGAGGTTGGACCAAGTCCTCATAAGGTTGAAGCCCTAAAAAATATCCTTCCTCCAAGCACTGCTACTCAGAAATTTCTCAAAATTGATGAAACCTTTGTATCCTCTAACCGCGGTCAAAAAGGTTACTATTAATTGGACCTGTGAACATAATGATGTACATCAGAAAATAGTAAAATATGTCATTTCTGAGACAGTAAAAAAAAAAAAAAAAATGACCCTTTACCCATCGAACTCCACATTGATGCAAAAAGGGAAGGATATGGGGTTATACTAAAAAAAAATTAAAAAAATAGTCTACCTCATGTTGTCGCTTATTTTAGTCAGAAAACCACAAGTGCTGAAAGTCGTTATCATTCGTATGAATTGGAAACATTAGCCGTAGTTAAATCTGTGGAACAACACACGTTTTCAACATTACCTGTATAGGCGTAAATTTACGGTTTTTACGGACTGTAACGCCTTAAAGGCCTCTAATTCCAAAAATAACATTATACCTAGAGTACACAGGTGGTGGGCAATTTTGCAGTCGTATGACTTTTTATATAATTTATAAAGAGGGAAAAAATAAAGCACATGCAGTCTTTCTTTCACGTAATCATGCTGATACATCTTTTATTCATAAACCAGCTAAAATTGTAAATTTGGCTGAACTGGAGAGGTGTTGGTTATCTATAGAATAACCTGATTCTGAAATATCAGACATTATTTCCAAATTCTGTTCAAATTACTTGCCGTCTGAAATATCACACACATACGATATTAGACAGGGCATACTTTATCGTAAAATCTAACTTAATAAAACCACTAAATGGTTACCAATATTGCCACACTCTTTAACCTGATCAATGATTAATCATGGACACAGCGAAATAAAACACCATGGTTATGAAAAAAACGCTCGATAAATTATACGATCCTTATTGGTTCCAAAAAATGTTCAAACTTAAAAAAAAAAAAATGTAGATTCGTGCGTCGTTTGTAAGGTTTCCAAAGGTCCGTCGGGTGTCCAGCAGGACCATCTATATCCAATCCCTAAATTGCCCATTCCATGGCATACAATTCATTTGGATTTAACTGGCAAACTCAGCCGAAAAAGCGAGCGTAAGGAGTATTGTTCCGTGATTATTGATGGTTTTTACAAAATTCGTCTTGTAAGAGCATACCTTAACCCAAATGCATCTGACGCTATTAAATCACTTAAAAATGCAGTGAACTTGTTTGGCGCTCCTAAAAGAATAGTTGCATATCGTGGTACGTGGTAGGTCATACGACAATGCTGAATTTAAGAATTTTTGTAAAGATAATCATATCATATTATAGCCACTGGTTCCAGTAGGGCAAATGGTCAGGCCCAGCGTATGCTCACTATAGTTGAAACATATTCGGACAGCTTATGGCAAGATCATGTAGGCGACATCCAATTAACTCTCAATAGTACTCGTTGTAGAGTAACAGGGTTCACGCCCTTGGAATTAATGTTTGGTATTAAGGGCAGTTCATTAAGGATATCAAGAGTATCTACTAATAATCCTAATGAAGATAGGTTAAACCTCGTAACCATTCGATCCGATGCTTCTGCTAGTATAAAAAGTTGGCTCAATATGACACAGGTCGATCTAACAAGGGTAAAGCTATAGTTAAACCTTTTTCAGTAGGTGACTCTGTCTTTGTTAAAAGCGAAGAAAGACACCAAACGAAACTAGACCGTAAATGCAAAGGCCCCTTTAAAATACCGCTATTTTGGAAAATGATGGGTACGAATTAAAACACTGGAAATAATAGAGTCTACAAATACTCTCACGAAAACTTGCGAGAAGTACCCCGTGGTCAGTCATTGTTTTTGGAAATCACAGAAAATTTTGATGAGGATGACGTGTCGGCGGATAATAACAACACAGAGGTTCTTGTTCACGAGACTAGGCAACATATTAACCTTGATGATATTCAGTCTACTAATAGTGATACTATCTCTGCCGATAATAATACCATGTCTGCCAATAGTGATACCTCTGTCAATAGTGATGTCTGCTAAAAGTGACACTATATCTACCAGTTCTCATAGTATTGCATATTGTAGAAACCCTGGTTTACGTGCTGTTTCAGTAGAATCTATTGGACCTGAATCAATTAACATTGTAACAGAAGCACTTGTACATCAACCAAAGTATTGAGCTATTTGTTAATTAAGCTAAAGGAACGATACTTGTTCGGCCTAGCTAGATCCGGTCCAGTTTAACTGAAGGGATACACCTGAAGGGCAAAACTATTGCCGGACCAGGGGACTGATCTTGTAGGGTCAGAAGTTGACCGGACCAAGCCTTGTAGAGTCATAACTGACTGGACCAAGTGGTCAAATATCTGGAGGGTCAGAAGTTGACCGGACCATGCCTTGTAGAGTCATAGCTGACTGGACCAAGTGGTTAAATATCTGAAGGGTATAAGTAGACCGGACCAGAAACAATAGCAGGATGACCAAACGGTACTTAATCAGTTTTTCATGTTCTAGATGTGGCATTGTGGGCTAAGCGTGCGAGGACGTCCGCACGTCAGCATGGCCGTGTCGGCGTCACATTGTAAACAACACGTGCATCGGGCTACGCTGTAGCACTATGGCGCTGTAGCGCGCTACGACATTCTCCCACCTCCTCGCTGCTGGGCGGAGTTAGTGATCGCTACGTCGTAGCGCGCTACGTCTTTGCCCCACCTACAATACTACCGTATAAAAGAGTCCGCACGGCGGCGAAATGGCATTCTACCTTCAGGCGTTGCCCGGTGCACAGGTTGTATTGCTTTCAATTATTGTTACTCTGCCTCTCTGTACATTGTTACTATTTTGTGTAAACTAAGCTATTACTGGGTGTCATGGCTATTTGTGTCTTGAAACTGATTAAGTGTAGTTTCGTGTAAAATTAATTGATTAAATAATTTATAAGAAAATCTAAATTCTTATTATTTAAAGAACCTCTTTTATTTTACAATATATCTGATCCTGTGCCTTCATATATATAAATAAATAAATAAATAAAGTCAAATATAATATAAAAAAAACAATTGACACAATAGATTCGAATAATGTCAAATAGTCAAATACAATTGTAATAAAAAGTAAATTAATTTATAATAAATAATGTCACCCAGATTAAAATAGTATCATAAGTTCAAAAATATAAGTCAAATACAGTATAATAAAAATCAATGTCTAAAGCTGGGTAAATGTTGGAAGTCATCCCATTTTGATGTCATCATTAAAAAAATCATTTAGTGAATAATAGCATTCATCCACTAGTAATTTTCGGAGCCGTTTAATAAATATATTTTCATTTTGTTCCATTTTTATGTCGTTTGGTATTTTATTGTATATTTTAATTGAAGTGACGTGAGGGCTTGTGCTGTGTAATTTTAGCTTAGATTGTGGTATTTCTATTTGATGATGGTGATGATGATCTTAGATGATGGTTTACTTCTATTGTCATCGGAACTATTAGTTAATTAAGAGGCCGTGCGCGAAATCGACTGATTTTGATCATTTTTGTTCCTTAGCTGTGAGAAACGCAAAAATAATTTAAATTACTCAAACTATTTGTGATTTGAAAATTCGAGATTTTTGTTTTGCATAACATAACATCACGCCTTGTTTCCCCGAAGTCGCCAGTTATGTTTAAGCCCCATGTAATAGGGGGCGAGCCTATTGCCATCAACCGGGCACAAATCCAGACTCCGGGCTGCTACTGAGAAATTCCAAATAGAAAAACCCAATAACACTTTGCCCGACCCGGGAATCGAACCCAGGACCTGATGCTCAGTAGTAGCACTTGCGACCACTAGACCAACGAGGCAGTTACAATAAAGAGGTATGGTATACAATAAAGACTATTCTATATTTCTATCTATACTTGCATGTAGCTGAACCACTTTTTTCAACTTCGATACAATATATAGCAGATAATGAATATTGTAAAACATTTTTTTTTTCTTGTGAGTAATGTATTCTTTCCTATTATTTAGCAAACCATATCAAGTAATAAAAATCACAGATTAGTCTTCAGCTATCCTCCAAATAAAACAAAATTTTATTTTACGAATCTCACTGTCACCATTTACTGTCCACCACTGACACTTTTTGACACGCTGAGTAATTAAGTCGAGAGTGAAATTATGTGTAAAGTATTTCTTTAAAATATATTTTTGAAACAGGCTCGTTCGTGATAAGCTTGCTAGTCGGTGCGGGGCAGTTATTCACGTGCTGTTCTGTCTCGTTGGTTGAGGCTGGTCTATCTGGTGGGGCATCATCATGGTCAAAACTTCACTTAAGTTTACCTTCCACTTATTTAGGCTGATGTTGGGCACCAAGATTGACATACTATGGTTCTGGCAAACTGTAGTATAATAATGGTAAAGGCCAGATAAATTCAATAGATGGGGCGTATCTTATTTAAAAATATAGACATGGGTTTAGGGCAAACGAGCAATTGCACATTCAATCCCAACTCTAACAAATTCTCTTTGTGTAAAAAGAGAAAAAGCATATTCAAATATAAAACAATTTTAAAAAATACAAGAAAATAATGCTCTTACGCTTTCCCTGGTTTTATGCTTGTTTGGTCTTAATCGACCAGTAAAAGTATACAACCGTAACTCTAATCCCTATAAAAAATTGGTGCCCAATATGGGACGAACTGCTAAATAATTTGGCACCCAGCAGGGTCTAATACCTACATAAAGTTGATCATCTGTTTTACACTCACTCGTATCAGACGGGGTACACAATATGTTGAGCTTTAAGATACCTACATTTATGAATATTGGAAAACGTAAATTAAAAATAATAAATTAAATAATTGAATATAATGGCGCCCAGCAGGGACTAATAAAACTGGCGCTTAAATAGGAAAAATATTGTTCAATCATTGATGTATTAAAAGGAGGAAGATATGTTACGCGCTAACATCGCTATCAGTAAACTTGGGCTCGGCGCACACATCTGTGATCAGTGTCATCTCACAGTCGCAAAGCTACAGTTACCGATAGACGAGGATAGAGATAGGAGACGACGCTGACGTGTGAGCGAAATCGCGTTAGCACCGTGTCTTTCACGCATGTTTTTAATATCTATCTCGCTCTCACAAATATGGCAAAGCAAACGTCAAAATATTATTGTAATTTTCAACAAATTAATATTTTTGACTGTACTTACGAGTGGTAGGTAATCCCATGTGTCTTATTTTTCTTTCTTGCATTATTAAAGCACTGTTGAGCTACACAAGAAGTCATTTTGATGCGTATTTATTACAAAAAAACTGAAATTATTGAGCTGTGTGATCTACGATGTTCCGTGCGCGACTGAGTGCCAACTACGGGCAATCCCGTAGTTGAATAGGACCAGGTGCCGTGATTATGTCCCGTATCTACCTCTTTTAATACATCAATGAGTTCAATCTTTTTTTATGACAGTCTAGCCTACTAATTGAACGTTGGGCAACGTTTACATATTTTATGTTTTCAATAACAATCTGATTTCAGGTAAATACCGCAAACTAAAAAAAAGAAGCCGCTGCAGATGCTGAGGAAGCGCCTCCTGTGACGACCAACAACCATACTCGCGCGTAACGCTCGCTTCTTAATTAACTGTTACTATGCGAGCATTCTGTCCATAAAATATTGGTTTTATCTATACTACAATAAGATGGCAAATGGACGTTCCATTTGCCATAAAAATACACACATAAACACTAAAAATAAAAATAAAATATACACTAAAAACAGTGATATTCATAATGTTAACACTAGAAGTAAGGATAAACTACGTGCTCCCTTTCACCGGCTTTATAAGGTTCATAACTCATTTGTTGGGTTTGGTATAACCTTTTATAACAAGCTACCCTCTTCTTTGCTAGATTTGCCTTTTAAGGCGTTTAAAACTAAAGTAAAGTTCAACCTTTGTTCAAAGGCATACTATTCTATCAACGACTACTTAAATGATAAGAATAGTTGGTCACTGTGATTAACTCAAGACAATGTTTAAATGTTCTTTCTCCAGAATTAGTTTACCTACTGACAGGTTATAAATAGTTTATATTTTACTTTTTATGTTAATTTATTTTAATATTATTTTAATTTATTGTTGACATAATCTACTCATTACAATATTTTTTATGAGTTGTATTGCAATATGTGGTTAGCTAGTGACCTCGACAATTATTTATTTTACCTCGATGGTCCTAGTTTATCAATTATAACTTCTAGTTACAGCTATATGTAAGCGGGCACGCCCTTTATGCCTGGAAGCTTTATTTTCTTTTTTAGATATTGTTTACATTTAGTTTTTTTTATATTTTTATTACTGCTTGAGTATAGTTCTCGATGTTTTTGGTTGGTATATTGGCATGTGCTAGCTGTCATATAGCTATTAATTTATAATTTAAATTGTGTTTTGTGTAATGTAAATTATCTTGCATACTATTGTATAGAATCTTTTTTTTTCTAATCGAACAGACAGCTGTGCTGCTGGGGAGTTTGTTGCGCCCCGTCTTCCCAGCAAAAGCACTAGGAAGTGGTGAAGGGTGGGCGTTTTGGGGGACAGTCTTATGTAATTTTGACGTTCGAAAAGTGCTAATTCTCAGCCTTGTTTGAATAAATGACTTTTGATTTTTGAGATAAAACCAATAATAAGCACGTTCTTTAAGAGCTGAAAAGAAGTTCCTCTCTATGATGAATTATTTTTAGGTAAGAAAGTAATAAGCCTTATTATTGTCATTCTCTGAAATAACCAATAGAAATGATGACTTGGTGAACAACATAATTATTATAAATACCTACTGCAGTTGATATAAAACCGAGCCTTACTTGACTTCTGACTTAAAATAATAAATCACAATTAAGTAATTGTAAAAAGGACAAAACAGTTTCATAATTGAAATATTTATGTATATTTATGCGTATATAAGTTGAGAAAACGAAGTGATTATTATTGGTTCCATATCCATTTGCATAAAATTTTAAGCCCTAATATAACTTAGCATAATTTTGTTTGACATAATTATATTTTCGCATAATATAATTACGCATAACAGCTTACGCATAATTTTTTAAGCATAATTTCTCTAACCATAATAATGATTAAGCATAATATTCTAAAACATAAATTTATTGAGCATAAAGTTCTAAAGCATAACTTTTTTAAGCATAATATCCTAAAGCATAAATTTATTTACGCATAATAATATTAAAACAATATGACATTACATTAGACAATTTTTCGAAAATACAACAGTTAAAGGATGCAATTTTCATTTAGGACAAATTATATACCGTCACGTACAGAAAAATGGCCTCCAACGCTTATACGGTAATGATATATCATTTGCCATGGAAATTAAATGTTTATACGCCCTATCTTTTTTGCCCGAAGAGGATATACGAGTACCAATTTATTTCAACGATTGGAAAAAAGCCATATCTCCTGAATCAGGTAATATATAACATATTAATATAATACCTATATCGTATTGAACAATTTTGTGGGTTTTTTTTTGCTGTAGGAACCATGAAGCAAGCAAGCATACAGCATGCAAGCAAGCATACAGCATGCAAGCAAGCATACAGTATGCAAGCAAGCATGCAGCAAACAACCAAGCATGCAGCATGCTGCATTCAAACGAGCATGCAACATGCAGCAGGCAGGGATTCTGTCACGGCTCCGGCGCTGCGGGCCTCCGGCGGCCCCACGCGTCTACGCGATTTTAAATTACACTCTAGGGGTAGGACAAAAAAGGCTACGTGGAGTCGGTTTTGCAGCAATTCGGTTCTGTCACTAACTTTTGTTGCACAGCATATTAATTTTTTAACCAACAAATATTATTTAATTGTTACAGAAACTATAGCAAATTGGTTTGATCAGAATTATGTATGGGGCACTACAAGTTCACCACCACCATTTCCACCCAAAATCTGGAGTACGTATCTACTAGAAAAGGAAAATATACCTAGGACACAAAATCATGCAGAGGCATGGCACAATAGATTTGCACATTTTGTGGGAAAACACCATCCTGGATTTGATTTTTTGGCAAAAAAGATCGTTCGTGAAATAAAACATCAAACCATTGAAATAGATAAACTGGATGTCGGAACATCACTTATACCAAAAAAAAAGACAAAATACACGGACAAAACCAAAAGAATTGAAAAAATTATTAGTAAAAAAGATGAGTATACTTCTAAACAAGCATATTTACAAGCAATTGCTAAAAATATACACCTAAAATAAATATTTATACATAATTAAGGACCACTGTTTCAATCAGTTAACTTCTATCTGAGGAATAACCGCCATATTTATTTCTCATAATAGAAGTTAACTGACTGACATATTTTTTTATACAAAAACTGTCAAAACATCTAATATATTCTTCAGATAAAAGTTATCTCGCGATTGAAAAATCGTTTAAGTTACATAATGTTATGTATAATAAATCATTTGCATGAAAATTGTTTGTGTTATTTATATTAATTGTATGCCTAAATATTATTATGCAAATATTTATTAGGCCTACTAACGTTATGCTAAGAGTCATTAGGCCGACTAACGTTATGCGAATCAAAATTTATGCCAAAACAAATTAGTCTTTATGATGATTATGCCAACATAAAATGTATGCCTAAATATAATTATGCCGAAGTATTATTATGCCAAAACAAATTGTGCCAAAATCGTTATGCTGAAGTATATTAGGACAAAGAACATTATTCGAAAAGAAGGGATCCCATTATTATTATGTATGGAAAAGTTCTTCCAGTACAATTTATTTTTTATTAACAATTTATTAATTGTTATAAGTTGATTATACAATGGTGCCGATTCTGTTGTTCACAAACTAAACTAAAGGATGATGCTCAAAAAAACCCAGGCCCCGGCGCAAACGGTACATATCTCAAATTCTTAGTATAAAATAGTAGTTTCATACTAAAAAAAAATATAGCCAAAAAATCGTTTTTAAACGTAATATTTTGCTAATCCTTTTTTCGTGAAAGTAATTTTTAAATAGAATTATTTAAAGAAAATATGTATATACATATATTTTAACATACTACGCTAACCATTATAATATTCTCAGTGGTTGTTGCAAGGCGGAGAGGCACTTAACTAAACTGTTTGTTCACACAATACCTTTCCGTCGTCGTCACTCGCTACAAAAACGAACCAACACCAGCAGTTGACTCAACTGCTATTTCACTCGCACTTATAGGTTCCCTGTATTCTCGTACCTTATCAAGTTACCGGCCGAGTGTCACTCATTGTGTAGTCTCGCTCACGTCACGTGACCAATGCGTAGTCCTTCGTTATACTTCGTTGAGATCTGTGCGCTTCATTGTTTATAATCGACTTTTGTGAACTTATAACCCTGCATACTACTTTGGCATTACTTTGGACTTGGATAAGCTTCGCGATTAGTTATTTTTGAACATGAACAGGTGTGTTGAACTTACTATACTTATATTTTGTATAGAAGAGAAACCGGTATTAATGCAATTTCAGAGCATTATTGCTCTTGTATACATGGCAAAAGAACTTTGGGTAGCTGCACCCATATTATGAGTGTACTGTATTACTTGGGTTGGGCCAGACATCAAGATGATTTTAATCATCCCGGATACACTCTGGAAGATGTAATCATAGACTTAGAGAACCAATAATGTGTACCTATAATAATAAAATAATTTCATTTGCCTACTCTTGTTTTTATTAAGTTTACCCTAACATTGCACAAAATGTAGATGGCGTTGTCAAAATAGATGCCTAAATGTCATTTATAGAATAAGAGTAAAGAAAGAAATAATTTAAAAAAAAAACACATTCTTGAAGCTCCTTACATAAAACAACTAGCAATTTATGACATTTAAAAAAAGATTTTGGTAATGCCCCCTACTGAATATTATGTCACATATAAATACTTAAAATCTGAGATACATTTCATTTGCGCCGGGCCTGGGTTTTTTCCCCATACATTGTGAGTATTGTCCTTTAAGTTCAGTGCATCTTTTTCTTTCTATTTCATTAAGAAAAAGACAGAAGATACATTTTAGTTTAGTCCTTTCAAATTAATCAGCGCCTGACGTAAATTGACGTAATTTTAGTGGGCAAGTTTTTAATCACGTCAAAATTTGTATGGATTAGTGTCAGGGGCTGATTAATTTGACAGGACTAAACTAAAATTTATCTTCTGTCCTTTTCTTAATGAAATAGAAAGAAAAAAATGCACTGAACTTAAATTTAGTTTAGTTTGTGAACAACAAAATCGGCACCATGTTTATTAATTATAGTTGCTTGTACAACGAATAATCAATAAAAACGATTTTAATTTAAGTTTTGAAGTTTTTTTTTTGCCGTCCATACTGCGATCATGAGCATCAATAGTTGGGAAAAAGCACTTCGGCGGGTTAGATTAGGCACAATAGAAAGCAAAAACACAAGTGATTTATCAACCGACTTCAAAAAGGAGGTTCTCAATTCGGTTGTATTTTTTTTTTGTATGTTTGTTACGCGATTACTCCGCCAATTATGATTTGATTTTGATGATTCTTTTTTTGTTTGGTAGGGCATACTTCAGAAGTGGTCCCATATAAATTTGGTCATGATCTGATGAGGGGTTTTTGAGTTAGCTTCAATAATACGTATTTTTCCCATCTAGTATATGTGGATGATATTCTAATAGTTCCTATCACTGTAATTTACATGCAGGTAATGGGTATTAAAATTTTTGTGAGGGTTTTGTGTAGGTATCACAACTAAAAAGTGAAAAATAAAAACTTTTTCACAAAAAATAAAACCGACTTCCAAAAAAAAACACTACAAAGTGAAAAATAACTTTGATTTCGGAAGTCGGTGGCAAAAAAACGAAAATAAAAAACCAGACACCGACTTCCGAAATCAAAGTTATTTTTCACTTTGTAGTGTTTTTTTTTGGAAGTCGGTTTTATTTTTTGTGAAAAAGTTTTTTGACTTTTCGATTTTTTATAGTTTCTGCCTACAATCAAAAAGCACCTTAGGGGACACGTTTTTAACATAAACGCGAATATCTTCGTTGTTTGGAGTGCGATTTTGAAGCTGTTTTCAGCAAATTTAGACATAACTAGGCGTCCGCCTACGTACTGACCACGTTGCACCCATTTCTACCCTTAAATAAAAAGTTTCCCCTACAACCCTTACTATTTTTTAAATTTTTCATACAAAATCATCAAAATTTAGTGTTTCTTCAAAATTTTTTGCCAAAGTAGCGTTAGTTTATAGTTGCAATAGTACTCACCCTTCATCCCTGTTCTCTGGTCCGCGATCCGTGTGCTGGTTTTCAGGTGGTGGGGCGAAATTCGATATTTTTTACTTCAAAAACTGGTTTTTTGACCTAAACTCAATATTTTTGTTCGGCACCTACCCCGTTTTATTTCGTAGTTCGCTGGCCCGCGCCGAGACGGTTTTTTGGATACCTCTCACGCCCGTCTAGCACGAAAAGAACACCTTTATTTTTTGACTTTTCGATTTTTTATAGTTTCTGCCTACAATCAAAAAGCACCTTAGGGGACACGTTTTTAACATAAACGCGAATATCTTCGTTGTTTGGAGTGCGATTTTGAAGCTGTTTTCAGCAAATTTAGACATAACTAGGCGTCCGCCTACGTACTGACCACGTTGCACCCATTTCTACCCTTAAATAAAAAGTTTCCCCTACAACCCTTACTATTTTTTAAATTTTTCATACAAAATCATCAAAATTTAGTGTTTCTTCAAAATTTTTTGCCAAAGTAGCGTTAGTTTATAGTTGCAATAGTACTCACCCTTCATCCCTGTTCTCTGGTCCGCGATCCGTGTGCTGGTTTTCAGGTGGTGGGGCGAAATTCGAATTTTTTTACTTCAAAAACTGGTTTTTTGACCTAAACTCAATATTTTTGTTCGGCACCTACCCCGTTTTATTTCGTAGTTCGCTGGCCCGCGCCGAGACGGTTTTTTGGACACTTCTCACGCCCGTCTAGCACGAAAAGAACACCTTTATTTTTCAACCAACTTCAAAAAGGTCTTTGTATGTTTGTTACGCGATTACTCCGCCAATTATGATTTGATTTTGATGATTCTTTTTTTGTTTGGTAGGGCATACTTCAGAAGTGGTCCCATATAAATTTGGTCATGATCTGATGAGGGGTTTTTGAGTTAGCTTCAATAATACGTATTTTTCCCATCTAGTATATGTGGATGATATTCTAATAGTTCCTATCACTGTAATTTACATGCAGGTAATGGGTATTAAAATTTTTGTGAGGGTTTTGTGTAGGTACCACAACTAAAAAGTGAAAAATAAAAACTTTTTCACAAAAAATTAAACCGACTTCCAAAAAAAAACACTACAAAGTGAAAAATAACTTTGATTTCGGAAGTCGGTGGCAAAAAAACGAAAATAAAAAACCAGACACCGACTTCCGAAATCAAAGTTATTTTTCACTTTGTAGTGTTTTTTTTTGGAAGTCGGTTTTATTTTTTGTGAAAAAGTTTTCTATGTATCATTCGATTAGTAATGTTCAGGTTCAGGGTAATGTAGGACCGTAGGTCACTACAATTAACCCGTTAAATGAAGCAGTATCTTTTACTTTGGAAAGAACATCGAAAATATGTATGTTACAAATATGGCGTGAGAGGTATCGTGTTTTTGTACAATTTCAATTCACTAGATGGCGCTTTACATTTACGTCACGTTTCTGAATCGCGGTGTTAAGAATCTCCGCCGTTGAATGACCCTCGCGCGTTTGTGTAAAGAAATCATACTTACCTGGCATAGGGGATACCGTGATCAATAAGGCGGTTCCCCCAGGGCGAGGCCTTCCCATTGCACTGCGGTTGGGTTGACCCCTGCGATTATCCCTAATGTGGATAACTCGGATGCGTAATTTTTGATAGTGGGGACTGCGTACGCGCCGTCCCCTCGGAAATTTCTTGTCTTGTCCTCTGTAACAAGCTACAATTCGCACTGTCAAAATATACCATGTTTAGAACTAGTACAGTACAGAGTGTTTCAGCCATGTTTTGAGTTTTGTTAACTATTTTACTTTACTCACACTCATTAGTTTTGGTTTTTTTGAACCCAACTGAGGTTCAATGAAAACAGTGAAGAAGACTACATCGTTTTGCATTGGTTGAACAATTGAAAATCATAATAATCCAACCAAGCAGCGACCGTCATGTCTGTCACTGTTTTGTCTACGTGGACAGTTATTGTCTATCACAAACTGTAATTAAGCAGATACTCCGTTACTTCTAATTGTCAATTAGTCACATATATTATGTGACAAATTGCGGTAATTTTCGTTCAAGAAACTGGCCGTTAGGCGCTCTATCTACGTAGGCACTAAAAATCTGTCAACGGTCATCTAAGTATCAGGTAATAAGTAAGCAACTAATTAAGCTAACCGCCTTGCACCACAACGACGCCATAGTTCTCACATGCAAAGAGCACAATCGTCGCCACCGGTTATAAACCTTGGGTACAACTCACTGCGTCAGTTGACAGGTCTGCCATAGGTATACTGTAACTTCTAGTTACAGCTATATGTAAGCGGGCACGCCCTTTATGCCTGGAGGCTTTATTTTCTTTTATAAACTCAAACTCAAATCATTTATTCCAAATAAACCAATTACAGGTACTTTTGAATTTCAAGGGGTCGGTCAGTCAGAAAGATGAAGCTAGTTGCCCATTCCAAAGCGTAGTAGGTTCCTATGGAGAAGAACGGGCAAGAAACTCCATGGACTAAATTAGAATATTGTTACAAAACATTGGTTACATCATTCATGTTGAAATTATACATGTGAGAACAATGTAATAAATCGTGCACGTTAAAAGCGACCATGGTAAAAATATAAAAACAAAAATAATTAAAATAAGCCATGGCAGCTAAGAGATGACCAGTCCCCACTGACGGCGCCCGTTCACGAACATGACGCATGGATCAGCATCATTTAGCTCAACCATTTTGAAGGGAACTTAATGATCCAACACACACGCCACCACCAGCGAGACATTTGATTGAGCATGACCTACTCTCAGCCGCCAGGGCACATTCAAGTCAATGAAAGACGTACTCAGTACTTAAATGGTAGATTTAAAGTAGGTAAACAGTGCTCACTTATGTGCAATGCAATTATATAATACTAAGAGATTGAATTTATACAATGTAAATATAGTTTTTCGATCTTCAGCAGCTCCAACAATATTTTCCAAAGCTAATCAATTAGTTTATGCGCCCTTGTGGAGCTGGACCAGCGTTGAGCCAAGCATTTTTGTCAGCGATGTAATCCCCCAACTTATAATATGCTTGGCAGCATAGTGTGCGTTTTATGCAAGATTTAAATTTCGTTTTATTCAATTGGAGTATGTGGGGATATATATATAGTATATACAGGGTGTTTGGCGCATGGACCGACACAATTTTTTCAGGGACTTGGGAGGTCATTAGCTAGGTTCTACCCATACACCCTTTGTCCCAAATGTCACGGTTGGTTACATATGATTATTTTTTTTAAATGAAAAAAATTCCCAAAATGTGTCCTTTAATTTGAAATAACTTTTTTGTTTGTGGGTGTAGTGGCACAAAACAAATTTTGTTGCATTCTCCAAAGTCCTTTAAATCTAAAAACATCTTTGTTTTATACAACTGGTTTCAAGAAAATTCCTTACAAGCTTCCAAAGTTATTTTTTGTATTTAATGAATGAAATTTTACAACTTCTAAATTAATTATAAAAAAAACTAAAAGCTATTTTGAACTTAGCTAGAACCTAGCTAATGACCTCCCAAATCCCTGAAAAAATTGTGTCGGTCCATGCGCCAAACACCCTGTATATATAGATATTGTTTACGTTTAGTTATTTTTATTTTATTAGAATACTAGTTAACATAGATAACACAGACAGCTGCAAACCCCATTTCCAAGAACATAAACTTCTAACCCTACCTTGCATATATATCTTGGAAATGTGCAGTTAGAAATAATCAAAAACTCTTTACTACACGCGAAAACATACAGACTCGCTACACACTACGACACAAAAACAGACTAAACCAACCAGGTTCAAAGCTAAAAATTCACTCCACAAGCACTTTAGTAATGTCAGTTAAAATATATAAAAAATTAAATTCTGAGTTGAGCTGCACGATAACTGACAAATGCGTGCACTGACTGGACAGGTCTTCTCAATCTGAATGGTTATTTCCTCAAAAGACCATTTCAGACATCAATCTACATCGTCTTCACATGATCTGACCAAGATTATGTCTGGACTTTAAAAGAGACTGTGACCTCTGAGTTTGTTTCGGCCTTTCAGATAGGAAACGCCGACCTCATCTAGTTTTTAAAATATGATTGACGTGTAAAAGTGTTTGTACAAACCTACTTGCAGAAATAAATCATTTATCATTTATTTATCATTTATAATAAACTACCTGATGAAATTAAAAATGAACAAAAATTTAATATCTTTATAAATAAATTAAAACAATTCCTAATCTGTAAATGTTATTATAATGTACATGAATATTTAAATGATAAATTTAATAAATAAACAATAATAATTTATTTATAATTACCAATGATAATATTAATATATGGATAATTTAAATAAATATTAATGTTTAAATCCAATATATGAGTGGTAAAAATTATATGTACACAATTAGTTATCAGCCTACCTACCTACACAAAACGAAAGAGTAGATTAATATTAAAATTGTTAACAAATAGCTATAATAGCCCTCCTCCTAATTTTTATGTTGTTATGCCCGACAGGGCCCACAATGCTCCAAAACGAATGTATGTATCTTTATGTACCTACCACCTAAGTTCACATTGTGGAATGCAATAAACGTATTGAGTATATTTCTGCTTGAGTATAGTTCTCGATGTTTTTGGTTTGTATATTGGCGTGTGCTAGCTGTCATATAGCTATTAATTTATAATTTAAATTGTATTTTGCGTAATGTCAATTATCTTGTATACTATTGTATAAAATCTTTTTTTTTTTCTAACTGAACAGACAGCTGTGCTGCTGGGGAGTTTGTTGCGCCACTTCTTCTTACCAGCAAAAGCACTAAGAAGTGGTGAAGGGTGGGCGTTTTGGGGGACTGTCTTATGTAATTTTGACGTTCGAAAAGTACTAATTCTCAGCCTAGTTTGAATAAATGACTTTTGAATTTTGTATAAGTTTCGTAGTTGGGTGAATAAAAAATCAAATAAAATAAAAGTTTATTTCAGAACAATAACGCAAGACTAAGTACAAATAAAACTATGATAGCTGCAAAAGTATAAGCTGTAGCGCAGCTAACAACGCCCTTCTCCAGATACAGAGTAGAATGATGTTCCATGAAAAAGCTTAAAAGGTAATTAAATTAAAAATAAAAGTAATTAAATTTAAAATGCTTAAAAGATAATTAATTTGCTTAAAAGGTAAAATGCTTAAAAGGTTATTAAATTAATAGAGATAAATAAGATTTAGTAAAGTAATAATAATTTCAGAACAGTAAATAAGACAAAGGTAAACAGTACAGAACAGGATATTATGATTTGGGATGTGTTTTTGACGTTGAATTAATGTGGTGAGTGCAGGGTAAATGGGTGTGTGGGTGAGTGTTAATCAGGTGTGCGAGGGGTGTTTGTGGTGTTTGTGGCATGTGTGTTGTGTGTGGTTTTGTTGGGTGTGTGCCCTCACACACACAGAAAATTAATTTAAATATCACACATAGCGCCTTATTTATTGAAGTAAGTTCCGCTAGATGTCTCTCATAAAACTACTAAGCTAATTTTGATGCCTCAAAACAGCGTGCTACGTGCAAATGCTAATAATACTTATGTAAAATTTTCTTGTATTACAACCATCGGAAAGAGAACTATTACAACGTTATGCGAAAGCGCCATCCGGTCATAACAAGTGGAACTTCTATTGATTCACACATGCAGCAGCAGTGTTAACTTAGGGTTAAAAAATACAATTAAAAAATAAATAATTGAATATAATGGCGCCCAGCAGGGACTAATAAAACTGGGGCTTAAATAGGAAAAATATAGTTCAATCGTTTTTTTATGACAGTCTAGTCTACTAATTGAACGTTGGGCCACGTTTACAAATTTTATTTATTTATTTATTTATTTATTTATTACGTTAGGGAAAACAAACAGTAGTATATTAAACATAAACATAAAAATCTTAAAATTAAACTTAACAAATATACTACCCACAACATTTTCCACAGATTACTATTATTATATAATAAAAACAAGCTGTTAGCAAACGTTAGCTGTAGCAGGGCTAACTTAATGAAAAAGAAGCTAAACAGAGAAAAAAAAAACATAAACAATATTCTAAAGATGTAAGTACAAACACAAAAAAAAAGATAAAATTAAAAAAAAAACATGCGTAATGTATTCATAATTGCCATACCTATGCACATTGCGTAAATCCTATGGAGCCTATTAGTGCCGTTCCTTTAGAACTTTAATTATATCATTTTTAAATTTATTTCTGCTCAGGAATAATATGTCTATTGCACCAAAACTCGTATTGTATGTGTCGACTAAGCGGTATAACGGCGAACGCATACCAGCATTGGATCTACAAAAGCTGGTAGCGAAAAGTCGCCTAGTGCGTACCTCCCTTCCATGTACTGTTCGAGGAACCAAATAACACAAACCAGTCACCAAGTCAGGGCAATCAAACTTGTTTCGGCATACACTGAATAACGTCATTGTGTCGAGGAAAACGCGTCTTGACTGTAATGTAAGCAGGTCGTATTCTTTAAGAAGCGATTGGTATGATGTTTTCTTTCGAAAACATCTAAATTGCATAGCACGAAGGTACTTGCGTTGGACTAATTCTATAATTTCCATATATTTCGCATAGTAAGGATTCCAGATCGGCACTGCGTATTCTAATTGAGGCCTAATTATGGACTTATAAAGGTGCAAGAAGGTGGAGGGACGATGGAAATCTCTTGATGCTCTCATTACAAAGCCAAACATCTGATATGCCTTATTGATGATGCTTTCAACGTGAATATCAAGATGAAGTTTCGAATCTAGCTGTACACCAAGATCACGAAGATTGCTAACTTTGTTAATAACACTGTTAGCAAGTTGATAATTGAAATTTATGATGTTTTTCTTTTTAGTGAACGTTATTCTATGACACTTAGGCAAGCTAAGGTATAGTTTGTTTTTTTTTTTTTTTTTTTTTTTTTTTTTTTTTTTTATTATAATTCACAAAACTGATGTACAATCACAAATGCAATGAAACAATTACCAAACAACAGGTCTGATTGACATCTACTAGATGTGAATCTAGCATGCGTAATTTATGCTAAACACTTACTATTTAAAACAAAACAAAAAAGACAAAGATAAGCAAAATTTACAAATTGTGAGCTTTTGTTTAAAAAGTTTTGGGAAAGAACAATAAATATAAAAACAAAAAATAATTATACAATTATGACTCTAAGTTTAGTCCTAACTGAGGCTACTGAACCAGCAAAGATGTCTATTTCACCACGAATAGAGTTCGCAAGAGAAAGCATGCGGCAAATGGGTGAAAAATTTCCTATATTAGTTCGACTATGAGGCAGAACGAAAGTCCTTCGGTTAATTAAGCGGCTACTACTGCGTGGAACACTAAGTTTGACTTTTTCTAAAAGCTCGGGAGAATCTATTAAACCATTTATTAATTTAAACAAAAACATGAAATCCAATGATTTCCTACGTGCGCTTAAGGATTTCATTTTGTAATGACTCAGCCGAGAGTTATACGAGTTCAGACTACGACATCTGTTATCTGAGTAACTTAAGTGATAAAGAAACCTTTTTTGAACGCGCTCTATCCGATCAGAGTGCACCTGATAAAACGGGTTCCAAACCGTACTGCAATACTCCAGAATACTCCGAATGACGCTGTTGTAAATGGAAACAGTCAGAATTGGTTCCTTAAAAATTTTCATTTCCCTCACGATGAAACCTGACAATTTAGATGCTCGACTAATCATTTGGTCGTAATGATTTCTAAAACTTAAACTACTATCCACTAAAACACCAAGATCCCTAATAGTATCAACTTCTTGGAGCGGGGTGTTATTAATCAAGTAATAATTTTGAGATAATTTCCGTTTTCTGCTAAATTTAATGAAGTAACATTTCTTTTGATTTAATGACATTTTATTTTGCATGCACCAATTATGAACTTTATTTAAATCTAGCTGAAGCTGAATAATATCGGATTCGTTGTGTATAGTTCGATATATTTTTAAATCATCAGCAAACAGTTTATATTCCGAATCAATCTTGCAGCCCAAATCATTTATAAATACTAAGAAAAATAGAGGTCCCAAGTGCGACCCCTGAGGCACCCCTGATGGTATGTAACATTGTTTAGATTTAAAACCCTTAAGATACACCAATTGTGAGCGATTTCTTAAGTACGATTCGCACCAACGCAGCAACGACCCATGAACTCCCATACTTTCTAATTTAGCAATTAATAAGTCATGATCTACCAAGTCGAAGGCCTTTTTAAAGTCGGTGTATATTGCATGCACTTCTCTACCGTCATCCAATGCAGATGATATAAATGAAACATACTCGACTAGATTAGACAGTGTCGATTTTTTGGGGCGAAAGCCGTGCTGATGATCATCCAGCACACTTTTAAAGTGAGTAAACATTTTTTTCTGAACAAGCGATTCAATAATTTTACCACAAGCGGATAGAATGGACACTGGTCTGTAATTTGCAACATCATCAACACTACCAGATTTAAAGATTGGCGTGATATGCGCTATTTTCCACTGATCAGGAACTACGCCCTGTGCTAAAGAATAGTTGAACATTGTAGTCAGAGGATCGGCCAGGTTCGCTGCACATTTTCTAAGGAAGAGAGGAGGAATTAAGTCAGGCCCGGGTCCTTTATCACAATCTAGGACAGACAAGTGTTTAAAGACTTCTTCCACTTCAAGTCTGCACTGGCTGAAACTGTTATTGTTACAGGGAGTCGGTTCAATTGGCATTGAAGAGTGTATGTCATCGTTTATTCCATATATGGACTTAAAATTATCGGAAAACAAGTCACAAATTTCCTGACCGCCCCTGGCAAACCTAGTGTTATTCAAAGTCATTTTGTTGGGAATATAATTGTTACCTATCCGTTTACTTTTTAAGTACCTCCAGACATGCTTAGGATTGGTGCGCAGATGTTCAGCTATATTTTTTTTAAAATTAGCATAACAGTGTTTTATCAATTCGCTGCAACGCATTCTCAGGCATTCAAACGTAACTTTATCTCTAGGATTCCCATATTTTTTATATACATTGTGATATTTAGCTTTTTCTTTAATAACTTTCAGTAAAGCTCGACTATACCAGACAGGATAGCGTTCATCTCGTGGTTTTGTTATCGGAGTATGCAGTTTAATAATTGGCATAAGAATGTCATAGAATTTCTGCAACATTTCGTTAATATTAGTTATAGAACTCCATTCATCAGACCAGGCAATTTTTGCAAGTTCTGCGTTGACCGCTTCATAATTACAGAGATAAAAGTTTAAATACGGGATTTTATTTTGCACTAGAGGAGTGCTATGATTAGTTTTAAACGAGATCTCCAGCGCTGGGTGATGAGGATCAATTTGTATAAGCGGAACTGAGGCCTGAGACACTACCACTTTGTTGTTACTGCTACTAAGAACTAGATCTAAAGTACGATCTGACGTGTTGAGTATAGTGTTGCATTGATGAAGGTCATTAAAGGCTAGCATGTCTAAAAAAATGTGTTCTATATTACAACTAGATCCTTTGGGGACCAATAAACCAGAATCCAAATTATATTCCCACGAAATACTACCCATATTAAAATCACCGATTAGTAAGTTGATAGAATTGATTTTGGTTTTTTTGTTAATTACTTCTGTAAAGTTTCGAAACAGTGTATCGATATAATCTTGTTTGATTGGAGGTGGAATATAAACCGCACAAATATTAATATGTAAGCCATTCTCACACTTGATTGTGATCCATAATTCCTCACAATGGGACTCCCAATTTAATCTTCGTGATACCTCATATTTTTCCAAAGTTGCAACAAACACCCCCCCTCCATCCCTTTTTGTAACCGAGGATACCGTAGATGACCTATCGCGCCTAAACACTCTGTATCGATTATCTAAGAATTCATGGTCCAACACCGTATCATTGAGCCAACTTTCAGTGCCAATAATTATATCATAATCAAAATTTAAAGCAGCGGTATAAAAATCTTCTGTCTTGGTTCGTAAGCATCTTACATTTTGATAATAGATTTTACAGTTGAATTTAAATTCTTATAACATTATTATGCGTGCAAAGTATCTGATTAATAAAATAATGAATTACAACAATTCTACACATTCCATATTTTTAACTAGCAGAGATTTAGTTGTTACATCTTTCCTCGCAAATATGCGACCATTCCGAACCCATACAAAGTTATATTTCTTTTCCTTAGCAGCGATTCTTGTCGCTGCATGCAGTTTTTTATTAGCCAGAGTCAGATTTTCCGTCACAAAAATCGGCTGCTTTTCCCCACCAATACCAATATGGCTGCTGTTCAACTTTTCCGACTCATTCTTCTTATTAAAGTTTCTAACAGCAGCAAGTAGATTATCACGAATGCGAGGACTGGCTAACTTGACGACTATGCTACGTGGTCGATTTGTATCTTCATTTAATTTGGCAACTCTATGAAATGACTGGATTTCGTTGTCGTGAAGTTCATTTCCCACAATCCTACCCAACTGTTTCACGACCGTTAACAGGTTTTCAGTTTTGTGTTCAGGAACGCACTGTATCTCGATATTATTCTCACGTGCCAATTGATCAATTTGCTGCAGTTTAGTCTCCAATTCCCTCACTTGAGCGCTCATCGCGGCGTTATTCTTGAGGAGTTCGGCAATACAATTACTATTTTTAGCATTAAATTTGACTTGATCATCGTAAGCGTCAGAAAGAAAAGTAACAGTCTTCTTAATATCGTCCAAGTCTTCATGCATTGAAGAAAATCTCAAGGTTAGGTCATTTACTTCCCTTTGGACAGTAGCAAGAGTGGTTTCAAATTTCGCCAAAGAAACCTGTTGACTGTCAAACTTTTCATTCATTTCCTGCCTTAATTTACGAATTTCTGACAGAATTGTATCTTGCAAGTTAACCTCTGTGCCAACGCATTCCACTCGAGGCGTAACTGGTGGTGACTTCTTAGGTGGCGTAAGTCTCTGACCATCTATTTGCTTGTTTTTGTTACTAGACGGTCCCGTTGTAGAGGACTGCATCGCAGCTGGTTCAGCAACTGGAGCCACATGGTCAGTTTGTGTCGTGTGACCTTTAGCGTGGACTGGTGTATTAGTGTTGTCCAGTTTAGGACGGCCAGAGACGCAGATTGGACAAGTCCATTTAGTCCTAGGTGTTGACGCTTCATCGTACTTAACGCATTCCAAATGGTACTGAAGGGCACATTTGCTTAAACAGCATTTAATTCTCTTTTGTGTAACAAGAATAGTAGCATTACAACCAGCGCAAATCATTATGGCAAGAGAAAAAAAAAACAAAAAAATGCAAAAAGTAAATCCTGTGCCGGGATTCGAACTCAAGAGCTCACGGATCTCAGTCGCCGCTCTACGTACGCAGCCACGAACGCTTTAGAAATGTTACTCGAAATATATGTATCGGTGCGTTATTGTAATATTAGCGATCAGAGTGAAGTAAGTTGACAAAGTATTTTTTTCGAAACACCCACTTTAGTATGAACTGGAATTGCACAGTCACTTTTTGAAATGGTTTGTTCTATGTTTTTGCTAAAATACAGTCACTGATCAGTCTGCAAACGATATCTCGTATGCCACATACACTTGGGTTTAGCTTCCACACAATGTTTGTGTCGTAAGTAAAGTTCTTGCAATATTAATACTTAGTTATTTACGGAACGGCAAAATATAAGTGTTTACTAACTGACTACCCACTATAAGAGCAATAGTCTGAAAAACGATCAAGATCACGTTGGAGCTCAACACAGTCTTGTTCATTTGTAATTTGTTTAAAAACTTTTAAATCGTCAGCGTATAAGAGAAATTTTGAATTATGAAAGCAATATTTTATGTCATTTATGAACAGTATAAATAATAAAGGTCCTAAAATTGAGCCTTGTGGGACTCCTGATGTAACTTGAATACAGCTAGACTCGAAGCCATTGATCACAACCTTTTGGGTCCTATTAGTTATATAGGAGACAAACCAACGCAGGAGATCCCCTCTGATACCGTTGTACGCAATTTTATTGAGCAGCAATCTATGATCTACTTTATCGAATGCCTTTTGAAAATCTGTGTATACCGCGTCTGTTTGTTGTCTGTTATCAATATTTTCAAAAAGCTGTGTTGTGAATATTAAGAGATTGCTTATGCAAAACCTATCTTTGACGAAGCCATGTTGCTCCTTTATTAGAACATGACGAATAATTGGATACATTTCAGCATGGACAAGCCTTTCAAAGAGTTTAGATAATGCTGATAATATGGAAATTGGACGATACATCTCCACGTTATTTTTAGGACCACTTTTGTGTACTGGTACGATACTTGCGCGTTTCCATACATCCGGAAAGACTCCACACGAAATACATTTGTTTAATAGTATAAATACGGGATAGCATACTGAACTGTAGGTATTTTTTAAAAATAACGCAGGTATACCATCTGGACCAGGTCCTTTAGTCGAATCTAACATTTTTAGTTCTTTACGAATATTTTCTAAGGGGAAGTACAATTTAGATAAGTTAACATCATGATCAGCACTTGTAGGTGGAGGTACCCATGAATCAGAGTTAAATGTGGAGGGTTCGTACACGGAATGGAAAAAGGAAGAGAATAAATTACACGTTGTAAAAGGATCGCTGGCAAAGTTTTGTTTATAGTGTATCGTGCCGGGAATTCTATTTGCAGTTTTACGGTTGGAGATGTATGACCAGAAAGCCTTGAAATTGGTGACAATATTATCTTCCACTGACGTCATGTATCTTTTATAGCATCTATCAACTTCCCTCTTGAATCTTGTTCTAATAGCAGAAAACTTTTCATAATCACTTATATTGCCGCGTTTCTTCCACTTTACCCAAGCACAAGTTTTATTTTTGAAAGTGCGTATGAGTGAACGTGTGAACCAGATGGGAAAATTAAAATTCCTCTGCTTGCGTGTGGGTGTATGTGATCTAATTATTTCGAACATTTTTTCGTAGAAAGTAGACACAGCTTCCTCTGGTATCAACCCTTCAAGTAAACCACTCCAGTCAACATTACTAATATCCTTATTTATCTCGCAGTAGTTAGCTTTGTAATAATTGAGTGGATTCGGAATTTTGCATTTCGAGATACTTGGTGTATGTATAAACGGTACGTGGACGTAAAAGGCTGGATGATAAGTGTCGATGAGCAAGAGAGGAACATCAGAAGTAAACGTTACAGAATGTGCATTACTGAAAAACAAATCCAATATACGACCGTTACAATTGGTTAAATGATTATATTGTTTAATATTTAGTTGCGAGCAAATGTTTAAGAGTTGACGAGTTACGTTACAGGTAGTATTTGTAGCACATTCCATGAATGAAGTTCTATTAACCCAGTTAAGTTGTGGCATGTTGAAGTCACCCGTTAAAATAACATTTTCCACACGAGGATCATCAAATAGAGCCGAGAGAGAATCAAGAAAATGTATGTATATTTCTTCCGTCGTGTTTGGTGGTATGTAAGTAGCACATATTAAATTATAGTTATCACGACTGGAAGGGATTTTAATTATTTTATGCTCAGGTAAAGTCAAAGGGGGCGATAATGCGAGGCAAGACGGTTTTAATTCTCGAGAGACAGCTATAAGGACACCACCACCGTCTTTTTTTTGGGTAACAATACGATCACGATCGCATCTAAATACAAGGTAACGTTGGTCAATAAATTCGTTATCTGAGATATCAGGTGTCAGCCAGGTCTCGGTGAAAACAATAATGTCGTATGCATTCGCCATAATATTCAAATACAATGTGTTTAGCTTTGTCCTGATACCTCGGCAGTTCTGGTAGTATATAGATATGAAGGCACAGGATCAGATATATTGTAAAATAAAAGAGGTTCTTTAAATAATAAGAATTTAGATTTTCTTATAAATTATTTAATCAATTAATTTTACACGAAACTACACTTAATCAGTTTCAAGACACAAATAGCCATGACACCCAGTAATAGCTTAGTTTACACAAAATAGTAACAATGTACAGAGAGGCAGAGTAACAATAATTGAAAGCAATACAACCTGTGCACCGGGCAACGCCTGAAGGTAGAATGCCATTTCGCCGCCGTGCGGACTCTTTTATACGGTAGTATTGTAAGTGGGGCAACGACGTAGCGCGCTACGACGTAGCGATCACTAACTCCGCCCAGCTGCGAGGAGGTGGGACAATGTCGTAGCGCGCTACGGTGCCATAGTGCTACAGCGCAGCCCGATGCACGTGTTGTTTACAATGTGACGCCGACACGGCCATACTGACGTGCGGACGTCCTCGCACGCTAAGCCCACAATGCCACATCTAGAACATGAAAAACTGATTAAGTAAGTACCGTTTGGTCATCCTGCTATTGTTTCTGGTCCGGTCTACTTATACCTTCAGTTATTTAACCACTTGGTCCAGTCAGCTATGACTCTACAAGGCTTGGTCCGGTCAACTTCTGACCCTCCAGATATTTAACCACTTGGTCCAGTCAGCTATGACTCTACAAGGCTTGGTCCGGTCAACTTATGACCCTACAAGATCAGTCCCCTGGTCCGGCAATAGTTTTGCCCTTCAGGTGTATCCCTTCAGTTAAACTGGACCGGATCTAGCTAGGCCGAACAAGTATCGTTCCTTTAGCTTAATTAACAAATAGCTCAATACTTTGGTTGATGTACAAGTGCTTCTGTTACAATGTTAATTGATTCAGGACCAATAGATTCTACTGAAACAGCACGTAAACCAGGGTTTCTACAATTAGCATTATTATGAGAACTGGTAGATATAGTGTCATTTTTAGCAGACATGGTATCACTATTGACAGAGGTATCACTATTGGCAGACATGGTATTATTATTGGCAGAGATAGTATCACTATTGGTAGACTGAATATCATCAAAGTTAATATGTTGCCTAGTCTCGTGAACAAGAACCTCTGTTGTTATTATCCGCCGACTCGTCATCCTCATCAAAATTTTCTGCGATTTCCAAAAACAATGACTGACCACGGGGTACTTCTCGCAAGTTTTCGTGAGAGTATTTGTAGACTCTATTGTTTCCATTAATGTGTTTTAATTCGTACCCATCATTATTTTAAAGGGGCCTTTGTATTTACGGTCTAGTTTCGTTTGGTGTCTTTCTTCGCATTTAATAAAGACAGAGTCACCTACTGAAAAAGGTTTAACTATAGCTTTACCCTAGTTAAATCGACCTGTGTCATATTGAGCCAGCTTTTTATACTAGCAGAAGCATCGGATCGAATGGTTTCGAGGTTTAACCTATCTTCATTAGGATTATTAGTAGATACTCTTGATATCCTTAATGAACTGCCCTTAATACCAAACATTAATTCCAAGGGCGTGAACCCTGTTACTCTACAACGAGTACTATTGAGAGTTAATTGGATGTCGCCTACATGATCTTGCCATGAGCTGTCCGAATATAACTATAGTACGCTGGGCCTGACCATTTGCCATACTGGAACCAGTGGCTATAATATGATATGATTATCTTTACAAAAATTCTTAAATTCAGCATTGTCGTATGACCTACCACCATATGGAACTATTCTTTTAGGAGCGCCAGACAAGTTCACTGCATTTTTAAGTGATTTAATAGCATCAGATGCATTTGGGTTAAGGTATGCTCTAACAAGACGAATTTTGTAAAACCATCAATAATCACGGAACAATACTCCTTACGCTCGCTTTTTCGGCTGAGTTAGCCAGTTAAATCCAAATGAATTGTATCCCATGGAATGGGCAATTTAGGGATTGGATATAGATGGTCCTGCTGGGCACCCGACGGACCTTTGGAAACATTACAAACGAATCTACTTTTTTTTTTTTTTTTAAGTTTGAACATTTTTTGGAACCAATAAGGATCGTATAATTTATCGAGCGTTTTTTTCATAACCATGGTGTTTTATTTCGCTGTGTCCATGATAAATCATTGATCAGGTTAAAGAGTGTGGCAATATTGGTAACCATTTAGTAGTTTTATTACGTTAGATTTTACGATAAAGTATGCCCTGTCTAATATCGTATGTGTGTGATATTTCAGGCGGCAAGTAATTTGAACGGAATTTGGAAATAATGTCTGATATTTCAGAATCACGTTGTTCTATAGATAACCAACACCTCTCTAGTTCAGCCAAATTTACAATTTTAGCTGGTTTATGAGTAAAAGATGTGTCAGCATGATTACGTGAAAGAAAGACTGCATGTGCTATATTTTTTCCCTCTTTATAAATTATATCAAAGTCATACGACTGCAAAATTGCCCACCACCTGTGTACTCTAGGTATAATGTTCTTTTTGGAATGAGAGGCCTTTAAGGCGTTACAGTCCGTAAAAACCGTAAATTTACGCCTATACAGGTAATGTCAAAAATGTTCCACAGATTTAACTAAGGCTAATGTTTCCAATTCATACGAATGATAACGACTTTCAGCACTTGTGGTTTTCTGACTAAAATAAGCGACAACATGAGGTAGACTATTTTTTTTTTTTTTTTTTAGTATTACCCCATATCCTTCACTTTTTGCAGCAGTGTGGAGTTCGATGGGTAAAGGGTCAGTTTTTTTTTTTTTTTTAACTGTGTTAGAAATGACATATTTTACTATTTTCTGATGTACGTCATTATGTTCACAGGTCCAATTAATAGTAACCTTTTTGACCGCGGTTAGAGGATACAAAGGTTTCATAAATTTTGAGAAATTTGGAATTAATTGTCAAAAATATGTGGCCAGGCCTATAAATTGATGAACCTGAGTAGCAGTGCTTGGAGGAGCGATATTTTTTAGGGCTTCAACCTTATGAGGACTTGGTCCAACCTCTCCAGAGGATATTACGATACCCAGATATTAAATTTTTGTCTTCAGAAATGAACATTTTTTAAAGTTAATCTATTTAAACGAACCAACCCTTCTTGAACGGTCTCTGATTCAGGAGGCTTAAGTGCCGTATTTATAGCCCTTTGAAAAACCTGTGGAGCGTTTCGTAAAACAAACGGCATGGTTAGGTACTCAAATTTACCCGAAGGTATAACAAAAGCAGTTTTCTATACTCCTTATGGACTTAAATTAGTGAAATCCAGTGGCCATATTCAAATTAGAGAAGAAACAGGCCCCATGTAATTTATCGATTTGATCACTAATTAGTGGTAAAGGATAGCTGTCTGGTCGAGTATTGCTATTAAGTTCCCGGTAATCAACACACATTCGATCGCTACCGTCCCTTTTTTAATTAATAATATGGGACTCGCGAAAGGCGAAGAATTTTTTCGAATTTTGTAAACATCTAGTAATTCTTGAACCGATTGATTCTAAATAGCCTGTAAGGTCACCTATGTACAGTTTTATTTGGATTTATGAGATCGATTTTAGCTCTTTGGTATTAATACGCGTAATGGGAAGATTTTGTATAAAATATGAGGAATATTTATTTCAATCAAGTTCCTTTTCTTTACCGGTAAGATCTGTGTCAATCGAATTAATGTCAAGAAGCATTTCCAATTTAGAGCTAAGATTTGAAATTTTATTTTTGGAAAACGTTAAGGCATCGTTACGAACTACAACGGATATTCCTTGCCCCAAAATGACGCGACCTAATAATACGTTTTCATTGAGAAATTCGTCAGGCAAGACATGATATGATACGTAACATCGAGAAGACAGTTTTGTACCATGATTGGGAATTTTATTTGGAGTGAGCAATTAACGTTATTAGAACCGATCGAATTGCAATTTCTCCGAAATGGTGTTGACGGACGGGGCATTTTCGTGTACGATTCAGACGTACCTGGTTCTTCAATTCTTCTCTTTAATGAGAAGCAGCGCAGTATGCGGAAGAGTTGATTCTTATCGGAATTGAGTTTAGGCCAAATTTTGCCATCGCACTGTAACAGGATAGATATGCCAAAACCGGTTAGTACATTTTCCGGTAAATTCGCATTCCTTCCTCGACTTTATTATCAATTTGAATTTTGATAATTAAATCAAAATGATCCTTCATTGTCATGGATTTGGAAAATTTAAAGACCAGCATTTCCTTAACAACAACCCATGAAATATTATCTGGCTTGATTTTAACGCACACCAGTTGATCATGTCGGTTTCAGGTGCATCAGGATCGAAAGGAACCAGCATTTGACTGCGTACTGGGTGTCATGTAGCTAGGTGTCATACTAACTGCATTTTTTTTATTTTTAATAATTGATTCCATACTAGCCGAAAAAAAAATTACATTTGTTCCTGTATTAAATTACTGGTAGTCACAGATAAAGGTGGGAGTGGGTCTGATCCCACTTCTGATGAAGGCACAGGATCAGATATATTGTAAAATAAAAGAGGTTCTTTAAATAATAAGAATTTAGATTTTCTTATAAATTATTTAATCAATTAATTTTACACGAAACTATACTTAATCAGTTTCAAGACACAAATAGCCATGACACCCAGTAATAGCTTAGTTTACACAAAATAGTAACAATGTACAGAGAGGCAGAGTAACAATAATTGAAAGCAATACAACCTGTGCACCGGGCAACGCCTGAAGGTAGAATGCCATTTCGCCGCCGTGCGGACTCTTTTATACGGTAGTATTGTAAGTGGGGCAACGACGTAGCGCGCTACGACGTAGCGATCACTAACTCCGCCCAGCTGCGAGGAGGTGGGACAATGTCGTAGCGCGCTACGGTGCCATAGTGCTACAGCGCAGCCCGATGCACGTGTTGTTTACAATGTGACGCCGACAGATATATAATTATTAGCCATTAATTAAATGAGTCAAATCAATAGTATTAAATAAAAGCAATATTAGTAAGATTATAAAACAACGACACATTATAAACAGAGCAATCAATAGCGTTACATTCAATAGGGCGTCTGTAAAGGCAATAAAGGCATAAACACAATTACAGTAATACAGCAACAATTTTTGGATCGGCAGTAGCACCATAAAACAATTAGCGGACATTTTTTTTTTAACATAGGACACATTGTTTGTTAATAGTGATACTTTTACGTAATTAAGTACGAGACAAATAAAATAAAGAAAAGGTGAACCTGCAGAAGACAGCATATTTAGATGAGTGATATTAACAGAAAGTGCTTCCGTAATAATAGCACTTAGTATACTATTTAAGGGAGGTTTAATTATCAGTGATATTCTCGGAATGGTTTTTAGGTGTGATTTTGATAGGTATGTCGGCTTCCGTACGAATAGCAAAAGTAGCTGAATCATCCGCTTCCTTGACCAAGACGGTCGCATTTCTGATCCATACGTATCTAAATTTATTAGCTTTGGCAGCTTCACGACATTTGCGAAACAAATCCTTATTTCGAAGTGTTAAGTGCTCATTTATGTAGATACGACATGGCGTTCCGGAGAGGCCAATGCGATCGGTTGTCAGCCCCTTGGATAGACGGTACGCACTTAGTAGATTATCGCGAAGCAAGCGTGACGCAAACTTCACTATGATGTTCTTAGGGCGATTATTCTGCGCGTGAGCATGAGGAACACGGTGAACCGCAACTACATCATTTTTTGCTATCGGTATATTAATTGCTGACGCAATTGACTCCAGCACAGAAATCAGGTTTTCACCTCGTTTTTCAGGAATGTTCCTCAGCTCAATATTACACTGCCTCGCCTGCTGTTCCAGCACATCTATTTTACTTTCCAGCAGAGCAACCGACGTCGCCGCAGAGTTCCTGACACTCTTCTCCAGGTCAGCAATACGCTTCCCACTATCGAAGCAGTTTGCAGAGTTAAAATTTACTGTTGACTTTAGCTCTGTCACAACCTGAGACAGATCATCATGTTTTGAACTTAGACTCGATATTTCTAATTTTGCCGAAGAATATTCTGTTCGTAGTTCCTTCAGTTCGCTTTGTATTTGCAAAGAAGTTGTTGATAGGGTATTAAATTCATCTCTTAGATTAGCAATATTCACATTTATGTTCGAGAACTGGGTACTTATGACAGCGTGCAGGTCGCCTATAGTTTTTTTAAACTCGGCAGATAAATCAGCAATAGCCAGCGTCAGCTCGCAGTCAGGTTGTTTCCGTTTTCTTTGCGTCACATTAGCAACGGTACCAGAACCCTGTTCCGTATGCAGATCCGGAGTCGACTGGCTTTTATCCGGGGAGTGAAACATAATAGTGTTTATAATTATATTAACGTACCCAGACGAAAATATACCAACTTGATTTTAAATAGGTATACACAAACACGACGATACAGGTACGACGCCGTATTAGTATTATTTAATTACTGTGTATCTGTGTATCTTTCTTCTTTATATTGTTGTTATTATACTCACGGAGCGTGGCATAAGCTAAGTCTGCTATAAACGCGTAGCGTAAGCTCAAGATGTTCAAACAAGCGCCTAGTGTACGTGTAAGCTTTGAGCATGTGTGAGTAGAAGCGGCCGATCTGCGGGTTGCCCTAGGTCAGGGACGCAAAATTTTAACCACTATTTATACAAATTCTACGGAGACAAAACAAATACGGTGCTAACTCTTTGAATTCAACGTTGCCAGTGATTATGTTTTCAATAACATTCGGATTTCAGGTAAATACCGCAAACTAAAAAAAGAAGCCGCCGCAGAAGCTGAAGCAGCGCCCCCTGTGACGACCAACAACCATACTCGTGCGTGCGTAACGCTCGCATCTAAAATTACTTGTTACTATGCGAGCATTCTGTCCATAAATATTGGATTTATCTATACTACAATAAGATGGCCAATGGATTGGAATGGTTCCATTTGTCATAAAAATACACACATATACACAAAAAATTAAAATAAAATATACACTTGTACACTAAAAACAGTGATATTCATAATGTTAATACTTGACCGGCTTCTTAAGGTTCATAACTCATTTGTTGGGTTTGGTATAACCTTTTATAACAAGCTACCCTATTCTTTGCTAGATTTGCCTTTAAGGCGTTAAAACTAAAGGAAAGTTCAACCTTTGTTCAAAGGCGTACTATTCTATCAACGACTACTTAAATGATAAGAATAGTTGGTCGCTGTGATTAACAAAAGACAATGTTTAAATGTTCTTTCTCCAGAATTAGTTTACCTACTGACAGGTTATATGAGTTTATATAATAGTTTATAATTTTACTTCATAAGTCAATTTATTTTAATATTATTTTAATTTATTGTTAACATAATCTACTCATTACAATGTGAGTTGTATTGCAATATGTGTTAGCTAGCGACCTCGACAATTATTTATTTTACCTCGATGGTCCTAGTTTATCAATTATAACTTCTAGTTACAGCTATATGTAAGCGGGGACGCCCTTTATGCTTGGAGGATTTATTTTCTTTTTTAGATATTGTTTACGTTTAGTTATTTTTATTTCTGCTTGAGTATAGTTCTCGATGTTTTTGGTTGTAATATTGGTGTGTGCTAGCTTGTCATATAGCTATTAATTTATAATTTAAATTGTGTTTTGCGTAATGTAAATTATCTTGCATACTATTGTATAGAATCTTTTTTTTTCTAACTGAACAGACAGCTGTGCTGCTGGGGAGTTTGTTGCGCCACTTCTTCCCAACAAAAGTACTAGGAAGTGGTGAAGGGTGGGCGTTTTGGGGGACAGTCTTACTCGTATGTAATTTTGACGTTCGAAAAGTGCTGATTCTCAGCTTAGTTTGAATAAATGACTTTTGATTTTTGAGATAAAACCAATAATGAGCACGTTCTTTAAGAGCTGAAAAGAAGTTCCTCTCTACGATGAATTATTTTTAGGTAAGAAAGTAATAAGCCTTATTATTGTCATTCTCTGAAATAAGCAATAGAAATGATGACTTTGTGAACAACATAATTATTATAAGTACCTACTGCAGTTGATATAAAACCGAGCCTTACTTGACTTGTGACTTCAAATAATAAATCACAATTAAGTACATGTAAAAAGGACAAAACAGTTTCATAATTGAAATATTTATGTATATTTATGCGTATATAAGTTGAGAAAACTAAGTGATTATTATTATGTATGAAAAGTTCTTCCAGTACAATTTATTTGTTATTAACAAATTATTAATTATTGTTTTATGTTGATTATACAATGTTTTTTTAATTATAGTTGCTTGTACAGCGAATAATCAATTTAAACGATTTAAATTTTGAAGTTTTATTTTTGCCGTCCATACTACGATCATGAGCATCAATAGTTGGGAAAAAGCACTTCGGCGGGTTAGCTTAGGCACAATAGAAAGCAAAAACACAAGTGATTTATCTATGTATCATTCGATTAGTAATGTCCAGGTTCAGGGTAATGTAGGACCGTAGGTCACTACAATTAACCCGTTAAATGAAGCAGTATCTTTTACTTTGGAAAGAACATCGAAAATATGTATGTTACAAATATGGCGTGAGAGGAATCGTGTTTTTGTACAATTTCAATTCACTAGATGGCGCTTTACATTTACGTCACGTTTCTGAATCGCGGTGTTAAGAATCTCCGCCGTTGAATGACCCTCGCACGTTTCTGTAAAGAAATCATACTTACCTGGCATAGGGGATACCGTGATCAATAAGGCGGTTCCCCCAGGGCGAGACCTTCCCATTGCACTGCGGTTGGGTTGACCCCTGCGATTATCCCTAATGTGGATAACTCGGATGCGTAATTTTTGATAGTGGGGACTGCGTACGCGCCGTCCCCTCGGAAATTTCTTGTCTTGTCCTCTGTAACAAGCTACAATTCGCACTTTCAAAATATACCATGTTTAGGACTAGTACCGACCGAGTGTTTCATCCATGTTTTGAGTTTTGTTAACTATTTTACTTTACTTTACTCACACTTTTTAGTTTTGGCAATTTTGAACCCAACTGAGGTTCAATGAAAACAGTAAAGAAGACAACATCGTTTTGCATTGGTTGAACAATTGAAAATCATAATAATCCAACCAAGCAGCGACCGTCATGTCAACTCATGTCTGTCACTGTTTTGTTGTACACCAGCGACCATATAACCCAGGTCGCTGACGTGGACACTTATTGATTATCACAAACTGTAATTATGCAGATACTCCATAACTTCTAAGTGTCAATTTTTCACATAATGTTGCGATAATTTTCGTTCAAGAAACTGGCCGTTAGGCGCTCTATCTACGTAGGTACTAAAAATCTGTCAACGGTCATTTAAGTATCAGGCATTATGTAAACAACGACTTGCACCACAACGACGCCATAGTTCTCACATGCAAAGGGTTTTAAACAACTCACTGCATTAGTTAACAGGTCTGCCATAGGTATACTGTAGCCTGTACCTATCACTTTCGTAGTTGGGTGAATTAATTTAGATATCACACGTAGCGCCTAATTTATTGAAGTAAGTTCCGCTAGATGTCTCTCATAAAACTACCAAGCTAATTTTAATGCCTCAAAACAGCATTGTTACATGTAATGCTATAATAATACTTGCTGCAATAATACTTACCTACCTATGTAAATTTTTCTTGTATCCCAACCATCGGAAAGAGAACTATAAGAACTATCAGACTATTATATATATATAACGTTTTGCAAAAGCGCTATCTGGTCATTAGAAGTGGAACTTCTGTTAACCCTAAACTACTATGACACCTTGTTTGTAGTTTAGTTTAGAAGCTTGTAACTAGGTGGTGTTGACGCAGCATTTTGACAGAAATTGTATTTATTTATTTATTTATTTATTTATTTATTATTTAGGCAATTCGTGTTTCTATTTTCATCGGAACTATTAGTTACTTTAAGAGGCCGTGCACGAAATCGACTGATTTTTATCAATTTTGTTCCTTAGTTGTAAGAAAGGGAAAAATAATTCATCAAAAATATTTGTGATTTGAAAAGTCCGAGTTCTTTGTTTTGCATGTGACTGACTGAAAGGGATTTTTCTAATATGTAAGTATTCTTGAAAATCACAAATATTCGCAACAAGTTTTTCGAAAAATGACGCGATATTTTCGCGTTTGGTCACTTTTTTACAAGAAACTACTTTTGATTTTGAACATTGAAAATATTATCAACATTATATAATTATTATCAACATTTGCATGTGGCTGAACCATTTTTTTCAACTTCGATACAAAAAAATGTTGTAAAAACATTTTTTTTTTTAAAACCCTGTCAGTAATGTATATTTTCCTATTATTTTGCAAACAATATCAAGAAAAAATCATACGCCTTCAGCTATCCTTGAAATAAAACCAAAATTTTATTTTATGATTTAAATACAATCTTCACTATGTAAATCTGGCGAAATAAACCATAATTTTGAGTGCAAAAGTGATGCAACTAATAACAGGTGCCGTGAAAGACGAATGGCTTAGCACCACGAAAACTGTATTTTTATAGTTACATGTTTCAATTATTGCAAGCTTTCTTACAATTAGATAAGTTATTGACTTTTGTGCACGGAGCCTTAATGTCAAACTCAAATGTTAGCAAAACATGACTAGACAGTTAGATTTTTTTTGGACAACTTGTGCGATTTGTAGCATCACATTTCCACATTTATTTATTGGACCATACAAGGGAATTCCGAGGGGACGGCGCGTACGCAGTCCCCACTATCAAAAATTACGCATCCGAGTTATCCACATTAGGGATAATCGCAGGGGTCAACCCAACCGCAGTGCAATGGGAAGGTCTCGCCCTGGGGGAACCGCCTTAATGATCACGGTATCCCCTATGCCAGGTAAGTATGATTTCTTTACAGAATCGCGCGGGGGTCGTTCAACGGCGGAGAATCTTAACACCGCGATTCAGAAACGTGACGTAAATGTGAAGCGCCATCTAGTGAATTGAAACTGAACAAAACCACGATTCCTCTCACGTCATATTATGACTTGAGAGGATAGGATAATAACCACCTGTACAAATAATATTTGTACAGTAGGTGGTTATTATCCTATCCTCTCTCCCTCTATTATACTAGTTTATGTATTTAATAAACTAATTTGTGGACTCAGCGGCATGCGGCAGTACAATCGAGGGGATCATTTAACCGGTTCATTGTAGTGACCTACGGTCCTACATTTTACCCCGGATATTACTAACTGAATGAGCATACACAACCACCAAAAACACTACTTACATTGAAAAATGTCGAGGAATGCAGTAGAATTCGACCAGGATAATAGGATAAGTTAACAAATTACGACTGCCTGTTGGTTCCACTACGAATTTATCAGCAGTAGCCCGGAAGTTATGCTTTAATTAATTTAATGTATTTTACGCTATTTCAATTTGAATAGTTTGTTCTGTCATAAACTTATAACGAATTAACCATTGATATTATATCAATGGAATTAACCCATCGTGCTTAGTCGTAGTACGTCATCGAGTAGGTACTCATTGAAGCTTTGGTTTCTACTTCCTAGAGTAAATAAGTTCCTTGGGTTTCTAAAAAAGGGGTGAAAAACGTGCAAGTACGCGTACCAGTAACGCAACGCAGTAACTTATATTATATTTATTGTTTGTAACGAAGCAAAAGGAGTCCTGTTAAAATAAATATTTATTCCTCAATTTTTCATAATTGCACCAATCACTGTTTGTCTCTACATAACCCAAAGGTTGAGGTGTAGAAGTCTTCCTCTGAACATTTCTGTGTTTGAAGAATTAAATACACAAATAATAAATACTTGTAAAAAATAAATAATTTAAAAAAAAAACGATTGTCCTGCCAAAAAACGAACTAAAAAGTAAAAAACAAGTTGTATTCCCTGACTAAATAGATAAATAAAATTGTTATTGCAGTCGGGGGACCATTCTGTGGAACACTTTTTAATCTAAGAGGTCCCCCGACTGTAATAACAATTTTATTTATCTATTTAGTCAGGGAATACAACTTGTTTTTTACTTCTTAGTTCGTTTTTAGGTAGGGCAGTCGTGTTTTTTTTTTTTTAATTATTTTATACATTTTAGTGACAAGCTTTATTCATGCAAGGTGGCTTTAATTTTCTCAATCTTATTAAATCGTTTGCACAGCGCTCATCAAGGCCTTCAATTTGATACCCATATTGTAATAATTGAAGAAAATTGTTTTTTTTTCAAATTTCACTTTACAAAAAATATAGCCAGTGTCACTCGGCATGATGTACTTACTTAGAATCCTTAGGTACCTAAGGATTCTAACAATACCTACATCCAAATCTGTTCAGGCATTTAAAAGTTATTGTGGAATAAAGAAACTCACTTATAGATAGATAGATAGATAGAATATTCTTTATTGTACAACATAAAAATTACAGACATAAATTTAGAAATTTTACGGTGACACAATGGGCGGTCTTATCGCGATCTTTTACAGACAACCTTTGGATGGATTAAAGGTAACAGGAGAGACAATATACTGCAGGTAGTCAGCGGTGTACCATCTACATATACAATAAATATGTACATACATACATAAAGCATAAACTTATTCATATAAATATATGAAGGCACAGGATCAGATATATTGTAAAATAAAAGAGGTTCTTTAAATAATAAGAATTTAGATTTTCTTATAAATTATTTAATCAATTAATTTTACACGAAACTACACTTAATCAGTTTCAAGACACAAATAGCCATGACATCCAGTAATAGCTTAGTTTACACAAAATAGTAACAATGTACAGAGAGGCAGCGTAACAATAATTGAGAGCAATACAACCTGTGCACCGGGCAACGCCTGAAGGTAGAATGCCATTTCGCCGCCGTGCGGACTCTTTTATACGGTAGTATTGTAGGTGGGGCAAAGACGTAGCGCGCTACGACGTAGCGATCACTAACTCCGCCCAGCAGCGAGGAGGTGGGAGAATGTCGTAGCGCGCTACAGCGCCATAGTGCTACAGCGTAGCCCGATGCACGTGTTGTTTACAATGTGACGCCGACACGGCCATACTGACGTGCGGACGTCCTCGCACGCTTAGCCCACAATGCCACATCTAGAACATGAAAAACTGATTAAGTACCGTTTGGTCATCCTGCTATTGTTTCTGGTCCGGTCTACTTATACCCTTCAGATATTTAACCACTTGGTCCAGTCAGCTATGACTCTACAAGGCTTGGTCCGGTCAACTTCTGACCCTCCAGATATTTGACCACTTGGTCCAGTCAGTTATGACTCTACAAGGCTTGGTCCGGTCAACTTCTGACCCTACAAGATCAGTCCCCTGGTCCGGCAATAGTTTTGCCCTTCAGGTGTATCCCTTCAGTTAAACTGGACCGGATCTAGCTAGGCCGAACAAGTATTGTTCCTTTAGCTTAATTAACAAATAGCTCAATACTTTGGTTGATGTACAAGTGCTTCTGTTACAATGTTAATTGATTCAGGTCCAATAGATTCTACTGAAACAGCACGTAAACCAGGGTTTCTACAATATGCATTACTATGAGAACTGGTAGATATAGTGTCACTTTTAGCAGACATGGTATCACTATTGACAGAGGTATCACTATTGGCAGACATGGTACTATTATCGGCAGAGATAGTATCACTATTATTAGACTGAATATCATCAAAGTTAATATGTTGCCTAGTCTCGTGAACAAGAACCTCTGTGTTGTTATTATCCGCCGACACGTCATCCTCATCAAAATTTTCTGTGATTTCCAAAAACAATGACTGACCACGGGGTACTTCTCGCAAGTTTTCGTGAGAGTATTTGTAGACTCTATTGTTTCCATTAATGTGTTTTAATTCGTACCGATCATTTTCCAAAATAGCGGTTATTTTAAAGGGGCCTTTGTATTTACGGTCTAGTTTCGTTTGGTGTCTTTCTTCGCATTTAACAAAGACAGAGTCACCTACTGAAAAAGGTTTAACTATAGCTTTACCCTTGTTAAATCGACCTGTGTCATATTGAGCCAACTTTTTACACTAGCAGAAGCATCGGATCGAATGGTTACGAGGTTTAACCTATCTTCATTAGGATTATTAGTAGATACTCTTGATATCCTTAATGAACTGCCCTTAATACCAAACATTAATTCCAAGGGCGTGAACCCTGTTACTCTACAACGAGTACTATTGAGAGTTAATTGGATGTCGCCTTCATGATCTTGCCATAAGTTGTCCGAATATGTTTCAACTATAGTGAGCATACGCTGGGCCTGACCATTTGCCCTACTGGAACCAGTAGCTATAATATGATATGATTATCTTTACAAAAATTCTTAAATTCAGCATTGTCGTCTGACCTACCACGTTATGCAAATATTCTTTTAGGAGCGCCAAACAAGTTCACTGCATTTTTAAGTGATTTAATAGAATCAGATGCATTTGGGTTAAGGTATGCTCTAACAAGACGAATTTTGTAAAACCATCAATAATCACGGAACAATACTCTCAATACTGGAGTTTGCCAGTCAAATCCAAATTAATTGTATGCCATGGAATGGGCAATTTAGGGATTGGATATAGATGGTCCTGCTGGGCACCCGACGTACCTTTGGAAACCTTACAAACGACGCACGAATCTACATTTGTTTTTATTTTTTAGTTTGAACATTTTTTGGAACCAATAAGGATCGTATAATTTATCTAGCGTTTTTTTTTTTCATAACCATTGTGTTTTATTTCGCTGTGTCCATGATTAATCATTGATCAGGTTAAAGAGTGTGGCAATATTGGTAACCATTTAGTGGTTTTATTACATTAGATCTTACGATAAAGTATTCCCTGTCTAATATCGTATGTGTGTGATATTTCAGACGGCAAGTAATTTGAACGGAATTTGGAATTAATTGTCGAAAATATGTGGCCAGGCCTGTAAATTGATGAACCTGAGTAGCAGTGCTTGCAGGAGGGATATTTTTTAGGGCTTCAACCTTATGAGCGCTTGGTCTAACCTCTCCAGAGGATATTACGATACCCAGATATAAAATTTTTGTTTTCATAAATGAACATTTTTTAAAGTTAATCTATTTAAACGAACCAACCCATCTTGAACGGTCTCTGATTCAGGAGGTTTAAGTGCCGTATTTATAGCCCTTTGAAAAACCTGTGGAGCGTTTCGTAAAACAAACGGCATGGTTAGGTACTCCAATTGACCCGAAGGTATAACAAAAGCAGTTTTCTATAGACTCCTTATGGACGCAAATTAGTGAAATCCAGTGGCCATATCCAAATTAGAGAAGAAACAGGCCCCATGTAACTTATCGATTTGATCACTAATTAGTGGTAAAGGATAGCTGTCTGGTCGAGTATTGCTATTAAGTTCCCGGTAATCAACACACATACGATCGCTACCGTCCCTTTTTTTAGTTAATAATATGGGACTCGCGAAAGGAGAAGAATTTTCTCGAATTATGTAAACATCTAGTAATTCTTGAACCTTGTTATTAACGATTCCTAACTCGGTGTAAACTTGTGTTGTCTTGTGTTCCAAAATAGCCTGTAAGGTCGCCTATGTACAGTTTTATTTGGATTTATGAGATCGATTTTAGCTCTTTGGTATACGCGTAATCGGAAGATTTTGTATAAAATATGAGGAATATTTATTTCAATCAAAAGTTCCTTTTCTTTACCGGTAAGATCTGTGTCAATCGAATTAATGTCAAGAGGCATTTCCAATTTAGAGCTAAGATTTGAAATTTTATTATTGGAAAAAGTTAAGGCATCGTTACTAACTACAACGGATATTCCTTGCCCCAAAATGACGCGACCTCATAATACGTTTTCATTGAGAAATTTGTCAGGCAAGACATGATATGATATGTAACATCGAGAAGACAGTTTTGTACCATGGTTGGGAATTTTATTTGGAGTGAGCAATTAACGTTATTAGAACCGATCGAATTGCAATTTCTCCGAAATGGTGTTGACGGACGGGGCATTTAAGTGTACGATTCAGACGTACCTGGTTCTTCAATTCTTCTCTTTAATGAGAAGCTGCGCAGTATGCGGAAGAGTTGATTCTTATCGTTTATAACGACAGAATTGATAGTAGGCCAAATTTTGTCATCGCACTATGACAGGATAGATATGCCAAAACTGGTTAGTACATTTTCCGGTAAATTCGCATTCCTGCCTCGAATTTATTATCAATTTGAATTTTGATAATTAAATCAAAATGATTTTCCTTAACAATAACCCATGAAATATTATCTGGCTTGATTTTAACGCACACCAGTTGATCATGTCAGTTTCAGGTGCATCAGGATTGAAAGGAAACAGCATTGACTGCGTACTGGGTGTCATGTAGCTAGGTGTCATACTATCTGCTATTTTTTTATCTATTTTTTTTACTTGGCTCCATACTAGCCGAAAAAAAATTACATTTGTTCCTGTATTAAATTACTGGCAGTCCCAGATAAAGGTGGGAGTGGGTCTGATCCCACTTCTGATGAAGGCACAGGATCAGATATATTGTAAAATAAAAGAGGTTCTTTAAATAATAAGAATTTAGATTTTCTTATAAATTATTTAATCAATTAATTTTACACGAAACTACACTTAATCAGTTTCAAGACACAAATAGCCATGACATCCAGTAATAGCTTAGTTTACACAAAATAGTAACAATGTACAGAGAGGCAGCGTAACAATAATTGAGAGCAATACAACCTGTGCACCGGGCAACGCCTGAAGGTAGAATGCCATTTCGCCGCCGTGCGGACTCTTTTATACGGTAGTATTGTAGGTGGGGCAAAGACGTAGCGCGCTACGACGTAGCGATCACTAACTCCGCCCAGCAGCGAGGAGGTGGGAGAATGTCGTAGCGCGCTACAGCGCCATAGTGCTACAGCGTAGCCCGATGCACGTGTTGTTTACAATGTGACGCCGACATATACTTTTAATATATATCTTGTTTCATGTTTATAAATCTATAAACATGAAACAAGAGCAAGGAACTAAATGTAATGAGAGAGGAAGTGTTTTTTTACCAGAATTTTAAAAGTGGACAAAGATTGAGCTCGCATTATCGACACGGGCAAGGCATTCCAAAACCGTACTGCTTGAACTGTAAAAGATTTGTCATAAAAGCTGGTTGAATGCATCGTCATCTCTAATCTCAAGTTTTCCGATGATCTCAGATATCTATTAAGTGTGTCATGTAGGAATTTGAAACGTTCTTTAAGATAGAAGGGGGTTATAGGATTGAACAGAATACTGTAGAGCTGAAATAAGATATGAGAATTCCGGCGAAGACGTATGGGTAGCCACTTGAGCTTTGTACGAAATTCAGAAATGTGATCATATTTGCGCAGGCCAAATATACCTAAATCTTATGCAAAAGTTTTGAAGTCGCTCAAGTTTATCTAGTTGTGCCTCAGTGAGATCGAGATAACTGACATCAGCGTAGTCAAGGATGGGAAGTAAAAGAGATTGTGAAGCGCAGTCTTAGTGGCAGTTGGAAGAAAGTTCCGCAATCGTCTCAGGGACTTACCAGATGCAAAAAAAAATGCGGCTTACGTCCTGTAGCTGGGGACCCCAAGAAAGATGTTTGTCGATCCAAACTCAGAGGTTCTTAACTTTTTCGCGAATTGGAATGGCAGTTCCGTTAAATTGAACTTGGGGAAGTTGCATACATACAACATGCATCACCCCTGAACACTCCTTTTTGGGCAGTCGTGTAATAAAACTCAAATTCATTTTACAATATCACTTTACTTTATTACGGTCCATATGTATAATAGTAGCGTCATTATCGAATACAGACAATTATGGCGTGGCTTACAAATATTTGCAATGACTACCGTGTCACAGCTACTCTATGTCGATCGCGAGGGCCACACACATCTGACAATATTTTTTGAAGCAAGATATTTTTGGCAAAAAATCACAATGAATTTTCGAAGTTTCAGTCGCTTGATTTTTAACCAGAACCCGGTGTGCGTTTCCAGGATTCACTTTGGAAGTCGATTTTTCGGTAATACTGCAGCATAATAATGCATAATCAGCATATAATATTCCCACTGCTGGGCCACAAGCTCCTTCAAGAGGGACTGGGCTGTTATCTACCCCGCGGGCCTAGTGCGGGTTGGTAGATGTCACATGTCTTCGAATGTTTGGTTCTAGGACATGCTGGTTTGCTCACGATGTTTTCCTTCACCGTTTAGAGAGCAGTGGTGACGAAATGATTTTCACAAAGTAAACCGTCAGCTTGGGTTCGAACCCACGACCTACAAGTCGTAAATCGCGGCAGTCACCAGTGCTCTCTGCTGCTCGGGTAATACTGATATTTTATCAAACCCAGAAATAGTAAAAATCGTCGTTAAAAAAAAACTCGAGTTAAAAACCATTGTTTCAAACAGTTTTAGAACAGAAAGGAGATCAGTTCGTCTTGTTTAGGGTAGGCAAAAATTATCCGTGAGTATCGAAATAGGAGGTTCAGTAATGGGAACATTTTAGGCTAAAAAAAACGGGTTGCACTCCGGGAGTGCCGGCAGAAGTGAAAACTTGAATATTAACGTTGTGCTATTGACTGACTATTGTCATTGTTGGTTTACTCTCCCTCCGTCTTACGAATTTTCGATCAGGTCACGTGTGCTGACGCGAGTTTAACATTTTTTTACCCATCACAAAAAAGTGCACAACGCCGCTAAAGAAGTTCTTACTTAAAAAAACAAAACTTTAATAATAAACCGAGGTTTCACTGTAAGTTTTTTTTTTTAGATTTGAAGGCAGCCTTGTAGGTACTAATAACGTGTCAAATGTGTGTAATCCGCGCACTGTAATATAGAAACACACAAATAATCTACCACGGTATATTGTGACGTTGGTTTTGCTGTCGTGATGGACTGGATTCATGTGTTATTTTCTGCGAAATTCTGGGCCCTAAAAATACTGATGTACTATCGCAGACACGCATATCTGAACACCGTAGGGCCTGCAGCGCTCGGCCGCTATAGCAACGTTTACATACAAAAAAAGGCGCGGTAAACAGATATGGTCGAAGTGGTTAGATATTCGTGACCGCGATGGTACCTAAACAGATTCTTTCCCCAAGTTTCTCGAAGCTTCTAAAGTATTGTACCAACCTACTTCTGCTGTGAAATCTCATGTTACCTGTTTGGTTGGCGAAAAATACTAACAACCAATTTTATCAGATAACATGATCGGACAGCAAAGCAAGGCCGAATTGGTTTAGCATTTTTCTAAAGTACGAGATCTTATATTTGAATTTATAACCCAACCATTGTGAGAAAAGTATACATCCAAAATAGTGACGGGTTTACTCAAAAGGTGGCGCCCTTTATAACTGTACTTACTAACCGAAAACATTGTCACAATGCCAAAACACTAGCGGAATGTTTCACTCTTTTATTGTAAGCGTTTAAAGTAAGGCCATTTTAATAGGTAACATTTGACGTCTGTCAGTTTAGTGAAAGCAAATCGTAAAATTACTCGTATCGGTCATTATTACAATAAATATGTAATCGTTATTGAAAAAAGTTAAGCAATTGTGCAGTTCTAACAAAACGAAAAAATATATTATCTTATGCCCGCCGTTACAAAGTTCATCATCATCATCATCATCATCAGCCTATAACGTTCCCACTGCAGGGACACGGCCTCCTTTCAATGAGAGGGAGTGGGCTATAATCCACCACGCGTGCCCAGTGCGGGTTGGTAGATGTCACATGTCTTCGAATTTTCGGTTCTAGGACATGCCGGTTTCCTCACGATGTTTTCCTTCACCGTCTTGAGAGCAGTGGTGATGAAATAATTTACACAAAGTAATGCGCCTGTCTGGGTTAGAACCCACGACTTACTGTTCTTAAGTCGGGGCCGCCACCACTGGGCCACCGCTGCTCTCACAAGCTCGTTACAAGGTTACATACGTTGTTGAATTTTGATGAATTGTCAAATTTTACCTATTAAAATGGCCTTACTTTAGTAAGAAGAGTAGGGCGCGCCTTCGAGGACGGCACTAACTGTATCGGCATAAAAAAGTTGAAATCTAAACGAAAAATAATTGAGCACTTACGAGAAGATAGCTTCTGGTAGGCGAGTTGTATTTGCATTGCTCCCTTACGCTACGTTATAAAATACTGACAGTTCAACCATTTCAAGAGGCCGTTTAGTTCGTTACTGCCCCTAAATAGAAATAATTATTTATCTAAAGGTGAGTATAACTACCTAGAGCATTTACGTGTAACAAAACATACGAGGCGCTCTAACGTGTCACCCTTTCACGAACCAATCAATGAGCACGACGCTGACGCTTTCTTACAACTTGATTTTGCAAAAAAAACGAGCGAATTTGTGAACACCGTGTCGAGCATTCGCAGGAACGTTAGATTACATGAAAATGCTCGAGAAAATACTCCCTTAACACACAAATCCAGTCCATTTACATAAAGATGACATCACACTAAAGATCCTGAATTTATACAAGTTGTAATTTCTACGCAATAATGTGTACATACATCGGATTACCTCGAAGCCTTAGTTCGCGAATATCGTATAACTTACTTATAAGAGTTGCTGTTAGTTGTTCTAAAATTCTTTTCGATCGTTTTTTTTTTTTCGACAGGAACCACCGTCCGGTTTGAATATATAGCTTACTAGCTGCGCCCCGGTTTCTCCCACATAAGTCTCGGTATGGGAATATCCGTTCAAACAAACCAACAAACTCACTTTCGCATTTATAATATTAGTTAGAACAGTAATAATTTAAATTAAATTTTATATAAAAAAGGATTTTCCACTACTTCAAAAAAATACTTGATTACTGTAGTAGTGATTTGGCTTTGGTATTTTTTATACTTTTGTTAGTCTATAAAACGTATACCTCAACATGCATGTAGTATAAGAACTTTTAATTGACTCCTTTGCATTCATTTTCGCATAAGTCCCAGGAATAAGTTTGAAAAAACTTTGCAAATTGACTAATTGTTTGAGATCAATTAACAACATCAAAAAAAAATTGAAAAAGGCCCATTTTTCAAACATCCATAACATCACGCCTGTATTCCACGAAGGGTTGGGCAGAGGTGTACCTATAGTACACCCACATTTCGCCAGTTATGTTTAAGTCCCATGTAATAGGGGGCGAGCCTATTGCCATCAACCGGGCACATGTCCAGACTCCAGGCTGATACTGACAAATTCCAGATGGAACAACCCAATACAAAAACAATCACACAAAAAGATTTCAACTATTAAATTATTTAACTATTTTTATGATTGCGAACAGAACTTTAGAACAGCCAACGTGAAATATTTACATTATTCATTTAATAATAAGACAAACGTACGTCGTTTATTAAAAATTGCACAAATTGTGAAGACTGATCACGTGGTTCAATTTAGCACCGGCCGATTAGGCTCGACACAAACGTGCGACAAGTCGCAAGTCCGAAGATAAGCTAGCGAAACATCAGCAGGCCAGTTTCCGTAATTCAAAACGTTTAAAATCTAGTCGCAATCTCATCCCAGCGAAAATCGATGTCAAAAACTTGTCAAATATGTTAAGAGGTATTGTTGTAGATACCGAGGTTAGAATACGAACGTTCTCTCTTTAAAAATACGGAAATTGTCCGTCTGTTTTGACTGATAACCAATTCTTAATAAATTAAGCCTAGGGTGGACACAAACTATGTAATATTGGAATTTGCGACTTGTCACCGCGTCCCGTCTAGCCTTTTAAAATTTTTGGAGTCACTTCCCAATTTAAAAAAAATACTGAAATAACAATGAAGGCAAGACTTTAATGGATTGTACAAATAAATATCTTTTAAACTAAAAAAAAAACGCTATATTTACATTAAATTAAAAATTGATCGCTTCAAAAAAATGTCTACTTAAAAAAATAAAAAATAAACTTTTAACCATAGAATTACAGAAATCCATTGACTATGGCAAATTGTACTTAAATATCACCATTCTATCTAAAAAAAGGGGGTAGGTAGGTATTAAAAAAAATATTCTTTGGTAAACCTATACCAGAATAAAATTAAGCCATAAAATATGTTAATGCTATCCTAAGATTTGGTTCCAAACGTGCGTTACATTGTGAGCCTCGACATACGCTGCGATTTTTAGTCGCAACGATTTAAGTTGACTTAAAATTTCAGATTACCTGTTCAGGTATTAATCTAAGTTATTTGTATGTAAATATAAATTGATAGCAGTTCTTTGACATATCGCAGCGTATATTAATCCGACAAGTTTCCTAGTTTAGAACCAAAATAACTAAACAGTGAGAAATGCTAAAATACTCGTACATATAAAAAATATTATAGGAAACAATATTTTGAGTATTATCCGTCGCGGCACTGACGCCAAAACATATCCTTATTAAGTTACGAGCACACGACGGCAACTAATCGCAGTAACGTAGGAAATTTTTAATAACCAAACACAATTTTCAATAACTCGCAAGACTTTCAAACAATCTTGTCCATTGCTCTTCTAAGATTAAACGTTACGATGCATTTCAGTGCTTTTCACAAAAAACGCAACAGTTATTGCGATTAATCGCCGCGACAAATCGCAAGTGTGCACGCAACCTATCCAACTCATTAATTTAACTAACATTATTATGCCAATGAAGCCTTTTCAGAATTATACTAATTTATGCAATAATTCAATTTAATTGTTATTATTATTTTATTGGAAATGTAAAATTGTAATTTTGACATATTTTTTTTTCCATTATTCACAAATTCCTTTTTTCATTTAAGTCTCGTTACCTCTAATGGACTGTCAAATAAAAATAAAACTATACTTTACCCGATGTTGCATTATTTAAAGGGTAAGACGCGAAAATATGTATGTTGCGACTAAAAGTCACATGATAAATTAAAAAATAAAACTTTTACAATTAATTAATAAATAGTGTTAAAGGGTCAAGGATTTTTTACTAGTGGACTGTGTTTTTATACAATTATTTACTTTATTACTACTGTTTTTGAAAATACGTTCAATTCAAACTGGTGAAACATCAAATGTCATGACAATTTCGTCTTGGTTTTAGTTATAACAATCAACCAATCACAATCATCGCATCATAAGTATACACACACCGCCACAAGGTTCGTGGCTAAAGTTGGAACTAACAACGCAATATTTTTTTAATGCATTTAAAAAAAAACAATTGCACAAATGTTTACCAACACCGCTCTTTCAACGTCATCCGAGCGTCAAGACACTTGTACAGTGCGTTAATTATAACTTGTCCCGTGACGTGACTGGTAACACTGAATTTAGCAGTCATGTGATTGGTAGTACTGTTCTATGAGTCGCCATTTTGAACTCTATGAGTATTGAAACTAATCAATCTGCCTAGCCTTTTTCCCAACTTTTTTGGGGTCGGCTTCCAGTCTACCGCGACCGTCTATCTGACCTCCACAACCCAGTTACTGGGTAATACACTCCTCCTTTGTAAGACTGGTTGTCAGACTTTCGGGCTTCTGATGACCAGCCGGTCGATTCTGTAATAATCTCACCGTGAAAACTTAAGTGAATTGAGTTTGTTTTTGCTTGCAATTGACACTATTGACAGCTCACTCCACGCTCACTTCACCGAAGTTTTCACGGTGAGATTTTTACAGAATAGCACCGCTGTAACGACTGTCAAATATTCACGAATGACAGACCGAACCAACGGCATGACGTGTTTTCCGAGGCACGGATGAGTCGGTGTGTAAAATGGTCACCCATCCACGGACCAACCCCGACAAGCGTAACTTAACTTGATGGATCGAACCGTGTGGCAGTTATTACTTAGCCTCGAGCTCCTCTATTAGCATTGAAACTAAGGCCCGTATAACAGAATCTCACCAAAACTCAAGCATTCGTTAAAACTAGTTTAAAGCCTTTTGATTGGTTGAAACTAACTTTAAGTAATATAGAGTGAGGTTCTGTGATATGGGCCTTAGACTGCAAAATTCAGTGCTACCATATCGCGTCACGGGACAAGTTATAATGAACGCACTGTATTAGTGTGTAACCAATTATTTTAATAAGTGACGTAGTCAATCTTACACTATCAGAATTTAACACAAGAGTGCGAAATTTTATGTAATACTGGCCAAAAACAAAATGTCAAAATAGCGCTGTCAACTAAATGTCAAAATGAACTGTCAAAATGACAAACGTTATTGCACTAGTTTTTCCAATGCACTCTAAACATTGGCAGAATAGTCGACATCGGCTTTGCTTGCCATTTAATAAAAATAGAATAGAAAACAGCAGTCCACTGGTGTAAAACCGTGAGTTAGTATTGTGTACGTTGTGTGTACATATACAGCGTGTTCACTGTAGGATACAGTTGTTCTTTCTCTGGATCTCCACTTGGGATAGGTTTCGTTCTATCTCGTCATCGTCTGCTATCCTGTTGAAGAAATGTATATTTTAAAATACCATTCATTTATTGATTGAAGATTGAGCTAAAGTATCCGTTATGCGCCGGATATTAGATACTATCCGATATTAGGCCTGATATTGAGATAAACTGACTGCCTCGTTGGTCTAGTGGTCGCAAGCGCTACTGCTGAGCATGAGGTCCTGGGTTCGATTCACGGGTCGGGAAAAGTGTTATTGGGTTTTTCTTTCTGGAGTTTCTCAGTAGCAGCCCGGAGTCTGGATTTGTGCCCGGTTGATGGCAATAGGCTCGCCCCCTATTACATGGGACTTAAACATAACTGGCGAAATGTGGGTGTACCTACTACAGGTGCACCTCTGCCCAACCTTTCGGGGAAACCAGGCGTGATGTTATGTTTTATTGAGATAAATTATAGTAACCGGCAACGTACAGGGAACAGTGGAAAGCTATGGAGATACCTCTGCAGCAGTGGGACAACACAGGTAGTTTATTTTTATTTTTATAGTAGTCGGATGTCCGTTTCAGTTCTGGTTACAGATTAAAGTATAAGGACTTACGCTCTTTCCTGCTCATCCATTTCTTGAACTAATCTGTCTCTCTCGTTGACGGCTGATAACAGCTCCTGAGACACAAAAACAATTAATAGGGATGAAGTAAAAAAATGTTTTTAGTCCGTCATGTAGATTATGAAAAAATAACGTACACGTATTTTTTCTTTTTTTACGTTATCAAAAGATTACGGCGATACATTGAGTTAAAATGTGCCATGACGTCACTTGTATGTAGATTTTATACATACTTGTGACGTATCAACCCCCACTCCCCAACTTTAATGCGTTGTATCTAAGTCATTTTTTATTAATATGATAAAGCAAAAAATACATGTCTAATACTTTTTTTTTATCTGCTACTTAGAATTTCTTTTTTTGACCCAGGCATCAACCCTATTCAAACGACATCAATATCCTAAAGTATACGAGTTAATAATGTGATTAAAATAAAATAAAGAAATCAAGTAAGAGCGTTGGAGCGGCAAGCAACATCCGTGAGTTCCAACTTGCCGGGAACCTCCGTGTGAATCCGTGAGTTCCTAGCACAACTATATTATTTCGCCAACACCAAGAGGGACATGAGTCTTGCTTTTAAATCTAAGATTAGTCTGAAATCAAGTCACCATCTGCCCAGCCGTTTCCAACCATGTTGAAGTCGTCCTAATACTGGTTGTCTTGGGCTTCCAACTACCCGTAACGACTGTCAAAGATCTACAAATGAAAGCCAGGACCAACGGCTTAGCGTGGTTTTTGAGGCACGGAGGGTCCCGATATGTTATGGATGGTTCAAATCCAAGAACTAGCTTAACCTTGGATCCACCCGAGGTGTTGTTATTATTTAAAGCCATGAGCGAATCAGGCTGAAGGCAAATATTGGTGTCTAACTGAACAGCCCGCTGTGCCGCTGGACAGTTTGTTGCGCCACTTCTCCTTCCCAGCTAAAGTTCGAAAAGACGTTCGAAAAGTGCTGATTCAGCACTTCTCGAACGTCAAAGTTACATAAGACAGTCCCCCGGCACGCCCACCCTTCACCACTTCCTAGTGCTGCCGCTGGGGAGGAGAAGTGGCGCAACAAACTGCCCAGCAGCACAGCTGTCTGTTCAGTTAGAAAAACTTGATTCTATACAATAAGTACTTATGCAAAATAATTTACATAACGCAACACAAAACATTAAATAATAAATTAATAGCCATATGACAGCTAGCACACGCCAATATACCAACCAAAAACATCGAGATCTATACTCAAGCAGAAATAAAAATAACTAAACGTAAACAATATCTAATAAAAACTTTTTCACAAAAAATAAAACCGACTTCCAAAAAAAACACTACAAAGTGAAAAATAACTTTGATTTCGGAAGTCGGTGTCTTGGGGGTTTTATTTTCGTTTTTTTGCCACCGACTTCCGAAAACAAAGTTATTTTTCACTTTGTAGTATTTTTTTTGGAAGTCGGTTTTATTTTTTGTGAAGAAGTTTTTATTTTTCACTTTTTAGTTGTGGTACCTACACAAAACCCCCACAAAAATTTGAATACCCATTACCTGCTATGTAAATTACAGTGACAGGAACTATTAGAAAATCGTCCACATATACTAGAGATCGGAAAAATACGTATTATTGAAGCTAACTCAAAAACCCCTCATCAGATCTTGACCAAATTTATATGGGACCACTTCTGAAGTATGCCCTACCAAACAAAAAAAGAATTATCAAAATCAATTCATAATTGGCGGAGTAATCGCGTAACAAACATACAAAAAAAAAAAAAAAAAAAAAACGTACAATCGAATTGAGAACCTCCTCCTTTTTGAAGTCGGTTGAAAAAGAAAATAATTACATATTATCATTACCTGTAACAGTAGCCTCTCCCTGCGCTTCTGTCCGGGTGTCTTGCGCCACTCGTCGACTCCTAGCGACAGTCTCAGTTCCCGCGCCAACAGCTCGCAACGACGACTTAGGTCTTCTTCTTGTTCTCTGAAGATAACACAAATAAATAAGAAAATAATATTCCGTGGCATTAACACGGTCCTTCTTGATAAATGGTTACGGCTGGCTATGGATCGCTCGCGACGACCCGTCTCACTTCGGAACAGTGTCGGTTTTTCCGCAAAAATCAAAGGCGCTCGCCTGCATACGGTAATGACGGCCAACATATGGATAGCTCCACAAAAATCAAAGGCGCTCGCCTGCATACGGTAATGACGGCCAACATATGGATAGCTCCACAAAAATCAAAGGCGCTCGCCTGCATACGGTAATGACGGCCAACATATGGATAGCTCCACAAAAATCAAAGGCGCTCGCCTGCATACGGTAATGACGGCCAACATATGGATAGCTCCACAAAAATCAAAGGCGCTCGCCTGCATACGGTAATGACGGCCAACATATGGATAGCTCCACAAAAATCAAAGGCGCTCGCCTGCATACGGTAATGACGGCCAACATATGGATAGCTCCACAAAAATCAAAGGCGCTCGCCTGCATACGGTAATGACGGCCAACATATGGATAGCTCCACAAAAATCAAAGGCGCTCGCCTGCATACGGCAATGACGGCCAACATGTGGATAGCTCCACAAAAACTCGTGAACATTGGCAGTTGGCGTGGGTCTCTTTCCAACATGTAGACCGTAGCATTGGCCTTGTATCAATTTGCCTACGCTCGCATTGGCTGAGGCTTGGCCAACATTTATTGCCAGCTTTATATGATGATCATTCTAGAAATGTATTCAAAAACTTTTTTAACCACGGCCCGAAGCGAAACTATGTAAAAAGTGTCCCATTTGAAACTACGAATCTCGATTGAAAACAGCTTTTTTTTACAGCTAAATAAATATCAGCCTGTGACTAACTTACATAATATTTGGGTTTCATGCATGTAGATATCATGTTATTTCTATACAGGGTGAATTTTTGAGATGGGGCAGTAAGGGCAGCTACCTGAACCGTTGTAGCTACAGGAAAGTGGTCTTAGGAGACTGTCCTTAACTTTTGATCTGCATTCACAGATTTTGAAAAAAATTACAGTCAGCAAGAAAATGGTCAGTTTTCAAAAAAAAAAAAAAAAATTATGCCCATTGCCACTTAAGTTGGGCAATTCTTCGGGCTTTGAAGGTTACATTTGTTCTCAAATCAAATATATAACTATAAATTATAACTCGTATTTTCTGTGTCAAAAAGTTGAAGACAGTCTCCTAAGGGCGCGCGTTCCCACTATGTCGTGACGACAGATTATCGTGTCGTTTAAAGAGACGTGGCTTGTGTATTTAAATGGACTTGTTCACAACAGGACGACACGGTTAACTGTCGTCCACGACTTTCGTCTACAATTTTCCAACGATAAATTAACCGTCACGACATAGTGGGAACGCGCCCTAAGACTCTTTTTTTGTAGCTACAACGGTTAAGGTAGCTGCCCTTGCTGCCCCATCTCAAAAATCCACCCTGTATATATTAATATACTATACCAACTAGAACAAGTGTTCCAAAAATACTTAGTTTCGAAGATAACATAACACTAGACTCAATTGTGTGTATCTAAGTTTCATTGATAAGTAGGAGTAAATCATTTTCATTCAAACCAATCATTCATATTTAAAGCTAAGAAAATGAGACGTTATAATTTTTTTATGGACAAAATTTTTCTGAATTACTTAAATGATTTTTACCATATGAATTACATATAAATGTAGAAATACAAGCTTAATATACTTACAAAATATTCAACTGCATCTGCCTTCTAAGGAGTGCGTTCTTCTTATTCACTAAGTTGAACCATTGTGACATTAGTCGGTCTTCCTCCTGTTATAAAAATAAAAATATTAATCTAAACCATTTATTTATTACCAAAAATTCGAAGAACGTCCACTACCCGCACTGGCCCGCGCGGGAGACTACGGCCCACTCCCTCTCACACAGAGGAGGCTGTTGTCCCAGCAGTGCGGACATTATAGGATGACTATATATGTAATTAATTATTTATTAAGTCAAAATCATTTATCGTTTTGTTAATCAACTTTTTGAACTGCATAAAATTTCATAAGGGTACGCTAGTCAGTCATTCTTCCATACAAACGTAGTATGGTGATTACTCGTCTGTTTGACGGTGTACCTTCAAAACTAAAACTAAAAATAATATCAATTTGTTTTTTCATTATCTAACCCTGGGAAGCAGAATTGGAAAACAAATTGGTTTGGAAGTTATGAGCGTCGAAACTTCCATATTTCAACACTAATTTTAACTCTTCTTTGGGCGTAAATAAATAGCTTATGTAATAAAAAACATGGCAAAATAGAAACTGTACAGGGCAAGATAATTAATTCAAAAGTTCAAATAATTTTATTTTGAGTAAATAGATCCGTCATAGTTTTTCCATAATATCTATACGACCAAAGGTCTGTTCGCTCGTTTTCGATATAAATCGTCTATTTCACTAAATAAATAATTAATAACTAGATAAATAAATAGGTACTAAATAAATTAATAATTAGACTAATTAGTATACATATTAGTCACACCCACCAACGAGTTCGAGCCGTAGACTAGTGCACCCTAAATTTACTCCAAGAAATGTTTTTGAATGCAATTTTACCTCTAAACTAGGAAAGAAACATAATACCTACTTAGTCAGCTACGTAAACTAAACATCAAAAGTGACGAAATTTCGAATATTACTCAGGCCGGCCACATACATACGTGAATTTTGAAACGGAATAACGTTTCGGAATTCCGAAGGCAGCAAATCCATACAAAATCAAGAATCTATCACCCCGTTCGAAATTTTCTCCGATTCCAAATTCCGAAATGTGAAGCCGTCTGTATGTGGCCAGCCTTTTTGTATGGATTTGAATTCCGAATCGTTATTCCGTTTCGGAATAACATATGTATTGGGTCCGCACCCATGAAATTGGCGTTTTTTTCTCACAAATACAGAACCTCGTCACTTCTATGATTTAAAATATATTATGATATTATATCGAATAATGACCATCATAGACAACTACCAATAGTAAAAAAAACCTTACCCTACTTATAGTTTTCTAAACATAAAAAATACCTTAAAAATGACTCCTCTTTTTGTTAGCAGAAATGACCACTATTTGTTTTAAAACTTAGCCAAAACTTACTTTTGTCGCTTAATCTAAGTGGCATACGTTATCTTAGTTTTTAAACATTAGTGCATAAAAGTTTCAAAACATTAGTGTTCATGGTTGTTAAATGAATTAAGAAAATGTTAGTATGAAAAATGCAACTTCTTTAGAATTCTTCATACAAAACGCTGATTTCATAGGTCGATTCCCAGAACTAGGAGAGATTTGTCTACTCTTTGCCAAGAAGTGCACTCCCTCTCACATAGAGGGAGGCCTGTGTCCTAGAAGGTGGGGATATTATAGGCTTATTGTACTACGCTACAATACGGAAATAAATAGTAGGACAGGTAAAGGTTACCGGGTCGGTTGGGACTTGGATACAGGATAGGACCATTCTTCTCCATTTTTTCTGTAAAATGGGGCACTGTTAAAAGTATTTAATTTTCATCGATGGAGGATCTATCACCTAACGAGCATCGATTGATATCGAAAATCGTTACTAGTTCTTTTGTGAGCTAGGCCCATATATCGATTTTTTTTCACTTTTTTGAAAAAATTGCTCATCTTTGACTAGCTGTAGCTTCACAACCAATAGACCTAGAGTGCTTAGGTTGAGCTCAAATTGAATAGTCCTTATGGTATAAAAAAAAACCTAAGCAAGTGCCAGAATTTCGCAGTTTTTTGAGCACCATGGGAGTAGCATAAAGTTTTTAGGGTTGCAGACCTAACAACATATAAACAATCGTAGTTACATGCGTGTTTGCGATATCTGATGTTGTTATTGACTGGGCTACCTCAAATAATTCCCATTTTGTTATCCTAAAAAGACTCACTAGCGAAGTGACTGTAACACCTTGGATGTTACGCGGTTGGATGTTAGACGCTGTGTCTACATATTACCATAACGTGGTATGTAGGTAGGTGTGTGTGTGTGTGTGTGTGTAGTGTGATGTCATACATACCTCAGTATTATCCGCACACTCCATGACTCGTCGCAGCTGCTTCTCCAGCGCGGCGGCTCGCTCGTCGATGGCGCACTGTTCCTTCTCTAACGCTTCCAGCTCGCTCTGGATGTAGGAACCGGTTTCTCGGCCCTGGGGATAAGATAAAAGACATTAAAACTGTGCAGTACAGGGACGGTGCTTGTTCCAAAGCATGGTAAAAGTCATGTGAATGACCAAAAGTATTCGTCGAGCGCAAACAGTCCTCGTTTATTGAAGTTGGTTTCGAATTCTGGCTAAACCAGCCAGATTACACTGGTAGAAATCTAAAAGTGAGCAATTTACTGCATTTTCAGGAGCAATTCTGCTCATCACGCCGAAGATCCTCATCAGATCTTCACCAATTTTTTATGAGACCAATTAAACGTTACTACCTTTCAAATAAAACAAGAACCATAGAAATCGGATCACATAAGGCGGATATATGCAGGAGTATACCCCCTTTTTGCTCCTTTTTGAAAGAAGTGCCCCTCCAGTGAAAAATCCCCGACGACAAAAAAAATACTATAAGTAAAGTCCTAAAGCTTGTATGCCAAGTTTCGTCCAGATCGGTTGTAAAATACGACCTGCAAAGGAGTACGTACAAACTGACACACGAAAGCAAATTTTGCCAGACTTGAAGCAGCGAAGCTTTTTAGGGGCATGAGGAACAGGGTGTAAAGTTCACTCATCCACCATAGAAAAGGCAGGATCCTCCGACCAGACGGGTGTTGTGTCTGGCGGGCCGACTGCCCGACTGTTGATGTCGGATAGTCTTAACTATGTCGTTCGCGCGGTAAACTCTAATTGCACGATGCAGGATTTGTGTGACGTCATGTCTTTGATGCGTAGTTCGTATGTGGCGGTGTAACCGCTACAGCTTCGCTCGCTCGGTCAAATATTAGACCTCTAATATTATTATAGAGAATAAATGGTAACCGGGTTAAAATCCGGTTGCCATTTATCCCTATCAAATTCAAATGTTTATTGCTCAACACAGTACATAATCATACATTGTTAGATGTCAAGTGAATGCGCAGTCCACTGTGGTGTTGGTGCACCAAAGTGGACAGGATTGGATTGGATTGGATTCAGGCGTGCAAAATTATTATTAAAATGATAAGCACCATTAAAATTATACCATTTCATAAACTCACATGAATAAGTTATACAATTTCAAAATAGTACCATACACAATCCCTGAATCATCCTTCCCAGTTTCAAAATTCAAATAAATTGGAGCTGTTTGCATACTCCCAGATATGTTACTAATTTATCCATAGATAACAGATACGTACCTCTTCCGGTACAGCGTCGTTATCAGACAGCTTATCAACGAGCGCTGAGAACGAGTGCAGAGGAGATCGTCGCTCCAAGCTTAGTGATAGAGATTTTACGCTTTTTGTGTCCTCACTGTGGCGGTCTTCTGTTGAAAAAAAGAAGTATGATTAATACTAAATCCTCGGGGAAAGATAAAAAAAAAGTTATAAGCAAACCGGGGCGTATAGTATTTTAAACGTGTGTTCGGGTTGGGAGTGGAATATTTAGAATTTAGTCTCGCTTATATAGGAAGTAGTCTTTCGTTGTATATTCCTCTGTTGAGATCGCATACAAATAGCATCTGTACCCTAATTACGTAATGCAAAATCAATCCGAATCTGAATCGTTTTGAAACAGATTGCTAATCCATTGCTCCGTAAGTTCGAAAAAAAAACTGCAGAGCAACGTAAATAACGCAATTAATGTTGTTGAACTGCCAAAATGAAACAGATTTGTCTTTATCGTTTACGAAAATATTTTGCGTAATTAGAAAGCTGATGTTTTACTTTCAACAGCAAGAATTAGTAATGGTGGGAGGATTGAGTTGTTTTTGATCTAAATTAACTCTGTTCCTTCTTGTTTAGGTGAACCTGGACAGCCCGGACAACCTGGATACCCAGGACAACCCCTGGTCAAAGTCAAATAATTTATTTCAATTAGGTCCGGTTGCTCGATGTTCGGTTACGTCAACTCTAGGGTTAAGTTGTGGTTAAAGTAAAATTAACCGGGGGACATATTATTTAAAAAGCGTTGTTTAAAGCGGTTACTTTAACGAGCGGTCAAATTACAGATTTAACGGCGGTCAAAATAACCGACCGGGTGGGGGAATTTGTAGTTAACGCTTACAGTTTTTAGGTTATTTACAAAATAATTATTTGCAAATACAGTTTAAAATGGGATCAGAGCTAGCATAATTTGGATTTAATTAATGAAGACAGTTCTTCTGATGACGAATTCATATTTGGACAAGTAGTCCGACAAAGACAGTTTTTTTTTTTTTTTTAAGGTAGGAAATAGATTTTAGAGCACGCTTCAGAGTGTCGAGAAAGGACCATGGGCAAAAATGTATGAAGCCTGGGCTCACCCACCAACAGAGATGAGACCACTTTGAATATACTTGTAAAGCACTAAATATAAAGATTTAAACTCATTTTTGCGAAGAATCCATGGGGTTATTTTGCTATAAATATTTTTCTCCGACCATAAATAAACTAAAATTCTGCAAAAAGTAGTGCTGTTATGGCATTGTAGGTTTTGTTATTGAACATCTTTAACTACTTTTAATTCCAGGTTTAATGTATACATAAAAAATAAAACAGCTGCTAACAGTTAACATTATTTTTTATTAACATTTCAATCAATATCAATAATAATGTCGTCTAAATAGACGGGCGCCCGCGCAGGCGCCCGGGAGGTGTAAAAGGGATGGAGAGTGTTGTAAATCACACGGGCGCAGGCGCATCTATTGTTTACCACTATTTAAGCATTTTAAGAATGAATATATTGTTTCAATAAGTTTTACGACTCCTAACAATTGTCTTTTTCTACAAAACCTATTTAGGTGCATATCTTTTTTCTGCAATGGAATTGAAGGTGGTGCCCATAGTAACAATTTTAGTACAAACAAAATCCTTCACAATGGCGTATGCTATAACTCTGTTGGACACTGAGCCCAATTTGACTCATGGTCCTTTGGCTAAAGTGCTTGTAAATTTACTAGATTCGCGTCTCAAACGTTTGACCAGGAAGTGAGTAAATTTTTATCCATAAAAATTAATAGAATGGTTTTTAGAAACAATTTTTTATTTATCCATAAAAAATAATAGAATGGTTTTTAGAAACCATTTTTTAGTTTCATAGTACAACTTCTAAAATACCTAACAACTAATGATTGATGTTCATTCACTTTTTTCAGAAACAATGCAATTACATCTGCAGATCAAGTCTTGTTAACTCTACCGTTTTACGCATCTGGATCATTTCTCAGATGTGTCGGGGATTCAAAAGGAAGGCACATAAAAGGTGCTTTTGAACGTCAAAATTTACAAAAATACAAAATTTATTCTAGTCGCCCCTAAGAATGGGTAAGAAACTCCACCGTTACTCTTTTAAAACAATTCTTGTTACATTAATCCTTACATATTATTAAACAAAGTCCCCCGCCGCGTCTGTCTGTCTGTCTGAACGCGATAAACTCAAAAACTACCGAACGGATTTTCAGACGGTTTTCACCAATGGACGGAGTATGAAGAAGGTTTTGGTGTATAATTCATTAAGGTTTTGTGTAAGTTGGCGTAAATATGACGATTATTATTGAATATGTTGGAAAAAATCATGCCGACTGGGAGCTTTACTGCCATGCGCCGCGTAATCAGTAAAAGATACAAAAAAATTATGTTCTACATGATTGGTCATCTTAAAAAGTTGAACAAAAAAGTCCGCGATGGCATATATTATGTCTATATTCTAAGGATGACCCACAGTAACATTTTTATCTTTCAAAAATAGATAAAAAATTAATTGTTATGTCCAATTTTGTAAGGCTTTCAGTTTAATCGTTCAGTGCAAATAAATAGTAATAAACTGCCTCCGTTTTGTACGAGTATTTTTATTATTTGTTATTTTTTGTGTCCTACTTCTGGACGAAGACCTTCCATTTCTCCTTTAAAATCTCTGTATTACCATGAGACCAAGTCCTGTTTTAACTTTCAGAAAATCAAGAAATATTAATAAAATATTGTTGTATTTATTGAGAGGCTCGTGGCTAAGTAATAAGAGCCGCACGGGTCAGTTCATCAGGTTTAGCTACACTTGCCGCGGTTCATCCGTGGATGGGTGACCATCGTAACATACCAAGACCCCTCCGTGCCTCGGAAAGTACGTTAAGCCGTTGGTCTAAGCTGTCATTCGTAGATTTGCGACCGTCGTTACGGGTCGTCAGAACCCCGAAAGTCTGACAAACAGTCTTACCAAGTGGTATCGTGTTACCCAGTAACTGGGGTACGAAGGTCAGATAGGCGGTCGCTCCATGTAAAATACTGGTATTCAGCTGCGTCTGGTTATACTGGAAGCCGATCCCAACATAGTTTAGAAAAAACTAGGGCAGATTATGAATAAAATATTGTCATTTTACTCACCAGATCTATCAGGACTAACAGAACTCTTCCTGGAGCCAGGACTGGATGGCAGCGAGTCCGCTCTGCCGAGCAAAGCGTCCAGTTGTTCCACACCGCCCGCTGTAGAACCAATTAGTTGTGTGAAGGAACGGTCAAATGCGTTGTGTCTATGAATCTGTTCTTATTTTTCAAGTAACTTAACTACTTAACTGTTTTGATTGAATTTATAAGTTATGATCTTTTTAATTTTACAACTTTTTTAGCCGGTAACGCGCCATGGATTTTTATATAAAAATTTTAAAAATGAAAAGAAATATGTTTATTTTTCACAAACAAAACGGACATTCAAAGAAAAAATACACAAATACAAAAGTAGCCATAAGCCTGGTATTCAACCAACAAATAAACGTTTAGAAATGTTGTTATATTGTAGCGCTGTGACTAATAAAGGCCTCATCTAGACTAATATTATAAAGAGAAAAGATTTGTATTTTTGTTTGTAATAAATAAAATCAAAAACACCTGTACCGATTTAAAAAATTCTTACACCAGTGATAGAATTAATATCATCACCATCACTTAGTAAAATTGGCTATAATTTCTAAAGATATCACGCGAGCGAAGCCGCAGGCGTCTGGCTGGCTTTGCAATATTTTTATTGCTTACAAGTATTCCACTATGGTGCCCAAAAGCTATCAATGTTTAGGCACAAAATATATTTAATATTGGGCAGCACTTAATTGTAGACAACCAAATTAATTCTTGTCGATGTTTACACCTGCTGACTGTGCCGGTTCTACTTGGGTTTGGAATTTTGCGCGCATTTCTATTGTGAATAATTATTTTAAGGTGGAACTAGTTGATATTATTCCATACAAATTTCGGGGGGTTTTACTCCACTGTTGACATTGTACATCCAAAGTTAACCATGATATCGTTTTTTCTCATTAATAATCTTGTTTAAGCGGAAACAGAATAGTAAAATATAAAGCCATTAAAAAGTTATGAGCCAACAAAGATTCGTATTTCTTGCTCATTTTAACGCAATTTTGGGCGTAAATAAGTAATAAAAGAAGTGTAAAATCTCCAAAATAGAGTCGGCACCGTCACAGCTCAATTATAAAAGAATTCAATAAACTTTACTTGTATTTGATTATGCAGTAGTTTTTTCAAAAAACTCGATTTTCCAAAGGATTTTTCATAATTTTTTACGCGCTCCTTTTACTGAAATAGTTCGGAACGGTGTTTGCGTGCGTGCGAACTAGACGTGCGTGTAGACTAGCGTCGAACTGCTCATCACTGATACTATCTCTGTCATATACGATGCCAGATGAGACAGTGTGCTTTTTGGCTACGCACACCAGTGAGTTCGAGCACCGCGACTAGTTCAACCTTAAAGGTTTCAAACTGAATTTGCATGAAAACAGAAATACATACTTATGATTTTTATTGTCTACCGTCTGCATTACAAAAAGTGTTTACAATTCCACAACTTTTGAAAAAAAAATGTGAAAGTCGAAAAAAATAACGAAAAATTATGCAATTCAACCAGTAAATGTTAATTACTAAAGTTATGGAATTGTGAACACTTTTTTTTGTAATGCAGACGGTAGACAATATTGTTGCCTTTCGAATAAGTCTATTTTTATCTCAGTATGACTAAAACTTTGACAGATATGTTTTTTTTGTACTCGCATAGAGAATATTTCAACAACAAAAAACAAAATGGCTGCCACATATTGGACCCAAGTTTAGAGTGTAATTGTACTTTAAAATAGTTTATATATCATTATTTAGAATATCGCTGGTCCATGTCCAGACACACTGTATATGTAGTTATAGAATGCGACAAGTCAAAGTCAAAAGTTAAATAATTTATTTGAAATAGGCCCTTGTAAGGCACTTTTGAACGTCAAAACGACAACGTTTGTAACCAACCTGCTACAATCTCGTCCATGACAGACTGCTTGCTGATGATCTCGACGGTGCCGCCACGTGAGTTGCGCGACGGGGAGAGAGGTGACGTTGGGCTGTAGATAAATAACACATCATTATTACCCACCTGCACCAGGAGGGTTATGTTTTTAGAGTATGTATGTTTGTAGCATAAACGGCGATTTGATGGATTTTAAAATATGAGGTGTCATTAGATTCGTCTTAGCGTGAGAGTTACATAGGCTATATAATTTTTATAGATTGCATCTGCAAATACGATAAAAAGAGGGAAGGTTTTTTTTTTAAATTACTATATTATTGGTATAAAATAAAAGCTAGTAATGAGTCAATTCCAAATATATGAATAGTAATAAAACTCAAAAGCTTGAAATAATGGAAATTCATCATCATCTTCCTGCCCTTATCCCATGTTACTTGGGGTCGGCGCAACCCGTTTTCTTCTTCCATTCTCCCCTGTCAACCGTCACGCAATCATCTACACCTTTTTCTTTCATATCACTTGAAATAATGGAAATTATTAAAAAAAAAAAACAATTTGCTTTTTTTATTATCAGCCTTTAACTGGCCCACAGCTGTGCAAAGTTTGTTTGTTTGTTTGTTTATTCATGAACAATAAATTGTATCTGAAATTACATGGTATAAAAAAGAATAAAACGAAAATTTTAAATAACATCACGAAAAAACACGTTAAATATTACAAAAATGTTCAACTGTTAACCGACTTCAAAAAGGAAGAGGTTCTTTATGATACCTACATGGAAATTACGTTCACGGTTTTAGTCAAGTACATACTAGTTTCGGGTTTGCCCGACTAGTTTCAAAATATAGGGCAATTCGGATATATGTGTGAGGAGTGTTTGTACACACGACTACATATCAAGCTGTACATTTCCAGTATAAGCAGTGATCTCGCATTGTAGAGGATTTCCGTACAAAGCGAGGTCAGCGTAAACTGGAAACGTATAGCTTGATGTGTAGCCGTGTGTACAAAGAATAAAAAATATTAATTAACCATATAATTTTTTTAATTTTCAAAATTTAGGAAAAAGAATTTGGACATTAGAGGGCTTTGAAGGCTTTTCCGTGTCATAGCTACAGTTCCGCATTTTTTTTCAAAATGGCGTCTACGCATGATTCCTATATACATCGATAGCTGACATCAATACAAACAGAAAACATAATAAGCCCAAATCCCGTAAAGCGTCACGTTTACGAGATATTAACGTTCAAAGATGATCATCACGTGATTCCATATCCAGCTAAAAATTAATTGCTGAGGTAGGCATTCTTCTGTTATGCATAAACCTGCTAACATTCCTTTACAAATTTTGAAAACCTTTTTAAATTTTTTAAACTTAGTTACTGCCAGACTGACGGCCGTTGGGGTAGAAGAGTTCTCGAGTTGACCAAAGTGATTATTTCAAACATCTATGCAACAAGATGTAAGTACGCAAGCTAACAAAATATGGATTTCACGTGATCAACTTTGAACGTTAATAACTCCGAAACAAGACACTTTACGGGGTTAGACTTTTTGATGTTTTCTGTTTATATTGATATCAGCTATCGATTGATATAGGTTTCATGCACGGCCGCCATTTTAAAAATAAACAAATTTGCCAGGCTCCATATACAAATGTTCAATCCCCTTTAACAGTTTCGAAGTGTACTTTAAGTAGAGACAGTTCTATTGCATGAGAAGGAATATTACTCTGTTAATGAGTACCTAGATTACAGATTTTAATATATTGTAATCGTTATTAGTTCCAGTTTTTATTATATAATTTTTTAATAGTTGAATAGCTGTTAGTAATCACTTGATTAAATATGATTAAATTATTGCCTATTGTTCTAAATATTAACAAATTACTGACTACTATATTAATTACTAATAAATTAAATTATTGACTCTTTTAAATTAATGATTATTATTATTATTTCTTATTATTGACTAATATATTGATTAATACTAAATTAGTGACTACTCCTATAATGTTGCAAAGGTCTTTAAATATTGTATGCCTTTTTTTTTTTTTTTTGGGTGGGAAATCATCAAATGACTCCTCCCGCTCTGGGTGGAGCGGGAGGGCGTGTCAGACTCTTACTGACTAAAACCCACCCGTGTTCCTTCTCTTGCCTGTGCAATGCCAGGGGGCCACGGTATCCCTTTCGGACTTTCCCGCAACCCCGGCAGGCAATGGTCTCATCGGACCCCTTCACTCGCTGACACTCTTTGAGGCGCGCGTGGAACACAACGCGCCGTCGACCCGGGCTTGGTCCTTACCGGACGGCGAGCTACCCATTGCTCACCGTCCGCAAGCCCGCGCCTACGATGGCCGGGAATCCGCGATCGATTCCCGACGCCCGGGGCGTCTCCTCCTGCGGCGGCTAGTAAATATTGTATGCCTAAAGGCGTGTCATAGATGTACCACTTTATAAACTGTAACACCATAATTTTACCTGTGTACCACAATAGACAATTTGAATTAGACAGTTGAAATTCGGCCTTTCCGAATTAACTTAAATTAATGGAACTCTTCATGACTTACCTAACGATACCGGCTCTCGCATCAGCAATAAGCTTTCTCGCTCTCTCCCGCAGCATCGCCTGTCTTTCTTCCTCTGTCATGGGCTAGGAACAAATACAATATTATAGTTAGTTACTGTCCTAAATATAATGAACACAAGTAGGCTTTTACATCGAGTGCTTGAGCAAAACGTATGTGCAATACAACATTCTGTTTTATTTACTTAATATTATGTAAGGCAACGTCTCTTTGTCTGTCTATTTTAAACTCGAGAACCACTAATCGGATTTAATTATATTTTAATACAGGGTAGATTTTTGAGATGGGGCAGTAAGGGCAGCTACCTTAACCGTTGTAGCTACAGGAAAACGGTCTTAGGAGACTGTCCTTAACTTTTTGAAACATTTTGATCTGCATTCACAGATTTTGAAAATAAAAATACAGTCCGCAAGCAAATGGGCAGTTTTCACAAAAACTTTTTTTGATCCCAATCAATCCTGTTTCTTTTATGGATCAAAAACTCTATTAAACCAACTGAGGTTTGAGTACTAGAAAAGTCAGAAATGGCAAAAAACTTTTCCATGCTTTAGGTAGGAAAAAAAACCAACTTACTTTTTTATGATGGACAGACTAGCCGAAAATACTAGGCTAGGTTTCAGAATTTTACTTTGGATATGTTATATATATACAGGGTGGAAGGTACATCGACGCGAAAACTGATACCATGGATTCAGTACATGATTCTGAACACCACTTCGTTGAACTTTTTGGTGGGTTATTTTAAAAAAAAACAGCTGTTTCATAGAAAAGTTCCATACCTAGGCAGTCAAAATGTACCGTAGACCTTTGTTAAACTGTTATTAAACTTTGAATGTTCATATCTTTTAAATTTGTGGGTGTAAAAAAATACTAAATAAATATAGTGATCGGTTTTTTTATTACTCTCGATTCCTGTAATAATAAGTGAAAAAAATTGGCTCGATTTTGAGAAAAAAAAAAAAAACTACCTGATCAAAGTTATACGTAGGATGGGGTTACTTTGATACCCCTTATTTTATTGCGTAATTACAAAGTAATTATTGCGTAATTGCAAAGTAATTACGCAATTAAATAAACCCAATTACAATGCCAATACAATTTAAATATAATTACCCAATTATAATGCCAATACAATTTAAAAAATAAAAATTATCAACTAGAAAAATAAATATTGTCGCATGGGGTAACTTTGATCTAACAATTGATTTGATTGTTTGAATGACAATATATTTACCTTTTTCAATTAAAATGATTGGTGGATTCCCAGCGTGTCCTCAGGAAAGGATTAAACAGTTGTTCAGTGTTCATAACTCAGAAAAAAAACTACCTAATTGCGTTTCGTTTTAAGTAATTCACGATTTTATATGAAATGGAAGTTTCTATCAAAGTTACCCCGCGATTCAAAGTAACCCCGGTTTACCGGTATGGAATAGCAGATTTTTTTAAAATAACCGACGTTAAATTTCAACGTAGGGGTTTTCAGAATCATGTACTGAATCCATGGTATTAGTTTTCGCGTCGATGGGGTTCCACCCTGTATAATAGGGCATAGCTAGTCTAGTTTTGAAATAGATGTTTGGCATTGAAGTTTGACACCTGGCGGATTCCCTTTTACAGTATTTTTAAATATAATTTAAATATCATATATTTTTAATCCCTACTCCATAGCGCAAAAATAAAAATTAAAGTACTTAAAAAATGGATGAAGCAATACAGGACATATCTCCATCTCATTCCCACACTGAATTAATATTAAAATAATACTGCTTTAAGATGTAGTGGTTGGTCCCCTGATCGATTGTCAGATCTCATCTCAGTTGATATGATTGGTTGACAGCAATAGCAACAGCCAATCAATAATTTTATTGGATCGTAACCGGGATGTAGACTGGCTTGCATCACAAATTAAAACATAATTAACGCTAAAGAAAATTTAAAAAATCTTTCTTTTTCTATCAATCGTTTGAAGATGACAGGGACGTCATTCGAGAGGTAGTTGACGATAGGTTCGTCCGAAGTCGCTGCATTTTGCTGAGCAACGACCTGGGGTCTTATTATGATGTATTAAGATGGAACAGGGGCTGCGGGGAATTTGAAAAATAGGTATTTGAAGAAACTATTGCCGTCGCGCTGCGCCCGAAAAACTGAGTTAAACTCCGTAAAGTGCGATAGGGACAACTGCAGCTCAGACCGATTATATCACAATTTTTTTGACGAAAACGACGTTTGGCATTTTACTTTTTTCTCCTTGAAAACTAAGCCGATTTAATATTTTTTTACATTAAAATTTTAAGAAAGAGTATGTCTAGGTTCCTATTATTTTCTTTTATGCTAAAAACTTTTCCGAATTAGTCTGGTAGTCCTCTAATCACGGCGGTGAATAGGGCATTTTTGTAATTTTTGGAGGGTCATAGTTTCCTTACTTATTAATTGCTGAAAAAAAAAAAATGACAGGGACATGCCTATACAGACCGACAATGACAGCTCTAGAGGCATTATTCAGGAAGAAAAACGGGGAATACGTTCGTATGGAGAATAGCGCGCCCTGTTCCCTCTTAATGCCATCTTTATTCCAGTGCGAAAAAAGGATGGTGCAAGCGGCCTCATATAGCTCCGTCTCTCACTCACACTGGAATAATGGTGGCATTAATACTTCATAATACGGCCCCTGTTCTTTCGCAGATGCGACGCACGGCTTAATTGTTCTTGTTTGTGTTGTTTGCTTGTTACAAAAGCATTCGTTATTTTTCCACTCTGCAATAGACTTTTTTTTTTCGTTTTGATTGTTTGTTTATTATCATTTGCCAGTGTCGCAACACATTACGCAATGTAAATTGTCTTTGGCTCCTGGCTCTGATATAGTTGCCAAAATTTACAAAGTTTTATTACTTGGATACGAGGCTTTTGGCAACTTTGTGTTTTTGGCGTTTAGTTTGTGTAGAATAAAGTTTTTTTATTTTTGTTTGAAACACATTTAACGTTAAATGTATTAAGTGATAAGGTGTGAAGGTAGGCTTTACTCCGCAATAACATACGAATATTCTATTCTAAGCTCTTAACTAGTTTGTTAACCATGACATGAGAAAGGCTTTAGCAATAAAAACTCATACCTTAGGACTTACATCTCCATTCCTTAGTCCATTCTCCTTCTCTTCTCTTTCCTTCTCGTTCTGTCGCATCTTTTTGTCCTTTTCCCTCGCCTCCTTTTTCGTAGCTTCGAGCAACTGTCTCGCTCGCTCTTTCAACTCATCATGACGTGATAACAATTGCTGGCCAATGGGAATCAAGAGCGATGACGTGATCGACCAATCAGCGAAGCGGGGTTACATAGCGTCGTCCAATCAGAAGCGTCAAACACAGGCAGGAAAGCGGTGTCGATGAGCAATGAAAAGAAATGACGGAGATTTTTATTTTGGACGGTCGGCAAAATAATTGTAGAAATATTAAGAGTTTGTTTCACCGCATTTTACTATTTATTTTTATAAGAAAAAAAATTTAATCAGTGAGAATATGATATTATGTGGGTTGAAAAAAACTACAAAAGTAACTTTATTGGTATTGCTGACCGTACCATATTACACGATAAATGACAGGAATAAATTAACTAGCAGATAATAAACACTAGCATTTGCTTAGATGATTGAAATTTATCCTTTTTATCTGTAGTTATTATGACCCAAAGTTGGACAGACACGAACAGAAATAATATTAATAATATGGTTTATTATTAAACCACAATACAAGACATTAAACATACAAAAAATAAAATCAATAGATTCTCTATATTTAGATATTTCGTTTTCAAACTAGGTCGGTGATTGAAATAATTATTTTACTCGTTTATATTCTAAAATTGGTACTGATTTAACAACTAAAATGTATCTTCTAAAAAAATATTTCTACTTCTAAAAATATATTTTTGTTATTTCATTTGGTTTACTACAATGTAGATATGATTTCGCTAAGTAATGAGCGAATTAGTTTGACAAAAAAAAAACACTAATTATCTATGATCGTCTAAATATTGTTTCTATATTCTCAATTACAACTAGAAGAACTAATATCAATTTTATTTATAAATCAGTCTCACACGTATGTATAATGTTTAGATACAGTCTCTTCGTATCTTTTGAAGTATTTGTAAATGACATATCGGATCCAGTAAACAGGATTTGAGATCGTAGCCAGGGTGAAATAATATAAGTATATCTTATCGAATGGCAGAATCATAAAATAAAGAGAATGATTTCCACTTTTTAGGAAAACAAACGGAACCTTTATAGGATTACTTCGTTGTCCGTATGTCAGTCGGTCAAGACCATTTTTTTCAAGAACCCATGGAGGTATCAAATTCAAATCAATATCAAATATGTAAGCCTACGGTCCCTTGAAGCTCTAAAAAAATCAACCTTCTAAATCAACGCAATAAAAAACTACGGCCATTTATGCGACATAATTATTTTGATACTCGCAAATAAATCAAAACCTACATGGTACTTGCCGTTGACCTAGAATAATGAAATTTGGCAAGAAGCAAGGTCTCACAGCACAAATACAGGAAAAGTTCGAAAATCGTTTAATCACATTCTTTTTTTTTTCGATTACAATCTTACATTTGCAGTTGGAATTGACCGTGACGTATATCAATATATGCAAGAACAAGTATTTCAAGTACAATGTTAAGCTTGTTTTTGGGATAAATTCATCCCAACTACGACCGTTTTTTACTCAATATTACAATAATTCCCGGCTACGACCTCCCTCACAACACTACACTCACACTACACGCTACAAACACAAGCCATCCACTCAAACACAGCACCTCACTTACCGGCGTAGGTTTAGGCAGTTCCGGCGTGGTCGGCTTAGGTTGTATGGTTGGCAAACGGCTATCCGGTTCCGGTTGGGATAACGGGTCCAAGACCGGTTCCGGTTTCGGGTCTGGTAGGGGTTTTACTGTAATGAAGAATAAAGATTTTGTATTATACAGTTTGCGTCAAATAACTTTGCCGCTCTGAAGTTAGTTTGCGCATGCGTGCTGGCATGCGCACTACTGTTTTATAAGTAATATTGAATACTGCGCAGTCATTTGTAGCCTACTTCAGAGCGGCAAAGTCAGTGGACGCGAACTGTACAATATGTTCAAAAAAAACCCTGTCCGTTCCGAAAGGGGCACATAGGTATTGCAATAACATTAAAGTAATAAAAACTCTTATTATTGAAAATAAAAGAGTTATTACTATTTAAAATTCACATTTTTTGTACCAAAATGACCCCAAATGCATTAAAAATTTGCAAATTTTCCACAAGGGTCATACATAAGTCATGACTTGTAGACACCTGCTAAACACCGGCCGCCCGCGCCCCATGTAATAATCGGTAAAATTCCCAATTAAAAAAAAATGAGGCGAATTATTTTTATATTTAATGTTTTCCTGAAAATTACCACAATAATGGACTCTCAGTTCGCTACTTAACAACACCCTCACGGATCGGACAGGGTTTTCTTACATATTATAAAGAGGAAAGATTTGATTGTTTGTTTGTATTGAATAGGCTCCGAAACTACTGGACCGATTTGAAAAATTCTTTTACCATTAGAAAGCTTGGTTTTCAGGGAGTAACATAGGCTACTTTGTTGTTATCTCGGGGAAAAAACGGGTCCCGCGGGAAAGACCACGTGCTAGTGTTGTATAAATTGTTAACTTTCTACTGCTGGAGATGGGTATTTTATAGATTCATGCATAATGCATGCTTAATCAGCCTATAATGCCTGGCCAGTGGGCCGCATTCCACCCTGCGGGCCCAGTGCGGGTTGGTAGATGTCACATGTCTTCGAATTTTTGGTTCTAGGACATGCCGGTTTCCTCACGATGTTTTCCTTCACCGTTTTGAGAGCAGTGGTGATGAAATTATTTACACAAAGTCAAGCGTCTGTCTGGGTTCGAACCTACGACCTACAACTCGTAAGTCACGAACGCTACAACTGGGCCAACACTGCTCTGCTAGGTTCATAAAACTGACTAACTAAATTATACTTGGTTGAGTAAGAACGCAGCCCTAATATCAAGTCCCAAGTTTCAGTTTGACAATTCGGGAGGTTAACCAAGCAGGATTCCTTTATAACATTTCTGTCTCATTTATTGCAAGCCAACTTTAAAATTGTCTACTGCGAGTCACTGGAGCTTGGTGCTCAATGAAACGTAGGAGTTTTACTTTAAACAGTAAATTTAATTTAAATAACTGTAGAAAACTTCGTTCTATTATGATTTAGATACATGTCTGTACAGAATTGTACGAAGCGATATAACCTTCATAAGAGTTTTTTTAACAACCAACTTATTAAAAAAAGTAAGGTGGAAATTTTTCCTTAGCCGATTTATTTTTGCGTGAACTACCGCCACTTATGTGCGCCTTATCAAAAGGAAACATCAGCAACACACGGACTCTATAAAGTCTGCAAAAGTTTAGGCACCAACAAAAATAATAGAGCAGAGGTTAAGCAGATAACTGTATGGCAGATAGACCCACCCTATTCTGGAAAAAACTGAGTTCACCAGTAGATTTCAGTATCTCTTTGGGCATATTGTGTGTGATGTTAGTAGTCGGTTTATTTTCATTTCTTTATGTTTTTCTGAATCTTTATTTTGTTACTATGAAATAATATCTAATTAATAAGGTTACCTATGTCATTGTTCTGCGCAGGTGGTGCTGGCGGTTCTTGCTGCTCCTCTTCATCATCAGAACCAAAGGGATCGTTTAACTCCTTACGAGTCATTAGCTTCTCTGGTCTAGCGGGTGGGGGCTGGGAAAATTACGAAAAAATTTAAAGAACGATCCAACTGATTTTTTTTCCGTTTTGGCAACTGAGCCGATGTCGACTATTCTGCCAGTGTCATGTAGTGACGACAGCATAGCAAAATGAGCCGTCGAACTTTGCACTTCGATCCAACTGTATTTTATACCCTAGGAAAATTTTGACATAGCTCAAAACTTGAGAATGACACGATTGAAGTAAAATTCCATCTTCGAACGCGTTGATCAAAGTCAAATAATTTATTTCAATTAGGCACAAAAAAGGCACCTTTGAACGTCAACATTTACAACAACAACAAACAAAAAAACTGGTCACTCCTTCCAAAAGTTAGTTTTCGTATGGAGAAGAATGGGCAAGAAACTCCACCGTTACTCTTTTAAAAAGTTTTAACAATATCTTGTATACATTAATTATATAATTATATGTGAAGACGATGGCGTATGACCCGCGTCTTATTTAAAAGCGATCGTCGCGCGAATACACGATCGCCTGTTGTCCGATCCGAAACGCCAAGTAATTTGTCAGTTAGGATTTTAAATCAAATGCAATAGTCTATTTTACGAATAGAGGACGGCTCACCGGTCACTCACTGCCCGCGGGCAATCACACGTAAAATAATCACGAAAAATTCTATAAGTCCGTATAATTATTATGATTATCAATCAAAAATCGATCGTTTGACAACAAGACTCAAAAAGTGACCATTTTACGACAAAATGGCTGACATTTCAAAACGGAGTTTGTTGCGCCACTGAAGGGTGGGCGTGCCGGGGGACTGTCTTATGTAATTTTGACGTTCGAAAAGTGCTGATTCTCAGCCTAGTTTGAATAAATTACTCTTGAATTTTTCAAAAACCTTTACTTACCTCATTAACCTTCAAGGGGTCTGCGAACCACTTGGCAGTGGGTTTCTCCCTGAGGTCTCTGGCCGGGGAGAGCATCTTGCCGAGGATGGTCTTCGACTGTTGCAGGAACATGTCGCGCACGTCCTTCATGGGCGCCGGCGACTGCGGCTTGTCCGGGCTGCTGCGGTCGCCCGAGTGACGGGATTCTTGCGAGTCTTGGGAACTGAAGAAGACGACATTTTTTTTCGCAACGGATTTTGATACGGTTCCCTTAGATCATTTATTTCAGAAGGTTTGTGTATTATTAATTAATATTAAACTGATAAATAATACAGAAATCTATATGTTTTGTCAAGTCGTAAGAACCGTGCGAAGCAGGGGTGGGTCGTTAATTAATAATATACAGTATTTTTCAGTGTTGAATAAGCGATTTTGCGCTAACTTGTAATTCAAGATTTCTTGTAAAATCAGTGTATAGATAGTGCAATCCACTGAGACGCGCCTCACTCCGCTCCGCTCCACACTAAAGTACAGCTTACAGTACAGTCGTCGCGGAGTGGGGCGCGTCGAAGTGGATTGCACTATCTAAGACTAGTTCACACACAGTAGTTCACACTGTTTGTAGTTCATTGTAAGAGTCCATGATACCTCAAATTCTTATCTCGTTTGCACGATACTGCTCGCGTGAGACTGAGTGAGAGCGAGATTGAGCGGCGTGGAGAAGGCTCCAAGGCGCCAATAGTTTAGGTAATTTATTTTTACAGTTAAAATAATGGCAATAAGAAAAAAAACAAATAAAATATCTGCTTTATAGTTAGTTCAGTTACGATGCAAAGTTCCATGATCTAATTTGAAGTAATTTTAAAGTGAAACTTTAGCGGCGTTGTGCACTTTTTTGTGATGGGTAAAAAATGTTTAACTCGCGTCAGGACACGTGACCTGATCGAAAATTCGTAAGACGGAGGGAGAGTAGACCAACAATGACAATAGTCAGTCAATAGCACAACGTTAATATTCAAGTTTTCACTTCTGCCGGCACTCCCGGAGTGCAACCCGTTTTTTTTTAATACCAGCGGTTTATTTCGGTTTGGAGGTAACTTTGATTTTTTTTTCTGTCGAGGAAATTGTATGAAATCGTGTTTTCGTCAACTTTACCATCATATATTTATTTCAAAACGAATGCTGCAGTATTTTCGATATACCGGAGCATCATGCTAATCAATTTGATGTATTATAGACTCGTAATTAACTGTTGACTCGCCCCTGCCTCGCACGTGTGCTATCTACTAAGGTGGCCACATATCAAAACATCGTAACTTCTGTGCTTTATCTAATTTATCACACAAACCTTCCGGAATAGATTCTTTAAAATATGGTGAATATCTCATGAAATTCTGACGTGTAGTTTACGAGAACGACGCGATCACACAGAACTATACTTTAGCATTACCTAAGGTGATCCCTTCAACTGAGGTCATGCTAAAATAAGTTTGACAACTTCTCGACTACAAATGATCAATTCAGAAACCGACAGCTACAACACTACAAGGTTCTTGTGGCGCGTGACCCAAATTGTACGCCAACATCTTAATATTACTTGCTTCAAAAACGATGAAGGGAAACTTCGTAAGGAAATATGCCTCAGAGATATTTCTCGACGGCATGTGAAGCCAAGTGAGAGGCCCATGGGCGGCTTTAAAACTCTGACACCAGGTTAGTTACTTACAAGAAACAAGATTAAAAAAAAAGTAAAAGAGCCTTTCCTCTCAACTCTCAGTATTTATATACCTATAATAAGTATGTTTATATATTTAAGCTATATGTTAATTTATTACGTTATACTTGTAGGTTTATTTCAATATTTTAGTTTAAGACTTCGCATATTTTTTTTCGCTTTTTGTTCTCAAACACTATTGTCTACATGTCATTTCTCCTGTCGCAGGTCTGCTGGAAGAAATTTCTTAAGAAATAAGCACTACCTTTGTAATCATACTTATGATTATGTCTTATCTGTATCTATTTTTCTGTGTGTACATAAATAATAAATAAATAAGATCTTGTTTTGTCAATACAATTTCTCCGACAATTTCACTAATGTTAACAATGTCATTCAGGCGCCATAAGATCCTTGTAGTACTCTAAGTTCAAATCAAGCTCAAACATTGTATTTTTTTTTTTTTGGCAGTAATCTGTCACAAGTTGATATCCTACGACTCACCCCGGTCGTGGCCTGTCGATCGTATTCCTTGATCTCCTCATGCTGATCTCTCTGCTGAAAAGCTCCTTAGGAATGGAGCCGTCTGTGTCGTGGCGACCTACTAAGTACGAGGATTCTGTCTCGTCGTTACCTGGAATTAACACAACTTCTTCAAAAAGTGTGGCTCAACATTACACGCTTTTTTGAAGAAGTAGGTACTAATGTCTGAGCCAAAATTATCCGATGACAGTGTAACCACTCACTAAAGGGAATGAATAATCTCGTCGGTCTATTGGTCGCAATCGCTACTACTGAGCACGAAATCAAATGAAATTGTTAATACTGTAAATAGGATATTGGAATGACTTTTACACGTCATCTTAAAAAAAAAAAATTGCTAGATGAGTTCGGTGTTTCCTATCCGACTACTCTGAGAAGAAAGGCCGAAACAAACTCAGAGGGCACAGTCTCTTTTAAAGTCCAGACATAATCTTGGTCAGGCCATATGAGGACCATGTAGATTAGTCTGAAATGGTCTTTTGAGCAAAGAACCACACAGATTTGAGTGGACCTGTCATGTCAGTGCAAGCATTTGTCAGTAATCGTGGAGCTCAACTCAGAGGTCCTGGGTTCGATTCCCAGGTCAGGCAAATTGTTATTGAGTTTTTCTATTTGGAATTTCTCAATAGCAGACTAGCAGCCTGGATTTGTGCCCGATTGATGGTAATAGCCGAGCCCCCTATTACATGGGACTTAAACATAACTGGCGAAATGTGAGTGTACTATAGGTACACCTCTGCCTAACCCTTCGTGTACAGGCGTGATGTTATGTTATCTCTTTTTAGAAGGTTTCTACTTTATGAAAATAATCTATGAAAATTAAGGTTATAAAATTAAATGAAGAACATCTTGTGATTTAAAATTAGAATTTCGGGTATTCAAATAATAAAATCAAAGCACTCAATTTGTATTTGCCACTACAAATTGGCATCCACAGGTACAGACGTCAGCACATCAACCTACCCGAAACTGTCAAATTTTCCCAATCAACTTTGAACCTTATGTTTTAGTAATAAAGTTGAAAATCTATTAAAGATATTTGACAGATTCTAGTAGGTTGATGTGCTGGCGTCTGTACGTTTTTGATATATTTATTTACATTTTGATTAAATAGTTTTGGAACAGACCTTAAAGATCAGTAGGTGCTACGATCCTTGGAGTTATGGTTTATAGTCATCCATAAAGATTTATAACAGAATTCCATTACAGTAATTAAGTAAATTAGTAGACCAATTTTAGACTTGTATAACCAACTTATAAAGGTGGTTAAAGGCGTAGGCCATGTTTTGTTTTAAAAACTAATGTAGTATTGAAAACACCTATCAAATGGTGACTTACCTAATTGTTCTACTTGTAATTCGTTGCCAGTGAAATGTGCCCTTAGTTGGAAGAGATATGTCATTATCTGGAATAGAACAGAAGAATTTATAACATGGATCACTATTAAAACTACATATTTCAACCCAAGGAGAAACTAGATTACGGTCAATCAATGACTTTGACGGTTCAGATCGATCACTTTTAGCTTTGGTAACACTATAGTTTTAGTACGGTAATATTATTAGGTCCCCACCTATGAAATCAGCGTTTTTAATGGAGAATTTTAATGAAGTTGCATTTTTCATACTAACATTTTCTTAACTCTTAAAATGTCGATTGCACCCCATGTGTGCAAATGACAATAAAATTCTATTGTGTCTGCTAATTGCGCGTGCGACGGGTTAATTTATTTAACAACCATGAACACTAATGTAAAACCTTTATGTACTAATGTTTAAAAACTAAGATAACGTATGGCTCTTAGATTAAGCGACAAAAATAAGTTTTAGCTACGTTTTAAAACATATAGTGGTCATTTCTGCTAACAAACAGAGGAGTCATTTTTAAGGTATTTTTTATGTTTAAAACTATAAGTAGTAATGTTTTTTAACTATTCGTAGTTGTCTATGATGGTCATTATTCGATATAATATCAAGCAAATGATGAATATTTTAAATCATAGAAGTGACGAGGTTCTCTATTTGTGAGAAAAAAACGCCAATTTCATAGGTGCGGACCCAAAATTTGCTTCGAAATTAAATCGTGATGAGAGAGGAAACGCATGTGACTAAAAGAGTGATGAATATAAAAATGTTGTTGGATGGAGAGCGAGAGGAAGGCCAAAGAAAAGATGGATGGATTGTGTGAGGAATGATATGAAAGAGAAGGGAGTGAATGATAGCGTGACGGTTGACAGGGGAGAGTGGAAAGAGAAAAGGTGGTGCGCCAACCCCACGTTACATGGGACAAGGGCAGGAAGATGATGAACATTATTTTACTTCTATCTGTCAAGTTACTGACTACGATTAAAAGTACAAGTATATTAATCGTATCGTAATCGATCGATCGACGTCGAAGTTTTGTTCTACGTCGTCGGCTGCATCGGAGTTGGGAAAAGGTTGGATCTCGCATGAAACAAAACTGTAAGATTTGTGTTTGCTCCACGATACATATGAAATTCCAGAAGACCAATTCACCTAAAAAGGTTCAAATCCATATCGCAATCAAATCTCAGCGACACTCAATGTGAAATACTTGTCAAAAATGTAGCGAAATCAGAGAATTTTCTGACAGGCTGAGACTGCGATTAGATTGCGACCGCTTTAAAAACGGGATATTCCCCTCTAGTGTGGGGCAAAGATGTACAAATAAAATGTATATCAAAGAGATATGAGGAACAGGGTGTGAACTTCACTAAACCTCCATAGAAAACGGAGGGTCCTCCGACCAGACGGGTTTTGTGTCTGGTGGGCTACCGCCCGACGATTGCTGTCGGGACATTGCGCGGTAAATTCTGCTTGCGCAATGCAGAATTTGCGTGACGTCAGTGTGAAGCGTAGTTCGCATGTGGCGTTGCAGATGCCACCACACTATCTTAAGTATTTAAAGCTAGTTACCGCTAATTTGTCAGGAATCTGTCGGGAACACACATCGGCGGCCGTCAGTACTTGCGAGATGCCTAACTTAGAACTAGCTTCTAAAGCTACGCGTAGATTCTTCTCCGCCTCGTCGGGTTGTAGACCGGAGAAGTCACTGGAAAGATAAAATAATATCTATTTATTTATGTTAGTAAGCAAGTTACAAATATGTTACTAAATAAAGTAATTTATTTATCTACACTAATATTATAAAGAGAAAATATTTATATTTTGGTTTGTAATGAATAAACTCAAAAACTACTGGACCGATTTAAAAAATTCTTTCATCTGTTGAAGGCCTTATTATCACTGAGTAACACAGGCTATAATTTATAAAGATATCGCACGGGCGAAGCCGCTGGCGGAAAGCTACTTAATAATAAGCACACCAACAGTACAGTCACTTACAAGTCTAATAAAATTGGCATTTCAACACCTGCACCATCGAAGAAGTTCATATGTATACACCGTAAGGACTATTTCTGCTTGCAGTGCTCAGCCGCTATAGAACCGGGGCGGTAACAGCTGTGTTTATCGTGCTCACGGGATTTCGTTTTCAAACTGCTTAGATATGAAGTTCTTCGATAGTACAAAGAAGCAATAAAATACCACAACAAATCAACACCACCTAAAGAGGCAACTAATCCTACGTACCTAACAACCAATCTACCAACGGACCAACCAACCAAGCTTCTACCCTCGCGTCCTATTAAAACGATCATTCGAACTTTTTGTTGCGTGAATCAGAACGCGTGGTCGCGCCGACAGAGGGCGCTTTCTGGTTTTCCGAACAAAACCTGACAAAGTGAGTGATATGTAGCGACCGATCGCGTATTCGCGCGACAATCGCTTTGTAATAGGACGCGACCACTAACCTGGGATAGCTTCTAGTTTAATATGACAAATCTGCTTTATAATTTTTTCAAAAATCAGAAATGTACCTTTTTTGGTATATCCAAGATTTAAAATCTGCATTTGTTTCTGAATGAGTAAATCTGCAGAAAAAGATGCAGTGGTTGCATGGTTCAAAATAATAGCGGGTGGGGATCAAACTCACAACAATTGGCTTTAACTTTGAATCTTACGGTATTTGTATGTGACGATGAAACGCACGAGTTACTTGTGGTAAGCAAGTGTACAAACACGCTGTGAATGTGTGCGTGAAGACGAGTAGCGTCAGCACATAACACACACGCACACTTCCGCCGTCGCGTTTGTCTCGTACGGTACCGAGAGCTCCTGCGCTTACACACATTCACAACATGTTGGTACACTTGGTTATCACAAGTAACGCGCGCGTCGCTTTGTGAGATAAAAATACTATATCCTAACTGACTAGTGAGAGGCCCCTCTCTAATTTTAGTTTTAACTGAATCGGCTTTCAGAAAAAGAAAGATAATTCTTAAGAGGGCACCGAGTTTTTTTTTTTACAAACAAACATGTTTTTATTAAGCTTGTTTGAAGTAGTAAACAATTAAATTAAAATGTAGGGAAATGTATTGGTATTATTGGGGATATATACTAGACATTATGCGCGATGGAAACACGATTTGATAAAGTTGCCTCGATAGAATAAATAGGCAAAGTTGACTCTTATTGAGTAATTTTTTCCTCTATTTTACTACTTTTTATAAGAATAAGTAATTTTATATTATGATTAATTTACTAAAATAAAGTTCATAGATGACTGGAGCTTTAATGCGCGATAGTTTTTTATTTAAGAGCAATATGATGAAAAAAAAAACAACGAACAGCATTGAAAAAGTACAAAAGTGTGGTTATTTTCTTTACTCTTTACACGTAAAGAAAAAGACAGAGACAAAGGCAAATGGTAGGTATGCTCTTAAAACCTCCATGCACCAAACAGGGTAACACTACAGGCTACCCTAAGTTTTATCTTGTTTTGTATTTCAACCAGCATTATCATTAGCGTACAGCAGTCCACTGCTGGACGCCTCTCCAACTGCACGCCATTCAGCTCGGTCCTCGGCAACTCTCACCCAGCTGCTACCAGCCAGCCGGATCGTATCGTCGCTCCACCTGCCTGAGGGCGTCCTACCTTACGTTTGCCGATTCACAGTCTCCACATGTCTACCCCAACAGTCATCGGTTCTACGGCTAATATGGCCGGCCCTTTGCCAATTCAGCTTCAGGAGAGAATAGCTCTATGTCGACAGCTTTGGTTCCTTGTTCTGGATTCTATCCCTCAGTATTTCAAGCATATAATTATTTTGTTGTACTCACATGAGGTCAGGTCTGAACCGATGTATGATGGCACAGAAGGCGAGTCCTGAACGGAAGCTGGTCGTCAGGTTGGTAACGCGACACGATTTGTACTCTCGAGTCGCGCACTGACACCATTCTAGGAGATCTTGAACCTATCATTGATAAAATAATAAATTAAAGTATAGACAATGCATAGTGAAATGTCAAAAAAAAATCTGATGATTTACACAATCGCACGGAGTGGTCGGTACGTTTTCCATCATGTCTGTAATTTGCCTCGCAAATACATAGACATTACTAGATAAACGCGAGCTTATTGTGTATATCTACCAAGTTATCATTATTTCAAGAGCAGTGATAGCCTAGTGGTGTGACCGTCAGACTGACAAGTCATAGGTCTCGAGTTCGAACCCAAGGCACGCACCTCTGAATTTTCGGATTCATGTGCGTAGATATTATATAATTATCACTTGCTCAAAAAACGGTGAAGGAAAACATCGTGAGGAAACCGGCATGCCTGAGAGATATTTCTCGACGGCATGTGAAGCCAAGTCAGAGGCCCGTGGGCGGCTTTAAAACTCTGACACCAGGTTAGTTTACTAACCACACGAAAAGAAGAAGAAGATTATTTCAAAGGGTTACTGTTTATGAATTGACAAATTGATTATTGAATTTTTGTGACCGACCGAAGCTTCGTTTTAGTTTCGGTCATTTTCGGCCAAAAAAAAACATAATTCGGCCATACACAGCCGAAGCTACAGCCAAGCCGGAATTAGAAGTTTGTGAATTATCGCGCGTCATTCGGCCTACTTTGTAAAGCTCGGCAATATCAAGTGAAACAAATACAACAAGAAATACACGGAATGTTGCATCCTCTACTGGAATTATCGTGTTTTATTTCTTAAGCCTACATTTGTTCTTTCTCTCCCAGGGTGTAAAAAAAAACTAACAAGATTTCAGTGTACAGCGGAAATATTAATATTTTTTAATGTCTAAATAATTCTCGTTTTTTGGCTGAAAATAAGCTAAAGCCGAAACTTATTTTTCGTTATCGTTGTCGGTTGAAAAACTATTTTCGATATAGTATTGCACCTCCATGATAAATTCAATAGTGTCTCTATTGAATTTATCATGGAGGAGCATTACTAGCCATAGACATGATGGGAACTTCAATCTTTGACATACATAGGCGAACGCACTAGCGCGAGCGAGAGGGAAAAGAGGGACGAGGGGAATCGCGCCGCCCACTCCGGGGACGACGCCGGCGTACAAACAATTGATAATATATTTATATGAAAATAATGATGTCTCGTAATAATAAATGATTGTAACCAGAGCGACAGTGCAAACGATAATATTAGATTATATCGTTTGCACTGTCACAGTTTGTTTATCCAATACTTTCTAATATTTAACGACTAAAGCTTCTGCACAAAAACGACCAAATTGGCGGCCATTTTTTTTTTTAAGTTTTCGTTGAACAGATTTTTACATAAATTATCGATTAATTGTAGCCTTCCTTTCGTTCCAGACAAAAATATTGTTAGAATAGCTTACCGGAGTCTTGTCCTTATCAAATTTCCCCGGAAACAGTTTCTCCATATCAGCCGCAGTAGGAGTCTTATCACTGTCTTCATCTTTCTCGTTCTCATTGCGGTCCAAGTTAATACTATTCAAATTGGTCTTCAACTCCAACGGCTGTAAGGTAGATACACATTTGAGCATTACTTGAGAATATCAAGCCGCTCCAAAGGTGGGGTTAGATAAAGCGATCAAGGTACCAAAGCTGATGATAATGACTGCTGGACGATTGGACTGCCCTTATATTAGGAAGTGTTGCAGTAGGTAGATATATAGCCAGGGCATGTTAACTGCTGTGTTTTATTAATTAATGTTATTATTTTTATCTGACTGCCTCGTTGGTCTAGTGGTTGCAAGCGCTACTGCTGAGCATGAGGTCCTGGGTTCGATTCCCGGGTCGGGCAGTGTTATTGGGTTTTTCTATCTGGAATTTGTCAGTAGTAGCCCGGAGTCTGGATATGTGCCCGGTTGATGGCAATAGGCTCGCCCCCTATTACATGGGACTTAAAACATAACTGGCGAAATGCGGGTGTACCTACTACAGGTACACCTCTGCCCAACCCTTGGGGAAACATAGCGTGATGTTATGTTATTATTTTTATCCAAAATTTTCCCTAAAGTTTTATTTTTATTTGTATTTTATATTATTAATTTCCGATTAAATTTAAATTTTTATTTGACATTGTATTTATGATTTCACGACATTGTATTTATTTTTATATTGTGATTTGTATTCATCTAGTTTTTCGTAACTTGTGATTGTAATATGGGAGAACTTGAAATAGTTATTTATCCAACATGTGAGGAAAGTTCGTTTTTCCGAAGCGAAAGACTCAACAAAACGAATAGCAAATGAACTTGCTCACAAGTTGCATACAAAACTTTTCACCACTCCCAGCAAGAAAGTATTCAGTCATCATAGGTAAATAAATTAAATAGACACAAAGCAAATCAAATTAATTCTTTATATTTTAAAATATCTTTAAAACTTAACATAAAAAAATCAGGCAAGGTTAGTTCCTGAACGGGAGCATTACTTTCCTCACTGTTCAAACAGTGAGGAAAAACCAACTATCCTCACTGTTCAAGCAGTGAGGAAAAACCAACTTTCCTCACTGTTTTCGTAGAGGAAAGACACTTCTTTCGTGCGGGAGTGGTGAAAAATATGTTTTTTTTAGGTACGATAACATTTGTTAGGGATCCGTACGTCCGAATGTAAAAACGGAGCTCTTATAGGATCACTCGTGTATCTGTTTGTCTTTGTCCGTCTGGCACAGTCAATTTGCTCCGAATTTAATTGGTATTGAATGGATTGTAAACATCAATTATTTTGAACTAACCGTTATTTTTATTAATAGATAACATTATGCGTGTAATTCCCGACGGATAGGCAGAGGTGTACCTATAGTACACCCACATTTCACCAGTTTTATTTAAGTCCCATGTAAAAGGAGTTTATTACCACCAACCGGGCACAAGTCCATACTGAGAAATTAATGATGGAAATACCCAATAACTCGTTGTCCGACTTGGGAATCAAACCCATGCTCAGCAGTTCGCTGGCGATCACTACACAATGTAGCATGATGTTAGAAGTAAAAGCAGTTCATCGAACACATACTCGAGCATTCGTAAGAACGTAACATAACAAGGAAATTCTCATATAAATTGACTTTTTTCTTGAATTGTTTAGTCGATTCTGTCATTACTTTACCACTGTAAAATGCGGTAGTGGGGCGCGTCTAATGAGAGTGGACATGCTAAACTTTAGTACTGAGCGCAGCGGGACGCGTCATCGTGGATCGCACCATCTATACATGGAATTGAGTATGTACCCACCTTTAAATTCCTCATCGCTACCATCTTTGGTTTAAAAACGACACCCTTCAACTCCCCTTTAGTTTCAACAGTTGTATTATTCTGTTTCGGAGTCGAGAAAAACTTGGGCTCCTGTTTCATGGCCATTTTGGTTAAATTGCTTAGCATTTCTGGCCTGGATCTCGTCAAGGGTTCGAAGATATCGTTGTCATTGGGCGGCGTGTCGCCCGGCACGGGCGTGGCGGGCGCGGGCGGCGCGGGCGGGCCGGTGGGCGTGCGCGCGCCGTCGAAGCTGAGGCTCTGCACGCTGTTGGGGGTGGCCGCGACGTCGCTGCTGGTGAGGCTGTGGGTCATCTCTTCCATCTGCTGGCGGAGGTCTAGCATCTGTGGAATGGGAATTGAGTTTTAAACCTACGCTGGTACTAGTCGACGGCTCGAACTCGTTCGTGAGCGTGGCTAAAAAGCATGCTGTTTCGTTTACTTATTTCGTGAAATAGACGACGATTTAACTATAACGAAAATGAGCGCGTAAAATTTCATAAACAGACCTTTGGGCGTATAGATATTATGAAAAACTACTAGATGTATTTATTCAAAATAAAGTTATTTGAATTCTTGAAATATTTCTCTATCCCTGTACGGCAACAATTTTGCCATTTTCATACTCTGGGAGTTATTTATTTACGCCCAAATATGCGTTAAAAGTATTGTTGAAATTTAAGTTTCGGTACTTACTTTCAAACTAATTACTTTTTTCCCATAAATGGCTAGATAATGATAAGACAATAAGTTTTTTTTTTTTTTCTGTGGACATTGTCAAATAGTGCAGTAAACTCAATACGACATTAGTATGGAAGGATAACTGACTAGAAAAATATATTGGTCATTGGATACTTTTACACTGTAAAGCAGCTCGTGGAAGATATGTTGTCATATCAGTTGCTCAAGTTACACATTTATAAGATCACCAGGAAAAGATAAACACTTTCCGATGAGGCCCATTTTTTTATTTCACTCGTAACTTTTCCGGAGTTTTTGAAAAAACCATATAATTCCAAAACATAATGAGAAATATTGTTTTTATTTATTTATAAATATATTGTTTTTATTTATTTTAGCTTGAATCTTTGGAAATTAGAATTTAAAAAATGATATTTAAAATTTTATTAATTTGTGAATATATTGTTTTTATTTATTTTGTAATCCCTAGTGGGATTTATACAGAGTGGCGAATAGGTTATCACATTAAATAGTACAGCGGTTTTTTGTAATCACAAACTAAGTATATTTTATCACATAATCTTTGGACTGCCCGTGGAACAATCCGTAAATCTGTAGGACATACCTACACGTGTGGTATTAAACCTCTCACGGTATGTTCGTAACGCCAGCGCTGCGTTTTGATAGCACTCCATAAATCAAAATCATATCGGTGTACTCCGATGACGTGAAATTGATACGAGGTATCTTGAAAACACAACTTACTAATGTTAAAGTTAATGGAATAGAGCTGGACCCTGTTGAGTCCTGAATTACAATGGGGCCCACACATGGAAAAATTGTCAGGAAGGCTAAGTTCGGCCGCCTATGCTGTTAAAAAAATTAGACAGATAACTGACGTAGACACGTAGAATTGTTTATTTTAGTTATTTTCATAGTCTTATGTCATATGGAATTCTTCTCTGGGGAACCTACCATTAATACTATATTTGTTCTACAGAAAAGGGCTGATCGAGCCATTTACAACCTAACTTCGAGAGATTCCCTTCGAGAAAAATTAAAAGAAATAAATATTCTGACTGTAGCCTCACAATATATTTTTGAAAACCTATTGTATGTACACAAAAATATATCAAATTTTAAGAAGATTTCCGATATTCATAGTTTAAATACCAGGAATAACCACAACCTTGCTGTACATCGCACTCGTCTCCACAGAGTAGGCAACTCGTTCATGGGTCAATGTATACGCTTTTACAACAAACTTCCCATCGACATTCGAATCTTATTCTATTTAAAAGTTGTATTAAAACCAAACTTTGTAAAAAAGGGTACTATAAAATTTCAGATTATTTAGAAGATAAAAAAGCATGGGATTGAGGTGCTCGCTCTGCTAAGCCTTGTCATAAAACCATAAAATTTGTAATTTTTTATTATTATGTAAAAACATTATAATAAAAGACCAGTAAAATATAGCAGTTTAATATAGGTACATAATGACATTGTTGAAAATTATAATACAAAATGACATGATTACTTTGTAAAGTATTATATTGTTTCAATTATTGTGAATGTGAGGACTATGTGTATGTTTTTTTGTTTTTTTTTTTCTCTCATTATATTTTTCTTTCTCAGTTAGTTTTAATGATGGTCTATGCGGCCTAACCTAATGTCCTTTCTTTGGTATTGTTCGTCGAGTTGAGCTCCACGATTACTGACAAATGCTTGCACTGACAGGACAGGTCCACTCAAATCTGTGTGGTTCTTTTCTCAAAATCCCCTCACGGTAATATTATCATACAGTATTCCAACTTCATACAAACGGACGAAGCACGAGCTATGTCTACGCGCCTCGATCTCGGCATCCGCTCGGCATGCAGACAGTCGCGACTGTGCCGCAGTGACGAACGGACGTTCGGTGACGTTCGGGACGACGGTGTGTTGTTTTTTTAACAATAACCGCGCGTTTTGTTGTGTAAGTACATATTTAATATGACGAGCAGGATATATTGTGCTGTTTTTGGTTGCATGAATTCGTCAATAACGCATCCAGAGATAACTAGACTTTTAGATTACCTGGAAACTGAAAGGTAGGGAAGACTATAAAATAATGTTACTTACTAGTAGGTAGGTACATATGTGTCTTTTTAATGGACGAGTATTTCCTTTTAACTCCCGAAAAAAAATATGTCTGGATTAGTAAATAAAGTAAAGGAAAGTGATCGACACGAGTGAAATAGGTAGTTATAGGCGGTTCATTAATCATGATACGGTAGGTAAGTTTGTGTTAAAACCTCGGGCATGTGTGTTTTGTTTTGTTAGTTTATTTATTTATTAACACTTCAAGCACATAAATGTACAGAGGCGGACTTAATGCCACAGGCATTTTCTAACAGTCAACCTTTGGGTGATGCAGAGACAAACAGTGGTAGGTGCAATAGCGAGAATTGAGGAAAACAATATTTATTTAAATATAAAGATATACATATATACCTATTAAAAACTATAAATATAATAAATACACCTAATTATATATAAATATAAGCACAAATAAGACAAACAATGGAAAAACATTACCGTTGTGTTGTTAGTTTGTATAATTCAAAGTAAAGGTGTGGTATTTTATTATTAATAATAGTTGTTTATTGTACTGTGTGTATGAATAACAGTAGAAACAATAAATTTGACCGTCTATCTGTCACTAGATAGTTGAAATTTTCTCAGATTAAGTATTTCTGCTGCTGCTATAACGACATGTATCACTAAAAACCGTTTTTTTTTCTCGGCACAACAACAATAGACTCATGAAATATACACAGAATATTTAGATGTTTGAGAGGGTTGTGATTTTAAAACATTCGTAGCCAGCTGTTTAGCTTGGCATTGGTGACCAAAACATGTTTGTTTTGAGTTGTTGCGAGTTGTAGGTACCTTATTTAGAGAGACGTTAATAAGCTGAGATAAAAAGTTATTAAAATTACTCGTCAGCTGTTTCTTGCATTTTAGTTGAGTAGGTAGGTGTTGAAGTTTGTGAGGAGTTTTGTAACGCGGCAGTAAGACAACAGCAGATTTATTCCCGATAAAAGGATTTTTTTTTCAGACGTCTTCAATGGTTGCAGCTGATCCAAACATAAACATGTTTTTTTAATTAAATCTACCAATAAAAAAATAACACGCATTTTTATTGAACACTTCCTATTCAATTCACAAAGTAATTTATTTTTTTATATATAGGAGCTCGTCGCTAAGTAGTAACCGCCGCACGGGTCGATCCGTAAGGTTAAGCTACGCTTGCCGGGGTTGGTCTGTGGATCATGCGTCATGTTCGTGAACGGGCGCCGTCAGTGGGGACTGGTCATCTCTTAGCTGCCATGGCTTATTTTTAATTATTTTTGATTTTATATTTTTATTATGGTCGCTTTTAACGTGCACGTTTTACTACATTGTTCTCACATGTATAATTTCAACATGAATGATGTAACCAATGTTTTGTAATAATATTCTGATTTAAAAGAGTGTCCAAGGAGTTTCTTGCCCGTTCTTCTCCATAGGAACCTACTACGCTTTGGAATGGGCAACTAGCTTCATCTTTCTGACTGACCGACCCCTTGACAATTCAAAAGTACCTGTAATTGGTTTATTTGGAATAAATGATTTGAGTTTGAGTTTGATGGGTGACCATCTTTACATACCGAGACTCCTCCGTGCCTCGGAAAGCACGTTAAGCCGTTGGTCCCGGCTGTCATTCGTGGATCTTTGACAGTCGTAACGGGTCATCAGAAGCCCGAAAGTCTGACCACCAGTCTTACCAAGGGGTATCGTATTACCCAGTTACTGGGTTGTGGAGGTCAGATAGGCAGTCGCTCCATGTAAAATACTGGTATTCAGCTGCATCCGGTTAGACTGGAAGCCGACCCCAATATAGTTGGGAAAAGGCTAGGCAGATTGATATAAAAAAGTATATTTACAATCACAAAACTAAATGGAAACACAAAGTAGGAAAATGTAATTAAAATGCTGGAGGCCCGGCAGTCCTATCGCATGTTTACGTACCGCGCGGCTGTAGGCATTTATTTCCAAGATACGGCCGAGTTACAATACTGTATGATAATATTACCGTGCAGTTAGCGTTCGTTATCTGCTTAAAAATATTAAAGTTTAAAGATTATTTTACAAAAGAGCGAATAGACTGAAAAGTGATAGTTTAAATTGAATAATATAATAAAATAGTTTAGAAATTAGATTTTCTTACGATGGCGGATAGAGTACAGGCGCGTAACCGACAAGAATCTGATTCGTCAAGTTCCTCAAGTTCCTCTGAATCATCAGCGTAGGATTTAGAGGTTGATCAGGTAGATAAATCCCGTAAGAGGAAGAAGGTGAGTAAGAAGAAGAAAAGTAAGCGAAGCAGATCAGTGATTTGAAAAAAAAATTATTCATCATCATCATCAGCCTATAACGTTCCCACTGCAGGGACACGGCCTCCTCTCAATGAGAGGGAGTGGGCTATAATCCACCACGCGTGCCCAATGCGGATTGGTAGATGTCACATGTCTTCGAATTTTTGGTTCTAGGACATGCCGGTTTCCTCACGATGTTTTCCTTCACCGTTTTGAGCAAAATATATGACTACCCTCATAATATGTATTATGAAAATGAAAATTATGATTGTGATAAACCGATATATAATGGTGATAATTTGAAAATGGTACAGGAACACATCTCAGATCCTGTACCAGTTGAATCATTTGATTTTGATTTGGCAACGCAATTGAAAATGGGGAGTTTGTTCCGCCACTTCGTCTTCCCAGCAAAAGCACTAGGAAGTGGTGAAGGGTGGGCGTTTTGTGGGACTGTCTTATGTAACTTTGACGTTCGAAAAGTGCTGATTCTCAGCCTAGTTTGAATAAATGACTTTTGAATTTTAATTAAAGGAGCCAGCTGTCACTGCAACTCCATCTAATCAGTTCAATTAAATATTTTAATAATGAAAACTGGAATATTGTTCGTTAAGTGGATACACAAAAAGTTTATAATGCTCGTCCTGGATACGTTGACCTTGAAGTAAACGATGAAATCAAATCTTTAGAAAAAGTTACCCATCTACCCTCAGCGGATAAATTTCTTGGCTCTGTAACTAGCGCACTGGTAATGCAAAGCGACGCTACGCAACAGGGTTTTCGACAGATAGTGGATTGGGCTAAGGATACGGGTAGCATGGACCCAGAACAATAGGGTATTACACCCATTTTTGAAGTGTCTCAATTAGATTCTATAGTGCTAATGAACCACAAAAAAATACACAATTTTTTTATTCAATCGTTTAGTGCCATAAAAATGCCTTTAAATTTTGCGATTTCAAATTTCGCGCGTAATTTGACGAAAACGCTGGACGCAGTGGACGCCATATTGCTCTGTGGTCATGACGTCAGTTCACTAAGTAAACAAATTTATAGATTAAAGGTACGCTGATAGTTGAAAGTTAACACTCCTAAGTTTACATAGCCGTACGACGTAATAACATGGCGACTACTATCTAATGGTGTTATGAAACAGATTAAAAAAGCTGAAACCTTTGAATTGAATTTTAAAATTTAGTTTGCTATTTTATGAACTAAAGCTAACGTTTTCCGACTGCTTTTTGCCTAAGCTATCTCAATAATATATTTTTAGATTTTTTCTCATATAGATTAAAACACCCTATTGGCATTAAAATTAAAAGAGGTATTTTCCGGTGATTATCAAAAGATTTCACGTGACTGTTTGCAACTAGTTTGTGGCCGTAGGGCCGATATAATTGAACAAAGACGCGAAGTGTTCATTAAGCAATTAAGAGATAAATCATTTAAGCCATGTTTGAAGAAAATACCGCCGTCTAGTGAATTTTTGTTTGATAAAGTAACTTTAAGTTAATTTATTAAGAATAATGGCGGAGTTAACAAAAAAAATTATGCAAATAAAATTCCAGTCCAGTCGCCGTTCGGCACTGACGATGAACTATAGATTTCCTCCTCCTCAGAGTGCAGGAGCCTTGTATAATAATTATCATGCAATGATCCCGTTTAATAATCATGCATATTTTTTTCGTCCTCAACCGAGGGGACAAATGCCTGGACAACGCTTTTACCAGCCCTATAGTTTTCGGAAAAATGAACCGCAAAACATTGCATATTGGGGAAAGGGCTTGGCTAAATTCAAGGTTTTGAGGCCACAAGAATGAGATAGTTGCATATACCTATATAAATGTGACACGAAAACGGAAGATGCTAGACTCAAATTATGTTTATATGACCCCGAATGAGTCTCCGGACACAACAAGCGTTCTGTTTGAAGGTAAAACGCTGCGAATTTTACTGAATAATTAGGTATAATATTATTTTTTATGATTTTATCACAAGGCTTAGTAGAGCGAGCAGCTCAATCCCAAGATTTTTTATCTTCTAAATAATCAGAAATTTTGTAGTACCCTTTTTTACAAAGTTTGGTCATAATACAGCTTATAAATCGTTTAATGGGTAAGTTTCGAATGTCGATGGGTAGTTTGTTGTAAAAGCGTATACATTGACCCATGAACGAGTTGCCTACTCTGTGGAGACGAGTGCGATGTACAGCAAGGTTGTGTTTATTCCTGGTATTTAAACTATGAATATCGGAAATCTTCTTAAAATTTTATATATTTTTGTGTACATACAATAGGTTTTCAAAAATATATTGTGAGGCTACAGTCAGAATATTTATTTGTTTGAATTTTTATCGAAGGGAATCCCTCGGACCTAGGTTGTAAATGGCTCGAACAGCCCTTTTCTGTAGAACAAAGATAGTATTAATGTCCGAACAGGTTCCCTAGAGAAGAATTCCATATGACACAAGACTACGAAAATAACTAAAACAAACAATTCTGAAAAAATTAGACAGATATCAGTTCAGTTATCTGTCTATTTTTTTTAACAGCATATGCGGCTGAACTTAGCCTTCCTGACAATTTCTCTTTGTGTGGGCCCCATTGTAATTTACCGTCAATAGTGATTCCAAGAAAAACTGTCGACTTAACAGGGTCCAGCTCTATTCCATTAAATTTAACATTGGTAGTTAGCTGCCTGACATTTGGCGTTGAAATTTTAATGATTTTAGTCTTTTTCTCATTCAAGAGAAGATTATTTACATTAAACCAATGCACAACTTTAGAGAGCGCATCGTTCACTTATTCAAAGTTGACTAACTGACGTAAGGGAAGTGTCATCTACGAATAATACGATCTTGTGATTATCCCTTGTGGTGAGGTAAGTCATTTATATAAATTAAAAACAAGAAAGGACCTAGAATTGAACCCTGCGGAATGCCCATGGTGACAGTAGATCCTGCAGATCTCTTGCCAGTAACATCGACCCTCTGAATTCTGTTGTTCAGATAAGAAGTCAGAAGGTCGAGAGCCCTGTCCCTCATACCATAGTGGTACAGTTTTCTGATGAGTGTGTCATGATGTACGCAATCGAAGGCACTGGACAAGTCGCAGAAAATGCCAAGAGCATCTTGCGATTCCTCCCAGGCCTCGAATATGCTCTTCAGTAATTCCACGCCCGCGTCTGTAGTTGAACGACCCTTTGTAAAACCAAACTGTTTCAGATGTAGTAAATGATGAGCATTGAAATGTCCTAACATTTGTTTCAAAATTAATTTCTCAAAGATTTTGCTCAATGTAGGTAATATTGAAATAGGCCGAAAATTTGTAGCATCAGTTGTGCTGCCAGACTTGAACAGTGGAATCACTTTGCTAAGTTTCATCAGATCAGGAAATACACCAAATGCAGTACAAGAGTTAAAAACAATTGCTAAAAAGGGTGAAATAACATCAATTATTGGAGACATGGTATGGACTGACAATCCCCAAAGGTCAGCAGTTTTTTTTTACGTTAAGATATTTAAAAGATTCTATAATGTCTTTAGCGGTAGCAATTGTAAATTCAAAAAGTTTGTCACATTCTGGTACACATGCTTTTAGTATTGAGTAAGCAGGAGGATGAGTGAGTCACAATCGCAAACGCAAAAAATACGAATTATGACGACACGCATCCCCGTTACCCCGTCCATTTCGCGCATAGAGATTTATGCCTTAAATCATTAGCAGTAAAAAACATTTTCGCAGATTTTTTTTTCATTCCCTGGCTCCCATATCTTTTAATTTTGCGCATGTAGAACGCCTTAAACTTCCAGCCGAAAGGACATTTTTCGCTTGATTTGTTTAAGTTTTTTGTAATTGTTAGAAATTCCAAGTAATTCGGAATGGCATCGTTGGAACTACCTATCTTCGTCGGCCACGGGGCAACCTACTAGTATTGGTCAGGTGATTTTCTTTAAGCAATACATGATGTTGTTAAATGTCCCACGGCTAGAATGTTTTTTTTTTATTGTATATTTTGAAAATACGTCATGTAGAATACGCGGGTATAACCTAATCGCCACACTGTATTTGTCCGTTGGTGTGTCGGTGGCATCACAGCGGGCCCTATCAGAATTCCAGCGCTGCGTTTTTTTTTTTTTTAATTTCACTGCATTTTGCTGAGATAGGAGCCTTTTTGACCTCACACATTAATTTGTTAGTTTTAAAATGCTCCTTTTTATTTTATGTATTATTATTTTGTGTTCCAAATAAAATATTTTTCTAATATTCACCTGTCTAGTAGAATTATCAGACAGCGTGTAGTCGTCTTCATCCAAATCCTCTAACACGGCGATATCAGAGTTGTTGTTCACGGACAGGAGCGACGCTAACGACTGCATGTCATCATCACTGAAATACAGAAAATACCATTTTATATAGCAGTAGAACACGACTGCTGCACATGGACTTCTGTGTTCGATCCCCAGGTTGAGCACTGTGATATTTGGTTTTTACATTAGGATTTTCTCAATTGCTTGTGCTCGATTGCCGTAATCTACCACGCGAGCCCAGTGCGGGTTAGTAGATGTCACAAGACATGTCTTAGAATGTTTGGTTCTAGGATATGCCCGTTTCCTCACGATGTTTTCCTTCACCGTTTTGAGAGCAGTGGTGATGAAATTGTTTACACAAAGTAAAGCCAGATTCGAACCCACGACGAACCACTCTTAAATCGGGGCCGTTATCACAGGGTCACCATTGCTGCCAAATTTAAATACTTACCTACTTAAGTATTTACACCCTTTTTTTTTTGGGTGGGAAATCATCAAAATGACGTCTCCCGCTCTGGGTGGAGCGGGAGCATACTATCTTGCGGCTAGGGGCGTGAGGGCGCGAAATTTGCCTCTCCCTCACGCGCTCCGCCTCCTCCTTCGCGAGCATTACTGCTTCGCAGAAGGAGGTGACGGCCTCCCATGCCCTCTCGCTCCGTACCATGGCCTGGACCAGGGCCGGACGCGAGAGAAAGTATTTACATCCACATTTCGTTTTAATTTTCGTTTAGGGGTGACCACCTATGATACTATCTTACGGTCCGACTGTCGTTCGTATATCATTGACAGTCGTTACGGGTCGTCAGAAGCCCAAAAGTCTGACCAGCAGTCTTACAGTAACTGGGTTGTAATCAGTTAGTTAGTAAATATTGGTATTCAGCTGCATCCGGATAGACTGGAATCCGACCCCGCCATAGTTGGTAAAAATACCTAAATATAATAATAATAATATTTGTAAGGCTATGAAGATGACTTACGTGGCCTGTCCCTCCCTCAGCAGTACTGTGTGGAGGGTCAGCTGGATGGAGGCGGCGACTATCTTCTGCGTGACGGGGTCCAGGGTCAGGACGAGGGTCCGCTGGGAGGGCTCGAGGCTGGCGTACTTGCGCATGTTGATGGAGCACACGGCGAGGCGCCGGCGCTTGCCGGTCACTGACACCTGGGGGAGATAGTTTGGGTCAGTTACCATGACTCATGAATAAGGGATTTCGCGCACTAGACGGCCACGACTCCGCCCAGTCGTGGCCTTCTATTATATCGGTTTCTTTAGTTAACCTGGCCGCGGTCGTGGTACGTGGACGTCTTGTCCGCGAGATCCATAAGAGGTAAGTGGTTAGCGCCAATTGTTTTTAGAGTCTAAATATACAGCAATGCAATGGATCAGCGCGTTTTCAAGCACTTATCGAATAATTCCCGCCCGATACTCGTGAGCGTTGACGAATGAATCGCGTCCGCCACTCGTGAGCGTTCACGAATGAGTCACACCCGCCACTCATGAGCGTTCACGAATGAGTCACACCCACCACTCGTGAGCGTTGACGTATGAGCGGCTTGCACTGCCCCGCGTCTCGCCGCGCACATACCCAAGGCGCGAAACAAACTATAGTTCAAGTTTTACCACTGACGTGCGTTTGACCGTACCATAGTTAGCGTGAGTATTTTTAGCTTTCCGTACCTCGGAAATCCTAAAAAGATCTATGAAAGAATCGCAAATCCAAATGATAATTTTTTAGTAAGTATATTCTTCTGTTGGGCAGATGGCAGTTTCTCCGTATAAAATATTGACTCAAACTCAAAGCATTTATTTCAATTAAACCATTTACAGGCACTTTTGAATTGTCAAGGGGTCAGTCAGTCAGAAATATGAAGCTAGTTGCCCATTCCAAAGCGTAGGTTCCTAAAGAGAAGAACGGGCAAGAAACTCGAGCGAGTAACCAGACTTTTTATGCCGCCTCTGGGCCTCTGACTTGGCATCACATGCCGTCAAGAATTATCTCTCAGGCATTTATTTACGATGTTTTCCTTCACCGTTTTTGAAGATTATACAATACGCACATGAATCCGAAAAGTCAAGAAGTGCATGCCTTGGATTCGATCTCGAGACCTATGACTTGGCAGTCCAGTCACAGCACTAGACTATCACTGCTGACATTATCTACTTACATCCTCCAACACAAAGGTCCAGTCTTTATCCTCCAGCTCGTTTGTGCGCGAGTCTTTGAACAGCGTCACCGCTACCGTGCGGTTTTCTGGCACCGTGTAGATTACTGACCCTCTGCAAATTAAAAACATTTGTTTTGTAAATTCTCAAACTCAAAACATTTATTTGAAATAAACCAATTACATGCACTTTTGAATTGTCAAGGGGTCGGTCAGTCAGAAAGATGAAGCTAGTTGCCCATTCCAAAGCGTAGTAGGTGGAAAATAATGGGCAAGAAACTTCGGACACTCTTTTAAATCAAAATATTGATACAACATATTGGTTACATCATTCATGTTGAAATTATAGATGTGAGAACGATGCGGAAAAAAAGATTAAAAAAAAAACAATTCTAAAATTTAATATTGAATTCTTAATTAATTTCTTCTTCCAGACTAGACGGAATATGGGACTGTATGATCGCGTATTTGCGCAACGTTATCATTTTTAACAGGACGCGGAGTAATGACTAAAAAAAATTAGTCCCGTTCAAAATGTTTACGTCATTAACTGTGACAGACTTTGTCTGACTGTCCATTGGAGCGGTGAGGAGAGGAGCGGAGCGGACCTGTGCCAATATTAACCAATGGAATTGCATAAAATCTCCGCTCCGCTTCAGTGGATAGAGATTTTGTGAACTAGTTTAAAAATTAATACAAAACCGGGAAGCGGACCGAGGAAGCGCAGCGAGGAAACGGAGAAACCCGGCCGCGGGGTATTGCAGCCCGCTCAAATGACTCGTCGCGTGAACTCGGCCTACCTCCGCACAGTCCGCAACTCCGCTCCGCACTACCCCGCCCCACATCAATTGACAGACACAGTCCGCAACTACGGTCCGCATTACTCCCTCGCTCCGCTCCGCTGCCTCGCTCCGCGTCAATACACAGGCAGCCTAAGTATATTTCTGATAACTTACTTGAGCGGGTCCTTCAACGAAGGCTCCCATTCCAGAGGGTCTGTGATCACTCGCCGCGAGCGTCTGGTCCACACTACACTTAACTTGTTAGGTTTCCTGAAAACAAAGGAAAATATATTTAAAAAAATTATGCTTATTTGGGACAATATTGGTTAATTTTTTAAGTTAAATTTGGTAAAGGCCGAGTACTGGAATAAGAATAATAAATGTTATTTACTCAAAAACTTGTTTAAATAGAGAATTAAAATAATACATGCATGTTTTCTCCAACTAACTCAAGGCAGGTTTTGAGGAACTGGTCGATACAGAAGCAAACTAGGCCTTCCATAGTTAACAATACTTTAATTACTTTTAAAATACTAATTTACAATTCGATGGCTATCAGGCTAATTTTCAATCTTAAATAAAAAAGAGTGGCTCACGACATGCCTGCCATATCTCATGGCGTGCAAATATCTTAGGTACAATTATTATTATTTATTTATTTATTTAATCACTTACAACTATGCAATAGTGAACAGGTACAACCCAATGCAATAGTGAAGGAAATATTTGTATGACCTACAACTAGTTGTTCCGGGTCTGGCTGTTTGTGTATGTGAGTTTAAATGTATGTAAACGCACCCACGATACAGGAGAAATTCCTATTGTGGGGCAACGTAAAAAAAAAAAAACCTAATAATAACAACTTATTTTCTAAAAATTATTACATAAAATGTTATTCTTGTGAATTCACTCCGTGTACAAGCAAAAATGTCTATTTCCTCCGGTACAAGGTTAAGGGTGCGAACAATTTAATTAATGATTTTTAAATATTACACTTTAAATACATTAAATTTCAATTAGGCACAAAAAAGGCACTTTTGAACGTCAAAATTTACAACAAAAAAAAGGTTATTGTCGCCCCTTCCAAAAGGTAGTTTTCGTATGGAGAAGAATGGGCAAGAAACTCCACCGTTACTCTTTTAAAATATTTTCACAATATCTTGTATACACTAATTATATAAATATTTGTTCAAACTCAAACTCAAAGCATTTATTTCAATTAAACCATTTACAGGCACTTTTGAATTGTCAAAGAGTCAGTCAGTTAGTCAGAAAGTTGAAGCTAGTTGCCCATTCCAAAACGTAGATCTCTATGGAGAAGAACGGGCAAGAAACTCCAAGGAAACTCTTTTAAATATAAAAATTACAAAATCCTGGGTACATTACTCTTGTTGATTCTATATGTGAGAACAATGTAAAAAAAATATAAAAATCAAAAACGATTAAAAATATAAGATTAAAAATAAGCCCTGGCAGATAAGAGATGACCAGTCTCAACTGACGGCGCCCGTTCACGAACATGACGCGTGGATCAGCACCATCCAACTCAACCATTTTGTAGGGAACCGATTGATCCAACACACTCGCCACCATCAGCGAGACATTAAGTGAGCATGACATACTCTCAACTACCCTGCTCTTTCAAGTCAAAATCAACATAGTAAACGATTCCATGGTACTCACATTTACAAAAATTGAAAATAAAAATGCGTCTAAGTTATACAAAACTATAGTTTGCATTGTATTTAAAGAATTTTACCACCAAAAGAAAGAAAATCAATATTATCTATTGGAGCATTCAATAATTAAAACTTGGTTTAATAAAAAAAAACAAAATAAACATTATGTTCGTAGTCAGAAAAAATAAAAAAGGGGAAGCAACTCTACCAATTTTTTCATTTTTAACTAGTGAGCCCAAGTGGCTGTGGAGCAGGACCAGCATTTCGCCAAGCATTTTTATCTACGATATAATCATCCAACTTATAGTATGCTTGTCTACATAGTGTGCGTTTAATGCAAGTTTTAAATTTCTTCTCATTTAGTTGTAGAATATCGAGTGGTATTTTATTATAACATTTTACACAGTACCCCATAAAAGAAGTGTGTACTTTGGACAATCTGAAACGTGGTTGATCTAACTTGTTCCTATTTCTTGTGTTAAAATTGTGTGTGTGTTGTGAAGACGATGCACCTAGAATTAGATTACTATACCACGATAGGTAAAAATAATGAAAAATTAAGGGATGACATAAATTATGTGATAGATGAATGGTGCTCACATATTTACAAACATTGTAAAATTATACGATATTCCTAACATTTTAACAAGTAATACTAATAATAAGTCAGTGTGTTATCAACTATTTATTGTTTATTTTCCTTGTACAATATTACAAATTACAATTATCACAATGAAGATTTACATTACTTTAATAGGCATTTAATTATTATTAGCCATGACCATAATTACTACAATGTTGGTTATATTTATTTATAATCACCATGAGTCGTTTAAAAATTCAAAATAATCAATAAGCTTTATAAAATTAAAATAAATGTTAACATGTCCTAACTGCATACCGTTTGTACGAGTACATAACATAATTTGTCAAACTTAAATGGAGGAGTCCTGGTGACCTGAAATACAGGCCCTGAGCCTAGTTTTGGCACCAGTCTCCCACAATATAATGCCCCTCCTGTATGTCACCGTAGAAATAAGGTAATAATTAAGAGTAATATTGTGGAGAAAATAAACATTTTTTTATTATTATTATGTCTTTGACATTTCTCGGGACCCTAGGGTCCCGGACCTTTGGAAGGCGTACGAGGGGCCGAAGCCAACTCGCAGAGGCCCGCTAGACGTGTCTATTGAAACGAGACCTAACCTAACCGACGATTATCCCTGTACGCACTAATCTAGTGCACCCAATGACAACCCCCGGTTAGTGCAGGACTATTGCAAGATATGGAAACAATGATATTGGATTATGGGTTTGGGTGGCTAAGTGAACTGGTTATCTAGAACTATGGAAATACTATGGCCCATATAAAAAATAAAATATTATTATTATTTATTTATAATAATCACCATGAGTCGTTTAAAAATTCTGTAATGCTGTAATGAAATTGTATTTGGCACAAAAAACATTAATTATAATGCTTTTTGTGCCTGCATGTTTAAATTTAGGTATAGTTTACTATTTCCAACTTTTGGGCAATTTTTTTTAGGTAATTGGTGCCATGCAAAAAACTCTTGCGCATAAGTGCAGTTATTGATGTATGTACACATAGTTTGCTATCATCACGTCTATTTCTTGGAAATTTGTTGCCATACGAGGAAAAAAATGGGGATTTGTTTTTACGAACATTGCTATTTCTAATAAATAAAGTGCAGCTAATGTCAATATATGATATTAAATGAAATAATGTTTACAACTATCGGTAGTTTTGAGATTAAACATAGATCTCAAGCAGCACTTTTGTCTTTTAAAGATGATATCCCTATCGGTTGAGTGACCCCAGAAGATAACGCCATATCTAATGACAGATTCAACCAAACCATAGTAGGCCGTTAATAGCGCTTCTATATTTAGAGCACGTGATAATTTATATAACGACGCATATGCACCACTGCTTATTCTTTTGGCTACAGCCTCGATATGCGCTTTCCAATTTAAGTTTCTGTCGATTGTAAGACTTAAAAATGTTGTAGTAACATTATAGCTTCCAAATATACACGTTTCGTAGCTTCATGAAGATAGTATACACAACGATAGTAGCACAGGTGTGAGTAATATGTACTAAAGAGCTACCATTTACCGGGTAATACTCGTATGTAGTATTTCATTGACTTGAATGTGCCCTGGCGGCTGTGAATATGTCATGCTCACTCAAATGTCTCGCTGATGGTGGCGCGTGTGTTGGATCATTTAGCTACCTTCAAACTGGTTGAGCTGATTGGTGCTGATCCATGCGTCATGTTCGTGAACGGGCGCCGGCAGTTGGGACTGGTCATCTCTTAGCTGCCATGGCTTATTTTAATTTATTTTAAGTTTTTGAATGATACTTTATTTTTTTCTATTTTTTATGGCCGCTTTTACGAACGAGCACGTCTTTCTACATTGTGCTCACATGCATAATTTCAAAATGAATGATGTAACCAATATTTTGTATCAAATTTTTTATTTAAAAGAGTGTCCGTGGAGTTTCTTGCCCGTTCTTCTCCATAGGTAGGAATGGGCAACTCGCTTCATATTTTTGACTGACCGACCCCTTGACAATTCAAAATTGCCTGTAAATGGTATATTTGAAACAAATGCTTTGAGTTTGAACGTTAATATTTATGGGCCTAAATTACTTATCAGTAATCCAAAATATGGCGATTTTCAGTTCAATCAGAATAAAGCAGCTATATGCCATCGATTGAAGTGCGAACTGGCAAGCAAGCCAGGTGTCCCGAGTTAAAACCCCACACTGCTTACATAGTGAAACATAAACTTTACTACGTTACGGGCTACGTAAACTTGAGTTAACAATTGGTTAGACTCTTAACTATGGTCAGTTTAACAAATGGTTAGCTTGACTATTACTAGGGATCAAAAAACCGGTCTAAGGCTGCCTGTCCACAGGAGCGGAGCGAGACAGCGGAGCGGAGAAATGTGCCAATATTAACCAATAGGAGCGGAGCTCTGAAGAGGAGTTTAGATTCTGTGGACAACAGCAACAAGCACCAGCATAGCTGGTTTGTCTTGCCCTGACAGCAAATAGCTGTCGGAAGAATAGCAGTCGCCTCTTGATTTAAACAGACATTTTTGGGTTTTGGATTTGTGAACAGAATTTAGCAGAGATCGATACGAGACGAAATTGTTGTACTCGTAACTTGCATCGTTTGCAGACACACAAGGTCGGGCGAAATGTATTGTTTGTTTAAGATAGAAAATTATCTGTAACAAAAAAAAGTGTGTGTATGTCAACTCCGACGCACGACGGAGTTTACTCATAACATCACGCCTGTAATCCCCGAAGGGTTAGGCAGAGGTGTACCTATAGTACACCTAAATTTCGCCAGTTTCACTCCTTCACTCCTCATTAAATGTCCATACCGGGAGACTTATATGAAAGAAGTAAACTCCAAAAAAAAATAAACGGATTTACAACAAAAATAAATCGGTGTTGCTTCTCAGAGTAGGAAGCATCCACATCTAGCGTCAAAATATTTGGTTTGAAAATTGATATGTACTGTCAAAATAAATTTAATTAAAAAGGGGGACACAATGTGCTCTCTGTCAAGACAATCTAACACCTTAGTTAAATGGACAGAAATGACTTTATCGACAGAAAATATAGTGGCTGAGACATTCTGAAAGATAACGTACGCGCTTTGGAACTAATTTGTTAGTCTAAGGCACCGGCCACACAGAACAGACGCAAGGCACGGACCCGTCGCAGTCGCGGCGCCCGTTTAATCTACTTGCATATAAAATGTATACAGCCGTCGCGACGTAAAACATACAGAAAAGACGGGACGCCGTCACGACGTTAACTCGTCGGCGCCCTATTGGAAAACATATAGAAAGGACAGGGCGCGGGCAGGGCGCGGGCCGGCACGGGCGCAAGCGGGGGAGTGGAAAGGGCGCGGGGGGGCAGGTTCTCACAGCGCTCGCCCGCCAAGTGCCAATACATCTTCATCTTCAAAATCGGACGGTTGAATGCCGGGAAAAGCTTCTAGTGTGCGCCATAAAAAGTCGTGACGGCGCCCTGTCTGCGACGGGTCCGTGTCTTTTCTATATATGTTAAAAAGTCGTGACGGCGCCCTGTCTGCGACGGGTCGTCTTGGGATTCGTCTTGCGTCTTTTCTGTCTGGCCGTTGGCTAAGGGGTCGTCCATCTCGTAAAATCACGTGATGTTTTAAGAAACTTTAAATCCCCTCTCCCCCCTGGTGATACATAATGAGCTTTAAGACTAACCCCCACCCCCCATAGTCACGTGTATTTTTATGGTGCAAAGTATCTTAATCAGACACTTTGTAATGTTTATAGTGATAACTGATGGAATATTATGACATTTTTAATAATTATAGTATTCTGTAATTAATTATTTGCACACCACATGTAATGGTAGATGTAAATGGGCTTCATTTATAATAAGATCATACTACTTTGTACACCTACATTATTCATTAAAAAAATACAGAATATTTTATCTTTAAATAGAAACAAAGAAAGCATGGAACGTAATGGAAGCGTTTTTTGTAACGATTTTGTACATAGCAAAATGAACTTTATGTCAATTGTGTAACGAACAAACTAGATAAGAGCTTGTAACTAAGGAATTACCTAGCATGCGCGCGAATTCTCCAGAAAACGCGCGACCTGTTTGGCCCGTACCTAGTTTGTACGTTACACTATTGACATAAAGTTCATTATGCTTGAACAAAAAAATCGCTCCCATGCCTGTTCCATAGCAATGTAAATTGAGCCTAACCAAGCATGCATCAATGAGACATTAGAATTGGTGTCAAACAAATTATTACGACAATGATTCGTAATCGATTCGGCTTGGCTAAACTGGAATGTGCTTCCACCATATTTGGGAAAAGTTAGAATAATAATGAGTCACTATTAATTCTTAATGAGGAATAAAGCTCTTATAATAGTAAGACAAGGCTACACTCATGTCCTTTGCTTATAAATGCTTACTATCTATACAAATAAATATAGGGTACACACATGTATACAAAAAAATAAAATTGATGTGTCTATTTTTTATTTTGATATAAAAAATAGACACATCAATTTTATTTGTTTATTTATAACAGCTTTTTACCAAATGCATGAGAAAGTATATAGTTACGTTACTTATAACAAAAAGCAAGCCAAGTCAGAATTTTTTATTTTTATTTTTATGCTCATGGGTGGCATTAAAACTCTGACACCAGGTTAGTCAATAATAAAGAAGTAAAAAGAGGGCAAAACTCGAGCCTTATGGAAATTCAAGCTATGGAACGCAAGAAACATCTTCACGTTTGGCGCCTTCATCCGGAAACTACTGTCGAAAACTTGGCCACTCATGTAAAAAAGGTGTGTGGATCTGAAGTGAATGTCAAAATTGAAAAAATTAAGCTTATGACAGAGAGAGACTACTCTTCTTTTATTGTTGGAATCTCTGAGAGATTATACCAAAAATTATGTCAACCAGATGTATGGCCTCTGAATGCAGAATTTTCCGAATGGATTTGGTTTCGGAGACCAACAAATAAACCAAACGACGGAAAATAGAAATATTGAATTTTTTTATCAAAACGCAAGAGGTCTACGTACAAAGTTGGGTGTGTTTTGCAATAATGTAGAAACAGTGGGAGCTGATTTAATTGCAATAACAGAAACGGGCTGAAATGAGTCAATAGAAGATGCCGAAATTATACCGCAAGGTTATCAGATCTTACGATGCGACCGAATGGACGGACGAAAACATGGAGGCGCGTTTCTTGTGGCCACACATGGGTTCGAGATACGTAAAGTGACAGTACCTGGTGACGTTAATGTAGGTAGATGCGCTTTTGAACTGATTTGTGCTACCGTACATACCCGTAATAGATATTTGTTTTTGTGCTGTGTAGTTTATATTCCTCCAAGCAGTTGCGAAAATGATTATATGATTTTGTTTAGAATTATTGAACAGTTATGTGTTAAATATAGGGACGTTGTTGTTATAGGAGATTTTAATCTATATTCTTGTAATACTAATGTGATCAATTGTTACGAATATTTTCTTTCGTTTTGTGAATTCATACAGACAAATCACGTACCTAATTGCAATAGCCGTCAGTTGGATTTAGTATTGTGTTCATCGAGTGTGGGTGAGGTGCGAGTGAGTGCGGCGGACGAAGCGCTTGTGCCAGTGGACCCTTACCACCCGCCGCTCGTAATAAGCGTGCCCAAAGGTAAGTGCGAGCGTTTGGACAGTAAATCCAGTGATCACACGCCTGCAGACCATGCAGTGACAGAATCGAGTGACTTGTGGCCACAGTGGAGTTTTGCCAAAGCGGATTATGATTCATTATACTCGTTGCTATTATCAAACGATTGGGGTCCAATGTATGACATAAATGACCCAGAGGCGGCGGTTCATTACTTTTATAACACCGTAAATAACACAATTGATAGTTGTGTTCCAAGGAAGAGGAAAATAAATGTAAATTCTAGGTATAGGTATCCGGAGTGGTATACTGGTGAAATTATTCATTATATTAGAAAGAAGGGGATATTGCATAAGAGGTTTAAAGAAAGTGGGGTAAGCAGTGACTACGAAATGTTTTCTCGGTGTAGGGCGGCGGTAAAGACGATGATAGTGCGTGCCCATAACCAGCACCAGGAGTGGGTTCAACAACATTTTACAAAAGATCCTAGATCTTTTTGGGACTATGTGAGGTCTAAAAAAGGAACAGGGAACCGTAAAAATATTATGAAGGACGGCAACATTTTATCTGACTCAGAGTGTGCTAAAGAGTTCGCGCAATATTTTTACTCTGTCTACAACAGTCAGCAGCCGCGTCTCGACGTAAAGGCAGCGGTAGCTTCAAGCGGCGGTAACAGCTCGCGTGTTCACGTAGGTCGCCTAGAACTGAGTCAAGTAACGGATGCACTTACTCGACTTAAACCAAAACGGTCAGCGGGACCGGACGGAATTCCTGCTTTTGTGATTAGGGATTGCCGCGCTGTTTTAGCGAAGCCACTCTTACACCTTTATAATCTGTGCATGGAATCCTCATATTTTCCTGAGTGTTGGAAAATCACGCGCGTGATTCCAATACCTAAGGGTGGGATGGATTCAGACGTGAGTGGCTATAGGCCAGTGGCAATTCTGTCAACTCCAGCAAAAGTTTTTGAGTCAACCATACAAAGGTGCATATTAGACCAAGTTTCTAGTTTGCTATCGGACGCCCAGCACGGTTTTCGACCGGCGTGTAGCACAACCAGCAATTTACTGAACTTTATGACGTACGTGGTTCCAAATGTTGATGCTGGAGTACAAGTCGACGCTGCCTACTTTGACTTCAAAAAAGCTTTCGATTTGGTAGATAATGACATACTATTAGAAAAGCTGGCAGCAGTCGGATGTACTCCTAAATTACTTCAGTTCATGGCTAACTACATGAGGGATCGACGGCAGTTCGTAGAATATGCTGGTTGTAAATCTGAGCCTTATTATACAAGATCAGGAGTAAGCCAAGGCAGTAATGTGGGTCCGCTGAGCTTTATTATTATGATAAATGACCTGCCTGAGGCTGTCAGGGTTGCCACTTGTCTATTATTCGCGGATGATCTTAAGTTACTCATGGCCATTAAAGATAAAAGTGACTGTGCACGATTGCAGCAAGATATAGACTACGTAGCTGAGTGGAGTAGGAAAAATAAAATGCAGTTTAACGTCGAAAAATGCTCAGTCATAACTTTTAGCAGGATGAGAGAACCACATCATCACGAGTACAAGCTTGAGGGCACAGCAATTGAGAGGGTAGAAAAGGTACGTGACCTGGGTGTGCGCTTGAACACTGAGTTAACATTTCGTGACCATATTGTAAATGTTTGTAAGAAATCATACAGAAGTCTGGGGTTCGTTCTTCGACGAGCATCGGGTTATACAAATATAAAAGCAGTTGCAGCATTGTATAATGCGCTTATAAGAACGCAGCTTGAGTATAATGCTGTCATATGGGCTCCGCATGAGACTAAATATACTCTCATGTTAGAGCGCATACAAAACAAATTCACCAGATTTTTGTACATGAAACTATACGGTGTCTATCCCTTCTATCCGTTGATGTACCCAACTTTATTTGTTATCGGTATGGTCGGGTACAACAAACTCGAGACAAGGAGGGACTTAGCTATATCCACATATGTACTCAAATTATTACGTGGTAAGACCTATAATTCCGGTGTTTTGAAGGAGATTTGTCTGAATGTGCCTGACAATTACGTATCGCGGCGCCGGAAGCCACGGTTACTAGCAGTGCCACACGCACGAACCAACTTGCTCAGCAAAGCGCCACTGACGCGCGCCTTGCACGCACTGAATGACACGGCTGACAGGATCGATTTATTTTCCTGCTCTCTGAATGAATTCACAAAAATAATATTGTATGTATTATGTTATTTTTAAGATTTAGGTTAATTAAGGACCACGCTACCGCATTAGGAAAATCCTGTAATGATAGCAGTGTTTGTGATAAATAAATAAATAAATAAATAAATAAATAAATAATCACAAGAAAAAAACAAATTGTTTGTCTGCCTGTCTCTCTGTTTGCTCGGGCTAATCTCTGAAAGTGCTGGACCGATTTTGACGGGACTTTCACTGGCAGATAGCTGATGTTATAAGGTGTAACTTAGGGTTAGACATTTATTTTCCAAAAAGAAAAAGAATTAGGGTCCTCACGGGCGAAGACGCGGGCAGCAAAAAGTAGACTAAATAAAAATAACCTTCACGAGTGGCGATACCTCTAGCCTTCCTGTCCCACTCCATGTTGATGGATGGAGAGGGAGAGGAAGGCCAAAGAAAAGATGGATGGATTGTGTGAGGAATGATATGAAAGAGAAGGGAGTGAATGATAGCGTGACGGTTGACAGGGGAGAGTGGAAAGAGATAAGGTGGTGCGCCAACCCCACGTTACATGGGACAAGGGCAGGAAGATGAAAATGACGAGGGGTGTGGCGGCATCAAACCAAATGCGAACTACGCATCAAAGACTTGACGTCACACAAATCCTGCATCGCGCAAGCAGGGTTTACCGCGCGATCAGCATACATATAATATATAACTCCCCAACATCAAGTCGGGTAGTTGCCCGCCAGACACGACACCCGTCTAGTCGGAGGATCCTCCCTTTTCTATAGAGGATGAGTGAACTTTACACCCTGTTCCTCATAACTTTATAGTGGGAATACCTCCGGCGCCCCTAAGCAGTCAGACCCCTTGCTGACTGGCTAATATTTTGATCACTGCATGAGCTATTTTCACACAAGGAGATTTTTCTAAAGCAAAAAGCAGGGTGGACGGTTCATGAGACACCCGCTGACAGACAGACGGACGGACGGACAGCGGCGGCTTAGTAATAAAGTTCAGCTTGTCACCCTTCGGGTACGGAACCATAAAAATTGTGCATACTGATGAAAACAGTAACCCCTTTTCAGGTCTTCAGTTATTTCAGTTACACCTTGCTTAGTTTTTGCCTATGCAAGAAGAAGCCTGCTTACCATTTGGGCGAGGTCTCCAGATCTACGCGATGGTAGGAGGCAGTGTACTGGAACTTCGCTGCCCGTTTGTTGACGCGCTGCAAACGTTTCCACACCGACGCCATTATAACACCTGGAACAACCAATACGAAATAATAATAATATAAAACGTTTATTTCTCTACATAAGGTACTTAATGCTAATATTTTACAATAGTATACAAGGAGCTAACTTTGGGAGAGACTGGTGCCTGAAGTAGGTTTATATAAAAACCTGTATTACAGGTCACCAACTAAAGTAAGGCCATTTTAATAGGTAACATTTGACGTCTGTCAGTTTAGTGAAAGCAAATCGTAAAATTACTCGTATCGGTCATTATTACAATAAATATGTAATCGTAATTGAAAAAAGTTAAGCTATTGTGCAGTTCTAACAAAACGAAAAAAATTATTATTTTATGCCCGGCGTTACAAGGTTACGTTCTGGTTACGTTGTTGAATTTTGATGAATTGTCAAATGTTACCTATTATAATGGCCTTACTTTAAGTCACCAACTAAACTACAGACGACATGGTAAGGCTGTAATATATCCCTTTTGAAAAATGTGGGTACCAATGAAGTTATAGGCATATAAAGCTTTTCAATAGTGTCTCCAAGAACGGCATCGCATCGATCTTTGGTGTTTTTTACGTGCTGTGAGGCAGTGGTTAAGTTACCACTCTTCTGCAGTGATTGCCGGTGTGATTACTAGCCAATTTGATAGGAGGAATATCAGAAAGTTTGGTACAGTATTGCTGTCCAGTTCTAGACAATCAAGTTTACAGATGAGCGCGGTTTTTTTCATTTTAAGACCAAAGCAACGCAGGAGAAGTAGTGCCGCGTCAAATAGCTATTTCACTTTTATCTGGTACTATATCGGGATCCCGTGGGAATATCGGGATAAAAAGTATCCTATATCCTAACCCAGTTCATGGTCTACTCATGTGCCAAATTTCACCCAAATCTGTTGACCCGTTTTAGCGTCGAAGCGTAAAACAAACAAACAAGCTCACTTTCGCATTTTATAACATTATTAGTTAGGATTCTTCATCAAAAACTCCTACAAAGCTACAATAATAACAATCATAATATGATAAGTGTCAGTAATAAATAACTTACGGTAGTCAGAGCAATTTCGGGAGCGCTGTGTATTATCTGCGCCCGCACATTATCGCGCCGCACCGCTCCTGCGGAAGCAAACAACGATATTGAGCAAATAAGAGGACTTTTTGATCAGTTGTGTTATTTTGTGGATGTCTGCGACTAAATACTGTCTTCCCGATATAAAATATAAGTGTACTGGCAACTCACTGGCGGCACTCCGTCCGTGCAAAGGCAAAATCTAATGACCAAAAATTATATTTATTTGACATAATAATGTTGGTTCACAGCATTTTATCTTTACCAGCTACGTTAACGGTAAGTGCAATAATAAAGGGTATAATATTATAATTTAAATATTGGTAAAAACAAGACCCCATTCATCATCTGCCTAGCCTTTTTCCAACTACGTTGGGGTCAGCTTCCAGTCTAACCGGATGCAGCTGAATACCATTATTTTACATGGAGCGACTGCCTATCTGACCTCCACAACCCAGTAATTGGGTGATACGATACCCCTTGGTAAGACTGGTTGTCAGACTTTCGGGCTTCTGACGACCCGTAACGACTGTCAAAGATCCACGAATGACAGCCTGGACCAACGGCTTAACGTGCTTTCCGAGGCACGGAGGAGTCTCGGTACGTAAAGATGGTCACCCATCCACAGAACAACCCCGGCAAGCGTAGCTTAACCTGACGGATCGACCCGTGCGGCAGTTATTACTTAGCCACGAGCTCCTAGCCAAAAACAAGACCCCATTGCTCCACACATTTTGGTCATTGTCTTTTGCGGGATATATTCAATACACAACACATACAAGTAATTATCTCGGTTTCAAACAACACAGAATACAAGCCGCTTGATGAAGCGGCTTAAAACCGTTCCTTGTGAAAATCTAGGGGGGTTGAAATCCTCATATTTTAATGTTTTTTTTATTTGCAGTCAACTTAATGGCCATTTGGAACTAAGTCTAAATTTCCTTGGCCTAAAGCTTCACCCAAATGTTGGGATACTGATCCAACTTAGCGCTACTCTGGAAGTTAACACTGATAAAAGAACTGTTTATATGAGTAGTTATTTCAGCTTATCTAATCTATTCTGTCTGGCTGGGAGCAGGGGGAATCCAGTGCCCCGAACTTGTGTCATTTGCTCAAGTAAAATTGTGTTTACTTTGTGGTCATTTATAATATACCTAATGTTGCTACAATAAACAGTAGGTATGTTAACTAACCAAGGGCGTTCCCATTAACCCGCAATAGTATAGCGTCCATGTCATGCTAAAAAAATATAACAATTATAAAAAAAAGTTTTTTATTTTACTTTTGTCATAGAAACACTGTACACGCGCACAGCCGCGCACTTGTCTATCAATGTGGAAAGACAAGTGTGCGTGTACCTTTACTGTTACAGTGTTTCTTTTGCGTATCAATTTAATAACATTTGAAAATATTATATTTAAAAAAAAAATTGGTTGCCCCGTTGGTCTCGTGGTCGCAAGCTCGACTGCTGAGCGTGAGGTTCTGGGTTCGATTGCCGGGTCAGGCGAAGTGTTTTTGGGTTTTTCCATTAGGAATTTCTTAGTAACAGCCCGGAGTTTGGAAGTTGGCGGTGTGATACCCCCGAGCCTCGGTGCGCACGTTGAGCTGTTGGTCCTGCGCCTGACCTCTCTCCGGTCGTGTCGGATTGCCGTCCCATCGGACTATGAGAGTGAGGGAAGAGAGAGTGCACCTGTCTGCGCACACACTTCTTGTGCACTATAATATCTCCCGCGCCGAAGCTGGCTAGTCTTTGAGATTGGCCGCCGTAGCCGAAATACGGCGTGGAGGAGGACTATATATAATTATGTATTAACTATAGGAAATATATAGGGATACAGTGGGAATACAAGAAATCTTTCTATCGGATGAACGTAACGTTACATACGGAGTTCCACAAGGAAGTATACTAGGACCTCTGCTTTTTACAATTTACATCAATGACTTTCCAATGGCAATCAAATATCCTATGACACTTTTCGCAGATGACAGTACAATAACGATACCTTGTAATCAAAGAGATTTTTATAAAGAGGACATCAATAATACATTAATAAAACTATAGAATGGTTAGACAATAATAATTTAAAAATTAATTTAAATAAGACTAATTATGCATTTTAGCTAGCGGGCATTGACTCTTTCCAATCTTGACATAACATACAATGACATTAAAATTGACACAGTTAATACAACCAAGTTTCTAGGTCTTACAATAGATCGAAGTTTAAATTGGAAGGCGCATGTAGAGGACCTGACTAAAAGGATAAGCAGTAGTGCGTACGCCTTGTACATTCTGTCACGAACGGTTAACATAGATGCGTTACTAACGGCTTACTACGGGCTAACTGAATCGGTTCTCAGATACGGAGTTATCTTTTGGGGTAACTCAACTAATAAAGAAGCTGTATTTAAAGCACAAAAGAAAGAGATGCCTCAGATCGATGTTTAAATTAAAAACCATCGATAGTTGTAAGCCCTTTTTCATACAGTATAAAATATTGACATTGGCATCCCTTTATATTCTAGAAACCGTAATGTTTGTAAGAAATTTTTCGCGAATGGCAGATAAATATCCCAGAAACAGGCGTGATCAAAGTCAACTCTGTCTGCATAGGAGTAGGACTGTACTTATGCGCAAAAGTGTTTTCTGCATGGCTCCCACTCAAGTTACCAAAAAGTTGGAGGCAGCTTAATATTATACAATTGAAAAAACAGCTAAAATCATTTCTAACTAACAAAGCTTATTAATGAATTTCTGACAAAATCTTTGAGTTTGACATAGATTTCATGCATTATTATTATATTTTTTTTTTTTTTTTTTGTTTTTTTTTTTGCTGTTTTACCTAATTATTACACAAGTTACCTAATTTATTATTGATTGCTGAACTGACGTTAAATTAACGACATTTTGTTGAAATTAATTATTACCAAACACTAATATTTGCACGCCATTGTATGTGGCAAACATGTCTGCGCCTATATTTAATTTTTTTTGTTATCCTGCATGCATTTTTTATTCCTTTATGTGTACACATGTTTGAGCAAATAAATATATTCTTATTCTTATTAATAAAAAAAATACAGAGAATAACGGTCCAATCCTCAAACGCAATCCTCATGCTGCCAATGCAACTTTGGTGTTTCAAGGTAGTAGCGCGTTTTATATCTTCAATAAAAAGACTTTTGGATACGTCCTTAAAGTTAAGTGTCACTTAAGAATTTGGTAGTAAGTGTTCTAGATTGTTCAAGTGGTCTAGTGTTCATAAGTGCTACTGCGGATTTTTTCAGTAGCAGCCCGGAGTGCCCGGTTGATGGCAATAGGCTCGCCTCCTGTTACAGGGGACTTAATCATAACTGGCGGTATGAGGGTGTATTATAGATGCAGATCTGCCTTACCCTTCATAGATTCATGTGCTCGTACTGCTAATCTTATAAAGATAGTGCAATCCACGACGACGCGCCCCACTCCGCTCCGCTCCGTACTAAAGTATAGCTTACAGTACAGTAATCGCGGAGTGGGGCGCGTCGTCGTGGATTGCACTATCTGTAATCATATTTTACTGCAGCTCATAATTTGTAATAGATTCGGTGTATCGTGGGTGTAAGTACACCCTCACCTTGAAATTAAACAGGCCGAAATACAGACAACCTGCAACAATATGGCTACAATGTCTAAGTAGGAACGTTGTTTATTTGTATAGCCTAATTCCGAATATGTTTAGACTAGGTTGAATTGGGCTAGAAATATTTTAACTATAGGTATTATAGCTGATATTCTAGTGACGCAAGCATCCGGGAGGTCGGATAAAAGAGAGGAATAATGCTGGCTGACTTCAGTACCTACTCAAAGTTGTTTTTCTTTAAATCTAATTCTGACCTCCCATTGTCAGATTTAGATCCATTGTCTCCATATTGAAAAAAAAAGAAGAGAATCACCACAAACAATGAAAAATGGAACAAAACTAATAAAACAATCGAGAAAACGACGCTGTCGAGGCAAAAGGGCTCCTATCTCAGCTGCGATATTGTGATGTTTAATATCAATAGATGATGGGAAACATCAATCCCTAAATACAAGCCACAGACTCCAAGATACGTAATGAATAAATGATGTTGTATTAAGTATGTAGACCTCATAATTGATTTACCTCTCTGAGGTTAAATTTAATATCACTTGTGGGTCATATAACGGTCTATTTTCCTATGTGACAGTTATAATTATAGTGTCAACCTATGTGATGTTTCAATTCCACTGTAATACAGTATCAAATAGACTACATAAAAGATTGCTTCATCTCTGCGACATATGTCAAACTGACATTCATATGGTAGGAATTCATCATAAGGTCGGCGGCATGCCCATAAAGTACGACATTGAAAGTTACTGTCTGTACTATTATGAAAATCAGAACTTCATAGGCGGTGATTTTACTGACAGCTGTCGCAGAGATCAAGCTAACTTTTATGAAGATAATGTCAACAGTATACTTATAGTAATAATTATGCACAAAATAAATAAAATCGATCAAAAGTGGTAAACAATAAATTACGAGTTCAACTATAGGTACCTACACCAGTTTCCGCTGCTCGGTTAAAAGATGTTTAAATGTAAGTAGAGGCTAAGTATAGCCCTTTAATTTATCTTCGATGTAGTAACAGATGGCTCCGAGAATAAATCAGTTGGATAGACAGCGGCATGTGGGCAATAAGATTCTTATCCCACAACGAACCCAATAAGCAAAGGGAAATATTTAACTGATCCTCTAAATACTTATTGACCAATGCATGCGAATGATGGGAACTTTTAAAAATTAATGATCCTCTAAAAACTTCAATCACTGAGCTTCTTTAGAACTTTCTGGTGTTTTCTCACAGTTGGTCGCAGTAACTGAGCTCGGGTACCCCGATGGAAACGGGTTCGGTTAGGTTAGAACTGTGACCAACCGCGCGCGAGCCGAGCGAGCGAAGCGAGCGGTGACGCAGCAGCGGTCGGCTAGCGCTACATCCAAGTTGTTCGCAGTTACTTGGCTGCTTAGTATTTTCAGGATTATTTGAGTTACAATCGTTATATTAAAGTGTTCAATAATATTTTTAGGAGCGCAAAAGGGAATAATTAGAGGTTTGATTAAATAGGTACATGCCATAAGCAAATACCTACATAAATGTCGAATTTATCAGCCAAGTTAACAAAAGTCCCTGCCCTATCAATGTCATATTCGGGAATTCAATGTCAAACAACGTTGGAACTGTAAGTATAAACAATAAACATTAATAACGTTTTGTGAGTGAATTGCAATCCTACGCAAATAATATTCGCGATTATCACAGCTTCATTAAAACTATAAATAGCTATCGGAAACCGCAACGCAAGGTTTTAATATAAGGACAAATAATAAGCGTCCTTTTATGTGTAAAGTTCAAGTTAATGCATTATTTTACCGAAATTCAATAAGTTACTGTGTTAATTTGATTGAAAATATACTGATTCTTACTTGGTGTCTTTATATTTGTTGCCATCAAAAAGAATCTCATCATGTGGGTTTGTACAGATCGATAATAGCATTAACAGCGTTTCACAATGATTGTTCTATGGTCACTAATTAATATTGTTATCTTTCTCGCCTTCAAAAGATCCTCAATATGCGGGACTTTTATTTACTAACAATTATTGTGCAAAGCTGTAATCGATCTATGATCACTACATCAGCCTTTTGGCAACAATCATCCTATCAGTGAATAAGATTATAGATCAATTCTAATTTGCAAATTAAGAGATTTTTTTTTTAAATCACCCTGTTGATTTCCTGAGATAGAACTGCAGGGTGAAAACTAAAATCCGTGAAAATTTATAGAGAAGTGCTCAAAGGGTCCAGTAGGTCGGTTTTTTACTTGGTTTAGCCGAGACTCAAAGCTAATGTTATATTTATTATTTATTTAATTATTAAACTAGCCTATTTTAGCCTATAGTTTGACCGGTACCGCTGTTCCGCCTTGGGTAAGTGCGCGGCGAGACGGGCGGCAGTGCAGGCCGCTTATTCGTCAACGCTCATGCTGCCGTCCCGGCGCTCATTCCTTAGGCGCGGAACAGCGGTGTACGTAATTAAAAGATTACGGCAATACATTGAGTATAAAAGTGGCATGACGTCACTCCCGGGTAGATTTTATACCGATTTGTGACGTAGCGAGACACAACTTTAATGCGTTTTATATAAACTATTTTTTATTAATATGATAAAGCAAAAAATACATATCTAATATTTTTGTATTAATATGTCTGACGGACTAAATCTGTTATGTGTTTATTTTTCCCCAGTCAACATCCCTATTTTATATATTTTTTAATGTTATGTCCACATTCAATAGCTCATTTTATTTTCTTTTTACATTTCAATCATCACAAAAACCGTTACGGTACCTTGTAATGTAACTCTTTGTAATGATAATGAGTGTTGACCGACCGTAACCTTTGCGAAGCAAACAGTGCGCTCTGGTGAATAAAGAGATGCATGCAGAGATGCGGGCTCACATAAATATGAAGAACGTGTTTCCTCTTTGCTTTTAGGCATTTTTAGAAGGATCGTAGAGCTGTTTTAATGCATGGGTATTTTTTGGAAGTTTCGAATTTTTTAAGGAGTACTTAAATTATGAAAAAAAAATTGTCCCATCATTACAGGAATGCATTGTAGACTAGATGTGATTGTGGATATAATTTGTTATGTTGTATTTTTTATGTGTCAATCGAATATTTATGTACTTAAAGAATTTAGGGCGAATTTCAAAAACTCAGCTTATAAACCACGTTTAAGATCTGTCAGTATCATTCTTTTCTTTGTAATATCGACACTGACAGCTCTTGAACTGTGTGCGGATTTCACCAATGAAATTGAACGCTTTCAGCACATCTAAACGCGTTCAAGAGCTGTCAGTGTTCAATATTCCATAAAATTTTGACACTGACAGCTCTTGAACTGTGTGCGGATTTCACCAATGAAATTGAACGCTTTCAGCACATCTAAACGCGTTCAAGAGCTGTCAGTGTTCAATATTCCATAAAATTTTGACACTGACAGCTCTTGAACTGTGTGCGGATTTCACCAATGAAATTGAACGCTTTCAGCACATCTAAACGCGTTCAAGAGCTGTCAGTGTTCAATATTCCATAAAATTTTGACACTGACAGCTCTTGAACTGTGTGCGGATTTCACCAATGAAATTGAACGCTTTCAGCACATCTAAACGCGTTCAAGAGCTGTCAGTGTTCAATATTCCATAAAATTTTGACACTGACAGCTCTTGAACGCGTTTTAGAAATTCTGATCGCGTTCAATTTCATTGGTGAAATCAGCCTAACTAAACACTAATGTTTTGTAATTATTATAATTATATTATATAATATATATTTTTTTTAATTAGCCCCGTTCTTTGATATTAATATTAATAATTTATTAAGATGTGGGCTGTATTTACAGATAGCTACAGTTTAGTTAGAAATAGGGTGTATTAGAGGTACAGAAAAACACTACATAACACTTGAACAGGCCCAGGATTTAAACAGAACGGGATGGGACAATAAGTACCAATTTCACCAATGGATCTGAACGCAATCAGCATAATTAGTATATCATTTTTATTTTCTCTTCACAAATGTACAGTAGTAGTAATTTGTGAGAGTCTGCTGCTTCAAATATGCATTGCAAGCAACGCCTGTGGTACACTAGGGCCCCACGACGCTTCATTTATGTACAAGCTTTTTAGTCCACGTTCTACCACCACAATCTTTACCCCCGACCATGTTGAACCCCTAAATGTTTCCATGTTCAACCCCTGGAGGGTTGAACATGGATTTCAATACATTGGTCATCTTTTCTTTGTCCATATTCAACCCATTGTTGTTAGGTAACTAATAATGACATTAAAGTAATACTGAAAACAGAAGTGTATTTATTTTCTTTACAATTATTTTACAGTATAAGTTGCTGTAGGGTAAAAAAAAATGGCTTTTCGGTAAACTTCTGACTTCCGAAATTAAAGTAATTTTTCACTTTGTAGTAATTTTTTGGAAGTGGGTTGTTTTTTTTTTTGTAAAAAAGTTTTTAACTCTAAAACTATTTATGGGGCTACTTACCTGGGTTGTTTAAGTGCTTCGGGCACCTGTCTGGGGCTATGCGACGTAAATTGCTTCAAAGTCAACGTTTAGCCTTTATTCTATTTATTCATATATTGTTATTTTAAGTATTTTACAGAAGGCTTATAGACTAATACCAAGAATAAAAAGCAAATGTACATAGGCTTACATACCATAAAACAACAAGCGTGTGAAAAGTTTAAAAAATAAATGGACTCATCATCTCCAGAAAAAGATCTACCGTTATTTCACCGCATATAAAACGATTTACAATATAATTTATCCTCCTGTCAATTTCAATATGTTCTGATCTTCTTTCATTCTTTTTTGGCTTATAATTTTTTGGTTAATAGAATCCTCTTCTAAAGTTTTTAAAAATTGAACTAGATTAGAGGATTTACCTAACGTCCTATTTAACATGGCGTGCCAACCTTCTAACTTATTTGTGGTGCGATACCTTTCAGCAAAACAACACCATTTATCTTTCATTACTTTATTCTCCAATCACTGTTTAACAAAATAATTAATTAAATTTAGTTACAGCTTCGTCAGTCAGACTATCTTCCATAATATATTATAGAGAAATCCGTCGCTTATAGCCTCCAGAGTTAGATGAGCTAATACTGTCACTAAAGCTACGTGTTTACGAGTAATTTTGTTTTAACTTAGATAAAGTTCTTCTGCTTTTTTCCATAGCGCTCTATTGAAATGATAATAGCTTCCTTTTATTGATGCTTCCGGAAATTTCTTGTGGATTGTTGACATAACAGCGGCTTCAAAATCAACTGTGAATTGCGTTGGATTCCAGCTTGGGATATTTTTTTTAATTAAAGTAAAAAGTAAATCATATGTACTTTGTTTTTTATTTAGTAACAAAGCGTACACCACCGGCATTATTTTCGTTTCTTTTTCAGAACTTCCTACATGAGCGTGTAATGTATATAGTTGCGAAAAAAGACGTGGACATGTTTTGCATGTCCCGTCACCAAAAAAAATATTCACGCTGCTTATTATTTCCCTCGTTGCCTCAGATACGAAAGCTATTATCCTATTATTTTTATATTTGTAATCAAAGAGCAGGAACCTCTGAAAAATGGCAGGTACTTCTACATCAATCCCTCTCAAATACCTAGTTTTTTTAACACCTACTGCCATATTCCTTTTTTTGTATAGGACAGATTTTATATTTTTATACGACGGAAATTCTTAGATAGTATCATCACTCGCGTTCTTTAAAGAAATTACAGCTTGATGATATACGGATGGAATAGTCTTCTTGGAATCTTCGGAAACCTTTGTTTTACAAAGAGAAATAACCCTTTTTACTTCGTTTTTAGCAAAACTTTCTGGGCAACTATGCAGAACATAGTTGCCCAGAAAGTTTATATTTAATCATATGACTTTGTGTTTCCATAATAGTAACAGTTCCATGACATTTAGGCCACTTAACACAACGACAGTAAGTAGAGCCATTCTTATATTCTTTTTTCTGGTAATACTGATGGCCTGCTAAAAGTAGTATGCGTCCTCCGCGCTTAGAAGTCACAAATTCAAAATTAAATAAACCGCTACTCGTAGAAGGAATCTCAGCCATATTCAGAAATAAAATAACTGTCACTGTCAAAGTCACTTCAATATCCTTTTTTATAAATAACTATTAATGAGACCTTTATCCAACTACTAATGAGATAGAATAAACTCATTTGTATTTCGAAGTAACTGCAATATAGGGCAAATGAGAGTAGGCAGGCAGACTTTGAAAATGTAGCTCTACGAGTAATAGCAATAAATTTAGGGTAGATGAGAATAACTTTTGTGTTTTACTGTCCATTGAGGGTTGAACGTGGATTAAATATATTCAATAATAAAAGTCCATGTTGACACCATTTAGGGGTTCAACATGGTCGGGGGTAAAAATTGTGGGGGTTGAACATGGACTAAACCGTTTTTATGAAACAGAAGAGAATTAACAATATAGGAAAGAAAATCAAATAAGATAAAAAAAACCACGTAACGTAATTAAAATAACATAATGATAATGGAAACCTACAAGAGTGAATTTGACTGTGTGTTGTGTGCATGTGTATGTGTAAGTGAGTGGTTTTGTGTAAGTGTAGTTTGTAGTTTTATTTGAGACTAGCACTTTGCCCGCGGCTTCGCTGCCGTGGTCTTTCCCGCGGGACCCGCTATTTTTCCCGGGATAAAAAGTAGCCCATGTTACTCCCTGAAAACTAAGCTGTCAAATCGGTCCATTAGTTTCAGAGCCTATTCGGTACAAACAAACAAAAATTATTTCCTCTTTATAATATTAGTATAGATAATGTGTAACTAATTTATCAGTTGCTTCATAATACAACGATTTCAGCCATTTACTTAGACAGAAGCCTTTTTTTTTTGGGTTTGAAGTTATCAAATTACTTCTCCCGCTCTGAGCGGAGCGGGAGGGCGTGTCTGACTAAAACCCACCCGTGTTCCTTCTGTTGCCTGTGTGTTGCAGGGGCCACGGTAACCCTTTCGGACATTCCCGTAACGCCGGCAGGCATCAGCACTAGCGGACCCCGTCAGTTGTGCTGACATCTCTTTGAGGCGCGCGTGGAACACAACGCACCGTCGACGCGAGCCTGGTCCTTATCGGACGACGAGCTACTCGATTGCTCACCGTCCGCAAGCCCGCGCTTACGGTAGCCGGGAATCGGTCTGAGATTCCCGACGGGCGACTCCTGCGGCGACTAAGGGCGTGAGGGCACGAAATTTTCCTCTCCCTCACGCATTCCGCCTCCTCCTACGCGAGCATTACTGCTTCGTAGAAGGAGTTGACGGCTTCCCATGCCCTCTCGCTCCGTACCATGGCTTGCACCAGGGCCGGACGCGAGATCACCGTCACCGATCGATTCCGACACGGCGGTGCCCTGCCCAAGCCGCGCTGACCTCTGTCCACCGTGTCCTCCAGGCAATCCAAACAATGGTGACACCCAGGCGTTTCCTCCCGACTTATCCGGAATAGAAACATCCAACCCCTTTGGGTTTCTGGTAGATGGTAAGAGCAGTGTTTACCTTATTGTAGATGCATGAATCAAGGAAGCAATAGAGTTTGTGAGAAACGCTGGTTTAAAATAACTAAACTGCGTTCAAGCAACAGTGTCAGCTCACTGTCAGTGTCAATATTCCACAACAATTATGACACTGACAGCTCATGAACGATGAGACGTTTAGATGTGCAGAACGCGTTCAGTTTAATTTGTGAAATCCGCCCTTTTTGAAATGAGCGTAATTTTTTCCCGCAGTGCGACCGTTTTTTACACACGGCTACTTATCGATAGCCACATAAGCCGCTGATTAAGTATTTGACAATTAAAATAGCGATAAGTAGGTTTATTATTAGCAAAAAGATGCACCGTCATTATCATTGTCGCCAGTCATATATCCTTCCGTTTTATTTTCGAGTAGATAAAGTACCTATCTATTAAAACTAATTAAGTAGTTAACAATATCAATTGTTATGACATCAATCAAGTATCCGTTTACTCCGAAAAATACATCAACGCTATATTTAACGCTAATATATTTGAATAACAATGATATCAATACTTATTAGATGAGCAATGCAAATAAACAAATCTTCTAAACTAAAATCCAAAAACAACCTTATCATTCACGCAACAAAGGCCAAATTACCAAAAAGGGTTATCTCAAAGTTATTTCCGAACACAGAGAAAATCCAACCTTAACACATATGAAACAAAAGTCAATTCACAAAAACAAGATCAAACATTTTCAAGGTGTTTTAATAGACCTTATAAGCTATAACATAAGGTCTATTTTTGGAGATGATGCATAATGTGGATGATATCATCAGGATCTTGACATATTTGATGCATGTAGGTGTTGATTCGCTGCGGCATTCCTGCGCATAGTTTTGTTTTACTCTTGACTACACGTGGTTATGCGAGCCTGGTATCTAATTTCATAATAGTGGGACAGGTTATTTAATTTTGTAAAAGAAACTACAATCCCATCAAAACGCAACTCAGTTCCTCTACAGCAAAACGTTGTGAGATGTAATGTAAAAAACCAAGTCTGTTAATTTAAGTATTGTATTGTAGCTTGTGTGTCTGCTAGAAGTACCTTAGAATTTTGATAATCGGTGAGAAGAAATTGTATGTAACTTGGAAATATACCTAGTTATACAAAGCTCTTTTGGTCACTGAAAATTCAGGCTTCTAAATTTATCCAGAATGAAGTTACAGGGGGTTGAAAATGTACCTGAATGGTTTCGAGAAAAGATTGTAAGGCTGTGCCCGTTTCTTTGTTTTGCTCGACTTGGCGGGAGCAATACCGTGCCCCCCGAGATGTATTCAGCTGCCATGGTAAGCAAGCTGGTGGCCCACCTGATAATAAGTGAACACAGGTGCCTTAGCAACTCAGCGACAAAGCCGAAATGTCTCATACAATGTGCTAAATGACAGTATTGGTGTCAATCGGTTCAACAAACGGCAACATCGTTGCCCGTCTTTCAACTCCAAATTGCAGTACAGTGCGTGCTGTGTTGTTTTTTTAATGTATTTCTCCTAATCAAACGAATTTTCTTTCTTTCCCTGCAGAAATTAAAAACTACAGCATTTTCTTAAAATTCAAGTTAGGTATGAGAATGAAAAAGGAAACTATAATAATGCGTTTATAGCACTCGCTGGTCGACCCCTTACGTTAACTAAAACGAGGAAAATGGGTCACGACCTTATAACATAACCTCGACGATTAGTAATTGGTAGTGTCTACGAACCAAACTATCCGTTATATTGACGGTTCGTTATAGCTACGAGTTACGTGGGGTTAATCAAGATTGGAGTTCTTTTGATATCACAAAGATTTGGGGACAGCCGTCTTAATTCATCATAGCTCTTCAGCGAGTATTTGTTGCCATATTGAAGTTGTAACTCGGTGTAACAGTTCCTAAAACATTTTGGGTCTCTTTTAGCTTGCAGACAACTAGATTCCAGATGCAGTTAAATATCACCACTCTACACAGAGCAACTGTCATCTGAGTTCAGAAACCTAATATTCAGGTAGGTATTATCCTGATAAAACCAGTGCAGAAAAAAAAAAGATCAAATTACATGCTGCATGTAATTTGATCTTTTTTTTCTCCTTTAATAAAGTACTAGCTGCTCGCCCCGGCTTCACACGGGTAGCACTACGGCTCACCTACCTATCTTCTCACCCTACCCTCCCAATCCTATTTACCTACCCTACCTTAAACCTTCTCCTGACAATAACAAACACGACAAACAAAGAATTAGCGAAATCGGTCCAGCCGTTCACGATTCTATAAAGGACATACAGACAAACATTCATTTTTATATACATAGAATATCATTGCTGATTACATTACCTACAATCTAGCCAAGCTAGCTAATAAGTAAATTAAATATAACTTAACTACTAAGTAACCATAAAATTAAGAAATAGTCCAATAACGTCTTCATTTTTCACTTTATGTTAAGGAGAAGACACTCAAAATAGTCAGCACTTGCACTGCAGTTTTTAAGTTCACTCACACTGCACTAAACTAACTCAAAAGGGTAAATTATAATTTGTTCTAATGACGTGGAAATTTAACAACTGCACAGACGACGATCATGTCTTCACGATCGTATCATGTCTTCTACATTTTTGCATCGTTTCAACCATGCGTGTGTGTTCCCTAGCTTACTTAACCTGACCTTTTTGAAAGACATTAACAATAAGGTCAGCGTATGTCCTCCTATTCGGTGTTTTCGCTCGCATTCGCAATATAGGTACCTTTTGTCACCTTTGATTCATCCTTTACACAAATGAACATTTGAAAAACCCGTACAGGGATCAGCATTTCGACATGACGAATCATCGGAGCATACACATTTGCCAAATACAATACCAATCGGTCACCTGCCATGTCCATTTATCCAGTACGGTCATTATACTAGAGAGGATTGTTAGAAGTCATAAGTTCTCAATGATCAATGCGTAGGTATGTCTTTTCTGTATGAAAACAGACCTTTACCTGGGACAATAATTGATTGAAAAAAGTATGCAGATGGGTAGGTGTTGAGAGGATGAGTGAAAAGCGACTAACAAGGTAGATATGAGTGGAAACGCGGAGGGGACGCCCTAGGAGGACGTATAGTGACCTTATTGGCGATGTTCTTTAGAAAGGTCAGGTGCGTAGTCCTCGCAACCGGCGTGCGTGTATGACCAGCACCCTGATTGCGTGACACACTTTCAAGCGCAATCAAGAGTTTAGAAGGATATTTCTAATCCATTGCTTCATAGCTTTGAAAAATTCGTTAGCTCAACAACTTTAATAACGCCATGAACGTGGCTAAACTGTGAAAAAGAAACCCATTACGATTAATTGTCATTATGTGTGTTATGCAATTGCCCCGCAGATAAATGAACGTAAACGAAGCAAAATGAGTATGTAAGGATCGTAACAGGTGGCGTCATGTAATTTCTGCCTAACCCATGTGAGGGAGGTTGTGGCTAAGTGATAACAGCCCCACGGGTTGATCGGTTAGGTTAAGCTACGCTACAATCCATGCGTCATGTTCGTGAACGGGCGCCGTCAGTAGGGACTGGTTATCTCTTATCTGCCTGCTTATTTTAATTTTTGAACAGTTTTTATCTTTATATTACGGACGCTTTTTACGTGCACGTCTTTCTACATTGTTCTCACATGCATGTATAATTTCAACATGAATGATGTAACCAATATTTTGTAACAATATTATGATTTAAAAGAGTGTCCGTGGAGTTTCTTGCCCGTACTTCTCCATAGGAACCTATACGCTTTGGAATGGGCAACTAGCTTTATATTTCTGACTGACTGACCTCTTGACAATTCAAAAGTGCCTGTAAAAGGTTTATTTTAAATAAATGCTTTTAGTTTGGAGTTTTTTGAGTTTGCTTGCCGCGGTTGGTCCGTGGATGGGTGACCATCTTTACATACCAAGACCGTAGACCAAGACGTTAAGTCGTTGGTCCCGGGTGTCATTCATGTATCTTTACAATAATTACGGGTCGACAACCAGTCTTACCAAGGGGTATCGTATTACCCAATTACTGGGTCGTGGAGGTCAGATAGGCAGTCGCTCCATGTAAAATACTGGTATTCAGCTGCATCCGATTAGACTGGAAGCCGACCCCGCCATAGTTGGGAAAAGACGAGGCAGATGATGATTTTTATTAAGTATAGTTTCTCAGGTTCGGTCGATAAGGTTCATCATCATCATCAGCCTATAACGTTCCCACTGCAGGGACACGGCCTCCTCTCAATGAGAGGGAGTGGGCTATAATCCACCACGCGTGCCCAATGCGGATTGGTAGATGTCACATGTCTTCGAATTTTTGGTTGTAGGACATTCCGGTTTCCTCACGATGTTTTCCTTCACCGTTGTGAGAGCAGTGGTGATGAAATAATTTACACAAAGTAATGCGCCTGTCTGGATTCGACCCCACGACTTACTGTTCGTAAGTCGGGGCTGCCACCACTGGGCCACCGCTACTCTCACTTTAATACCTTTGGGAAATACCAAAGAAAAGGTGTGATATTACACCACTATGAACCGAGCTTCTACCTTCATTAAAGTCGGCGCTACGGCCCTCAAAGAGGCAAGTTCTATATACTATATAGTGTTAATTAACACAGCTACCATATCACCTTATTAACCTCCCGAGTAGAATGAATGGCTTCATCTACGTTCCACTACTGGCTGCGCTATTAAATTACTTTATACTACCTATAGGTCAGTCGATTGTGCAAATTAATTGAGCATCCAATTGCATATCAGAATAATATATTAAACTTTTCAATTCATTTAATTAGAAAAAGAAAAACAAGAAAGAAAATACGTTTCTTTGCGGTAACATGACGCAAAGAAAGAACAAAAGACAAAAATAACAATTTGGGCGAAAATATGCGTCACATCCACGCAAAACGGCCATCGCTCAGCATAATGCTGACCCTATGCGAGACAGAGCCCCAGCGCTGGTTTTCAGCGACAACCGGCGTTGACGTGATGACGTCAACCGGTGCAGTATTTAGTGAAATAAAAATAAGTAATCCAAAATAAAATAAATAGAATACTTGTTTATTATATAAATTTAATATTTAAAATAGTAACATTTCGTTCCGTCAGTGACTCAAGCGCCGCAGACAATAATGCAATCTGTGCGCGCAGCTGTCATAAAACTATTTGTATGAACGTTTTGACATATTAAATAATAGGTACTACTGGTAACTTGCTACGATCTCATTAACGCATCATGACTCGGTCCAGTATTGATGACTTCAATCGTTTCAATGAGATCACCAGCTAACTTTTATTAATCTGGTCTAGACAACACCGATGCCATTAATAAAACAAATAGCTCATTCAAGTCCAGACACCTGTGATTAAGGTCAAAGAAAACGTTCGCGTTAATCTGAATAGCCTTAACTTTTAGGAGCAGAGAAACAGGCAACAATCTCCTCGGAGAAAATGGCAACCGATGAATGAATCCGAGTATCTGACGATATAATATGACAGTCAGTATAAATATTAACAAAGTACTACACTCGAGAGCAATGAATCCGGGTCACTTAAAGAATCCTAAAAATCTCGGAAACTAAAAATGCTAGGTTAATGCAATAAATTGTATTTAATAGACAATGTAATACTCCTTAAATGAAGGTATTAAAACTTCTTAGTTATTGTAAAGTTATATCATAAAAAAATCGAATTTGAAAAAGGGCCACTTTCGAAGATGGAACTACGAAATTACAGCATTTGGTTTTGCTTTTGTTTGTAATCTGTCATTTATGTGGGTACATAAACCATGTTGATAGTGCTCTATATTCATTATTCAAGCTGAAATTATGTCGCTTACGCCTGAAGAATGCACCAGAATACTTACAATGCTGGAAACCGGCCGGAGTCAGCGCGATACAGCCAGGACTGTCGGTGTGTCGCTGTCAACAGTACAAAGAGTTCTCCGACGTTACGAAGAAACTGGTTCTAACCTACGCAGACCAGGAACGGGCAGAACCAGGTGTACCACAGCACGAGAAGACCGATACTTGGTGAACACCATGCTTCGAAATCGCTTTCTTACAGGAACTGAACTCACAAATCAGTTTCGACGCCTCGGAGGAAGTAACCCAAGTGCATGGACAGTAAGACGTCGGCTTGCTGAATCTAACTTAAAACCCCTTAGACCTGCAAACGGCCCTAAACTGGAGCGTGGGCATCGTATTTCAAGACTAAGATATGCCCAGAGCCACGTAAATTGGAGTATTGAAGATTGGTCAAAAGTTATGTTCTCTGACGAATCAAAATTTATGCTCTACAAGCACGATGGAAGACACAGAGTGTATCGAAGACCAGGGGAAAGATTCAAGCAAGCATGCATCGAAGAAAAAGTAGCCTACGGTGGTGGGTCTGTACTTGTGTGGGCCGGAATTTCTTCTGAAAGTCGCACAGAGCTGGTGATCATAGAAAACGGCTCTTTAACTAGCGAAAGATATGTGGAAGAAATCCTCAATGATCACGTTGGTCCATTTATGGTCAATTTAGGTGAGGATGCTATATTTATGCATGACAATGCCCGACCTCATACAGGTAGGATTGTGAATGACTACCTTCAAGAGATGAACATTACTCGTATGGAGTGGCCAGCGCGCAGCCCGGATATCAACCCGATCGAGCATGCTTGGGACGAGCTAGGCAGATGCGTAAAACAACGAAACCCTCCCCCAATCACGCTTCGTGAGCTCAAAATTGCTCTCACAGAGGAATGGGAGAATATTCCCCAAAATCGTATAAGGAACTTGGTGTACAGCATGCCAAACTGCGTAAACGCAGTAATGGAAGCACGAGGAGGCAATACGAAGTATTAAAATTCAAGAAAATCGTAATAAAGTTCAAAAATTTCATGTTTCCTATTTTTGTTTTAAGGAGAGATCAGCAGTTTTTTTCTTTATGTAATTTTGTGTTAATAAAATGTATGGTGACTCATATTTTTTTTTACTTTCATTTAAGGAGTATTACATTGTCTATTAAATACAATTTATTGCATTAACCTATCATTTTTAGTTTCCGAGATTTTTAACATTCTTTAAGTGACCCGGATTCATTGCTCTCGAGTGTATTAGTTTCATTATGTCTGATTCAAGCCTGCTTATCAAAATGCAACGATTGATATGCGTCTATCAGTTTTGGGCATAGGATCCGTTTTAATGGCATCACCTATTTTATCAGCGGTCGGTTATCATCATATCACGTTTAAAGTGACCGGAAAAGGAATACCAAGTCCTTAGCCTTACAATCATTATTTTAAAGCAATGCAGTTCGACAGGCGATCCAACAAAGGACTTTGAAAGTACCATGACACGAGTGGAAAACCGTTAAGTACACAATGTTTATCGCTGTATAAATTATATAAATAAATTCAAGGAGACCGGGTGATGCCGGATGGATCATTGAACTTGTCTGGTATTAGACTATTACCATTGTGAAAAACTGTAAATCAAAGCACAGTTGACTGAACTACAAACATCAGGAATTCTAGATTCAGAATTGCAAAGCTGGCTTAGGCTAACCGGAAGCTTACGGAAATCGGAAGCTTTGGTGCTTTCCGGATATCCTACGGAAATTCCGGTCTGGATTTACGGATGTCGGACTAAAACAATCTTAGTAGTTGAACAAAGGATGTATGTGTATGCGTTGTTTTGTTGCAACTCAAAAACGACCATATTGGCATTGAGCTTTCGGATCACCGAAAACTGATTGTTAGTTTATCAAAGCGCATCTTTATGGCGAAATACTGACCCTTTGTTTTTCCTAGACTAAGATACTAAACAGTTTAGTCAGGGACCATCTCCGTAAGCAAATAGGACAGTATCACTATCAATGTTATACATAGATTCCATGAAGAAGAAGCCTATAATCAATCTAGACCACTTTCGGCGAAAAACCAGACTGTTCGTTCATTGTCAAAAGCGGGGATTTCATCTATGGAATAGGACAAGAGTATACTAACGTTCGGTAATCGACAAACGCACGAATTTGGACCTAAAATTACCATATTATACCCACTAAAGAATTTTAAACTGACCCGTCCGCTGTTACTATCCAGCCATAAATGGCAGCGGAAATCAACATTAACGGTAAACAAACAATTATTTATAGTTATTAAGGCCAAACAGTGACCCACGATTGTTAATTGACTCTGCTCCGACAATTACAAAGCTAGATGTGAAATGAATGGTAACACTTCCTCACTTCCTCTTCGTCAATTGGAAATACGTCAGATTTGTATATTTTGGTATTTTGGTTGAGTCATAATATCGACCTCAACATTTAAGGTGGCAAAGTATGAGTGATAATATATTTATACATTTTGTTTTGTGTTTTCTTAATGTTATTATTGTAAGATTAAGTTTCTTTGTCTGTCTGTTTGTAACAACTTCAGAATTAAAGTGCGGAGCCGATTCTGATGCAGGAAAGTAAGTCGAAAGCCAGAAAAAGGCGCACTGCTTTTTAGTCGGTTGGTTTCGTTTCCAAAACTGCTTTTGTTAAGTGAATTCTATAGCTGGGCTTCTGCGGTTACGAAACCAACGTATTGAGCGAATGGTCTTCGCTATTTTGGAACCAACACGTTATCTGGCGCAAAAACCAAAATTGTGAATAACAAAAGAGGAAATCAGTTTTGATATTATTCGTTGAACAACACCATGTATCCTTCCGGAAACACAAAGTACCACCTTCAAGGGCCACGTGTTACCTTTAGGAAACAAAAGAAAACTCGTGGCTCTTTCTTCGGTTGGTTCGTTCTATGTGGGTTTTTTGTACGACTTTTTGATCAAGTTTTATTCTGACGGAGTTGGAAAATGCAGTCCAAAAATTAAAACCACGGTTTTTGGGCGCTCAACGTGTTAAAACTAGGGGAACATTTACATAATACCATAAATAAAACTAAAAGATTTTTTCTTGAGCATAGTTTTGTTCTTCATATAGGAAGACGAAGACAAGCTAATTTATATCCTAGCTAGTACCTACTACATCCATACTAATATTATTGGTCTGTCTGCCCTAACGGCTGAACGGATTTCGATGAAACTTGGCACACAGGTATACCATGACCTGGGTTAGGACGTTTTATCCGGGTAGTACATTCCCATGGGAAATATCCGAGGGCAAAGATACATAAATAATATATTTCAGGCTAACCAGTTTCTTAACCCTTCCATTGCTAAATTCGTCACACTTGCATGGATAAAGATAACAATAGTTTTGTATTGTCTATGGTGCGGCAATGAATGCATAAATAATAACGGGCTTCAGATAAAACCTCATTAAACTCGCTATTCATACAATAACATCGTATTTATCGCTTAAAATTAATTAACTTAATAAGAATTTGCAATGAGGAAAATAATATTTATTATAATATTACACATAGGGTCAATATTTCCATCTTATTAGGTATTGGTATTTATTTTCATAACAGTTTTGGAAGATGACTCAACAGTGTTTTGTAAGGATATCCTTATTTGATTTGGACAGTATTGCAACAAAAAACTTAGGGAAACATTTTCCTTGTATATTAGAAACATTAAAAACTAAAGAATTGTGGATATTATTATTTTGTTGCATGTTTATGAAATAGTACAGAAGTAAGTCCTAATATGACGACAAGGTTTGAACTGCAAACTTTTAATAGTCAGATATAACGATCATCTGCCTGCCCTTGTTCCATACTACTCAGGATCGGCACAACATGTTGTCTTCGTCAACTCTCCCTTGTGAACCGTCACACTATCATTCACTGTCTTCTCTTTCATAACATTCCTCACACACTCCATCCATCTTTTCTTTCCTCTCACTCACTCTCCATTAATAGCCAAGTATAACCAAAACTGATTTATCACATTAGTTTATCAATGGACATCTTTGCCTGGCAGCAGGATTTGAGAGTAACAGCAGAAGTAATCATACATTACAAGGTTTCAAAGTTTTCTTTCTTTAAATAAAGGATAAATCAAGACTTATTATTATCAATCTACACTAATATCATAAAGAGGGAAGATTTTTATATTTGTTTTTAATTAATAAATTCAAAAACTACTGGAAGGATTTTAAAAGTTCTTTCACCAGTAGAATGCTATAATATCACCGAGTAATATAGGCTATAATTTATAAAGATATCAGGCGGGCGAAGCCACTGGCGGAAACTAGTAATATTATTGAAGTATTGTGAGTTTATATCGTCAGTTGCAGGTTCAATTGGGGTAACTGACAAAACACGACTTTTCAGTAGAAACATTTAAAGATTTTTTTCATGATAAATTTAACATAACTTTTTTATGTGTGGTCTTTTTTCGATCTGTTTTGACAGAAATGCTTAAAATTCACTAAGTTTTCAGCCTAAATATGTTTTTTTTTTAATTATGTAGATGGTAAACTTTGGAACAACTGATCCAATCCCGAAAATTCTTTCACTACTGGAAAGCTAAAGTATTGCCGAGTGTCATAGGATATAATTTTATATTTTTAATACAAAAAAGACTAAAGCATTCTTCTCTTGGCTAAATACTAACATATCTACTATCTAGTCTCTAGTGATAGTAAGTAGCACTATATATCTCTAATCTAGGAATATTATGCTATTCCACACCACAAGTTGCAGAATTCATGGTACTGCACCGGCCTTTCTCCGATGCATTGTAGATACTTACATATTTTAAATGCATTTCAACACAAGTTAAATCTTTAAAAGAGTCTTTGCATGTTTTGTAGTGTTCAATTTATTTTTTGCCATCTATGTTCTGGTGTACAATAGAGTATATATATATAAATAAATAAATAGCCATCTTATACCTGTTAATCCAAAATAGGTATGAGTACTTATTACTTTTCTGTTAAAACAATGCATACATTAAACTAAGTATCTATAAACCATTTAGCAGACATTTATGAGGGTTACACGTTTGCCTAGTTTTGAATTTATTCTGTCACACTTAAATTGTAATGTATAAAGTAAAATAAAAATAAAACTAACTATCACCATTCGTCTAGTCTACAAATCACAGTGATTATGACAATTTCCCTTTTATCCTATTATCTGTTGAATCCTATGAATGACACCAATAAATCACATGTTTAGACAGTTAATAATAACTTGGAGAATATGGCATGTCTTCAAGTTTATCTACGTGTATTATAATGTATATGGTCAGCAGGTGTTTACTCTGTGACTATGTTTATGAACACATTGCTTATGTAGTGCCACCATAGAGGTATGTAAAAAGAATCATTATGAGAGCTATTTTTAGTATGTTTTTTATTTTATAGCCTGTAAGTGATTTGATTTGGCAGGAATAACAATATGAATGGGCCAAACATTTTAATAAATTATCTGTAAGTCTGTTCCTTTTTTTTAAATGAATTATAGAAACTTATAATGACAAAAAAAAAACTATAAACACAAATAGTTTTATTTTTTTAATTAAAAGAAACAATAATTTAATTATTTATGTGAGACAACATAATGATTGTGATGTTATTGAAGATAAATTATTATTTCTAAAAAAGACCTTATGCAAATAAAAGTGACTAAAAGGTAAATAACTGAGTAAGTTCAGAACACAATTATGCAGGAGGAAAATAATGTGAATGAATTTTAGAGAAAGGAATTTGTAATGTAATCACTCAAAACACTTGAATTCTATTGCATTATAATTAATAAAGACACAAAAACTGCAACGGAAATAGAACAAGAAATACTTACAGATATTTTAAAAATAAATCAACAGGAAGTAAACTTGACTACCACTTCACCGGCCAATCAAACAGAATCCTGTAGGTTTTCCGAATTTAATGACCACACTATAGACACCACACAAACAAACCCAGCTGTAATTGCGTACTCTGACATCTAAAAATAACTTTTAAAACTAAAAGGAATCATTATTCTCTCAAAATTCACACATTACATCACAAAATAAAGTTCAAAGAACTAATCATGATATCATCCAAACAGATAATTAATAATTAAGTTACGAGACCTAGCCTTGACGAAGTCTCAGCTTTTTATACTCACTGTTAGCGAAGTATCGATGCCCCTATGCCTTGCACCTTAAATGAAAACAGGTCATAACTGTCCACACTGATTAACACTGAACACAAAAACAGTTCTTCTAACACAGGATTTCAACTGCACAAGGATGACGAAACCAGATTTTTTGTGAATGATTATTTTTCAGGAAAAATTAGATACAGCAGAAAAATTTGTCCATTTTTGACGTTTGTGTAAATTGATGTTGCGGTGGGCGTGTTATTATTCTACTCCGTTCTGTCAAAACATGTTTGGTCAAATTTATTTTAAAAAGAGCACTGCAATTATATTTATTTTATCACTCAAAATACCTTCCGTTTATTAAGACGCAACATTCAATCCAATAATTAGGCATGAAAATGTTTCAATTTTTTATGTGATTTTTATGTTAGGTGTATCGCCCTGAACATAGAATTGAACAAACTTTATACGTTCGGATTCACGTGGATTGCAGTTCTCAATCGGTAGTTTAAAAAGTGAAACGATCGATAGGTTGATGGATAGGTGATGTAAAACCCACGGATTTATTTATTTCAGTGTAAAATTTATTTACGTACTTACATTTTTTTACTATCAGCGCTATGCATTTAGCTTAGTTGAAATCTAAGCTTACCTTTTTCTTCGAACGCAAATTACCAATTCGTGAAAAGTATTGGGGCTATGTGACATTTATTTGACGGCTTGAGTTAGTTTATTTGACGTTGACGCTCTCATTCTCTTTCCGCCATTTTCGTACTTGCTTGGCTTGTCGTTGTCATCGAAAATAATAATTTATTTATTAATTAGTCCTTTACTACGTTCTTCAAATTACAGAATTTTTAAATTACTAGCTGTTAAATTACCAATTGTGCTTGTAATATGTAGAAGAGTTCAACATTCTTCTCATAAAATAACAATCATCGCATAACCTAAATAATGGATGAAGAAATTTTTCCGGTATTATGCCCCAAGAAAACATATTCAAAACCGTTTAAGAAGGTGACAAATACAACACCAGAGTCTAATAATGTGGAAAAGGTCTTAAAGCCATCAAAACAGGCCTACGATCCTGGTGTACCATTGACTACCAAAGTTGCTGTGGAGTATTTGTTGAATGGAAAGTTAAAGACAAGTGTATGTCGTTACTGTCTAAAAGTAACGGTAGGGTTGTCCGAACTGGACCAGATAATGCAGGTAGCTGGCACAGGGGTTATGTATAAAGTCTCTATTAGAGAAATGATAGCCTGTTTCTACCCTTTCAAGGTATGTTGTTTACTGGTGACCCAATTATTATTTTACTCATACATACATTTTCATTTATGTGGTTTGTTTGAATTAACACTTTGCGGGACACTAAATGCCCGTAGATGTCATTACAATAAAACTTCTGTTTTGTCTAGTTGAGTTTTGTCTATTGTTGATGTGTAGGCTCAGGGGCAGAGTAGTGATTTAGGTTTGTGGGTCTTCTTAGGGGCGGAGTTATTATATCATAAAGTATTATTTGTTTATATCATAACTTTCTTTTGTTGAATAGCAAAAATAATGCTGTTATTGTAAAGGTGCATTAATAAATGTTACAAATTGAATTATTATTACCCATATTAAAAATTTGATGCAAACATGTATTAATACTGTACTGTGTACTTGTTTTTTTTTTCCAATACGGTTATGGTCTGCGGCAATGGTTTATGCTAAATGGTTGATGCTGAATTTCAAATCATTATGTAAAAATAATTATGTCAAAATGTTACCAAGATGTTAGATTATTGCACCTATGTCTTACTTTATGAATTTGTTGCATTCTTAAATTTAAAATATCAATGTTTCAGGCTAGAAGAGAAGAAAACTTCCCAGAAAAAATATGTCAGAGGTGCATTGACAGAGCACTCAATGCCTACCTCTTCACGCAGCAGTGCGAGCAAGCGGAAAGAGCTTTACACAACTGTTTTGTTGACATGAACGAGAAAATCAATAAACTAGACCCTGTGGACAGACCTAAAAAGAGAGGTAGACAAAAACTTAAACCAAACTTTAATGTATTGTACGCAGAATATGGTCAAGTAATGGATTACGCGGAACCTATAAGAAACATAATTAATTCACAAACAGAATCGTTGAGTAACGAACCAGATTGGAATGAATTTGAATGCAAAAGGTGCTGGCAAGTTCTCCCAGACTTAGAATCATTAATGAACCATGAGCAAAAACATCCAAATTACATGTGGTATCATTGCCGATTATGCGGTAAATCTTTTGTAAAACTTAACCATCTGAAGAAACACTTTACCCAAGTCCATATACGAGGAAAAGGGAATAACGAAGAAGTAGAGAAGACTTACAGTTGTAAAGAATGTGGAAATGTAACAGAGAATCACGTACAACATTTACAACATTTAGAGAAGCATAAGTTCAAAAGTATAATGAAACATTTAATTGAGAAGAAAACTGACCAACTGTGTTTGGTTTGTCTGAAGAAGAGTACGGATTTGGTGGATTTAGACAAAATGGTCTGCATACATGGAAGTTGTCCAGAATTGGTTGGTGATAAAACATTGTATACAGTACTAGCTTCAACTTTACCTGATGTGAGTATTATTTTTATTCTGTTTTTCTAACATAGTTGTAATTAATTTGGATTCAAATGTTGGTTGGTCAATGCTAAAATATGTAAAGAAGATTCCTTTGATTAAAGTTTGTAAAAGTTGTTGAAACTGTTCATGTTACATTAAATGTTTGTGGGCCTCAAACATTTAATGTAAGATTTGGCTGGCTACATTACTAATGCTACTGCAAAAAAAAAACTACTATTTTTAAAAACGGAAATTTTTGCCACTACTATGAAAATCTCACTGTATAATGTTCCATCTGTAAGAAGTGATTCCTTTTCTAGCAAAAATCATACAAATACCAAGAGTTACACGTACCTCGTAAAGCGGACATTATGTCTATTACTAAAAGAAAGAGAAAATTCAAGGAAATCCAGAATGTTCCTCACAGTATCCCCGGAATGCAGTTCAATCTATCCTTACCAAAGATAATTACGAAAAATCAATTTAAGACTGATAACTTTTATTATTATGTTTTCTGTGAACCCCAAGTAGAGGATTATAATGTTATCAGTATCATTAACCATAATATTTCTACTCATGACACTAAAAGTCCAAGAATTTTTGAAATAACTAATGATGGAACAATTGATTGTAATTTAGATGATACAATGCTGACTAATAGTCATGAAGGAATGCATGCAATTGAACATTCTATTACTGAAGACATAATAGTGGGTAGTGGTGCTAAAAATCCAGTTAATGTTGTTGAAAATAATAATCCACCTACTGAAATGCTAACTGATGACAATGAAGCAATTCATTGGATTAAAAGCAGCAAAATTAACAATGAAATCCAAGTCAAAGATAGGACACAAAGTGATTTACTTGATGCTAACCCAAATGGTAAAACTGTGATAAATGTTCAAGTAAAACCAATGAATTTGAATAAAAATGATCATCCAACTGATGAAAGTGTAATGGATGGGAAACAAATAATTGGTAATTCTAATGCCAAAGACAACACCCTAAAGAAAGATAAAGAAGCAATGGATGTTGATGGTCAATGTGTTCCAAAAGAGTATATTCTAAATGTGGTTAGAGAACCTACTGATTTTATTGAAAAAGATTATCCAGTGGATACAATAATTATTGACGAAAAATATCCAACTGAATTGACTAAACCAAATAACTTAGAAGATTCAACAACAAGCATTTTTAATTTTTCTAATCCAATAGCTGTAGAACATTATGGTAACCCAACTAATCATGTTATAAAGTTAGATAATAATATGGCATCTATGTTTATTTTTTCAAACCCTGAAAATGGTGTTAAAACCAGTGGCCAAGAACTGCATACTATTCAATTTATAAAACAAAGTGACATTCCTGAATATGATACAAAACCAATGAAAGTAAAGACTGATCAGAGTTGGATATTTGCTAAAGCTTCTGACAAATACAATTCAGCAAATAATGATGTAGTAACTAACTCTATAGATGCTTTTGATGAGCCTGAAACAAACGTAGATGATTGCAAATTCTGCTGGTTATTTAAACATTACAACAAATGCGAATACTGTGAAAAACCAATTGAAAAAGGTGTTAAAATTATTGATGAAGACAAACAAAGTATAGAGAAAACTACCATTCTTGATGATAAAACTAATAATAATAATATTGATAAGCTGATCGACACTGCTACTTTCTTTGATAAAAATGAAGAAATACAACCAAAAGCAGTGAAAATTGTGAAATACGACAACAAACCGAAAATAGAGAAGATATGGCAATGCAATGTTTGTCTAACCAACAATAATTATGATAGATCTATTTGTTACTGCTGTGAATCAAATAAATATATCGAAAATGGTAACTGCAAAGTTACATTTGGAAATAATACAACCTTCTTCAACACTAAACATGAAAAAGAAAATAAAGAAGAATCTATTATGGAGAAAGAAGTTGATAAATCTTATAAAGATACACTACCATTTATAGTTATAGATGAAGCAACTATGATGGATACAAAAAGTGGTACCATGCAAGAAAATATTGAAATACAAATGGACAATATCAAAGACACAAACTCCACACATAGCATGGATATAGAAACCGACTCAGTTAACTATGTTTTTGATAAAAAAGCTACAACAAACGAACAAATGGATGTTGAAGAAGAACCTTTCATTCCTAATACTGTTCAAAAGTTTGATCCAATACCAACAAATACATTGGCTGCAAACATTTTTCCATTTGTTGGGACAAACATTCAGTTCAACATTGGCTCTAACTCAATACAAAATGAAAACGGCCCAAGAAAGATTAAAAGAGCTGTTAGGAATATTCCGAAAGCTTTTCATAAGTAAATTGGTATTAAGTTTTGTGAAGTTTATGCACATGTTAAGTTAAGTGATTTAGTTTTGCTCCCTTATTAATTAATAATAAACTCAGAGTAAAATTATGCCAAGTAGCTGGGTTGTGGAGGTCAGATAGGCAGTCGCTCCGTAAAGTACTGATATTCAGCTGCATTCTCTGGAAGCAGATAATGGAAGACATGCCAAACGTATGCCTCAATAAATGTATTATTTAATCAATGGCAATATCTGATGAAACTTTACTCTGGACTTATTAATAAGGGTGTTTGTCTAAATCTAAACTAATATTATAATATTTTTTGTATGTTTGTAATGAATAAACTTAAAAACTACTGGAGCAAATTCAAAAATTCTTTCACCAGTAGTATGCTATATTATCACTAGAGATCGGATATTCGGGTGCATATTTAACTAAAGTTAATTTTTGGCTAAGAAATTATGGAAGTGGCTTCTTAATTTATTTTTTCTAAACTTAAATCCCGGAATTCAATAAAATCCGGGAATGCAAAACTAATAAGATATATGGTATGGAAACGACTTATCAGCCCTCTTGTGAAGGTTGCTTTTGCGGTGTTAACTTAAAAAGTTATATACATTTTTTACAACATTTTTTATTGAAACTCAAGGCACCAAGTTGTTTGACGCTGTGTGATGTGCCAATTTGGCAACCTACTTTACAAAATTAGGTAGCATTTCTATAGTCAAAAAGTACAAAATGCATCAATTCTGGAATCGCGAGAATTTTGCGATCGATACAAAAGTGCATTTCATAATAGCCAACACCTGAACGTAAGTAAATATACATTCAATTCTATAATCAGAACTCTAAATCTGTCGATCCCGGAATCCCGGGATTTTTTTGATACAAAAGTGCTTTCCATAGTAGCCATCACCTCAACTTTAGGTAAATATGCATCCGAATATCCGATCTCTAATTATCACTGAGTACCATGGGATACAATTTATAAAGATATCACTAGTGCTAGAATATAGAAAAATAAATTATAGAAGCTAGTGTTTAATTTTATAAATAATCTGATAATATAATGTAATATTTATCCGTATATGACTTATCTCTTGAGTTTTTTAGCATTAATGAAGTTTTATCTTACTAAAGATATTAATGGTTTAAAGAAACAGAAAAAATATTTTATTCTCATATTTTGTAACTGTTTATTGACAGTAATCACAGTTAGTTTATGCAAAAAAAAACTGATCTCTATAATAATAATAATACAAAAAAAAAACAGTATTAAGTCATGATGGACATGACCTCATCATTAAATCACATTTTGTATCTTATAGCTTAGTCATACGGTTTATAATCGATTAAATACTCATAAAGCTTGTAAAAAAACTATTAGAAATGGTTTATTTCCTGTAAATAAATCACATGCATATGGCTGCCATGTATAAAACTAAAGACAATAAGCTAAACACCTAAAATGCCTAAGGCATTAAGTCCGCCTTTGTACTTTTTTTTGAGTGTGAAAAGTTTAAATAAATAAATAAACACCACTCTTATTCATAAGCTTAATGATTTTTGACCTCTGGGATTTGCCCAAAAATCAATAATAAATTGTGTTGCATACTGTTACCACTTATGTAAAATTACTATGCTGGGAGTCTGGAATCATGTTCTCAATTCATGGTAACTGTTTGCGCTTCGATTTCCCGTACACCGTTTATTTTTACCAAAATAATACCTTGTTATGACTCTTCTAGCTTGACCTCAAATCTCATGTTCAAGAAGTTCGTACAGATAGAGCAAACCTGCACATAACAATAGCAAATTCGTCTATTCTTGTCCCTAAAATACACAAATTTGTTCCAAATTCCTTACACATCCCAACCAAAACTCCCAAGCTTTTTAAAGTTTAATTTTAACGCCATCTTTTTTGTTGCAGATGAACTACCTACACAACTTCATTGGGACAAAAATATGCGAAAAGTGCCTTAATCATGCTATCACTTCATACATTTTTATACACCAGTACAATTTCACTAGGGAACGGTTAGAACTATGCGTTAGTCTCATGTTAGATAACCTTAGTAATATGAAACCCCATGCTAATGTGTTCGTGCAAATTTCACCACCATGCATAATGGCTCCTCCAGAAGATTCGGACGAAACTTTACTCCTAGATGAGAATGACTTTATAGATGAAAGTAAACTCAAAATAGATGTGCTAGAAGACGAATTTAGAGTGAAATCTGAAAGCGAAATTGAATCAGAACCAGAAGATATATTCCAACCAACTCCACAAAATAAATTCGCAACAGAACCAGATGATATATTCGAACCATCTACACCAACAAAACGATTTAAAGCAGAACTAATATCAACCCCAGATATAGAGAATTTAGCTAGAAGCGCCACTAAAACTTATATGAATAAAAAACTGGTGAATGGTTTGCAGCAAAGTTCGAAATACCCCGTCGACGTCTGCAGCGAATTCTTAACGTTTAACAAAAGAAAAATAGTTGAAAAGGTCTCGATTAAATTCACTTGTCCTTTGTGTAGTAAACATTTTATATCCGAGTATTTCTTAAAAAGACATATTCTTAAACATGTTAACAAGAAAATTCAGTGCAATATCTGTCATGGCGTATTCAAATCCAAATTCCATTTGTATGAACATACTAAAATGACACATTTACTAAAAGAGAGTTTTTTTATGTCGTGTAAAGTGTGTGGCAGGAATTTTACTGATACGGATAAGCTGCAAACTCACGAAGAGAACCATAGAATCAAGCCATGTCAACTCTGCAATAAAATCTATGTAACCCAAGCTCATTACGAGAATCACATCCAAAGACACGCAGTCAAACTGAAGCTTTTAAAAGAAAAAGAAGTCCAAACATGCAGTTTCTGCGAGAAAGAATGTTCAAACGACAATGAACTCTCTGTCCACGTCAATAAAATACATTTACAAATAAAACCATACAGCTGCGACATGTGTGACAGACAATTTTACACTGAAAGTAATTTGAGGAGCCATAAAAAGGTACATAGTATGCCTTCGAAGGAAACTTGCGAATTTTGTAACAAAACTCTTAGAAGTAGGAAACAGTTAGTAATTCATGTTAGGAAGCATATTGGGGCCAAGCCGTTTTGCTGCCAAGTTTGCGGCCAAGCATTCTACTCAGCTTTTAAAGCAAAAGAACACATGAGAATATATCATGGTGGCCGCTTCTGCTGTAGAATTTGTAAATCCATTTTCGCAACCAAATATGAACTTAAAGCACACGTGAGTAAAGATCATAGTATCATTTAGCAAAAGTTCAAGCCATTTATTGGCTTGGAATTTTGAAGCAATATGCTAATTTTGAAGTACCAATGTGTTTTTGAAATGTTGATGATTCATGGTTTTTGTTGGAAGCCTACATGATCAAGTTATTTTTCATTTTAAGTCAATGTAATAGTTAAGTATATGAAATGATTTATAAGAAATAGAATCTTTATCACAGTAAAGCTCATCAGTTCATCACTCATCACACACATCAAAGATAATAATAGATATTATAGCACTTAAAGATACTTTATTTAATTTATAGCCTTTATCAGCGTTGCAGTTGTATTACAAAAAGGTTTTATCTCAGTTCTGAGTGTCTATGTGCCCTTTGGAAAGGGCCTCTTGTATCCCTTCTAATTCTCCCTGTTCCTTTGTCTGTCTTGTGTCTTGTTTCCTTCTATATCTTTCCCGCCGTTCTTACCATGTCATCCTGCCAAATAAAGATACTTTGATGTAAAATATATATTATCTTCACTGTGTGTGGTGGTCCCTTAAATTTTACGGGGAGAGATATGTCGAAGATGATATACAGGGTGATTGCAAGCTGAGTGCAAAGCTTTAAGGCGAAGATATCACAGACAATTTAGAACCATTTAAGCCATGGTTGTCTTAGACGAAGTCTTACCTAATTTTTATGTTTTTATCGAATATTCCCAAAATTTTCTCTAAACTGCTTGTTATTGGCCAAATTAAATGATAAATGAATTAATTTTTATTTTATTTAATTAAAGTAATGGGTAAGCAATCTAGCAAAACAAGTTTTAGGCTTCTTTGTCGTTAGACATTTTGTTTACAGACAAATTAAGTTCACAAAAAAAAAAAAAAAAATACTTTTTGTAAATCTTATAACCTTAAAAAAAATAGTAAGACTTCGTCTGAGATAACCATGGCTTAATTAAATGGTTCTAAATTGTCTGTACTATCTTTTCCTTAAAGCTTTGCACCCAGCTTCCAATCACCCTGTATAGTTATTTTATATTATCTTCAAATTGTGTGACATGCTTAATTTTTTTTTTCAACTTTATCACTAAAGTATAAGGTTCAAAGTTGATTGGGAAAATGTGACAGTTTCGGGTAGGTTGACCTGCTGGCGTCTGTACAAGAGAATCGGCACCAATGTGCAGGTAATCGTAGTACATAATTTTATTGATTCCTCATAAATTTCCAAGTTATTATCCATTTTTACACAATTTCAGACCAAGATTAAGAAATAGACTAATTAGCCGAGAAAAATATGAATTCCCGTGCGAAATTTTTATAAAGCTCTGGCCACAGGTAAATAGCACGCGGGATATTGTTTTAATGATTTCCAGTCACGCGATTAGTCACGCTAGTTTGAGGTACCTGTACCACTGCCGACGAGGAAGCTATCAACGATTTTCTCGCTAAAGAAATGAGATGCATATATTAATAGTTGATCGCTGACTGTTTACACCACGGCGAGTACGATCGACTATCAAAGAGAGTAATCGTTCGTCGCCGTCGCGTACTCGATACTAGTTGCTCGCCAGCTAGATTTTAGTTGCTAGTTCTGGCTTCTCGTTATTTTCCGTTGCTGGGACAGGTACACCTCCGTACAAGTTAGTTGACACAATCGACGCGAGAGCAAATTTTGTCCCGCAGCCCGCGCGGGATTCGCTTACTTTGGCCTGAGCTTTAGCCTGTCCAACTTTAAATAGGTTCTCACATGCATCGCGTAGTATTATTTTAAATGTTTTATAGAACACTTTATCTTTTTCTCGGTCTGAGTTTTAGGCATAATTAGTTTTTATTTGTACATAAAATTTGTAATAATTTGAACCGCGTTTAATACTTGCAGGTACTATTTACAAGATTTTCTCCGTAGTAGTTGATTTGTTTACCATAATAGATTAAGCTAGGGCTCATTCACACAAGGACGATTCGTGTTTTTTGACGAATCGCCTTTTTTCACGTTTTTTTTTTTTGACGGCGACAATTTTTTTTAAATGCCCGTGTTCACAGCTTCACGGACATATTTTAAATCACGTATCGTCTTTTAAAAATAACGTTCGTCAATAAAAAATAAAAAATTGTGATGGATTCGCTGAAACTCTCGTCCAAGACTGAACTCTTGAATCACGAATCAAGTGTGAACATCTATTCGGATATTTTGACGGATCCCGAAAAAACTCGTTTCCAATGTGAACGTGCATCCGTCATGACATCGTGTTTTTACGAATCGTCAATGACAGGTCCGGTGTGAATGAGCTCTTATAGTTGGTATTTGTTTAGAAAACACCTAATATTTTGTCAATTTTTTTGATGTTTTTCCCGATTTATTTGATATTAAGATAAGTATTTAAATATGTCATCATCACAAACTATACCTACACTAAAGTCTATTCAAATCCTTTTTCCAATTTATTTATTTTAACTTAAAAAAATATCAACTTTGTGACAAAGTAAATTAAAGTTCATTTCAGAACTACTAATACTGTTGAAAAAGTCAAGAGAAAAACTAAAGTTGTAGCGTACATTGAACTTTATGTGTGAGTATTAAAGTTGTTCTTCCAAAATCACATATTTGTTTACATGTTTGGAAACTAATCGCGAACGCGGTAATAGTCAAAATGCAATCTTAATGTCAAATGAATGAGTACCTATATTATTATGATAATAATAGCAATTACTATATGTACAGTGTAGGTACAGCAGCTAAATTATATTGTATTAGATTATAAGATATTATATTAATTAAATATGATTATATTTACAGTGATCCAAGTTTTTTTACCAATCCAATTTACAATCGTGTCGTGATGATACGAAGGGTCGGGAAGGCTTGAGAAGCGCAGAGCAAAGGTTTATCTAATGACATGGAAAATTAAACTTTATTGTCAAGGCTATAAAGTGTAAAATTGCACGAACGTCGCGTCGACGAAAACATTAAGTAACAAGCGCGCTCTCTTGAACTTTATGACACTAATGATAAGGGTTATAATTTAAAAAAAAAACTGGTCTACGCCGAGTCATACAGAATACAAGATTGAAATGACAACGACAGCATGGCCTAAAGAGACACTGTACTTGGACTTTTAATCGTATTCAGTAACTAAACTTTAGTAATTGAAAGTCATTAAAATGACACTGAGAATTACTTTTCGAACGTCAAAATTACATGCATATGACCCAAAACGCCCGCCATTCACCCTTCACCACTTCCTAGTGCTTTAGCTGGGAAGAAGTGGCGCAACAAACTCCCCAGCAACACAACACAATATATGTTTATATCAAATTAAAGTAACTATTCACGAATAATTTGATGTAAAAAAAGTACTAGAAACGGATTTTTTCATTACGAGATGCTTAAAAATCTGTTTCAAGGTAGAGATTTTTCGGTATTTCGGAAAATTTTGTAAAACTGTAAATCCGTAAGATTTTGCTGAACATAATATATTGTGTTGTATTGATAGGTAGTGACCCTAGCTATCACCCCCTGCAGTATGTCGTGCTATTTACTGGACACCCTGTATACAACAGGTACCCAAAGTAATTAATATTATAAAACAATAAGGTTGGAGTAGTAGGGTAGGTACCCTAATCCAGCTACCAGCAATTCTTCGTCGTTCCACCCAGTTTGAAGGCGAGGGAGAGGGCATCGAGCAGTATTTGCCGAGAAGCATCCCGTGGTATGCCACCACGGGGGAAATGCGAAGTACAGTTCCGCTTGCACTGCCTCTACCCCGCGATCGTATGCGGACCTCCGTTAGGAGTATTATTGTTCTGCCACCGCATGCCTTCGCATCCCGCCGCGGTATCTTCCAGCGCGCCCTTCAATACCTTAGAGAGAAACCCCCTTTGATGCTCCATGATCGGTCTCTGAGCTTCGGAATCTATAATCTTGTTACCTTTAGATACGCGAATTATTATTTTGTTTTTTAGGGTTCCGTAGTCAACAAGGAACCCTTATAGTTTCGCCATGTCCGACTGTCTGGCTGTCTGTCTGTCTGTCCGCGGTTTAGCTCAAAAAATGTTGGTACTAGAAAGTTGTAATTTGGCATGAGTATACAAGTTAATGACGCCGAAAAAGTGGTAAAATAAAATTTTGAAAAAAACAATTATTTAGGGTACCTCCCTTACACGTAAAGTGGGGATGATAATTTTTTTTTCGTCCTTCCCAATGTGTGGAATATCGTTGTATAGGTCTTTCAAAAATATTAGGGGTTTGCGAATACCGTTTTTTGATTAAGTAATCCGTTCGTGACTTATCAAGCTTAAAAGTACTAATTTTCGTTAGAGTCAAGTGTCCCCCCCCTCTACCAACTAAACGGTTGTAGTTAGAAATTCAAATGTCACGGCATTAGTACTTATATAATATAACGAAGTTAAAATGAAAACTATCACACTTAAGTGGGCTTTATTAGTTTACGAGTAATAATCGACCAACTTAAATTTGCGGGTGCAAAAACATGTTCTCCCATATATTCCGGATGGGAGAACATGTGTTTCAATTACAAAGTTAAGTTTGTTCTTACGATAAATTCATTCCAACTACGGAAACGGAACCCTTCATTTTGCGTGGTCCGACACGCACTTGGCCGGTTTTTTTTTGTTATGTGTTTTTGTAGTGTACAATAAAGTATAAATAAAATAAATAAATAAAAATACTATGCCCCGCCATCCGCCGGTGTGATGGCCTTGGGGGAGCCCTTGTCGAATCGCTACCGCTCGCTTCGCTGCTTTTTTTGTCTAGGGCATCTTGTAGCTGACCTCTGAGGTCAATGACTACTTAACCGAGCTTTCCTGTGGCTGCCTTAAGCTACTACACTCAAAGCCAGGGGCAAAAACTATTCTAATTAAAACTAGGCGAGCGCTCGCTAAGGGCACCCCCTGTGGGGTACGGACTTCGGCTTAGGGCGTCGCTGGGGGGAGGACAGCAAGTTGGGACAGGCTGGATCAAGGAGAGTTGATTATTATTAATCGGTTAGGTATTAATCGGTACTGCATTTACCTGGCTGGCGCATCAACGAGCAAGGGTCGGGGGGGAGTATTATTTACTCGGCAGGGACGCGATTGCGGAGGACCTCGGCGAGGTCGGAATGCGGGTCGGTGTCTGTGTTTGTGCACTCTACTTGTGGTCCTATTGCTCTCCTGGAGGAGGGTTATGGGGTCATCTGGGTCGGTAAGGATTTGCCTCTGGCGGCGGATCTGACTGATTCTACAAGGACATAATTGGCGGCCTCGACAACCAGACGGTTGCGATGTTTGGCGGCTGACTCAAAGAAACGCTGGGAATTGCGTTTAAGAAATTGGTGGATTGTGGGGATCTTAATTTCTCGGATGGAGGATCTCGTTCCTAACGTACCAGGGGGCACCGGTGATTTTACGGAGGAATCTATTTTGGAGCGTTTGCATCCTATGGATATGGTGGGGCTTGTGCAAAGACGGCTCCCGCATAGGTTATAATGGGACGAACGCACGCCGTGTACGTACGCAATTTGCACTTTAGTGACATTTTGCTACGTGCATTCAGGATGGAGTGGAGTATACCAAGAACGAAAGCGGCTCGCTCGCGAGCCAGCTTTATGTGGTCGCTAAAGGAGATGCTGGTCGAGGACAACATCTAGGTATTTGGTAGGATAGGCTTGCGAAGTCTGGGTTGACTTCGATCATCCACTTTCTAAACCAGGCGCCGAGCTTGTTGACTGAGGTTTGGAGAGTGTGGGCTATCGAATCAGAGCCGGAACCCTTGTAGTAGATGGCCGTATCGTCTGCGAACAGAGCCAACTGCGCCTTTCTACTCTTCGGGATATCGCTGGTGAATAGCGTGAAGATTAGGGGGGAGAGCACAGAGCCTTGAGGGACTCCTGCGCGGATAGGACGGGGGGAGGATATCGCACCTTCGATGCGGTAGCGGAAGTTGCGGTTTGTTAAAAAGTCCCGTAAGATGAGCACGAGACGATCTGGCACACCGAGTTTGTAGAGCTTATATTATAATAAGCCGTTGTGCCAGACTTTGTCGAACGCTTTCGCTATATCGAAGAATACTGCACCGGTTATCAAACCGCGTTGGAAGCCAGCGCTTATGTGTTCGATAATCCGGTGGGCCTGATGCACGCTACAGTGCTGGGATCGAAACCCAAACTGTTCGTTGGGAATGAGGCCCTAGGTTTCGGCATTGAGACGCTTATAAATATGTCTCTCATAGACTTTGCCGAGTACGTTGAGCAGACTGATGGGGCGGTAACTCGACGGCTCGGTCTTGGCTTGCCGAGCTTCGGTATGCCGATGACCGTGGCCTCATTCCATGCTTGTTGAAAGATGTTATTGCTTAGGGCATTGAAGATGGTGGCCAATAGCTTATCAGGGGGCAGGGAATAGCTAGATCACCCTATTGGTGATTCCATCAGAGCTTTGCGGATTTTCAGACCTTTGATGATGTCATGCACTTCGTCTGGATTGACGGGAGGCAGAGGACTATCAGGGTCTTCGACGAGAGGGACTCTACGTTCGACCTCTAGGAGGTGAGCTTGGTCTACTGGTTGGGAGCTAGGGGAACATTGAGCCTCGTGACTGTCTGCTAGGCATTCAGCTTTTTCCATATCCTCGTACGCGATGGACTTATCGGGTCAGGGGGGTCCCAGAATGCCAGGTGGGTGGGCTCTAGTTCACTGAGCATCTTATCCCAGTCCGTGTCACGCAGCTCCTGTATGCGTTTCTTTACAGATCTCTGTAAATAGCGCATATGGGCTTTGTTAGCGGCGCAGGGAAATTTGCTGTAGGCACGAACGGCCGCGTTCTTCTCAGTCAGCGCGCGCGCGTACATCGTCAGGCAGAATACAGCTAGGGTCACCCGTCGCTGGGACCTCCCTTGAGCAATCGCTCTGGACTGATTGTACGTGCTCCATGAGTGAGTGAGTCGATCGCGGCCGTCGTGTCCACGATAGAGTCGAATTTGAATTAGGACGTGTTGAATTTTAGCTGGGTGCTTACTTTCTTCCAGTCCGTTACCCATTTGGTGACAACGGGTTGGATGTAGGGATGTGACATTGTACATAAAAAATCGATTATTAATTAATCGATTGTTATCCCTAATAATAAAAAAACGATTAAAAAATAATCGATTTTTGTATTGATAATAATCGATTTTTCTATCTATCGACTCGCGTTCGCACTGTCACGCAACTTGTTGACGCGAAACATGTTTGACGTTTCCTATCACTTGACATGTTTCGCCACATCTTTTTACAAACCAATTTTATAGCAAAAAATATATCTGTATGAATCTAGCAACATGTTGTGAGATTTATTTTGCATTTTGCCGACTTTTATGTTCTGTGAATTATACTGATAGTGACAGTGATTTATTTGTAGTCAAATCATAGCGAAGTCAAAATTACTTTATTTATTAAACAAAGCCAAAAATATTGCAACGTTTATTAACTGGGTAATATCAAAAGTAGGTAATAAAATGAATAGCGATGAAGACGATTTATTCTTTGTAGCTGCCAGTATTGCATACCTGGACCGGCAAAAATCTAGGAAGAAACCTAGGTATTGGATGCGCGACTTTCTAAAAAAGAGAGAAACACATGGTGCCTGCAGTATGCTTATTCAGAATGGAAGCACTGTACTTTTGGGACCGGCGATTTTTTATAGTAGGTAAATTTTTTTGGTCGAGTACATCCTTATTAGTGTAATTTTGAAGACCGCAAATCTAGCAAAACCATAGGTGCTGAGAAAAAAATCGCCTAAAGTTTATTTCAGGATTTATGGGAGTATAAGGATGGGGAAGTTTACGTGGCGAGTCTAAATTAGGTTCCAAGCAATAATGAGGTCAGTGACATCTTCAAGGGCAAGGTCTAGACTCCAAAAGTCAAGGTCAAACAAAAAAAACTGAATAATATCTTGTAATAAGCTCTCAGGTCATGGACATTTTCAAGGTCAATGTGAACTAAGGCGTTGTCGACGGAGTATTTCTGTGTGGTTTAAAAAAAAATAACCACGGAATGGCGGGGTCTAGGAACCCGTCAACATCCCCTTGCCTCCTAAGTTCATCCATCGCTCTTACATCCTAAGTTCTCATCCATACTATAATTTAATTACTTATACTAAACACCATTAAAAATCCGCTGTCACTTTGCCTGAACATAGAACGGAACAACCTAGGAATGGAATTCCTACATTAACTACTCGTATGACAAAATGTCAACTTTATTACGTAAACGTGAGATTTTCGAAACTAGGATTGTTTTTCTCGGAAACTAAGCGTTTGCTAGCTGTGTCATTTTGTAAAAGTGTTGTCTATGTTGTTGAGAAACGTTAAGCACATCACTACTTATTACATGGCACGTCACTAAACTATAGACAATATGTTATCTGTGGTGAATGCTTGCTCTTCGACCTCCGTTCATGGAGTCCTTTGTCTGCTCTCTATATAAAAAAGTTATATATGCTTAATAAACAATATTAAGATAAATACAGCGTTCATTATATAACCACCAACCCAAAACTTAACATGGTAGCAGAGCGTGGTTGAGTGAAGTTAAAATTGGGTTGAGTGAAGTTAAAATTGGGTTGCGATCCACGTAATAAAAAGCAAAAAAAGTGAAGAAAAAATGGCGGGCGCTGCGGTGTCTAATTTGCCGTGTTTGGATGAAAAATCGAATTTCAGTACTTGGAAATTCCGAATAAAACTAATTTTGCAAGAAAAGCAAGTGGAACACGTATTATGGGAAAGTGAAATTACTGAAGATAAGTCTAAAAAAGACGACGCCAAAGCTAAGTCGCTCATAGCACAAAGCGTGTCCGACAAATATATAGAAATCATAAAGAATGGCAGAACTGCTAAAGAAATGATGAGCCTACTTGAAAATATCTTTGAACGAAAGAGTGTTTTTAACAGATTTCACCTAAAACGGAAACTAATCTCTTTAAAATGTAATGAGCCGCTGCAACAATATCTAATAAAGTTCAGTTCGATTATCAGCGACCTGGAAGCCATCGACGTTAAAGTAGATGAAGAAGATCAAATTTGCTACCTACTCTCATCACTGCCGAAAGAATATGACCCTGTAATTACATCAATAGAAACAATGGCCTCAGAAAAGAAGTTGAGTTTTGATTTTGTCAAGGCCAGGCTGTTAGATGCCGAAACTAAGATCAGCATCAGCACCGATACAGTGAACCAGGAGAACGCATTTATGATTTCCTGCTACACATGCGGGAAACCAGGGCACAAGTCGTATGAGTGTAATAATAAGGAGAATACTGGTAATAAGGAACAAGGAAAATACAGAGGAGGACGGAGCCAAGGTCAAGGTTATGGTCAAAATCGCAGGGGAAGAGGAAGATATCAAGGACGAGTATCCCGAGGCCGAGGCTTCCTGGGACAAGGTGCTACTTCATTAGTGAGTGAATCAGAGATCGGTTTTATAGCCAGTGAAAGCGTTTTATGTGCTAAAAGTGTGGACAAAAACTATGATATCACCTTTATTGTGGACTCAGGATGCACACAACATCTTGTAAGTGAACAATTTGAAAAATACATGACAGACATTCAAATACTAGATAAAAGTGTAAAAATATTAGTTGCAAACGGCCAGTATATACATACTAATAAAACAGGTAATTTAAAAATAAAATACAAAAATTTAAAAATAAATGTTGATGCCTTAATTGTAGAAAACATAACCTACAACTTACTTTCAGTCAAAAAGATAACTGAAGCCGGATTTGATGTAAAGTTTAATAAATATAAAGTTGTTATTAAAGGATACAATTCAGTCATTACAGGTTATTCTGAAGGAAGATTGTACAAATTAAATGCTAATGTATGTCATGAAGTGTGTAATATTAGTACAGGTAAAAATCAATGTGATGATGCTCTTTGGCACAAACGTTTAGGACATTTAAATAGAAAATGTTTAGGTATTATGCAATTACCAATAAGTAATAAAGCTTGCAGCTCATGTATGGCGGGAAAAGCGACCAGACTACCATTTGGGCAGATATCAAGACCAAGATCCAAGAGGGTAGCAGAAATGTTGCACACAGACATAGCGGGACCTGTCAAGGAGTTTGGACTAAATGGTGAGAAATATTTCATGACAGTATTAGATGATTATTCTCATTTCTGTGTGGTGTTCCCTTTAGTAAACAAATCTGAAGCAACACAAAAATTGATTGACTATATAAGAAGGTTAGAAAATGAAACTGGAAGTACAGTTCAGCGAATCAGGTGTGACCAAGGTGGGGAATATACGGCCAACAAGTTAAAATATTTTTGTAAGGAAAAAGGAATAAGTGTAGAATATACCTTACCTTACACAAAACAGTCCAACGGAGTAGCGGAAAGATTAAATCGTACTTTGTGTGATAAGGTGAGAACTTTGTTTGCAGAGACTAATTTGCCTAAAACTTTATGGTGTGAAGCTATTCAATGTGCTGCCTATCAGCTGAACAGGTCACCTTCTTCAGCTATAAATTATAAAACACCGTGTTTCATGAAAAACGGAACCAGTGACTTATCAAGACTGAGAGTTTTTGGGGCAAAGGCGTGGGCCACTATTATACCTAAATCAGACAAATTGGATAAAAGAGGAAAAGAGACAAGAATGGTTGGTTATAATACAGTAGGATACAGATTGTGGAACCCAGAAGAAAATACAATAATAATATCAAGAGATGTGAGATTCGATGAAAGTGATACAGTATATAAAAATGAAGAAAACAAAGAAAGGAGAAATATTCAAGAAATAGAAAACCAAGAAGATAAAATAGAGTTGAGACAAGAAGAGAAACAAGGAACTAGCAATGTGCAAGGAAAAGGAAACGAACATGTCACTAATGAGGGAAATATAAACGAAGACACAACAAGAGAAGCGAAAACTACAAGATCAGGAAGAATAGTAAAACCTCCTGCGCATCTTGATGAGTATGAGACAAATATAGTTATTTGCCTGAGCTCAAATACACCTAGCTCGTTTGAAGAAGCAATGGAAAATACAGAATGGAAAGAAGCTGTACACAAAGAATTAAAAGCATTAGAAAATCTAGAAACATGGAAAGAAGTACAATTACCAGCAAACAAGAAAACAATAGATACTAAATGGATATTTAAAGAAAAAGATGATGGAACAAAGAAAGCACGACTAGTAGCACGTGGATTCCAACAAAAGGAAAATCAATATGAAGCAATGTACTCACCGGTTGCTAGAGCACCGACAGTAAGAATGTTAATATCTAAAGCTGTGAATGAAGACCTACCTATTAAACAATTAGACATACCTACAGCATTCCTCAACGGTAAAGTAAAATCCGAAATATACATAAAACCACCAAAAGGTTACACAACAAAGGAGAAAAATTCAGTATTAAGATTAGAACGAGCACTGTATGGATTAAAAGAATCACCGAAGTGCTGGAATGATGAAATAAATAATTTCATGGAAAAGAATAACTACGAAAGATCAGGATATGATACTTGTCTATACTTCAAAGAAGATTGCTGGATAATATTATATGTTGATGATATAATAATAATTGGAAATTGTGAAGAAATAATAAAGAAGTTAAAAGAAGAATTTAAAGCAAAAGAACTTGGAGAAATTAAAACGTTTTTAGGAATAGAATTTACTAGAAAGGAAGATACAATAGAAATAAAACAAACAAAACTAATTGAGAAGTTGTTAAATAAATTTAATATGTCAGAATGTAAAGATATGAAAACTCCAATGGAAACAAATTATAAGATACTAGAAGAAGAAAATAAAGAAGATATTAATGAAAGATACAGAGAACTAATAGGAAGTCTACTTTACATAGCTACTGCAACAAGACCAGATATAACATATTCAGTAAACTATTTAAGCAGATATCTAGACAAAGCAAATGAAAGTACATGGAAAGCAGCTAAAAGAATACTCAGATATCTAAAAGGCACTAAGGAAAAAGGATTAATATTCAGGAAGAGTAAGAACTATGGTTTATATGCCTACTCGGATGCAGACTGGGCAGGAGATAACAAGGACAGAAAAAGTGTGAGTGGAGGAATAATACTACATGGAAGTAATCCAATCGCATGGTTTTCAAAGAAACAAGGATGTGTGGCACTCTCAACGGCAGAGGCAGAGTATGTGGCCGCTGCTACTACTACACAAGAAGTCCTGAATCTTAAAGGTATTGCAAATAACCTAAACTGTTTATCTAATGTAAAACTTTTTGTTGATAATCAAAGTGCCATCTTAATTTGCAAAAGTTTTGAGAATTCCAAAAGGGCTAAACACATTGATATTAAATATCATTTTATAAAGGATGTTATAAATAAAAACATAATTTCTATTCAATATGTAAATTCTGATAACAATTTAGCTGATTTAATGACTAAAAGCCTGTGTAAAGAAAAGTTTATAAACTTTATTAAGCAATTAATGACTTAATTTCTGTTTAAGTTTTTTTTTATAGAGCCTACCTAATGGTGACTACAAAGTTAAATAGTTACTTAGTTTATTGTTTTATATAAAGATATAAATCTTTATAAAATGTTGTGTAAAATTAAAGAACTAAATAGTATTTTGTTGTAACTTAAGTTTATTTTTTTTCTAGATTAAATGTGCTCATGTTTCATAGGCAAATTTAATAAATGTTATTTAAAGTTAAATTTGAGGAAGAGTGTTGAGAAACGTTAAGCACATCACTACTTATTACATGGCACGTCACTAAACTATAGACAATATGTTATCTGTGGTGAATGCTTGCTCTTCGACCTCCGTTCATGGAGTCCTTTGTCTGCTCTCTATATAAAAAAGTTATATATGCTTAATAAACAATATTAAGATAAATACAGCGTTCATTATATAACCACCAACCCAAAACTTAACATATGTAGACATCTATACGCAAAAAAATGTAGCTTCGCACGCGCGGTCCATAAAGTACAGCCGTAAAGTGGCCTGAATTGAGTTTTCAAATATTTAATTTTCTTGTCGATCGGAATAACACTATCCAAGCCCATTTGCTCAGCTAATTGTAATAAAGAATCTCGACGCCTTATTCGGTTTTTATAGTCCACACACCACAAATATGGAAAGCCTTGCCAAAGCTCTATAAATATACCTAATTGTGTCTAATTTGGACCACTCCATGTTTCGATATAAACACGGGATGTTTATCGTCCTACTCGGATAACACTAAACATCAAACAATAGACAAGTTGCGAGACATATGCGGACCTATAAGCGGGGGGCAAATTTAAAGACTACTGGGGGGTGCTCTTGCACCGTTTCTGTGGAGTATAACCTTAGATTGACGTTCTTAAGGAGCGCCACGTCTAGGATGTCGCGGGTATGATTGGGGTCGTGGGGGAAGTGGGTTGGGGTCATCGGGGCAATAACATCAAAGTTAAGAGCATTACCCCCGAATACTGAAACGTCACTCAAAATTTAAGGGCTGCATAACATTTGAGCAGCTCCTAAACTTTAAATTTCGTATTGTCAAACGTCACTTTTGAGTATCCGTTAAACACATTGACATATATAACATGGACTTGAAATGGTTGACTATAGAAAAAACAGTTATACAAGTAAGTACGAGGCATATCGACGCCAAAATCAAAAAAATACTGCTATCTCTTTTTAACTATAATAAATTTGCCTAAGTGAAAAAGGATAACAGTGTTTTTGACAGTTACTATAATGGCAACCCTACATTTTCTGGTCATTGAAATACCTATTTGCGGCTGGTTCGCCATTTTATCCTCTCGGTGTTTGGTACCAAAGTTTGGTACGTAACCTGTCAATGATCTTGTGTTGTGGTTAAAATTTGTGAATTTTGGAGTTATTTGCTGTGTTATTGCGTTTAAACTCGGCCATATGGTGGAAATCATCAATAGCAAGATGCCCAATTGCAATATAATCGGATGTGGCATCAAAAGAAGCGGACATCACCCGAAAATAACTTTGCACCAGTATGTGCATACATTTCAGCTGAAATATCTTTAGATTTAGACGATAAACAAAAGATTCTGCATTCGTTGAAGAGCTTCAACAGCAAAGCATTCATATTTTCCCTTTTGCCATTATTTTCAACAGGTTTACTTCACGAAATCATTTTCTTGTTATTGAAGGGATAGAGTAGTGCATTTAGACATTTTATTTATCGATAATGCTATTTTATGTTTTTTTTTATTGGTTTTATGTTTTACTTTCAAGGTTGCCTGCTAATAAACGAAAAAAGAAAAACTATTGGTGTGGAAAGTTTAAAGAAGGCCACATATTTTTGTTCTTTTCACTTTGAAGAATAATGTTTCAACCGGATACTCAATAAAGTAACATTATGTGACGATACTTTACCTTCACGAACCTTATTGGTAAGTAACATGTTATAAATTTGTCCAACATGATTCTGTAGTGGCTGGTGTTGAAAATGATGGTGATGTCCTCATTTGCAATATTTGTTTGTTTGGTAGCAAAGAGTGATGTAAAGAATGTGTTTGAGTGTGGTCTTAAGACTTAAGATCAATTAAAAATTCTATTAATAAAATCAAGAAACAATAAAAATACTAATAATTTTTTTGCTTGTTTACAGCCTGCGATTTTAACAAATATGTGGCATTATCTGGCATTTTAAATGAGAATGATCAAAATCAGACAAACTCACAATGTAAAAGAGTTATATATGAATTTGAGATACAAATATTATGGGAAGAAATCTACTGAAAGCATATCACATAGAAATTACCTGAACAAAATTGTATTGTTCAGAACTGAATGAGATTGATTTCTTTAATATAACTTTATTATAATTAGTGTTGACTTTTAATTAAAACCCACAATCATTTGCTTGTTAGAAACTTAGCATCAAAAATATTAATTATGGTGGCTCCGCCAATTTTCAAAATTTCTTTTTCAATGGTTATCCGTGAAATTCAAATCTTTATGTTGATTAAAATGAGATACACAAAGATAAAATAATAATAATATAAATTACAATATTTCATATAAAAATTACCATCTGCGGGCCATTGACGGAGCCACCTTTTAGAGGTATGAGGAACAGGGTGTAAAATTCATTTATCCTCTATAGAAAAGGGAGGACCCTCCGACCGACGGGTGTCGTGTCTGGCGGGCAACTGTTCGATAGATTTTTTGAAGTGAAAACTTCTTTAGGCGCGTTGGGCACTTTTTGGGTGAGCAAAAATAATGGAAGTCCCGTCATCTTCACCGGACGTTTTCCAAGAGCTATATCTACTCTGTATATATGTGTACTTTTTGGGTGAATAAAAAGCGTGAAACTCGTGTCATCGTCATCGCACACTTCCTATGAGCTACACACATCAACACGGTCTAGGGATATTTCATACTCAATTAAATAACTCGAAAAGTACTGGCCGCATTGGAATCTTTTATACACCGATTTGTTTGTAATTTATCTCAGACTAATTCCAAATTAAAATTTTTGAAAATTCTTTTGTTTCGGTGGTATAAAAATGTCTTGATGTATAGGAGAGGGAATTTTCATTTGTGCGAAATTTAGAAAACAATACGAATTACGTTTAGTTACAGTTTTTTTTCATTTTTAAACGAAAGATAAAGTTAAAATTGAGGTATTGTAGCCATGCAACGCCGACATTTGACGAGGGCGGAGATGTTACGAGCTGTGGGAATGCTGGAAGCTGGATCTGTTCAGCGTAATGTTGCTGAGGCCATAGGGACCCATCAAAATGTAATTTCAAGATTGTGGACACGCTATCGTGCCACAGGTGAAGTAGCGGAGAGGCACCGGGGGCCAAGTCGCATCATTACCCCCAGACAAGACCGATTTTTGCAAATTACTGCGCGAGCTCAACCAAATGCAACGGCGACTCAATTGGTCCAAAGGCTGCGAGTGGAACACCAAGTGCTTGTGAGTGACCAAACTGTAAGAAGGCGACTGCATGAAAGCAATCTACGCTCTCGTAGACCACTCCGGGTCCCACCTTTACGGAAAGGCAATCGTGGACGACGATTAGAATGGGTTCGGAACCACGTGGACTGGGGCCGTGAGCAATGGTCCAATGTGCTGTTCACGGATGAATCCAGGTTCGGCTTCCATCCAGATTCACGAAGGACGCGTGTTTGGCGAGCTCCTGGACGATGGAGCCGTCTCCAGAACCCTCAGGAAGTTCACCCATACCAAGGAGGAACAATTATGGTTTGGGCAGGAATTCGTCTTGGAGGACGGACGGATCTCGTTTGGGTGCGGGGCAATATGACGGCAGAACGATACGTCCAACAGGTGCTGGGGCCCGTAATCTTGCCCCACAGAACACAAATGGGGCAAGATTTCCTGCTCATGCACGACAATGCCCGGGCACACACGGCGAGAACGGTAGCAGCTTGGTTACATACACATAATGTTAGGGCCTTAGACTGGCCTGCTCAATCGCCAGATCTAAATCCCATTGAGCATGCGTGGGATATGCTGCAAAGAAGAGCTCTGAAGGAAGTTCCTGAAAATCTGGCTACAGAAGATCAACTTTTTGCGCACCTCAGAAGGACATGGGACAATATTCCGCAGCAAGACATTGACAACCTTGTTCTGAGCATGCCGAATCGTTGCCGATGTGTTATGAACATCATGGGCGCTTACTCAGACTACTAAATTCAAGTTTATAAACACAAATTAAATGATTTTTCAATTTTTTTCAGTTTTTACTCACAAATTAAAAGTTAATTCATATACGGTTTCCGTCTATGCTTCATTTTTTTCCATAAAATCCTGAAATTTTAATCTAAGTACCTTAACCATTATTAAAAAATGGTAGAATATTAAATAACGTATCTTTTAAATATATACATGTCATATAAATAATTAACACATTGATAGTAATTCGCTTTTTTTAAAATATCCCTAGACCGTGTTGATGTGTGTATATGTATACTGTGTATATATGTACATAGATATATCGGCAATGAGATGAACTTGTTGCATGTTATACAATGGACTGAAATCAGTTACAGAATACTAGTTCGATAAAAAGCTGTAAGTATATAATATCTGTCCGGTTTCAACCTATTATACTGGGAAACATCAAAATAAGTTCTACTGTTTAGCCGCGAAATAATGACGAAGCAATTAAATTAAACAAACAAATGAAAGGCATCAGTTAGATACATTGGGGTATTTTTACCCGTAAATATTGTACTGTGACATTATGAAAACATTCTCACAATCTTTTATCGATATTATAACATAGAAATATCGATAAGGGCTGCCCTAGTAGACGCCATTTTATCCTCTCAGTAAAGTGTAGGTATGGCACGTTTTTCTTGTAGGTATGCCAAGTCCATGTTATATATGTCAATGGTTAAACATAAGTGCTACTTAAATTTTGAGTGACGTTTCAGTATTCGGGGGTTAGAGAGGTCGAACAAGTGTCACCCTCTGGTGCAGGTTCTGGAACTATTCCAGGCGGGATGCTTGGCATTGAGATAGCAGAGCCACTCATGCCGAGTAGGATAGAGGTCGTTTGAGAGGAGTTGGAAGTTCTCCGAAGTACGGGGTAGGAGGTAGACCGATACAAGCGAAATCGGCTGATGGCCAGACATGCCTGAGCGGCAGATTGAGACTTCATGAAATATAGATCCTTTATAAAATAAATTAGAGTGCCGCCCTTGTGACATCGCGACCTGTCATTGCGAACTATGCGATAGTTGGCAATTGACGGGTTGCGGTTGTAAGGTCAAGGAAAGGACTTGTAGGAGGATGTCAATTTGATGGTCGCGGAGGAAAGCCGCGATCTCATCGCGTTAACCTCTAATGCCGTTTGCATTGAAATAACCTAACTTGAGGTATCGGGGTTTGAACCTAGTATTGATGGCGTTATACATTATGGGTTCTAGTAGGGGTGTTGAGGAAGGTCAGGGCTTGCGTTGGTGACATTGACCAATGGAACCGCTTTTCCATTGCTTCTCTATCGAGAAACCCATGAGGGAACAGAGAGATTTAATTTGAAAGATAGGGTGGTGATCCTCTACCAGGGAGCAGACTACGAGTACCATGTCGTACCTATGCTTCACCGCGTTTACCGCGGTGCTTACGGTGGACCTCATCAACGGGGATGTTTTGCGACTAAAGGTCGGGTCGTTTATCGTTTTTTTTTTTATTTATTTAACTATGGCATCTCGCAGGTATACCACTAAGGTATTTACTGCTCAACCGAACAATCCTGTGGCTGCCTTAAGCACTACACTCAAAGCCTCCAGCCAGGGGCAAAACTATTCTAAATTAAAACTAGGCGAACGCTCGCTAAGGGCACCCCCTGTGGGGTACGGACCTCGGCTTAGGGCGTCGCTGGGGGGAGGACAGCAAGTTGGGACAGGCTGGATCAAAGAGGATTCATTATTATTAATCGGGGAATTTAAGACTACATTTCTTAGCAAAACGCGGGCTGGCGCTTCTGCGAGCAAGGGTCGGTGGGAAGTATAATTTACTCGGGCGGGTCGCTATCGCGGAGGACCTCGGCGGCGAGGTCGGAATGCGGGTCGGTGTCTGTGTTTTTTGTGCGCTGTACTTGTGGCCCTATTGCTCTCCTGGAGGAGGGTTATGGGGTCGTCTGGGTCGGTAAGGATTTGCCTTGGGTGGCGGATCTGACTGATTCTACTCGTGACATAATTGGCGGCCTCGACAACCAGAGGGTTGCGGTGTTTGGCGGCGGACTCAAAGAAACGCTTGGAATTGCGTTTGAGAAATTGGTGGATTGTGGGGATCTTTAAGTCGAGATGGAGGATCTCGTTCCTAACGTACCAGGGGGCACCGTCGTTTATCGTTTTTTTTTTTTTTTTTTTTTTTTTTAATTAGGGCATCTCGTAGCTCACCTCTGAGGTGATGACTACTTAACCGGTCAATCCTGCGGCTGCCTTAAGCTACTAACTTAAAGCCTCCAGCCAGGGGCAAAACTATTCTAAATTAAAACTAGGCGAACGCTCGCTAAGGGCACCCCCTGTGGGGTACGGACCTCGGCTTAGGGCGTCGCTGGGGGGAGGACAGCAAGTTGGGACAGGCTGGATCAAAGATGATTCATTATTATTAATCGGGGAATTTAAGACTACATTTCTCAACAAAACGCGGGCTGGCGCTTCTGCGAGCAAGGGTCGGTGGGGAGTATTATTTACTCGGGCGGGTCGCGATCGCGGAGGACCTCGGCGGCGAGGTCGGAATGCGGGTCGGTGTCTGTGTTTTTTGTGCACTGTACTTGTGGCCCTATTGCTCTCCTGGAGGAGGGTTATGGGGTCGTCTGGGTCGGTAAGGATTTGCCTTGGGCGGCGGGTCTGACTGATTCTACTCGTGACATAATTGGCGGCCTCGACAACCAGAGGGTTGCGGTGTTTGGCGGCGGACTCAAAGAAACGCTTGGAATCGCGTTTGAGAAATTGGTGGATTGTGGGGATCTTTAGGTCGAGATGGAGGATCTCGTTCCTAACGTACCAGGGGGCACCGGTGATTTTCCGGAGAAATCTATTTTGGAGCGTTTGCATCCTATGAATATGGCGGGGTTTTGCGTGTGCAAATACGGCTCCCGCATAGGTCATGATGGGACGAACGCACGCCGTGTACGTACGCAATTTGCACTTAAGTGACATTTTGCTACGTGCATTCAGGACAGAGTGGAGTCTACCGAGAACGAAAGCGGCTCGCGAGCGGACCTGCTTTATGTGCTCACTGAAGGTGAGATGCTGATCTAGGACGACACCTAGGTATTTGGCTCGCTTCTCCCAAGGGATAGGCTTGCCGAACATGGTGATGGGTCGGGGTGGTTTGAACCTTTTGCGCGGTTTCCTAAAGAGAACCGCTTGGCTTTTATCCGGGTTGACTTCGATCCTCCACTTTCTAAACCAGGTGCCGAGCATGTCGACTGAGGTCTGGAGAGTGTGGGCTATCGAGTCAGTGCTGGTACCCTTGTAGTAAATGGCCGTATCGTCTGCGAACAGAGCCAACTGCGCCCTTTTACTCTTTGGGATGTCGCTAGTGAAAAGCGTGAAGATTAGGGGGGAGAGCACAGAGCCTTGAGGGACTCCTGCGCGGATAGGACGAGGGGAGGATATCGCTCCTTCGATACGGTAGTGGAAGGTGCGGTTTGACAAAAAGTCCCGTAAGATGAGCACGAGACGATCCGGCACACCGAGTTTGTAGAGCTTATATAATAAGCCGTTGTGCCAGACTTTGTCGAACGCTTTCGCTATATCGAAGAATATTGCACCGGTTATCAAGCCGCGCTGGAAGCCCGCGCATATGCTTTCAATAATCCGATGGGCCTGATGCACGCTAGAGTGCTGGGTTCGGAACCCAAACTGTTCGTTGGGGATGAGGCCCTTGGTTTCGGCATAATCTCTGAGGCGCTTATAAATAAGCCTCTCATAGACTTTGCCGAGTACCTTGAGCAAACTGATGGGGCGGTAACTCGACGGCTCGGTCTTGGGCTTGCCGGGCTTCGGTATGCCGATGACCGTGGCTTCTTTCCATGCTTGGGGAAAGATGTTATTGCTTAGGGCACCATTGAAGATGGTGGCCAATAGCATTATCAGGTGGGCAGGGAATAGCTGGATCACCCTATTGGTGATTCCATCGGAGCCGGGGGCTTTGCGGGTTTTCAGACCTTTGATGATGTCATGCACTTCGTCAGGAGTGACGGGAGGCAGGGGACTATCAGGATCTTCAACGGGAGGGAGAGAGGATCTACGTTCAACCTCGGCGTCGATCTCTAGGAGGTGAGCTTGGTCTACCGGGTGGGAGCTAGGGGAGCATTGAGCTTCTAGACTGTCTGCTAGGCATTCAGCCTTTTCTAAGTCCTCGAACGCGATGGTCTTGTCGGGACGGGTCAGGGGGGGCATGGAGGCCACTTGCTGGGACTTGAGTTTCCTCTGAAGTTCCCAGAATGCCAGGTGGGTGGGCTCTAGTTCGCTGAGCATCTTGTCCCAGCCCGTGTCACGCAGCTCCTGTATGCGTGTCTTTACAGTTCTCTGTAAATAGCGCATATGGGCTTTGTTAGCGGAGCAGGGAAAATTGCTGTAGGCACGAACGGCCGCGTTCTTCTCAGTCAGCAGCGCGCGTACATCGTCCGGCAGGCTCCAGCGAGGGTCGCCCGACGCTGAAACCTCCCTAGAGCAGTCGCTCAGGACTGATTGTACGTGCTCCGTGACTGAGTCGATCGCGGCCGTCGTGTCCGCGATAGAGTCGAATTTGTCGGGGATGGCGTCCAATTGGGGGGACGTGTTGGATTTCAGCTGGGTGCTTACTTTCTTCCAGTCCGTTACCCTTTTGGTGAGAGCGGGTTGAGAGGGGTCGGGGAGACCTATGCGGGGGGCCATTTTTATGACTACTGGGCGGTGGTCAGAGTTAAGCTCTTGCACCGCTTCTATGGATTCTAACCTTAGAGCGACGTTCTTAAGGAGCGCCACGTCTATGACGTCGGGGTTATGATGGATAACGTGGGGAAAGTGAGTTGGGGTCATCGGGGCGATGACGTCAAAATTGAGAGAATTAGAGAGGTCGAACAAGTGTCGCCCTCTGGTACAGGTTCTGGAACTATTCCAGGCGGGATGCTTGGCATTGAAATCGCCCGCTAAGATAGCAGAGTAATTCATGCCGAGTAGGATAGAGAGGTCGTCTGAGAGGAGTTGGAAGTTCTCCGAAGTATTGAGGGGTGGGACGTAGACCGATACTAGTGAGATCGGCTGATGGCCGGTCATGCCTAAGCGGCAGATTGAGACTTCTAATCGTGAGAGGGGAGGAGGGTCTATTGGGATGCAATATAGATCCTTTTTATAGTAAATAAGGGTGCCGCCCAAGTGACATCGCGTCCTGTCATTGCGAACTATGCGATAGTTGGCAATTAACGGGTCACGGTTGCATGGCTTGAGAAAAGACTCTTGGATAAGGAGGATGTCAATTTGATGGTCGCGAAGGAAAGTCGCGATCTCATCCCGTTGGCCTCTAATGCCATTGGCGTTGAAAAAACCTAACTTGAGGGATCGGGGTTTGAACCTAGTATTGATGGTGTTATACATTATGGGTTCTAGTAGGGGTGCTGAGGGAGGTCAGGGCTTGCGTGATCTCGGGATACGCATTGTAGATGGCCTGCAACCTGAAGAGGTCGGCAGCGGCCTGAGCGGCCAGGATTTCCTGGGCCATTTGGATAGCGCGAGGGGAGAGGAAGGCTATAAAAGTCGAACTAATGATATTATAGGCCATGCTAGGGCCGACTGTGGGGGGGGGGGGCTGAGGTTGGGGGACGCGATGCTACTGGAGCAGGTGCGGGTTTGACGAGGGGCGCGGTGATGCGAATGCGGGGGTCCATGAGACGGGGGATGGTGGTGGTTTGGGGGGGGGGGTAGGGGAAATGGGTTGGGAGGGGGGTATGGGTTGAGAGGGGGGTATGGGTTGAGAGGAGGGTATGGGTTGAGAGGGGCCTATGGGTTGAGAGGGGGCCAGGGCTGAGAAAGCTTGCTGGTGGTGGAGGTAATTCCACGGACTTGGCCTCTGAGGGCTTAATCGCTGGGGCATCTGAGCTGAGGGTACTTTAAACCCTGAAGGAGCTTCCCTTTGCTGACGAGCGTCGAAACGTTTGGTCAGTTTGGGGGATGTGGATTTGGGGGCTTTTGGGCAGCCGCGGTAATTTGCCGGGTGACCTACTTGCCCGCAGAGGACACAGCTGGGTGGGTCGGGACATAGGGAGTGGTCCTTTGGCCGGGTGCACTCGGGAGTGCCGTGCTCGCCCAGGCACTTGACGCACCTGGGTTTTGCGTGGCAGTTCCGTTGTGAATGGCCGTAAAGCTGGCACTGGTGGCATTGGCCAATAGCACTGCTTTTCCAGGGCTTCTCAATAGAGAAAACCACGAGGGAACATAGGGATTTCAATTGGAATATAGGGTGGTGACCCTCTACCGGGGAGCAAACAACGAGGATCATGTCGTATGCCTCACCGCGTTTACCGCGGTGCATACGGTGGACCTCATCGACGGGGACTGAAGGTCGGCTAGGATATCCGAAGGGGGGATTTCCTTCGGGATCCTTTTGATGACGACGCGGATCTGACGTTCTTCTGAGAGGGAGAACGAGTGGTATGACACTCGTCTCTCTCTCAGTAGCGTTGTAAAAGCCCTATAGTCACGGGACGTAGGGACTGTAACTTTAATACCCTGCTGGGTGTTCCTGGCGCTGGTGTATGCGATCTTTTGATCGCAACACCATTTTGAGATATCCGTCCATTTCCCCTTGTCCTGTACGAACACGGGTGGTGGCGGAGGGACCTTTTTTGGCCCAGAAGTAGGTGGGGTGGGGGCAACCTGCGTGGAGGTTGACGCTATCGGGCGGGGGGCGGGGGAGGGGGAAGCTACGGGGGCACAAGTAGCGGGTAGGGCTAGGGAAGGGAGGGGCGACTCAGAGTCCTCTACCGCAACGACCTTGCTGGCCTGGGTGGAGCTCTGCTTCTTGTTCTTCCTTTTCATCCCTTTTCCTTGGACGGGGATGAAACCGTCGTCGTCGGAATGGGAGGAAGAGGAAGAAGAGAATTTAGCCTCTTCATCTGACGGGTAAGGGGAAACGGGGCGCTTTGAAGCGGTGGGGATGGGCTCGTCTGTGTCCATGGACACTGACGGGCTGAGCGGGCTATCCCGCGTGACGGCAGGGATGTCTAATGCGTCACTAAACGTAGAGACGCTTCGGTCAGAGGGACCAGAGAGGGATCGCTGTAAGGCAGCGAATCGGTTGCCCCATTTGGCTTTAAGTCGGGGGTCATCTTCAAAGACGCCCTGAAAGATTTCGACGAACTCTTTCAGGATGCCCTTCATAGTATCTAGCGGGGGATATTAAATTGGGGAATAAATAACTCCTATCTTTCCCTATGCCTAACTCCCCGGGCGGACTACCGGGGATGTGTAAAACCCTCCCTGCCGGGGTCGTTTATCGTCGTGCGTCGTGCACTTAAATACGTCGTGCCACGTTGCTATAGCTTACAACAAAGTAAGGGAATCATAACTGACCAGTTTAGGTAGCCTTCTGCTTATGGAGATATGCTACTCAATTCAATACATTTTTAATTTACTCGTATAGTAATATCAAAAGTTTAATATACTTATTGATAGATGGCGTTGTTCTCAAAATGTTCAAGGCTTTAGTCTCTTTTATTAAGATTTTCATAAAATAACAACAATATTTTTCTTACTAATATAAATATTTAAGGGGTTGAAGCACCTTTTAAATGCTTTGTGATATCTTGTATCGTTTGTTTAAATGGATACAATCATCCAATAACGCAACGCAATTTTTTGGAAATTTTATGTCAGTTAAAAACATATCCCTATGTAGTCTGTGGTTAAAAAGGAACGCAAGTCGCGTAAACTTCAAAATTGCTGTTAAAAACAAATAATCCGTTTTTCTCTTTCCGAGTGAATTTAGCGCTTCGATTATTTTGTGGATTTTTCTTGACGATTTGGCTTGTATGGACGTTGACGATTCTGCTTCTAAACATTGACCTACCGCTTTGTATCGCTTTATCTGACTGACCCTTGCACGAAAATCTGGACTATTTGTTTGTGAAAACCATTGTTATTGTGTTAAAAAGTAATCTGTGTTGTATTTGGTTGTATTGTTATAAACATGAACGCGAGCAAGTGTTGTGTGCTGAACTGTAAAAATACTCGTAAGTACAAATAATTATACTGATAATATTAATGTGTACAAGTAATAATGATTCTCCGTAGGTGCGAAGTACGAACCGAATAGTTGCTCTAATATAAATCAAAACTTTTTTTCATAATCTGGGTATATAAATCGCAGCCATCTGGTTGAATTAGCCAGCTAATTGGACGGCTAGGCCGTTCATTAAACGCCAGCATCCAATTAAATAGCTGAAGGACAACTAGCAAAGTCTGAGCGCATCGTTTAACCAGATGGCTAAATTTCGTGTAGTCATTTAGTTAAACTGGGTGAAATATTTTAGGTTAGAACTGTGACCTACTGCGCACGAGCCGAGCGAGTAAAGCGAGCGGTGCCATGGCAGCGTTCCAGCGTGCACTATTTTCAAGTTGCTCGCCAATATTTTTTCACCATTTGATTCACTTGTCTGAGTCTTGGTCAGTCATCTTCAAAGGGCCGGTTTTCAATACGCCAAGTTGTTAAACGTTGAATGATTGTAGTTCAATTAACTATTGGCTTAGGTTTCCAATTGGTTGCAGGCATTTAATGAACGGCCTAGGCGTCCAATTAGCTGGCTAATTTAACCAGATGGCTGCAACATTATATACAAATGCACACTGATTTAACAACATTACCAATCGAATATCAATATAGAGGAAAGTTTATAGTGAGGAAATCCCCTAAGACCACCCACCCACCAACCAATAATAATCTTTGGTCTATTTTCAGGTCCAGATACTACTTTGCATAAGTTCCCTGATCCAGAAAAGGAGTTGGATAGATTCAATAGATGGATATATGCAATTGGTGGAAATGTATTAGTGATAGACCCCAAATCTATCTTTAAGAATGGAAGAGTCTGCAACTCACATTTTGATTCAAAATTCAACACTGCCAGCAAAAGACTTAGCAAAAATGCAGTTCCATCATTGTTTTTATCAGGTATGATAATTAATTTATGCATTATGAAGATTTATACTATTATCAGGTGTACACACCTTCTAATGGTTTAAAATTTGATTAGTCTTAAAATATTAAACTCTTCCCGCATGCCCTTAGTCGTTCATGTATGCCTAATGCATATCAGCTGGGCCCTCACATACTCAAATTCATAAACTGAAACCTTAAGGCCTACCAATTAGGCTACTTAAATATACAACAATCATGACATATTTTAATAAGGGTGCATTCCGAGTTACGCTGTGTTCGATTTGAACATGCTAACACCCGTACCGAATTAACGTGGGCGCGAAAACGATGTGTCTTGAATCGTCACAGATGAGGTCATGACCATGCCTTTTACTAATATCATAGTGAACGCTGTCAAAAATGACAGCTGTGCTGTTTTGTTTCGACCCGCATTTGCGAAATTGTGCTTCTGGCTACCGTTCGCCACCTAACCAAGGCCGCTTTCCGAATTAGAACATAATCTCTCACAGCGCTGACATCACATGATAATTGGCGTTCCGAGTAAGATATCACGATAATGACAGCTGAGGGCTGTCAACAATTCGGAACGCTCGTAAATGCGCTCACAGTACTCGCTCAACGTCAAAATTGCATAACATATTATTTCTTTGTGTTTTCTTGTTGTTGTTGTTTGTGTCTTCTTCTTCTTTGTTTAGGTAGCGAACGGTAGCCCGAAGCACAATTTCGAAAATGCCTCGTTAGTTTAAAGATATGATGCGAGTCAAAACAAAACAGCACAGTTGTCATTTTTGACAGCGCTCACGGTGATATTAGTAAAAGGTGTGGTCGGCGTTATCGCAAGATGGCGTATGTCATGACGTCATCTATGACGAATCAAAATACAACGTTATCGTGCCAACGGTTAACGGCACGCCCAAAACGATTACAGTGAAACTGGGAATGCACCCATGATAATCAAGTTTTGACGTTGAGCGAGTACTGTGAGCGCGTTCACGAGCGTTTAGAGTTGTTGACAGCCTTCAGCTTTCATAATCGTGATATCTTTATCGGAACGTATATTATCGATGCTAGCGATGTGAGCGATCATGTTCTAATTCGATAGCGGCCTAAACATACTCATTTTTATTTCAGGTAATACACTCACCTTTGCCTTTACAATATGTAACAAACACAACAACGACTATCTTTTCGGGTCAGAGATGTGCACAAGTTTTGCAACCAGCTGTTCTATCTCCAATATTTCCTTGCCGTGGAGTTGGTATGTGAAATCTTGTATTTGTGGAATAGGGCATCAGTCGGTAACGGTGACGGAGTTGAGTCTTCTGTAATCGCCACCTATTCGAAGTGATCCGTCTTTCTTTTTACGATGTAAAGTGGACTCGCCCACGGACTGTTTGACGGCTTGCATGGGAGTCTCGATTATACGCTCGAATTCGAGTTTAGCTGCCTTTTAGTTGTCGGGCGGTAGAGGGCGCGCCCGTAAGTGGATCAGTGGCCCAGCTGTCTGCTGCTGCTGTGTGTGATGTGATGTGTGACGTCATGCTTGGCTAGAGGTTTGAGTGTCACTGGTCGAAGTACATATGGATATTTCTTCAATAAGTCGTGATAAGTGTGGTTGATGATGTAGATTGATTCTTCTTTGCTGTTTATTCTGACGGCGTTTACACTGAGCTCGGTTACACGGTCGATGACTTTTCTTTGGTGCAAGTCGACTAACAGTTTATGATGTACTTACTAGGAAGTCGGTACCCAGTAATGTCTCCCTATATAAAATGTACTCTGTACGTCGTGCATCGTTCGTGACCATCGTGATCAAAGAGTATGGTGAGACTTGTGTCCGTAAATGTACTCTGTGACGTACAGCCAGATGGAAGGATCGTGAATGAAACGAAACTTGACAAGCAATGGTGCCAACGTGACGGCAAGGGGGAAGTTATAGTGAACGGTCTCTAAAGAAACAAATGATCGGATCCGTCCGTAAGCCGCGTCTGACAGTCGCGGCTTATTTGTATCTGGTGTATTTAGCACTACACTGTGCAAACTATTGGTCGTAAGTCGCGGACCTTTGACCGTCCTTGAGCGTTCGGACGTCTGATAGAAATCTGTCCGGCTGGAGCTGGGAACAACGTGCACACTCATCGGTCGCGACTGTCAGCTGCGGCTTACGGATGCGTCTGATAATTTGTTCCCAGATTTATTCACTATCCATCCCAGTTGTACGTTCGCTCAAGGAACCCCACCCCACCGTGGGGTAACCTACACCCCATCGTGCGCACATCCAGCTTGCTTGATGTAGTGGGGTTAAAAAATGAAAGCTCATCATAGTTGTCCGTCTTTAAACCGCCGTTGTTGTTTTAATGTTTACTTTTGTGTCGATCACAAATTATACGAAAACTACATAAATATGTATGCGAATTTGGAGTTTAGCACTATAAAAAGACGAGCTAAGGACAGGGGAAGCGTCTACCACTGGTAAAAAAAGCAGCTTTAGTGGAAAAGTCAATAAATTATGAACGTTTTATAATTTATAGGTTATTTTGTGTTTGTTGACTGTAAGTACTTTAATTGTTAAATACTGGAGGCGTACGATAGTAACAACCTGACCAGAGTTGAAAACCAACTCGAGGATGATCTTCCTGACTGAAAAACTTCAGAGATGTTAGTTCTAGCACTGCTCTAATATGATATTACAAAACACCAACAGCTTTGCTATAATTAACATTAATATCACATCACAAGTGCCTGTAGGTGAAGAAAACACAGTTAATTCTCTTGGGAGCATCACTTGTATACGAATTTCTCCCCTAACAGTCTTCAGGTTTCAAAAGGATAGCACATAGACTCGCCGAAATATCGAGACTACAATTTTTTTTGGCATAGTTTTCTTTCAGTTTTCGTCTTTTAACATGTTTGGCATATACATGGGTCTTTTTGCAGTTACGCAGTCTGCGCAACGGGGCATATTAATAATTATGTGTAAAAGAAGTCGCTTGTTTACAAAAAAAATGTACTGGTTCTGACAGGTAGCTGTCAAAATTTTAAACTGGGTAGTAGCGACATCTGAAGTTAGCACAAGTGGTAGTTTTATCCCCAATGAACATCTGCTGTACAGCAAGTCTATACATGATCAAGCACGCACGACGCACGATCTCTCTGAGGTACGTCTGCGTTATTTACTGTCTATCTGTACGACGCCGATGACGACGCGGTAGTGGGATGCTCGCTTGATGCAAAATTCGTCGTGCAAAATTCAAATTAAAAATATTTTATTTCACAAATCCAAATTTTGCAAATCCAGCAAGCCATAATAATTATCGACATATGGAATGTCGGAACTATTCACTGTCGTTTTTCGTCGTGCATCGATCTTGACTTGGCGGGACGTACAGGAAGATGGATCGTGAATTAGGAGCGTGCAGTCTAACAAACTTCTTACACAAAAAAAATAAAACTACAAAGATAAAAAATAACTAATTTCGAAGGGTTGGTTTTGAATTTTCGTTTTTTGCCACTGACTTTCAAAATTAAAGTTATTTTTCACATTGTAGTGGTGGTTTCAGTTTTTGGAAGTCAGTAGTTTTTTTCTTTGTAAAAACTTTTTATTTTTCACTTTTTAGTTGTAGGTACAAAACCCGCACAAATCGAATACTACCTACTATGTAAATATTTAACAATGACAGGAGCTTATAACATCACCCAAATGGTTTTTTTTTGTCTTTTATGTGTATTCAGAGCATGTGTTCTCGATAATGTGTAAGATGTGGTTACCTGTAATTGACGCCGATTCTATTGTACACCGAACTATACTATCAGTAAAATTCCTTACTTTTGGCTGTGATAAACAATCATAGTTACTCTAAAAAAAAAAAAAAAAATTTTTTTAATCAACTAATATCGAATTTGACAAACGCGAATAAGTGGTACTTGTTTGCTCTACCCCGTGAATTTTTTTTAGAGTCGGTGAAACTTACGGGGCCGCCTCGACGTGTTATACAGAGTTGATATGACAGAGGGGCATTAAATTACACAACGTATACTATACGTATTTAGTATTAATTCGATACGGTATAAAAATAAAAAGCATCAAACATTTTTTTTTTTTTTTCATACAAACTAAATAGCTAGCAAATCAGAGTAAAACGCAACCACCCTGTGTAAATAAATTTAACTGACCTTAGATACCTAGGTAGCAAAGCGGCAACGTCGCGCGCGCGTCGGACCGTGGCGTGTGTTATCACGTGTCAAGGCGCGCGGCCGGGGCGGTGGCGCGAGCGGTGGCTTAGGCCTCCGCTCGGCTTTTATGATAGGTACGGTTTTGAAGTAAGTACGCACACAACAACAATCACAACAAAAACACCATTCACATGAATGCAAAAAATATACCGAATGATAATTAACTCACTGTTCGTTGCTAAGCACTTTAATTTGTGAAATGCTAAAATAATCCTATTTTTTAGTTCAACAATTGTATTTTAATTACACACACACAACCAAAGTTTAATTACGTGTCCTATCACAATAAAAAACAGTCAATCACAAAAAAACACTAACACTAAATAATAATAATCCGATGTTACGAGTGTCCTGTCACAATATAAAAAGAAATATTGTCTTAAATTTATTTAGTGTCCTATCACAATAACAAAACAAAATCAATTGTCTGCGCGCGTAAGCGGCGCAAGAGCTTTCGTGTTACGTAACATACGTTCCGAGAGGATAGCTAAGGGCGGCGCACTAAAAAGTACTCTGTGCGGCGCACTGACTGAGGCCCCACTGCCCCCACTTAGTTACCGATCGCACAAGGATCTAGGATGCGATAACAATAGACTGACCTATTTCTATTTATTTTACGCGCGGGATGTTTTGCTATGATTCTCTCTCTCTTGTTTGCTTTGCCATTTTTTTAGCGAAAAATATTTGGTTGTACAGTCTGTTGTCAATATTATCTGACCCACCCTAAAAACAAACGAATTTGGACCCTCTGACATTAACAATAAGGTTTATTCAATTTAAATGAGCTTAACAGACAAGCGACGCGACGGCTTGATGAACAAATACAATAATAATACAGACACGCAAATTTGATCTTTAAAACGTTAGCGTTAGGTTATATGTTATAACTACTTGTTATAATATAATTAGTGTAATAACTTATTTTAATAACTATCTTCAAGTAATTCTGGTCTCGTGGTCTGAATATAAGACTGGGAAAAACAAGTTGCGAGATCAAATCCTGCGACAAAATAATTGTTTTGCTTTTAATTTAGAATTTATTACAAAACCATTTCTTGTTTATTGTAAAGAACTATAGACGGATAAATATAAACTTTCTAAAATGGTAATATTTTCGCATAATTTGTAATAAGTGGGTAGTTGAAAAATAAATATTCGTATTCATTATAAAACCTAAGGGTATGCAGTGACTACGCGCAAACATATTTTACCTTGTCTTACTATATTGCAAAAACAACGTCTCTTTAGAATTTTTTATTTTCTGTTTTATGTAGTTTTTTTATTATCATGTGTTATTTATTAAAAAAGGAACTGATAATAGGTGGACTGTGTTTTTGAACCGACATGTTGTTCGTCGCCAATCCAGCATCAAACCGCTAAGCCACAAGCACTTGTTAGAAACGTGCGAAATTAAAGATTGGGTTGTAATTATGTAGTGTGACTTAAAAGCTTTTCAACTTTAATGTCAACGAGATAATGATTAAAATAGCATAACAAAATGATACATAATGCCGGTGGCTCCGACAATGTTGGGTGGGTTTACCTTAACGTTACGTGTTAAAGATCAAATTTGCGTGTCTGTATTATTATTTTATTTGTTCATCGACTAACTAGTCTGATATGCTCATATAAATTGAATAAACCTTAATGTTACTAGCACAGGGTCCACATTCGTTTGTTTTTAGGGTGGGTCAGATAATGTTGACTGAACTTGACTGTACTTGTGACTTCCGTCAGAGCGGCAACAACGCATCGTAGGCTAAACTCAGATTTATCGTTTTAAGGTGGATGAACTATGCGTATAGACATAATCAGCTGTTAGGAAAGATACATCGTGTTCAAACGGGGCAAAAACTTAAAAACTCATTTGCGGCTAATCTACTGCTCATATTTAATTGATTTTTGGTACAGAGCTTGAAAATGGTACCTAGGCAGTTTAAAGAAAAGCCCCTCTGTCGTATCAACGTTGTATATGGATTTTTTGAATGTAGAGTTTTATGCGTTTTATGGTCGAAATTTTCATTATTTTTGCGATAGGACACACCATTTTCGAGATGATCGCTGTTATCGCAAGATGAGACATGTTATGACGTCATCTATGACGATTCACGGCATATAGTTATCAAGCTCACCCTAATTCGGTACGGGAGTTAGCACGCTCAAATCGATTACAGCGTAACTCGGAACGCAGCCACAGTAAGCGCTGTCAATTTTTTTACAGTTGAGCTGTTTTGCACAAATACGTTGAGCGTGCTTCTGGCTTCCGAGTCTAGAAATTACAGTTGAGCTGTTTTGCACAAATACGTTGAGGGGGCACTGTGAGCGCGTTCCCGAGCGTTGCGAATTGTTGACAGCCCTCAGCTGTCATAATAAAATTGTTAAATCGGAACGCAAATTATGGATGTCAGCGTCTCAGCGTCTCAGACTCTCAGCGCCTGTGAGCGTTGTTCTAATTCGGAAAGCGGCCTTTCTTGAGTCTTATGTCTTACTAGCTGTGCCCCGCGGTTTCACCCGCGTTTTTCTCGTTTCCGTGGAAATACCGAGATAAAATATTGCTTATATTATAGCCTCCCTCAATAAATGGACTATTGAATATTTAAACAGTTTTCATATCAGATCAGTATTTCCCGAGATTACCGCGTTCATAACAAACAACCAAACTTTTCAGCTTTATAATATTAAGAAAAATATAGATTATGTTAAATTGTATAAGTCGCAGGCAATAGCTGTCTGTCATGATCTGTTCGACATTCAGCCAGACACATAAGAATTACGACTACAGGCGGGAGTGTCCGTCCACTTTAAACCGGGTTAAAATATTATTTTAAAGTACTTCTGAGTAAATTATATTTTTCGTTTTATTTACTTGTGGCAGAAGAATATATTGATTGTTTCCGCATCCTGATCTTGACAACGCGACATATAGTTGGCCGTGCGAAAAACAGTCTTGCCGTAAATCTAATCCTATATAATTAAATGTTTGCCCCTGTGATTTATTTATCGTTACGGCAAAAGATAATTTAATTGGGAATTGGACTCTTTTAAAATGAAAAGGCAAATCATTTGGAATCATTGGGATCCGAGGTATAAGTACTGTTTGACCAACCGCTGGACCAGTCAAAACTGTTGCAACGATCACGTTATTGCGAAGAAATTTAACCTGAAGTCGAGTCCCGTTACATAAATTTGGTGGCTTAAGATTTCTAAGTAAAATAATTGGGGCACCAATTTTTAACTTGAGAGAATGTGGGGGGAGGCCACTCGGGTTTAAAGAATTAAGAAATTCCTGTGGATAATGGACTGCATCTTCTTGATCCATTACATTATCAATAGAAGTGTAGGTGACTATATCCCCTGGAAGTTTAGTTAAAATTAAATCGTTAATTTCGTCAACACTACTGTTTCTCGCCGCCAATATTGCTCGTTGACACATCCATTGATAATCTTTATTTTCTATTTCGACGATATCTGGGTAAACTTTTGATATTAAACTCTCAATGCTAGTCACTTTTTCTCCTAAATCTTGATCAATAGGTATTTTATTTTCAAAATGAGGTACTTTTCCGTCTCCAATTAAAAGTAACTTCAAAGGAAAATTTGTACTACCTCCCCCCAAATGTGCTCTCATGTTCGTAGATAGTTTTAAAGTATGAACAAATTTCCATAATGGAGAACTTTTGAGGCAAGATTTTACAATGTCTGCTCTAGTTCCTCTTACTACTACTGGTAAAGTTTGCCGAAAATCCCCAGCAAACATGACAGTAATCCCACCCATGATTTTATCACAGCTTCTAATATCTCTAAGAGTCCTATCTAGAGCCTCTACATGAGCTCTATGAATCATGGTACATTCATCCCAGATTGTTAAAGTGACGTCTTGCAAAACTTTTCATTTTTACGAATAGAGCACACGCTATCTTTCTGTAACGAAACGGTTAGGGGCAGTTTAAAAGTGGAATGAGCTGTGCGTCCACCAGCTAATAAAGTTGCAGCGATTCCTGATGACGCTACTGCCAAAGCTAGTTTTCCCTGAGACCTTACTTTTGCTAATATCAAATTAGTAATGAAAGTTTTGCCGGTTCCGCCTGGAGCATCCAAAAAAAATATTTTTCCCTCATTGAAACGAACACTGTGCATAACACTATTGTATGCCATCACCTGGTCATTAACTAACTTGGGTTCATTTACAGTAATATACTCATTTAATTCATTTACATCGTATGGCTTCCGCAACGCTATTTCTAAAGGATCCAAATTATGGTGTGTGTTATTCCTTTTTGTTGCAGGAAGCCCAAAATCAGTTAATGATTTATCGCAAATCTCATGAATCTTATCTTCAATTATGATAAGTCCATCATTGTATATGTCATCACTATATGCTAATGTCATATCCTGGGTCTCATTACGCATTCTGTATAATATATCTTGACACAAATCTTCCCGAAATTTGTTCCATAGCTGCAAGGGGTCAGATGGTTGGCAAAATATGAGGATTATGGTAAATAATTCTCTTAATTTTGGAGCCGGCTCGGACATGACAGCATCTGACATAGTATTTTGCCAATGTTCATCTCCCTCCAGTAAACCTAATTCCTTGCAAGCTCCTTGATAAGAATTGAAAATAACACCATTTACTGTCCTTAGATGTTCAAATGACATTGGACCGCGAACATGATGCAGTAACATTCTTAAATAGTAACATTCAGTCTGTGTCGGATGAATGTTGTAGACACGACACGACCTAAAGTTGAGTCTTTTTTTACACCGGGATATCCTTCAACATCTTGTCCACGTCTTCTTCTAGAAAATGAATTTCTTTCCCATACGTAATACTGGGGTACTTCGTGATATAAAAGGGTTTTGGCAAAATCGTCTCTTTTGCAAAGATCAAAGAACGCTGTAAGTGTCGTTGATGAAGGATTGTTGACGCGATCTTGAAGATTTTCATTATTATAAAAATAAACTCTTTGTCCATTTTCTAAATGAACTATTGCCGGAAAACGTTCATGAATCGGAAATTGGAAAATTCTCCAGAGTGCTTCCGAGGAACTTATATAGCGACCATTTAAATATTTTTCTACTTCATCGTTATTATTTTGTAACGAAAATGTGGCTTGATCAGAACCTTTATGAATATACTTACAGATGTACTTAATGGCTTTGACCGATTGGCAAAACTCTACGTTAATGTGGGCATTGAAACTTCGTGATAGCACAGGGTTATAGGGAACATCCCACCTATTATCCACTCTCATTTCTGTACCTTTGACACGAATTATTGCGGTGTTTCCACCATTATCTGGTGAACGGTGCTTGTAGGTTGGGTAACCGTCATCCCCGGTTTGTGTTTCAGAAATAAACTGCCTGGGGTATTTTTTAGAGCAAATGTTTTCTTTCATACATGGTGACGCAGGATTGTGAAATCCGCAAGGACCATGTATCATATTTTTTATGACAATGTTATAAAGCATTGGGTCTTGTTGTTTGTCAGGTATTTCAGCCGATATTATTGTATCTATAGAATCCGGTTGCACTTTGTTAGCCAGCCACAACAAAATGTGAGCGTGAGGTAAACCTCTTTTTTGCCATTCTACACTATAAACGAAGGCTTTCGATGGTCCAAATATATTTTTCTTCGTTAATAGGTCTATCATTTTTTTTAGTTTTAAATGAAATACTCTATAGATCAAATCATGTCTGTCGTAAGAATTTTGATCGGGTAGTAACTCAATTTTTATTTCTGGCCATTCGGAGTTACATGTGAATGTTATAAAGAAATCTGGTCTTCCAAATTTCCTGACATAGATCATGGCATCTTGACTTTTTTCATTCATGTATCTAGGAGATCCTGTAAATGACGATGGCAATATAACGTGCTGGCCAACATTAGAAGCGTCTACATTGCCGTTATTAACCACGGCATCTCTTAAATGAATGTACTCTTCTGCTCTTAGTTTTTATTTTATTTCTTTTTATGAAGTCAAGCCTCTCAGAAATCATTTTTACCGCCATATCAACACAGTATTGATTAAATAATCCTTTGAAATAATGTATGCTGTTAAAATCATTTATTCTCACCATGAGTCTAAATGCATAAAACTGCATACATGATATAGTTTTAGATCTAGCAGCAGTATTTTGCTGTGGAATATTTATACAATATCCGTCATTTCCAAAGGGAAACAGTAAAGGATATTGAAGTGGGTCATAAGATCTATGTATTTCAGAAACTCGCTGAAGGCGCCCGTCTCTGGTATTTAACACTATATCTCGGGGACCTTTGTCTTCATCTATTAAAAGAACAGCTACTTCATCTACCATGGGCGCGTTATATCGACCTCGATGTTCATTAGGAGGTTTCACATCAGCATGAATGATAAGTTTAAAATCATTCGTTGGTCTGTTTTCGAGATTATATTTAAAACTTTGAATATAATTATTGTGATCGTGAAGATATGTTTGGAGAACGTCGATAAGATCGGTTTTTAACGTTGGGTTTAAATTTGAGCGTAAAGATACCTGATCTGCATGGGAAATAAAATATATTTGCAAAAATTCGGGTTGTGCGCCTTCAGGTGGAAGTAAATTACCGATCAGATGGTAAACTTGCCCCTGGACTTTAAAAGTGGGCATAAAGTTTCCTTCACGAATTTCTTTGGCACCAAATGAACTCACCTGAAACAGAGTATTATATTGTCTAGAGTGATTTAAGAAATGCTTAGAAGATGGATGTGAGCCTGATATTAGATCTTTAAGAATTGATGTTGGTGCTGGAATTTTAGGAATATTTACTTTGCCACCACTACAACACAGTCCAGGAGCTTCAGCCGGCCATTTTTTTGCTTAACATGAATTACATATTTTATTCATTCTGCAAATATTAGTACCATAGCTCAGCATAGTCAAGGGTATAATCATAAGCAAATGCTGAATTCAATAAATTATATTGCCTGCGAGTTCTGTTCCTTGCTGTTCGTGCATTTTGCTGTGCTAATCGATGGGAACGTTCAGCACTTGATTCCCGCTCCCGGTTTGCCGAAGTGCGGGAATTCTGTGTAGCTAAACGTTGAGAACGTTCAGCGCTTGATTCCCGTTGCCGGTTTGCCAAAGTGCGGGAATTCTGTGTAGCTAAACGTTGAGAACGTTCAGCGCTTGATTCCCGTTGCCGGTTTGCCAAAGTGCGGGAATTCTGTGTAGCTAAACGTTGAGAACGTTCAGCGCTTGATTCCCGCTCGCGATTTGCCGAAGTTCGGGAATTTTGTGCGGCTAAACGTTGAGAACGTTTAGCACTTGATTCCCGTTGTCGATTCGCCGAAGTACGGATATTTTGTGAGAGTAACCGCTGCGAACGTTCAACACTCGATTCCCCAACACGGTTTTGTTCACTGATCGCTCGTTGAGTAGCCAACCTGTGCAGATTTTATTCGGGTGTTTCATTGCTGCGTAGAAGTCGCAATCGCTTTGCAGTAGCAGTCTGCCTAGAAAGCAGAGTTCTTTTTCTAGGCATTATAGTAAAGAGGTAAAAGAAAAACCGTATAAAATTCAAACTTAATTAAAATAAACTGAAACGTAGTAATCAGGTAAAAGAAACGTAAGGTGAGTAATTATTAAAAGTCGTATGAAATATATGTCAAAGGAATTATCGTAAATGACTTCAAAAAACGCAACGCTGCATTCAACCGTTCCGTAGGGAGCCGACCACGCGTCTGAGCCGCGCGGCATGGTACCTTGTAAACCAAAACACGCGGGCGGCGCGGCGGGGGGGGGGGGGGCGACAGGCGGCCAGCAAGCGCGGCCTCCTCGTCTCGTCTTGCTTGCATCAAGCGCGCGTGGATTTCCTTAGCAGAGTTATTTTAGAAATGTATTTATTATACTCTTCAAAGATCTTATACTTACAATCATCAAGATCAACAAATATATTTCGAAAAAGATTATTACAGGATTTTATGTTGATAAAAAACTATGGCCCATAACTCATTAATAGGTACCAACTCTTAACATCTTACACACGTGATAACTTTTAAACGAAAAGTATTTTACTTCTACATAAATACTCTTGATAACATAATGCTTAATTTCGATAAAGATTAATATTACGATACATATTTAACGTAGTTTTTTTTTTCTTCAGACGATTTAATAATTATTTTGAACACAAAATCGGTTATTGTGATTAAACCATGATAGCTAGATATATGTTCTCGCGGACTTTTTTGTAGGTCTTAATGGGATCTACCTACAAACCCGTAGTTCATCATTTTGTTCTATTGTCAATAGTTTTTGCAGCGCACGCAAAAATAGGTTTTCGATTTTACACCTTGTGTTACAAAATAGCAATTTTATTACGGATCCCTAATTTTTAACCCTTCTCTTTTTATATATTTTTTTGGACCATTGTGCGAGGGCCATATTGGCCGGTGGTTATTCCAATCAGCCCACCTCCCTCCAGAAGATAATTAGGTCTCCTGGTTTGTTTCGAACATCTGTGTATGATCTGGGTGACCCGAGGGTTTCTGTTCTAATCTGGATGACGCCCGTGCATTTTGAGAAGAGTATGTGAGGAGTGTGCAACAGTCTTCTCAGCCTCCATGCAGGACCTGCACAGAGGACGGTCCGTTATGCCTATTGTGTGGAAGTGTTTGTTTAGCAAGCAGTGCCCTGTCACCAGGCGCAGGCCGTTCCTGTCCAGGCGTAATAAACGCCTGGTCAGCCTGCTAACCAAGGTTGGCATAGCTTCCTTTGATTGACTGCAGCTCGGTGTCGAGGTCCACCAGTGCTCCACTCGTGTGTGGGTGAGCTCCTGTAACCACCTATGTATTTGGTTGAAGGGGATAGGTACGATAGGCTCGGCTACACAGACTGCCGTGCTGGATCCTCGTCTAGCAAGTTCGTCAGCTGCCTCGTTACCTAGCGATCCGCTGTGTAGTTTTATCCATTGCAGTGTCACTGTGTTGCAGCTAGATACTGTTATTTGTTCTAATGCATTGTGACAAAGAAAAACAATTTATACAAACTAATAAACAGAATTATAATACATATGTACTTACATAAAATAATCTAAAACATTTAAGTTCATTTTGCAAATAAAATAATACATAAATAATAGATAAGCGAAATATTTAGTATCTTATTCGCGATCTCCTGACTTTGATTATAATAATGTAAGTTAAAACTTGTTCCCACAAAAACAACTTAATTATCTCGTAAAACAGAACTTCCTCTCTCCTACCCTTTTGCTGTGCCCTACAGGGTCCATAATGATCTAAATTATATAATTACCACCTAAGTACACATTATGGTAAAGCAATAAAGATATTGATTATTGAGTATTGACATTCTAGTGTTAGCTTTGAGGTAATATATTTTTTCCTATCGGAGAGTATATGTATGTAGGTGTCCATAACTCTACTGGCTTCTAGGGTATGGACCACTTGTATGATGCGCACACACTCCGCCCGATGGACGTTGTTGAACATTCGGTCTGGATATATTTATGTTGAGGTCGTGTGAGAAGAGTCCGACTCCGGTACCGGAGTCGGTCTTTGATCCGTCGGTGTATACTCTCATCTCTTTCGGGCCTGAGTAGTCACACTGTTCTTCTGTAAGTATTATGTTGTAGTGCCTTTGAAAGTGGTGTGTTTTCGGGGCTTTGTCGCAGGGTGATGCTATCTATCATTGGCTTTCGTTTGATCGCATCTTCCTTTATGCGTGTGTGCTTTACTCTTGGAGTCATTACTTAGGGTTCTGATAAATGGAGCCTAAAGGCGGCCAGAGCCGCTTCCTCCTGCACGATTAGGTGCAGAGGCGGCAGTCTTAGCATTGCCTGTAGGGCAGCGATCGGTGTAGTTCTAATACTGCTGGTGATTGCGATATAAGCAAACCGCTGCAGTTCGAGATCTCTTTGGGCTGTGCTGGGTCAATCCTGGGCCACCAGACCAGTGAGCCGTATGTGTAAGTGACCTTGGGCATGTTCCCCTAATTCCTGCCAAGCAGTCGCTTGCACTGCCACAGGGTTATGCTGGGTTTTGTAATGAGTTCGTCTGTCTTGAACAGTTCAGTTGTGAGTCTAAATAAATGCCCAGGTACTTGGTTTCAGTTGAGAGGCTTAGGGTTGTTCCAAAGAATCGTGGTAATTGTAGTGTCATCAGTTTCCCTTTTTTATGAAGAGAATCAGTTCGGTTTTTGTAGGGTTGACTGAGAGTCGTTGCACCATTCGTTAGAAGCAGCGAGAAGACGCCCCCTTGCGGGCAGCCCTTCGCAACGATGGCTCCTGTAGTGTCATTTACTGTGACTTGTACAGCTCTCAGTTTTAGCATGTTGGTGATCCAGCCACTTAGGGTCGAGTCTACGCTGTCTGTCGAGGGCCATGTTTATACTGTTGAACATGGTTTAGTCAAAAGCACCCTCGATGGCAATGAAGGGAGCCAGTGCTGAGCATTTGTGGTTCACTGCACAATCAATTTTAGAAACCACGCTGTGCAGCGCTCATTCTGTTGACTTGCCTATGGAGTATGCATGTTGTTGTTTGTGAAGTGGTTTTACCCGGAAAGGTCCGTCTCGAATGTGCCTATCACAGAGTCTCGAGGGTAGGAAGGATGTAAGGCTTATGGGCCTATAAGCCTTGGGTTGTGTATAATCGGTCTTGCCAGGTTTGGGTATGAAAATGACTCACCTCGCGCCATGCGAGAGGTCTGAGTGGTATGCAAGTTCGATCGATCTCCACCAGCCAAAGTGTCAGATAATCTATCCCCCACTGCAGGGGCTGGGAAGATGCCATCCAGCCCTGCCGACTTGTATGGCTAAAAGGTGTTGATAGCCCACTTTACTCGGTCTTCAGGTGTCCCTCTGCATCGCTTTCCAAATCTTGAAACATTTGCCGAAATGTTTCAAGTTTGGGTGAAGAATATTGGGGGTAATATTGCGAGTCTGGACAGTGCTATTGTCTTCAACAGATATAGAATTTGCCGTCGGCACTTTGATAAACAGTTTCTTTATCCAAATAAGAGGCTATGCAAATTGGCTGTTCCCACCTTGCTTTTACCTTCAGGATACATCTCAGGTACTTACAAAATATTATTAAGGGGATGCGCTAAGGTAGCCCGCCAAATTCAAAATTTCTTTTGTTTTGTGCAATTTGCAGGTCAATTTCACGTTGTATGTTGATATAGGAAATTTGGCAATAATTCCCTTCTGCATGTGGCTTCCCTGGTAGCTCATTAACGGCAAATTGTGTAAGAGTCTATTAACTGCTCCCAAATTACCATGTTTATATATATACTAGCTGTGCCCGCGACTTCGTTCGCGTGGATGTCGGAAAACAATAATGTGTCACTTAGAGAAGGTGTACCTTCATTTAAAAAGGGAGAATCTTTCGACCAGGCCTGGTGACTTTTCCTTGTAACTAAGATGCTGCCAAAAACTTGTATAATTATTTATGAAAATGCTTCTCTATAAACAATATTAGACGTGGAACCACCTGGAGCGTACACAAAAAGGTTGCTAGGGTTGCTCACACGCGAAAGAGCTACATAAAGTTGGCCGTGGGAAAAGCAACCAACACTAAGATCTACCCCCGCAACGGATAATGTCTGGCCCTGAGCTTTGTTAATGGTCATGGCGTAACATAGGCTGACGGGGAATTGCACACGTTTGAAACTAAAGGGGAAATTATTGGGAATGAGGGGAATTCTGGGAATAAAAACAACATCACCGGCGCCGCAACCTGTTAAGATTTCGGCTTCGATGACGTTGTGTTGGAGATTGGTGACTCTGAGCCGAGTGCCGTTGCAAAGTTTGGGAGGACTTAAATTTCTGAGAAGATTTATTGGCACTCCGACTTTTAAACAAATTTTGTGTGCTGGAAGACCGGGTGTGTTAAGGGATTCTAAGAACTCTACTGGATAGTGTGTGGCATCTTCCTCTTCGGTAACCGTGTTTATTGAAGTATATTGTTTACTTTCCCCAGAAACATGTGCCAATATTTGTGAATTTATTGCTGCCGCTTGGTCGTTGCGGGGAGTCAAAATAGCTCGCTGGCACAGCCAAGCAGCAGCGTGGTTACCGATATCAGTGGGATTCCCATACACAGAAGAAATGAGTTCCAGCTGTGAAGCAACGGAACAACATAGGTTCTCCACCAAAATTACTTTGCCATCTTGTGTAGGATATGTGCCGTCACCAATTTTCAAAAGTAAATTTGAGAACTCTTGTGCGTTTGGGTTCCCACCCAGATGTGCTCGCATATTTAAACTCAAATGAGTTGATATGACATTGCACCATAGAATCGAACTCTTTAGACAGGCACTAATTTCATCGGCTCTGGTACCTCGCGGTATTATCGGGAGTGTCTGCCTAAAATCACCACAGAAAAGTACCGTAATGCCTCCCATCGGCCGGTCATTTTGCCTAATGTCGCGCAAAGTTCGGTCTACTGCTTCAACAACCTTGCGGTTTGCCATCGTGCACTCGTCCCAAATTATTATGTCACAATCGCGTAAAACCCTAGCTTTGTCGCTATTGCGTGACACATTGCAAACCGGGCTTTCTGTTCGTTCCAAGTCGATGGGAATTTTGAACATTGTGTGTGCGGTTTTTCCTCCGGGCAACAATGTGGCTGCTATTCCTGAGGAGGCAACAGCGAGAGCAATCTTATTTTGGCTCCTTATTCGTGCCAAAATAACTTTGGTTAGAAAAGTTTTGCCTGTTCCACCGGGCGCGTCTAAAAACAGGATTTCTCCTAATTTATTATCCACACTGCAGCATACCCCTTCCTGTGTGAGCCTGGTGCTGAGCGCCACAAAAAAAAAGGGTCGCGTGTGAAGGTGGCGCCCGGCGCCACAAATTCCCGCCATAATTTTGGCAGTGATTTCGTTTACAAAAAGCGTTTCTATCTTGACCAAACTCGCACACAGTGTACAAGACAAAACAAGAACGCTACACTGTGGTTGTCAAGTACATTGAATGAATGACGACGCGTAATAGTGGCTATTCGTTCGCCCGATTAGTCGACGCAGCGCGCGCACCACGCGAACATCAAATAAGTCCGCCGAAAATTACATAAATAAAGTGAAAGTGCAGTGAAAGTGGGTGTAACCGTGTATAATATCATGCCTGGGTAGTTAATAAACAGTTTTAATACCTATAAAGTGTAATTTATAAAGATTTCAACAGAAAATAGTGATTTTTGTGAAAATAGTGACCCGTTGCGGCGGCAAAGTGACATCCCGCGCCGGCCGGAACTTATTTCGAGGTAATACTATTAGTAAATATGTGAATGATAGAAACTATCGCTATTACATATATTTATATGTATCGTATTATTGATATTAGGCATTTAATTTAAATATTATCGTATTATACTTGCATAAAATTGAAATGAAAAATACCTACTCGGGCCGCCAAATTCGGTTGCTGTTAGGGCTCCTCGTAGGGCGTTTTTGTCGTTGATTCCCATAATGTTTTTGTAAGGCAGCATGCATTTTTATTGTCCTTATCGATTTATAAATATCTTCAAAATATAGAATGCTAATTTGTATTAAAAAAAAAGGATCCGAATGTAATTTGAGACCCTAAGTTCAAGAGGTAGTTTTTTTACGGCCAAATTAAGGCATTTTTCAAGTGGTTGGGTTGGGTATACGATACATTCTAAATAAATATTTGTAGCAGCCGAAACTCCGTCAGTGATATGCATGTTAAAACCAAACAATAGATTAAAATAGTAACCCAAGCCACTAGGCGTTCAGTTACAAAGGAATTGAACAATGAATAGACCCTTTGTTATCGCTCGGCGCGCACGGGCAAACAAATGAGTTACGATAATGTAAACATGTGTGATAAGAAAAAAATGTTCAAGGAGGTGTGTTCGTTTTATTTATTAATATGAAATGATGTATATTTATGAAGATAAAACAAATACTTTTTGAAATAATGGTTCTATTTTGTAATTAAAACGACTTTAGTAAAAAAAAAAAAAAAAAAAAACTAACTAGATTCTAACTAGAATTGGAATCTTATTAGAAAACAAAAGTGGACCTAATCTATACATAATCTGTTAGCTAATTTAATAACGATTCCTAAAACATAACTTGAAGAGAGCTACCTATCGTAATTTTAGAGATATCGTCGTTTTAATCACCCGGGTCCCGTCGGGCCCGGGACCACCCACGTCGCGTTAACAGACTGTCAAAATTTTGCAAAATGGCCGCCACAGGTGAAGGGATACTCGATCAAATATTTGACGCTGTTCCGTTGTCAAAATTGAGCAGCCGTTTTGCAGGGTTTCTGCTAATTCCACGGGATTGTAATTTATCTCCGAGGCGTACTCCCTGTTTATACGTTCCCCATCGACTGTCGGTGTGGGCAAGCCGTATTGAGTGAGCGGGTTCCCTCCTATACTTGTAACTATATCTTGAATGGCCAACAACGATCTATTATGACAATTTTCAACTACTCGGTCAGGAATTTCACCATCACTGTTTTGACGTACATGTCTCAAAAACTCTTCAGAAAATTTTTCTCGATATTTTTGCCACAACTGCCCAGCATCCGTTAATCCACAAAAGGTCAATAAGATGGCAAACAAATGACGCAAGCGATATGGACTATCGCTGACGCTTGCCTCGGCTAAAGCTTCATCCCAATGCTGATCTCCATCTAATAAATGACGTGCGCGGCAAGCAGCTTGGTATGTGGGATATTCAATATCATCCACCTTACGGAGCTCAGTGAAAGAAGTAGGTCCTCGCACGACGTGCAAAAGAAGGCGTAAATAGTAACACTCTGAATTATTCGGGTGCACAGTGTACACTCGTCCAATCACGTGTTCCTTGAAAACTCCAGGCTCGCCTTCCACAGCAGTTCCACGTCTTCTACGGTTAAAAACACCTTGCTGCTTGTTGTACGTGTAATAAGATGGGACCTCATTATATAGAAGGGATTTCGCGTAATTATCTGTTTGGCAGAGGCGAAAGAATGCCATCAAGGTGGTTTGTCTTGGATTGTCTAACCTTGCTGTGACATTTTCAGACTGAAAATACACTCTTTGCCCGCCCTCAAGGTGTACATCGAGATGAATGACCGGCGGATGTCTCTCATGAATCGGGAAACTTAAAATACGCCAAACTGCCTCCGAGGAGCTTATGTACCGGCCAGATTGATACCTCGTGACTTCATCATATTCATTGCGATTTCTCAGCGCGATCATTGCTTGGTCACTACCTTTATTAACATATTTGCAAATATATTTTATCGACTCTACGCTATTGCATATTTCAACATTAATGTGAGCTTGAAATGTTTTAGATAATACTGGCGAATACGGCACCACCCATCTATTATCCAAAACAATTTCTTGCCCACGGAACCTGGTAGAAGCTGTGAAACCACCTTGCGAGACTGATCTGCGCCGATACAACGGATACCCATTTTCCCCCGACATAGTCTGTGCTAAAAGTGCTCTAGGGTATTTTTTTGAGCACTTACCATCTTGCATGCACGGTGATTCCCTATTTAAAACACCACATGGCCCGTGAACCATGTGTGTCTTAATTATGTCATGCAAAATTGGATCTTCATTTTGGTCTGGAAATTCAGCACTTATGACACTGTCAATAGCATCGGAACGAATTTTGTTTTCCAGCCACAGGAGAATGTGGGCGTGGGGCAAACCACGCTTTTGCCACTCGACGCTGTACATAAAACATAGAGCTGAACCGAATAGTTTCTCTTTTGTAAGGAGATTGATCAAAACTTTGAGCTTCAAATGAAAGACCCTTGCAATTATGTCATGCCTATCGTATGACGCCTGTCCTGTAAGAAGTTCCTGACAAATTTCGGTCCACTTTGGATTTGTTGTAAACGTTACGAAAAGGTCCGGTCGGCCGTACTTACGGACGTAGCAAAAAGCATCTTGCGTTCTTTCGTGCATATATCGTGGACCGCCTGTAAAACTGGATGGCAAGATGACCAATCGCCCCAAGTTTCGACGTTAGTATCCGTTTGCATCGCGTCCCGCAATTGAACGTATTCTTCAGCGCGTAAACGACGTTGGTTAGTGCGAATGTAAACTAAACGTTCCGTTTCTATTTTTGCATACATGTCTACAATAAATTGGCTGAACAAACCACGAAATCGTTGCAAATAGACGAAGCGATTGCGCCTTATTTGTAAAAGGTATGAATAATATTGCTGAGCCGATATCTTTTTATTAAAATTGGCTACCCTGGTATTAGGGTTAACTTGGTAGAGCCCGAAATTGTACCCATCTTCACCATGACAATATATTAACGGATATTGCAGGGCGTCGTATGCTCGGTGTGTTTCATAAATTCGTTGAAGGCGATCGTCGCGAGTGCGCAACACGATGTCACGCCTCTCACACTCTTGGTCGACTAAAACAACTGCAACTTCATCTGTGACAGGTGCATTGTGTCTCCCGCGGTGTTCACCAACAGGACGTCTATCTGCGTTGATGATTATTTTAAAATCATTGCTGCCAGGCGGAATGGACTCCAATGCAGTTTTAAAATTATGCACATACTGATTTGCTTGATGCAGCATGTTCTGTAGTCCTGATATAAGGTCACTATTAAGCTGGGGAAAATGACGATTTCTGACACTGAGCTGTTCAGTGTAATCAGACACAAAATAAACTTGGAGAAATTTGGGCTCATTTTCTGCCAGTAACGATCCGATGAGATGGTAAACTTGGCCTTGCACTTTGAAGGTTGGCATGAACGGTCCCTCCGTTATTTGTTTTGCCCCAAAAGATGTCATCTGGAATGCGCTGTTATATGAACGGATATTATCTAAAAAATGTTTAGATTGGCGGTGATCGCCATTTAGAAGGATTTTAATAAAGTTTGGAGGATCTTGAAAATTTGTAATGACAACTTTTCCACTTGAACAGCACATTCCATTTGTCTCTTTATTCCATTTCAGAGCATCACAAAAATTGCAAATTTCGGTCATACCACCAACAGAGGCGAAATCAGCGTAGTCAATTCTAGGTGAATAAGTAAAACCTGCTTTTTCCTTATTGACCCAAGTTGTAATAACATTTGTGAAATCATATTCCAGAGACTCGTCAGCGTCCTCAGTTGTAATTCTGTTCAGATTGTACCGAGCTCGGTCAGCCTCTAAGCGAGATTGACGCTGTTGTGCTGTTTCTGCTTGTCGCAAGTCGTCTATTCTTTCCCTTTCGGACGCTAAATACCTTTCATCATTCAACCGAGCGCGTACATAGCTATCTCTGGCTGACACTAATCTTCGTTCTCTCTCTGAGAGAGATTCAGATTCGCGTGACAGTGCGTGGCGCTCTCGGTCAACCGATAACCGCGCTTCGCGATCCTCGATGGTCTCTTGAGAACGCAAAGTCGCTGTCCGAGTACTTTGTGTACTCAGGCGTGAATCCCTTTCCGTAAAAGTCTCGGACTCGCGTGACAGTGCGTGGCGCTCTCGGTCAGCCGATAACCGCGCTTCACGATCCTCAATGCTTTCTTGAGAGCGTAAAGTTGCTGTCCGAATACTTTGTGTACTCAGGCGTGACTCCCTTTCCGAAAAAGTCTCGGACTCCCGTGACAGTGCGTGACGCTCTCGGTCTAACGATAACCGCGCTTCGCGGTCCACAATGCTCTCTTGAGAGCGTAAAGTCGCGGTCCGGAGACTTTGTGTACTAAGGCGTGACTCCCTTTCCGTAAAAGTCTCGGACTCACGTGACAGTGCGTGGCGCTGTCGGTCAGACGATAACCGCGCTTCGCGTTCCACAATGCTCTCTTGAGAGCGTAAAGTCGCCTCAGACTCGAGTGACAGTGCACGGCGCTCACGCTGAGCCGATAACCGCGCTTCGCGATCCTCTGTGCTCTCCCGTGACCGAGAAGCCGCCGTAAGAGCACGCTGTATTCTTAGTCTAGACTCACGCTGGAAAGGCGTTTCAGATGCGCGAATTCTAACTTGCCGTGCTCGGACAGCATTTAACCTCGCTTCACGATCCTCTTCGGATTCTTGAGATATAATTAGTCTCATTTTTTTAGCTTTTCGACTACATTGCGAAAGGTTAGATTTTTTTCTAGGAGGCATTTTCAAGAAAATATCTAAAACCAACCAACCAAAAGTTCGAGCGAATTACGAAGTAAAGTAACGACTCGTTTTTTGACCCAACGAACGAAACGAAACCAATTCGAACGAATTACGAAGTAAAGTAACGACTCGTTTCTTGACTTCGTAATTTGACCCAACGAACGAAACGAAACAACCAAAAGAACAATTTCAACGAATAAACGATCAAACCACAACAAACTTTTTCCGACAATTAAGAGACCAAGAACAAAGAAACCCAATTCTTCAAGGAGAAAGTACTATAAATGGGCTAAGGTCATTCTTCTACGGAGAATCTTAACACCGCGATTCAAAAAATTACGTTAAATGAACAACGCCATCTATCGAGCACGAAGTAATACTGTCAAAATATATTGGAAAACGTTCGAACACTCAATAAGCTAACTAAACTATGTAGAAAAGTCCAAAAGTACAAAATATTTTTGTTTTTAAGAAATTAACATTTATCACTATTGTTTCATATCATATCATATCTTAAATAATTAAGTTGTATCATGATTTGAAAGATAGGGAGCGCCACCTATCGCACTACTACTAAACTAATAAACATCGCTTTTGGAAAACTTGAATTAATCTAAGTTTAAATTGGGGAAGTATGCGAAAATACTTATCCTAAAACAACATTACGAACTCACAAATCTACTTGAATTTACGTTAGTATTATTTTGCGTCAATAGATGTCGTTACGTGTATGTACATTACGTAATGACAATTTCTTCTTGAACACTTTAAATCATATATCTTTTGATATTTTGAAGCGATTGCGATGAAACAAAAACTAAATGAAACTTCAAGTTACAAACAATATTTGAGTGTAAAAGTTAACCATATTGATTTTGTACTTTTTACGTGATACTGGAAAAAACAAACCTCACAGACAAACAGACAAAAATTCCAAAAATGATAGAAATGGTATCTGTTAGTTATTATTGAAAACTCCAAGTACTTTTTTTTTTTTTTTTTTTAATGTACAGAAACGCTTCGACTACAGATTTATTATATGTATAGATATATATTTTACATTTTTATTTTTACATTCTTCCTTGACATAATCACGCTATTATTTGACATTATATACCTACTATTTAACTTCAACTCTTTATTAGTGGCTTTTGTGAACATGATAATTATTCAGAATTATCACAGCTGTAATAGCAATCACGTCATTTCGTTTATAATACGTTTTTATTTTTAACTAGCTGACCCGCGCAACTTCGTCTGCGTCACAGAGTGGTTTAAGTAATGAATTTTCCCAGTTTTTTCGCAACATTTTTCATTGATGTGCCGCTCCTATATCATCATAATAGTCACAGCGTTGCCCACGACTTCGTCCGCGTAAATATCATTATCGTGGTTGGATAAATAATATTACTATGTCCTTCGATCTTCGTCAAAATCGGTTCAGTAGTTTAGCCGTGAAAACGTTACAGAGAGACAGACAGACAGAGTTACTTCAAAAACTGTTATGACATAGCTGTACCAGCGTTTTGATGAAAAACCTAAAAAAAAATGGAACTATAGTAAAAAAAAGTACTGGGGGTCTTATAAAAATGTGGGTAAATAAATTAACGATTATATAATTAGTAGTATTTTTTTAAGGTATTTTAAAGTATTTCTGAGTAAATGATATTTTTTAGTTTTATTTTCTTGTGGTAGAAGAACATACTGATTTTCTCCGCAACCTGATCTTGATAACGCGACATATAGTTTGTCCATGTGAAAAGCAGTCTTAACGTAAATCGATTCCTACGTGTTTAAATGTTTGCCCCTGTGCTTTATTAATTGTTACGACAAAAGATACCTTAACGGGAAATTGAATTCTTTTAAAAATTAAAAGGTAAATCATTGGGAATCATTGGGATGCGAGGTATTAGCACTGATTGACCAACTGCTGGACCCAGTCAAAACTAATGCAACTCGCAGAACTACGGCAGGCCAGCGCCCCTTCCCCTCACCCGCCGGCCAGCGTCCCTCCCCCTCACCCGCCGCGTCTTGCGCGTCATGCGCACGTGAACCCGCACATATCTATTTATTTTGTTGCGGAGTTCTTTTAAAATTATTATATCTCCTAAGATGTTCATTGAAATCAAGTGATGTCAAGGACAATTTTGTTTACATTTAAATACTTGTGATTAATAACATATTTATTTGGCTATGGATTAATATTATGTTGATAAAACTCCTTCGCAAATAATGCATTAATTTCGAACAAATTTGATTACGATAAAAAAGGTTATAGTGAGTCAATCTTAAAAGATAGACATATACCATCGCGGACTTTTTTTTTGAACTTTTAAAGAGGAACAATTCCCTCATACATGATATTTGCGTAACTTAAACCGTTTACGCAGCGCACGCAACGGAAGCTCTCAAAAAGGAATATTTTTTCCCGTTTTTGTAACATTTTTCATTTATGCTCCGCTCCTATTGGTCGTAGCGTGATGTTATATATCCTATAACCTTCCTCGATAAATGGACTATCTAACACAAAAAGAATTTTTCAATTGCAACCAGCAGTTCCCGAGATTAGCGCGTTCAAACAAACAAACAAACAAACAAACAAACTTTTCAGCTTTATAATATTAGTATAGATAAAGAATCAGCAATACAACTCCATAAGTTAGCATATTCCTCAAATGTCATGATTTCATGAAATAGTCATTCAATTGGATTATATGAACTTGACTTTATTGATGATTTCTATGATTAAAATTCTATATATAAATATTTGATACGGCCGCGAATCATATTTAGATCAACATACACCTGACCTGCAAATTGCAAAAAAACTTAATAAAATAGGAATTTCGCGGGCTACCGTGACACTTTCGCCTTGTGTATAATAAATTAATAACTTTGAATTTATTTAATATGCAAAATCTCATCAAAAATCTGGTTGGCCCTGTCCTATAAAGTTTAAAATATGTAAGTATGTGGAATTTAGATGTTCTAATCACACACAATTCAGCAGCAGTAACTATTTAATTTAAAAAATATATTATATATAAAAAAAGAGGTAACTGCCCTGACGAGTTGTTGGTCATGGGATCTAACCAGGCACGCATGATATTTCATCACCACTGCTCTCAAAAGGGTGGGAAAATCATGTTCAAGGACATGTGAAATCCACCAAGCCAAAAAATTGCTCTGAATATTAATTAAATTTTCTTGTTTCGACTTTTCTACACACTGTGTCTACATATCCAATCCTACTTTCCTCTCGCAGGTCTGCTGGAAGAAATTTTGTAAGAAATAAGCAGTACCTTTGTGCTCTTTTATGTTAATATTGTGTCCTGTTTAAGTGTTTTGTGTGTACATAAATAAATAAATAAAGGGGTACCGTAGTATATAATTTAGTAAAAATCTGGAGATTTTAGTTTAAGAACGACTGCCTCGTTGGTCTAGTGGTCATAAGCGTTACTGCCGAGCATGAGGTCCTGGGTTGGATTCCCAAGTCGGGCAAAGTGTTATTGGGTTTTTCAATCAGGAATTTCTCAATAGCAGCCCGGAGTCTGGATTTGTGCCCGGTTGATAGCAATAGACTCGCCTCCTATTTCATGAAACATAACTGGCGTAATGTGGGTGTACTAATGGTTTAGGTGCACCTCTGCCTAACCCTTCGGATGATAAAGGCGTGATGTTATGAATGTATGATTAAAACCGAAAGTATGTTTTATTCCATTTGTAGTCGTTCTAAAACTAAAAACATATAGTACCCATGAACGAATATTCAGCGCATTTTTTTTCGTATGTTTTAGATTTTTTGAGATACTTCTCTACGTGTGGTAATTTTCTATGGGAGATGAGACTTCTCCTTTATTTCATTGTTTTTTTATTAATGAGTATCTTGTTCTTTGATTTTCAGCATCAACTGCAAGTACATTGGTTCCAGACAGCCAACCATCTACTTCCCAAGAAGCTTCATTATTGAATCCTGTAATTCAACACTCCACAACAGTAAGAACTGATGAATGCAGTTCTCTCAGTGGTATGTAACCAATTACATTTAGCCCAGGTACGTACATGCGTATTTTATCGGGGTGATTTTTATTCGCTCTGATTAGCGCCGAGAGTTTTAAATTCAAGTGTTTTCTTGACGTGCTGGGAAGCGTTCTGTTAAATTGTCAATACCAAGAGTTGAAAATCAAGTGCGCGAAAAACAAAGTTAATAATCGCCCGTGCGTACCTGGGCATTTTCATACTACTATTGGTGATATTTTTTTTGATTATTTCCATCACTAATTCAATAAAAAACTTTTTCACAAAAAATAAAACCGACTTCCAAAAAAAACACTACAAAGTGAAAAATAACTTTGATTTCGGAAGTCGGTGTCTTTGGGGTTTTATTTTCGTTTTTTTGCCACCGACTTCCGAAATCAAAGTTATTTTTCACTTTGTAGTGTTTTTTTTGGAAGTCGGTTTTATTTTTTGTGAAAAAGTTTTTATTTTTAATTTTTTAGTTGTGCTACCTACAAAAAACCCCCACAAAAATTTGAATACCCATTACCTGCTATGTAAATTACAGTGACAGGAACTATTAGAATATCATCCACATATACTAGATGGGAAAAATACGTATTATTGAAGCTAACTCAAAAACCCCTCATCAGATCTTGACCAAATTTATATGGGACCACTTCTGAAGTATGCCCCACCAAACAAAAAAAGAATCATCAAAATCAATTCATAATTTGCGGAGTAATCGCGTAACAAACATACAAAAAAAAAATACAACCGAATTGAGAACCTCCTCCTTTTTGAAGTCGGTTGAAAAATGGTAGAATATGATTTGTCCCAATGGTTATTATTTTTGTTGTTGGGGATTATATAGCTAAGGCTTAGGGTTGCCAAGTTTACATTAAAATATAGTATCCCACTTTATAAGATGCCTAAATATTATATTTCTAAAGAAAAAATATAGTAGGCGAAACTACTATATTTTTATTTCAATACAAAATGGCGAGATGATCGCAATAAGACCAGTACCCTAATTATGTACCTAATACACGATCAAACGGAATTTGAATTGTTTTGAAACAAATTGCTAATCCATTGCTTCAATAAGTTCGAAAAAAAAACTACTCAACAACGTAATTATCGCAATAAATGTTGAACTGTCAAAATGAAACAAATTTGTCGTAAGAAATCAAATCAAATCACTTTTATTTGTTAACACAGGTAAAGAAGTACAGATCTTGAGTTTGGTGAATAGAACGCTATGTTAACGCTATGTATGAACGTAATCGTTTATTAATTTATTTATTTACTATGGAAGAGTTACAGCTAAAATGAACAGAATCAAAAATGCATGTGAGACTGACAGCCAATTAAAAGTCTTCACTTCTAGAAACAGACTAGAAAGAAAGAGTGTGAACAGCACAACACATACCAAAAAAGAGTAGAGAAAAAAAAACAGGTATAACATTCAAGCTTATACCACATTCACATTTACAAGAATAAAAACCTAAACAAATAAATCTTAATTAAAAACCCAAGGCTCAGGCACTTTCTGGCTGAGGACCAGTGGCGGCTGGTGCCTCAGAAAACCGGTGGTGCACTGCATTGGTTTAGTGAATATTTTGGTGTTAGGTACTTCCAAAATCGTTCATGTACCTGTCCATTGTCTTCGTACCTTATAATCAATACCATCTGCATAACGGTGGATACATCGGTAGTTTCGTCAGCATGAATTGCTAGGTAATCACATTTTTTTACTTTTTCGGATAATTCTGAGTGGTACACAGCCAAAATCGAATCCAAAATATCGTTTTGAATTGTTTTCGACGTACCTTTAAATACAGTAGATGCTGCAAGATGCTCCTTCATGACTCCATCCAACTCGGACACAAAATCCACAAGCCCACGAAACACACCAGCATTCATAGATTCACTACACGCAAAGCTAACTCAAATGCACCACAAAACTTGACACAGTCGATTAGGCGCGATAATATATACCTATTTTTGTCAACTTGTTCGTTGTTCTTCTCTATGTTGGCTCTATAAACAGAATCTAATTGGTTTCGGATGTCTACGGTACCTAACACAGACATACTCCAAACATTTTGCAGATGAACTTGCGAAGAATCATGTTTTTTTTATTTTTTCCCCTAAATGAGTTAAGTCTATGATTCCCGATTCCGTCCAAATCGCATCTCTCTCCACCGAAAATAACACAGGGAAAGCAAAGAAAAGCATTTAGTCGCTCACATCCACATAACCATTTATTTTTTGCATACATTTCACTTTTGAAAGTTCTCGTGAACGATTTATTTTTTGTTTTACATTCCTGTTTTAAACTGAGAAAAGGCCGGGGCGGTCCAGCTGATTTAATGTCTAATTTGTTTTGATAAGTCCTGTTGCTTTTAATGTAGTCAATATTGTATTTTACACTCATTTTAACTCACAAAATTTTCACAATTTTCATAGATAATAAGTAATTAATTACGCAGGTACAAAATTACTCTACAATCGCGCGCGAAAAGAAACAATAACAAGTGCGTACTGCGTGTGCGTAGGTCAAGGCCTCGGGTCATGCATGCGAAATCGAGGTGTCCCCCGCTACCCCCGCCCCGCCCGAGAATCTTTCGTATTCTTTCGGCAATTTCCGGTCGCGTGCGGCGCACGTAGCTATCCTAAAAATGCATACATTTTGTGCTAAGCATCTTCCGTCTCACGCGCCCGGCGGTTTACATCTTGTTTCATAGAAGTTGTTAGAGCTAGCTGCGTGCACTTTTCCGAGCGCACGGGCCGTTTACATTCAAGCAAAAATAAAATTTAATTCTTTTGCAGTAGAAATCAAAACAGGTCAGCTTGATTTACTCAACTCTAATAACAATACCATGTTATCAGAAACGTAATTTCTGTGTAGGCTAGGTAGTATTATGGATTGTTCTGTATTGTTTTGTAAGTTTATACCTTAGGTTTATACTGTATAGATAGTATGGTATGGGTAGAAGGTAGCTGTATATTAGAAGGTTTAAAATGGTAGTGCGGCGCACGAGCGCACCTAAGACAAAGCCGCCACTGCTGAGGACACACCTGTTATGAAAGGATCGAAATCAAGCACATGCTATTGAAGTTGCTACTTGCACGTTTCCGAAAGTGTTTACTTAATTAGTAGTAGTAGTATTAATCTTATAAAAGCTGAATTAATGGTATTTTGTAACCTTAATTTTAGAATCAAAATATGAAGTAGTTAGGTATGAGAAAAAAAAAGAACCTGTTATGGTTCATATTACCAAAAAATATTCATATATAGAAATTAAAATGTTTTTGGAACATACCTACTGTATTTTTTCGCCATCTACTATATTTTTAATGATGATGGCTTCGTAAACACTATAATTTGATAAAGAAAAAGTTGGCAACTATAGACTAGACACACAAAAACAGATTAAGTAGGTAACGTATAGGTACTAGGTACTTTATTTATTTATAGCCTTTATTCAGAGTTACAGTTGTATTCCGTCCCCTTCCGATTCTCCCTGTTCCTTGCCTGTCTAATCCATGTCTTTCCCGCCGCCCTTACCAAGTCATCCTGCCATCTTTTCAAGGGTTTGCCTTTCTACTACTAGGTACTTATGTCGTTGTAATTGTTTTATTTATACCAATTAAAACAATAACCAATCAAACAATTTAGCCATTCTTTAATGTTTTGTTTTGAATTTCTTCATAGAGTCAAAACCGCATCTATCGAAAAAGTCAACTTAATGCCTACCTATAAGCATTAAGCCTGCACCTGCTACCTGCTGCCTGTATGCATTAAGTAAACTTATGGCGCCTCGGAACATGAGGCGAGTCGCTGCGCAGTAACGAATTTATGTGTCAGCGGAGGTGAGGGGTGCGGTACTGCGCAGCGAGTAACTAACTTCCGAGCCGCCATTAAGTTTGAATCGAACTATACCTTCAAAGTCGTTATACACGGATTTGTATTTATTTTTACTAAAAATGTAATACTTTGCTTTTCAGCACCAACTGCAAGTCCATTGGTTCCAGACAGCCAACCATCTACTTCCCAAGAAGCTTCATTATTGAATCCTGTAATTCAACACTCCACAACAGTAAGAACTGATGAATGCAGTTCTCTCAGTCTCAGTGGTATGTAACTAAGTTGACTTAACTAAGTATTTGGTTATACCCGTAACGACTATCGGCTACAGCCTTAATCCGATGGTACAGCTCGATTCAAACTTAATGGCGCCTCGGAACATGAGGCGAGTCGCTGCGCAGTAACGAATTTATGTGTCAGCGGGGGTGAGGGGTGCGGTACTGCGCAGCGAGTAACTAACTTCCGAGCCGCCATTAAGTTTGAATCGAACTATACCTTCAAAGTCGTTATACACGGATTTGTATTTATTTTTACTAAAAATGTAATACTTTGCTTTTCAGCACCAACTGCAAGTCCATTGGTTCCAGACAGCCAACCATCTACTTCCCAAGAAGCTTCATTATTGAATTCTGTAATTCAACACTCCACAACAGTACAAGCTGTTGAAATTATGCTTGGTAGTGGTATGTTACTAATTACATATTCATTTATATTTTTATTTCTTTAGTAATATCAATTTTTGCTATTGCTAAGGCAAAAAGGACAAGAATCTCCGGCCACTCAATCTCGCTGTATAGCCCTAGCATATCATAGGCCTATATTTTATATAATATTAAGGGTTATAGTAGAAAATTGCCGATTCGTAATGAAAAATTAAAATTCGTTTTTTTATTTTATTTAGGTAACATATTTATTCAATCAAAATAATTACCATTATTATCTATACATTGCTGCCATCTAATAGGAAGGTAATTTATGCCTTTGCGATAGAACTATCGTGATCTAGATTCGATAAACTGTGTGAAAGCATTTTGTACTGCCTCCTGAGAAGAAAACTTTTTATCACGTAGAAAATTGACCAAATCACGAAATAAAATGGTAGTCCGTTGGAGCAAAGTCTGTCGAATACGGAGGGTGACGAATGGTTTCTAATTTCTGTTCCTTTAGAGTTAAAACGGTTTCTCGTGCTGTATGAGGTCTCGCGTTATCATGGAGCAATAATGGTGAAGATCGTTTCATGGGTCGGGGCTGTTTCACTGCTAGTTTTGCTATCATTGTTCGGAGTTCGGCACAGTAGACATCTGCCGTTATTGCTTGACCAGATCGGAGAAAGCTATAGTGAATAACACCATGCTGAGCCCACCAATCAGTTACCAATACCTTTTTATTGGTAAGCTTTGCTTTAGGACACTGTTGTGGCGCGCCGCAACAGTGCCTAAAATTGCATTTTTCGCTTACGGTTATCGTAAAGTATCCACTTTTCATCACATGTCACAATTCGATCCAATATTCCTTCATTTCTGTATCGATTCAAAAAGGACACACAAGTTTCAACACGCGTTTCTTTCTGCAGATCAGTCAAATCATGAGGCGCCCATTTCTCATATTTTTTATTTTATTGATTTGACGCAAATGAGTCAATATTGTTGGTAAGGTAACGTTAAACCATGCCGCTAATTCCTGGGTAGTTTGGTTCGGATCGGCTTCCACCATCTCTTTAAATTCATTGTTATTCACCTGTGTGGGCAGTCTTCCACGTGGTTCGTTCTTCAAATCAAAGTTTCCATCATGAAAGCGTTTAATCCAAAATCGCACGGTGCGTTCATTATCAGTCCCCTCTCCAAACGCAACATTGATATTGCGAGCTGTTTCTGCCGCGTTAGTTCCGCGTCGGAACTCGAATTTTCGAAGTATCCATCTTTCTTGTCTAAGCAGAATAAAAAAAAACAACCAAAAGTCTATAGTCGAATGTTGCACATTTTTTAAAAGAAAAACTTCATAGGTACCATTGTGAAAAAAGTTTCACTCAAAAATCTCAAACCATGAAGGTTTTATGTCAATTTGAAGTACCTATTACAATAAAACGGCAATTCCCTACATTAACCCTATTATTTTCTATTATTCTATGGGCCAATTTTCGTATTTTGCATCACAGGTACGCAGGTGAAGTAGAAGTTTACAGTTCTAGCTTCTCATTCGATACGATGATACTCTGAAAGTCTTCAATCGAATCTCATGAAAGTTGGCAACACCGTTTTTTTTTTTTGGAGTTTTAATACGTGGTAACTCGTCCTGCCATATGTCATTTTTTGTTGTCAAAGCGCGTTCGTTGTTGATTTTTATTTCAGTTCCACAAAACAAACATTTAAAATTGGTGCTTGTATTCAGTCATCGGTAAAGTGCTGTTATTTCCGATAATGTACTACTACTTAGAAATCCCCAGTGAAATAAAAACGATTCGATTACGTATCGTGCGTCGGTGAGTCGGCTGTATCGGAAAATGGCGACTGTCATCGCAATTTTCTAATACTAAGCTAAGAGCATATTATTATTAACGACCTACAATTATTTTTTTGGAAAAGAGTTATCATAAGGACCGTAGGGCGTAATAAAGTACCACAAATATTTTTAAGGAGATCCATAACATAAACAAACATAACCTAGTTTTCAGTGAACAACCGAACCAAAGTACTCTGTACATGTCACATTGCAGAAAAAAATCGATTCTCGTGTGGTGCGGTTCGTTATTTTTCTGTCTTGTGCTTGTGGGACCACAAGAACAAGACAGGTGTTCGAAGATATGTTGGAAGGTCATCATAGCCTTAAATATGTTGTTGTATGCCATGTTTGTTGGGTCGAGCCCTTGCTCCTCCAAACTAGTATCGAATTCACGCCGTGATAGCTTGTTCAATGACTGAAATTGAGATAGTGTCTCCAGTGCATTGTGTATTTTGTTGACGGCAGTACAACAAGTGCATAATCATGTCTTCCGAGAAAAAGTGCTGTGTTCCTGGGTGTTCTGGGAATTCTGGTATGTACTAACATCACCCACTTGGTGACTATGTTAAACTGAAGTGAGATTATAATGACTAAGTGGGCCAAAGGCCTACATCCAGCCATAGGAAAAACGGGCTGACATGATGATAATGCGATAGTAATAAAACTGACGTCTGTTTAAGACTAACTTTATGTATTTATTACACTGATTGTGGTGGAATTTCCAAAGCGCTTGCAAACAGTCATTGCTGTTATCATAATATTACTGGTATTATGTTTTAATTTGAGGTTATTTGGAGGACTTTAAAAGAAATTAGTTGATTTAGAGACAGAGCTGTCAAAATGCAGAAAAAAATCCAAGAAAGAAGAAGCAGAATTAAAGAGCTCTAATATTTTTTTAAAAATGTTAAAAAAACATTTGGAAATATGCCAAGCACAGGCAGGTTAATAACTAATGAAGTTCAGGAAGAACAAGAAGAAAGTGAAAGGTCAAAGATTTTAAGAAAAACAAAAAATAAAGACAAATAAGGCTTGCGAAGCCAAAGAGCTACTCCAATATAGATTTAAATAAAATATTAAATACTAATGTGCAGCCTTTGGAGGAAGAAAATTTAGAAATAAGGAATATTGGAGAATATATAAAAACTTTATTATATATTTCAGCAGATTATAAATGTTTAAATGAGATAGACATAAAAAAATATTGCAAGAGTTCATAGCAATAAGATTTTTTGTATTTAATTGTTGCAAAACTATAATTAAATTCTTACTGGAAAGCGAGATACTCTATCAGCGACACCGATAAATACTAAATAATGGTTAGAAATTACTGTAAAAAACATTGTAAAAAGCCTCATAATTGATGAAATAAATGTAATTACATATTTAGTTTGTTTTTATATTTTTTATTAATGTATGGATTACGATAATAATGGTTTTAATAAACATTTTATTTAATCCATATGCATTAATTCAAAAGCAAGCTACGTTCGCAATTTATTTGCCAAACATGTAAACAAACAGGAGTTTTAGGAAAAACAACCGTAATGCATACATGTAAGGTGCAGTTTGCGCTACTACATATTTTTTTATGACATTTTCAACAGTAGTAGTCATTCTAAAATCAACTTTACCTATATGGGTATAAAGTTGATATTTGTTTAAGTGGAAATAATATCAACTGGAAATAAGGTTCTAGATAGACCTTAGGCACTATAGATTCAAAGTTAGATATAGATCAAAATTTCATCGCGAAAACTAGAGGTTGCTGGTGAAGTCAATCTTTATTCTGATATAGTAAAAGTACCTGCTCTGTCAACTCTGTGTGTTCTAGTATTTCAAACCTAATTTATTAAAATGATACATTTATTTCTCAGGTCTTGAAAAGATGGACAGTTTCAAGTTGAAGCTCAAAAATGTCCTTCACAGTACAAAGTATTGTGGGATTTGCTTGGAAAGTGACGATAACATGAGCACCATTAACGAAAATCTGGAGATCATTGTGAATGAACAGACTCGCACGAAAGATTTGAAGGCTATCGTTGATGTAGTGTTTAAAGAGGTAAGTGTATTTTGATCATCTTTATACACATAAAAATTGGACATCTGTATGCAAAAAAAAACTAAGGCTTCTCACTCGCTGGTCATTAATAAAGTAAACAAACTCATTTCTTAATCTTATAAGACCCAGCCGTATCAATTTATCGTATTGCACTCGGCAATAGCGTAGTTTCCTGTCAGTAAAATATAAAATTTTTACCTTCAAATAAAATTTGTATTATGTTTCCTAAGACGTCCGAAGTCCATTATGAGAGAGTGCACGCTTCGTTCCTTGAACAGCTGCTAGATGTCCTTCCTTTTCCGCCTAGTAATCGCGCCACTAGCGCCCTCAACGTCATATCTATGAATTACTTTCAAAAACCGCATACAAGCCGCCATGATGGAGTGTTATGTCATTGTTGGGCTCATAATGATGCGAAGGTAGGTAGGTATGCACCAGGAAGACCTTACCTGGACTTCGGACGTCTTAGGAAACATAATACAAATTTTATTTGAAGGTAAAATTTTTATATTATGTGTTCCGTTTGACGTCCGAAGTCCATTATGAGAGATATGTTTGTTATCTCCTGGTGGATTGTATGAATGAAAGCAACAATGTGAATTATAAACCAATATTATTTTTTAATCACCATCTTATATCTTAGGTACATTAATATACACAGGTTTTAAATATGAACAAAAATCTAGCCATTTCAGCACTGGCAGTATAATTACATTAATAGAAAACGTAAGTACCTAAGTAAGCAATCGTACAATATCTTCATGAGTAATTTTAACCTGAATCAATTTGATTTGACATATCGGTTGACTTAGAATCAATTGGGGACTTGGAATAATCTTGATAACGAATGCGCCGAGGACATTTCGTTATTAGATCTGATTTCTTTACGGTAAAATTTTCTGAAAGTTGATTCATGCCTCCAGTTTGCCTTAGATAATATGTCATTTATAGGATAATTTTCTAGCCAATTTAATGGAGAGGCTTGTATTCCAGCATCAGATAGAGCACGTTTTACCCAACCACCGATTATAGTTGGTGTGGCTGCTCTAACGGGATCTCTAGTAGTTATGAACAATTTTTTTTTAATGAACCCCGTCTTTCCTCTGATAAGTTTTTTAATGTGCGGAGCCAATATAATGGATTTGTATTTTGATCTTGGGATGCCAACAAAACCCAACTGGATTGCTGGAAAGTCGCACTATCTGTCTTTGACCCGAATACTGGGTGTAAAGTAATGGAATCCCCAATATCTACAAAATGATCACAGTCAATATGCAAAAGGGATAGGTCGTGTACACGACGACCCGAACATAATAATAAAATAGTCGCCGTTCGCTTAGACACCTCAAACAAACTACTGATGCAAGGAGTTTTATCTTTTAAATATGTAATTAATTCCCTGGCGTCCCATGTGGGCACCTTAGGTGGCAACGGCTTTGCAATTGAAATTGCTTTCAAAATGTGCTTAACAATGTGACTAGAAGAAATTCTAATATTTGAAGCAGTTTCACAAATAGATGCGATAACGGACTTGTGCACAAGAATAGTTCTGTAGGCTAACTTTTGATTTAGATATAGATATGCTAGATATTTCGCAACATCTGTCGGATTTGGTGTACGGAAATTTACATTATTTTGACTACACCACAAAGACCACTTACCCCAAATAGGTGTGTAAGTTTTAATTGTTGAAGGTCGCCAGCAAGATAAAAGAAGATCTTTCTCTTGTGGAGACCAATCGCTTGTCATGGTGTCCCAGCCGAAATGAGCCAGGCTTCCAACTGCAGATCTTTGACATGAGATGGTGGTAGGCCGGTCACTGTGTCCACCAAGGTCTTCTTCAGGTCTCTGATCTTCAGCGGCCGTGCCAAGGATCGATTCCTCAGGTCTGGTCGCCAAAAGGGTTTCTTCCACTTGGGTGCTACTATTATGTACCGACCTGATGCCGAGTTGAGGTGGTGAAGAACTCGTGGAAGCAACGCCGGCGGTGAGAACACCCATGCCAGGACGTATCGCCAGTATCTGCTGAACGCGTCGTGATAACAGGCGTTGGAGTCTGAGGAATCTAGAGAAACGTAATTTAACACGACGTGCGCGGTTTGTGACGCGAACAAGTCTATGTCTGGTTTTCCCCAAGTCTGTAATATCTTTGAAGTTGCTGCCACCTGCAGGTGCCACTCGCTGCCGGCGCGATTTCGCGACAAGTGGTCGGCTTCCGTGTTGTATACCCCTGGTAGGTGGTGAGGGATCAGTACAACATTGAGATCGTCTATCAGAGTCAACAATTCCCGCGTCAATTCCATCAATCGGTGTGATTTCGTGCCGCCTTCCTTCTGAATGTACGAAACCACTGTCTTGTTGTCGGTCTGTAGAATGATCCTGGAGTCCCGGAGAGCTCTGGATTCCTTTGACAAAACAGCTATCACAGCATACATTTCTTTGAGATTGCAATGCCATTTTTTCTGGTCGGGTTGCCATGCACCTTGTTGTTGTTGACCAGGGCGCCCCACAGAATGTCGGAAGCGTCCGTGATGACAAAGTTTGTGGGTAGCACATCTGTGTGGATTGCTGTCTTTTGACCTACATTCTCCATCCACCACTCGAGTTCTTGGCGAGTCTTGTGTCAACTGTACTGCTCCGAGAGGATTTTGACGCAGTACTTTGATGTGACATTGCAGCGCACGGCAGTGCATCCTTCCCCGGTGGGTGATGAAAGATGCAAAGTTGAGAAACCCTAAGAGGCGTTGCGCCTGCTTGAGGGTCCAACTGCCCGCTGCGAGTCTGGTCGAGAGGATCTGTCGAATTTTTCTTACCTTCTCTGGTGGTAGCGACTTGCGGTTTGTTTGGGTGTCCCAAACGATGCCGAGATATTCGATCGACCTCGTTGGCCTGGTGATCGATTTCTCGTGATTTACACACCAACCCAGACTGGACAGGAAGCGTACAGCTATGTTTAGATGCGTGCTGAGTACTTCCTTGTTCTGGTGGACTAATAAATAATCGTCTAAATACACGACGAGGCGCAGACCTTTTGTCCGAAGGTATTCTGCAGTCCAGTTTGTTATAGTAGCAAAAATTCTGGGAGCCGCAGCCAGGCCGAATGGTAGACATGTCATCTGCAGAAGTTGACCACCGTAGCTGATGCGCAGAAAGCGCCTGTGTTCTGTGCGTATTGCGAGGTGATAATAGGCTTGGCTGAGGTCTAACTTGACCATCCAGTCGCCTTGTTGCAGAAACGAAGGCATTTGTTGATGGTGGAAAAGATGGAAATGCTTTGGCGCCATGTATAAATTTAATGCTTTTAAGTTGAATATCACTCGAGTTTTGCCATTGCTTTTTGTGACCATGAAAAGGGGGCAAATGAACGATGGGGTCGAAGGAGCAGGTTCTAATACTCGTTCTTGAATCATCTTGCGAATTTCTAGTGTCATTTTTTCCGAAACAGGGGTTTGAAATTTTGACAGGTTGTCCGAAGTAGGTAGAATTAAGGGCGGTGCCTGATTGAAGGGGATGCGAGCTCCCAATATCATTTTTAAAATAGTCTTTGGAGGGTCGAAACGATTCCATATTTCTATATAATGCTGAAGACAGCCGCCCCAAAATCTCGGTATTAAATAGTCATTTATGTTTATGTCCTGCTCGCCTCCCGTTCTTATCTTTTCGCCCCCCCTTCTTTTTTGAAGAGAAATCGTAATTTCGTTTGTTGTCTTTTTTGTCGTTTCGTTTCGGTTTGTATTGTCGGGAACGAAAAGTATTATTTTGAAAAGACGTCGAAGGCTCTAAAGTTATCGGACGACTAGTTCCTAAACTATTATTCTGTTTTTCTAATTTTTCTATACCCCCAATTTTTTGTAAGTAGTGCTATAAATTTTGAGGATTAAATATATATTCGATTGAGGGTGGAATTTTTTCTATGTCGTCGCGTATGTATTTGCTTTTAACATTTTTCAATAACGATCGGCGCCGCGTCTCTATGACCTCAGCTCGTTTACCGCAATTAATTTGGAGAATATCATGAGATACCGTTTTATAAGATGACTCAGCACCAAACAACTCTTTTAGTTTGTCATAGAGATTAGTTGAAGATAATTGGACGTTCGAATTAGCAGACCAATCAATTAGTGTTTGTAATGCCGCGTTCACATGCTCATTTTGAGTTAGGAAAGCATTAGATAACGCCGCAAAACTGCGTTCCATTTGAAACCATCTCAATGGTGAAAATGGATCTTCAAAACGCCGCAATTCTTCGTTCACTTTCAATTCGACAAAACTAGGAAAAGCTACATATTTTTTCTGTACTTCTGTGTAACGTACAGCATTCCAATCCGGGGAGTCGAACCTCTGCATTTCTGCTATTTTCGTTACACGTTCTGGATTTGCTTTAGGTACACTAGGTTCCTTAACGGAATTTCTAAGCAAGGGGTAAGCTGCGGCGGACGTAAGAAACTTTCTTGTAAATTTAGGGTAGGAACAGTCGATGTTGAAGGTAACGCGGTGCCAATATAATTTTGCGTGGCGGGTAGGCTTTGTGCTAATGGAGCATTATTTGCGATCATATAACTTGTTAAAACATTATTAATATGATTCACCAACTGCTGGGATAGTAGATCAAACCTGCGATCCATTTCAGAATCTTGCGAGAGGGAACGCTCGCGTACCTGACGGGGGCGTTTTCGTGGCGCTGGATGACCTACATCGCTCTCCGATGACACCGTATCACCTCTTTTCGATGACGATGAAGAACTCGAACTCCCGAGTCCTTTTCCGTGAAGTATCATTTGGCGCGATAGTTTCGTCGTCCATTTTAAATAAACACAGTTCACGAAACGGAAAATTAATTTAAGTTATAAAACTACTAATCTAATGAACTTTCTACTTTAATCTCAAAAGTTCTAAAAATAAAAAATATCGCTATAAACGATATTTAACTGACAATCTAACAAAGCTGCGCACAGTTCGGAAAACGACGCAACAATGACATAACACTCCATCATGGCGGCTTGTATGCGGTTTTTGAAAGTAATTCACAGATATGACGTTGAGGGCGCTAGTGGCGCGATTACTAGGCGGAAAAGGAAGGACATCTAGCAGCTGTTCAAGGAACGAAGCGTGCACTCTCTCATAATGGACTTCGGACGTCAAACGGAACACATAATATTTATTTGTAATCAGATCAGTACTTCCAGAGATAACGTTTTACAAACTTTATCATACAGGGTGACTTGTAATTTGACGTATATACTAAGAAACAAGTGAACTGTGGCTAGCAAGTAGACCGTGACTCATGTAAAAAAAAATCAAAAGCGGCTCCGCGACTGTGTCCTGGTCATGGACGACCTGGGTGCCTAACGTCCGGGGTTGCGGGAAAGTCCGAAAGGGATACCGTGGCCCCCTGGCATTTCACAGGCAACAGAAGGAACACGGGTGGGTTTTAGGCAGTAAGAGTCTGACACGCCCTCCCGCTCCACCCAGAGCGGGAGACGACATTTGATGATTTCCCAACCACAAAAGAAAAAAAAGATAAAAAAGGGTGCCTAACGTGTGATAGATTTTTGGGAGGTTAGAAAGTAGTCGGATGGCATAAACCAGTTAATTAATTCGATTATCACACAATTTTTTAATATTTCAACAATTTTCAAATACAACCTGTCAGTATTATCGATATTTTCATCGGCAGCTCTAAATATTTCTTAAACTTTTGTACCTCGTTAGATAGCTGATTAATCCCTGTAATTTTTACGCTTTATGCCGTATAAACTTGACATAACTGGTGACAAAGGAGATGTTTTTTGAAAATGGTTGATTAGGTTTTCCTTTATTTTTTAACTGTTTGATATTTAAGAAAATTTGGTTACATCGAAACTTTTATTAAAGTATTATTTACCCAATCGAATCCCAATGAAAGCCATTCAATTTCAGAGTTTAAAGATAAGTGATACCTATTTAAGGCCTAGGCTTTATGGGGCCCTTAATTGTTACACTATCACGTCCTAGAAGGAATACGTCAAATTACAAGTCACCCTGTATAAATAAACAGTATGATTTGATTTATATATCTTGTCCCTGACTTACATATTGGCTTATTAGGAGTCAGAATATCATTGTAGGCTGCCAGGCTTATATAATTATGAGTTTTTTGTATGTGCAGAGGAGCGTTATAAAATTAAATGTAAATCTACATCAGATCAATATTTCTTGTAGTTACCTAAACAAGATCAATTAATTTGTTTCTTTCTTTTTTTCTTGGCAGACCGCTAGAGGGCGCTGCCTGGCTAGGATTAATATTTGAGCAACTCCGTATTTTTTGTATTTAAAAAATAGTAAAACCCAAATATATATTCTAAATCTTATGTTATTCTGTGACTAAAGTATCAGTACATGTGTAGAAGTGTTATCAAACATAAATAGTAAAAATAGTGTTTAAAAAACTATCGCGAAATAAAATAACAATACAAAACTGTAAACCCCAATTAAGTGATCTAATCATCAAAACAATGTAGTTTGTGCTGTCTAAAATCGTCCGAAGTGCACGTTCCGTATCGGCAAAAGTGAATATTTACATAAAAAGTGACTATTGTTCGTCAAACAGTGTACCGAACATGGAAAAAAATTCCTAAGTAATGAGTCACATTAACGGATTTACTACATTTGAAACCAAAACTTACTAGAAACTATACCACAATTTCATTACATCAGTTAACGGGCGCCGTGGCTGAGTGTGTACACGAGCCGACATTCGACGTTACGGAACAAGCTGTCGCAAGTTCGATCCTCAGCGAATGATTGTCTTTTTGTAAGATTTCTTAATCATAAAAATCATACAGACCAACGCACTCGCAGGAACTAATATCCGTGCAGAGCTTCTAGCAGAATTCAACAGAGGGCGCTTCATTTACCTATAATGGATCATGAAAGCAACAATATTACCTTTCGTAAAATCTGTCGAACGAGTTCGTTAAATGATCTTCCCAACATGACAAGTAGCAGTAACAAAAACATATTCGACACGACAATGATGAGTATACCAGATAGCCTGCATGATAATAGTGGGGAAATAAATGATTTGAGTGAACAAGTTAAAGTACTTACGACACAACTACAAAGCGCTCACCTAGAAATAGAGAACTTAAACAGCGAAAACTTTCGTCTCAAATCAGATCTTCAAAAATCGGTAAAAACCATAAATACATATAAAAAAATGTGCTTATCACCTGAGAGAAAAAGTAGGACACCGAAATCAGTTCGAAAAACCAAAATATCGGTTCGTAACAGAACTGAGACGAGTTCTCCAAACGGTGATAGTGATATAGCTAAACCATCTTCTGGTGATTACAATTCTCAAGTCCCGACAATCATGATTGACAAAGAGACTCAAACTTCTAACTACGCCCACACGCAGCCAGCAAACAATTTGAAAGAGGTACACTCATCTGTATCCGTCAATAGTAATAAACCTAAACTTGGTAAAAAAGAGCTGGCAGATATCATTGCAAGAACTAATCAAAAGAATAAATTATGCATTCTAAGCAGTGGCTCCAAACCTGCAGGGCACTTATCCTTGATTGAAGACGTTTTCTCCGACTACTTCGATTTCTGCCATTATTTTATACCAAATGGAACTACACTCGAGAGCAATGAATCCGGGTCACTTAAAGAATGTTAAAAATCTCGGAAACTAAAAATGATAGGTTAATGCAATAAATTGTATTTAATAAACAATGTAATACTCCTTAAATGAAAGTAAAAAAAATATGAGTCACCATACATTTTATTAACACAAAATTACATAAAGAAAAAAACTGCTGATCTCTCCTTAAAACAAAAATAGGAAACATGAAATTTTTGAACTTTATTACGATTTTATTGAATTTTAATACTTCGTATTGCCTCCTCGTGCTTCCATTACTGCGTTTACGCGGTTTGGCATGCTGTACACCAAGTTCCTTAAACGATTTTGGGGAATATTCTCCCATTCCTCTGTGAGAGCAATTTTGAGCTCACGAAGCGTGATTGGGGGAGGGTTTCGTTGTTTTACGCATCTGCCTAGCTCGTCCCAAGCATGCTCGATCGGTTTGATATCCGGGCTGCGCGCTGGCCACTCCATACGAGTAATGTTCATCTCTTGAAGGTAGTCATTCACAATCCTACCTGTATGAGGTCGGGCATTGTCATGCATAAATATAGCATCCTCACCTAAATTGACCATAAATGGACCAACGTGATCATTGAGGATTTCTTCCACATATCTTTCGCTAGTTATAGAGCCGTTTTCTATGATCACCAGCTCTGTGCGACTTTCAGAAGAAATTCCGGCCTACACAAGTACAGACCCACCACCGTAGGCTACTTTTTCTTCGATGCATGCTTGCTTGAATCTTTCCCCTGGTCTTCGATACACCCTGTGTCTTCCATCGTGCTTATAGAGCATAAATTTTGATTCGTCGGAGAACATAACTTTTGACCAATCTTCAATACTCCAATTTACGTGGCTCTGGGCATATCTTAGTCTTGAAATACGATGCCCACGCTCCAGTTTAGGGCCGTTTGCAGGTCTAAGGGGTTTTAAGTTAGATTCAGCAAGCCGACGTCTTACTGTCCATGCACTTGGGTTACTTCCTCCGAGGCGTCGAAACTGATTTGTGAGTTCAGTTCCTGTAAGAAAGCGATTTCGAAGCATGGTGTTCACCAAGTATCGGTCTTCTCGTGCTGTGGTACACCTGGTTCTGCCCGTTCCTGGTCTGCGTAGGTTAGAACCAGTTTCTTCGTAACGTCGGAGAACTCTTTGTACTGTTGACAGCGACACACCGACAGTCCTGGCTGTATCGCGCTGACTCCGGCCGGTTTCCAGCATTGTAAGTATTCTGGTGCATTCTTCAGGCGTAAGCGACATAATTTCAGCTTGAATAATGAATATAGAGCACTATCAACATGGTTTATGTACCCACATAAATGACAGATTACAAACAAAAGCAAAACCAAATGCTGTAATTTCGTAGTTCCATCTTCGAAAGTGGCCCCTTTTCAAATTTGATTTTTTTATGATATAACTTTACAATAACTAAGAAGTTTTAATACCTTCATTTAAGGAGTATTACATTGTCTATTAAATACAATTTATTGCATTAACCTAGCATTTTTAGTTTACGAGATTTTTAGGATTCTTTAAGTGACCCGGATTCATTGCTCTCGAGTGTATAAAGGAACTCTTAGACAACATAGAAAATAAATTGAAAGACTATACTGATAACGATTACTGTATCATTCTCATTGGAGAAAATGACATAAAATCTGAGAGTAATTATATAAAAATGATAAATATGATAGGAAAATCGCTACAGAAGGTGGCCCACACCAATAATATTATCTGTTTACCGACATTTATAACAGGAGCTCCAATTTATAATTTTAGAGTGGACCTGTTCAATAATCTGCTTAGTATTGACCTTCAAAATAATGACTACGCCTACCTATTTGACAGCAACAGTGACCTATCACTAGACATGTTCTCCAACACAACAGGAAAAATAAAAAAACATGGAATGAAATGTATTTATGACGGCATTATGAATAAGATTGTAATTGATTTGTGTTCATTTGGTCAGTTTGACATAAGACCGAATAATAGTAGCATACAAAATGAACCTTATATTGTTAAAAACTCACCTCAATTTAATGAAAAAGAAACCGACAACCAGTTTTTTCTCTGAGAAATATATGTATATCCTACATCAGAATATTGCAGGCTTAATTAATAAATCTGATGCATTATGTGTAAATTTAGAAGAACTAGTAGACAGTAACAAAACTGTGGACGTCATATGTATTACTGAGCACTTTATGACGGCAGGATTGGAGTCAAACTTATACCTACCAAATTACAATTTGGCTTCATTTTACAGTAGAACAAATAGTAAAAGAGGAGGAACATGTATCTTACTTAAAAAAGAACATAAATTCAGGGAAATTCCAGAAATCCGCAAATTTTGTCTTGAATGTATATTAGAAGGTTGTGCAGTTGAACTAGTTGACTATAAAGTAATCATTGTTTGTATATATAGGGTACCTAAACCAAATAACTTGTATACGTTCTTTCATAAACTGGAAAAACTTCTGACCTATATAGCCAAATTGAATTGTAAAAATATTATAATTACTGGTGATTTTAATATAGATGTTTTAAAACGTAATAATGTAACATTAGATTTTGAATGTTTACTGTTAAACTATAATTTAAAACTGGCTTTACATGAACCAACCAGATTCGCCAGTAGAACTTGCATTGATAATTTTGCACATAACTTTAAAAAGGGGTGTATAACTGAAATTTTAGAATTAGGCCTGTCGGACCATACAGCCCAATTAATCAAAGTTCCTGTTAAAAAAAATCTGACATTGCATTATTGGCGTACAAGGAAACGCGATTATAGCAAGGAAAATATTGATAAATTTAAAATGTGTATTAAGAGCTTATCTTTCTCGGATGTTTGCCTCACGGATGACCCAAACACAGCATATCAACACTTTATAACCGATTTTAAACTTTTTTACGACCTTTGTTTTCCACAAACACAATTTCTAATAAAAGTCAATCATAAGCCAAAGTGGGTATCACGTGGTGTAAAAATTTGCAGTCGCAAGAAAAAGGATTTGCTATGGAATTTCAGATTAAACTCAACAAAAGACAACAGATTAAAGTACCTAAATTATAGTCAGTTATTCAAAAAAATTATAAAACTAACAAAACGAGCGCAAAATAACTATAAAATATTAACGTCTCAAAATAAAACTAGAACAGCGTGGCGGATAATAAACAAAACAAGACTTAACACTCCAAAAGAATCCATAGATAAAATAAAAATTGATGAAAACAACGTTCTTTTTAATCCAACAGAAATAGCGAACGCATTTAATAATTATTTTATTGAAAAAGTCAACCCCCTTCCGGGTGCCGGGAAAAAAGTAACGTCTTTAATTAATCACCGATTAAATTCAATGTTTCTTGCACCAAGCTCACCCTACCAAATCAATAAAATTATAAACAATCTCAAAAATACCAGCAGTGTAGGTTATGATGGTATCTCTACTAAAATAATTAAGGCAGTAAATGAGGACATATGCCATGCCTTGAGTCACATTCTGAACCTGTCGATATCAACTGGAATATTTCCACAAGATCTTAAACTAGCTATTATAAAACCTTTATTCAAAAAAGAATGCAAACAGTTGATGGTGAATTATAGGCCTATTGCACTATTATCAATATTTTCGAAAATTTTCGAAAAGTATCTCTATGGCGAACTTAATTCATATCTAGAAAAAAATAAAATTTTGTGCAATGAACAAAAGGGCTTTCGACAAAATAAAACCACTAATATGGCCATTTATGAATTCATCCAAAATGTTATAGGCCACGTTGACAAAACAGTTCCAGCTTGTGCAATTTATTGCGATATGTCACAGGCTTTTGATTATGTAGATCATAATATACTAATCAGTAAACTCGAAGCATACGGCATAAGAGGCAATATCTTAGATTTAATTAGATCCTATTTAACGAACCGACAACAGATAACAGTAGTAACTAAAGTGAATCCTAAAACAAAAAAAGAGGAAACATTCAGCTCCGTGAGGAGAAATATCACATACGGTGTTCCTCAAGGTAGTGTCCTAGGGCCGCCGTTGTTTATTATCTATATCAACGACTTGCCAAAGGCAACGACTCAACCTATGACATTATTTGCTGATGACAGTACCGTTTCAATTGCTTGTAAGGACATTAATAATTATAAATCTGACATAAATAATTCACTGACATCTATAATTTCTTGGCTTAATAATAATAATTTAAAAATAAATTTACCTAAAACAAACATAATGCACTTTGGACAAAGATTGCATAATCCATTAAATGTAAATTTGACTCATGATAATTACACTATACATGAAGTATCTAATGTCCGTTTTCTCGGCTTAATTATAGACAGCAAACTAAACTGGAAAGAACACATTGACGCAATATGTAAAAAAATCAGTAGTCAAGCATATGCTTTGTACCAACTTGCTCCATCTATCAACACTAATGTGTTACTATCGGCTTATTATGGACTTGTTGAATCTGTCCTAAGATATGGCATTATCTTCTGGGGCAACTCAACAAATAAAGATATGGCATTTAAAATGCAAAAGCGATGCATACGTGCTATGTTCGGTATCCAAAGTACTGAGAGCTGTAAGCCACTTTTTACAAAGCATAAAATCCTCACACTCCCGTCACTTTATATTTTAGAAATCGCCTTATTTGTAAGATATAACCCCCATTTGTTTCCTCGAATATCGGACCTTGTAATACGAAATCGCCGGGATAATAGTAAACTTCGTGTTCAGCCAGCTAAGACAGCACTACTGTACAAAAGCGTCGTATGCAGAGCACCGATAATTTATAACAATATCCCTATCGGTGTAAAAAAACTAAATACAGACCAGTTTAAGAAAACATTAAAAAAAATGCTGACAGGAAAAGCCTACTATAATGTCAATGAATTTTTAAACGACAAATCGCTCTGATACACTGACTGAATTTATTATATTTATTTTAAATCACATGAATATTTACCTTTTTTTTTAGTCTTCATTTAATATTTAAGTTATTTTTTATTTTAATTTTTTTTGACATTATTTAACTTTGTATAATTTTTTAATTTTATTTTTCTGAGATCTTACGGTCTCCCAACCTAATTTGTACACCAGCCATGGTCAAACATGTTGTGCCAAAGAATATCCTATAACACCTTTAATAAACATCATACCATGTATATTATCTACACATGTTTTTGCAAATAAATGAATCTTTATCTCTTATCTTCTATTATTTCAGACTACTTATAGCCTAGCAAGTTCACTGATATGCAACATCTGTGTGGAAAAATTGATTCAGTCATACACATTCATTGAAAGTGCGAAGGAAACATCCAAGATTTTAGACAACTATGTCAACGATTTGTTTAGCAAGTCAGATGATATTTTCAATCATTTGCCGAAGTCGAACATTGAAAGTACAAATGTTGTTATTGTATTAGAGAATAATATCTATGATTCTTCTGAAAAAAAGGCAAGAAAAGATGATTTTAACATAATGGCGGGAAAACATAATGAAATATTTGAAGTGAAAAAAGAATTTACTCCATATACATACTCTCGAAAAACAAAGAAATTCAAATGTGTAAAATGTCTGGTATTGCTACACTCACTCAGAGCGTTAAAGATGCATAGAATGAAATGTAAGAAGCAGATATTACGATGTAGACTATGTTTTAAGACATTTAAAAATAAACAACATTTAAATGTACATTACAAACTGCATTTGAAAGTGAAATGCAAATTTTGTCCTGAAATACTTCATAAAAAGGAGTTAATGGACCATCTTAAAACTAACCATGGAGATTCTTTACTCAAATGTTTGAAATGTGAACTGTTTTACTCCTTAAAAACTATTCAAAGTCACACTAAAGTCTGCCGACAAAGAAAAGAAGAAAATCCTCAATGTCTGATGTGCCTAAAGACCTTTACTGAAAAAGAATTCAGTTCCCATACATGCAAGTACAGCTGCCCAGAATGTACTGAAATACCTTGCATGCATTATAAGTATTTGAAGTCTTATAGGGAACAAACTTTAAACAATGCAGACAAGATCAAATGTGTCGACTGCGACTATGTTTGTACAAGAAAAGAGAATTTACTTGGACATGTGAATAAGGTTCATTTAAACAATCATCCATATACCTGTGACAAATGCGGACAACAGTTTTATTCTAAAGTAGTTTTAAAAGCTCATATTCTTCGGTTCCATGAAAACTGTTTTGTGTGCCAGTATTGTGATTCAGAATTTAGTAATATTAACAATTACGAAAGCCACGTAATATCCTGTGAGGATATCAAAAGGAAGTTTGCTTGTGACAATTGTCCAGCCTCTTTTGATTTGTCTGACAGTCTGGCGAACCATATAAAACGTAGACATAGCTCGGATATTTTTCCATGTGGCCTTTGCAATAAAAAGTTCCTGAAAGATTCTAAAAGGAAAGAGCATATGGTTAAGGTACATAGCAGTATCCAAGTTAAGAAAAGGGATTTAAACGTAGAATGTGTTGTGTGTCAAGAGAAGTTTGATAATAAAGGAGAATTGGTGCAGCATATGAAATCTCATGGTCCACATACTACGTATCCATGCAGGATATGCAATACAGAGTATCAGACTCTGAGACAGTTTCGGGCACATAATCGCAAACACAATGGACCATTTGCTACATGCCATGTTTGTGGTAAGCAAATGAGAGAAATCCTACTAAAAAAACATCTGACTACCCACTCTGATTCTGTAGAAACATGTGAGACTTGTGGCAGGTCTTTTCAAAATATCACTCTATTAAAATACCACCAGAAAGTTCACTTAGAAAGTGTCCCATGTCCTAAATGTAAGAAAATGATCAACCCAGCCAGACTACGCAGGCATTGGAGAGGCCATCTGATGGGAGAGAATCCTGCTCAAAAAGGAACTAGGAAACAACAACCAAACTTGAAATGTGAACAGTGTGAATATAAGACATGGAACAACACACTTTTAGAATGCCATATGAACCGCCATCATTTGAAAATAAAGCCATATGTCTGCCATATATGCAGTAAAGACTTCATAGGAAAACATTTGCTGAAAAAGCATATTGAAACGCATGACATGAAAAGCGTTGTCTGTATGGTGTGCCTGAAGAGTTTTGCCAACTCTACTTGCTTGAAAATGCATTTGCGTCTTCACACAGGTGAAAAGCCATTTACTTGTGAGATATGCGGGGACCGATTTCGGTCATCAAGCATAATGAACGTACACAAGTTAAAAAAGCATTCCGGCAAGAGTTATATTTGTCCGTTATGTTCAAATAAATTTTATACTATAAGGGATTTACGAAGACATGTGATTAAAGTGCATTGGAAGCAGAAAAATAAGAGATTTGACCCTCGAGAGTTGAAAGGGCTAGAAAAAGAACATTATCATTTGTTTCATGATGGGAGAAGAGTTAAAGTTGCTGACGAAGATGTCGACTTTTATATGCCTCGTTGAATATAAGTTTTTTGAAAACAGCTAGTTTTATTATGCCTACTTCCCTATCTAACTACTAGAACTTTAGGGACAGGGGCGTAGCTACCGTCGGCCCGACGGCCGGGACGAGGCCTGTAATGAGTGAATACCACAGATTAGATAGCTTCACAGCCATCTAATCATACCCAATGAAAATTATCGTTATTTATGCCTTACAAAGGGTTCAAGCTGTAGGTGCGGTCCAATTCTCAAGTTTGCGTATTTAGTAAAAGTCAAAGCAGACTGAAAATCTAACCTACTTCTACTTAAACTGAATCAGGGTGCTCGAACTTTGAGCACGCTTCGCGCTTTTGCATTCTCTTAGGAGGGTATTACACTCAAATCTTTCATCATAGATCTTCGATCAAAGTTATCTATTTTACAATTTCATTATATTTTGATCGGAGATCCTATGATCAAAGATCAAAATATGAAATTGGAAAATTGACATCATTATGGGTAAATTCTCAGTTTCGTAGATAGATTGATTACACTAGATATAATTAAATTGTAAAATAGATATGACGTTGGTCTTGGGGTCGCAAGCGCTACTGCTGAACATGAGGTCCTGGGTTCGATTCCCAGGTCGGCCAGTGTCATTGGGTTTTTCTTTCTGGAATTTCTCACTAGCAGCCCGGAGTCTGGGGTTGTGCCCGGTTGATTGCAATAAGCTCGCCCTCTATTACATGGGACTTAAACATAACTGGCGGAATGTGGGTGTACTATAGGTGCACGTCTGCCCAACCCTCCTTTGAGTATATATGTTCTGTGGCCCAACCCTTCGAGGAATGGCGTGTGTTATGTTATATCTTTCATCCAACATCTACGATTAAAGATTTGATATTAACCCCCCTTATTGTGAAGTCACATCGTTTCAAGTCACTGTTATTTTATTTATTTCGTAAAAACAATAGAGTTTCGCCGTAGTCGAGTAAAATGTGCCCCCGACGGGCCCCCTTTAGGATGTGTGATACGATTGTACTCCCTGGCGATTGTACACTAGCCACGCCACTGCGCTGAGCGTAAGTTTCATCCCGACACAGGCACTGGCAGAATTGTTACGGCTCGCGCAAATTTGGGCGACCCACGTTGCATCGCAACGCATCACTTTCACATCTAGCACGCAGTCTTCCGTCGCTACTACAGGCGGGCCGCACTGCACTATTCTGTGTATGAAAATGGCCTTGCGTTAGTAGTGTTTAATGGATATTTTCGGGAGCGCACTCAATGAAATACCAAGTCAACGAACCAACTGTTTATTAGCGGTCTACCCGCAACTTATAATTAATATGCAGATACTACACGTCCCCTCTTAAAAGAAACGAATACATATATCAATAGTTAATAGGTATCTACATAAACTAATCGCTTTAACTTGTTAAACAACTGTTACGTAATTACACAATACAGATATTTGCTAAGTTAAAAACTAAAGCACTGTTTCGCTCAAGGACTAGCTTGCGGAACTGCTTTAAATGCGTTTTACAAATGTATAGTTATAGTCTTATAAATTGATAAGCGTTATCCCTGAGTGAAACCCTGCAACGTAACAACAAACGAATTACGTTGGTAGGTACTAGGTACAAAACAAAAGAAAGTTATATTTCTGAGTAGTTATTCATCAAACAGAGTAGGTACCTTTAATAGAAAAAAAAAACTAAAGGCTTAAAAAGTCAGCAAAATCCAGTGATACCTTAATGGTTTAACAAATACATACGACAATAATTTAATTACCTCTCACTATATTAATATTTGTACTTCTTTTTAATTAATGTACAAGCGCGCTGTTGGCGCTTACTGGACTTCTCAGGAGTCTCATTGTTACTTAATAACTGACCTGTATTTGTAATTCTTGATTTGTGGCTTGAGGGGCATTAGAAATGTGTTTTTGAGATTTTGTAAGTTCCGTTGAACTACTATCCTGCTGACCATTGGTATCGTCCACGATCGCGTCCTCTAACTTATCCTCTATATTGACGCGGTCTGAATCATCGGGCGTAAACATGGAATGCCGTTTAGTGGTGCGAGACGTCCCCATGGGTAGCAACTGATCAATGTGTCTTTTCCACTCTTTTCCGTCCGCACAACGCACGCGATAGGTTAGCGGAGCCTCTCTCGCGGTGACCACGGCCGGCGCCCACTTGTCAGCGCGCGCACGGTAGTCTCGCGCCAGCACGTGGTCGCCGGGCGCGGCGTGGCGCTCGGTACCCGGGCTGTGGCGCGCGGCGCGGGCTGCCGCCTGCTCGCTGGCGCGCTCGGCGCTTGGCCGCAGCACGTCCAACCTACCACGGAGCCGCCTGCCCAACATCGCATCAGCAGGCGCGATGCCTGTAGTAGTGTGTTCACAGTTACGATATTGGAACAAAAATTTTGTGACTGCCGTATCAATATCGACCATCTCGTGCGCAGCTTTCTTCATTGCGCGCTTTACTAACTTCACCGCGTTCTCGGCCGCACCGTTACCTGCCGGCCTATAGGGACTAGTAATCGTGTGAGTGATGAAATTTCTTGTAAAAAAATTAGCTAGCTCTGCTGACCCAAAAGGCGGGCCGCCGTCGCTCACAACCTGTGAGGGAAGACCGAAACGAGCGAACAATTCCCTAAGTTTACCTATCGTCGCCGTGGCGGTAGTTCCTGACATTTTCTGCACCTCGATCCACTTAGGTACTATGAGCGTCCACGGTGACGAGATAATGTTTTCCCTGGAATTCGCCGAAATCGATATGCAATCTTTGCCAGGGTCGTGCGGGGAACTCCCACGGATGTAGAAGAGAATGTGGAGGTGCGTCACGCTGCTGGCGACAAGCACTACAATCTCTCGCGAGAGTCTCAATTTCGACGTCTAAGGTTGGCCAATAAACGTAACTCCTAGCTATATTTTTCATTTTAACTACCCCTAAATGCCCTTCATGTAATTCGGATAGAACTGGTTGTCTCAGTGGCTCCGGTACGATTACACGGTGATTATATAAAATACGAGGTGCATTCAATAAGTACCTAGCCTCATCGCCAGAGGGCGCTGTAGTTTCAAAAGAGTTTTACCACAGTGTAGCACATTCTTTTTTAATTCTTTTTTCAAATTTTCATTCCAATCCCTTCATTTGTTTTAATTTGACAACTTATGGAAGCGAACGTGTCGATCGGTTTTACAAAAATGGAAAAAGAGCAATATCGTTCGGTGATTCGATTCCTATTTTTGGAAGGGAAAACGCGCATCGAAATCAAAGAGCGCTTGGATGCTGTGTACGGTGACTCTTCTCTATCGATGGCCACCGTCAAGAATTGGTTCAACGAGTTTGCACGTGGCTGTACGTCGGTTTTTGATGAACCACGTCCAGGTGCACCGAAAACAGCTGCTACGGAGGAAAACTTAAAAAAAATCCATGATCTCGTATTGACAGATCGCCGATTGAAGAATCGGGAGCTAGCTGAGACTGTAGGCATTTCAGAAGGAACAGTGCATCATATTCTTCACGAGGAACTCGGCATGAGAAAGCTGTCGGCGCGATGGGTGCCGCGTTTACTCACACCAGAAAACAAGCGCAACCGTGAGACCACATCGGAGACGTGTTTGGCGCTGTTTAAGCGGAATCCAGCGGAGTTTTGCGTCGTTTTGTGACCGTCGATGAAACCTGGATACACTGGTACACACCAGAGACCAAGGAGCAATCAAAACAATGGATCCAGACCGGGGAACGTGCTCCAAAGAAGGCGAAAACTGTAAAATCGGCCGGAAAAGTTATGGGCACCGTTTTCTGGGATTCACAAGGTGTGATCTACATCGATTACCTCGAGAAGGGTAAAACAATTACAGGGCTTTACTATGCCGATTTATTGGGCCGATTCGACGCCGAATTAAATCTGGCGAAGAAAAAAGTGCTGTTTCACCACGACAACGCACCGGTTCACACGTCTGCCGTTGCCATGGCCAAATTGGTCGAATTACGCTACGAATTGCTGCCCCATCCACCGTATTCTCCAGATTTGGCCCCTTGTGACTTCTTTCTGTTTCCTAATCTGAAAAAGTCACTCGCCGGGAATAGATATGGATCGAATGAGGAGGTCATCACCGCCACGGAGGCCTATTTTGCAGAGTTTGACAAAAACTATTTTTCGGACGGGTTAAAAAAGTTGGAGCATCGCTGGGCTAAGTGTATCGAACTAAAAGGAGACTATGTTGAAAAATAAATTGCCACTTTTCCAAAATTTTCGTTTACTTTTTGTAGGCTAAGTATTTATTGAATGACCCTCGTACAGCCATGATCCAACACTAAATTATCTTTCCGGTTATAATAAGGCTTTTCTAACTCGGCTGTTATTTTTGTTGGCTAGCCGGTGATAAGATATTCTTTTATTTTATTTAATACGCTATCTTTCTGTGTCCATGAAGCCACCTCTTTTGCACTGATTGGGATTGATTCCTCGACATAATTTACATATGATACCGGACCCAAGTCATCACAATATTTCCGTTCATATGGTAGTGGCAGTCGCGACAGTGCATCAACATTGCAGTTATCACTTGATTTGACGAACTCAATCTCGAAATCATAAGACGCCAGCCTGGTGGCATATCTTTGCAGCCTACTAGCTGCCGTTTGCGGCAACCCAAATTTCGATCCAAATATAAAAGTTAAAGGTTTATGATCCGTTTTAATAATAAAATGACGACCATAAATATACTGGTGGTGCTTGACCACGCCAGCGATAATCGCGAGGGCCTCTTTGTCCAACTGACTATACGATCGTTCAGCTGCATTTAACATTCGTGACGCGAAACAAATCGGGCGCTCGTCACCGTTAGGAAGACGATGTGACAGCACACTGCCGATACCATATGAACTGCTATCCACGGCTAGTACTAATGGTAGTTTTGGATTATAATGCACCAACACTTTGCTACTAAGAATAGCCTCTTTGATATCCTGGAAAGCCTTTACACAATCTGCTGACCAGACCCAAACACTTTGTTTACGCAATAAACTATGTAACGGATGTAAAATAGTACTCAGATGCGGTATGAACTTGGCATAATAATTTATCATACCAAGGAATGATCTGAGCTGAGTTAAATCTTCTGGTGGCGGTGCATCCACGATCGCTTTTATTTTATTTGGGTCTGGATGCAAACCCTGCTTATCGATAATAAAACCTAAATAAGTGATGCTTTCTTTCATAAAACTACACTTCCCCAGTTTAATCCGCAAACCGACCTCACGTAAGCGAGACAACACAGCCCATAAATTAGCGATATGTTCTGACCTGGAGGCGCCTGTGATCGCCACGTCATCCAAAAACACTGCAGTTCCCTTCAACCCCCTAAGTGTTTCTTCCATAAACTTTTGGAATTTCTCGGGAATACATGTCAAACCGAAAGGAGTACGAAGGTAAATAAAAGTGCCTTTATGCGTTGTTATCACACTACAAGCTCGCGAATTCTCATCCAAAAGTAATTGTTGGTACGCGTTCGTTAGGTCGATTTTTGAATACAATTCACCGCCACTTAGTGCAGCAAATAACTCCTCGATTCGTGGCATGGGGTACGGGTCGCGAATCAACTTTGGATTGATGGTGACCTTATAATCTCCGCAGATACGTATTTCACCAGATTTCTTTATAACCGGTACAATGGGTGTACCATAATCAGAGTAATCCACCTTACGAATAGTACCCTCTGCCTCGAGTCGTTGTAACTCTAGTTCTACAGGTTTACGTAAAGCTAGTGGTAATGACCTCGCTTTGATAAAAACGGGAGTCATGTCGCCTAACCTTAATGAAAGTTGCTTGGTACATGTGCCAAGGCCCGGGGCAAACACAGTGGGAAACTCTTTTTGCAAAGTATCTACTAATTTGTCGTCTGATAAGTTCAACATCATTTCGTTAATTTGAATGCGATCGATATTTAATTTACTCAACCAAGACCTACCCATTAAAGGTGGCCCACCATTCTTAATGACAAATAGTTTTAAATCTCTCGCCGAGTGTGTCCCGATCTCCACATTAACCACAATATAACCGATCACTTCAATCCGAGTGCCGTTATAAGAATGTAAACAAACATCTTTCGCGATAAGCGGCAACGCCTTGAAGTGTTCCTCTAATGAATGAGTACTAATTGCAGACAACTTACTGCCAGTGTCCAGTTCAAACGTCATCGCCTTACCGTTAACTTTTACGCGTACATTGTATGGCCGATCACTATTATTGCACACATTTAGATTATATATATCTGAGTCCAAATCGCTATCACTATTACCCAAATAATTTTGACCTCCCCTCGACGACCGCACTTCGCCCTGACGGGGATTTCGTTTACACATAGCTTTAAGATGGCCTTTTTGCCCACACACGTCACATGAGTAATTTTTGAAACGACACACGACTGCTCTATGACCCTTACCGCACCGCCAACAAGGCGTTTGCGGCGCGCGCTGTGCCTCGTTCGCGGGTGTGGCCGGGGCGCGCGTTCCTTCGATGCTGCTGCCGCTACTGCCGGTCGCAGCGCGCGCCGTACCGCGTCCCGTCGAGAGTCGGTGCATCGGCTCCAGCGCTCCGGAACTCGTCGACGTCGCAGACGCTGCTCCGCTGCACGTGCCGCTCGCTTGAGCGTGTCGGTCAGCTGCTTCGAGTGCGAAGGCCAATTCCACCGCCCTCTTGTACGTCAGTGTTTGCTCGGCGAAGAGCCGCGATCTCATGTCATCGCTCACAAGACCAGACACGAATTGGTCTCGTAGGTTTTCTTCGAGACCACTTTTAAAGTTGCACGTGCTGGCTAGATGTTTGAGAACTTGCAAATACTCGCTCAGACTTTCGCCGCCATTTTGTCGTCTCATTCTAAATATGTGCCGCTCAGCTATCTCTGAGCGCTTTGGTTCGAGATGGTCGCCAACTATGTTCACTAACTCCTGATAAGTTTTGGTCTCCGGATTTTCTGGCGCACAAAGATCACACATCAGATCATAAGTAGCTTCACCCACTAACGTGACCAACGTAGGTAGCCACTCGTAATCCTGGTTTGATTTCGTTGAGCGCCATAAACTGTTCCACGCGTCGAATGTATGCCAACCATTTTTTGCTCGATAAATCGAATTGTTCGATTTTTCCGATCGGCATTTTATTGTCACTTCACAATTACACTGTACACTAACTATAAGTGGCAATTTAACTTGATTTTACTCGTCGCCAGTAGTGTTTAATGGATATTTTCGGGAGCGCACTCAATGAAATACCAAGTCAACGAACCAACTGTTTATTAGCGGTCTACCCGCAACTTATAATTAATATGCAGATACCACAGCGTTGTGGCCTGTTGCGGTTGTAATGTGATCATGGTTTTACTGGCCGTCATTTTCTATGAGTAAACGGTGACGCCGTCTCCGGTATACCAGCTCTCAGGTAACTCTGAACGTAGAAAGGGATTTACAAAATAAATAGGTAAGTAAGTAGGTAGTAGTAACTACAACCAAATATAAGGACATTGTTGGGGATAACTCGAGGCTTTTGAAGAAAATAATAACACGAAGTAGGATATTTTTCTGGAGGCAAACGGCGGCGAGGAATGGCGAGCTTCTTATTGTTTCTTCTGACTTGTTCACTTGTCGAGCGCTGGGATCGGAGTGTGACGACGAATTTTTTTTTTTTTTTTTTTTTTGATATGGCATCTCGCAGTTGACTCTCAGATTGAGGTCGCAGCTGCTTAACCGGACTATCCTGTGGATGCCTTAAGCTACTAACTTAAAGCCTCCAGCCAGGGGCATAAACTATTCTATATTATACTAAGCGAACGCTCGCTAAGGGCACCCCCTGTGGGGTACGAACCTCGGCTTAGGGCGTCGCTGGCGGGGGGACAGCAAGGTGGGACAGGCTGGATCAAATTTTCATTATTATTGATCGGGGAATTTAAATCTACTTTTCTCAGCGTAACGCGGGCTGGCGCTTCTGCGAGCAAGGGTCGGGTGGGAGTGTGACGACGAACAAAATGGCCCGTGTTTTATACTATTTCTCGCTTCCTCACCCCCGCCACTTTCCTTAGTCTTTATTTTAATAAATATACATTTTACAGGGTTTCTACTTATTTTATATGTAACCTAGTGACTTATGTTAACTAATAACATATAGCTTGGCTCTCTACGACGTCCCGTTTGGCCGTGGCGTGAGGATACGTGCAGCGTTTCCTCTCCCCCCGCCTCAGTACTATAAAAGAGCGCGGCACCGCGCCCCACCACTTTATTTCTATTGTGGACGGCGTAGAGGCAAGACAAATGAAAAACAAGGAGTTTTAATGCTTTAATACGCTTCAACATATCTTACTTTACAGCTTTCTATTATAAATGTAACATGGGTTAATATTTATTTACCTTAAAAATGGTCAACAACTTAATTTCTAATTTTTCACATTTTTATACAGTTTAGCTTAGTAAAACGCTCTAAATTCTTATTAGAACATTATATGTACCTATTAGAATCTATTTACTCTTATTTACGTCTAATTAGGTTGACAAACTTACAAGATAATTACACTGTTAATTCACATATTTTCATTTGCTTATATTTTTCTAATGCATAGACCAATTTTCGTAATTCCAACGCTAAAAATGGTTTTAGGGATATACCTAATCATTACAACAAACAGAATTAAAATATCTTCAAAGATAAAAAAGTACTTTTTCAAGTTACGTAATATTTTCTTACACAAAAATTCTCTAAATTTCTCTTTAAAATGACTTTAACGTTACATGACAAGGCTAATCTTTATAATCTAATAGGACTCTTATGAGATCTTTATAATATCACATAAATCACACTATAATCTTACATACCTAATTAAGTAAATACTCACAGTTTTATGTATTTTTCCTAACGTTTAGCACTATGAACACTGATTTCACTACACTACGTACTGGGCGGCGCCGCTACTTGCGCCTACGTACGAGTTGACCTTAGGGCATCGTGCACAGACATGATCATGATATGATTTATTGTGAAAGCAATAGCGCCAATTACCTATTTCATTTATTAGATAACAATTGAAAAATAACATTTTGGTAGGAACAGTCAGCAACAATGTCAATTAACTCTGCAATTTGTATATTATTCTTATTTACAAACACAAAATGGTTTAATACATTGCTTTTCTGCGCTACACTTACTAAATTTTCTATGAATATTTGGCTCAATAATTAAGAGTGAAAAAATTTGAAGAGTCAATCGACTTGTTGCTGAACGTAGGTACCTATTTATAAGTTCCATAGTTTACAGATTCTATACAGTTTAATAACCTATAAAACATGGAAGAGAAAAACATTGCCCTGACCCCAAGTTACACAGGCAGACTAAAAAGTTAAATGACAGTAGGTAGGTACCATGCATTCAGTTCCTACCTAGAATTTGTGCGTTACCAACAGTACCTATTTGACGGAGAAAATCGTATTCAGTGTGGTGTGTGGTTGCACTCTATTCGTACGACCACGATCATAAGTTTACGTACGATAAAAATCGTGTCTAAAATGCGTGCGGCCTTACTCTCAACTAGCCAAAAACAAGTGTTGTCTTGAAATTGATTGCCTCGTAATATGCTAGACACGTAATAATTTACTTGCGCAAATTTAGATACCTAAGTAAATCGTTACGTGTGTTGGAAGAATTTGCGCAAATTTCTTCCAACACACGTCACGTTAGACTTGCGCAAGTATATCGTTACGTATCTACGTGGCTAGTAGGTATTATTATGTATATCGCATAAACAATATGAGTACACTGTTAAGTAGAAAAAACTATCCTTTTAAGACAATTATAACATCAAATTAACATTTATTGCGCACTTAAGAAAAAAACTGATTGAAAAAATCTGAACGTCAGTGTCTGTTCGTCTGTCACCAGGCTGTATCTCATGAACCGTGATAGTTAGACAGTTGAAATTTTTACGGATGATGTATTTCTGTTTCCGCTATAACAATAAATACTAAAAATAGAGTAAAATAAATATTTAAGGGGGGCTCCCATACAAAACACATGATATTTTGCAGTTTTTATAGATAATGGTACGGAACCCACACAGTGGTACACACTGTTATAGCAATAAAGATATTGAGTATTGAACCCTTCGTGCGCGAGTCCAACTCGCACTTGGCCGGTTTTTTAAAATTCTCTTTAGACTTGCTTCCCGATTTAAAAAATGGCTGTTTAACACGTTCAGTGCCGGAAGCCCTCCTGGAGGGTTCACCTAGTCGCATATGGAATCCCGGGAGCCCTCGCGGAGTATTAATTTTAAATGTAGTTTTTTTTTAGCGAATACAGCATTCTAAACGGTAAAAATAAAATCTGATGTAGGTATATTTTAACAAGATTTATCCAAATCCAAGCATTTTTACTTTAAAAATATTTTTTATCCGCGGTTACAATAATATTCATAAAAAATATAAAAGGTTGGAAACTACGCATAGCGACAAGACCCCCTGAAAACACTATTTTAGTTCGTTTTAGTGTTTTAAACACGGTTTTAAACCTAATGCCGTTGCCCGTCCGCGATGATTATCTTTAGCGCAAACGTAATGCCGGTAACCCTCCCGGAGGGTTCAATTCCAATATGTAAGGCGGCTACATATTGGAATTGAACCCTCACGGACCTAATACGGGCTGGTTTCCGCAACTCCACGTCAAAGCGCGTATTTTGCGTACAGGGCTTAAGGACAAACTTTGCACGGGCTCGAACTCACTGGTGGGCGTGGCCAAAAAGCACGCTGTCTCACCTAGCATCGTGCCCGACAGAGACAGTGTCAGTGATGAGCAGTTAGACGCTAGTCTACACACACAACGTCTGTTCGCACGCACACAAACACTGTTCCCAACTGAAACGATGTTAGACGATGCACACATGCACCGCCGCGCCGCTCTGTGCCGCTCGCCGAGAAGTCAGCAAGTACCTACAAACTCGTAATATAATAGTAAGCGCCGCTGTTATCGTTATAAACCCTTACACTTATAGGTACCTGCAGATTGCTTATTTTATTGTTTAGTTTTCCCCGAGTGTCATACATGCAGCGATCGCTCGAGATTACGACGCATGCTTACTTGAACAATCATCACTCGCCCGACCGCGCATATTATTAGGTACCTACCTACTAAGAGGCACATCAAGATTGTTTTCAGACAAGTATGCACCTATGTAGATTATTGCGTATAGGTAGGTTTACAGCCGATGAAGTAGTACCTACATAGGTAGTTTCTCACAACCACGAGTCACGGTCCACGGACGTAGGTACGACTACGCATAAAGTAGGTAGGTACTACCTACTTACCTACATAAAGCACAGAATAATAAAGATTCTAATGTCCACTATGGAGGTTTTCGATATTTTTGGTTGTAAGTACGTACTTACCTAACAACACGTAATAAACATGTAAGACAGGTAATTATAACAGTAAGGAGGTACCAGGCAGATTGCAGATAATATTCTGTTGGCGTATGATAACCTACCTACTTACCGCAAGTCTTCGACTCCGTGCATCAAATTGTAGGTGTTAGTGTATGCAAAATTTGCGTTGTCAATTGAAATAAATTATTTCGCAAGCAAATAGAATAAACCAAGTACAGCATGATTTTTAGTCATATTGTCATATCTACTTTACGCACGAAATACCCGTCGCCGCCTGATTACGTAGGTACTTTGTGCTTTACGTGATGAAAGTACCTACTCAGCACAAACAACTTTTACTATGAGGCCAACCCTGAAACCGTGAAAATAAAATCAGCTGATCCCTAGTAAACTGCAGTAGCTACACGATCAAAATGCATGGGATCTGCTGACTTTTTTTTCATATTTCAGGGTTGGTCCCATAATGAAACTTGATTGTATTCATGAGTACTTACTTTACCTACTCTCTAAAGTTTAGAGAGTAGGTCATGGTGGTTTAGAGTCTAAACCACCATGACCAAAAAAACACCTGGTGTAAGTCAATGATAAACCGAGCGTAGATACATGATGAGCGTATGGTGCAGCGGGGTGTCGGGAGCACACACCATAGGTAATAGATATAGGTAGGTAAGTATGAAACTCGCAACCACAGAATAAATAATAGTACTACAGTAATAGTATACAGTATAACGTAACGTAGGTAACGATAGATTGCTACAAAGGTTGTCAGTTGCTTACTCAATTTATTATAAGGGTACACACGGCTACATATCAAGCTAGTAATAGTCCTTACGGTGTATAGATATGAACTTCTTCGATGGTACAAAGCCATCATTTATTAAGTTATTTTATAAATCTTTATTGATAAAATGAATACCTAACATGATTATTGACATAACGTCTGCGGTTTGTAACTATCGCCACTACAGCTCAAAAAGTAATTTTATAACGGCAGAAAATCATTAATTCACTGCCTACCCCCATGGGAAGAAGGCGTGAGTTTATGTATGTATGTATGTAAAATCATACCGAAAATAGTTTTATCTACTCTCATAACGTAAAATTCGAATTATAAACTTCAAAATGAGTTAATATTGGCATACTTTTTATACACACTATCGAAATTTAAAAATAGAATCATATTCTAAAACTTTTTCTCTGACAAAATAATGTTATAATAGTAGATTGTTTGCCTAGGGAGCAAACAACTTTTTTTAAGGCGAGAGTGTTTCTTTGAATCCAGAGTGGAGCGAAGGATTCTAGAGTGGAATTCCGAGCGTAGCGAGGGATTCTAAAGTAGAAACCTGAACGCAGCGAGGGATTCAAAGTACGTCACTCGAGCTTAAAATAGTGTTGCTCTCGAAGTGAACACTCTACTTTTCATCACCCTCTATGAGAAAAAAAGCGTGTGCGGTCCTACCCTCATCTCTCACGTGTGGATTAAAACCAAAACAAAATTTTCGCAGCCGCCATCTTGGATTTACGAATCACTTTATCGACTTTAGCAGCTTTAAAAACTATTACGAAATGACACCATTGGATTTACATTTTGACTTCACTATCGGCTTTAGAACCCTCGAAAACTATGAAAACGACACCAATGATGATTTTTTTTTTAATTTTCCCAGCCGCCATCTTTGATTTACATTTTGACCTCACTATCGGCTTTAGAACCCTCGAAAACTATGAAAACGACACCCATGACGAAAAAATTGTAAATTTTCGTAACCGCCATCTTGGATTTACATTTTGCCTTCACTACCGGCTTTAGAACCCTCTAAAACTATGAAAACGACACCCATGACGGAAAAATTTAAAGTTATCGTAGCCGCCATCTTGGATTTACGTTTTGACCTCACTATCGGCTTTAGAACCCACGAAAACTATGAAAATGACACCGATGACGAAAAATTTGAAAATTTTCACAGCCGCCATCTTGGATTTACATTTTGACCTCACTATCGGCTTTAGAACCCTCTAAAACTATGAAAACGACACCCATGACGAAAAATTTGAAAATTATGTAGCCGCCATCTTGGATTTACATGTTGACCTCACTATCAGCTTTAGAACCCTCGAAAAGTATGAAAACGACACCCATAACGAAAAAAATTAAAATTTTTACAGCCGCCAACTTGGATTTTCATTTTGACCTCACTATCGGCTTTGGCGCCCTCTAAAACTATGAAAACGACACCAATGACGAAAAATTGGAAAATTTTCGTCATACGTGTCATTGCCGCCATCTTGGATTTTCATTTTGACCAGTCTTGTCAAAGTGTGAATAATAATTCACACTTTCTCTCTCTTTCTTGCCAGCTTTTCTCCAACTTGTTCATACAATGTTCGTGATTGATCTCCTTGGTGATTGGAACTTTTTCTAACAATATCCACATTCCAAATTCAAATCTACTTTGCTCCCTAGGGATCAAAGTGCTATTTTGGTCCCTGTTTACAAAGAACAAACTAGCTCTTTTTGAATAGATGTGATGAAATAGTTATTTGTTATACAAGAGTGCAAAGTTGCTTTTTAACCGCGTGTTCAATTTTGATGACCGAGCAAGCGAAGGATTCTAAAATTGAATCACGAGCGCAGCGAGTGATTCAAAATTAGAATCCTGAGCGTTAGCGAGGGAATCAAAAGAGCACGAGGTGAAAAATCTTTGCACTCGAGTGCAACACGTAACTTTTCATTCCACCTCAGCGAGGAAATGACTAAATGCAAAAAAAGCTCATTTGCGCATTATTAACAGTTTCAGTCAATTCTGTTGGCGTCAAGCAAACTTCCTCGTCGCTAGAATCACTCATTTTAGTTTTTTCACTTGTTTTCAAGTTTCTTGTTTTTAATATACCTAAGGTTTAACAATGACGTGAAAAAATGCCGCGTAAAGAACCGCGTACAAAGCAAATTGAAAAAAGAACACCAAGAAGGTTCCGAGTCTGAGTTTTTAACAAATTAAAAAAAAGTTGTATGATATATTCGGCACCATAGAGGTAGCAGTAAATAGGTTTAATGTTTTTTTTAATTCACAAACTTAGTGCACACGATGTTCTAAATTCAATTTACTTTATCCTCTAGAGAATAAAAACGGCTTTTCCACTCAGATACTGAAGATTAAAAATACTCTTTCCGAGATGGTGGGATGAAAAATATATTTTTCACCACTCCCGCACGAAAGAAGTGTCTTTCCTCTACGAAAACAGTGAGGAAAGTTGGTTTTTCCTCACTGCTTGAACAGTGAGGAAAGTTGGTTTTTCCTCACTGTTTGAACAGTGAGGAAAGTAATGATCCCGTTCAGAAACTAATCTTGCCTGATTTTTTCATGTTAAGTTTTAAAGATTTTTTAAAATATAAAGAATTATTTTGATTTGCTTTGTGTCTATTTAATTTATTTACCTATGATGACTGAATACTTTCTTGCTGGGAGTGGTGAAAAGTTTTGTATGCAACTTGTGAGCAAGTTCATTTGCTATTCGTTTTGTTGAGTCTTTCGCTTACTCAGGATTGAAATTTATAATCACTCGCTGCGCTCGTGATTCTATTTTTCAATCCTTCGTTCGCTCAAGACTCAAAATCAAAACTCATAGGAAAAACGAACTTTCCTCACATGTTGGATAAATAACTATTTTACCATTATGATACAGTTAAAATCCAAAAAGTTAACATCACAAAGGAGTTTCCATTTTTCTTTTTTTCTCTAATGGAACTAGCGGGGCGCGCCATTTTTATTGCATTACAAAAAAGTTTTGATTCCAACACAGCGTCCACTCAAACCAACAATTCCAATTTCAAACAAAAATACGTAGTCAAAATTTCAGCGCGACGTCAAACAGATAAAGTAGGTAGTATCGAAACAACGCGACATCATAGTATCGACAAACTTACAAACGCGTAGGCCGCAGCCGAAAAACACTCAAAAGTACGAAGTTAAACGTGCGTGATATGCACGTGCCTGAATCGAAATTCGAACGAAAGTACGTATCACATAGTAATGTGCATGTATGCGTGAGCGTCTTCCCTCCGCACCGCGCGGGGGAACATTATCTAGTGAAATGCACGACAATTGATAGTAAAACGAGCGCGAATAAAATTACGAAAAGTCCTTCGGGAAATCGTGTTTTATGAAAAAACCGCTGCGTAAATCATTTACAAATAAAGTTTATTAAAATCTTCGATAATTGAGCTATGTCTGTACGGATTTTGTTTTGGAGATTTTCCATTTCTTTTATTACTTATTTATGCCCAAAGTTGCGTTAAAATTAGCAAGAAAAATGAAACTTTGTTGGCTCATAACTTTTTATTGGCTTTTAATTTTACTATTCCGCTTCCGTACAGACACAATTAATAATGAGACAAAACGATATCATGTTTAACTTTGGATGTACAATGTCAAACAGTGGAGTAATTCACTCCCGAAATTTGTATGGGAAAAATGTTGGCTAGTATCACCTTAAGGCGTATACGTTCTATGAAAAGTGGGTGAAGTCAAGGGTTAATTCAATGTTGTTTAGAGATTAATAAAAAAAAGGGATTCCCTGTCCGTCTTTGCAAGTCGATTATGTTGATTGTCAAAATATTTTCAGTCCTTATTTCTTGAATTTTTCTAACGTCAAAACATAGGTATAACTAATAAGCGTTTTCACAGAATTAAAAAAAAAAAAATATTATCACCAAAACTTTCGACTATAATATTATACAGGGTGCAAGGGACATCGACGCGAAAACTGATACCTACCATGGATTCAGTACATGATTCTAAACCCCCCGGTTATTTAAAAAAAAAACAGCTGTTTCATAGAAAAGTTCAATACATAAGCGGTTAGAATGTATGGAACAGCTGAATTTTGGTTCAGAATCATCTACTGAATACCTACCTCCATGGACACCTTGTCCATAAAATAAATAAAAAAAAAAAAAAAAAAAAGTAAAAAATGTTGATTTTTTAAATTTGTATGAAGAATTGAAATTTTACCCTACAAAATTCTTTGTGTGGGTGTTTATTTTGCCTTATATCTGTTTAGACTGAATTGCACTTAAAAACACTTCAGTATTTACTACCATTTTACAAATAAAAATGTTTGCAGACGCGTTAACGCCGAGCGACAAGACAGTTAGACCGAACTGGTTTGATACCCCCGCCACCCGCGCATTAGGTCACTTGCTGACTAGGCCCGTCATTTTCCCGGGAGGGGGAAAATGTAAGGTTAAAATCTGGCGCTCTGACCTTACATTATCCCCCTCCCGGGAAAATGTAACGTTACAATCTGGCGCCCAATTTTTACTAACCCCTCCCCTCCTAAAACTTTTTCAGATTTCTCAAAATTCTAAAACCAACTTGCTCAAGTGATTTTTATTTGGTAAGCTTTTATTTTCATTACCTCATCCATCTCAACCTTTACCACACTTCTTTATTCTGAAACAAACACACATATACACACACACAAACACACTACTTTTACCCACTGGTAATTGTCATCCATTCTTCGCTTGCAAGTGTTCTTAAAACCATTCGTGGTCACTTTCAAGTTGGAGTTTGACTCTTGGGCTCGCCTTGGCAGGAGGTCCTGTTAATATAGCGCTCGGTGGGAGGACTGTGCTCTCTGATAGTGTGGGCTGTGCTGGAAGACAAACTCAAACTCAAGTCTTCGCGTCTTTTTACACCGGACATCGTTCGTGGGATAACGTCGTGCAAACCTGTGACGCCGACCGCTGATAGCTCTCAGCCCTCTGCCTGTCCTCTCTACCACGGCCTGCCCCTCAGAGGTCGGCGACGTGGAGGCCTGACTCGAGGCCCTTTTCTTCACAACCTGCGAGCCTCTTTTCTTCACAACTTGGACCTTCAATTTTTTACCCCGGTTTCCCTGGCCTTATTTACATAAATTAAATTATTTTACCATTTATTTTCTTACTTTTTCTTTTAAGCCGGGACTCCTCCAGTTCCTGGTGACAGTTACCTCGTTGACCTTACATTTTCCCCCTCCCGGGAAAATGTAACGTTACAAGGTATGTTCATTATTTGCTTTATTTTTCTTGACTACTTTGGGGAATCGTTAGTGAATGTAGAGACTAACTAGTAATGCGTTTTTTGAAATTTGCCGATATCTCAACATAATAGGATATCTCGAGTAACCTCGGGATCTAGGCTTTGTAAAGAAAATCTAGCTAGTAGATACGTCACACAAATAAGGTACCTACCTATACACTGCTATAGAGCGTGGCCTTGGGGGCAAGTCGGCCAACGAACGGTGCTAGTTGTCACACGCACGTCCCGAAAATATAAATGATTGGGATATTTATTAGTATTGTCTTTATTAAGCCCAGCTTCGCACGGTCGATTTTTTCGGGCACTACATTTTCAACGCTTTGCTTAATGCCGAAAGTTGAAAATCCAACAGTGTGTTTATTCAACGCGCTGGGAGGAAGAGAGTGCGTCCCGAAGCGCGTTGGATTCTCATCGCTCGGCTCAACACCGAGAGTTGAAAATCTAGTGCGCGATAAAATCTCGCCGCGATATTTTGCTTCCGTGCGAACGTGGACTAAGCCTGTTTATGTTTATTAATTTCCATTAACCCGTGGTCCCAAAGTTAAAAAAAATATTTTCTGCTTTTTCTGTCTTATTGCAGTACCTACTGCATTATGACAGAAAAAGCCTTAGTTTTAACCTATTCCTTTTACTAAACTTAAAATATTGTTATCATAATATTTAATAATGAATACAAGTCGAATAATAAAAGTGTAATGCAAAGTACATTTTAGTAAAAGACAAATATTCGAATAATTTATATTAACGCGATGTCTGAAAATTCTGATAAATAACAGCCGTAGTCCTCCTTTAATTGTATAAATAATCCATTAGCTTCAAAATGTAAACTACAAATGAAACTGTATTTTTTGGAATCCAATCGTTTTCACCGTTACAATGCCTAATTATTTGAATCCAATCATTTCTCCATACTTCATTTTCTTTAGGAAATCTAGTAAAAATAATTTAAAACAAAGTCTAAGTCAAATAATTTATTTCAATTAGACACAAAAAAGGCACTTTTGAACGTCGAGATTTACAAAAAATAATAATAACTGATTCTAGTCGCCCATTCCAAAAGGTAGTTTTCGTATGGAGAAGAATGGGCAAGAAACTCCACCGTTACTCTTTTAAAATGTTTTCATAATATCTCACTAATTATATAATTATATGTGAAGACAATGCACCTAGAATAAGATTACTATACCATGATAGGTAAAAAGAATGAAAAATGAAGGAATGACATAATGTCTAGTAATAAATAACCTAAATAACACATAACATCACGCCTTGTTTCCCCAAAGGGTTGGGCAGAGGTGTGCTTATAGTACACCCACATTTCGCCAGTTATGTTTAAGTCCCATGTAAGCTAAATCAATTGAATTTAACAAAAAATACTATAAATTTCCCATATTTCGGGTAATTTTCACAAGTGAATATTGGCAGCACTGGCCTTGTGATGAATTTGGTTGCATGAAGCTTGGTTTTGATGTATAAAATCGGGAATTAAATGAATTATTAATATACCTATGAAACGTAATTCCTGGTTTTTTTTTCTTTCGATCACTACGGTTTTTACTCCATTTCAGCGCACAAGACATGCTGTATTAAAAAAAAAAAAACGACGCAGAGGTTTTCGCCTGTGCTGACGTTGACGCGTAAATGGCTGACTAATGTGTGAATGTGTGCGTACAGCGGCTGTACGTACAGAGAGAGCTGGCCGACTCTCAGTGACAGTTTTTTGTTAACGAGAATCAGTCTGACCTTTTTTACACGTATATGTATACTGACTATAGGCTCTCCGAACTTTCGCGCATGTTCCCTCGTTTACATTTGCTTCATGTCACCATTTGGTTCCTAAAAATATGATTGCGCGGCCTTCTGCACAAAAGTTTGGACTGGTCATGATTCATTGGCCGTATTGTAATGGCATCATTAATCTTGATGAAGTTTCGGCAATCTACCATCTTCAAAAAGATAATATGACTCCTCGGATAACTCTTCAACATCTTTAGGATCAAACGGCCTTCCATCCTTGAACTTCCAATGAGCTTTCTTGAAGTGATGTCTCATATCTCTGGCCATGAAAAACATACTATCACATAATGGACAACTAACTGTTTTCTCCATATGTTTCTTTATTCTATGACTCTTCATCATACTAGAAGACCTGAATCTTTGTCCGCAAAGATCGCAGGGGTAAGGTGCTTCTCCAGTATGCATCCTCATGTGCATTTTCAGACACACACGGTTCGCAAATTTCCCTCCACAAACAGAACAAAAGCAACTGTTGTCATTCGTGTGGGTTGAAATATGTTCTTTCAGTCGAACTTTACCACAAAAGTCTTTACTGCATATATGACAGACATAAGGCTTGATTTTCAGATGATATCTGTTCAAATGAGCGTCTAAGTCACATTTCTTTCTCACTACATGTCCACATAAGTTACATTTAATTGATGGCTTGCTTGATCCAACCTTTTGTTTCTTTGGTTCCGTAATAGCGTAATCTACAAATTCTTGTTGCGTGCCAACTCCATGGACTAGCTCCATATGCTTTTTCAAACTTGAAGGTTTGATAACCTTGTTGCACTGAGCACATGGCTCTGGATCCAAATGGATTCTTTGATGGAAGCGTAGCAATGATTCCAGGTGGAAGGACTTGCCGCATACTTCACAGATATGGCTCAAAGGTGTATCTCTTTTATACGGGCATCGCACTGCATGCTGGGGGTAGAATGATGCAGCTACCCTTTTGTTACATCCAGAACATTTTATTCTGTTGGTATAGTGCCTTTGATTGTGAATGTATAATTTACTTAACGATTTGAATTTTTTCGAGCATACTTTGCATGGGTAGACTTCTTCTTCTCCGTGGAACTTTTCATGTTGAAGCATTTCTTTTATATTTTTAAACATAATGTCGCATAAAGAGCATTCAATGTGTTTTCTCCTTTTCTTGCATTGTATTCCGCCATGAACTCTCGCATGATGTTCTTCCAGTTCTATTTCAAGAAGGAATTTGCTTTTACAAAGAGTGCAAGCGTAAACTCCTTCATTATGTTTCAAGTTCTCATGATTGGTCAACTCTTCCGCGACATCGAATGAGGCAACGCAGTGGGTACATTGAAATGGCCGTATAACAAGTTTGCAGGCTTTCCTATGTGTTATCAAGGTTCGACTGTCTTTGAATTCAAAGTCGCAGTAAGGACAAAATAGATCTTCATGGAATTGCATAATGTGTGTTTTTAAACTTAACTTAGTGTAAAACTGTTGACTACAATCAGCACAAGTAAATGGATGATGGTCCAAATGCTCTCTGTTAACGTGACCCATTAAATGTTCTTTGCGCCGAGTAACATAGTCGCAATCCAAGCATTTTATTTTATTCACATGGTTCAAAACCTGCTCTCTATAAGAATTTAAATACTTATTGTGAATGCAAGGCATGACAAAACATTCTGAGCACGAGAACTTGCATTTATGCTTCTTCATTTCAGCATCCCTAAAGTTCTTTAGACACATGACACATTGAGATTTAGCTCTTGTGTCGTTGACCAAGTGGCTTATTTTGAAATGTGTGTCCAAAGACTCTTGGGTGTAGTAGACTAGGTCGCAAAACTTGCATGGGTATACTAAATTAGGATGAAGTGTCCTCAAATGTTCCATTAAATCCCCTTCTGGGAGTATAACCTGACATAACTTACATCTAGCCCTACAATGCGTCTTGTAATGTATGTTCAAATACTGCTGAGTGTTATAAGTCTTATCGCATAACTTGCAGCGGTAAACAGACTTTTTATGCTTGGCTTTTTCATGTTCCTTCAAGGATCTGTAAGTGGTGAAAATATCTGGACAATCAGTGCATTCATACGTGTTATACCGGGGGGCTGAGGTTCGTACACAGGTTAATGGCTTTATCACAATGTGACCTTCTTTCAAACTAATGTTTGGAGTTCCATCAGCTTTTATAACTTTCTTTACTTTGATTTGTCTCACTTCCTTAGGTTTTTCTATTACCTTTTTAATTACTATGGGTTTAAGAGGTTTGGCAACTTGAATTACTTTTGGTTGCGGTGGCTTTGGATTAATTGGTTCTTTCATTGCAATGGGTTTAGCAGTTGGCACAATTTCAGTCATCGACTTGACATCAATGATTGTTTTGTAAAGTTCCGTGTCATTTTCCAGGACAATCATTACATTGGCAGTATCATATGTCATTGAGTCATCAAGTTGTGCATTGATATCAATTACTTTAGAGTCAAGGTCTAAGATGCAATTGTTAATGATTTTGTTCAGTTGTTTTGTGTTGTGTATAAAGAGATAAGATTGTATTGTCTTCTCTGTACAACTGTCACATAAGTGCGGACTTGACATGAAGTTTTCAATCTGGAAAAGAAGATAAACCATTTTAATGTTGCGTTCATAGTTTAAACAAATTAATTCCACAAGACTTTTGACCTTAGTACCATAATGTTAATGTACTTCGAAAATACAATGTGGATCTGGACTTACGACATTAAATTAAAACGAGCATAGTACTAGTCCATAGAAACATTTTAAAAGACGAAGATTAGTAGTTAATGGAAAATTGAAAAATTGCAATTTTCAAACAAACTAAATAGCAGAATCAACTGCATAAAAAGTAAACACGCTTTATCTACGAAAAGTCACTAACCCGTTGCGCGGCCCGATGCGGGTCGCGGCGGGGGCCGGCGCCTGCGCGGCGGTGCGGGGCGTACGTGGACGTGGGTAGATAGTTTAGTCGGAGAACAACAAATTAGCGGCATAAACTCACTAAGTTGCGCGTTGTTAATTAAAAGATCACTGATTGAATAATTAATCACATAATATCACATCACAATCAGAATTTACATCAATAGTCAAATTTATAAATTTTAGCGACATCGATACCTAATTAACTAATATTAAACTAACACTGAACAATAAGTCACACTAAATCGTCTTATTCACAAATAACAACTAATTTTTTTCACAAAATCACAACAATGCGAACGCGGCTCGTCTCGTGATAAAAAAAAGTTGCCGTAAGTAGGTGTGCGCTCCTCAAAGGGCGCCGCCTGACTGTCCCGAGACTTTTTGCAGAAAAAATTCCGCTCACACACACACTCGCAATTGTCTATGCACCACTAATGCATAATTTGCGTAAGTAATATTTCTTTTTCTTTCTAATTGTAGTATTATTTTGTGGGACTGGGCGGGGCGCGTCAGAGTGGAATCGTATGACACCTTTCTCTGTCTCTCAAGCATATTGAGACGTAGAGGATAGAATCGTACGTTTGCACAGGTTCTTGACCTTACAATGTTTACCTATTATTACGGACTCAGATCTACATCATGTAGAAAAATAAGAAAATGAAAAATAATTTCCTGTGGCTAAAGTATTCATTGGATTTGATTGATTTTTTGTATACGGGTAAAGAACATGACACTCTTTATGTGGTTTTATGGAATGTCAATCGTCCTGCTCCACATTGTATAACTGTAATACTCACGTCTTCATTAAATACATAGTTCAGTATATCCTGCAGACATTTGGAGAATGTTTGATGGCTGATAACGAGTTCCATGTCAACAGAACAGAAGTTTCCGCGGCTCTCCAGACATAGTCCACAGAACATGGGAGACGTCCACACTGTCTTGAGTTTCTGTTTTATCCATTCTAAGTGCTCTGGAGCAATGTGTTTAGCCTCCATTTCCTCCATCGTGCATTCACTGTAAAACGTTAAAATTAAAAAAGGCTTTATTTTCTGTTGAGGTTTTTAATTATTTTTTACTTTTATCAACTCAAGCAGCAAATAAAATTATATTTGACGAGTTGCTGGCATCAACCATGTCGGAATTTCTATTGAGGCCTCCTCAGGGCTTGCTAGTCATCCAGTAGCTTTGACAAATATGATTGTTATAAAAACAGAGGGGATGCCAACTTAAAATTAATTAAAGAAGAAGGGATAGAATATAATTACAACCACAAATCATTTGAAGTAGTGTAAGCTGATTGGGTGGCTAAACTGAACTTTGGGAGTGCCAAGGGCATTTTGCTACAAAGGTGTTAGGTATTTCTACAGCATAGAATAGAATACTCTTTACTATGTGCACCATAAAAAGTTCAAGAAGAATGTAGAAATTTCATTTTAATTTGTTTTCTTCAGTCTTCGTTTTATCATATTTTTTTGGTGCACTCTGGTTGTCTATGCCAGCCTCATAGGTTTAAACATCATAGCACAATTTAATAGCATGCAGGAATTGTGGGTGCAGTGGCAGCCAGCATGCTACCAAGTGCACCCACAATTCCAATACCAACCACCAATACGGCATACTAATCATCATCTATTTTAATAGGTAATACTGTAATTATTATCCTCTTGGAATGCAAATAAGCTGTTACTGATTTGAATGACAAATATACATTACCTACTGTAGTCTGTATGTGTAATTGCGTACTAAAGGTACCTACACCTCTGCCTAAAAGCCATATTAGACTATCATAGAAATGTATGAGTTATTTTTGTATGAAGAACCCATGACGGTATAATATAAAAACTACATATGATTCATATTGTCTATGATCATAATTAACAACAAGCATATAAATATGATCATATCTGTCTAACCTCATTTATCAAACAGGGATAAATCGTTATCCATCTTGATTAAGTATAAGTATGTATAAATGATCATGTAAGTAAAAGGTATGTAAAAATGAAGAACAGCATCATTCTATGATCATAGAATTTGACAGATATGAAATCATATTTGTATCATAAATATAAGATAGTGTAATTGGGGCCTAACCCTCGGTGCTAAACAGGCGTGAAGTTATGTTAAGTTGAATGACATGTGACTTTTATTATATTCTGTTTTGCATACATTATTATTCCTCTATTGTAAAATTACTTTCAGTTCAATTTGAATCTGATTTCAATACACGGTCAGACTTTCAGCCTGTATCATTACCATTTTGAGTTGATTTACCTGTCAGTGTCATCACATTTTATTAATATAACTTGGTTTCCAGTGGTTCATGCGTGATCCATGTTCATAGATAGGGAGAATGAGTATGGAATGATAATATGCGGCGGGTGCTAAAAATCTTAACATTTCAACTAACTGCTCTGAATATATTTGTTTTGATCAAATTACTTTGAGAACATAAATTTTTAGGTTATGTTACGTACGCAATTGGTAGGACAAAATGGCGTATTCTCTCTATTGTTAAGCGTTCTGAAAACGAGAAAACACCGCCTGGTATTTATTTAAAACCCCGAACGCATTAATTAATTGTATTTCTAGGGAAGCTGTTGACTTACCTTGCCCCTTCCAGTGCCTTCCACGTTCCAGTTTCTTTTTCGCTCAGTCGATAAAATTAGCTTGTGTTCTACGGCGTCTGGCGATATTCACGTTACGTGTACAAAAGCACTTATTTACCAGACTAGAAGCTAAATACGATAAGTTTAGGCTAGTGAACGACTTGATCTTGAACAGAAAAGCTAAATTCACAAAGATTTATATTTCTTTTTGAATAAAATTGAATATCAGTGACATGGAATGCTTTTGTACAACCTTGCACTTGCAATGACACAAGACGCCCCGAACGGCGCCTATCCGCGCCCTTCTGCTAAAAATCTCGAAATATTCCTAGAGTATGAAACGCTGCCAACTGTCCAATACCAATTTAGTCGAATAATCGGGGTTGAAATCGACTATTCGACGACTCCTTCGATGAAAAAAAAAGAAATGACATTTTGAAATTAAATAGAAAATGGCAATGGCGTGTTTATTTTCATTTGGATTTCCAATTGTAATACTTATCTATTAAATTAATATGGACATGTTGAATATACTGGTGAATCCAGAATATATGAAAAGTGTTTGCTTTCTATGTTTTAAACAAAGTGATAAAACTACAAGTTTACATGAAAATATAGAAATTCATGACGAGTACTTTAGTTTGAATTTAACTTTGTGGAATATTATGAAAAAGTTATTTCCGTCACACGTAAGTTATTTATTAAACTATTTTATCCGGTGGTGATGCTAATCAAACATCATGATTTCTTTTATTGCGTATGTCTCAGACCAAATAAAAAAGGCCTACCTACCTTTTTTATTTGGTCTGAGAAGTAAGTACAACAGGAGGTGACTATGAGTTGTAATGATGAGAAAGATGTGGGGAATTACATCACTTTTATTTCTCTTTTCCAAGCCAAGCTCTGTAGGTACTCATTGTTCAAGATTTATTTAACCTGTAGCTGTTTTATAGTTTAATTTAAGTATAATTATCTTTTCCTTTTCAGGACCTACTTCTACCTCAAGCATGTGAAGACTGTTCAAGTTTAATAATCAAGATATTCAGTCTATTACAAAGAAACTACTTCAAAAATGAAATGCTTAGCCGTCTTGTAGACAATTTAAACGAAGAAGTTGACAATAAAATTGAATGTGCAAGACAACCAAAGAAATACAAACTGAAGGTTAACTTGCCTACATCTGAGAGTATTATAACCAATTCAAAGAAGCAGCTAAATAGTATAGAATGTAAGAAATGTGATATGAAATTCAACTCAAAAGTATTACTTCAGAAGCATTTCAAAATTACCCATAAGAACACCAATGCGGCTAATATCTGTGATATTTGTGGAAAAATATTTAGTAAAAGTTCATCTTTAAGAATTCATTTGTGCAGCCATAAAGGAAAGCAATGTCCTCACTGCTTTAAAGTGCTGAAATCTCATTCACATTTCAACGTACATTTGAAAAATTATAATGCTTTAACTAAAAGGAAAAGGGGAAACAAATATCACTGTTGTGGCAGCTGTGACTATACAAGCCTAAATAAGAATACACTTGAAGCTCACATCAACAAGGTACATCTCAACATAAGGCCTTTTGTCTGCGAAATATGTCAAAAAGGATTTTATAAAAAGAGTAACTTGACACAGCATTTTGTGACACATGAGAAGATAAAAGACAAGACATGTGAGATTTGTGGCAATACATTTGTGAATGAAAAGACATTGGCAGAACATTTAATGCTGCACTCTGGTAAAAAGCCATTTAAATGTGAAACATGCAATGCTGAATTTATCACATCTGGTCGTAGATTGGAGCATATGAAGAGAAAGCATATGGAGAAGGTTGAATGTTGTGTGGTCTGTGATAAAAGGTTCGGCTTGAAAAAAGATTTGAACTCCCATTTGAAACAAGTGCATGGAGCAGAAAATTATATTTTGAAACTTGAAAATAAGCAGACTGAATTGCAGGTGATCAGGTTAATAAATGATGCAAAAGTGACGTGGACGCCTTCATAAATGGTATTATTCATGGCAGAATGAGACATTTCAGCTTCTAGGATGGCAATGCATCTGCGATGCTTCTGGTATTACTTTATTAGCTGACCTCCTTAGCCACTTGGTTTAATGTAAATAATCTTTTCTTGAATGAAAAAAAAGGGTAAACTCATTAAATTTTCAACTACGAATGTCAGGCAGCTAACTACCAATGTTCAAGTTAATGGAATAGAGCTGGACCCTGTTGAGTCGACAGTTTTTCTTGGAATCACTATTGATGGTAAATTACAATGGGCCCACCCATAGAAAAATTGTCAGGAAGGCTAAGTTCGGTCGCCTAAGTTGTTAAAAAAATTAGACAGATTACTCACATAGATACAGCCAAAATTGTTTATTTTAGTTATTTTCAGTCTTATGTCATAAGGAATTCTTGTGTGGGGAACCTGTTCGGACATTAATACTATCTTTGTTCTACAGAAAAGGGCTGTTCGAGCCATTTAAAACCTAGGTCCGAGAGATTCCCTTCGAGAAAAATTCAAAGAAATAAAATATTCTGACTGTATCACTGTAGCCAGACAATATATTTTTGAAAACCTATTGTATGTACTTACACAAAAATAAATCAAATTTGAAGATTTCCGATATTCATAGTTTAAATACCAGGAATAACCACAACCTTGCTGTACATCGCACTCGTCTCCACAGAGTAGGCAACTCGTTCATGGGTCGATGTATACGCTTTTACAACAAACTTCCCATCGACATCGAAGCTTACCCATTAAAAGATTTCAAAGCTGTATTAAAAACTAATGCTGTATTAGGTGCTCGTGGCTAAGTAATAACTGCCGCATGGGTCGATCCACCAGGTTAAGCTACGCTTGCCGGAGTTGGTCTGTGGATGGGTGACCATCTTTACATACCGAGACTCCTCCGTGCCTCGGAAAGCACGTTAAGCCGTTGGTCCCGGCTGTCATTCGTGGATCTTTGACAGTCGTTACAGGTCGCCAGAAGCCCGAAATCTGACAACCAGTCTTATGAAGGGATAGGTCAGATAGGCAGTCGCTTCATGTAAAATACTGGTATTCAGCTGCATCCGGTTAGACTGGAAGCCGACCCCAATATAGTTGGGAAAAGGCTAGGCAGATTGATTAAAAACAAACTTTGTAAAAAAGGGTAAAATTTCAGATTATTTAGAAGATAAAAAAGCTTGGGATTGAGCTGCTCGCTAAGCCTTGTGATAAAATCATAAAAATTGACATTATAGTGGTGCCGATTCTCTTGTCACAAATGCGTCTAAACTAGATTATAAATCACTAAAATTTAGTTTACTCCTGTCAAACGATGATTTCCCATTCTGAAATAGACTAAAGTGGCACAACTTAACTATATTTTAGTTTGACAGCACTAAGATTGTACTGAGATTTTAATTTAGTGAAAATGACAATTTTGCTATTCTGAATTTGACGTTTTTCACCTAAAATTTTAATTGTCCAACTAATTCTGACTATTTTTAATCGCCACTGAAAATGGTGTGGATTATTATTAGTCGTCATGAACTAAAATTCACACGAACATCTCGACTTCGGGTGCAAAAACAGTACTGTACTGGATTTTATTCTTTTCTTTTGCTTATATCTCGAAAATGGTGTGTCCTATCGCAAAAATAATGAAAATTTCGACCCCCTTTATAAAACCCTTATACCCCAAACACTCAACACGTTGGTAATATTTTTTTTTATTTTCCATACAAAAAGTGAAAAATTCCATATAAAACACGTCGAGGCTGCCCAACCGCGCGCGTCCGGCTCTAAAAAAATCACGGGCGGCAAACAAGTACGAGTATGTACCATGTGGAGTCGCAATTGTCAAATTCGATTTAGTTGTGTCAAAATATTATTTAAATTTAGAGACTTTTTACTACAGAATAGCGTTAAGATTCTCATAGCCAAAAGTAAGGAATTTTAGTGATAGTTTAGTTAGTTTAGTCCGGTGTACAAGAGAATCGGCACCAGTACCTATTCAGTAAAATCATCAAAATATACCTACCTACACTTGAGAGCAATGAATCCGGGTCACTTAAAGAATGTTAAAAATCTCGGAAACTAAAAATGATAGGTTAATGCAATAAATTGTATTTAATAGACAATGTAATACTCCTTAAATGAAAGTAAAAAAAATATGAGTCACCATACATTTTATTAACACAAAATTACATAAAGAAAAAAACTGCTGATCTCTCCTTAAAACAAAAATAGGAAACATGAAATTTTTGAACTTTATTACGATTTTCTTGAATTTTAATACTTCGTATTGCCTCCTCGTGCTTTCATTACTGCGTTTACGCGGTTTGGCATGCTGTACACCAAGTTCCTTCTACGATTTTGGGGAATATTCTCCCATTCCTCTGTGAGAGCAATTTTGAGCTCACGAAGCGTGATTGGGGGAGGGTTTCGTTGTTTTACGCATCTGCCTAGCTCGTCCCAAGCATGCTCGATCGGGTTGATATCCGGGCTGCGCGCTGGCCACTCCATACGAGTAATGTTCATCTCTTGAAGGTAGTCATTCACAATCCTACCTGTATGAGGTCGGGCATTGTCATGCATAAATATAGCATCCTCACCTAAATTGACCATAAATGGACCAACGTGATCATTGAGGATTTCTTCCACATATCTTTCGCTAGTTAAAGAGCCGTTTTCTATGATCACCAGCTCTGTGCGACTTTCAGAAGAAATTCCGGCCCACACAAGTACAGACCCACCACCGTAGGCTACTTTTTCTTCGATGCATGCTTGCTTGAATCTTTCCCCTGGTCTTCGATACACTCTGTGTCTTCCATCGTGCTTGTAGAGCATAAATTTTGATTCGTCGGAGAACATAACATTTGACCAATCTTCAATACTCCAATTTACGTGGCTCTGGGCATATCTTAGTCTTGAAATACGATGCCCACGCTCCAGTTTAGGGCCGTTTGCAGGTCTAAGGGGTTTTAAGTTAGATTCAGCAAGCCGACGTCTTACTGTCCATGCACTTGGGTTACTTCCTCCGAGGCGTCGAAACTGATTTGTGAGTTCAGTTCCTGTAAAAAAGCGATTTCGAAGCATGGTGTTCACCAAGTATCGGTCTTCTCGTGCTGTGGTACACCTGGTTCTGCCCGTTCCTGGTCTGCGTAGGTTAGAACCAGTTTCTTCGTAACGTCGGAGAACTCTTTGTACTGTTGACAGCGACACACCGACAGTCCTGGCTGTATCGCGCTGACTCCGGCCGGTTTCCAGCATTGTAAGTATTCTGGTGCATTCTTCAGGCGTAAGCGACATAATTTCAGCTTGAATAATGAATATAGAGCACTATCAACATGGTTTATGTACCCACATAAATGACAGATTACAAACAAAAGCAAAAAAAAAAAAATGCTGTAATTTCGTAGTTCCATCTTCGAAAGTGGCCCTTTTTCAAATTTGATTTTTTTATGATATAACTTTACAATAACTAAGAAGTTTTAATACCTTCATTTAAGGAGTATTACATTGTCTATTAAATACAATTTATTGCATTAACCTAGCATTTTTAGTTTCCGAGATTTTTAGGATTCTTTAAGTGACCCGGATTCATTGCTCTCGAGTGTATTATTAAACATTGACATTGTTGAATACAACATACAAAATGACATGATTACTTTGTAAAGTATTTTATTATTTAAATTTTTGTGAATGTGAGGACTATGTGGATATTTTTATCATATTTTTTTTTTCTTTCTGTTAGTTTTAATTATGGTCTGGCAGTTTTAGTAGTTTATGCGGCCTACCCAAATGTCATTTCTTTGGCATTGTTCGTCGAGTTGAGCTCCTTAAGTTCTGAGTTGAGCTCCACGATTATTGACAAATGCTTGCACTGACAGGATAGGTCCACTCAATTTTGTGTGGTCCTTTTCTCAAAGACCATTTCAGACTAATCTACATGGTACTCATATGGCCTGACCAAGATTATGTCTGGACTTTAAAAGAGAAAGGCCGAAACAAACTCAGAGGTTGTTTCGGCCTTTCTTCTCAGAGTAGTCAGATAGAAAACGCCGAACTCGTATAGCATTTTTTTTTAAGCCGACGTGTAAAAGTGATTCCAATATCCTATTTACACAATAATCATTTCACTGTTTGGCTGTGTAGTGTGTGCAAAAAAACGGCCAAGATATATATTATTAGTTAGCTATTTGCTGCTAAATGTCAGTAGTTGTACTAGCTAGTACATTGCTTATAGTGGTGAGAAACGAGAATGTAAAAATGATCGATAGTTATTATTATATTTGCCCGATAAAAATATAGTAAAAAACACCATGTATAACTGTAGCTTATATTTATTTTTATAAAAAAATAAGGTACAAAAGGACACATCATATTTTTAACAAAGATTTGTCAATTTACTCCTCTATCCTATACAATAAATATACAAAATACGGCAGTGTAATGAGTATTATTAATTAAAAACTATTACAAGCAATTTTGTATTTTTTAGCATCACAATATGGTTTCTAGCTTCCTTTTTTTTATTCAATACAGTTGGTATAAAAAGGTATTATAATTTGTATTAATCTATTTATTACTAAAAAAGATTATGCTTATTTATACAGATACAGGCTGTAACGTGTTCACATGACGTATACGTAATCTTACAGAATGCGTATATTGTTATATTTCTAGATATTTCCATAATAAGTTATGACATAGTTTGTAGGAAAAAGGAGGAAATAGGGGTCTACTGTCAGCCCAGTTCAGTATTGATTAACTAACTAGCGAAGTACATTTAATATAAGTAATATTTTTATAACAATTGGTAACTATATTTCGGTAACTATATCAATAAAATACTATCTTAAACTATAGGTATTATATTAAAAACAATAATTCTGCTAAAAATCTGCATAACGCACAAAATTTGAATGAAACATTTTCGTCGACTTTTTTGATGTTAGGCATGCCATTGGTGTTTAAAAAAGTTGGTTTCAAATCTTGCATGTTACAAAGAATAATAGCAGTTACAAGGGCAATTTTTTAACAAACGTGTTTGTTACACATATGGTATTTCACACTAATACTACGCGAGTTACTTTATTTGTCATGTCTTACTGCTCCCTTTTTATTGGTTAAACATTTAAGGCTCTTGTTGCTAATTAAACGATCCTAAAGTTTTTCTTAACGATTTCAAATTTTTCGGATTTTCCATAGGTAATTCTGAACGAGGGTGTATTTTCTTCACCCCTAGTACGTCAGTGACATTTGTCCCTGTCACACTGACAGATCTAGAGGGGAGCTCGCAATTGTTAAGTAATCGACTATTAAATAATTTTCGCGTAATTCTAGCAAGAAATACAACTGCAGTTCATTGTAAACCTGCGTAGTCGTTGGGGGTAGTAAGTATCTAGTATTGGTAGCCGCCTCCTTGGCTGGGTGGGATGTAGGCCTGGCCACCGCCGGATGGAGTGTCCCTGCCGTAACCACCAGCAGGCGGGTCAGGGTACCTCGCCTCACCTTCGTATGTCACCTAAAATGTAAGTATAGGTAAAGTAAATGTTAGCTAGAAGAAGTTACATCGGGCAAAAAAAAGACTGTTTACACAAATTCAGAAAGATTTCTGTGATGTTAAAAACATTTTAGAAAGTTCTTTATGATATGAAAAACATTTAATTGAATCTTTCATTGAGATCTTTCTCAATTTAACAAAAATATTTTCAAATCTCTATTTTGTACCACTCTTAATTTTCATTCAAAGAACTGAAGTCTGTAATATTTTTAAACAGCACCATCTATTACAGGGTAGCGGAACTACCAAAAGCCTACCTCCGCGTTGAATCCGTTCTTCCAATCCGCGGTGTACTTGACGATCTGCGTGCGACCATCAGGCAAGGCTACTCTGTACTCTCCTCTCGTGATATCGCCGTCGGATATCGCGTTGTGGCTGTAATCGTTGCCATCTTCAGCCACCTGGTGGAAAGAAAAGGAAATTAAATATTGTGCTGCCATTCTTTTTTTCATTACCTTCTTAATTATACTGGCCTTATAGTTTAGGCATGTAAGAGGTTGTCTGCGCTTTATCCACTTTAGCTAAAGAGGGTATAAGTATAAGCGCCCAAATAGGTACCGGAAATATACGCTCTTCGAAGAAAAACCTTTAATAGACTCCTGCAAGCAACCCCATTAAGCTGATGTATTTCAGGTCATAGGTGTGATGTATGTCATGTACCTACTTAGATACTATGTAGGTACTATAGTGTGCATGTGCAGTCTTTGACAAAGGTGCACATGAGATCCCCATGTGCGCCTTGGTCACCGACTGGCGATCTTTATTTGTTTTATAAGCTATTACAGATAGTTCAACTCATCTGTGCGCGCGGCGCCATGTGTGCGTGCGCTTGTAATTATACAGCTTTCATTTGTGTTGCGCTCGGACGACGACTGTCGCGTCACTGCCACACAATTTCAAGCTGTATAATTACAGCGCACGCACACATGGCGCCGCGCGCACAGATGAGTTGAACTATCTATAGAAAACTTTAAAATGTCCTCCTCAAGTTGTGATACACTGCCATACGCTCAGCTCAGCTCCGCCCAACATGCATAGCTACCATCTTGTTTAAAAAAAAACATTACGTATATAGCCAGCAGTAGTAGAGGACTGCGATAGACTCAGGCTGAGTTGATTAACATAACATCACACCTGTATGCCCCTAAGGGACCATAATGTCTGCCTAAGCAGAGACCCACATTTTGGCCAATGTACCTAATTGATATCGAGTCTATTACCATCAACCAGGCATCACAACTCTAGACTCCGAGCTGCTACTGAAATATTAATCTGCTGAGTTGATTACGAAATAGGCTGACGGTAACTGACCTGGTAGGAGAAATCGAAGGGCATGCCTGGCTCGTGATGATGATGATCACCGTGGTCGTGATGATCGTGATGGTCGTGATGATCGTGATGCTGGGGAGGAAGAAAGAAAATATTATTATGGTTGGTCAAATACGAATGTCTAGGGTCAAGTGCAATGATATATGTCTAGATAGACCGTCAAAGCTGTGAACTTGTCAAAACAATAGCGTACAATAGTTGGCCGCTAAATGCACACACATTAGAAAAACATTATACGACGTGGCGCGGGTGTAAGACGTAGCTGTCACGCACATATATATTATCAAAGTTGGATTCTTTGTTTTAGTTCTTTTGCAGCGCGATATTATCTAGACATATAAATAATCAAAGGCCAAGTGCTATACACCTAATACGAGCCTATTACTGTCCCACTGTAGGGCAAAGGCCTCTTCTCATATACAGAAGGCACGAGCATTGATCACCACGCATGCTCAAGACGGGTTGGCGATTTCAGACTTACTGATGTTTTCCTTCTTCGATGTCAGTATGTCCAAGATAAATTAATACACAACAATTCAAGCTGTTTGAAGTCCCTTAAGGCCCCTAGGCTGTCAGTTAGTACTTCCACTGTTTAGGTACATTATGCGGCCAACGGCACGTGTTTGTAGAACTGAAGACTAATTGCGTAATGGCAATGCTTTTCAATTTCAAAATGCAACAATAATCATTGCGGTATTTAGGTACGTTGTCGAGCTGTTGTTGAGCAGACGGATTAGGTATAAAAATTCCTTCATATTGTGATTAAAAAAGTGTATTTACTGTGCGTTGGCACTGGCGAATCATTCACAAAATAGAATAGACAAAATTATATAGGTATCTTCTCTCTCGGGTCTATCTATTCTTCCGTCAACAAAACCCGTAGAACATCCTTTGGTCACACACGCTACGCGTACAGCAGAGTCGCTAAAAGTTGAACATTTTTTGGGATGTTTTTTTACGATATTCAAAAAGCAATAATTTGATTTAGTCATACCTACCTTATCTGTAAAATACTGTTTATTACAAACTGACACTTTTGATTTATTAGCAATATCGATTTCGATAACCTTTTATTGGAAACACGAAATAGGTACTTGAATCATAAAATTCCTTCGCCTGTAAAAAAAATCCGCAACATGTTTTTTAATATTTTATTTAAATAGTTTTAGAAGTGCCCCAATAAAATGGAGTTACGTATATGTTTTATGTATCCGGTTTCCTACGTTTTGGTATGATTTTACTTTTTATTTTGTAGGTATTTTTTCAATTCTTTCTTCTCTTATACAGGGTGTCCAGTAAATAGCACGACATACTGCAGGGGGTGATAGCTTGGGTCACTACCTATCAATACAACACAATATATGTTCAACAAAATCTTACTTTTTTTTTTCACCACTGTAGTTTAAACTTAAGTAATAAGAAAATAGTTCTGTGAAAATTTAAACAAAAAATAGTATTTCTTGAAAACATTCTTGTCTTTGATAGAAAAAAGACTTATCAATGAGTAAAGTAACTATTCACGAATAATTTGATGTAAAAAAAAGTACTAGAAAAGGATTTTTTCATTACGAGATGTTTAAAAATCTGTTTCAAGGTAGAGATTTTTCGGTATTTCGGAAAATTTTGTAAAACTGTAAATCCGTAAGATTTTGCTGAACATATATTGTGTTGTATTGATAGGTAGTGACCCTAGCTATCACCCCCTGCAGTATGTCGTGCTATTTACTGGACACCCTGTATATGGAGAAGTAGTAGATAGGATTACTGGGTCAAAGACAGACTACATAGAGATACACGTATCAGAGAACTGAACAGTTACTCAGAGATAAATGATTTTTCAGGTGTTCGTAATTATTCCGACATGTAAAGCAAACTACGATGCACAGCAGCTAGGTAAGTGGAGAAGCCTACATAGACCTATATAGTATCCTTTTGAAATCATTGCTACCTATAGAATACCTACCTTCGGCAATTGTTTTAGGGGATGCTGAGAAAAATTGCTTGTGTTAGTGCAACTCGAATGAATGCTCATTATTGTTTAATTCCACGTTCCTTACGATACCGACAAAATTACATAGAAATGAACGTTCATCTCCATTTCATTTCATTTTTCGATCAGTCGGAGCGCGAGAAAGACAAAAATGAGCAAAAAATTAAGCGCTTTATATCAACTTAATACAAAATTGATCAGGGCCCTACACCATAAAACTTTACAAGTCTGCAATCTACAGAATTGTTAAATTTTAGAAAAAATTGTGTAGCATAGAAATTACAAATATGTATGAGTTTACAATTTACAATTCTTTCGCATTTTTAAAAGCTTATTATATGGGCTATCTTTGTACAATTACACAATACAACAATACAATTACATTACCTTGTCACTAAGTATTACATTGGCTTAAAATTTTGTGGTACACGGACTTGTAAAAATTTAAATAGTTAAGTTTGTGGTACCTATAGGGTCTCAAAAAACATTTTTCAAACTCCAGCGATGAAAATGAAAGAAATGGAAATGGGTGAATATTTTTTTTTTTTTTTTTTACAAAATACTAATATTATTTTTTATTTCTAAACTTAAGAACGATTGAAATCTTTAGAATATGGCGAAAGGTTGACAAGTGAGTATTTATTTTATAGATTTACGTTTATCACACGAAGACAGGTTGGTCAATTACTGAGTGCTCCGAATCTTGCGCACATATCCTGCGTTTGAAATTAAGTTTCCAAAGATGTAATAGTTATTTATGCAACTGTTGTATAATAAGGGGTATTAAAACACGAATATGGGTTTATCCAATGATATTATACCTATGTAAAAAGAGGTAGATAGGTTAAAAACGTTCCGCAATTGGCACGTCAAAAGTTGGCTAATTAGCTACATTTTCTTCGTTTTGTCTCTTTTTCGCTCCCGATAATTACGACATGCCTCCTACTTCCACGTGTCATATAATAGTGTGACATAGTGCCGTTTTTGAAGATAGAATGTTAGATAGGTAACCTATTGTTTATCACATGATAATAGTATCACATGAGTGTTTTAATACCTATCTAATTATGTACAGTTGCATACAAGACTTTATCTACACCAATGTTATGAATCCTCTATAAAACGTTCTGAAACCTTAAGGTGTACAGTGTTGTAAGACTCCATGTAAATTCATGGAAAGTTTAATTGCTGAGTACCTATCTAATACCTACAAACAAACTAAGTATAGGACAATCAAACGAAACAAACGAAAAAAAAAAACGAAACAAAGTACTTAAACAAATTTTGCAATATTAATATTGAACACAAATGGCGGGATACGTTAATTCGAAAAGTTTTATTTTTTAATTATGGCGCTATGGTAATGAAGCGCGCGGGCATGACAATGTTCTTTTTTTGAAAAGAAGATGCATATAACTCCCGTTTGGTCCCTGGGTGTTTTAATGTTGGCAATAAGCTAAGTAACTGTTTCAGAAACTTTTAAAGAGGATTTATAGCATGGGCGTATAAATAAATATTTTTGAACAAAATTAATTTAATATCTACCTACGTTTAAAGTCGAGTTTGAGCTAAAATAAAAAAATAAAACTTTTTCAATATTACCTAAGTACTAGTCATTCTGATATCAACTTATTAACACTAGAATAAAGTCAATCAATTGGAAACAAGAATTTGAACATAGAATAGAAACCACCTAGTGGCAGACACACACACAAAGAAGTCCAACCTGCCTTCATGAAATAAAATTTATTTTTTTCCATCAAGGATTTTATATATTACTTTGCATATTTTTATTTGATTTTAGGTCTTGAAGAAGGTCAGTTGAGTCCCATTTAAGGAAGTATGTTTTTTTTTTCGCAAAGCAGTATCGTATCATGTCTTGTTCCGTAGTTGGGATGAATTTATCACAAGAACAAACTTAACTTTGTAGTTGAAAAACATGTTCTCCCATACATCGATGTATGTCACGGTCATTTCTCCAACTGCAAATGTAAGTTGGTAATCGCAAAAAAAAAAAAATCGCATAAATGGCCGATTTTTTGCGTTGACTTAGAAGCTTGATATTTTTAGAGCTCCAAGGGATCGTAGACTTACGTATTTGATATTATTTTTAACTTGTTGCCTCCACGCGTTCCTGAGTAAAAGGGTCTTGATAGACAGACAGACGGATGGACAACGATGTGAACTTATATGGGTTCCGTTTTATCCTTTTGAGGTACTGACCACCAAAAACAATATGGCAGCATTCGTTCCGATTTTGACCACATGCCAAAACAACCTCGTAGGTACGGTTGTAATTGACTGTCATCCTTCAAATGAATTGCGTCACTCTCCCGTTCGTTCTTTCCGTGTAAACGAGCCTAATGGCGTAGTTAGACGTAGTCACTCACACGCATTCGGATGCTTATGGAATGCGGGCAAACGACCAAGTCTAAATGAACGATGTCGAGTAGGTATGATGTCTTCGGGCAAGTTCATCCACTCCGTCGTCGAATTCTTTAGCACCCGACTTCGTCAAATGTGCTAGAGTACCCAATTAACGTGTTGGGTGCCTGAATTTGGATAAGTAAAGTCATTCGGATGTCCGCATGTGGGTAAACGACCAAGTGTATAATTACGTCATAACCTTTTTACCCGACTGCCCAAAAATAAAGTGTTCAGTTTTTAAATAAATGACATATGTATATTGTCCCGATATTCTTGTCTATAGCCCGTATTATGAAACTTAATCGAGTTGCGAAGAAGTCGGCGATACCTTTGCTTAGTAGCAGAAAGTCGCTGCCACCTGGGTTCTCGTACCTTGGACGCATCCCCGACCGCGACGAGTCGAATAGTGACTTGAATCGCTTGGGAGCACTCCCCAGCGGTTCTGGTACTGGAAGCGACTCCAGCGAGCCATTGACACTTGAAAACATCGAGGACCTTGGATGGCCCACTCTCGAAAGTAAAAGCAGTGAGACATGGCCCTCGGATGAGTTGCACCGTCCTACTAGATGTACTACGGCAATGCCTTTACCAAAATGTAAGTACTAAAATGGACGTTAAATTGCATTTCTTATGTTAATTAAAACATGGACTGAGAAATGAAACTGTTTATTCTGTAAATAGGATATTATCAGAATCACTTTTACACGTCATATTAAAAAAGACTGCCTCGTTGGTCTAGTGGTCGGAAGCGCTACTGCTGAGGTCCTGGGTGCGATTCCCGGGTCGGGCAAAGTGTTATTGGGTTTTTCCACCTCGAATTTCTCAGTAGCAGCCCGGAGTCTGGATTTGTGCCCGGTTGATGGCAATAGGCTCCCTATTACATGGGACTTAAACATAACTGGCGAAATGCGTGTGTACTATAGATACACTTCTGCCTAACCCTTCGGGGAATACAGGCGTGATGTTATGTTACGACTGTGTTATTAAAGAAAAAAAGTTAGAAGGAGTCAACATTTCCTATCTGACTACCCCTGAGAAAAAATATCGGAACAAGGTCAGGGGTCTCTTTTAAACTCCAGACATAGGTAGGTAATCTTGGTCATTTCAATCATGTAGATTAGCGTTGAGTAGCATGTGAAATGGTCTTTTGAGGAAACAACCCCACAGATTTGAATGGGCCAGTCAGTGCAAGCATTTGTCAGTATAGCTCAATACAGAATCATTTTGTACCTACCTCTATTTAAAAGGTGTAATTAAAATGACTGAAAACCTCTTTATTATAAACAACTTTTACTATGAGACTACACATGAAATCGCAAAAAAAAAACTGCTTCTATGATACATTTTCTGATCACATAACTCGACAAAATGTACGGAACAGGTTCAAGATATGCCTGGCGTTTGAGGTCAAGTCTAGTTTTAGTTATAAATGTCTAGTTCTGGTTATAAATTTCTAGTTTTAGTTGTAAATGACTAGTTTTAGTTCTAAACCAGAGCAATTCCAGCGACTTGCTGCAACGTGCGCGTGAATTGTTTATTTTCGCATCCATTTGTGTACATTTAAAATTTTTTTTAGACGGCTTATCTTTTCAAGTAGGTAAAATTTTTATTCTCATATAATTTTTTTTTTGTTTCAGTGAATCCATTGTTTGCACTGAGTAAGGGTTTATTTCTTTTCCAATATCAGTAGATATCGTGTTTTTTTTTTCTAATTTGTGTTTTGTTTTTATAGGCACAAGCGGTAAGTGTCCTATCCAATTTTAACTTACTATACGTATTTAATTGCAAGTGAGCAGTGGTGGCCGAGTGGTATCTAACGGCTACGACTTATAAGTTGTAGGTCGTAGGTTCAAACCCTGACAGGCGCTTTTCTTTGTGTAAATTATTTCATCACCACTGTTCGCAAAACGTATATAATTTTTTTTTCTTTTTCCAGATGAGATAGACGAAAGTAACTTTATTTCTGCCTCCGTTAAAGGTACGGTAGAAGGTAGGTAACTTTAAATGGCTTTTGAAAAGTAGTCTGGGAAATGAAGTGCTAAGCAAATTGGCTACCAACTTAAATTGGACGTATTTTCAAATCACAACTGTCATTCTTTAACAGTTGTTTGAAATGGTTATAACACGGCAAATTGACATTGACAATTGGCCGTGATATAGCTGTTAGCTAATCTTTGTCAGACTTCTGTCCACTTAATATTATGTATTTATTTAAATAAATAATAAATTTATATAATAAAATAATAGATATTTTCCCATAATTTTCAGAGCCGTGTTTTAGTAATCTTTTGAACGTAAGAATTTGATGAACGAGAAATTCTAAATTCTGTATTTAATTAATTTATATATTTTCAGAAGGATACAAAAGCCGAAATAAATACATAGCACCTAAACCGAGACAAAGTCCGATGCATTATATCGACGACGAAAAATAATTACATGTTTTTATTAAATTGTCTTTTAATTCCACTTACTAAAAAACAATAACATAACGTACGAGTATATCACGCCTGCAGGTATATCCCGAAGGGTTGGGCAGAGATGTACCTATAGTACACCCATGTTTCGCCAGTTATGTTTAAGTCCCACGTCAGAGGGGGCGAGCCTATTGCCATCAACCGAACACAAATCCAGACTCCGGGCTGCTACTGAGAAATCCCTGATGCAAAAACCCAATAACACTTGTCTTCAATAGGTAGCTTTTAGCGATAAGATCTCCCATTGTGTCACCCTATGTAAAATTTATACATTTAATATCTGTCGTTTATATGGTGTACATAATAAAGTTTAGAGTTCAGAAAGAGTATTCTCTATACAGGGTGTAATGTACATAACGCAAGACCTCATAAGGGGTCATTGTACTCATCATTATGAACAACTTTTACTATGGGACCAACCACAGATATAGATAGATCTGTGGGATCAACCCTGAAATCGCGAAAAATAGATCAGCTGTTCAGTACATTTGTGTTCGTATAATTCGTCTTTAGGAGCATGAGGAACAGGGTGTAAAGTTCACTCATCCACCATAGAAAAGGGAGGATCCTCCGACCAGACGGGTGTTGTGTCTGGCGGGCCGACTGCCCACCTGTTGATGTCGGATAGTCTTATAATTATAATATGTCGTTCGCGCGGTAAACTCTAATTGCGCGATGCAGGATTTGTGTGACGTCATGTCTTTGATGCGTAGTTCGTATGTGGCGGTGTAACCGCTACACGTCAAAATGTACTGAACAGCGGATTTTTTTTTCGCGATTTCATGGTTGGTCCCATAGTAAAAATTGCTCATAATGATGAGTAGGTACAATGACCCCTTAAGAGGTCTTGCGTTATTTACGTTACACCTTGTATATCTTTGCCCGACCTGGGTTGTTTATTCGTCATGGTTAGTGCAAGTAAATGTTTAAAAAAAAAACTCTCTCCTGGAGTTGGAGAAGGACCAGGCCCAGGAGTGGGCGGTCCAGGTGGCAAGAAGACCAACGCGGTAGTCACATGGGATACTCAAGTTAAAATTACACTACAATATTTTTTTTTGTTTATTCTTCATGGTTAGTGCAAGTAAATGTAAAAAAAAAAAAAAACTCACTCCTGGAGTTGGAGAAGGACCAGGCCCAGGAGTGGGCGGTCCAGGTGGCAAGAAGACCAACGCGGTAGTCACATGGGATACTCAAGTTAAAATTACACTACAATATTTTTTTTTGTTTATTCTTCATGGTTAGTGCAAGTAAATGTAAAAAAAAAAACTCACTCCTGGAGTTGGAGAAGGACCAGGCCCAGGAGTAGGCGGTCCAGGTGGCAGGTACGGCCTCTGGGGCGGGGGGTTCGGCCGGGTCGGTGTAGGCGGTTGCTGAAATGTGATAAACAATATCGTCAGATACCCGGAAAAAAAATGTTTGTTTGTTTTTAAAAAAGAACATTCCGCAAAAGATCTCTGTTTTGAAGGTTAACTTTGAGAGGTTGTAAGAGAGTTCGGCAGAGGTGCACATTTCGCCAGTTATGTTTTTAAGTTCCATGGAATAGGGGGCGAGCCTATGGCCATTAATCGGGCACGAATCCAGACCTCGGGGTGCTACCGAGATTTTTCTAAAGAAAAACCAAATACCACTGTAACCAACCTGTGAATTGAACCCAGAATCTCACACTCAGTAGCCGCGCTTGCGATCTTTAGACCGACGAGGCAGCCAGTCAGATCTCTATAGGGAGCGGTTACCACTCTCTACCCGGTTTACCGTCTGACTCCTGATCGGCGGAACAGGTTTAAACTTGTCGGTGCCGACAACCTCCACCGAACCATACTATGGAAACCTGTTTATTTTGTAACCACCCTCCAGCACCGATCGGTATCGACCCGCACGGGTTTGTCTGTGCCAGAAACCTGTTTCTTTATGTAAGCACCCTTATCCTATACCCTGTAAGATTCTCATCTGATGTCTGAAATGTCTCCTACCTGTCGCTTTACAGGACTTGTATCTGATGCCTAATAGGCCTCTTACCTTATTTCCATTGTTATTGGTGGGGAATGGTATGTTCGGTGGTTCGTAGTTGTATCCCTTGCTCGGGGGGAGGTACTCGTTGCCGCCTGCTGACATCGCCATCATGAATAGTGTTGAGGACACTATGCTGGAGAGCCACATCTGGAATGAAGAGATAAGTAGTTTTAGAAACATAGTTTGGGTATTTTATGGTGTAAAATGCAATGATATTGTATGTAAAAAGAGGTAGATAGGTTATAAACGTTCCGCAAGTGGCACGTCAAAAGTTGGCTAACTAGCCACATTTTCTTAGTTTTGTCTCTTTTTCGCTCCCGATAATTACGACATGCCATCCTACTTCCACGTGTCATATAATAGTGTGACATAGTGCCGTTTTTGAAGATAGAATGTTAGGTAAGTAACCTATCTACGTCTTTTTACTTCTAATATCATTGGTAAAATATGTATAATTGAATCAAAAAAATATAGCAGCCAGCTGTCTGCAAACCCGGTCGTTAGAAACCCAAAAGTCGGACAACCAGTCACACCAAGCGGCATCATATTACCCAGTAACTGGGCTACGGAGGTCCTGGAGGCTACTGGTATTCAGCTGAATCCGGTTAGACTAGTAGCCGACCCCAACATAGTTGGGAAAAGATAGGCAAATGAGCTGTGTTCAAACTGTGATTAGCAGAAATGTGGCTGCGAATCGAAACGATTTTTTTTCATAGAATAAATACCTACTTCTCGTAGACCGTCTGTGTGTCTGTTCATACCTGTAGCCTGTAGGTAGGTCTAGGTATTTACCTAGTGTTCAAAATGATGTAATTACTCTAGCTGGGGTATCAAAACATGTTTTCACTGTCATGCTAAGCTTTTTCGACCAAATCTCATGAATACTTTTTAGAACTGGAATCCTGTACGCTCTGAGTATTTTTGCCAATACTAGGTTGTCGTTGTGGAGATGCTTGGAGGTCGATGTCCAGCAGTGGACGACTTCGACTGAAAATATGTTTATGCTAAATGAATCTACGGCTGCCTAATTCTTTTGTTATATCGTAGACGAGGTAATAAAATAGAGTAAACGACATGTCTATGTTAGCTGCGACGTTACAATACAGTCATAAATTTGTAGTTTTTGTGTGACAGACAGTTGGACTGGTTACTTGAAACAAAACACCTGGGTTTTGCATACAATGCTCTTTATGGGAATTTGTACAGACTGCAGGAGACGGAAATTGTTTTACCTATTTTATAGGAATGTTTTAGTATTTTTAACTTCTTATTATACAAAATAAAGATTTAACAAAATGTTGCTACGGGGACTGTGTTGAGGGATCCAGAAAAAAGGCCTTACTTTTAGTCTAAGCTTACAATAGGTACCCATGTGTTTTGTACAAGAGTATACTTTCTGCTTTCGTTTTTTCTGTAATTTCTCAGTAGCAGCCTGGAGTCTGGATTGGTGCTCGGTTGATGGCAATAGGCTCGCTCCCTTTACATGGGACTTATACATAACCGGCGATATGTGGGTGTCCTATAGGTAGCATAGGTACACCTCTGCCTAATCCTTCGGAGAATACAGGCGTGAGGTTATGTTCTACTTTCTGCTTCAAATGTTTTACACTGTCCCGAACTACTTTGAACCCAATAGTAGAAAAAATAATTAAAGTCATTAGCGCATCGGTTTGTGGCATGAGAACATTGTTGCGTATTTGTGAGACGTATGCAGATGAACATGGTCTTAAATATAATGTAACGAAAAGTCAGTTCATGGTTTTTGGGGCCGGCTCTAAACAGTACCTAGTGTCCTATAGCAGTACCTCCCATCAAACTGTACGGGGCTCCCTTGGTCAGAGTGGATCATTTCAAATACTTGGGGCATGTAGTAACAGCCGGTCTCAGAGATGATGCTGATATCGAGAGGGAGCGGAGGGCTTTGGCTGTAAGAGGAAATATGATAGCTCGCAGGTTTGCGCGTTGTTCAGGGTCGGTCAAGCAGACCCTTTTCAGGGCTTATTGTTCCTCTCTGTACACGTGCAGCCTGTGGGTGAATCACACTCAAAAGGCATACGAAGCCCTTCGCATCCAATATAACAACGCATTTAGAGCGCTGATGGGGCTGCCGCGACATTGTAGTGCCTCGGGCATGTTCGTGGTCGACTGTTTTTATGTCACCATGCGTAAGCGGAGCGCATCCCTGGTACGCAGAGTTCGCGGCAGCTCCAACAGCGTGCTGGTGATGATAGCCGACAGGCTCGACTGTCCATACCTGTGACCTGCACGTCACCTACAGTCATCGGCTATCAACATAAATGTGTTTTGTGTGGTTATTGTTTTGTGTTGTATTGTAATGTTTAATATATTCTGTGTGTTTATTTTATGTGTATTATTAATGAGTCCTTGTTACTTGAAATAAAATGAATTATATATTATATTATCAAGAAATTTCACGACGTGACAAGTTCAAACGATAATAATCATAAGTCTTACATCAATAATAATGTAAATCCCAAAATATTCATGTTTCTGGCGTCCGTACATCAATCCATTTGATTGCAGGCGATGTACTCGGGCGCACACATTTACACACATGTATAGCCACATATACAAAGCAGCAGATCGTAGATCGAGGCCGGTCGCCGTTCGCTGACACTGCCTGTTAGTCAGTTCAGAGGCACTAGGTACAATATTTTGGTGGTTTTGCGAAGCAAAGCCTCTATCATGTTTGTTTATTGACCTATTTAGCATACTAATAAGGATGATGCCAGGGTCAAAAAAAAGAAATTCTATTTAGTCCGTCAGTCAGATAATAAAAAAATATTAGACACGTATTTTTTGCTTTATCATATTAATAAAAAATGACTTAGATACAACGCATTAAAGTTGGGGAGTGGGGGTTGATACGTCACAAGTATGTATAAAATCTACATACTCGTGACGTCATGGCACATTTTAACTCAATGTATCGCCGTATTTTTTTGATAACGTAAAAAAAGAAAAAATACGTGTACGTTATTTTTTCATAATCTACATGTTGTCAAAAACATTTTTTTAGTCATCATCCCTATTGTGTGGAGTCTTTGGCACAAACCTGCCCATTGATTAAATATTACATGACCCAATAAATTCCAACCAATCCAAGATCTGCCTATTTACCTGTGACAAACAATAAATAAATGAATAAATGAGTTCATTTATTTTGAAAGGGTTAAGACTGGATTGGTAGTCCTGTGTTCGCAGGAGCGACTGCTGGGCATGGCGTTTGATCTCCAGGTCAATCATAGTGTTCTTGAACGGAGTTTGCATTTCTCCCCTTCCCCCTGTTTATATAGGACTTAAACATAAATGGCGGAATAATGTTTAGGTAAAAGAGTGCCTTGTCCTTGGCGAATACAGTTGTGATGTTATGTCATGTTGTCAGAAAGTTTTAGTTACCTATAAACAAAACAAATATTCTAGATTTCTACATCTTTGGAAGTCAAATTAAATCTCCAACAGCTGCATATCGTGCTGCCTCAAATTATATCCAGCATAAATACATGCAACGTTTTAGCTAAATCTCCTAGACATACAGAATCTAGTCTTCGTGTTATCACGACTAGTGACGCACCCACTCATTGACGATGTTTTAACTACAGATAAATGCTGCCAATTGTCACGCATCAAGTAAATGGCGAGGAAACGTGAACAATTGAACATGTGCAATTTATTTATTAGCTTTTAGCGAAGTTTCAAACAAACTACACGTGCAAATTATTACAAGTGAAGATTTAAGTAATATAAGTTAAAATATGTATTAAATGACAGTATGTAACTTAATGATTGTGATGAGATTATCGTTTATATACCGGAGTTGTATCTACTAACTAAAGTAAGGTCATTTTAATAGGTAACATTTGACAATTCATCAAAATTCAACAACGTAACCTTGTAACGGCGGGCATAAGATAATATATTTTTTCGTTTTGTTATAACTGCACAATTGCTTAACATTTTTCAATTACGATTACATATTTATTGTAATAATGACCGATACGAGTAATTTTACGATTTGCTTTCACTAAACTGACAGACGTCAAATGTTACCTATTAAAATGGCCTTACTTTAGATACTAGACATACAGCACGTTAAACCGTTAGTCCCAACTGTCATACATAGATCTTTGACAGTAATGATGGGGAGTCAGAAACCCGCTAGTCTGACAACCAGTAACCAAGGGGTATCGTGTTACCCAGTAACTGGGTTGTAGAGGTATTCAACTGCATCCAGTTAAACTGCAAGGAAAAAGAAGGAAAAGGCAAAGCAGACGATAAGTTTCATCATTTATATCCCAGATACATTTTCACATTCAATTAAACCATAATGACGAAGGTAATCACTAAAGATATTGATCAGAAACTCAAGGGTATCTGAAAGTCTTATTCTGTCAAGTTATAATTTGTTGCATGTTCTATAGAGGAACAATGGTTGGTGTCGTAAAATCTTTCCGCGTGGATGAAACTTGGAGAGTCCCTCATTAGGTGCTTGTGAGGACAGGCGGTAGTGAAAGCGGACAGCGATTTGCTGAATTAAAGAAAAGCATTACTTTTGAGCTTACAACCGATCAATCAGATGTGCTGTCAGTCTCATTGTCTTAGAATGTTTAGAAATTATTCCTGCTATTCGTGTTGTATTTCGGCTGTCATTGACAAGTTAAAACGAGTCCTTTTTTTGAGCAATCGTGTAAAAACAGTCAGTCAAAAGTAGAAATTGTCACGATAACCACAAGCCATTGGAAATATTGATCGTCATTCAATTTTGTTTTCATTATTAACAGACAGAGGAGGACGCTGCTATGTCAAGAAGGTGTGCTTCTTGACATAGGTAATGAAGAATCGCCATTTCCTCATCACCTAATCTATCGTATCGCACAATTATATTTCGAATGGTACCTAACCTACGTACCTGTACCTATTACGTATCTTAGAAGAGAACCATCATTGTAGAGCAAGTCTTGACGATTGCATGAAGCTAGATTAACCCGCTTAAGCCTACCTCTCCGCTGCCCGCTATCACTGCGCCCATGCCCTACTAGACTGCTACAATAGATATTATTGTCCATTAAATCACAAATTATGTTCAATCTTAAGATAAACAGTTCATTGTAGTCCCCAGAGTGTGACGCTACGTGCTCTATTGTTTTACGCTTCTTAGCCCACGCGTGGGCAAAGGGCAAATATTTGTAGATTGCCAATATGTCACTTAGTTGTGAGAAACGTAATTGTGATAAGAAGTTATTGATTTGATGTAACCGTGGGTGGGACTGTGTGACTCATATTTGATGACTATATTCCTTTCTTTTACGAGCAAAATTTCAACTTCTTCTTCGTTCAAGGGCGGCTGGGCCGAGGGCGTTGATGGATCTTTTTACCCGACTGCGTGCCATCAAAGACGGGGTTATGTTTCAAAACGAATTTATTGATATAATAATAATTATGATGAAAAACCGACTGACAGATGCCAACTTTAGCATTAAAGCTTCCACAGATATGCGCGTCGCACCTTCGCGCCACGCCTGTCTGCGGTAGACTGAAATTTGTCATACCTGCCAATGAATACTATACCACTTTCGCTTTTATAATAGTTCTAAGGAAGAACCCATATTACCTTTCATAGGTTGTAGAAGCCGTTAAAAGGTCTATGTAAATATTACATAATCAATGCTAATGTTGAAATGTTTAACAGTGGATATTTTACATTTATATGACAAGAGACGTACTAAAAAGACTAAGGTTACTGTCAAATGTTCAAAACATAGCTAAAAATGTAACTTTTTAATTAAAATGTAACCTTACTACCACAAAACGGTGTCAGTTGTTTAGGCTAAACAGCTGTTAATAATGCTGTAAGAAGCTATTGGCGTTGGCGCTTGATTGACATTGGCAGGGGGGCGCTGTTGGTGAACATTAACTGCAATTATTGTTTTGTGATGTATTGAAAAACAAGATGGCGGCGTTAGTTCTCATTTTGGCCACGAGCCAAAAGAACCTTGTGGCGCTATACATAGATGGTATGGAGTTTGACGTAAAACTGACATTATACCCGTGTAGAATACCCGGCGGCTAAGAGTATGGGCGTGTCCGTTATCTTTCACGCTATCCGGCAACCGGGACGTATAAAAAGGCACTTAGTAAGAAGGCACATTTATTGATAAAGTCACATTGTTAGCTAGCCTTAAACTAATTTAGAGAGCGAAAAAAGAAACATTTACTTAATAAAATTCTTAAACTAATTCCCCTAAACAGACAACACATAGCCTGAACAGCTGTGTCAACCGACGGGAAATCCTATCGGGCACATGGCTTGTAAAGAAACATTGAATTTGTCCTGAAACATAGTCAGCACAGTCATCCCAGCTGGTTCCTTCTCTCTCTGAAAAAATTCCTTCACCATCCACTGAGACAATTACAGGTTGGCACCATTGCCCAATGCAGCCAACCCTCGGCGTTAATTCTCTAGTATACTGAATTAAACTGCAGCACGCAGGCGACCTATCGCGTACTTGACGATGACATTTCAATGCAAACCTCGCCAGGGCTGCGGCACGAAAATTAGGCGGTATGATATAAATGTGGCACCTTTAGTAACAATGGGAGAATGATGGTGGTGTTTCGACATGTCGATAAGGCTGATGGTGCAGTAGGCAGAAATGCCGTCGCAGAGGTGTAGCTTTTGTCTTTGCTACTAAACTGCGTTCTTTTGTTGTCTTAGTAAAAGCGAAGGAAGTGGGCAGGCCTCATAATTATGGCGAAGAGCTGGCAGTAGGTGAGGCTGAAAAAAGTGCTCGAAAGGAGTGAAGGCGAAACCCGTCAAGTCACGACCTGATCATGGTAGCAGAACAGTTGTTTGGGGACGCCTATGATAAAGGAGAACCAGAAACAATGGCGTTAAGAGGATGCGGGTTGAAGAAAAGAAAAGGAAGAGATAGTTTTTCTCTTGAAATCAAGCCACGTTGAAATCATGACATAATAATTTCGGAAAAGCAAGTAATCATTTCGGATAAAATAATATCGTTGATGTGTTAACTGGATGCTAGGGCCGAAGGAGCTATCTGATGAACAAAGTAGAAAGCCTAGACTACAGTTTTTCTATCTAGACATTATATTTTTGTCGACGGACAGACTCAGACCCTGGCCTACTCAGTTTATTAATAAAATTCAAACAAAACAAAGTTATGGTCAATTACATAGTAAAACAGTGAATAGTTGGGAACTTGTTAATTGTTGATTGTCATGGTCACTCCATGGGTTATCAACTTGCAAGCTGTAGTTTGCATGGGTTTAATTATTTAACATTCACACAAGGGCCTTCTCCAGTGCCCCGATAGTATCGACAAATATCGGAATCACTTGCAAGTCATACCTATTTAATTTAAAAAATTAAAATATGTTAGATTGAATTGACATTCCGATCTGACACAAACTGAGGGGTCAAAAATCTTTTAAAGTCCAGACACTAAATATCAAAAACATCGTATACAGGGTGTATACGATGTTTTTGATATTTAATGTCTGGACTTTAAAATATTTTAGCATCCGGACTGGCCTTTTGAGGAAAGTACCAGAATCAGTTTGAGTAACAGACGGCATGCATGCATCAGCCATCGCGAGCTCAACCTTATCTTAGGGAGCTCGACGACCCGACATAACAATACCACCAGACGTGGGAGCATAAAAACAGGAATGAAAGTAACCCAAACTAAATAAAATCTGCTATATTGAACTTGTTGGGGTGCACTCTGGGCCGTCCTAACAACGTTGCTGACATTACTGTAGTGTCAACTCAAGGTACGATCTGTGAATCTTACTCTTAAAATATTTTCGCCTTATCACAGTGCAGTTTAGGTAAGATAATTTACTACCAGGTTATTATGTTAAACTGCAAACTGAAATTGCGACATTTTCTTTATGTACGTTCAATTGCTTTATTACTTTAGACATAACTTTACAAATGTTTAATATATATAAAAAATTAAAACTAATATATTATTATGCAAACTAAAATATAGCGTCGAAAAATTCATCCGCTTCGCTGTCGACTGGTAGTGTGCCCAAGAGACTGGCCGCATTGCCACGTTGTATGGCAATGCTTAGCCTCTGGCCAAGGTAAAAACCAGCCCTTGGGTCTCGGGAAGTGTCAACCAGTCGTTTAGAGATTTCAGTGAATAGACCATGAGCACTCGGACCCCACGGCCCTAGGGTTTCAACCCCAAACGGCTCGAAAATATAGTTGCCTATGAGGTTATTATGCTTTCGCCGCTTGAGGTTTTCTGCGGCCGCAGCGGCAGCGCCAGCACAAACGTTCAAAGATAATCTTAGATATCACTGACTAACGGTGAGGGAAACTATCGTGACTAAAATCGCTGACGTGCAGTTTGTAAGTGCAATGATCCTTTCTCTGTATGAGAACAGGTATTTGAACGGCAATGGAACAGTCACAAATGTATGTTGTAATCTTGTATTATCTTTTCAACACACTATTTATCTAGCATGTATGCTGAAGAATATCTTATATTTTTCTAATTTTGTTTACTGCAGAGGATCATATAGTTTTAGGCATTATAAAACATGCGTTTAGGCACCTTTGGCTCCTATAGTCCACTTAATACCTACTACAAATATTAAACTTTTGGAGATGTTTGTTAGTCAAACACGCAGAAATGGTTGAGTGGATTTTGATGAAATTTGACACAGATAAGTCATGTCTTGGATTCTTTTTTATCTTCTTTTCTTGTGAGTGATACTCGTACTGGCAACAGTGGTCGTTGTATGTTTTTTTACAAAAAGCTGAAATCCTATTTTACATTCGGTCTGAAAAAAATCTCACCGTGAATACTTAAACTTACTTAAAAACCAGTCGTGTTGCGGCGACACGTCACCTGCAGTTGCCGTCTGCTATCGGTTACGGAATGGTACCTTTAGGTGAAATGAGCTGTCATTCCATCTGATGCCAGGGATTGACTTGACATTATTGACAGCTCGCTCCAAGTTCACTTTACGTAAGTTGTCACGATAAGACTTTTACAGAAAAAACTTTTTCACAAAAAATAAAACCGACTTCCAAAAAAAACACTACAAAGTGAAAAATAACTTTGATTTCGGAAGTCGGTGTCTTTGGGGTTTTATCTTCTTTTTTTTGTCACCGACTTCCGAAATCAAAGTTATTTTTCACTTTGTAGTGTTTTTTTTGGAAGTCGGTTTTATTTTTTGTGAAAAAGTTTTTATTTTTTACTTTTTAGTTGTGGTACCTACACAAAACCCCCACAAAAATTTGAATACCCATTACCTGCTATGTAAATTACAGTGACGGGAACTATTAGAATATCGTCCACATATACTAGATGGGAAAAATACGTATTATTGAAGCTAACTCAAAAACCCCTCATCAGATCTTGACCAAATTTATATGGGACCATTTCTGAAGTATGCCCTACCAAACAAAAAAAGAATCATCAAAATCAATTCATAATTGGCGGAGTAATCGCGTAACAAACATACAAAAAAAAAATGTAAACATGTACAACCGAATTGAGAACCTCCTCCTTTTTGAAGTCGGTTGAAAAGAGCGGCATTTATTTATATTTGGTAGCAGCCCTACCCAGTGTAGTGACGTTAGTATCGCATTGCAACCTTTCAACGTCGCCGACGTGGGACCGCTCGGTTTTAATTAATGAGTATCAGCAGCCAAAAATTAACTATTGTGTTACCATTTTGAAAGTTTAAACTATCAAATTTTGTGCATCTTTGAGAGGACTTGCATTTGTTACCCAAATGAGTTCTGAGTTGAGCTCCACGATTACTGACAAATGCTTGCACTGACTGGACAGGTCCACTCAAATCTGTGTGGTTCTTTTCTCAAAAGACCATTTCAGATACTAATCTACATGGTCATGGCCTAACCAAGATTATGTTAGGACTTTAAAAGAGATTGTGACCTCAGATTTTTTTTCGGCCCTTCTTCTCAGAGTAGTACTTTTTTTAAAAATATGGTTTATAAAAGTGATTGCTATATCCTATTTACAGAATAAACAATTTCATTTCAATAGAATAGATATATTTATTTGGAACGCAACTATTCCTGCGAAAAGGCAAAGTGACGTTTGATGCTTGCCCATCTTGTAATTCCTTTTAATAGAATCTTAAAATTATGAAGCTAGCAAGCTTCTGTTATACATCGTCAGACGAATCGTCGTCGTGTCGTGTGGAATTTCAAAACTCAAAATTCTTTCCAACTCTAGTGCAAACACCGACGGCCCAGCTCATGGGAAGCTACTTAAGCTACATCTATCTACTACCTAACTGCACCACTAAGTGGTTTGCCGAGGTGTAGGTAATCTTTGAGGCAAAGTCGAAATACCCCTCAAAGAAATTTCAAAGAGAAATACAGCAACGTTGCTTGGCGATAGTAAACGTCCTCGGACGCTCACCTTCACAAACAGAGCTCTATTAGGTACTGCCTCGTTAGTCTAGTGGTTCCGAGCGCTACTGCTGAACTTGAGGTCCTGGGTTCGATTCTCAGGTCGGGTAAAGTGTTATTGAGTTTTTCCATCTGGAATTTCTCAGTGGCAGCCCGGAGTCTGTGCCCGGTTGATGGCAATTGGCTCGCTCCCTATAACATGGAACTTAAATATAACTGGCGAAATGTGGGTGTACTGTAGGTACACGTCTGCTTAGCCCTTAGGGGACTACAGGCGTTATGTTATGTTATGTAGGTACTACAATATAAAATGCTGCTTGTCTTCAGAAATGCATGTGCCTTCCGTAAACCTGCCATCACGACGGATAACGAACATAATCTCGTGCAGAATCCCTGTAACCTCCAGTTCCTGACATCAGTTGCACAAGTCGAGTCACGACGCGAGTGACACGGGTTGCGGTAATGGTGCGAACTAGGGCACTATTATTAACTTTCTAAATGCTACGAACATTACTTTGATTCCTATGTTTACAGTAATTGATGTTTTTGTTTACGAGAGGATGAGCTATTTCGTAATTTATGGAAATAGTTTGATACCTTCCTTCTTCAAATTGGACTGGGTTGTAAAATTGACCAGAGGGTCTAAGTAAAGTCATATTCGATCAGCGATAAGTCGATAAAGAGCGATAAGCGAGCCTTCCAGTAGTCGCATATGATATGTAACATCTGAAATCTTAGCTGACAGTAGGTACCAACCTCTCGGCAAAAGTGGTACCAGATAGTGCTAGAGTTGGCAGTCAGATGACGGCCAACTCAAGCACCGCGCGTGCTTTTTGGTTAAATCTAATAGCACACGTTTCCCCGTCTTCCTGTTACACGATGACTGAGTCAGACGATCATAAGCTATCGAAAGCTTATGTCGATCCTGTTGATAGCGATTGCCACTTGTTTAGACCCTCATTGTATAAAGTGACTAGCTTGCAGACGATTTTTCAATATAGAAATCTGGAATGGGCATCTCTTCCTATTTTTGTATAAAATGTAATCACCAATTTATCAGCAATGCTTTGTTTGACAGTTATTGGAACGTTGTTCAGCATCATTTTTCTTCTCTGATAATTCCTTAACTAGAGTATTTTTTAATGGAATCTCACCCTGTAAGGGTGCTATCAGCTGTTTATTGGATAAGTTTTCCTGTGGTACCCAGGCTGCATCAGACGTTCATTAAAGTATTGCCGTTTGCCACCCGTGCAGGTTATATTACTGCAATATGGTGATTATCGCACTGTTACAAGGGTAGGCAGTAATTAAAGTATAAATTACAAGCACGCATGTATGTATGTAGTCGTAAATTGTGTGAAATAATTCAACTCTTTTAACCTAATTATTGTTTTCAATTGTTTTTGTGGGAACGGTCACATCGCTGACTGTGGCAAGCGATTTTAACACTTGGGAATTTGAAAGTAGAGTTCAGTTTTGTAGTGGATAGGTTGAGTGTTACCTTAAAAGTGTGTGGTAAGTGATTTTGAATTGTATGGTGGTGAACTTAGGGTCTGAAATTGTAGTGGTGAAGGTTTTTCAGTTACAAAACACAGGCTTATTTTTTTGTGAGATATATCAGATTTGATAAATCTGTGAGATTTATCCGCTAATACATATTTATCGTTACGGCACAATCGTTGGGGACCAGGCAGAGATGGTGGCGATACGGTGTGTGACTTGTGAGAATCAAAGGAAACATTGATTATTATCAATTTTTGTATTCTTAAGTCTTGTTCAAGATTTTAGTGAGGGTCATATTGTAGGCAATCTGCTGTTTTATTTTTATGATAATATTGGTGTTGCGTTGTAAAACTTGTACATAGGTAAGTGACTGTATTTGAGGCATTATTTCTGCACTTTGAAACCTTGAATTCTAAACTTAAGTTTACCAACTGAATAGGCTAAAAAAACAAAAAATAAAATAAAATAGCATTTTACCGATTTAAAGTAAGTGAGTTCCGCGGCGAATCAAGTCCCTATCGTGACCTATCGTCAAGACCTATCGTGGTATACTAATCTTATTCTAGGTGCATCGTCTTCACATATTATTATATTATAATGAATGTGCCTATACAAGATATTGTGAAAACATTTTAAAAGAGTAACGGTGGAGTTTCTTGCCCATTCTTCTCCATACGAACACTACCTTTTGGAAGGGGCGACTAGAATCTTTTTTTTTTTTTTTTTTGTAAATTTTGACGTTCAAAAGTGCCTTTTTTGTGCCTAATTGAAATAAATTATTTGACTTTGAAGTAAAAGTAAGTAGGTGTGTGTCTAAATTATATTTATTTTAATCAACAATTGCAAAGTAGTAACAGGCTATGAGCTAGATATATTAGGAGCTAAAAGTTTTTGAGGGTCTGACGGGGGAAATAAAGTTCCATTGGGTTTGAATGCTTATAGAACCCTACTAGGACTGTATTAACGAAAGAAAATGTCACATTCTCAAGGCTCAATCCACATTTCAGTATCTTTCTTCCTACCTATCTGTTGTGTCTGTTAATTTCTGCAACAGTGCTACTGTCGTGTTTACTCAAGTCTCAGGCTCACTATAACATCCAAGCCCCTGGTCCCGGTTACGATTCACCTCTGCTCTGCCGCCATTCGTAGTGACTGACAATTGACATTAGTGACAGCTATCTGACAGCTTGTATGTGTGAGACAGTGTTTACATGTCTATTGAAAATTAATAGATACAATACACTACCTATGCACATAAGTCTTGTAAGTATTTACTTTGAGGTAGGCTTGTCTATACCGGTAGATGTATATCAGCAATAGGAATACTGAGAACTGCATACTTATTGATACGAGTATAAGATAGTGTAAATTACAAGGTACATTATTTATAACATATACATCTAAGTCTCCTTAACCTTAAACCAAATAGTGTTTAAACAAACAATAATTACAACAAAAAATGAACACGCAATCCTAATTTAGGGTCATATGTCAAACATTACGTAAGTATTACATAAGGCATTATTACTATATAATAGGTAAGTTCAAGCTAAACGCATAAATCAATTTAATTGGTACCTGCTATGACAGGCAAATTGATGCGGCTCGCACTTGACGCAAGGTGGAGTAAATACTTTTTAAATGTAGAACTAATGGCGTGACAGTGTTGCTAGTTTAGAAAAAATGATTTTTTTTTCTTTAGGGACCGGGACTCAAAACATGAATGCTGTTATTATTAAAATTATTGTGTCGCCGTAGTTAACGTATTGGGTTAAATATAATAAGTTACATACGTATAATTACATATATATACACTTTCCTCACATAATTATGCGTATTTGTTGATGTTATGTTATGGGTAGGCTGCTTATAAGAAAAGGAAATCTAGTCTATTACTCCATATTGGAATTAATACTTAATTACGAGTATTAACCCATAACTTAATGATTCGACGTACACACAGCTACACATCAAGCTATACATTTCCAGTATAAGCTGACCTGGCATTGTACGAAAATCCTATACAATGCAAGATAAACTAGAAAATTATAGCTTGATGTGTAGCGTGTGTACATATGTATTTATTTCTAAGCTGTTTAAAAGCAAAAGGAAATGATGAATCATGTCCTTAAAAAGCTGTAAAGCTGTAAAAAGCAATTAACTGAGTTTATGGGATATAATAAGTAACTGCTCTTAATACAATCAGACATACAAAGACGTAGGTAAATGATTCATCATGAGCCTTTTCCAACTTTGTTGGGGTCAGCTTCCATTCTAACCGAGTGCAGCTGAATACCAGTATTTTATATGGAGCGTCTGCCTATCTGATCTCCACAACCCAGTTATTGCGTAATACGATACCCCTTGGTAAGACTGGTTGTCAGACTATCGGGCTGCTGACGATCCGTAACGACTGTCAAAGATCTACGAATGACAGTTCGGACTGTCGTGACGTGCTTTCCGAGGCAGGGAGGGGTCTTGGTATCTCAAGATGGTCACCCATCCACGGACAAACGCGGCAATCGTAGCGTACCTTGATCGACCATATGGCTATTAATTATAGCTATTTAATTTATAATTTAAATTATTTTTTGAATATTGTAAATTGTCTTGCATACTGTGGTATAGAATCATTTTTTATTTTTTTTCTAACTGAACAGACAGCTGTGCTGCTGGGGAGTTTGTTGCGCCACTTCTTCTTCCCAGCAAAAGCACTAGGAAGTGGTGAAGGGTGGGCGTTTTGGGGGACTGTCTTATGTAATTTTGACGTTCGAAAAGTGCTGATTCTCAGCCTAGTTTGAATAAATGACTTTTGAATTTTGAATTTTTGACCGACCCGTGTGGCTGTTAAGACTTAGTCACAAGCCCAAAGACGTAAATGATTATTGACGATACATATTGTAAAATACTCTAGGATTTATAATAACTTCCTTTTTGCTAAATAAGTAATGCGATGCCTTTAATGCAAGTCATAATGTAATTTTACTCGCACTTTGAATTCCATCTTGATTAAGTTCTTGGTAATTAGACAATTCTTAAGTAATGAATTACACTTATCATTCCATGAAATAAACATCTAATTACTTGATAATCTATGGTTTGCAGATGCGTCTGCTGAACGTGGGGTATTGGGTTCCCGCCCACCCAGGTTTAATAAAGTGCTAATGCATTTATCCATCAGGAATTACTCTGTACTCTGTGCTTGGAGTTTGGATTTGTGTCCGGTTAATGGTAATTAATAGGCAAGCCCCGAATGAGATGGGTCTCAATTTAAACATCTGGTTAATGTGGGTGTATATAGTTACAGCTTTGCCTACCCCTTTGAGAAATACAGGAGTGATGTCATGTTAAATAAATAATAGCATTAAAATGCATCAAATAAACTTTCAAACAAAAAGTCTAACAACAAAATTTGCCGCTAAATTTCAATTTGACAGATTAAACTTTAAAACCGCGAGGCGACGGCCACACGCCACACAGCCTGCAATTATAAACTCATTTCTCGAATGTGCTCAATTTCTCACGGTGTAGTATAGATGTAAGTGATTGCCTACTTATCTAAAATTGCTAAATAACACATTGCAGTGATATGGGAAAGGCAAAAACGTTGGAAGAAAATTGATTGAAGGGAAAATAGTTTCCCGTTTTGCGTAAGAAAACTTGTTGCAGAAATGAGATTTGAAATAAGATGTTTTTTGGTTGCTTACGCTATTTTAGGTATAGGGTTTTTTTGCTAGGAATCATACGGAAATACCTAGGTGTGTTTCCGTTTCCGGAAATTACATAATTAATTTTCAACCAATAACCACAATGAATTGAAAATCAGTTACTTGTGTCGGTCAAGGAAATACGCCAATAACGTTATATTCACCGCACTCATTTTATTAATGTTTGCATGCCTAACATTAAAGGATTGCCCATTTTATATTGTAACAATTTATTTTAAGTACCTACCTATAATCTATGCAAATATTTTTTTGTTGACCTATGTTTTATCCATTTGTATTAAATATCTATTTACATCACAGACGTTAAACTTTCCAATTAATAACATTAATCACTTAACGGCTATTTTATATCACAGTCAAATACCGATAAACAATTAAAAACATAAATATTTGTTAATCATTTCTTTATATCGAATATCTACTCAAATCGATGTTAAACGGAATATAACAATTAATAACATCGATGTAACATAACATCACGCCTGTATTCCCTGAAGGGTTAGGCAGAGGTCTCCCTATAGTACACCCACATTTCGCCAGTTATGTTTAAGTCCCATGTAATAGGGGCGAGCCTATTGCCATCAACCAGGCTCAAATCCAGACTGGGCAGCTACTGAAAAATTTCACATGGAAAAACCCAAAAAAACTTTGACGGACCCGGGAATCGAATCCAGGACATCATGCTCACCAGTAGCGCGAATCGACGTATCGATTATTACCGATAGTTAATTATGTGCTCACATAACTTCTGTGATATGCTGAGGCTTCCGTATCTAAACGATTTATTATGTCATAGACGACAAAAAAAACAGTGATAAAAATTATCGATTTATTTTACTTTATTTTTAGAAACGATAGTTTATATTTTTTGAAATTCTCGGTTTCATAAAATATAAGAAAAAATAAAGGAATACAAACTCAAAGCATGTATTTCAATTAAACCATTTACAGGCACTTTTGAATTGTCAAGGGGTCAGTCAGTCAGAAATATGAAGCTAGTTGCCCATTCCAAAGCGTAGGTTCCTATGGAGAAGAACGGGCAAGAAACTCCACGGACACTCTTTTAAATCATAATATTGTTACAAAATATTGGTTATATCATTCATGTTGAAATTATACATGTGAGAACAATGTAGAAAGATGTGCACGTAAAAAGCGTCCGTAATAAAAAGATACAAACAATTCAAAAATTAAAATAAGCCGAAGCAGACCAGACCAGACCAGATAAGAGATGACCAGTCCCTACTGACGGCGCCCGTTCACAAACATGACGCATGGATCAGCACCGTTTAGCCCAATCATTTTGAAGGGTACTTAACGATCTAACACAATTAATTTAGAAGAACTAAGGACTGAAAATCTTGCTTTAGGTTTTGTAAAAGTTATGTACCTTAACAATACATCTATGTATGTACCTATGTACTTTTCACGTATTTAATCTGTCGCGCGCGCAATTAGCAGACACAATAGAATTTTATTGTTATCTGTCTCCAATATGAGACACCAGTATTATAAAGGTTAAAGTTCACATCTATATATTTTTTTTAAATGTTACTTACTTATTACTTTCCCTTTGCAAGCTTGATTAGGTACCAAAACTTTACCATAACAAAGAATATAAACAAAACAATGTATGATATAATACACACAACAGTTGAATAACATAACCTGACAGTGAATCGCGAAAACTTAATACTATATTGTCCCCTGACCTTACATATTCAATAACTGTCATAACTCTATAATAGACAATAACAAATGTTTTTTTAATATGACATAACTGACAGTTGATATTGTCAGTGTTGCCATATTAGGTGCCACGGTCAAGGGGCAACCCTGAGTGCATGAATGGCTTGTTAAGTTGATTAGTCTATTGATCATTGATTGTTGAGTCTGAGGAAAAGTTTTTGATTGGGTAAGCCTACCTGTTGAAGGATGGTAGGAGATTCTCATAGCTAGTTTAGTGAACTACCTAATTAGTAGGTACAGTTTACTATGAAAAAGTTGATTCTACGTCAAACAACATTGGCATGTCCAGTTCGCAACGTATGGGCATCCAAATTTTTTGCCGAAGGAAAGATTAATAATTTTCAAGTTTCATCTCGTTGTGTGATTTCAGATTTTATAGATTAGCAGTGTAATATCTTCAGAAACCGGAATAGTAATAGTGCATCGAATGAGTTCCGAACTCACGTGATTTCGCTTCTCCATATGACAGTGGTGTCTCAAAAGTAATGCCTTTATCGACTTTAATTTCTCCACCTTTTATGTGAACAATAACCAAAATTATCTAAGCTTGTCACAATAACGCCATGATATTATTATGTTGTTCAGAATGAATACACTTATTAGGATGTTGATAGTATATTGTGAAGATGTATGCTCGAAAGCTATGTTTAACATAGATGTTAGTGTCACTTGTCAAATTGGTTGCACATAATTATATTGTTATGGTGCCTCGGCGAATGAAAGTAGGCATTCTTTGACAACACACCCTCGCTTGGCAAAAATGACTACAGATGCTGTGTTTTATTTCTTTTTTACATAAGCGTAACCCTTCGGGGATTACTGGGGCCTAAGTCTGCTATTTTTATAAATTTGTCATTCCAACACGATCCCATTGTCATTTTGCTAAAAGTTCGTAATCTGCTAAATTCATAATGGTCGATCATTGGTTGATCATTGTATTCCACAAACACGATACTCATAATGAATTAAAATAAATGACTTCGCAATGAAGTTCTCATGCTATGTCACTGATCAAAGGAACTGTCAAAATTTTAGCAGATTACCGCCTAAGTCAATCATTCATTTTTCATTATGTACGAGATTACCAATAGATGCCATTTCTTTCAATGGAGTGTCAGTGGCTGATCATTGGAAAGTCATAATGTCGCCAATATGTTAGTAGATTACCAAACTTGTCAAAATCAACAATTATGAAATCAATGATAGACCATTCTGACACTATTGTAATAGCAGACTTGAGGCCCTGGTGTCATGTCATGTTATGTTGTAAACATTTTATTGGACACCACATAATACTACAAGGACAAAAAAATAAATTAAATAATCTTGCAAATTTTTATGCGAAAAAGAAGTTCATGCCTAAGATTAACCTTGATGAAAAACACAGAAAACAGATCTTAACCATCAACAAATTACAGGAAAAAAAACACCAGTATTCTACATGGAGTGATCGCCTATCGGACCTCCACAACTAATTACAGAAATCAAGCCATTAGGAAGGCTTATTACCTTACCCATGTAATTTTCCCATAGCACTTACTAATACTAACGTTAAACCACGATTACCGTGTAGCAACCGGTAATTACCGGTAACCGTATTATGTAAACACAACTAACAATCGGTTGTCAGTTATCAGTCAGTTGTTGGAGTGACGTTGAGGTCTTGTTAGATGATGATGGCAAGATGGGTGCGCTTAGGAGTGAAGGTGGGTAGTTATTAATTATTTCTTCATTATTTAAAATGATCAGTTTTTATTTTTGGAAGAATTACGAGGAGACCCGACCCCAATGGTAATGGGATAAGGTTAGGCAAAGAGAGAGAGAGTTATTATTTTTGAAGTTTTAGGTCAAAGTCAAATAATTTATTTCAATTAGGCACAAAAAAATGCACATTTGGACGTCAACAAAAAGAAAAACTAGTCACCCCTTCCAAAAGGTAGTTTTTGTATGGAGAAAAATAGGCAAGAAACTCCACCGTTACTCTTTTAAAATGTTTTACTATATTTTGTAAACATTATTTATATTTGAAGACGATGCACCTAGAATAAGATTACTATAAATAAAAATAATTTATTTCAGGTACCACATAACCCCTATAAGAAATCTTTAAATCCACAAAAACACAAATTAAATAATTAAAATTCAATCAATCATCTTAATTAGCTCATAAACAATAATAACATTAGTCTTGAAAAATGAAGGAATGACAGATAAATTAATTTTGTGATAGATGCATGGTGCTCACATATTTACAAATATTGTCAAATTATACGATATTCCTAACATTTTAACAAGTAATACTAATAATAAGTCAGTGTGTGAGTTCGAATTGGAATGTAGCACAAGTCGGTACCGGGCTTCATATAAGAATGAGTTTATTTATGTTTTAGGAAAGCAAAAAGACGTGTTGGAAAGTGGGTCATCACCGCGTAAAGATACGCGCAAAATCAAGAAGGATTTGTTGCTAACTTTAGGGACCCGGAGTCTGGATTTGAGCCTGGATGATGATGGCAATAGGCTCGCCCCTGGAACATGGAAATTGAACATGACTGACGAAATGTGGGTGTACTATAGGTACACCTCTGATAGCCCTTTGGGTATGACAGTCATTATGTTATGTTTATAGACAAAGTTGGAAATTCTTCCTTTCTAAAGTGCTTGTAATACCCTTCTATGATCGATCTGAATTTCATAAACAAAACAAAGAGTTAAAAAAAAAAGTTTGCAGCTTACAAACACAATAATTCTTTAGAGAACATAAACATAACATCACGCCTTGTCCCCCAAAGGGTTGGGCAGAGGTGTACCTGTAGCAGGTACACCTACATTTCGCCGTCCCATGTATAGGTCCCATGTAATAGGGGGCGAGCCTATTGTCATCAACCGGGCACAAATCCAGACTACAGACTTCTTTAGAGAAGTGACATACTATTGTAAATAATTACTGTAAATAGCTGCAACGTAGGAGAATCTTGAGTTTAATTGAATTTTAAGACGGAAATAAGATCTCAAATTACAGAAGTTAATAATAAATATTATTCATTCCCGTAATACGAGTGATGCAATAATAGAACCACTTTATATTCAATTAATAATAATTATAAAATATAATTTAGTACCCTGTTCATGTAATAGTGTAATAATACAATATTTGTAATTGAGACGTTCTAAATTAACTGTTATTAACCAGGTAGATAACATTACTCTTTGCCTAGTTTTTATTACAGTCTTATTTTTTTGTGTATGCAAATATTCTTACGCGGATGAATTTGGCGCATGAAGTTGTGTAATAATTACTGAAATATGTTTTTGTAAGCAAATTAAACGAGATCATTAAAAAGCGAATAAAAAATTGACTGACACTGAAACTGCTATTCGTTTTGATGATTAATATAATGCTGAGCTGTGGTACGTACACCGAATGTTGGTTATTAATTTGATGATTGATTCTGCAAAAAAACCAACTGCTGGCGATCTCACTTTAAATAACATAAAGCTATTTTTTTTAATTATCAGCAACCAAGTTGCGCAATTTACTCGAAATTATAATCCTTTTAATTTTAACAATGCACCGACACCCACTGCGTTATTTTTGTTGGTGTCGAGCAGATTAATTTTTCAGACATAGGTATGCAACCTCCATATGTTTAATATGACAGGGATTGTCACTTAATTAGGATGCAGGACCATACTTTTTTAAGAATCCGTTACAAATGGCATAAACTTAACTAATGGATTGACCCATTCTGTATGGATGATGATTACTGTGAACGGGTAAGTACCTTTAGGTATAGGTACTTAAAATCTTTACAACGACGTGTCAGTCTCAGAATTTATAAATAAGTAATTATAGTGTCTATAACTGGAAAAGGAGCTCGTGGCTAAGTAGTAACTGCCGCACGGGTCGATCCGTCAGGTTAAGCTACGCTTGCCGGGGTTGGTCTGTGGATGGGTGACCATCTTTACATACCGAGACTCCTCCGTGCCTCGGAAAGCACGTTAAGCCGTTGGTCCCGGTTGTCATTCGTGGATCTTTGACAGTCGTTACGGGTCGTCAGAAGCCCGAAAGTCTGACAACCAGTCTTACCAAGGGGTATCATATTACCCAGTTACTGGGTTGTGGAGGTCAGATAGGCAGTCGCTCCATGTAAAATACTGGTATTCAGCTGCATCCGGTTAGACTGGAAGCCGACCCCAATATAGTTGGGAAAAAGGCTAGGCAGATTGATTGATAGTGTCTATAACCGATTTTATCTGCATTGTCTCAATTGGATTCACACTTATCTTAACTTAAAATGTTATAAAAATGCGAAAGTGAGTTTGTTTGTTTGTTTGTAACGCTTTCACGCTAAATCGGCTGAACGGATTCGGATGGAATTTCGTACATGGGTAGACCATGACCTGAGTTAGGACATAGAATACTTTTTATCACTATATTCTCACGGGATCGAGACTTATGCGAGTGAAACCACGGGGCGCAGCTAGTGTCTATATGTAGCAATCAAAGTAATTTAGATTAACTGACCTAAATAGACTTTTCTGGTTTCTGACTTTCTGACCCTGTAAAGGTATTCAATCTGCCTAGCCTTTTCCCAACTATATTGAGGTCAGCTTCCAGTCTAACCGCATGCAGCTGAATATCAGTATTTTTCATGGACCAACAGCCTATCTGACCTCCACAATCCAGTAACTGGTTAACACGATACTCCTTTATTAGGTCCAAGAAGAAGGTAGTCCGTCTTTTGCGGTTCTGACTACCCGTAAAGACTGTCAAAGATCTGCGTCATGTTCGTGAACGGGCGCCGTCAGTTGAGACTGGTCATCTCTTATCTGCCAGGGCTTATTTTTAATCGTTTTTGATTTTTATATTTTTTTTTTTACATTGTTCTCACATATAGAATCAACAAGGTAATGTACCCAGGATATTGTAATTTCTATATTTAAAAGAGTGTCCTTGGAGTTTCTTGCCCGTTCTTCTCCATAGAGATCTACGTTTTGGAATGGGCAACTAGCTTCAACTTTCTGACTAACTGACTCTTTGACAATTCAAAAGTGCCTGTAAAGGGTTTAATTGAAATAAATGCTTTGAGTTTATGAATCACAGTCGGGACCAAAGGCTTAACGTGCTTACTGCGGCAAGCATAGCTTAACCTCAATCGACTCGTTCGGCTGTTATCATTTAACCTTTTTAGTACAGGTATTATGATAATAAATTTGACCACAGACTAAAAAAATAACAATTAAGTGCTGCCAATATAAAAGAGGTTACACAACCAATTCTTTTTATTAATGATCTTTTTGGCAGTTAAAATCGATTATGTTATACGAATATTTTCAAACTCCCGGAGTTACTCGTCAATTTTTATATGTATTGTTGTTTTTATGTGTTCCCTTCATGGTTTAACACTTATAATGTCGGTAGAAATCGTTTTTATGTTGTTATGAGCAGTTTTAACTTGGTATGTTTTATGGGGTCTCATAAAAAAGGTTTTATATGAATCGCAAGTGTAATTTTTATGGCTTTATTCAAATGATTGAATAATTTATAGCAGGTAGATGAGAATGGTACTTAATTTAGAGGTGTGACCGCAATGATGAACATCTTTTATGTAGCGACTTAGTCTGCGTGTATTTTCTATTTCAGTTTTTTTTTATACAGCCGTGTCCTTCTCCAATTACAGGCTCAGGGCTTGACATACCGGTATTTTTGGGAACCGGTAAAATTGGCCTTGGTGTGATACCGGTACCAGAGTAGTACCTGTACTTTTGGTACCGTATCCAAGCCAAAATTTATCAGATGGGTAGCCTGGTCCAGGCTACGTATCTGATATTTCATAACGATCGGTTCAGTGGTTTAGGCTTGAGACGGTAACAGACAGACAGACAGATTTATTTACGTATTTATAATAGAAAGCCACTTGGATATGAGTTGCCTTGGTTAACCTGGAATGAAATTGTTTATTCTGTAAAATAGGATAAGTATTGGAATCACTTTTACACGCCGTGTCATCTTAAAAAAAAAAAAAAATCTAGATGAGTTCGGCGTTTCCTATCTGACTACTCTGAGAAGAAAGGCCGAAACAAACTCAGAGGTCGCAGTCTCTTTTAAAGTCCAGACATCTTGGTTAGGCCATATGAGGACCATGTAGATTAGTCTGAAATGGTCTTTTGAAAAAAGAACGACACAGATTAGATCGGACCTGTCCTGTCAGGAAGTACTGGAAGTCTTTAAACAAACTCTGGACCCAGGTTGGCCGAGCAAAAAATTCTGCCTTCACCTGTTCAGGTGGAGATTCATAGACTACTCCGCCTTGGAATGTAAATGTGGTGCTGTTCCACAAACGATGGGACACTTATTGTCGTGTCCTGCGTGTCCTGTCAGCTGCACGTTACAGGAACTGATAGACATTGGTGATGGCGCCAAACACGTGACCGAATTTAGGGCTGAGTGTATTTAGATTGCCATCGAAACTTTAAGAAGAAGAATAGAAAGCAACTTTCAACATTAATCACGAAAATCAGCAGTTCCTTAGAAGCAGACTACGGTACCCGGTAACCCGGATATTTTATAAATCATAATAATAAGAACTCTTTTCCAGGGCGTGTTTAAAATCTCTACATTTTTTTTTTGTGAAGCTCAAACAAACAATAATACTTCATTACGATTGATAAGTATCACATAATATGACATAGTTTTACAAAATAAATAAATAAATAATGTACGGAAAACTCAAACGATCACAGATCGTTCCCAAAAAAGTCGGTGTGAATAGAACAAAAGACATCAACGCGCACACAATTACTGTTATGGTCTTACAGAATTTGTTTTTTTTTAAGACCGATTTTCAAACGTCGATCAAATGACATTCCTCTGCTTTACCCCATACACTGAGTGCTGATGCATGAGTGAGCTAAGCCTTTATTGTTACTTGGCTGTATTAAAATGTCTGAATTTAGCCGTATTTTTATGAATACAGGAGATATTTAGCTTCTGTACACAGTACACTGAACTACAGTCCGGTTCTGGAGAGAATTCGTTCCTGACAACTTTCAGTTGGATAATTTCTAGTAGTAATAAGGATCAAATTCGCAAAACACATATTCGTTTGTAGGAAACTGACAGCTGTCAAGAACGCTACTGAATGAATTCATCTGCGGTCTGCAGATTCAGGGAAGAAGGATTTAAGAGTCCTATTACATTTTTTTACGGAAATTCATGATTTTTGACCATGTAATTTTCAGCAGCAGTAAGATATTTTAATAATTTGATAATAATAACTATAGTGCCATTCTTTTTCTTGTAAGTTGGAGTTACACATTATTTTCGTGTAATTTGCTGAATTGACGCGGAATATAAAGTACTTTAATTTAATTTATTGTAATTTTGTCTTATTATATTGAGAAACAAAAACTAATGAAACGTATTCACTGTAGATCGAAGTTTTATATCATATTAGTTTATTTGATTTAATTGTGTTTATTTGGAATATAATTGACATGAAAATAAAGACATTTATTGGTTTTCTTTACGAATTTTCCCTGAAAACTCAAGGAATATAAAGAAATTCTAGAACTCCAATAAACAAGTAAAACATTAAAATTATGGTTTAGTAACTTTCGCATTTATTAGTACTGAATGAAACAATGTGAATTTGATCGTCAAAGTTCCATTGCCGACGTTTTTCCTTGTAAAGTGAGTTCGTAAAATATTCATAGTAAATTACACGACAAGAAAAGTTAAAATGTGCAACTCCAACTTACAATAAAGAGAATGGCACTATCGTTATTCATAATCAAATAATTCAAATATCTTACTGCTGCTGAAAATTACAACGTCAAAAATCATGAATTTGCGTCAAAAATGTAATAGGACTCTTAAGGACGTAGCGCGACCTTTCTTGTGTCTAATTAGGTTACTTTTTATAATACGCTAACTTGCTGAATGTGATTACACTTGGCTGAATTCAGGACCTAAGCCATTAAGAATAAGCCTTTAGAGGATGTGGAAGAATTACTTGTTACACCTACAAGAGCCACGTCGTGAAGATACAAACACGCGTGCCTAGTGTCACCTAGAAACTGGTTGTAGACCGGTTGAGGTTACTACTGACCCAGTGCAGGCAATGTTCCTGCATGCTGCGCTATAGGGACTGGAGTAGACATGCAACAGAGAACAAGCTTCATACAACGTGTTGCGATAGAGAATGATACACTTCTCCATGGCCATTTATCCGTTACGTCTTATCGTTGTGAAGAACATAACGTTAAGACGTACGCGCTAAATATTTAAAAATTTAAACCATTGATTTATAAACTCGTGATGTGGTTTACGAACTATTTTTTAAGCTTAAAGATGGTTTAAAATATAATTAAGTCTCTGTGACAACATCATTATGAAGTGTATTACAGCAACAATTAAGTGATAGCATAATCAGCGTATAATAATCCCACTGCTGGGATACCATCATCCTCACTTCGAGAGGGAGTGGGCTGTAATCTAAGTCTTCGAATTTTTGGTTCTAGAACATGCCAGTGATGAAATTACACACAGTATAGCGCCTGCTTGGGATCGAATCCACGACCAACAACTCGTAATTCGGTGTCACCACTGCTCGCGTTTAATGCTATTTACCGTAAATAAATAAAAGTGTGTTACAAATTGGTAATCGTCGTATAAATAAATTATATTTATCACTGTAAGTAGGTTTCTACAAGCACTTTTACATGTTTACATGTCGTAAATTAGCAAATATTTATTGTTATCGCATCAAGAGTGTCCGTGGAGTTTCTTGCCCGTTCTTCTCCATAGGAACCTACGCTTTGGAATGGGCAACTCGCTTCATATTTCTGACTGACCGACTTTTTAACCATTCAAAAGTGCCTGTAAATGGTTTAATTGAAATAAATGGTTTGAGTTGAGTTCAAAATCATTCGTCTATATGAACCCACTGACTGGGTCTTAAATTCCGAGTCACTGGGTCCGGTCATAGCCATCGTATAAACCAGATATCACGCCGGAGTGATTTTTCTACAAACTGTAATTTTGCCTTTCGCTTCTTCCCGTTTCTACGGTAGCCATGTTATCCATTCTGCACAGCGCATGTGTGGAGCTTGATGTCTGTTAGCTATATACTCCTGTACCGTAGAGCCGAGGACCTTTGCTTCTATTCGCTGTGTTAATTAGTAAGCACTTACTTAGGTGGGTGGACGACCTCGAGAAGATCGCGGGTGAAACCTGGTTGAGACTCGCATATACCAGGGAAGCATGACACAGAAGGCAGGAGGCCTATAATCAGCAGGTAGTGGATCAAAGCTGCAAATAATAATGATGCTAACACCCACATTTCTCCAGGGCCTCAAGTCTACTATTACAATAGTGTCAGAATGGTCTATCATTGATTTCATAATTGTTGATTTTGACAAGTTTGGTAATCTACTAATATATTGGCGTCATTATGACTTTCCAATGGTCAGCCACTGACACTCCATTGAAAGAAATGGCATCTATTGGTAATCTCGTACATAATGACAAATGAATGACTGACTTAGGCGGTAATCTGCTAACATTTTGACAGTTCCTTTGATCAGTGACCTACCATTAGAACGTCATTGTGCAGTCATTGCTTTGAATTCGTTACAAGTATTGTGTTTGTAGAATACAATGATCAACCAATGATCGACAATTATGAATTTAGCAGATTATGAACTTTTAGCAAAATGACAATGGGATCGTGTTGGAATGAAGAATTTATAAAAATAGCAGACTTGGGCCCTAGTTATGTTTAAGTTCCATGTAATAGGGGGCAAGCCTATTGCCATCCATTAAACTGTTCCTATCTTGTAAACGGATAGTTTTATGTACCAACGTATGTCGGTAATCCAATATAAGCAACATATATGAAACGGCTCCTATATACGTTACGAAACTATGATTGATGACTTCTTATTTGCAATGTGTATGAGAAGTATCATTTACCATGCAGTGCACAAATTATGGCCGAGATGAGAATTTCCCTGTTTGCCAATGTTTTCAAGATGGTTCACGGCAATAATAATATTATAATTGATATTATCGGCGTGCGCTGGTGTATGAACGTAAACGAAGCAAAAGGAGTGTGTAAGGATCGGAACAGGTAGCGTTCTGTAGTTTCGGAAGAAGGCGTGAGTTTATGTGAAATTGTCGTATTTGTAAAGGAGGTTAGGCTAAGTAATAACATCAGCACGGGTCGATCCGTCAGTTGAAGCTACGCTTGCCGAGGTTGGTCCGTGGATGGGTGACCATATTTCCATACCGAGACTCCTCCGTGCCTCGCAAAGCACGTTAAGCCGTTGGTCCCGGCTGTCATTCGTGGATCTTTGACAGTCGTTACTGGTCGTCAGAAGCCCAAAAATCTGTCAACCAGTCTTACTAACGAGTATCGTATTACCCAGTTACTGGGTAGTGGAGGTGACATAGGCAGTCGCTCCATGTAAAATACTGGTATTCAGCTGCATCCGGTTAGACTGGAAGCCGAAGCCAGTACCTATAGTTGGGAAAAGGCTAGGCAGATTGGCAGATTGATTGCACACCATCAGATTTTGTGGTAAATAATGTCTCATTGCTCGGGAAAATGTCTCCCTATCCCTTTTCCACACTCGTCTGTCCTCTTTTAATGCAGGCCATTCCTCTCAGTAGGAGTCAAGTTCGTCCCTCCATCTACGTCTGCCGCTATGAAGCCTATCAATGAATGAGACCCAATCAGTGGTTCTTTTAGCCTACCGCTCTGCCAATATCGTTTAAGATAATTGTGAATGCTGTCAATTAGCAGTTCCAAACATTATAATGACATGTAGATTGTGCGGTATTTCAAGACATTTCGACACGCTTGGCAACCGAACAGAATTGCAAGTAATATGTAAATCCTAATACTTACATAATTGATGTAAATGTCTAGCTTAGCTCAGGCCTCACAGATCGACACAAATGGTACCAAAGGATGTAATTAGGTACCTACGTACTATTGATGGAATGAGGCTCGGCCGATCAATAGATTCCAATAGTCATCGATTTCACACAAAATTAGGGCCATACATAACATCACGCCTGTATTCCCCCAAGGGTTAGGCAGAGGTGTACCTATAGTACACCCACATTTCAACAGTTTGTTTGAGTCACATGTGATAGGGGGCGAGCCTATTGCCATCAACCGGGCACAAATTCGGACTCCGGGGTGCTACTAAGAAATTCCAGATGGAAAATACACTTCACAATAACACTTTGCCCGACTCGGGAATCGAACCCAGGACCTCATGGTCAGCAGTAGCGCTTGCGACCACTAGACCAACGAGGCAGTTTAATTTAAGTTTTAACTCGACTCAAAAGCTCATCTAAGTAGTATTTAAAAGGTGATTTTGGAACATCATGATTAGGTAGGTATTAAAAAATACAAGCCTTTTAAAATGAACCTCCTGTATACAGAAATTAGACTAAGTGTGGGGGTTTAAAGATCATCACACATAACAACACAGCGCTCCGACACAGCAAATAACTTGTCATTCAAGTTAGGATTTAAAAATCAAATGCATTAAAATGAATTTTACGATGACGACACAGAATAGGACCACACCTAGTCTAATTCGTGTTGGTTTCAACACTTCAGTAGGGCCAACAGAAATTACATACCCTCGTGGACCTACTGGTAGGAAAAAAAAGTAGGTACACGAGAAAACACCCGTCAAGTCATATTATATTATTATAGTCATTTATTAATTAATTATGCATTCACACAAAGTTAATTTTGACAACGTTAAAATGTTGACAACCATTCTCCAATACATAGTTCTACAAAGCAATTTTATCAGCTTTATATTAATTCTAGGTTAACTTTAAGTCTGCATATTATCTAGAATTGTAGACAAAGACCGGAATCCAAACAGAATGCATCAGAATCACGTGGGAAGGTTTCTGAACATCAATAACATTGTGCTCATGTGACCATGCACCTGCATTAGCACGGATTAGTCTGAACTGGTGGCATACAAAATTAGAATCCATTATTTGTATTGTATTTGTTTGTTATACATGAAGTTTTGATTGATGTTAACATAAATATGTGGAAGATTAGTGAGTTACTGATACTTCTAGTTAGCGCTTTAGGGTCTTCACATTTGACACATTGCAATTGTCAGGAAAAAATCAGCTGACCCGATTACATCGACGAGATGATTTTCGGTACACAGTATTTCTATAATAAGATTTCATTTAAATTACAATGGTATATTTTAGACTATCGGGGTGTTACAATGTGCAAGAAAAGACGTTCATAAAGACTACATAACTATGGTGTGGAAATGAGACGTTCAAAGATGTTCGCTCAACCAGTAAAACAGTTGTCGGAGATTCGTTTTAGAATCCTTCTGTCTCCTACTTTCTTCTTTATAGTTTCTTTTAGCTTGTGTTTTCAGGCTACAGCAGCGATTTTCTTTTTTCAACTATTTTTGACCTTGAGAAATGTGAATCCGTCCTATCTGTTGGTGTCAAGCTTGTATCGCCATCTTCACTTGGGTCTGCGTCGATACCGCTGGACGTTCTCATGATTAATTTTTAAAACACAGTAGCTGTTGCCCGCAATTTAGTCTGCGTTTGTTTTTACCGAGTTTAAAAAAGGAGGTGGTTCTCAAATCGATTGTATTTCTTTTTAATGTTATGTTACCTCCGTCTTATAAAACGATTTGGAAAATTATTATATTATTTGAAAGGGTAACTTCCAGATTGGTCTCATCTATATTTTGTCAAGTTAGAATGAGTGGTTTTAGAGTTAACTTCAATAATAAGTGTTTTTTCCACTTAATGTATGTCGATAGTGGTTCAATACTCGTATCTTCCTGTCACATTTATGTCAGATGGAAGTCAGTTTTTTTTTTATTGTTTTTTAATACAAATTTCCTGGATGAAAAGTCGCCTATGTAATTTTCCAGGACCCAGGACTCTGTCAAATTTCATAGCGATCGGTGCAAACAGGCAGACAGACTTTACTTCCGCATTTAATATTAAGTATGGATTTAATTTAGTACAAATAAAACCTAACGCGGACTCTAAGGAATTTGATAATCATACCTACATACAACCGAATGTTTATTATCCCATTCATTAATCGTAAAGTGTACAACGCAGTGCCGTAGCTATCAAATGAGTAACTTAAAATTTTAGTCGTTTCTGATATTAATTTTGATAACGCAACAGTCTGCTGAATATAACCTTTTACTTAGTGCGGTTTTCACCAATGAAGAGAGTTCAAGAGCTGTCAGTGTCAATTTTCCATTAACAATTTAGACACTGACAGCTCCTGAACGGGGTTTAGATGAGTGCTGAACGCGTTCAGTTTCATTGGCGAAATTCACCATTTGTTTCGTGTATAGTCTAGACTAGAGCGGGTATTAAATAGGAGGAAGTTTTAGTATAGTCGACCTACCATTTTGACAAAAGACCCAGTAAATTAAAACTTCCCTAGGGTTGCAACCTCAGAATAATAAGGAAATATCTGTCTACTGTCACATTGTTCTTAAACTTGACGTTTTATGACGTCCAAGTGACAATCAACAATATTAAAGGGTGGAAAAGCAATAACGAGGTTGACTGTGCTACAACCTAATGTTCTTTTCAGTGTTATTAAATTACAATGAAACCACAATGGCGACATTGATGGACCTGCCAGGTTTAGCAGTTTTAGGAAAAGGTCCGATGGTGAAACCGAAACGATAATGAGACGACAATATAAAAAAAAAACACGGTATAGGTACGAATAAGTGTCCACAGTATAACTAAGAATACGTAATAGCACATGTCACAAGGACTCCAAGTTTCCAAATAAATAACCGTTCTAAAGAATTTCCTTTAAAATAATCCTAATGTTCCAATATTCAAATTTCTGTACTTAACGTGGTGACCCTAACGCTAAGTTGCGCACTCGAGGTCATAGCGCCGCAATTTGGCACGACTCTGTGTCAATTTATATGTAATAATATCGTGTGAGTGCACTGCTATTCGCTATTCTGTGGCGAACGCTTTGTATGGCAAGCGACCACTTTATCTTGGTATTTGGCGGGAATTGTTCAACTAGTATTTCTAATGGGTAAAGTATTTATATTTTAAAGAACATGACATTGACAGTTATAGAATTAAAGTTTTCAAAAGATTTTTGAAGTTTTTAAAGTGAGAAATATTTGTCCGGGTCGTGTGAAACGGATATTTTATTAAATGGCGCTTAGTCCTTTAGCGTATTACTGAATGGAAACAACCGGTCTATTCTGTAACGATCTCAAACATTGGTCAAGTGAGCTGCCATTGCACCTGATAACAACAGTGCTATTCTGTAAAAATCTCACGGAGAAAACTTGGGCGAAGTGAGCTGTCAATAGTGTACATCCCTAACATAAGTGGAATGACAGCTCACTTCACCTAACTTTTCACGGTGAGATTTTTACAGATCAGCAGCAAAAAGATCGGCAGCTCATTTTAAGCTCACTTCACCAGTCTTCATGGTGAGATTTTTACAGAGTTTCAATTAAAAATGATTTTGAATGAATGGATGTAGATAGTGCAGGCCCGGTGTTTCTTGCGGGGAGACCTATGTTCAGCAGTGGATGTCGTCCGGTTGATAATTGATTTATTTATTTAACCTCTCATTAGAACGCCATACCGCAATTCCACCAATAGAGCAAAAAAATACTTTATGTGTTGCTTTCCATCTATTCTGAGCGCGGTGGACATCGAAGGGCGGCGATGGATCACGCGCGCTCACGCAGCGTCAAGACATTTATCCGTAGCTCCATAACTCCATTCATAATGAGAACATTCTTTGCGATTTTTGAGATCTAATTAATTATTTTAAACAAATACATTTAAATTGAAAAAAGGATACATTTTGGTGTAATAATATGATGATGGTTTAAAAAGCCCATCATCTATTTATAAATGTTTAAAAAAAACGCTGGTGCTGACATTCCATCTTTACAAGCAACATTTCTACCAAGTTTCAAGATAAATTTGTCACATTTTACGCGCAGTAATCAACCGCGCAGGTTCTCAAACAAAGTGTGGGTATGGAGAGCCCTTTGATAACTTGCCCTTAATGGGTCTGGGTTGACCAACTTATGATTTCGTTATGAATTATGATGGCCCCTTTTATGGTTTATATTTTACAATAAAAAATATGCCTAATTTTAACTGAGTCTTAACAGAATTATTTTTGCATATGCAGCATAATAATGGATACTGTTCAATCTATATACCTAAATAAAAATTAAATGCTGTGGGTTGGTAAGCGCATCATTTGAGATCAGCTCGACCGAGTATCAATTTTATTGTTTTAAAATGTTTATAATAATAGTCCGCATAAGTTTCTTACGGAAAGAAAAATTGGAAAAGTTTCACGGAAAATTTTCAAATTCGGGCAAAATAAAAGAAAGAAAGAAAGAAAATACATTTATTTGGCACAACAAGCAAAGGCACACAAGTAGAAAGAGAAAAAAAAAAAAAAACTGAACGTTCTTTTTTTTAATGAACTATAGTTTGGACAGAACAACGTCTGTTGTGTCTAGTATAATATAAAAGTGCAATATTAACACAATCAAATTGCTTGGAATAATTGTTTTTTTCATATTTCAAAGTCAGTCCTTTAGTAAAAGTGGTTCATGTTCACGAGTATAGTGTATTCCTTCTTTTACCTGCCATACTGTATATTGTATATTTCATAATTTTCATTTAGGTCTATTAAAAGTTGTTCTACACAAATAAACTTCTTCCATGAAACAAGAGATATAACTAACAGGCTGCTGGGGAGTTTGCTGCGCCACTTCTTCTTCCCAGCTAAAGCACTAGGAAGTGGTTAAGGGCGGGCGTTTTGGGGGACTGTCTTATGTAATTTTAACGTTCGAAAAGTGCTGATTCTCAGCCTAGTTTGAATAAATGACTTGATTTTGATAGAAAATAGAATAGGTATAATCTTGAATTCCACGGTTAGGTCAAAGATCACACCAGCGCATTATGATAAGTAAGTGCTTCCTTAAAAATATCATTGTATCCTAAGATGTTGACCTCCAGCGGTCAAAACATTACGCTATTTATTACACAGGTAGTTATCATATGTAGTGCTTTCTGTTTATATAACATCGTTATGGTATGTAATCTGTGTATGTAATACTTTTGTTTCGTAAAAATGCATAGACAATTCTAATGTTACTGGAGTTCTAAGGGGACAGTAATAGCGTAGATAAAATCATAGAATTTTTATTATTTATGAGATTGTACTTAAAATTCAGCAACATGTATGTGAAGAATCAAGATTGCCTGAATACGAACAGGAATTTATGAAGGAAATTATAGCCAAGCTACAACGAATTTTATCCTGGATCATACGACTTCGGATCAGAGCCAGCAGAAAGCAGGAAGACATTGCTGCTTCTTGGAAACTAAGACGAGAATGAAGACTAAAGAGTGAAGGACCATCTTTCTCCCTCAAACCTCCATTCTATCCGTATCAGGGGTCTACTCTCTAACACCGTCAACGAAGATACAATACCGTCTGAAAGTAGTTGATCCATCAAGACAAGTCACAAATTCATATTTTCGGACGGGCTAATACTCATCGGAAGTACTGACCAATCGTGTTGTCATTCATTATCATATAGTTCGGGGCCCGAACTAATCTTATGTCTGTAAGTAATACGAGGTAGGAAACTCCCTTCATTTCGGCCGAAACTACGGATTTTGTGCTCAGGGAGTATACCTCCGGATGTAAAATACACAATTTAGATATCACGATTAAGATATACAATTTAACAGAACCGCTACTGTTCCACCTCATTACAAATTCTCTGAATGTCTCGCATCTTCATACTATCTTGCCGATAGGTCTTCATACAAAGTTGTGTGCAATCGCCATACTCTTGTACTTCACAGATTAGAGGCGATTTTCGAATGATTTAGTGGTGTTATAAAGTTGTAATAAATTGCATGTCGCCATGCGATTAAAGGTTGCATGATAGTGTTACGTTAGGGTTGTCAAGGTAAGGATATTTTGCGGATATTTTTAGAAAATTCTTTACATGATGACCTCTCTTAGTTTTCGTTAGTAAAATCATTGATTTTCTCAAATGTTTTTTTTTTTTCTAATCTTCATGTAGTTTTCCTACATCAATAAACCAGTGAATTGGGTTATAATTAGCAAATGTCACTACTTATGCTTGATATTTATGATTGCTATTAGTCTGTAAGCTTTCTTTAAAATTGAATCACCCCCACCGTATTTAAAATGTCTCACAAACATTTGTTTTTTCCAAAGATGTTGAATAAATCCGGTAAATTCTCTCGAATTACCAGTAATTGCAGACACCAACAGAAAGCAATTGATGAGGTATTAATAGCTTACAAGGCCCATATAAAAGCTGTCCCCAAGTCGTTTCTCTTGTACACTTTATGGACAATGTAATTTGATACTGCGCAGGAGTTGTTTATATTGCACCAGACATCTTAGGATAAATCTGTACTGCTCTTCTATATTACAAAACCAATCCTTTAGCTGTCTTGAAAATGTTGTAAAACGATAATTAACTAAATAAAGATAGACTTAGATAATATCGTTTTTTTTTTAATATCGGTACTAAAGGCAAGGGCCACTTTCTTTACTAGCAGCGAAATTCTTTTTATTAAGTGGTACAAATGTAACAACTTTTGGTCCACAGTATTTATTTTTAGGACTACCTAAAATTAATACTTTCACAGCAACTATATATTACTTAACCTGGAAAAGGATACTATAAAAGAAATTACAAAGACACACTTTAAAAAAATTGAGATATTTTTCGGATAAACTCCAAAAATTCGGATATGCCACCGACACGCGACTACTTGACATCCTTGGATGATGTATGAAGTCTAAAATTACCAGTTTCTTGCTATTTGTGAGAAAGTGCAAGTACAGTGATAGCGACGAGCTAGGGTCAAACTGGTGACCCGGGTTTAGTGCTCTCTCAAATATTATGCGCGAATTTGTCCGTGCCAATCTTTATTAAGTGTTTGACACTATGTACATGGTACGCTGGTGACTGCCCGTAATAATGTTAATTTGTCTAAACGGGAACCTAAACCAGTGTACCGGTCTATCTCATTCTCTGGGTTTAGTTAAAGTGACTAATAGAGTAGGTCCTATCAGGAGGTTCCTAAGTAATGTGTACAGTCACGGACTTTAATTGATGAGCCACTTTCAAACTTTCCAATTTTGCAGTTTTGTACATTCACGAGATTACACGATTAAACACGAACTCAAACCGCATGCTCGTCAACACGATGACAAATTACTAATAATGGGAAATAGTCTTACCCATAGAGGTGGAAGGTTTACTAATAAGTTGTCAATGATAAATAAATACAATGTGCAATGTTGCATACGTTTATCCAATCTATTTGATATTGACCTCCTTTGAATTAGAGCTCTTTAAATACTCGTTATTTCTGAAAAACTATCCGAAGATAGTAACAGTTGAAAACTTGAAATGCCGATGTCAGAGACGACAATTTATAATTTTGGTAAATCTATTCGTAGTTACCTACTTACGTGATATTGCCAGCTGCAATTTCCAAATAAATTCGTCATAGAATTGTAACAATGCATCAGCAGGGTCTGTGTTGTGTGCAACAATTATCATAATTGTCATGAACATCATCTTGGACGTTGGGATAAAATCGTGGGTCCGAGTTTTTCCGATATCGAAATAACGAATCATAATTTCTCCGTATGCTAACGTTACTATCTCTACGCTAACACAATTGTCGCCAGGTTACGGTTGCTAGACCTGGTTGACACTGTCTCGGTGGTATCCTTCTGCGAAACAGCCATTTCGCAGAAGGAGACTGCTGAAAGAGAGCGGGACATTGCGAACATATCACATAGACATCCGCTAGCCCAATCCGCAGCAGACGCACCGGGCGTCTCTTCCAGCCCCCTAAATGGATTCAGGGGCGACGGATCTGAGGAAATCCGTCGCCCCGTACTCCTTAGGACCCGAGATGGTGGCGCCTCAATGGTGGTGTTCCAAGCGCGCCTCTCTATGATGTAAGGGGGGAGTTTAACACCTCACTCCCCCCTAACTCGAGGTGGCCCGCAGAGGCGGGCCGGCACTAGCCGGGGATCGCGGAAGTCGCATTAGATCCCGTGATCCCCGGTGCAAGTGTGAGATGGAACACCGGGGTGGTTTTAGTCAGTAAGAGTCTGACAGACCCCTATACGCCCTAGGGAGGGCGGAGGACATCCATGAGGATTTCCCCCGTAAACAAAAAAAAAAATGGGTAGTCACTGTGGTGTCAAGTTTGTAGTTCTGGCTCTCAGGTTAGCCAACGTTACAATAGCTTTAATATTGCATGAAATTTTATTCTTCTTTATTACGAAGAAGTATGACTCTTCGTGTCTGGATGTACGAGTATATAACCGACTAAAACCGATTTGCATTACACGGAAAAAATACGAACAGTGGTAAGTGGCTCATCAATTAAAGTCCGTGACTGTACGTACTAACGTTAATTGATGTTTCCTCGTTGGTAAACTAGTTTTTGTAATGAATTTGATTAACGTCTGATGAAGGATTAATATGACGCCACGTTTGGCACAGTGGTAAAGCAATTGGCTGCTGCACTGCGTGTTGCGCGTTCGATTCCCGCACGGAACAAATATTTGCATGACGGACAAGTAGTTGTTCCGGGTCTGGCTGTTTGTGTATGTGAGTTTAAATGTTTGTAAACGCACCCACGATACAGGAGAAATTCCTAGTGTGGGTCAACGTTAAAAAAAACGTTCTATTAGTCATATGTAAAGTGAATAGAATTTATCTTGATTAGAATTTGATAACCTGACTTTTCACAAGAGCCTTTGTATGGTATTAACCTGAAAATAAATCTTATGAATCGTTGTCAACACGACAATATGGACCATAATCACATAATGTAATGAGCTTCCTCGACTACCTCATCAATCTTTATGTCTGGTTATTGTGGAAATATTTCCTCGTCTCTATGACTTATATGTCAGCCATATATAAGATGCTTATACATAAAGGTCATACACAGTTATCCTAAGTCCGATGCAATAGGGGACAAGCGTGTGGTACTCCTATCTAAATTGCGTTAGTGCGCTGCCAGGAAGTACCACCCACAAGGGCGAGTCTATTGCTACCATTTATGTCATTCCTTCATTTTTCATTTTTTATCTATCGTGGTATAGTAATCTTATTCTAGGTGCATTGTCTTCACATATAATTATAAAATTAGTGTATACAAGATATCATGTTTTTTTTTAAAAGAGTAACGGTGGAGTTTCTTGCCCATTCTTCTCCATACGAAAACTACCTTTTGGAATGGGCGACTAGAATCAGTTATTATTATTTTTTGTAAAGTTTGACGTTCAAAAGTGCCTCTTTTGTGCCTAATTGAAATAAATTATTTGACTTTGACTTTGAACATCAACCTGGCACAAATCCAGAATACTGCTGGGAACTTCCTGACCGAAAAAACCCAATAACACGATGGTCGGCCTGGGATTCGAACCTAGGACCACAAAATTTAAGCATTTATTTGGAGTTGGCGCAACACTTCCTTCCATACTTCTCTATTAGTAGTCATCTCAAAATTTCGCGGGTATTCTGCGTTGGGAAACCATCTAATTAATAAACTGATAAATTGACAATAACTGTCTCAATAAATTCTGTGCAATATTTATTAGGTATACCAATAGATCATGCATGTGATACTTATTCATTTATTTTTATTGCGAATAATCGTCAAAAAGTAATTTAAATCTTTTTCAATTAATTTAAATTCGATTTATGTCAATTCTATTGAAATTGATTTTGAAGCAGATAATAAATAATATGTTCGTTGTAATCCAATTTATACTATGATTAAGAGAAATATTCTTTCTAAGGTAATTTATACGAGTATGTTATATTATAGCATATTGATTTAATGTTTTTAAAAAATCTTTGAAAATTAGAATAATATTGATTGAATGTTGTGGTTACGCAACTTAGATTGCTCTTTATTTTAATAAAATCATAATTGATTTTATTATTAATTTTATAACGTTGTGTAAAAAATAGAATTACCTTATGTGAAATGTTGATTTATTTAATTCAGACGTGGATTGTATTTTAAGTTCGTTTTGAGATTCCCGCTCCCGTGGCGCCATGTTTTTTTATTACGTCACAAATAACACATTTAAACTGTGGAAATCTTAAAAAAACCTGAACTTATCAATCAATCTGCCTAGTCTTCTCCCAACTATGTTGGAGTCGGCTTCCAGTCTGACCAGATGCAGCAGAATACCAGTATTTCACATGGAGCGACTGCCTAACTGACCTCCACAACGACCACAACCCAGTTACTGGGTAACATGATACCCTTTTTAGTAAAAAGAAACCCCTTAGAATACCTGAACTTAATAGAAAGAAATCTTCTAAACGCAGTGTGCATGCATGCTCACTGCTTTTGTCATCCCTATGATAAGACGCCTTTGCCTTTAATTGAAAATGTACAAGCTGATCTAAAATGCACGCTTGATATCCAACTAAGGTTGTTACGACATTCATCTTTACATGTTGTAAAAAGGGAATTTGTCGAGCAGTTCTCGACAAATTCACTTTTTCTGCAACCATTTACCGTTCTATCGTAAAACCCGTAACCTAATAAGATAAATATATCATTTACTCAGGAATGTTTGAGGACATCAACTGCCATTTAGGAAGAGACTAGAATCCAAATACAAGTTTAAAAAAAACACTTAAAAGGGCCGAGTGAACGGTATGCCATCTTCTGGTCGAATTGCAGAACTTCCATTTCATTTGGAGTATTTAGTTCAATTTGTTCCGAATAGTATTTGGATGGGTGTTACAAATAAGTAGATTAAAGTTTTGGTTATGGCAACATTTAATGATAAATTCCGATTTTATCTGAATGAGCTTTTAACTAGACTAAGTATTGCCTTCTCGGCTATATTTGCCATTTAGAGAGACTATTTAGAAGGTTTCCAGTTACTTAACTACGGTTATCAATAAAACGCTTTTCCGCAGTGAAAATGATTGCATGATTACAAAATCAGTCTTTAGTATAGTCAGTTAAGACTACCAAAACCGGCAAAAACTTATTTTCATAACATGTTATGTCATGGATTTCCGCAAAGTAATGCCTGATTCCATGGCTTAAACTCAAGTGTTGTAGATACCTACAATACTACGTCTAGAGAAAAAGTATGTGTCATTCTGTAGCTGTTTTAAGAGGGAACAGGGGCTGCGAGGAATTTGAAAAATAGGTATTTGAAGAAACTATTGCCGTCGCGCTGCGCCCGAAAAACCGAGTTAAACCCCGTAAAGTGCGATAGGGACAACTGCAGCTCAGACCGATTATATCACAAAAATTTTGACGAAATCGACGTTTGGCATTCTCCTTTTTCTCCTCGAAAACTAAGCCGATTTAATATTTTTTTACATTAAAATTTTAAGAAAGAGTATGTCTAGGTTCCTATTATTTTCTTTTATGCTAAAAACTTTTCCGAATTAGTCTGGTACTCCTCTAATCACGGCGGTAAAAATGGGGCATTTTTGTAATTTTTGGAGGGTCATAGTTTTCTTACTTATTAATTGCTGAAAAAAAGGATGACAGGGACATGCCTATAGAGACTCTGATTTTATAAAACAAAAATGACAGCTCTAGAGGCATTATTCAGGAAGAAAAACGGGGAATACGTTTGTATGGAGAATCGCGGGCCCTATTCCCTCTTAATTCGAATATGTTGACAACATCATATGTTGATTCGAATTAAAATCACTAAGTAATTCGCCAAATGTGGCAATTACTGCATTATACATAAATACACCTTCCTTTATCCAATATTTAATATTTCACCGACGACTTTGATTACTGTATAATGCCTCATTTCATAAACACGGCTCACATATAAAAATAACTTATTTCCAAACATAATCACAGAGCAATCAATCACAAATACAGACATCATTATAACGCCAGCAATTTAGAGACATGAAACACACATACAATTATACACACAAAAAAATAAATTGAATCGGTGGTTCGGTACACTTTCACAATTAAATAAACTCGCAAAAAACGATTTTCAAAATAGAAGTAAATAAAAAATCGTAATAAATCAAAATGTTTTTTTATAGGTTTATTATACAGACATGTTTTTTGCACTCCAATTTAAAACCTTACCTTTTGTCGATTAAAAATACTAGGTAGAGAGATATCAAAGTGAAAACGATTACTTTATGTAGAAGCTGGCGGCAAATCATTTTAAATGTGAGAGTAGACTGTTACTCAATCGATTAGATCCTCGAATAAATATATCAAACACGAATGCCGCAAAATTAAAAGACAATAGAGCGAGGGAAATAAAGGAAATATTGAACTTTAACACTTACTGTCTATGAGACAGTGAAAAGTGATCAACGATTTAGGAAAAATATGTAAAGGTCCAAATTCGAGGAGCTCGAGGCTAAGTAATAACTGCCGCACGGGTCGATCCATCAGGTTAAGCTACGCTTGTCGGGGTTGGTCTGTGGATAGGTGACCATCTTTGCATACCGAGACTCCTCCGTGCCTCGGAAAGCACGTTAAGCCGTTGGTCCCGGCTGTCATTCGAGGATCTTTGACAGTCGTTACGGGTCGTCAGAAGCCCGAAAATCTGACAACCAGTCTTACCAAGGGGTATCGTATTACCCAGTTACTGAGTTGTGGAGGTCAGACAGGCAGTCGCTCCATGTAAAATACTGCTATTCAGCTGCATCCGGTTAGACTGGAAGCCGACCCCAATGTAGTTGGGAAAAAGCTAGGCAGATTGATTGATGTAAAAGTCCAAATTCAAGCTCCAACTCAAGTCAATGTACTAGGCGTTAAAAAACGGAACGTGTTCGACAATACTGCTCTCCAAGACTCATAGCTGACGTGGCTTCAAACGCTGCCCAACTAAAATAAGAGTGGGCAGGACATGTCTGCCGCTTGAAAAACTGACAAACTGTGGGCAGAAAGAACTGGTGCCTTGAGACAGTAAGACGGGGTTGCAGTAGGCCACGCAGGAGATGGCAGGACTGGAAGGAGTACGCGCGGGCTCGCGAACGATGGAAGTAGTGGAAAGAGGCCTTTGCACAAGACTGCGACAGCGCAGGCTAGGTTTTCGAAAGACGAACATCTATAAATTATTTGCACAATTCGTTAAATTCGATAACTAATATCATAAATGTGAAAGAGAGTTTGCTTATTTGTTTGTTATGATTTCACACTAAAACGGCTGACCGGATTTGGATGAAATTTGACACATCGGTAGACCATGACCTCGGTTAGGACGGAGAATACTTTTTATCCCGATATTACCACGGGATTGAGACTTATGCGGGTGAAGCCGCGGGGCGCAGCTTGTATGTATTACCGTAGTTTACATTTAGTGCATATCGCAACTGTATTGCTTGCATGTGCTCATAGTAAATACGGCCTCTGGTGATTTACATAGCATGAGTATGCTAAGTTTAACTAGCTTTGGTTCAAATTGGACAATATGAATTAATTTAGAGGGCATTTAACATAATACAACACGACTGTATTCCCTGTTAGATTAGGCAGAATGCAGTACCCCACAACCCAACACCCCATGGAACTTAAACATAACCGGCGAACTGTGGGAATGTATATATGTAATGCCAGTAACTACAAAATCTCCGACTTGCCTTGGTTAGCCAAGCCAACTTCCCTGGAACCTGGAAGTCTTTAAACAGTTTTATGAACAGCGCTATGGACTACAATATTACTGTTATTTATGTTTGTAATAAAATAAAATAATAACAGACTCCGGACCCAGGTTGATTAGGTTCATAAATGACCCCGCCCTGGAGTGTCAATGTGGTTCTGTTCCACAAACAATGGGACACTTAAAATCATGTCCAGCCTCTCTTGTTTTGTCTGATAGACGCTACTGAAGATGCCAAACATGTAGTCAAATTCTGAACCGAATTTATTTAGATTGCCATTGTTTCAGGCTTTAGCTCGGTTGGTGGCGAGTGGCGATAGCAATAGCAACCAATAACGTTCCCACGTCTGGGATATAGGCGTCTTCTCTGTGAGAGGGAGTGGGCTACGGGCCCAGTGCGGGTTGGTAGATATCACATGTCTTCGAATTTTTGGTTCTAGCACATGCCGGTTTAATCACCATGTTTTCCGTCACCGTTTTGGCCGCCCTCTGGTGAAATGTAGCTGTACCAGAACATCTCTGAGTAGCCGTTCGGAAAATACAGCTGTTCAATACAGTTATGTTATTTCCTGAATACTTCCCTGCTCACTTCCTTTTAACAAAGCGCAATGACGTCTATGTATGTGTCTATATTGTTAAATAAATTCGATTGTTTATACCAACGTCTAGTATTAAAATGATCGATGGTTGTTTTCTTGCTGAGACAACACAATGGATTTGCGTGGGAAATTATTTTTTTTAACTTAATTTTGGCCTTCCACTCATTATGTGCATAATAACTTTATTAATTTGACTATTTCAAAGGTAAGTTTAAAAAAATAGTGATTGTTTCAACGAATCAATGATTGATTGGGACTCAATAGAGATATTGTTTGGAAGTAATTGATAAGGTTTTTTTTCAAGATGGCCGTCTCTACTGTAAATAAAAATTAATTCCAATATTTCAAATAAAGCTGGTAATGGTGTACTTATCTGAGCAATAAAAACTCAAGTAAATAATAAGAATGTATGGTTAGCTTATTTTTTGTGGTGAAAACAGGCAGAAATATGGGTCAAAAAAGATTTCTCTCTTGTGTATAAAAATAGAAATATTAATTTAGGAACTTACCCTTTTGACTGAGGGAATCATTGTTGATACTTTGTTGTTGATACCTGTGGAAAAAAATTAAGACATTAATATAAAATGTTTTAAAAACAAAGAACAATAAAAACAAAACATAGCTTTAACTTTTAGTATTGCACAAAATGGAATGGAAATAGGTATAATTCCTTCACCATATTATTTAGTTTTACATACATTATTTTGAAAAATTTGCAAGGCAAGATATTCTTCAGTATTTTTTCAGTTTATCACGATGCATTGCATACCTACACTAAGATATGTGTTATGAATTACAATGTCTAGATTTCTAGGCCAGGTCATAGTGTCAATATTTTGCCGATCATTTAGTATTTTTCTGTGAGCGCGTTGAATTCTTTTCTTTGAAATTTCTAAACCTACTTATTTTTAACCTTTTTTTTTTTAATTAATAAAGTACACCAACCGCTGATAACTCTAGCTTAAAACAGTATTTAGGTATCAGTTCGTAGCATTAATGTATTTTTTCTGCATCTGTAGAAATTAAGTCTACCACCCCACTCATTTTGTTGAGTGAGCCTGAAAACTGTCTGATAGAAATAAAAACTCATTGGATCAAGAGGGACTGAAAATCACTAGACACCTAGAGGACTAATAAAAAACATACAATCTACTAAGCCTTTTCCTAAATATGTTGGAGTCGGTTCCCAGTCTAATCGGATGCATCAGAATACCAGTATTTAACATGGAGCCTATCTAACCTTGACAACCCGTCAGTTACTGGGTAAAACGATATGAAATGAAATAAAATTGTTTATTCTGTAAATAGGATATTGGAAGCACTTTTACACGTCATCTTAAAAAAAAAATAGCTAGATGAGTTCGGCGTTTTCTACTCTGAGAAGAAAGGCCGAAACAAACTCAGAGGTCACAGTCTCTTTTAAAGTCCAGACATAATCTTGGTCAGGCCATATGAGGACCATGTAGATTAGTCTGAAATGGTCTTTTGAGAAGAGAACCACACAGATTTGAGTGGACCTGTCTTGTCAGTGCAAGCATTTGTCAGTAATCGTGGAGCTCAACTCGACGAACAATACCAAACTAACCGAGAAAGAAAAAAAATATGAGAGAAAAAACACATAGTCCTCACATTCACAATAATTAAAACAGTATAATACTTTACAAAGTAATCATGTGATTTTGTGTTATAATTTTCAACAATGTCAATATGTATATACTTCAGACTTTTGGGCTTCTGACTACTTCTGTTCAAAGATCTACGAATGGCAACCGGGACTAACCACTTAACTGGCTTTCCGAGGCACGGAGCGGTCTTGATATATAGTGGTTACCCATCCACGAACCGACCAAACTGTTATCATTTAGCCATGAGACCCAACCACTTCGTAACCAACGGATAGAAATATGGATCGTTTAACTTACATCCATCCGTTAGTCAAAATTGCCACTAGCATCGAACAAATCGTAACGTGTTAGTAGACAAAGAGTGCTTCATGCATCATGCGCCACCTTGACCTCAACGGATAGTTAATAGAACATTATGCTAATGGTTTTCGGTAAAAATAGTCGTGTTTTTTCTGAAGTTTTGTAATCGTAAATGACTATAAGATGCTATTGAAGTGCATGTATTTTTAGGTTGACTATAATTTTCATATTTTTTGACACCATTATTTTGTGTGGGATAACATACAAATGCTTGCACTGACAGGACAGGTCCACTGAAATCTGTGTGATTCTTTTCTCAAAAGACCATTTCAGACTAATCTACATGGTGCTCATATGGCCTGACCAAGATTATGTCTGAACTTTAAAAGAGACTGTGACCTCTGAGTTCATTTCGGCCCTTCTTCTCAGAGTAGTCAGATAGGAAACGCCGAACACATCTAGCTAAATTTTTAGTAAATTTTGAATTCATTTTGAGTAAACAATTTGAATGAACTTTTGAATAAATTCATTTCATTTTATTTCATTTCATAACACCGCATTTTTATCGTTACAAAATTATCGACAAAAAAATGCAATACCTTTGAAATCACGTGACCTGATGCGTTAATGAAATCATAAAACATTACGCCTCTATTCCTCGAAGAGTTAGGCAGAGGTGTACCTATATTACACCCACATTTCGCCAGATATGTTTTAGTCTCATGTAATAAGGGGCCAGCCTATTGCCATCAACCGTGCACAAATTCAGACTCATGGCTGCTACTGAGAAATTCCAAATGAAAAAACCCAATAACTATTTGCCCGACCAGGGAATCGAACCCAAGACCTTATGCCCAGCAGTACCACTTGCGGCCACTGGACCAAAGAGGTAGTCAGTCAATTATGTGTTAGTCAGTCAAAAATGTGCTATCTTGAAGCTAGATTACTGCGCTGCTTTTGCGTTGCATTTTCACCTCACAGAACCTTTATAACAACATGCAAAACATTGTGAAATCTAATTTGATCACTTAAAAAAGGATATCCATCAAATCTCAAATGTCAGACAGGGTTGTAAAAAATTATCACTATGTTCTGAGGTCGGCCATCATCTAAAGAACTGAACTGTGTTGTATAATAATGTTTCCGTTCGAACAAGGCTTGTGATTTATGATTTCGGAGATATTATTTATATTGTGAATTGTTCAGCGTGTACTTGCGTGGACAATTACTTCTTAAGGAGGATCCGCAGTGGTACCAACAACTCGGTGCTGGTGGTCAAATGAAAAAGTAATTCAGTGGAAAAAACAAACTTAGAGATATGTATTAATGGATCTAATGATTATTCTGTAAATATAGGTATATTTGTTATGATCTCCTGACACTGATCTGCAAATTGGACAAAGAAAATTTCAAATTCGCGTGCTTCCACAGCAAATCCACCTTATTATGCCGCTAGATAAGTTTAAGGTCTCCGTTTTTCCCAGGAGGAATTTAAGAGCCATCTTTCTGTCCATTTCAAACAAAATGACAAGCAAAACTACGCAAAACAGATACTATCATAAACCCACTTAGTGCTCACAGTAAAATTACAAGTTATAGAGTAAATTCAATTACCATTTAAAATGAATAAGGATGAACTATAAACTTGTTACAACATTAATTCAATTAATAATTGATGTTCAATTATTATTAATGCAGAATGTTTTACGAGCCAAATCAAAGCAGATTGAATTTGAATATGGTTAGTATTTCAAGCTTGTTACGCCGCCATGTCCTAATTAAGCGATCACCGCGAAAATATGCGGTCATCGCGCGAATACGCGGTCGTCACGTTCATTGGGCAAATCCTAACGCGATGTCACGCCGACAGAGTGCGCCTTCCAGTTTTTCAAAATAATAATAATAATAAATATTTTATTTCAGACAGTATGACAGTCCATATTATCACAATAACATTTTAAGAATTACAGCAGTTTCTTATTTGCAATTGGTACCTATTTACTACACTACAGGCTAGGTTAACATAACAATGCAATCAGTTTATATTGTGGATGGATATGATGAAACTACTGATATATTGATAAAATATCAAAATAAGATCAAGTTGAAGGCTTTTTTTCGCGATTACGACGTTGATCTCATGAAAAAAGTGGTTCAGATTGATAATCCACATTATACTTAATTTTGCGCACAACTTTCTGATACAACCTGTATAAATGATGTCAACCCAGAACTATCTATGAGTTCCTCCAACATGCGGGCATTAAGGCATTCGGGGGACTAGAACTCAATGTATTATTTCAAACGTTAGTGTTTTGCTTGTATTGAAATCCAGAACAGAATCCGTCTGACTTGTGTAAAGGTTATGCCGGAATCATAAAGACAAAACCCTACGCTCAGTGGCGGATTTACTAGCAGGCTGAGTAGGCTCGAGCCTAGGGCGGCAGATTTTGGGGGCGGCAAATTTGGGGAACGATTTTTTTTTTTTACCTCATAGAAATCAAAAAGATGTTTCTATGACGGTTTTCTGATGTCTTACAGATAGAAGTCTGCAACAAATTTTGTCGATGACTTTTCTCTCTCACTTGTCATTGCACATTCCGAGAGTAGCTAACTTCCATATTCTAGAGTAAAACAGCTAGTTCGCCGCCCCTCAACCAGTAATCGGCCTCTCGCCTCTGCGCCCTTTGCCCACACTTCTTATGAGTGAAAAGAGCGAAATTGTAAAAAATATGCCCCTCTTCCCACTAACAACCCATACATGCCAGTCTTATTATTTATTCACGTTTACCAAATGTTCATTATTGTGTAAATAGCATACATAACCCCGCCCATACATGATTGAGCTTCGATTAGCTCAAAAATATACCGAAAAATTATTTTACGTGCAATTTCAACGAAATTGTTGCATTGTAAAAATAATGTATGATATGAAAATTGTTGAGGCAAGGGCGGCAAAAACTATTCAGCCTTTATCTTGAAAATTTGTAAATCCGCCACTGCCTACGCTGTTCTTTAAACTGGCGTATGCACAAGATCAGCTCTTGCACTCACACCAGCGACTAGATGAAACGATAAAGTCGGAAACAAAGTCGAGAGTATTTTAAAGTAGAAACTTCTAATTAAATTACAAAATAATCTTCTCATAAATCAGTGAGATCAGTGGGAATTTTAGTGCCTGTGTTTCGCAAATCTTAATGTAACTTGCATTGCTGGCCGTACCTATATTTTAAATACTTTAAGGACGTATTTTATGACGTACCGGACTTTAATTACTACATTAACTGTGTATCACACCGTAATGTATTAAGTTGCAAAAACTTAAGGTTGATGCTCTAAGACCGAGATCTATAAACTTTACTTAACTCGTGTTTTGACTTAAGCATGTTGCCGTCTCTATCTTGCACTTGTAATATGATATTTGTGCAACAGTGACAGGAATAACGCTTCCAAAGTGGGTATGTTCTAAGTAACTTATATAGATCTCTGCCAAAGTTCAAATCATCAAAACGTAAGTAATATTTGATTGAAATCGTCATATTTCATGAAATATTCATCATTAATTTCCATCAAATATGATTTGTAGATCTAATGGTGATTTTAATTATTATGAATCCGTAAATATGATATCTTAAGCATTACTGCACTATCTGTCGCGAATTGCATTTTGAGCAACATACAATAATACAGACGCAGAGCTGCAGTTAAAAAAAAACGTAAGTATAAAGATAACATAACATCACGCCGGTATTCCCGAAGGGGTAGGTAGAGGTGCACCTTGGTAGCTTCACCCACATTTTGTAAGTTATGTTTAAGTCCCATGTAATAGGGGGCGAGCTCATTGCTGTCAACTGGACACAAATCCAGACACCGTGCTGCTACCCAGAAATTTCAGATGGAAAAACCCAATAACACTTCGCCCGACCTGGGAATCGAACCCAGGACCTCAGGCTCAGCAGGTTCAGTTCGTTTACTATTCTGAAAGAGCGCAGAGTGTCAGTACAGAAGTTTTCACTTCAAAAATCAATTTCATAGGCTGCGTGAGAGCATCAACCTCAAGTTATACATACTTAAGTCCCACGATAAACCTCAACTTAACATAGAAATAACTTAGAAAATTACCAATCTCACTGACTTAGTCGTCGGTTGATATGTCAAAGTCGTGAACTGAACGGTTACCTGAAGGTTACCGGTTGTCGGTAACCGCATAAGTATAGTTAACTTAACTATAATTTAACTGTAAGTTTATCTGATGGCTGTGTGAATATTAACTTGATTTGATGGGATTGTGAAGGTCGATGGTCTACAGTTTGACCCACAAATTGTGCGTTTGTGAATTTTGACATTGAAATGAGGTCGCTAAGTAATAACTGCCGCACGGGTCGATACATCAAGTTAAGCTACGCTTGCCGGGGTTGGTATATGATACCGAGACTCCTCCGTGCCTCGGAAAGCACGTTAAGCCGTTGGTCCCGGCTGTCATTCGTGGATCTATGACAGTCGTTACGTGTCATCAGAAGCCCGAAAGTCTGACAACCAGTTTTACCAAGGGGTATCGTTTTACCCAGTTACTGGGTTGTGTAGGTCAGATATGCAGTCGCTCCATGTGAAATACTGGTATTCAGCTGCATCCGGTTAGACTGGAAGCCGACCCCAATATGGTTGGGAAAAGGCTAGGCAGATTGATATTCAAAATCCTTGATAGGCATATCTAGTGTGATATTGTTTTGCCCGGAGTCTAGTTTTGTGCCCGGCTGATTGCAATAGGCTCACACCTTATAGCATGGGACTTAACTAAATAGTGAAAAGTGGATGTCTGAAACCCCTTTGCCCAACCTCCTTTCCTCTTTCAACTCTCCTTTCGGGGAGTCGGGAGATGTTATATTATGTTATATTGTTTTGCGTTTGAATCAATACATGGATTAAACACTAGGAAGCTGTTTTCAATCCTTATGATAATGCCTTCCTTTTGTTGACAGGGGCTACTGTAATTGGGACGAATTACCATGACAAGTATATGGGTTAACGGTCCTTATTTTCACTCACAGGCATGGGTGTCGATTTTGCAATCGTTTCTGGTGCTTTAGTACCTATTTCTAGTCTTTGAGCTGGCGGTATTCAGAACCTTGAGCTAATACTAAATAGCATGCCTAGCTGCGAGCAACTTCGAAGTAGCGCTCGCTGGCCTCTTCCACGGCACCGCTCGCTTCGCTCACTCGACTCGCGCGCGGTTTTCCACAGTTCTTACCTAACCCATTTCAGCCAATTCATAAGTTTTCCACGGTTTATAAACTAATGTTTCTCACCAATGTATTTTCAGACAAATATCACTAACAAAATAAATACTTAACAATAGCCACAATTCTGTCAGCCATTTAAATTTTTGAATCAAACCGCCAAATTTGTCAGATTTGATGTGTCCATCATTATGTGTCCACATATTTTGAGCAAGCTCATCACAATTAACTATAACCACTCCATTGCATGTAAAAAGGTCTTGCCGTCCGTCTGTCACAGCCGCGTCGAATGGCTAATCTCAGCGTTTCCTACTTCAGTTTACCTTCGTTGGGTAATAGTCTCACGCGACGCCATTGTCAGTGTGTTCGAATGAAGAGGTCGGGTACGATGTGTTATAGATAATTCGGTTGTTTTAGTTATGTTCTGGAGAAAATGTCTGTTGTTTTGTGTATTTGCCACTACGTGCGCCCCGCGGTGTCACCCTTGTGGTTACTAATGTAGCAGTTACACCGCGAACGAACTACGCATCAAAGACATGACGTCACACAAATCCTGCATCGCGAAATTAGAGTTTACCGCGCGAACGACATACCTATATAAGACTATCCGACATCAATAATAGTCGGGCAGTCGGCTCGCCATCCATAACACCCGTCTGGTCGGAGGATCCTCTATTAAAATGGTGGATGAGTGAACTTTACACCCTGTTCTTTATGCCTCTAAACTACGTATTCTATGTCACTCTACAATAGTGTAGTTTACGAAAATCAGTGAAAGAATATTCGTAATCCGATTTGTATTTCCTCAGATTTTCTTTTATATAACTACAAACTCACAAACTATTTTACTTGTTTTTAAGTCATTATTATAAGTAAATTAGATTACCCGCTAGTACGGCAGTTTTCAGTTACTATAAATAAAAATACTGGCAAAATATTGCATTCGCAAATTGTAGTGTTAATTCCGTCAACTAGGTATTACTTCATCAAGCTTAGATGCACTATGCCGTCCTAAAAATATACGATGCAGAGGTAACAAGTAATCTAAACCAATATAATATTCGAAACATGTTTCGTTTTGTCAGTCACAGTAACGAATGACAGATCGTAATATAAAGGAACCCGGCCGAATAAATATGACTCCTGCAAGATGTTCTACACCGTGTCATTACAAACATTTACTATTGCCGATTCCAATAATGTACGGACCGGTACTTTTTATAGTTAAGACTCTTGTATCTTTACCAATAATGAAGCAAAGGCTTCATAGCTTTGCATAGTAGACCCTCCCATATGGAAGTAGCTGTCACAGGTAAAATCAGCTTACGAATCTATTTATATGCCCAGTTTGGCAATAAAAAATGGCCAACATAGAAATGGCGACCAAGAAGACTCGTTTTTGTTTATAGGAATCATCATTTCCAATCAGAAAGCTACGCTTCTCATAAATTGAGGACTCACGAAGTTAATAGTGTCTTTGAGTGAAGCCGACGAGTTTCATAGTAAATAATATAATTTGTTTATAGTTAGGGCTGTCACGAGGATAATCTTAGTTACTAATTATTATTATAGCATGTGTGGTCTAACTATGAATGATAGGCTGAGAAATGATATGATAAGACAACGGTGTGAGTTAAAAGAAGATGTAGTGACAAAAATTGAAAAGGGTATGCTGAGATGGTTTGGTCATGTTGAGAGGATGAATGAAAGGCGACTAACAAAATGTATTTACAAGGCAGATGTGAATGGAAACGCCGGGAGGGGACGCCCTAGGAGGACATATACTGAACTTATTGGTGATGTTCTTCAAAAATGACAGGTGCGTAGTACTCGCAACCGGCGTGCGTGTATGACCAGATGTATGAACGTAAACGAGGCAAAAGGAGTATGTAAGGATCGTAGCAGGTGGCATTCTGTAGTTTCTGCCTACCCCCATGGGAAGACGGCGTGAGTTTATGTATGTATGTGTATTATTATAGCTTGGGTAATTTTTCCGGTACATTGGTGGTTTCTATACTTTCATTAATTGTCCAGCTTTTTTTGACGCAGAATTTCAGTATAATAACAATTAGGAATTTCTGACATTCCAGAACATGTTTTTATATTTTGAATTTACAGGCAACGAAAGAAAAAAACGTAAAAGCTGTTACAACAACACAATATTAGCTTACAAAATTATTACATTTATAATACAGCGGTGGGAATCGACATCGGTTAAATGCAAAACAAAGAAACTTATACTAATATGCAATAAATAAATCACTGAAGATTCTTAAGTTGTGTTTGTTAGGGTTCATATCACACACTTGCGTCTAAATTGTCTCTTCATTTATATATTTGTTGCGCCATTTCTTCTTCCCAGCTAAAGAGCTAGGCAAAAGAAGTGGTGCAACAAACGCCCGCCCTTCGCCATTTTCTAGTGCTTTCACTATGAAGTGGTGAAGGGCGGGCGATTTGGAGGACTATCTTATGTAATTTTGCAATTAGTCATTTATTCATCAAAATCAAAAGTGCTGATAAAGTGAATCAAAAACAAAACAAAAGTCATTAATTCATCAAAATCGATCAAAATCAAAAGTGCTGATTAAATTAATCAACTTTTGTTTTGATTTTGATTCTGCAATTGGCTATAAAATTATTATTTTCCAGTCTCATTTAATTTTCCCACATTTGACAACCCTACTTCCTATTCATTCCTATTGGCGTAAAGTATAGACTAGCTGATTGAGTTCGTCACTCGTTAGACAGACTTGTGCACTGCAGAGCATCAACTACAACCATATATAAATAGGCACATTTGTTATCAGACTTGCACGCTGCGTAGTGGAGTGAAAATCTTTTAAAATAATAATAGCACAGAAGAAAATTGGGCGCTGTCCTATGTTTTTTTGAACGTAAGATTTTTGTCACGAATAATATTGTAAGTTTAAAAGGTAAAAATCTAAACTAATATTATAAATGTCAAAGTGAGTTTGTTTGTTGGTTTGTTTTGTTTGTTACATTTTCACGCTAAAATGGCAGAACGGATTTAGATGAAATTTGGTACATGTGTAGACCGTGACCTGGGTTAGGTCATAGGATACTTTTTATCCCGATATTTCCACGGGATCGAGACTTATGCGGGAGAAACAGCGGGACATAGCCTGTTATTAATAATTTATAAGTACTGCCCTATTTCATAAACTTTAAATACGGGGCTCCAAGTCTGCTAATGTAATTGTGTTAGAATATCCGCTCAATGATTGACACCGTAATTGTTGATTTTGACAGTTTCGTCCCATGGGGGTAGGCAGAAACTACAGAACGACACCTGCTACGATCCTTATGTACTTCTTTTATTGTTTCCTTTTAGTTGTGCTACCTACCCCACACAAGTTTGAATACCACTACCTGCTATGTAAATAACAGTGGCAGGAACTTATCATCCATAAAGGCTAAGTGGGAAAAATACGTTTGTCGACGTTAACTCAAAAAATATCCAAGCAAAGTTAATAATTTTTTTACGGGACCACCTCGATATCATACCCCATTAAACAAAAAAAAGAATGTTCTAAATCGGTCCACAATTGAACGAGAAATCGGTGGAACATATTTACGCTACGAACCTCCTCCTTTTTGGAAGTCAAAAATTGATCGGAACTTTAGTGGGTCTACAAAAAATTACAGTTTATTCAAATTAAGTTGTAAGACATGCTTGCTGTATTCAGCTCCACCATAACAGCTGACCTAAAACCCCAACCATAACTGAACTAAATTCTATTAATCCTAAAGTTTAAAGCCACAAGGTACAAGTCAACTGTCTCCCAACATAACGACTAGAATCTATTGACAGACACGACTCCAAAGCAAATATGGAAGCCACTTGACACATCCGGACCTTGGCTTAAACTTAAACCTTGTGTCCAAGTCCCTTCTTGCAGTTAAGCGGTTTTACATCTTTGTTACCTATTTGTTTTAATACTTTTAACCTTCAGTATTGAACTTTTCGTTTTCATTGTTTAAAATTATTTTTGTTAGACGTATCTATGTATGCTGATTAACTGACTTCAAAAAGGTTAGAGATTTGATGAAGATTATAATAAGAATGGGATCTTCAAAAGAATGGAATTCATTCGCGAATTAGGTAAATTAGGTAAGTATGCAGAGACAGGCAAAAATTGATTGTTAAGGGTGCACTAGTCGACGGCTCGAACTCGTTGGTGGGCCTGGCTAAAATGCATGCTATTTATTTATTTAGTGAAATAGACTATGATTTATAACGAAAACGGGCGCGTAAAATTTTATGAATAGACCTTTAGGCGTATAGATATTATGGATGTATCTATCTGGATGTATCTACTCAAAATAAAATTATTTGCACTTTTAAATAAATTATCTATCCCTGTACGGTTTGTACGGTAATTTTCATACTATATAAATTATTTATTTACGCCCAAAGATCAGCTAAAATTTGTGTTGAAATATGGAACTTTCAATTCTGCTTCCATACAGGGTTAGATACTGACAAGATTAATAGATATAATTATTAGTTTTGAATGTTCACCGTCTAACAGACGAGTAATCACCATACTGCGTTTGTATGGAAGAATGACTAGCGTAACCTTAAGCGAATTTACTCCTGTCAATTTGCCGTGTTATAGCAGTTTTGTAAATTATTTCATCACCACTGATCTCAAAACGAAGCAGGAGGAACCCGGCATGTAATAGAACCAAACGTACGGAACCCTTCGTGAGCGAGCCCCACTCGCACTTGGCCGGTTTTTGTGAAAAGTTCTGATTCTCAGCCTAATACAGCCGTGATTATTGTTATGTTGTATTTATTTAAAAGATTTCGTCTGTTTGCTATATTTTTACAAGATAACTACTGAGCTGAATTCGATGAAACACAGATTGGCCCCAGAGAAAAGCATTCGTAATTCACTGTTCATCTTGGAATATCTTTCCAAGCAACCGATACAGTAGGCACAGTAACCAAGTAGTTTCTAATCGATTTACTCCACATTTACGTTCTATTGCCGCAATAGGATGTAACTTACTGCGACCTATGTGAATCTATGTGGAATTATGTATTTCGACAGCCGCTAGCCGCCATTAATGTAGAGTACATAAGTGTTCAGATTATTTACGTTTTTGTACTCTGACATGTCAATTTAATGGGCTGGAAGAAATTATCGTTTTGTAATAATTTATCTTAAGAAGAGTATTTTTTTTAGATATTACGTTTGTCGGGTGAATTATAGTTTTAATGTCTTCTGTATGTATGTATGTTTGTTCCTTTATGGTGCTCTAGAGACCAAACGCGCGGGCCGATTTTGATGACTCTTATGTCAATCGATTTGTCTTAATCTTGTGAGAGTCACTAAAGACATGGCAGTAATCAAAATTCAATATGGCGACAACCAGACTTCATATTGTAAAAAGACAAAAATGAAAATCGACTAACTATGTCAAGTGGGGTATCATTGAATAGGTCTTTAAAAATCATCTTTAGGTTTCTCTAATCATTCTTCATTTTGAATGATCACTTAGGATCTTTAACGATTTAAAGTTGGTTCAACAATTCTCACTTAAATTTTTAAAACTTATAAAAAAGCTGTAATAGAGTTCATATATAATCGTAGAAATAGGTCTTATTAACGTGAAAAATAATTATTATAATATAATTCAATATAAGTGTGAATAAACCCAGAACTTTGCTGCTAAGAAAGATCATTTTAACGACCGTTACCTAAAGCGAGAATAATAATTCTAAATAAAAAGTTTAAAATAAAGAAAAGTAAATTTTAAAAATCAGAAATCCAACTGCGTACCAAGTGAGGTCATAATAACGTGAAAAATAATCATTATAATATAATTCAATATAAGTGTGAATAAACCCAGAATTTTTCTGCTAAGAAAGATCATTTTAACGACCGTTACCTAAAGCGAGAATAATAAATTCTAAATAAAGAGTTTAAAATATAAAAAGTAAATCAACAAAATCCAACTGCGTATAAAGTTAACTTTAAAAAAGATGGAAATAGAATGACCTATTTATGACTCCAACTCTACTCAATACTATAAACAATCTCATGCAGTCAGAGGCTTAATTGTTAATTTTAAGAAAAAGAAAAGAAAGAAAATACTTTTATTTGCGGTACACATGACGCAAGGAAAGAACAAAACACGAAAATAACAATTTGGGGGAAAAAATGCGTCACATACACGCAAAACGACCAACGCTCAGCATAATGCTGCGACCCTATGAAAAGAAGATGCCTCCGACTGCATTTGCTACCACGGTATGCTTTATGTGAAAAAGTGTCATTATGTTAAATTGTATATATGTGTTATGTAAAAAAGGAGCTACGTCTGCCAACAAACTGCTTTGTAGTTTGGCAGAGGTAATAGTGTATTGTACAAAATATTTCTGTGAATAAACACTTTTTCATTTTTATTTTTTTTTCATGTTTTTTCAAATATTGCGCGTACGTGTAAATATTTCGTAGATACGAGAGAAAAACCTTTTTGTCGAGAAATTAAATCATCGCACAAACACACAATTAATCTATTTATGTTTCTTCCTAAGTTTTTATGCATCATTTTAATCACCAAATGAAGTATATTTAAGGATACGTTACAAAAACGAATCATACACAAAACGTAACTTAAAAAATAATTTAATGGCGTACTTGAACATAGTTTGTTGTTTGATGTTCAATTTGTACACATTTGTAATGATCATTACACAAGTTAATTCTTCTTTAGTGCAATCGTAAAAACATTAATATATAGTAATTAGTCAGACCCATAGTAATCTCGGAGTTGTTAAAAAACTTAGAACATATTATTACCTTAACAGCGTTCATTAAAAAAGTTGGCAATATCGCAAATAGCTGTCAAATATTTCGCTGTTTTGATTAATTTGGCATTTCATTTCATCGAGGACATACAAAGTACTAGCAGCAAGAAGGTGACTCCAAACTCTAGAATGGTAAGGCGCTGCATCCTGTGTCCCCTCTTATTCCTGTTTCTCCATACAAAAAATAGCCTCATTCCAAATCAACGTACGCTGCCACATAAAGTCTATTACAGTCCACAAAACCGCTGATTCTCATACCAAATCTAATCCGCTCCAGGCTTTTAGCAGTCTAGAAAGAGCTGTTTAGTTAGTTCTATCCATTTCATGGTAAATTCCCCGCATCCCTCATGTTAGCGTTTAAAGGTTTTCCAAAAAGCTCGCGGCGCTAACAATATTACTGTATGGAAATATCGCTAACTAGTCACCTAAAATTTTAATAATGAATTGCAATTATAACACTTAATTTGATGTTGTAACCGTTTTAGGCGTAAAAAGGGCATTTTGAAAGTTTCCAAATACTTTTTTACATCTAAAAAGAAATATTCGGTGTTACGATGTTAAGTATTGCATTCCACAATAAATATTTTAGTTAAGGAAGGAATTTTTGGTATTTACTGCATCCCTGGTTTAGTGGTAGCAAGCGTGACTGCAAAGCACGGGTTTGATTCTCAGATCGAGAAAAGCATTTTGATGATTTTCCTTCCAAAAGAATTTCTAACTTGCCCTGAGTCTGGATTTCAGCCGGGTTGATGGCACTAGGCTCGCCCCCGTTTACATAGGACTTTTTAAACACAACAGGCAATTTTTTTGTGTAATATAGGTTTAAATATATTTAATTTCAAAAACCGTACCGTACTGTTTCGTAGCTCTAGCTGGTCCTGCTCCACAGCCACTTGGGCTCGGTAGTTAATAATAAAAATGGTAGAGTTGCTTCCCGTTTTTTATTTTTTTCGACTACGAACATAATGTTTATTTTTTTATTTAACCATATTTTAATTATTGAATACTCCAATAGATAAGATTGATTTTCTTTCTTTTGGTGGTAAAATTCTTTAAAGGTTACCAATACATTGCAAACTATAGTTTTGTATAACTTAGACGCATTTTTATTTTCAATTTTTTGTAAATGTGAGTACCATGGTCGTTTACTGTGTTGTATTTTGACTTGTCTCGCTTATGGTGTGTTGGATCATTCGGTTCCCTACAAAATGGTTGAGCTGGATGGTGCTGATCCAAGCGTCATGTTCGTGAACGGGCGCCGTCAGTTGAGACTGGTCATCTCTTATCTGCCAGGGCTTATTTTTAATTTTTAATCGTTTTTGATTTTGAATTTTTTTTTTTTACATTGTTCTCACATATAGAATCAACAAGAGTAATGTACCCAGGATTTTGTAATTTCTATATTTAAACGAGTGTCCTTGGAGTTTCTTGCCCGTTCTTCTCCATAGAGATCTACGTTTTGGAATGGGCAACTAGCTTCAACTTTCTGACTAACTGACTCTTTGACAATTCTAAAGTGCCTGTAAAGGGTTTAATTGAAATAAATGCTTTGAGTTTGAGTTTAAGTTTCTAGTGGTCGCAAGCGGCACAGTTGTATGCATGGGTTCGGAGTCTCCAGTCGAGTAAAGTGTTATTAGGTTTTTCTATCAGGTATGTTTAAGTAGTAGCCCAGAGTCTGGATTTTTCCCTAGTTCACTTATAGGCTCGCCCCTATTATACCCATATAATAGGGGCGAGCCTATAAGTGAACTTAACAGGCAAAAGGTTGGCGTAGAAGCTACACCTCTGACTACCCCTTTGAGGAATACATTCGTGATGATAGTTAGTTATTTGTTGAAATCTGAATAGCGAAAACGTCAAAATTAATCATGATTTTAAGTGAATAACTTTGAATAGCAGTTAATCAACAATCAGTATTATATTCAAATCGGTTGGCTTCCATAGTTATGTGAATAAGTTTCGAGTTATAAGTTATAACTTAGCTCGGAAGTAATGAATTGATGAGTTTATGAATACAGTTGAAAATATTAGGAAGTAATCAGTTTTTATTTTGGATATTATGTTTACTGGTGAATTGATTTTATTGTGTAGTTAATTTTGATTTGTTATGGTAAAAACAGCAGTCATCTTTAAAATAATTGGTAACTTTTGTTGAAATCAAATGTTTCAGAGATGTTGCCTTATGTTTAAGTTATTCCATTAATGTTATTACTAATTCAATTGCTATTTTAAAAAGTTACAATAACATAAAATTTTCACATGGAATAATAATTAGGAGTTGTGTACGAATTTAAGCCAATTTAGTCTCCTCTTCACATTTGAACTTAGATTGCATTATTTGCAAAAACATGCAGTTGTTAGCTGAACAACCTCCTTACAACAAAAACCATTACAACTTCAGAAAAAAAAACGTCTGCACACTACGCCTTGGAAAGAAAAAAAATAAGAAATTCAAAAACAGAACTAACTTTTTCAAACGCCTTCGTTCCTGACACTTCACTGCACAATCACAGACACAAAATTATTAGAACGTGTGCGCGCAACTACTGTACATGGACGACTGACACTTGCAGGGGAACACGTACGCTTATATACATGCTCTGAATTCTATGTTAGTTGGGCAACCAAGGATGCATTGGTGGGGTAGCTTCCGGGTTTTTTCGATTATGGAATGAAAATGGAGTAAATTCTTAACGAGTGAGCGAATTGATTAGTTTAAGAAGATTCTGTGAAAAACGTAAAGCTTTTGAAAACTACAGAATATATATAATTGTATGGGTAGCTTTAGAACTTTGATGGTTTCACCACGTCGTCTGTCCGTCTGTCTGTCACCCGCGATTTTATCCAAAACTATTCGATATTAGAAGTCAGGAAGATTAAAAGAATTGGCGCGATTATTTTGTAATTCTAATTCTTTTTTTTTGACCTTCTTTCTACTTTTTTTTTTCCTTTTTTTTTCTTTTTTTTTCCAACTAACTAGTTGGGCAACTAAATAGTAAATTCTAGTAAGTTGCTTTTCGATAATACATTGAATGAAAATGCAAGTGAATTCTTTAAATTATGGTTTTGCTTTATGTTCTTTGAAAAATATTGAGTTTTATGAAAAAAGTGGTAGAAAGAAAGGTCGAATGCTTTAAGATGCATTGATGTTTACTTGTATCCGGAAAATTGGGTGCATTTATTTTTTGGATATACTTAGAGTTTTTCATTTATGAAAGAGAAAGTGACTGCAATAAGGTTGGTGTTGAAGCTCATCCAGCAAGTGGTATTTTTTTGCGTGATTGATCTACTTTTAGCTGTATGAAAGGTTTGGTTATCATTTTTTAATGCAATAGACATTTGGGGGTTGTCGAAGCGTTGCTCTTCTTGGAGACAACGTCAAAATGTCTTAAGCTCCTTTAATTTCATTGACACCGTTCAATTCTAACCGGAACAGGGAAATGGGCGTTAATAGTTGATACTTCACATAACATCACGCCTGTATTCCCCGAAGGGTTAGGCAGAGGTGTAACTATAGTACACCCACATTTCGCCAGTTATTTTAAAGTCCCATGTAAGCCTATGGCCATCAACCGGGCACAAATCGAGACTCCGGGCTGCTACTGAGAAATTCCAGAAGGTAAATCTGAATAACACTTTGCCCGGGAACCGAACCTACGACCTCATGCTCAACACACAACACAGCACCAACGCACCACGCATCTCAAGTTTTTGCGACGTAACGACAATTTGGTGGTGAACTAACTGGCCCTGCGCGTCACGTGTCAAAACAAGTAAACATAAAAACAACAACGGTTTTTGTTCTAAATTATCGATAAAAATTATGTGGTGTTAAGCAAACCTATCTTCAAACACATACTTACCATCGAAAATCACTTTTGAGCGTTGCTCTTATCGTACAGTCGGCAATTAAAATCGATGATCATTTCTGGATCTTGACGATTTAATTTAAAATATCTAATAACTAGCTTCTACCCGCGACTTCGTTCGCTAGGAAGTAGTAAGAACACAATATACTAAAATAACATATAATATACAGTTGTACATATTGGAGGTGGCAATTTTTGTAAAAACGAATATACAAATATTTCCGTCACTGGCAAATATAAGACCACGTAATGGGCCCTTGAGATCCCAATACAAGAACTTGCTACATTCGGGTCATTACAAAATATTTTTTGTCATTTATAATAAAATACCTCACGGTTTTAAGGATTTGTCTGTAAACATGTTTAAATTTAAGGTAACTGCACTTCTTTTAGGCAAATGTTATTACACTGTGAAAGACTTTCTAAATGATATGAACTTGTCCAGATTATGATTGTTATAATTATGTAATTGCAATTTGACAGTGTAAGACTTCTCTAGCTGACTATAATATTATTAATTGACTTCCCTATAATTTCTGTTTTGTTTTGTTGACATTGTTTTGTATGTTTTGATATTTTAATTAATGTAATAATTTGCACGCCGTAAGGTAGACTGTAGCCCATCTTATTAATTTATGAACATCTTATACCTGTACCTACATTCATAGCAAATAAAGTTCTGATTCTGATTCTGACATTTTTATAAAACTCCCTCGGCTCCCGACCCACCGCATCGCATCGCCGCCCGCGCTCACTTTATGTCTTTTGCTCGACTCGTAAAAATTGTAGCGTGATGTTAAATATCCTATAACCTTCGTCATAAGTCACTCCATCCATTGGTGCAAGCCGTATAAAAATCCGTTTGGTTGTATTTTGAGTTTATCGCGTTTAGACAGACAGACGTGGCATGGGGAGCTTATTTTATAATATGTAATTTCACGATAATATAATTATTCAGACTTTTCAGACAGAATTCATATTTTTGTTAGTATAATTCAAAATTATGTGAGTAACCAAAGTACACACCACAATAATACTATTATAACTGAATCAAATAATAGAAGTACACATAAAAACTTAAATAAAAATCACAATCATTTTTAAATTCATTAAAATCTTTAAAATATTATGATTTTCTTTATTATTTTTAATTCTTAATAGAACTTTATTATTTATAGTCGCTGATGGGGAGCTTGTCATAATTTTTTGACATTAAACGTGTTTAACGTAAAATGTGCTGATTCTTAGTAAGGGTGGGTTATAGGATTTGGAATTAATTGATTTCTAAATATTCTCTACTTGTATATTAATTTGAAATATTAAAAAAATCTCTAAGCAAGTATTCATCAATAAACTTTGAAAGGATAGTGCTGACCTATTTTTGTTGCTGACTCTACAATTCACTTTGACCCTATGCCTTCATTAAGTAATACACGTAATTGGTTCAGATAAGTGAACGGAGCGGAAACAAGATCCTCTCATGGACACATACTGCGGTACAAATACAATTATTATTACTATACGTTTCAAGTATTTAAAGTAAATTATATCATATTCATAAGATTGCTATTTATTTGTGACGTCATATGTTACCTAATGGTTTGTTATGTTGAAGTAGAGATCACGGCTAATAGATTTTTCTTTATGTTACAGATTGTTCAACTCGAGGAGCTCGTGGCTAAGTAGTAACTGCCGCACGGGTCGATCCGTCAGGTTAAGCTACGCTTGCCGGGGTTGATCTGAGGATGGGTGACCATCTTTACATACCGAGACTCCTCCGTGCCTCGGAAAGCACATTAAGCCGTTGGTCCCGGTTGTCATTCGTGGATCTTTGACAGTCGTTACGGGTCGTCAGAAACCCGAAAGTCTGACAACCAGTCTTACCAAGGGGTATCGTATTACCCAATTACTGGGTTGTGGAGGTCAGATAGGCAGTCGCTCCATGTAAAATACTGGTATTCAGCTGCATCCGGTTAGACTGGAAGCCGACCCCAATATTGTAGTTGGGAAAAGGCTAGGCAGATTGATTTGTTACAGATTGTTCAAGGGCAACGGTTCGATTGAGTTCTTGATGAAAAGAAGTTTGTTCTTGATTTTTTTGTTATGTATTTTTTTGGTGTACGTTAAAGTATAATATATATATAAATATAAATAAATAAAAGACACTGTGATGTACAGAGGATAACCTATTTATTATGAACCTTGGGGAGTTGGTCAGTGTAGTGTGTAATACTGTCTCAAACACAAAAGTACAGTGCGTTCATTATAACTTATAGAGGCATGAGGAACAGGGTGTAAAGTTCACTCATCAAGTGGGCAACTGCCCAACGATTGATGTAGGGACGTTGTACATATACTCGTCGCGCGGTAAACTCTGCTTGCGCGATGCAGGATTTGGCATGAAGTCAGTATAATGTGTATTGCGCACGTGGCGTTGTAGATGCCACCACAGGATTCTACTGTCAGTATAAAGTTGCTTGTTATCTCACCAGCGGGTAGGGAGTCGAATTGGTATGTATGTGTTTCTTTCCTAGAAAAATGTATACCCACATTGAGATTCACCATATAATTGTCTAATACATTTAGTAGTACCTACTTTAATATATCCCAGGCGATTTCACAGACAAGTAACAGCTTCAATTAATATAAATGAATAAAACTACTTACATTTAATTGTAATTATAATTGATGATGACGTTTACATTCTATTATAGTTAATTATAAAATATTAGTTAAATGATCTTTGACCTGATCGTTACTACATAAGTTTTGAGTGATGTGATTGAATTTGGAAATAATTTTCTTATTTAAATAATTAATGTTTTTAATTATATTGGATTGGTTTATTTAATAATAAAGTGAGTAAGATACGACTCTTTTAATTAATTTACAGTGTATTTAAAAAAAACCCAAGTAATGAATCATAGCGATTTTCTTTTCAAACTACCAGCAAAGCCATTCCGCATTGAGCCCTAATCATTTCCTATTTGACTGTAACAAAAGGTTTTAAAATGTTTTTGAGGAATCGCATAATTCGAATAAAAAAACCAAATTCAATTCAATTCAATTCAAAATATTTTATTTCACATAAACCTACAAGGGCACTTATGAAACGTCAGAAGCTAGGTGCACGGTTCCAATTGGTCGTTTCCTATGGAGAAGAGCCGGCAAGAAACTCCACGGTTACTCTTTTAAAAGTATATGGTATTTACAATCGTTTCAAGTTACAGTGTTTATAGGTATGAGAGGACACTGTAGGCCTATCAACAAGTACCAGGTACTTAGCAAGATAGAAAATGATCGACAGATCTAAAAGTCGGTTATGCCTACAACGTTCTCACATTCACATAATATAAAAGAGAATCTATATAAAAAAAAAACAATTAAAGACCTATTTAAACCAAATGGCATGAGAAATAATGAGCAACTGTAATATCATGGCAGCATAATATCATTAAAAATTTATAAATATCATGGCAGTATCACTAGCCCCCAAAATACAGGTTCAGGCCTAGTTTGGGAGTTTTTGAAATACATAATACATTATGTATGATAGAATATTATGACTTTCGTATTGACCGTCTTGTTACATGTAAACATCTTTGTTTAATTAATTTTTATTTGTATTGTACCAAGAAATGATTAAAAAATCAGTTCGCTTTGAAAAATAAAAATAAAATGGCGTATGATCGCAGAAATTTTCTCACAAACTTCGATGCACTTTTCCCACAAACTAAAGTCCAGTTCCACCATTAACAAACTTCAATCACCCCACTTACTTATAAATACTGAGCCATCATATTTGTATGATAGATGCGGCTGGTATTAGCACATCCTCTACGGAGAGGTAATTTATAGTCTATTAATTTGATTTGTTACCACAGCCTATTGAAAACTGTCCACTTAGACTAGCCGTGTCATTAGCTAGAGTTAGCGTGAATATTCAAGTTAATGTTCGGTTAGGACATAACATAATAGCATGCTTGTATTTACCGAGGGGGTGGGCAGAGAGGCGTACAATCCACACAAACATTTCACCAGTTTTGTTTAAGTTGTAGGAGCTGAGCCTATTGCGATTAAGTATGATCAGCCTATAATGTTTCTGCTAGGATATAGGCCTTCTTTCTGTGAGAGGGAGTGGGCCGTAATCCACCACGCGTGCCTAGTGCGGGTTGGTAGATGTCACATGTCTTCGAATTTTTGGTTCTAGGACATGCCGGTTTCCTCACGATGTTTTCCTTCACCGTCTTGAGAGCAGTGGTGATGAAATAATTTACACAAAGTAAAGTGCCTGGGTTTGAGCCTACGTTAACTCGTAAGTCACTGCTTTACTACTGCGATTAACTGGATACAAATCCCAGTTACTGAGAAGATCCTAGTGGTGAAAACTAATAAAGCAGTTCGACCTAGGGATAGAAATTTGGACCACACGCTCAGCAGGCATGACTGTTACAATTTGAAGGGTAGATAATTAAATATAGTAGATATTAGTGACAGTAGACAGTGAATATAAATTTTATTGCATTTTTTTCATTTTCAATTTATTGCATTTTCAATTTTTACAATAAGAATTATAAATGTTGATGAATGGAGAGGGAGAGGAAGGCCAAAGGAGGAGTGATATGAAAGAGAAGGGAGTGAAAATAGCGTGACGGTTGACAGGGAAGAGTGGAAAGAGTAACATGAGAAAAGGCCAGGAAGATGTTAATGAGTGACAGTAGATATATTTATTTAGTTTTGTTATATATATTTTAGCTTTGTATGTGCAATGCCTTTTTGGGTGGGAAATCATCAAATGACTTCTCCCGCTCTGGGCGGAGCGGGAGGGCGAGTCAGACTCTTACTATCTAAAATCCATTCGTGTTCCTTCAGTTGCCTGTGTAATGCCAGGGGCCACGGTATCCCTTTCGGACTTTCCCGCAACGCCGGCAGGCATTGGTCCCATCTCCCTCTCTTTGAGGCGCGCGTGGAACACAACGTGCCGTCGTCGACCCGGGCCTGGTCCTTACCGGACGGCGAGCTACAATGGGTAGCTCTGGGCGGAGCGGGAGGGCGTGTCAGACTCTTACTATCTAAAATCCATTCGTGTTCCTTCAGTTGCCTGTGTAATGCCAGGGGCCACGGTATCCCTTTCGGACTTTCCCGCAACCCCGGCAGGCATTGGTCCCATCTCCCTCTCTTTGAGGCGCGCGTGGAACACAACGTGCCGTCGTCGACCCGGGCCTGGTCCTTACCGGACGGCGAGCTACCCATTGCTCACCGTCCACATGTCCGCGCCTACGGTGGCCATATCTGCAATGCCTCAGGTGTTGTTGATGTCCGTGTTGTTGAGGTGACGATGAAAATTTATCGCTGTGCTAATAAAAAAGAAAGAAAGAAAGAAAGAAAATACATTTATTTGGCACAACAAGCAAAGGCACACAAGTAGAAAGAAAACCCCTTAAAAATCACCTTGACGAAGCTGAAATGTCTCATGGGTAATAGGTACACCGGCATCCACACGTTGCTTTGCGGCAGAAAAATAGGCCTGATGGTATTACCATTCTCTGGATGAGTTCTTTCATCTGATGTGCTAAGCCATTTGCTTAATACAAATTTTAGAAGAACATCGGAGTGACTCAGAAAGACATAACATAACATTACGCCTGTATCACAAAGGGTTTAGGCAGACTTGCACCTAAAATACACGAAGAGAAGAGCAAGACCAGAGAGAGAGAGAGAGACAGGATAAGAGCTTTATGTTCATGCAATAAAAGTAAAAAGTCATTCGCTTCAGACGATGCGACTCGACAACGATCAGAAACGAATTTGCAACAAGCCGAATTTCCGATTGCCGAAGTGACTGAAGTGTTGTGATACGTGATCGGCTCAAGCCGATTCGATAAGTTTGGTCAATCCCTTCAGTGAACACACAATTCACCATTGATGTTATAACTCTCATGTATTGACTAAATCTTGTACCATTATCTTCGTACACTTATAATCGAAGGCTGTGAGAATTTTGCATAAAAATATACAAAAATTGCTCAACCCAGGGTCCTAACCCAGGACCTTATGATTTGCATTCATGATTTTTCACTTTGATTATAAAAAATTTGGCTGTAGGTACTTGTAAACAAGCTTTACTATCGACCGTGTGACTGCAATATCAGATGCATTAGAAGACGAACTGGTAACGACACGAATAGAGGGGCTCGTGGCTGAATTATAACAGCCGCATGGTTTGATAATCAAGGTTAAGCAATTAAACGCCCAGCTAGATGGACAAACGACCTTAAGAGGTGGCTGAGACAGACTGGATGCGGAAGGTGAACAGGGTGTTGTGGCGCAGCCTGGGAGAGGTCTATGTCCGAAAGTGAACTGTAGTCCGGAAGTAGGGTGAATTGATTGATTTAACCTCTTGGTATTGCAAACTTCTATAGGAGCCAGTTACTGTTATCCAACAAGTAGGCCAACGTCTACAGGAGCCAGTTCCCGTTATTCAACAAGGAGGCAACCGGCTTATCCACTAATCCCATTTTAAAAATGGATCTACGGAGTCTAAGGCTATCCCACGACTCACGCTTGCCATCTTTTTGTTTCAACATGAATAATTACTGTGTGGTGTTGAGTGGCAAAACAAGCTTGTACAAAAAATCATCAGCTAAATGAAATAATGTGTGCCTGATGAATGAATGCAATGTGTTTCACATTTGCATGAGGCTACCACGGTGTGTTAGAACTTGAACAAACTGGTTTATAGTCTTGGCGTTGCTGTTTATAAGCAAAGATGGCCACTGGGTGTGACAATGCTCCAAGGAGTCGGGTACTTCCTGTAAATTTGCAAAATAGTACCAACCCTTTAAAAACGGCACACAGTGGTGTCATGCAAGCCTATAAAAGACTCTTTAGAAGCAGCAATATTTCCGAATTCTATTTTCTGGTTTTCAGATGTTAGCAAGTCATTTATTAGAAACGGTGTCAAAGATGAAGTTTTAATAAATGATAATGATACTGGCATAGAAAAACTGTAAGTTGATCTTTTTATGTACATTCGATTTGGATGAATCACGTGTCAATAAGGCAAATCATTTCCGACACCAGTAGCTGCAATATCTTCTGCTAGTAAGTCGTGTAGCAACCGTAAGTGTTATTTTATTACAAGTTTTTAGCTTATTGTACAGTATGGCAATTAATTATGAAACTTATATTTATTATAAGTAGTGGTACAGACGGTACCGGAGTATTACCTAGATTCCTCAACTTATTTTTCCTGACTTTGAAATACTTTTTAATGAGAATGTTGTGATATATGTGTGGAGTGACTAAAATGAATAAAGTAAGTAATAAGTAAAATAAGGTAAAACTAAGGGGAAGTTTGAAAGTAGTAAGTAGTAGTGACAGAAAAATCAAAAGACACCGTGACTAAAAGAGTAATGAATATAAATTTTAATCTTGATGGATGGAGAGAGTGATGAAGGCCAAATAAAGGATGGATGGATGGTGTGAGGAATGTTATGAAAGAGAAGAATTTGGAAATAATTTTCTTATTTAAATAATTAATGTTTTTAATTATATTGGATTGGTTTATTTAATAATTGTTAGTTCACTGTTGGGCTGGTCTTTTATTTAATAATACAGTGAGTAAGATACGACTCTTTTAATTAATTTACAGTGTATTTAAATTTTTTATTGTGTTTAATTAAATATGAAAGAGAAGGGAGTGAAAATTGCGTGACGGTTGACAGGGGAGGGTGGAAGAAGAAAATGTGTTGCGCCTTGCCCCATGTTGGTTCCATCTTGGCAAAGAAAGAATAATATTTATTTGGACACAGTTCGTGAAACACATAGTAACTAATTAAATAGTGAAAATAATCATAAAGCAATAATAGTGTATGCCTCAGGGCTGCGCCAAAAAGGTTGGTGGTTGGTTTGGTTGGTTGGTTGGTTGGTTGGAAGATGATGGTATGTAATCTGAAGACCCCATCTCCTGAAGAGACTATCTGGCCTAGTTATGCTGAAGACAATACATATTTACTGAGTGCCTTTATAAACTTAAGAATTTTTTGGTAGGTACTACGAGTATTTAAGAGTAATTGGTTTGTAAAATGTCGAAATTAAGTTTTGCGTTACGTAGACGATCAACTGTTACTACGATTAATTAATTGATGGGATGAAGGCAATTTAACAACATTCCATTAAAAAGCTTTCTTAAGAGCTATTTTGCAGCATGGATTATAAATGTTCAATAAATGGAGAAGAATAGAACCAAATCGTGTACCCCACCGCTTAAAACCCGCATAATTTCTTTATTCATTAGATTTTTTTTTCATTAATTTTTAAAGTGAAATTTCCCATGGGAAATATTTTACATGTCACAATGACATGTAAATGTATGTTGAAAGTTGAATGATCGGACCGTACATGATTTTTAATAGCCTTAGCCTACAGTGATCAATTTGCATGGTGTCATACATTTTTGGTGACTTTTTGTAAGCAATAATTGCTTTGAGCTTTGCAATAAGAAATTTTCCCATAAACATTGCGGAAGTGTTATTTGAGTAGTAATATCAAAATTATTAACAAAAGTACCTACGTCTCAGAATAGTACAGAAGATGCACTCCGCATTTAAGGTATGAATTTACAGTACGCGGCGGGCCCGTCTTGCTGGGCCAATTCAGGGAGCATACTGTAGTCAAAAGATATAAGAGTTACGCGATTGAAAGAGAGGCAACTTCTAGGTGAATATAACTGTAGGTAATTAGCGCAGTGCGACCTGAATTGCACTTTATTGTGTCGAAGCAAAAGTCTGTTTTTAGTTAAATGATTTTGCAGAGTGATCTAAACAAATCTGTGCCTACGATGAAACTTGCAGATAGTCTATCTGTAACCTCTGCCTGTTTGACACTATCCTCATAGTACCATCACATTTTTTTTTTAGTCGGCACAGTACATCTTTTATATTCCATACGTATACTCAATATATATTTATTGCATTTCACAATGTGAACGTAGAAGTAGGTTTTACATGATCATTACCTACATCAGCGACTCAGAGTATATTTATTTGTATTAAAACTTTATGCACAAGTAAAAAAATACTGTACAAAGGCGGGCTTAATGCCTGACGCGTTTTCTACCAGTCAACCTTAGGGTGACGCAGAGACAAAACAGGTACAACATAATCCTACTAATATATGTATAAAGGCGAAAGTGTGTGAGTGTGTATGTTTGTCTCTTCTTCACGCTAAAACTACTGAACGGATTTGGATAAAATTTGGCACACAGATAGTTTATAACCTGGATTAACACATAGGATACTTTTTATCCCGATATTCCCACGGGATCGAAACTTATGCGGGATGCAGCTAGTTGATAGATAACTCGAAAAAGAATATACTAATACATCGTTACATACTTAAAACAAAATAAACTTAGAAACATAGAAGAGTTAACGAATCCAGCAAATCAGCGCTGGGATCAACCAACTTCTTACGAATATGTTCACTTCCTTCCACTAACCATCATAGTTCACACAATCTTTTCATCTTTTCTTTTTCTCTTTTTAAAGCTCATATCATCCACATCTCACTGCATACTTGGCTATATGACAATGCAATACCTCGTAGGTCACGGTTTAGATGAACGTGACACACACGACATTGCATTACGATTTGCGACCGACACACAGAGACGTAGCTATAAGTGCCATGTGCTTTTACCTATAGGTATTTAGGTTGGTGGTACGGCACCTGTGTCATTAAGAGGGAACAGGGCCTGCGATTTTCCATACAAATGTATTCCCCTGTTTTCTTCCTGAATAATGCCTCTAGAGCAATTTTCTTTTATAAAATTAAGGTCTGCTGTAGACAAGTCCCTGTTATTTCCTTTTTTTCAGCAACTTATTGGTAAAAGTCAAAGTCAAATAATTTATTTCAATTAGGCACAAAAAAGGCACTTTTGAACGTCAATCTTTACAAAAAATAATAAAACTGATTCTAGTCGCCCATTCCAAAAGGTAGTTTTCGTATGGAGAAGAATGGGCAAGAAACTCCACCGTTACTCTTTTAAAAAAAAATCATTATATCTTGTATACACTTATTATATAATTATATGTGAAGACAATGCACCTAGAATAAGATTACTATACCACGATAGGTAAAAAGAATGAAAAAATGAAGGAATGACATAATTATGTGATAGATGCATGGTGTTCACATACTTACAAACATTGTAAAATTATACTATATTTCTAACATTATAATAAGTAATACTAATAATAATAAGTCAGTGTGTGAGTTCAAATAATCACAAAAATAAAATAAAATAAATGTTTAAAAAAATAATAATTATACAATTAAATTAGCAACCAGTTCGATTTTGTCTAGATTCTGAATTGTCCTATGGAGCAGGACCAGCATGTTTCCAAGCATTTTTATCTTGGATATAATCCTCTAATTTGTAATATGCTTGTTTACAAAGTGTACTTTTTATATGATTTTTAAATTTTCTTTCATTTAATTCTAATATATCACAAGGTATTCTGTTGTAACATTTAACACAGTACCCCATAAAAGATGTATTTACTTTAGATAGTCTGAAAAATGGTTGATCTATTTTATCTTTATTTCTAGTATTAAAATTATGTCTATCACTTATTTTATTAAAAAGATGTAGATTTTTTCTCACATACATAATATTTGAATAAATGAATTGGCAAGGTACCGTCATAATATTAATCTTTTTAAATAGTTCCCTGAGAGATTCGCGACGACGTAGATTATAAATGGCTCTGACAGCTCTTTTTTGTAAAACAAAGATGGATTCAATGTCAGCAGCCCGACCCCACAGTAAAATGCCATACGACATAATACTGTGGAAGTAGCTAAAATAGACCAAACGCGCGGTTTCTACATCTGTTAACTGTCTTATCTTTCTAACAGCATAAGCGGCCGAGCTTAGCCGCCCCGCGAGAGATGTTATATGGGGTCCCCATTGTAATTTCTCGTCTAGCGTGATTCCAAGGAAAACTGTTTGATTAATAAATTCCAGTTTTTCTCCATTCAATACGATGTCACATTCGCTACTTCTAACATTTGGTAATTTAAATCTAATGCATTTGGTTTTTTTATTATTTAGTACCAAATTATTTACCGTAAACCAATCTTGGACCTGAACAATAGAGCTATTCACGTCGTCAAGATTTGGTGACCGTCGGTTTATTTTAAAGATCAATGATGTGTCATCTGCAAATAACACCATCTTTGGCTGATTTAGAAATATTTGGGGTAAATCATTAATATAAACTAAAAAGAGGAATGGACCCAATATCGAACCTTGAGGAACGCCCATTACCATTTCAGACCCTAATGAGTTTGTGCCGTTGACTTGAACTTTAACCTTTCTATCTTTCAGGTATGATCTTAACAAATCATGAGCTGTGTTCCTAATCCCATAGTGGTCCAGTTTCAGCAGAAGTGTCTCATGGTGTACGCAATCGAACGCCTTCGAGAGGTCGCAGAAGATTCCAATGGCATCTTGTGCTTCTTCCCAAGCGTTAAAAATGTTCTTTATTAGGGTGACACCGGCGTCAGTGGTACAGCGCCCTTTGGTGAAACCGTACTGTTGGTCATGAAAGATGGAATTTTTATTAAAGTGACGTAACATTTGATTGAGTATCAACTTTTCAAACACCTTACTGAGAACTGGCAGAATTGACACAGGCCTATAATTGTTGGGTTCCTTACTATCACCGGATTTGAACAAAGGAACTACTTTACTGTGTTTCATGAGATCCGGAAAGACGCCTTGGTCTACACTAGTGTTAAATATGAAAGCTAGATAAGGCGCAATGGTTTCGATTACTGATCTACATACTTTTACAGACATTCCCCACAGATCTTCTGTTGATTTAATTTTAAGATCTTTAAAAGCTTTTATAACAGCCTGGGGGTCTGTATGCTGAAACCTAAACTCCAAAGGGCATGCCTTTACATTCTTTCTAAGTAAGGCAGCAGAAAGCGCGGGTGAGGAATTTAAAGATTCAGTGGTTTTATGGGGAATATTAGCAAAAAAGTTTTCAAATTCCTGAGCTATTTCTACATCTGAGTTGATGGGACCATGTGCAGTCTCTAAATTAAATTCAGTATTACGCTGTTTTTTCCTACCGGTTTCATTATTAATTATTTGCCAGGTAGTTTTTATTTTATCATCAGCTGATTTTATTTTATTGCTAATGTGAAGAGCTTTAGCCATTTTGCACACACTTTTAAAAGTTTTAGAATATTTTGCAACATACTGATGAAAGCTTGTATTATTCATATGTTGCTTTAGGCCATAAAGTTCAAAAAGTTTTTCCCTGCTTTTACGAATACCTGGAGTCGCCCAATCACTAAATAAGAATTTTGTGTAAATAGTTTTAGTCTTTAGTGGAAAAGTGTCAATGAATTGTTTGTTTAATAGTGAAAAGAACTCTGTGTAGAACTCATTTGGGTCACATATATTATCAAAACTCTGAATACATAATTTACTTGCCAAAACATTATTTAATTTCTCTAGATTTCTACATGTAATTGGCCTAAACCTTATTTGAATATTTTGTAAAGGCATGTAGGAGCAAAATGTTATTGTTTGTCCACTGTGATCAGATGGCAACTTATTTACAATTTGTTTATGTAAGTAATCACAATTACAGAAAATATTATCTATACAAGTGGCAGAAGAAGCTGTCACTCGGGTTGGTTCATTAAAAACATTTGACAAGTCAAATGACCTGAAAAGACTTAATAGTTTGACAGTATTAACGTTATTTTCTAATATATTAATATTAAAATCACCACATATGATTATTGACTTACTACTACCATTTAGTTTATTTAACACATCTTCCATTACAGAATCAAACATAGATAGATTCTGGTAACTTGGAGGTCTGTATACACATACTATAACATGCTTATCTAGCTCAACACAGGACAATTCAATGGTGTGTTCAACAGACAGCCCGATTATGTCTTTTCGTTCTTTCGATTGAATAGAATTTTTTACTAATATTAATGATCCGCCATGTATCATACGTTTTCGGCTGAAATGGCTAACTACATAATAATTATCATAGTTAATTGACATTACTTGATGATCTTTTAACCAATGTTCTGTTAAACAAACAACATCAAACTTGGTATTTTCTAAAAACAATTCTATTTCCAGTAATTTGGAAGAGCAACCTTGGATATTTTGATTGAATAATTTTAAAGTATGTTGCCCCCCTTTTGGTTTTTTCTTATGTGTAATATTGCCAGAAGATACCTTTTTATTATTCTCTAATAATAATTGGTTATTTGAAGGGGTAACTTCTGTTGTCTTACTAACTAGTTTAAAAAGTTATCCGGAGTGACCTCCACAACTACAATGGAAGAGTCTAGAATGTCTGTATGAATTCCAGCAGGAAGAGAATACCCTATCTGACTGGTAGTGGCCTCCAAAGATGTTGGTATTATAGGTGGATCCTCCTTCGTACATGATGACTCATAATTAATCACTATGTTGTTAGTATAGCTAGACAACACAGACTCGTCACTAACACTACAATTTGTTATATTAGCTATAACCTCGTTAATATTATATGATAAAGAAAATATGACCCTCCAAAAATTGAAAAAAATGCTCTATTTTTACCGCCGTGATTAGAGGACTACTAGACAAATTCGAAAAGATTTAACATAAAAGAAAATGATAGGAACCTAGACATACTCTTTCTTTTTAATGTAAAAAATAATTGAATCGGCTCTGTTTTCGAGGAGAAAAAAGGGGAATACGAAACGTCGATGTCGTCAATTTTTTTTGTGATTTAATCGGTCTGAGCTGCAGCTGTCTCTAACGCACTCTACGGAGGCAGTTTTGAGGAAAGACGACGGCAATAGTTTCTCCAAATACTTATTTTACAAATTCCTCGCAGCCCCTGTTCCCTCTTAACTATGGAACACAGCAGTGATGGTAGCGGCCCCGACTTTTGGAGTTTTGGTTCGAACCCAAGCAGGCGTTTTTCATTGTGTAAATAATTTCACCATCACTGCTCTCAAGATTTTTAAGGATATTGCAAATCCATTGCTTCGTATGTTTGAAAAAAATTTCAGCTCAACAGCGTAAATAACGCAATGAATGTTATTGAACTGAAAAAATTTAAGCCGTTACTACTGTTAGTGTGTTAAGCAATTACCCGGTGGTCACTTTGGAAACAAAACGCTGACGAGGTCGAAAATATGGGTCCAGGACGTGTCTATTAGGAGTAAATAATGGTCAAAGAAGATATTAAAATACAGCCAAGAAAGATATTGCAGATTTTGAAAAAAAGCTTTACACAACAGTAAAATATTATGATTTTTTTTAGGAACGGAAAAAGGCTTAAGTCCCAAGTTTATCTCCACGCAAAATGGATTTGCACGGGAAAATAAAGACAATAGGACAATGTTTAGAGGCGCCGGTTACACAACCGTTCGGATGAAGTTGCTAGCTACATTCACGACGACATTCTCTTAGAGTACTGATAGAAAGCTTCCAGGCTTCGTTCGAAGAGAAAGGGATCTTTTTTCTGTTGTTAATGCAATCCCTGGGAGAATTTGACTGGAATGAGGATTGTGAAAAAAATACCCAGTCAGAAATGTTGCATCGAGGTGCGTCGGATGATACTTTAGTGTCGTCATTTGCTTAACTTAGCTAGTCTTCTCCAATTCAATTTCTGAGTTAAACACATCACATTCACATTATGCTGTTATGCTTCAAGCGAGCACGATTTCTTTATGGAGATCGTGCTCATCACAATACTTTGCTTTCTTTAGTAGTAGGAGTCCCAATTTTTCCCGGTGTATTGGATAACCGGGCTTCCAAATATCCGAATGTACTACCGTGACTTACGAGTTGAGGTTCATAGGTTTGAACCCAGGCAGGCTTCAATTTGTGTAAAATTATTTCATCACAACTGCTCTCAAAACCGTGAAGGAGGAGCTCGTGGCTAAGTAGTAACTGCCGCACAGGTCGATCCGTCAGGTTAAGCTACGCTTGCCGGGGTTGGTCTGTGGATGGGTGACCATCTTTACATACCGAGACTCCTCCGTGCCTCGGAAAGCACGTTAAGCCGTTGGTCCCGGTTGTCATTCGTGGATCTTTGACAGTCGTTACGGGTCGTCAGAAGCCCGAAAGTCTGACAACCAGTCTTACCAAGGGGTATCGTATTACCCAGTTACTGGGTTGTGGAGGTCAGATAGGCAGTCGCTCCATGTAAAATACTGGTATTCAGCTGCATCCGGTTAGACTGGAAGCCGACCCCAATATAGTTGGGAAAAGGCTAGGCAGGCAGGCTCTCAAAACCGTGAAGGAAAACTTCGTCCGGCATGACCTAGAACTGTAATTTCAGGGGTTCAAAAACCACTATTTTGTATCCTCTTCGTACACACATACTCGAATACATATACATTTAAGTCTGGATTTCGGTTTAAAATGCGGTAACCCATCCACGCAACTTAAGCAAGTTCAGCTTAACCTTGCGTCAAATCCGCGTGTTCGTTATTATGTCAGAGTGAGTCAAGCATCTAATATGTATATAATAACGTATATACCTTTATATTCGTAACCTCAATAGTGAATATCAAATAATGAGCCGTTTTTGCCAAAGATCTGAGGTGGAGGACTTACTTACGGTCAGTGGGCAAGTAGTACAGACTGATTTGATGAGAGAATAAGACAAGAATAGGCATAATTATGTGTTTTTAGGAGTAGTGCTTGTGAATGAAGACTTCTGGAAGATACATCTGCCGCAACTTTGATGTGATTAAAAAAAAAACTTTAATTCGGATTAGCAACGTCTATACAGGATCAAATTAAGTAAGTACATTTTGCAGATAAAATAATACATAAATAATAGCTAAGCGAAATACTAATAAACTTTGATTATAATATGTAAGTTAAAACTTGTTCCCACAAAAACAACTTATTTATCTCGTAAAACTTCCCCTTTGAAACTTTCCCAGAACCTACCCTTTTGCTGGGTGGGCCCTACAGGGTCCATAATGGTCTAAATTATATAGTTACCACCTAAGTACACATTATGATAAAGCAATAAAGATATTGAGTAGGTATCTTTTTCTCAAAGGAAATACAATTATAACGCACATTCATTTGAAGTTTAAATTTTTTGTTAAGTAGTTTGTCCATCACAAAAAAGTAAGTTGGAGATTTTTTCCTACCTTTTTTCTACGTATGGGAAAAGTTTTTTGATATTTTTACTTTTCTAGTATTCAAACCTCAATTGGTCTAATAGTTTTTTGATCCTTTTATGAAACAGGATCGATTGGCATCAAAAAAAGTTTTTGTGAAAACTGCCTATTTTCTTGCTGACTACATTTTATTCAAAATCTGTGAATGCAGATCAAAATGCCTCAAAAAGTTAATGACAGTCTCCTAAGACCGTTTTCCTGTAGCTACAACAGTTAAGGTAGCTGTCTTTACTGCCCCATCTCAAAAATCCACCCTGTATACATATATCAATTTCTAACTAAATGTAATTCATTTACTTCTAGTTCTAAATGACACTATATTTTGATGAGGTACTCATACATTTTGGCAAAAAACTAAAAAAAAAATGCTAAAATTTATTATTCTTATTCGAGGTCACAACAGGGTGTAAATTTCCTCATCCTCCATAGAAAAAGGAGGTATCTGAAGGGTTAAATTAACTAGCAAAACTCCGTAGTGATGAGTATTGATCTGAACACGATAAAATAAAAAGACTTGATGTTTTTTTGGGATCAACGATCGCTTGCAGTGTTGTTACTTGAAGTATGAGTTGAGAAAATCTGTTTTCTTTTGTTTAATCATCCTATACTATTAAACGAGCAATATTTGTATATATTATATAACCCACCCCTGCTTCGCAAGGTTTTTACGACTTGACAAAACATGAGATTTCTTAATTATCTATCAGTTTAATATTAATTTATTATACACATAAACCTGCCGGAATACATTATCTAAATTATGTTGAAAACCCCATCAAAACTCGTTGCGTATTTTAGGAGAACAACGCGGACATACAGGCAAACGCGAAAGTTCTATGTTATTCCATTTTTTTTTTTTCAATATCGCCGAACGCTAGGAATTTCTCCTGTACTGTGGGTGCGTTTATAAACATTTAAACTCACGTACACAAATTGTAGGTCATACAAATATTTGTTTCGTGCTGGAATCAAACCCGAACAAAAATAGGTTTACGGGGGCGAATAATCGATCTACATAGCTAGGTCTCATATCTGGGATTTTTTTTTCTCCGTATTTTCACCCGACTAGAGAGCTTGGTCGCCCAAAGTTTAGAACAAGATACTTGCGCTATGCTGATGCTACCTTAGAATATGGCAGTATCTTCTATCTTCTTCTATACAGGGTGTTAAAGTAATTGCGTGCCATAGCTTAGGGGTAGGTTCAGTATCGATAAAGAAAGCCAGAAAAAAAAAAAAAAAAAAAAAAACTTGGAATTGTACGCACCCACCTAGCTACCTATCCTTCACCCGGCGTTATTGAAGTGTTCGGGCGTAGGTATTTCATTGCGTTCGATATCACGTAGGTAACTCTAGGAAATTATTAATTAGCATTTAAACAAAATAAAAACATTATTATCGCATCGCCGTACGAAGGGAAAATTCTAATTGTAATTTACATACCGCCGTAGCGTTAGTTCGATTCGCGTTCGATAGTAGGTAAGTAATTAAAGCATTTAAACAAATAAAACAATTTTAATTTTAATTCTATTCTATTTTAAGTTAGTAGGTGTTTTTTTTTTTTTTTTTTTTTCTGGCTTCCTTTATCGATTCTGAACGGGGTAAGTTCAGAATCGATATAAGCTATGGCACGCAATTACTTTAACACCCTGTATATATATACAGATTGTATGATTTGGAATTTTGAACTGGGTGGAATAGATTGGGTTAGGTGAAAACTGTGACCAACCACTACTTCCTAGTTTGTCGCAGGAATATTTTTACCATTGTATAATTATCCGTGTTTTCGTAATATCCTTAGGGTACGAGTATACCTAGGGTTTTCGCGAAAATTCGAATTATCAAACCATCCCACGACATATCGACACCCTTCATGTCTGTGAAGTTTACAAGAAAAATACTGATTAATAAATATATCTTTAAAATATCTGAATCAAACTGTCTTCGTATAACATAAAGCCGTCCACATCACTTTGTCATGACATAATACCAAATTAAATAACAATTTGTCACATTACTGCGGTGCACTACAATAGTGATTATATTATATATCGTATTGCCATCATTACCGCGATTGATGATACCATAGGTGACGTGATATTACCTATTATCAACATTGTCTTCACCAAAATACAGGCACCAAGTTGCAGTTTTTTGTAGAAAGAAGTGTTTCACAACACCTGCTCGGTAATGTTACATTATATAATATATAACCTAAAGTTAGGTTTTCATGACATATTATAATGTAATGCTTTTTTAGAGGTATGAGGAACAGGGTGTAAAGTTCACTCATCCACCATAGAAAAGGGAGGATCCTCCAACCAGACGGGTGTTGTGTCTGGCGGGCCGACTGCCCGACTGTTGATTTCAGATAGTCTTATCTATGTCGTTCGCGCGGTAAACTCTAATTGCGCGATGCAGGATTTGTGTGACGTCATGTCTTTGATGCGTAGTTCGTATGTGGCGGTGTAACCTGCTACATCACTCCCCTCCGGAGACCGGAGGTCGATAGTGTGCTGAGTCTTGTATCTTGCGATGCTTCACAGTGCCAGCTAAGGTTCCAGTGAGTCGGAACCGGGTGCCGCACAGTTCGCGGTGAGTCGGAACTGTCTGCGGTGATTGCGGCGGTTGTGGTGATTGAGGTGATTGCGGTGATTGAGGTGATTGCGGTGATTGCGATGATTGAGGTGATAGCGGTGATTGCGCTGATTGAGATGATTGCGGTGATTCAAATATAAAAGACCATTTCAGACTAATCTACATGGTCCTCATATGGCCTGACCAAGATTATGTCTGGACTTGAAAAGAGACTATGACCGCTGAGTTTGTTTCGGCCTTTCTTCTCAAAGTAGTCAGATAGGAAACGCCGAACTCATTTTTTTTTATTATGACTTGTAAAAGTGATTCCAATATTCTATTTACAGAATAAACCATTTCATTTCAATAATATTGTACTGAATTTCATTATGACCCGCTGGTGCATAATGTGATTTGAGTATACACAGAGAGTCATGCTAACATTTGGTATTTTCATCCTCACATATACTATCAGGGCTCCCGCTCCTACCACGCCTGCTTCAACAGACAAGTCATCGTGTCATCCGTTAGTACTGTCTGAACATCTGCCGACAGTGCTTCAGAGAATATGCTCACGACATTGGTTTCAAGAAGCTTGATTAATTCTTATCGTTCTATCTAAAACAGGCACCATTTTCATGAGTTTCGTTTTTTTTACACTAATTATTTGAACAACTTCTATTATGATAAATTGAAAACCGACAGCACTGAACTTCAGAAAGTCTTCCTGAAAAATGTTAGTTTCTATAGATAGAAAGAATATGACATAAGGATGTTAATAGAGCTTCTTTGGACGAGCTCTCTCACAAATTCAAATTCAAAAGTCATTTATTCAAACTAGGCTGAGAATCAGCACTTTTCGAAAGTCAAAATTACATAAGACAGTCCCCCAAAACGCCCACCCTTCACCACTTCCTAGTGCTTTTGCTGGGAAGAAGAAGTGGCGCAACAAACTCCCCAGCAGCACAGCTGTCTGTTTAGTTAGAAAAAAAAAAAGATTCTATACTTTAAATTTCCTAGGTACCGACTATTCATAATGTAGTAACTTAACTCTTAATACTTTATATTAAGAATAAATGTCAAATATAATCATTATAATTTTTACCTTCATAGGTCTGGGCGTATTGTTTAACGTGAGAAAGGGACTTATCGATCGCATCACTGACCTTGCCCAAGAATGCAACACCTTAGAACCGAACCGACGACCTTTTTAGACTGAGAGCTAGTGAGCGAAAACATTAAAATAATCCATTCATTTTTGTGTGACATACTACGTCGTAACCTTGTAGGTTCTTACTGAGAACTTTGTTGCTCCATTTTTCCTTTAACCCTTTAAACCTTGGAATTCTTCTTGTTAATTATTATTTTTAGAATTTTATGAGAGTAGAATTTTAAATAAGTTTAGTAAAATATAAGAGTGAGCAATCAGAGGGGCAATTCCCGTAGGTAATTTTAAGAACGTTCGCATTCCAATCTCAGTCTCAATTTGTTAAAAACCGTCTAATTTACCTTCATTTTTGATGAGTTTTTGAATAAGTTTGACAGTCGCTGAGACGACATTGCGTCTTGAATTTGAACGTTTTTTACGTTCGAGAATTGGCCGTCTAATTTGTTAAATTACACAATTTAAAATTGTGTTACTTTTAAAAACAGAATTTCGTATCCCATTCACACCCATTGAGGGTATCCCATTCATTCATTGAGGATATGAATGGGGTACGAAATAGGTCAAGATCACCGTAAAGAAAAAGTTTATTATGTTGAAACTTTGTATTTTGATCTGATTTTATTTGAGCCTGTCGTAAAAAAGCCAGTAGTTAACACATTCCTATGATAATGAAATGAAATCCATAAAATTACTTTCTCACATAGAACTCACCAACTAGCCACTATCTCCTCGCCTATAGCCCGACCTTTTACTCATTGAGCTGTCAATTACTCATCCTGCACTGATGTTCATTGTTCACCAGAGGCTATAAGGCTAGGCTATTTGTCAGGCCATCATTAGCCTGCTTGTCTAACACATTAGTGGTGTTAGTCTATTCATAACTTTGATGTTTTTGACCTTCATCTTGTGGAGATCTTGTTTTGTATGAAGAATAGAAAAGGTTAATGATGAGGTGCTAAAGAGAGAAAGAGAGAGAGGAGAGACGGAGGTGGTAGAGAGAGAGAGGGTGAGTTAGAGTTTGACTAATGTCGAGTCTGTGTGTCGATTTGAAAAACCTGTCCGATCCGTGAGGCTGTTGTTAGGTATCGTACTGAGAGTGTATTTAAGTATTTTACAGGAAATAAGAATGTAAAAAATTCGCGTTTTTTTTTTCAATAGGTAATTTTGCAGGGTTGTTACATGGGGCGCGGGCGGCCGTCTTTGAGCGGGTGTCTCAAGTCATAACTTATGACCCCTGTTGAAAATGTTAATTTTTTTTATGGACTGGGATTTTGGTACAAAAAAAGCAATAACTTTTTTATTTTCAATAATAATAATAAAAAATAATACTTTTTGGTAATGTTTTTGCAGTACCTATGCTCCTTTCGGATCGGAAAGGGTTTTTTTACATACTGTATTACCACTGTTAGTGTTACTGAAAGATTTTTACAAAATAGATCGGCAGATCTTTCAAAGCAACATACGACATAAAAGAGAGAAATAAAGTACGTTTATTTGCGGTAAACAAGACGCAAAGAAAGAACACAAACTCAAAGAAGAACAAGTTGGGGGAAAATATGCGTCACATCCACGCAAAACGGCCATCGCTCAGCATAATGCTGGGACCCTATGCGAGACAGAGCCCCAGCGCTTGTTTTCAGTGACAGCCGGCGTTGACGTGATGACGTCAACCGGTGTAGCATATAGTGAGATATAAGATAGATAAATCATTTATTTAGTGCACACAAAAAACAGCACAGAATACAAAAGCACGATTAAATAATTACTAATTAGCTATTAGGAAATAGCTGCAAGGTGCCAATAAATAAGATTTAGGAAATTAAATAAATATACGATACGTAATTCTAAATGTTTAACTGAATATAATATTTAAAATGGCTTAGCCTGACCTGAATGACCTGATGATTTTTTTTGGCTGAATTCCGGAGTGGCGATATTAGAATTCGTGAGTGGCGATATTAGTGTAGCGATGTGAGGTTCACAACTAATAATAGTCGAGTGTTGCTGAAAAATCACAATTAGTAAGCTCCTAATCACATCACTAGAATCGGGGTACAACACTAATCTTCCGGAGACTCTCGGTCATTTCGTCTCCGCTTGCAGTTCCTCGAAACCCTGTGTGCCCCGACCTAGGCTGAGTTCCATATTAGTTTGGTAATAATACCAGACCCTCTGCGCTGGATAACCTATATTGATTTTACCACTTATGTTATATTCGATTTCGCGTGTCATTGTCGGACACGCGGCTTAGTTATCCAGCGCACTGGTAATGGAAATTTAGATGTACTTCTGCTGCATCAAGGTGGTGTAGTGCCTTGCTGTGCTATTGTTAGTGATCCATCTGCTAGGATCACGTTACTTTATATTTTGTGCACGCGTGCTCGCATACTTAACCTAATCTTGGCATCTGTCAATGCACCACGCTATTTGCAAACTCTCTGCCTGTAAACCGCTGCGATGTGCTGAGCGTCTACTTCCTACACCGTTCCTTGGCTGGTAAAGAGGAAGAAGCTGGCACATCGCATGCGGCTTGCTGCTATCTTGCACTGCATCTAACTCGCGCTCCCTATGGCGCTTGCAGGGCTCCTTGTACGGGCTGAGGGAAGGCCCTTACCAATTGCTGCTGCTGAGCGTTGCGTTACTGCACGCCACCTGCGGACGGGTTGTGCTGACAACCTGTGATCTGCCGCCACGTGTCTGTGCTAACAGGCCTGTGACCTGTGCTGACAGGCGGCGCGTGCCACGTGCTACCGACGCTCTCTACCAGCGGTCTTACGAAGGCCGTCCAACCTCCGCAGCCTGTGCTGACAGGCCTCCGCGGCCACTTCTGCCACGTGCCTCTGCAGCGAGCCTGTGACAGGCCCCCCACGTCTGCCACGTGTAGCCAAGGACGGTACCCTACCTACCTCTCTTAAAGTGTGCAAGTGCTCAGAACCAGTGTTAGGACCTTACCCGCGACCTAGCCGTGTTACCTAAACTATCAATATATGTATTAACTTTTTTTACTGTTTTAATTCAACCTACTACCTATCAGTTAACGGCCTGCGCAGCCTAACCTGTGCAGCCTTAGTCGTTACATTAGCATAAGCAAAATCAACGTATGTCGTTCCCACTCCTGGGACTCAGGCCTCCTCTCATTGAGACCACCACGCGAGCCCAGTGCGTGTTGGTGGATGTCACATGTCTGCGAGTTTTTGGTTCTAGAGCATGCCGGTTTCCTCGAGATGTTTTCCATCGTCGTTTTGAAAGCAGTGGTGCTGAAATAAATTACACACAGTAAAGGAGTATAGTCGTTTTATTTTAGGTGCATCGTCGTTACATATAATTATAAATAATGTAAGTAAAATATTTTAAAACATTTTAAAAGAGTAATCATGCAGTTTCTTGCCCATTCTTCTCCTTATGAAACTAACTTTTCGAAGGAGCGCCTAGAATCAATAGGGATGATGACTAAAAAGATGTTTTTTGTCCGTAATGTAGACTATGCAAAAATAACGTACACGTATGATTTCTTTTTTTACGTTATCAAAAGATTACGGCGATACATTGAGTTATAATGTGCCATGACGTCACTTGTATGTAGATTTCATACATACTTGTGACGTATCAACCCCCACTCCCCAACTTTTATGCGTTGTATCTAAGTCATTTTTTATTAATATGATAAAGCAAAAAATACGTGTCAATTTTTTTTTTATTATCTGATTGACGGACTAAATAGAATTTCTTTTTTTTGACCCAGGCATCATCCCTATTATAACCTATTCTTTAAACCTACTAAAGTATATTTTTATAGTCATTTTTGGCACTCGTCGGCTGCTACTGCGACACTGTAATTATTTCTTTATGACGCATATATATGCCTAGTAGCCTTTAGTGATTAGCTTGCGTGTTCTGTGCTGAGCTCACGCAACGCGTCGTACGTCCAGCCAGTAATAGGACTCGTCCATCAAGAAGCGCTGTCCTGAATTAAACGCATTATTAATTTATTATACATTAAATGCTCGTACCGCTCGTGCGTTGTGTGGTCACAGATATAACCTAAGCTACGTTTCAGCCATTTACATTTTTGCTACTTCATTTTTTTGTAAATTCGGTCATTGTAGTGACTTTTGATATAATTATCTAAAACAAATACGATCAATCGATACAAAGGGCAGTGAACTAACCTCAACAGTCAAACATAATAACAAGGGACAGTGACAATGACAATGCAATGCTTACGGCAATTCAGCCGGGCCGAGGCAGCGCCACTATTATACCGCAAATATCTAACGGCACTCTATACACTTCCTATACTTAAAAGCGTTATTTTGACATTACAAACGGACACTTCAGTAACCTTCTTCTTTTCATGTCGATGGTACTCTTCGAAGTATAAAAAAACAAAAAACAAAAAAACTATGAACCCAGGTACGCTTGCCGGGGTTGGTCTATGGATGGGTGACCGTCTTTACATACCGAGACTCCTCCGTGCCTCGGAAAGCACGTTAAGCCGTTGGTCCCGGCTGTCATTCGTGAATCTTTGACAGTCGTTACGGGTCGTCAGAAGCCCGAAAGTCTGACAACCAGTCTTACCAAGGGATATCGTATCACCCAGTTACTGGGTTGTGGAGGTCAGATAGGCAGTCGCTTCATGTAAAATACTGGTATTCAACTGCATCCGGTTAGACTGGAAGCCGACCCCAATATAGTTGGGAAAAAGCTAGGCAAATTGATATTCTATGAACCCAGGTGGCCACGTTGATTGCGGCATCAGTGGAATTTTTAGGTCATTGGAGGTGCAGTGAACAAATTATTTGTATAGATATTAGTTCTTTTAGTGCCTCGTTGGTCTAGCGGTCTCAAGCGCTACTGCTGAGCATGAGGTCTTGGGTTCGATTCCCGGGTCTGGCAAAAGTGTTATTGGGTTTTTCTATCTGGAATTTCTCAGTAGCAGCCCGGATTCTGTATTTGTGCCAGGTTGATGGCAAAAGGCTCGCCCCCTATTACATGGGCCTTAAACATAACTGGCGAAATGTGGTTGTACCTACTACAGGTACACCTCTGCCCAACCCTTCGGGTAAACAAGGCGTGATGTTATGTTATATTAGTTTAAAATTCCGCTAAGCAAGTATTCAGTCGTATCTGATAAAGCAAGAAACATACTCCTAAGGCGATTAACACACGGCACCGCTCGACCGCGCGGTAGGAGCAGTTAGCGGTAGAAACGAGCACCGCTCGACCGCGCGGTCTGGCGGTGTATGTGTGTTAGGCATCTACGGATTTATTAGAGGCCAATGCGACATGAGATCCGCTTCACCGCCTACCGCGGCGGTGCGCGGTGCCGTGTGTTAATCGCCTAACCGCTGAGATAAGATCGCGACTAGATTTTAAACGTTTTTTAATATGCTGTGTGCATATATCGCAATCAATGTTCATTCCATTTCTGTATGAACAGAGGCATTTGCCCATAACAATACTGCAATTACAAGTTAGAATGAGTAATAAAAGTCCAGTAACGTAAACCAACCTCTATGAACACGGCCGTAACCCTCATTACCAACAATCAGAGCATAAACAACTGATGTTATTAAATAACAGTTGATCCCATTAATAAAAACACAAATAAAAATCTCATAAATTATACAACTGCCCATTAACATTTGCAATCCTACGCCACATCCAACCTAAAGTGAAAATACCATCGTAATCGGTGCATCCACGAGCAATAAAAATCTAGTTATTGTTTTAAATGAACCATTTTGTTAAGTAATGTTACTGTAATTAAGGTTTTAAGTTATGAAATGGTCTGTAATGTTTTCTGAAGATTTTTTTTATACCCGATGTTACTGAAACTTTGTTAGTTAATGATTTACAGTCATAATAAATCTTAACTTTTATGAGCTGTTTCGTTGCTCTTGTGGTTGCAAGCGCTACTGCTGACCATGAGGTCCTGGGTTCGATTCACGGATCGGGCTTTAGGGGTATGAGGAACAGGGGATCCTCCAACCAGACGGGTGTTGTGTCTGGCGGGCCGACTGCCCGACTGTTGATTTCGGATAGTCTTATCTATGTCGTTCGCGCGGTAAACTCTAATTGCGCGATGCAGGATTTGTGTGACGTCATGTATTTGATGCGTAGTTAGTATGTGGCGGTGTAACCGCTACAGGGCAAAGTGTTATTGAGTTTTTTCATCTGAAATTTGCTAGTAGTAGCCCGGAGTCTGGATTTGTGCCCGGTTGATGGCAATAGGCTCGCCCCCTGTTACATACATGGGACTCAAACATAACTGGCGAAATGTGTACTATCGAATAACTTCATATCTAAGCAGTTTGAAAACATAATCCCGTGAACACGATGACCTGACATCTGTTACCGCCCCGGTTCTATACCGGCCGAGCGCTGCAAGCAGCAATAGTCCTTACGGTGTGCTACTGTACATATGTATAATACTCTTCATTTCTGTGATAGTGCCGGCTTTGTCTAGCGGTAATATTAAAACGTTTGTAACTTTTTAAGCTTTTACTGATTTTTATACACTATTATTTTCTTTTGTTTACACTATTTGTAAACAATATTTTTTTGAGTTTAAAATAAAAAAATCCGGCCAAGTGCGAGTCAGACTAGCACACGAAGTGTTTCGTACCATTATCTATAAATCTATAAAAACGGCAAAAAATTGATGTATGTTGTATTTAAATATTTATTTTATTCTATTTTTAGTATTGTTTGTTATAGCGGCAACAGAAATACATCATCTGTGCAAATTACAACTGTCTAACTATCACGGTTCATGAGATACAGCCTGGTGACAGACGGACGGATGGACAGTGAAGTCTTAGTAATAGGGTCCCGTTTTTACCCTTTCGGTACGGAACCCTTAAAAAAATGTCATCATGAACGCGGTTGCCGTCGCCTACACCTGCAGTACTAGGACCTTTTACACTGCCTAACTTAGAAACAAAGTTGAAAAGTCTCATCTGCCTATAAATTCAAAGCAGTTACTCTGTCAAATTACAACAAATTAGGGATTACCACCTCCTTTTCACCTGCATTATGAACACACACAAATCACGTAAGGAGTCAGCAAAGTGCTCAGACAATCATTGCTAGGTATGTGAAAATATCACAAGAATATCTGGGAAATACCAATTGATGGTAAAATTGCCGTGACTTGTAGAGGTAATATGAAGGCACTTAGTCCCATAACATCTTCAGTGTTTAAAGTAATGTGTGAAGAATAAAACACCTATCATCTCTCTAAGGGCACTTCAAGGGTTATAATAAACTTTTAAACGTCAAAATTTACAAGAAAATATAATTGATTCTAGACGCCCCTCCAAATGGTAGAATGGGCAAGAAACTGCATGGTTATTTTTTAATAATTTAAGAAATATCCTTTCCCTTTAAAAACAACCTGTAGCAATTTCAAACACAGTTCTCCACCACTTTTCAGTCACTCACCGATGTTCGCTCGTTAGTAATATACAGGGTGGCAGCGACATCGACGCGCGGGGTACAGTACTAAATATTTAAAGTCGGTTATTGTTAAAAAATAATCTGCTGTTTTCTTCAAAAGTGCAATACCTACGCGGTAAAAATGCACGGAACAGCATTTTATTTTTAAATAACCTACGAATAATTTCAACGCAGGGTGCATCATGATGCTGTACCCCCCGTACAGCATCATGTACTGAATCTAGGGTAACTGGTTGCAACAGTATTGTTTCAGTTGACAGATTGAGGCCGATGTAATAATGCGAAAGTTCCTTTAAATTCGAGAATTAAACCTCATACCAATTATTGTAGTCTCGTCTTTGAAATAACAAAACACTCGCGTTATCCAGAGGTAACGCGAGTGTTGCCTTTTCCCAACTATGTTGGGGTCGGCTTCCAGTCTAACCGTATGCAGCTGAATATTAGTATTTTACACGGAGCAGCTGCCTATCAGACCTTCACAAACGATACCCCTTGGTAAGAATGGTTGTCAGACTTTCGAGCTTCTGACGACCCGTAACGACTGTCAAAGATCTATGAATGATAGCCAGGACCAATGACTTAATGTGCTTCCCAAGGCACGGAGGGATCTCCCAAGGCACATGTAGGCATTGGATGGTAACCCATCCACGAACCAACCGCGGTAAGCGTAGCTTAACCTTCAATCGACCCGTGCGACTGAAAATATACATAGCCTTCATCCAATAATATTAAAAAATATTTTGTCAAAGAAATGGATCAAAAACTGTTCCAGAAACACAGTAGGTCTGTATACATATTTCGCAATTTATACCACAGTGCGCAAGAGTCCTTACAAGTGTCAATTACCGCACATAATTCTCTGCCGAATTCACGCGCACTTTAGCCCATTTGAACGGTTCAAAACCACAAAATGTATCAGCGACTGACATTTGCCTAGCATACCTGGCGGTTCAAGGTTCGGTTCTCCGTAATTAGAGTGTTCAATTTTATTTATTGCTCGTCTTTAGTCCGTGGTAATGCTGCAGTATATTATATGGACGATGATGCTATTGACATGCTCGAAGAGCATTTTGTAATGTAAATTATTAGGATTAGCGAGCGTTTGAACTTTGGTTTTGAGTTATAGATACCGCGATATGGTGCTTTATCCAGTAACTAAGTCTTCTTCTTTTCGTGTGGTTAGTAAACTAACCTGGTGTCAGAGTTTTAAAGCCGCGCGGGCACGGGCCTCTGACTTGGCTTCATATGCCATCGAGAAATATCTCTCAGGCATGCCGGTTTCCTCACGATGTTTCCTTCACCGTTTTTTGAGCAAGTGATAATTATATAATACGCACATGAATCCGAAAAGTCAGAGGTGCGTGCCTTGGGTTCGAACTCGAGACCTACGACTTGTCAGTCTGACGGTCACACCACTAGGCTATCACTGCTTCTACTCAGTTAAGGAGATCAGATAAGCAGCCGTTCCATATTAAGAAGTACTGTTAATTCAGTTGCATCCAGTTCAACGGAAGCCGATCCCAACGTAGTTGAGAAAAGGCGTAAATGATGATTTGGTAGCCAACCTGAAGGAAAAGGATTATCACATACAGGCACCGCGACACATCAATTTATTTATGTACTTAGCTACAACGGTTACAACCAATTACAGTAACTAAAATTATAAAAAACAAAAGAGACAATTATAACCCACATTAAAATATACAAAATAAAAACATGAATACATAAATAAAATAAAAGAAGGTTAACACCACTGTCATAAATTCGAGTGTACTACGTGAGCTCGACAAATGGATGTGCGATTAACGCTTATGCGACAAAACTGTACTGCGACTCACCATAGTTCGAATGCACGCTTGTGCGACACACTGAAGATCGACATCACGCTAGTGTGACAAACGATTGCGCGACAGTAGTTCGACACTACGGTAGTGCGACAGTACTGTAATTCGACAGTACGTTGGTGCAGTATTACCATAGATATCCAGAGATATGCCTTCATTGCGGAATAGTAAGGAATCCTAGTGCGACCGCATATCTCCCACCAAAATAATTACAACATTAACAAATAGTGTACTTACGACACACACTTAAAATTTGAACTCGCACACTAAGAAGAAAGCAGCTACACAAAATCAATTTCTAATAGCACACATACATAGAATGGGCGGGGCATTCACTTGTAAACACTCGCTATTTGCGAACATTCAATGCACACGCATGCAATTAGGGAGTCGAAAGCGATGGTCGATAATTTTTATCGATATTTATTTTAGCACATTCTTGTAATATTATAACTTCGTATAATTTTCTTTATATAATTTATTTTGTTTTTATATACCTATCCGAAATAAAAATAAATCCGAAATAGAAATATGGGTTATTTATACTAAAATAAAATGAGTTTTTTTTTTATATTGTATTACCGGGTAAAGGGAACCCTCTCCGTTAAATATTATGGTATGCACGAGTAACTGTATTGAAATAGCAATGTCTTTAATTGCTTCAAACAAAATTAAATTAATAACAAATTTAACTCTTATACTTTAATCTTTTTTTTTTCTTTAATCTTTATTGATCCCAGAAATGCACGAACATTACATTGAACAAGAAACAAAAAAAAAAATGGCTTAATCTAAGTGAACACAGTAAAAAAGACCCTGACCTCTAAACTAGGTAAAAACCTGTATCTTAGAAGTCAGTGTACCTTCTAAATTATGCATGGATATAATAAGCCTTATAATTTATACCTCGATAGGACACAATGATATAATACAAAATAAAAGAGTATAAAACAAAAATGAAAGATACAATGCAAAATTATGCTGTTAAAGGGAAATATAATATAAAAGCAGGAACTTAATAAAAGAGAGAAAAATAAAACTGATTTTTATAAGTATAGAAGTGTGTGTTTGAAATTGTGTGAGTGAGAGTATTTGTGAGTAAGTGTATGTGTGTATGTGTTTGTAAAAGTGGGTGTGAGCGAGATGTATGTAAGTATTTAAAATTCAACTTATGGATGTATTTAATTTTTAGCTATAAAATTCTGTTGAGGTTGGAATAGTTTCCAATCAGAAGATCCTCGGTCATACGGTAAGTAAGCTTTTGCAGATATTGTCGTAACTCAGATTTACACTGGAATTTAGTTTTAGGGATTTTTTTTAATAATTTATTTAAATGGTTGTAAAGTTTCGTACTGTTGGTGTAATAATGCCTTTTAGCGAAGGAAGTTTTATACGACTCCAACGGGAAGACCGTATGTTTGACCCTACCCTTTGGTTCTAATAACGGACGACTTGAGTGCTTACGGAGCATGGACTGAAGGATATACAGTTGCCTGACTGATAACACTTTAGATTCTGCATATAACTGTACTGTAGAGTATCTCAAAGGCCGAGAGAGTAAGACCTTCAGCACGGCTCTTTGAGCTCGTTCCAGTCGTACAAAATGGTTTTCACTGGCTCCACCCCAGGCTGGAATACAGTACACTAAAATGGATTGGCACAATGCGTAATATACGACTTTAAGGGTGTCCATATCGGCGGAATTGCGTAATTTTTTAAAGACGTATATTAGTTTGCGAGTTCTACTCGCCAGTGAGTACAGGTGTTTATGCCAATTCAGATGTTGATCGATGTGGACACCTAAATACTTAACAGTAGGTGCCCTGGTGATTTCAGGGCAGTCACAAGAGGTGGAAGATGAACATATGTGCATTTTAAGTGATAAAGATGTTGGTGGACTTAAATTTGATCTGATGGCGAAAGGCATGCAGAGCGTTTTACTTACGTTTACTGTTAAAAAGTTATTACACAACCATTGCATTACACAAGAAAGTGCCGCTTCGGCGTTACGATAGCATTGCTCCCAGTCTCTTCCATCAACCAACAGGGAAGTATCATCGGCGTATGAAATAATTTTACAGTTATGGATCGGCAACAGACACAACTCATTGATGTAAATCAGGAAGAGGGTAGGGCCCAAAATACTACCTTGTGGTACACCGTATTCGATCGGGAGCTCATCACTAACAATTTGCCCAATTTTGACCATTTGTGTACGATTCCGTAAGTAGTCCCTGAAGATTTCCAATACCACGCCCCGGATTCCCATGCCTTCCATTTTACTCAGTAATGCTGGCGCGGAAACGGTATCAAAGGCCTTAGATAAGTCGATAAAGATACCTAAGCATTTTTCCTTATTGTCAATAGTCCTTACAGCGTAGTCAGACAGTGCCAAAATAGCATCTTCGGTACTCATTCCTTTGCGGAAACCGAATTGGTTGGGAGCTATAATATGATTGGCATCAAGGAAGGAGACCAGGCTCTTGTTTAAGACTCGTTCTAAGATCTTTGATATCGAGGAAAGAACCGAGATAGGTCTGGAATTGTTAACTTCGTCCTTACGACCAGCTTTATGAATTGGGTGAACTATGGCCCTTTTAAAGACTACTGGGAATACGCCAGATGAAATGGCGAGATTGCAAACATGTGTAATGATGGGAGCCAAAACGTTGCTGGTAGCTTTAAGTATGTTAATGGGGATGCCGTCCCAACCAGTAGCAGAATCGGGCTTGAGGCTCATTATAATGCCTTCCACATCCATTTCTGTAGTTTCTAGAAGAACCATAGAACCACCTAACTTGGACACTGTTTCACTAGATGTGGAGGATATTGGTCTTACCAGTATTTTGGATGCGAGACTTTTACCAATACCAGCAAAATATTCATTAATTAGGTTTAGTGAGGACCTTGGAGATACGGAGAGGTTTAACAATTCGATGGGGGGAGGAGTGCATGAATTAATATCAGCCACTTTTTTAACCACTTCCCATGTTGCCTTCATGTTATTTTTAGCTTTGGAGAATTCTTCTTTTTCATAAGCGCGTTTAAGTTTTCTTAACAAAGAGTTGCAGTAATTACGATAACGAGTATATGTAATTCGCAAAATTTCATTATCACTACATGTTTTTATTTTTCTGTGCATGCGGTCACGGTGTCGGATACACCGTAGTAAACCAGGTGTAACCCAAGGCTTAAGAGTTCTATTTTTTCTGGGGACTTTAAGTTCGTATGAATTTTCCTTTATGATGGTAGAGAGACCACGTATCAACTCTTCCGCCGCTATGTTTGCATCTGACATCTTTAGGATAGGAGTCCAGTCATTTCCATGAATAGCCTCTATAACTGAATTTCGATTTATTTTACATTTGGTACGAGGCAAGTTACGATACTTATTGTTGGTCTGCAGAAATAGTAGAAGAGGTTCATGGTCGGTAATAGACGACTCAATGACAAATGCTGTGGCAGAAAAGTTAGTTTTTAAGAGGATATGATCCAGACAACTAGAAACACGCGTGGGATACAGATGTGCAGCGAGAAGTCCGTGCGCAGCAGCACAGGATAGATACTCGTCGGAGTTCGTATCATTGTTACTGTCACTGATGTCGATATTAATATGACAACAGACTGTGTGGGAAGCGTGAGCACTTTGTCTAGACTATCGATAAAATTGTTGATGTTTCTATAAGAGGGAGAACGATATACAGCAATTATTGAGACGGTCTCCATACTACAGATAAGGCAGTTGGCATCAGCAAAAACGGGTTCTTTTACCTCGTGCTTTATAAAAGATTTAATATAAATAGCGCATCCGTCGTTTTGATTGTAAGTGTTTTTAGTATAATAGGAGGTATAACCGTCTAGAGTAAGTAAGCGAGATATTTTGCTTAACCAACATTCAGGTAGGACAATGACATCACAAAGAAAACCTAGGAGTTTCATTAACACGGCTATTTCGTCAAAGTTTTTATTAATGCTCCGAATGTTAAGATGTAGTATTTTCAGTCCCTTATTTGGATCTATGATATACCGCGAGCACATTTCGGGTATACATTTATACGACTTGGCAACACTGAGTGAGTCTAATTCATGATCTATATCATTATTTTGGTTAGCCATTTGTTATAAAAAAGTATTTAAAAGCACTCAAAATGAGGCACACAAAAACAAGCGGCAATGAAACATTAAACGTCAGGCAACTTGCTAGAGCCAAAAAAATATGGAAAGAAAACTGGCAAGGGCAGGGTCGACAAACAATATAAGCTAAAAGCGTACAAACTACATGGCGCTCTTGTGCAAAGAAAAGGAAAAACTTACGTGAGTAGTTGTGAGTGTGAGATGCTGAACTTAAACTAAGAAAAACACTAAAAAAATAGAATGAAATTATAGTTCTTATGGTTATAAAGAGTCATTGTTGCACTTCCAATTCACGCAATGTCTGCTCCGATTTTATGAGAATTTGCTTATCGCCTTCAGTTTTCCGTAGAAATACATTCTCATTATTGGTCCAGCAAAACTTATATTCCTTCAGCTTAGCAAATTGCCTTGCGTCAAAGAATAGCTTTCTAGAACTCGGGGGGAGATACTCCGCAACATATATTGGTTTCGGTTCCCAACGATACCTATGTTATGGGTAATCAACTCAAACGTTCTTCTTTATCAAGTTTCTTATTGAAATCACGAACAGCAGAGAGCATCTGAATACTATACATGTAATACGAGAATATCCGTTGAGTTCTGTAAAAAAAGATTCGACTGCAATAATACGCATGTCGATAAAATCAGCCACACGCACTCGATTGCACCTCTCTAAACCCAAAACGTTCGTTCCGTTCGGAAAGATTCGGGTTAGTTCGGGCTAGTTGGTATCGCTCCTGACGTAAGTTAGTAAATGATTTAAAAATTGATTTAAAATATTAAACAGTGACTTAAATGTTTACTTACCGGTGGTAGGACACGCCATTTGTCTTCAGGTTGATGGTACTAGACCTATTTTTACAAATTATTACTGCACAGCTCGGCATTTTGGTTTTTTACGCATCAATAGTACACTGTACGCAGTTGCAAAGCGACTGAATGAAGCGTACAGCCGCCGTTCGAACATAAGCCCAATTTAGCAATGTCGAGGCGCCACGTGCCACGCCTCCAAGGCATATCCCTCGATATCCGTGAGTATTACAGTAGTTTGACACTACCCAAGTGTGACTTCCTCTCACAGTACTTCTGATATACCAATAAAATCTTCGTCCATTCATCCGCAAACAGGTCGCCTGTTGGATTATAATCCAAGAGATCACTAAGCGCGGCCAGAGTGCGAGGAACGACATGGAGGCACGTCAAGCAGCCTGTGCCTGCTGCCCCGGCAGTAATTGTCTGGGACAAAGAAGCGCGCCAGCACATCAAGTAGATCAGGAGCGTCAATAGCGCCACGGAGCGTCTTACAGGCTATTGTGAGCTGATCTCGAGCTCGCCTTACCTCTAGCGAGTTGTATCCGAGGCAACCCAGTAAGAATTTTATCGTAAAAATAGTAGCCGTGTTTCTACTTATACAGGCTGTTAAAGTAATTGCGTGCCATAGCTTAGGGGTAGGTTCAGTATCGATAAAGGAAGTCAGAAAAAAAAGGTACTTAACAATCGTTTAGAATTAAAATTATTTTATTTGTTTAAATGTTTTAATTACTTACTATCGAACGCGTTGTCCTTCACTTCTCGCGTCCGAATACTAAGGGCCGCGCATTATTTGCTAATGAAAACGGCTTGCGATAAATGGCGCAAAATGTGGGCCCCTAACGCTACGGTGGTACGTAAATTACAATCAAACCTACAAAAAGATCTTGTATAACTAGTATTCAACAGAAATACGAGTAGGTATTTATAAATTGTTTTTTTTTTTTTTTCCATTATCTGTACTGAACCTACCCCTAAGCTATGGCACGCAATTACTTTAACACCCTGTATAGGTACTGAAGGAACGCTTTTTTGAACTTTTTCTAATAAAAGTGCGTAAGTCCTTTCATGTGGATTCCACAAGGAGTGATAGAGAGGAGAGAGGAAGTTGCCCTAAATATATTGTAAAAGTTGAAAATACTCTGGGATGTATTGTTCATTAATACGATAAAAAGGCAGAGCAATGGTGGCCCAATGGTAACAGCCGTGACTTGCGAGTTCTAGGTCGTAGGTTCGAACCCTGACAGGAGGCGCTTTACTTTGTGTAAATATTTTTTTCTCCACTGCTCCCAAAACGGTGAAGAAACCGGCATGTCCTAGAACCGAAAATTCGCCAACATGTGACATCTACCAACCCACACTGCATTGGAACCGCGTGGAGGATTACGGCCCACCCCCTCACAATGAGAGGAGTCCTGCGTCCCAGTAGTGGTAACATTGGTTCTCTATTGTGTCACCTAACTTTTTTATCCATAATTTGAAGTGCCATATCTTTTTTGTCCTAATCATCATTTGTCCGAATGATAAAGATAAAGATAAAGATATATTTATTTGTAAACATGTGTAACATTATACATATAAATGTAAATGTGGATGTAAAAGTGGAAATCTGTGAGTTTCAACATGTTTTGCCACCATTGGCGTACAAAATAAATTATAGCCACTTGACAATTAAGAAATAAAAATTAAAAAAAAAAGCATAACAACATTAAAATATAACACAAATAGATTTGAAACTATCATTTAAAAAATCTTTAACATTATAGTAACATTTTCTAGTAAGTAATTTCTTAATTTCTCTTTTGAATAAGTTTGGCTGGTTTATATTTTTAATAACCTCTGGAATCTTATTATATATTAATGGTGCCATACAAAACACGCTTTTATGAAGGAGTGCTGTTTTCGCAGAGTTAGGCTGTAAGAAGCTCTTATATTTAGTACGTCTATTTCTATTGACAGTGTCTGATAAAAGAGGAAACCAGTGAGGATTGCTTCTAACAAATAAAGCTATTTCCAAGATGTACAGTGACGGAAGTGTCAGTATGTGGTATTTTATAAACATTGGTTGACAGCTGTCGGTATTTTGGATCTTAAACATAGCCCGAATACAACGCTTTTGCATTTTAAACACCATGTCGGTGTTTGTCGAATTACCCCAAAATATTAGACCGTATCTAAGCACCGATTCAAAAAGTCCATAATACGCCATGAATAATGCGTTTCTACTCACTGTTGGTGCCAGTTTGTACATCGCAAAAGATAAACTACTTATTTTTGTACAAAGGTCTTCCGTGTGACATTTCCAATTGTCAATTCTACTGTCAATTTTTAAACCAAGGAATTTGGCTGTTTCTACTTGATTTATTATATTATTATCATATATTAATTTAAATTTAATTGAATTTTGAGATCTTTGACTGTAGTTCATTACATTTGTTTTATTTATATTTATTTTTAGATTATTATTGATTAGCCATGTTATTATAGATGTCAGTGCTTTATTTATGTCGTTTTCAAATAGATTTTTATCATTACATGTAATATTCACTGTGCTGTCGTCTGCAAATAATGTCATAGGTTGCATAGTTGCATTAGGGAGGTCGTTGATGTAGGTAATAAATAACGTAGGTCCCACTACGCTGCCCTGGGGAACACCATATCTAACATATCTTACTTTGGATTGGTATTGTTCTTCTTTTTTAGTTTTTATGTTAAATTTTGTAATTTGTGTGATTTGTTTTCGATCAGTTAAGGAAGATCTAAATAGTTCTAAAACGTTCCCTCTTATACCGTATGCCTCTAATTTACTAGCCAATATTTTGTGATCCACATAATCGAAGGCTTGTGTCATATCGCAGATGATGGAGCACACTGGGGTAGTTTTAACAACCGCAGTCATTATATTTTTTTAAAACTCAAAGATAGCCATATTTATATTTTTATGTTTTCGAAAACCTTTTTGTTCGTTGCATAAGATATTGTTATTCTCTAAGTAATTATTTAATTCAATATTGTAATAAGTTTCAAAGATTTTAGAAAAACTAGAAAGGAGAGCAATGGGTCGATAATTTTCGATTAATTCTTTATCATCTTTTTTCAACAAAGGTTTAACAATTGCTAGTTTAAATCCTTTGGAAATGTGCCATTTGTTATAGACAGGTTAATAATATGACTTAAGTGATGACATATCTGACTATTTACTTCTTTTACAATTTTTGTAGAAATTTCGTCATATCCGACACTTTTTGTATTTTTTAGGCCATTTATTATCTTAAATACATGAAGAGGTGTGCTTGGTGCTAAAAACATTGAATTAGGTCGTTCGCTTTCGTCACAATGTTATATTATTTAGGAAGTTCATCGTAATAATTCAATGAACAAATTTTTATAGATCGCAAAAGGAACCTGTGTTCGGCGGGGATCGAACCGGGTGACACGAGATTCTCAGTACACGTTCTTACAGAATAAGCTATTTAGTAGTTGAGTTTGAACGTCGAAATAAAGGTTCGTTTTCTTACTCTGTTCGAATTGCAGTTGTGGTGGTTATTTAAATCTCAACGGTTTACACTTTTTTGCTATTTTTTCTTCTATTTTAGTTAATTTTGACGCAATCACATATCGTTTGATGAAAACTAGTATGTTCACATATATATCAGTAAAAATTTCACTCAATTAATTGTATTTAGTCACTTATAAATGTTCACTCAGAATCACGGTAATAACTTTGTCCAGGGTTAAATTCGCGAGTTGATAACATTTTCTCAGACGATTTACACTACTTATTCAAGTTCGAACACATAATTTTAAAGATATCAATGCTTTTACTATTTTTATGAATATTTATTTAAGGAGCTCAATGTTTACATGACAGCGCAGCGCCATCTATTCCCCGTAATGATAACTTACCCGAACTCAATGTCACATAATATCACATGCCATAAAATTGAAATCCCTAATAATATCCTAAATCCGTTTGTCATAAATATTACAATCAATAATAATATACAAAAGACATAAAACCGTTTTCAATAAAAGTTATAAGTCCTAAATTCAAATTACATAAATAATAAATTGTGATGGCTTTACTTACAACAATAAAGCAGTTGATTGTGAACATGTGGTTTTTGTAAGCAAGCAAGCATGCAGCACGCAAGCAAGCACGCAGAATGCAGCTTGCATGCAAGCAAGCATGCAGCATGCAAGCAAGCATGCAGCATGCAAGCAAGCATGCAACATGCACCAGGTATGGCTCCGGCGGTCCCACGCGAGTTTATCGTCGCAGATGGATTTAACGCTCACCACCGCAGCTTCGAGTGTTACAACCACCTGCTCCTCAACTCGCGGGCCGCCTCCCCTCTCCGCGCCTATTCGATTTTAAATTACACTCTAGGGGTAGAGCAGACCACGCCACTATTGCGGCGATAAGTCCCTGGGCGTCGGGAATCGATTGCCGATTCCCGGCCACCGTAGGCGCGGGCTTGCGGACGGTGAGCAATGGGTAGCTCGCCGTCCAGTAAGGACCAAGCCCGGGTCGACGGCGCGTTGTGTTCCAGGTGCACCTCAAAGAGATGTCAGCGAATGAAGGGGTCCGATGAGACCATTGCCTGCCGGGGTTGCGGGAAAGTGCGAAAGGGATACCGTGGCCCCCTGGCATTGCACAGGCAACAGAAGGAACAGGGGTGGGTTTTAATTAGTAAGAGTCTGACACGCCCTCCTGCTCCACCCAGAGCGGGAGTAGTCATTTGATGGAACAAGTAAATGAATTTACTCTCCTCGGTTTGTCTATAGATACCCACATAAATTGGAAATCCCTTATACAGAAAATAAGAGCAAAATTATCAACATTCTCATATGCACTACGTGAAATTAAAAAACTACTAACCTACAGACTGCACTTGTTACTTACTAAGCATATGCCCAGGCATGGCTCAGCTATGGGGTCATGCTATGGGGTAACAGTACAGATTCACTAACCATATTTATTTTGCAAAAGAAGTTAATTCGAATAATAACCAACACAGAACAAACAGATAGCTGCAAACCACACTTCCGAAAACACAAAATACTGACACTTCCCTGTCTATATATATTAGAATTATGTAAATTTGTCAGAAACCACCCAGATTTTCACACCACTTGCGAAGAAACACAAACAAGATACACCTTTCGACACAATAAAAACAAAATAAACATACCTCAATCCCGACTCAAAATGCACTCAACCAGCCCTTTAGTTATGTCCTTAAAAATATATAATAAATTGCCAAATGAAATTAGAGAAGTAAGTCAAACAAATATATTTACTTATTCATAAATTGAAACAATTTCTGGAATCCAAGTCATACTACTCAGTAAAGGAGTTTTTAGAAGACAAAACGATTGCAAAATAAAATTATTCTCTCTCTTATACAGCAAACATTATGAAATAAATATAATCTAATATGGAATATAGAAAATCAAATATAAATAAGAAAATATGAATACTTAAATAATAATATAATTTAATAATAATCAAAATACTTCTGAGAATTTCATTACATTTATTTTTATTTTTTTCTCACCACAATATTACAAAATACATATTAGATGGTATCAGAGTCAGACAGCATTTTAATATTGAGGGACATTATCCATATAAATACATAATTTCAAAATTACACCTATATACACAAAAATAATAATATATAATAATAATGTATAATTATGTATATATAAATAATTATACACCCAATTAAATACATATAATAATTAATTTATAAAATATTAATTGCTTAAATTGTTACTTAGCCCTCTTCCTCTCTCCTAATTGTGCTGAGCCCGACAGGGTCCATATTGATCTTTTACTTTTTATACCATCTATGTAATACATATGGAATGCAATAAAGAATTGAGTTTTGAGTACCTATTGATGATTCCCCAACCACAAAAAAAAAAAAAGGGGTTAGAGCAGACAAGACTGAGTGGAGTAGGATTTACAGCGATTCGTTTCTGTCACTAAAACCTAATTTTTTGCAAATGTTATAGGACAAAAAAAAAAAAAAAAATGAACATTCAGAATAATACACATTATTTAACACAATGCTCAGGATATATAACTTTAGGTCATGTAAAATTAGGAGATTCAATTATTATAGTACTCGATATTATGACAGAATACTTTTAGAACTAAAAATAATTATGTTAAACAAAATTTCGGGATTTTGAACATTATGGTTACTGAAGTTTGTAGCAAACGTGTTAAGGGTAAGGGATTTTCGGACAAACAATTTTAGGAGAAGAAAGGGAGTACCGGTAACATTATAGGCTTATTATGTGATAAGATAAAAATATATAGGAATATAACAACTTATAAATAATTAATTAATAAAAATAACAAAATTAAAAAAAAAAAAAAAAAAAAAAAAAATTAAATTATTAAAATTATATATCTACTAACCTAGCTAAAACTATTTACAAACTAAAATATAACATCGAACAATTCCTCCGCATCGCTGTCGACCGGTAATGTACCCAAGAGACTGGCCGCATTGCCACGTTGTATGGCAATGTTTAGCCTCTGGCCAAGGTAAAAACCAGCCCTTGGGTCACGGGAAGTGTCAACCAGCTGATTCGAGAGAGGCCGTGAGCTCCCGGGGTACCCTAAACGGCTCGCTTGTATTTCCGTCAGTAGTTTTTTATTAATCGACTAGGAAACAATTATCTTTCTTTCGTCCTTCCAAACTCTACTAGAGTTCCCTTTGAACCTGTCTAGATCTCTTACTTCTATCTGTACTTTAAGAAATGTCTTATCTAGCATCTTGTATAGCACACCGCAAGAGCCGCCAAATTAAAACAGGCTAAGTGCGTGTCGGACCTCGCACAATTAAGGGAATTTATCCCAAGAACAAACTTAACTTAGTAGTTGAGAAACATGTTCTCCCTTGAGCGTTCGGTCAAATCTCCAACTGCAAATGTAAGTTTGTAATCGCAATAAAATATTTTTTTATGTTATTTAACACACAATATACATTTTTGGAATTTTTCCTTTATTAATGGTGTGAGACTGCTTCCTGCCAAATTTCATGATTCTAGGTCATCGCGAAGTACCTTGTAGGTTTTGATTTATCTGCGAATATTAAAATATGTACATAAATGGCCGTATTTTTTATTGCGTTGACTTAGAAGTTTTGATTTTTTTATAACTCCAAGGGAATATAGATCTACGTATTGGATATTAATTTCAACTTGATACCTAAATGCGTTCCTGGGAAAATGGATCATGACAGACTGACGAACGGACAACGAAGTGATCCTTTATGGGTTCCGTTTTTTTCCTTTTGAGGTAAGGAACCTAAAAATATCTAGATTATTTTTAAAACAAAAAGCTCACTTAGCGATCACTCAGTCAAGGTCCATTGCATGCACCTATTTGGATTATATAGTTAAATTAACCTTCTTTGTTTTGGTCTTATGACGTCACCAGTAAAGATCAAGGTGTATTTTATTAATTTCTAAATGAAATTGAATTCTTCTGCATTTATAGAGTTTTTAGTGTTATTAAAATACTAATTTTTATAACAATTGCAACAGTGTTTTAATGATAGCTATTTTTAATAAAGAAATTGCCTATAACACTCTTATTTGGAAATATTGTAAAAGCCAATTATTTTTTTATAAGAGTAGGTAACCGTGGAGTTTCTTGCCGGCTCTTCTCCATCGGAAGCGACCAATAATTGGAACCGTGCACCTAGCTTCTGACGTTTCATAAGTGCCCATCTAGGTTTATGTGAAATTAAATATTTTGATTTTGTTTTTTGTCACTTTTATCTCTTTATATTAGGTATAAAAAAGAGTAACCATTTTTATTTCTATTTGGAATGTGCGACTAACTTCATCTTTCTGACTAACCGACACCTTGACAATTCAAAAGTACCTGTTAATGTTTAACTGTATTTTTTTAGTTTAACTTTGAATTTGCACCTTGGTTTATTTAGAACTAATGAGCCAATGAGTCAACAAATTAGGTAAAGCGTTTGATTTCTCTTATATCTTTTCGGAAAAGCCATTTTCACAAGAGACTATCCCAAGAAACATTATGTAGCCAGTATTCATGACTAGATTTATGTTAAAGCTCTTTACAAATTAACTGTTTTTCAAGTCATAGACGATGAGATGGGCCTACTTTAACATCAGATAATAATGACTGCATTTAACACGGTTTTATTTCAAACTGTTTCCCGCGACTTGCTATGTATGTCCTTTTCCAGGTCAAGCTTTACCCCTGTGTCAAATTTCATCCAAATCCGTTCAGAGGTTCTAGCGTGAAAGCGTAAGAATCAAACAAACTCACTTTCGACTTTATAATATTAAAGTTAGGATAGACAAAGTACCTATTGTAGCGGCTACACCGCTACATACGAACTACGCATCAAAGACATGACGTCACACAAATCCTGCATCGCGCAATTAGAGTTTACCGCGCGAACGACATAGGTATATAAGACTATCCACAACACCCGTCTGGTCGGAGGATCCTCCCTTTTCTATGGTGGATGAGTGAACTTTACACCCTGTTCCTCATACCACTAAACTATCTACGTAATTATCGTAATTCATCGAGTCATAATTTTGCACAGACAATTATTTGACGATAAAATATCTTTACTTTGCCTCAACAGCGTACTAATGATGATAGCTGATAGGCTCGATTGTCCATAGATACGACGCTGCAGCGACTTGCACGTCACCTATAGATGTCGATGTCGGTCATTAATGTGGTGTTAGTGTTGTTTGAAGTAATATGTGTGATGTATTTAATATTGTATATTGTCTATGAGTCATAAAAAAAAGTCATTTATTGAAACTAGGCTGAGAATCAGCACTTTTCGAACGTCAAAATTACATAAGACAGTCCCCCAAAACGCCCACCCTTCACTCGAATTAGTAAAGGAAGTGTATAGAGTGCCGCTAGTGGCACTTTATCCCTGTCAGATATAGTGCCGCTATTTGCGGCATATTAGTAGCGTTGACTTGGCCCGGCTTAAGTGCCGTAAGCATTGCATTGCCATTGCCACTGTCACTTGTTGTTTTGTTTTTGAGGAAAGGCTAATGTTGATTTCTTTCATCTATAGCCGGCTAAACTTAAGTGTAGTCATAACCCCTTGGCTTAGCGAATGAAAATGGGTTAGGTTATAGAACTGTGACCACACAACGCACTAGCCGAACGATCGAAGCGAGCGGTGCTGCGGCAGCGACCGGCGAGTGCCAGGGTTCGTTTAGACACAAATAAAATGTAATGTTTTGGAAATGTAGTGTTTTACAGCGAACTAACCTCAACAATCACAGAAAATAAAAAGTGTCAGTGATAGTGACAATGACAATGCAATTCTTACGGCACTTTAGCCAAGCCGAGGCTGCGCCACTATTATGCCGCTAACGGCACTTTATCCGAGAGGTGTATAGAGCACCGCTAGCGGCACTCTATAATATAAACTGCCATTAATAAATTAATAATAATAATTGGATAAAAAATTAATAATTATTTAATTGGATATTAAATTATGTGATAAGACAACGGTGTGAGTTAAAAGAAGATGTAGTGACAACAATTTAAAAGGGTATGCTGCTGAGATGGTTTAGTCATGTTTAGAGGATGAATGAAAGGAAATGAACAAAATGTATTTACAAGGCAGATGTGACTGGAAACACCGTTAGGGCACGCCCTAGGAGGACATATTCTGACCTTATTGGTGATGTTCTTCAGAAAGGACAGGTAGTACTCGCAACCAGCGTGCGTGTATGACCATAATATATGTATGAACGCAAACGAGGCAAAAGGAGTATGTAAGGATCGTAGCAGGTGGCATTCTGTAGTTTCTGCCTATCCCCATGGGAAGACGGCGTGAGTTTATATATGTATGTAATAATAATTGGATAATAATAATTTGCCAAAGAAGGTTTCTTCTCTTCAACAATAAGTTACTAATAATCGGAATTCACACATGCCAATACCAAATACGTACTTTTCAATATATTTCGTGTGGTGTAAGCTATACAATATAATATTCAAGCGATTACAATCATCTTACACACACAATGATTATAATTACGAATACTATTATGTATCACCCACGCTTGTAGGGTCCCGCAAAACTCGTTGATTGACCGTTCTTGATCGTAGTAAGTAACAAAACAATTTATAATTTGACGTATTTTGTTGTCGGCGTTCGATGTTAGGATTTATTAATTTTTATTTTGTGATGTAAAAAGTTTTTAAATGTCTTTTCCAGTGTTTCTTTATAATTATATTATCTTTATGTTTATTTCTAAACATTTCATAGTAACGTACTTACGTAAGCATCACCTTTGGTATACTTTTACAATGTTTGTAAATATGTGAACACCATGTATCTATCACATAATTCATTTATCTGTCATTGCTTCACTTTTAATTCTTTTAATACTGTGGTGTAGTAATTTTATTTTAAGCGCATTGGCTTCACATATTATACCTAATCAATGTATATAAAATATTGTAAAACATTTTAAAAGAGTAACGCTGAGGTTTCTTGCCCATTCTTTTCCATACGAAACTACTTTATGGAAGGGGTGACTAGAATCATTCTTTTTCATGTAAATTTTTGACGTTCAAAAATTGCGTTTTATGTGCTTATTTTTTTAATAAATGATTTAACTTTGACTTTGAAAAAGGCCGACGCGACGCACTGACCGACTGACCGTCTGACCATGTTTCATTTTTTACAGAACCCAACAACTTATTGGCCCAACTAATCTTGCCTGCCTTAATGATAATCGGAAGTAGTTGCAATAAAAAAAGGTTTCACATCGAATGAAATAATAACACTATAATAAATAATAAACAATAATTCTCTTGTCAAGCCGAGTGAGGGTCAGAAATAAACGTTCAATAATTACAAGTATTGAATTTATTTACTTTTAAATTACTAACAACTTGTTTTTTGGAGTTTTTGTTGTTCTTTCAAAGGTAAGCTACCGTGTTTTTGTATTAATACAATACGTGCAATTTGTATAAAATATCTTTACCATATAAAAACGTATAGGTGTTAATGAATACTAAGTTTTTTTTGGGTTTAATATCTATATGATTATTATACTGAGGGTCGATTTAATAATGTGTTTTCAATTGTTGATTTTTTATTGGTTTTTGGTAGTAACTATGTGAAATGCATCCGCTGGATGCGGGGAACACAGAACCGGTCGAAGTGAAGAGTAATAGGGATGATGCCTGGGTCAAAAAAAAGAAATTCCATTTAGTCCGTCAGTCAGATAATAAAAAAATATTAGACACGTATTTTTTGCTTTATCATAATAATAAAAAATGACTTAGATACAACGCATTAAAGTTGGGGAGTGGGGGTTGATACGTCACAAGTATGTATAAAATCTACATACAAGTGACGTCATTGCACTGCCCCTGGCTGGAGGCTTTAAGTTAGTAGCTTAAGGCAGCCGCAGGATTGACCGGTTAAGTAGTCATCACCTCAGAGGTGAGCTACGAGATGCCCTAGTTAAAAAAAAAAAAAAAAAAAAAAAAAAACGTCATTGCACATTATAACTCAATATATCGCCGTAATCTTCGTAAAAAAAAAATACGTGTACGTTTTTTTTTTCATAGTCTACATGACGGACCAAATACACTTTTTTAGTCATCATCCCTATAGTAAAAAAAAAAAAAAAAAATTGGTTTATTTTTATTGTTGGGAAAAGATAAATTTAACTTTCTGACGAAAACTTAGTCATTGAATCGGCGTATTAATTAGCTCAATGAAGAAGAGATCTAGACTTATCTCCGAAAGGTCCGACTCCGAGGGAGTAGGCTATAATCTTTCACGCGGGCCGGGTGTGTCTCATGTATTCGTATTTTTGGTTCTGGGACATACCGTTTTCCTCACGATGTTTTCCTTCACCCAGGTGCTTTACTTTGTGTAATTTCATCACCACTGCCCTCAAAACGGTGAAAGAAAACATCTCCGAATGGTGCAATATTAATAGCGATGTAAAGAAATATAAAATACTAGCTGCGCCCCGCGGTTTTACCCGCATAAGTTTCGATCCCGACGGAATATCGGGATAAAAAGTATTATATGTGTTAATCCAGGTTATAAACTATCTGTGTGCCAAATTTTATCCAAATCCGTTCAGTAGTTTTAGCGTGAAGTAGAGACAAACATACACACTCACAAACTTTCGCCTTTATAATATTAGTGTGATTACTCTAGATTGAAGAGAATCTATCTTCATGTAGAATTTGAACGACATTCCTCCTTCTTGAAGATTCCTGACTAATTGGCTATGATTGCTTTAGAATAAAAGGAGGTGCTCATGGCTAAGTTTAACAGCCGCACGGGTCGATAGATCAAGTTAAGCTACGCTTGCCGCGGTTGGTCCGTGGATGGGTGACCATCTTTACATATCGAGACCCCTCCGTGCTATGGAGAGCACGTTAAGCCGTTGGTCCCGGCTGTCATTCATGTATCTTTGACAGAAGCTCGAAAGTCTGACAACCAGTCTTACCAAGGGGTATCGAATATTATCCAGTAACTGGGTTGTGGAGGTCAGATAGGCAGTCACTCCATGTAAATTAACCATACCAACCAACACACAACCATTTTAAATCGCAAATTAAAAAAATCTTGATTGAAAAGGCTTACTACTCTACCAATGAGTTTTTAGATGATAGAAACATAAAATAAAAAATGTCCGATCCACTTGTTAAACTGTCTTGTTTACGACGTTACTTGTTTGAAACACTTTTATTTAGTTTGTAGTTTTTATTACGCCTAATTTGTACGCCTAGCAAGGCAAAACATAGTGATACAACGCAAATTTTATACCATGTACCATATTACCTATGTTCAACAAATAAAGTAATTTGACTTTGACTTTTGTAAAATAGCTGAATCCGGTTAAACTGCAAGCCGACCCCAACATAGCTGGTAAAAGGCTAGGCAGATTGATTTTTTTGCGTTAGTATATAATAAAATCACAACCCAAGTCTGTTGTACTGCGCCAGTAGTTCAGGTCAGTGACAGCTCGGCCCGAGTCAACTCAACCCGAATAATAATACTTACCAGATATTTCAATCCTGATTACGGTGATTTGTAAGGTAAGGCAGAAGATCGATATTTAAAAATAAATCATTATGAATTGAATTTTGTTTATCGTGAGCAGTTGAAAAATGTGTTTTTATTGTTGGTAGTTCCAACAGCAAAAACATATTTTTCAACAGCTCACGATAACCATTTATTTAGAAAGGATGAGGCAACGTTAATCAAGGAAAGTCATTTGAGACCAGCAATTTGTGCTAACTCATTTATTTCTCATTTGCTTCTACAAACCACAGTATATTTTGTAATACATTCACTGGGTTAGTTTTGGTCGACATCTGTTGGTGGCGGACAACCAAAAAATTTTAAAGGACTAGCTTTTTCTGCGGCTACTCTCGCTTGGAGATCAAAAACTCAAAGCATTTATTTCAAATAAACCATTTACAGGCACTTTTGAATTATCAAGGGGTCGATCAGTCAGAAATATGAAGCTAGTTGCCCATTCGAAAGCGTAGTAGGTACCTATGGAGAAGAACGTGCAAGAAACTCCACGGACACACTTTTAAATCAAAATATGGTTATTTAAATGAAAATTATCCCATGGGAATGCCTGTAATGTACATAACATAACATCACGCCAGTTTTCGCTGAAGGATTAGGCAGAGGTGACCTATGCATGGGAGGCTGTCACCTCCTTCTGCGAAGCGGTAATGCTTGCGAAGGAGGAGGCGGAACGCGTGAGGGAGAGGCAAATTTCGCGCCCTCACGCCCCTAGCCGCCGCAGGAGGAGACGCCCTGGGCGTCGAGAATCAATTGCTGATTCCCGGCCGCCGAAGGCGCGGGCTTGCGGACGGTGAGCAATGGGTAGCTCGCCGTCCGCTAAAAAAAAAAGAGATGACCTATAGTTTACACCCACATAAATGTAATGTACTACCGGATTAAAAATAATCTTATGTCCTAACCCAGATTATGGTCTATAGTTGAGCCAAATTTGAACTAAATCTGTCCGCCGCACCGTTAAGCGTAAAAATGTAACAGGCAGACAGACTAAGTTCCTTTCGCATTTATAATATTATTTATATACAATTACAATATGAAAATGCTTGTAGACGCATTTTCATATTGTAATTGAAATCCACATTAATGATCAAAGTGGTCTATTAAAACCTAATGAGAGAGCCTATTAAATTACTTTGTAATCTCTCAATTTAATCCAGAGAAGTTGACTTTAAAACACCTTATAAACACACTTCACACTCATCTAATAACTTAACCATCCTTAGATCGGCGCAAACGCAAACCACAGTAAAGGCACCGCTCCACAGCAACCCATGGCTAAGCTACACACGTGTACTAAGCTTCGATTTTTATGAAAATATAGGTGGGTTCATCCACTGTGACCCACGCCACGCTACGCACGAATGCGTGGCTGGCAAACAAATGAACCGCGCAGCTAGCGTTGCAAAACTCTCCGTGCACATCAACATAGTGAATGGTCGACTTAGGTCACCTGTGCCACCGCTGACAACCAACGAGAAGCGAGTAGAGCTAGCCACAATCGACAGCGATGAGCGGTTTCTCACTGGTATGCGTATAAATGTACGAGTATCTTGCGAGTATGTTGCCTCTCAGGGAATGTTTTGGCCCGTAAGCGAACGTCGCCGAACGAGTACTCTCTTTGATAAGTCTTGTCGCAACAACCGAGTACTCACCGGGGCGGTGTGAAAAATCAGCGATCAACTATTGATATGTGTGTCTCTTTTACTTAATTTTTTTTTGTACGTTTCTTGAGCATGGAAATCGTTGATAGCTCTTCGCTTCCTCGTCAGCAGTAGGACAGGTGCCTAATTCTCTCACATTTGCACCAAATATGGTGAGGTATGAGCGATTACCTGCGTCCGTGAGAACCCAAGATGGCGTAACAATTATATTATTACTATAATTATAGATCATTATTATTATAATTATATTATTGATGATCGGTTTTATAGGTCAGATTGTTTGTTAGTTTGTAATCTTTGGCAATACGAGGTAATAAGACTAATATAGGGTTATTGTAGAGTGTTGATTTATTTAATGATGGCAATTTTATTGGGTTTCAAAGAGAGAAACAGCGTAACAATACGCGTCGTGTTCAGGAGTACCGCTATCTGTATCAAAGAGCTGCTTTTTTTTTTTTTTTTTTGGGGAATCATCAAATGACTTCTCCCGCTCTGGGTGGAGCGGGAGGGCGTGTCAGACTCTTACTGACTAAAACCCACCCGTGTTCCTTCTGTTGTCTGTGCAATGCCAGGGTCCCACGGTATCCCTTTCGGATTTTCCCGCAACCGCGGCAGGCAATGGTCTCATCGGACCCCTTCACTCGCTGACATCTCTTTGAGGCGCGCGTGGAACACAACGCGCCGTTGACCCGGGCTTGGTCCTTACCGGACGGCGAGCTACCCATTGCTCACCGTCCGCAAGCCCGCGCCTACGGTGGCCGGGAATCGGCCTGCAATTCCCGATGCCCAGGGCGTCTCCTCCTTCGGAAGGCATTGCTTCACCTGGTAGATGAGAGCTCCTTTAGTAGGTGGAAGAGGCCATAGATAAGGCTCTTGTAAAAGCATAAGCATAATATAATTTTCCTACTGCTAAGATACAGGCCTCCTGTCTTCGAGAGGGAGTGGGCTGTATTTTACCACGCGGGCCCAGTGCGGATTGATAGATGTCACATGTCTTCGAATTTTTGGTTTTAGGATATGCCGGTTTCCTCAAGATGTATTCCTTTATAGTTTTGAGAGCACAGGTGATGAAATAATTTGCACAAAGTAAAGCGTCTGCCTGGGTTCAAACCCACGACTTACAAGTTGTAGTCGGGGTTGTTACCATTGCGCCAACACTGCTCCACCACTGCCACTGCACCAGGCTCTTGGGTATAAAGCTATTGACTGTTACGACTACCAGCAATCTCGCCGACCCATGACCACAACCCTCCTCCAGGGAAGCATTGCAGTACAGTACACAAGCAGCCATCATTCCAACCTCGCCGCCGAGGTCCCCCGCGATCGCGACCCTCATGCCAGCCCACACCAAAGCTGATCCTGTAAATGCTGCTTTAAATTCCCCAAATAACAATAACTATCCAGTTATTGCCGCCGTTTTGCGTGGATGTGTCGCATGTTTCCCCCAACATTTTCTATTTTTTTGTGTAAGCTCTTTTTGGCGTCATGTTTACCGCAAATAAACGTATTATCTTTCTTTTTTTCTTTTCTTACTTTAGTTATGAGATCCTGCCTGTCCCATCTTGCTGTCCTCCCCCCAGCGACACTCTAAGCCGAGGTTCGTACCCTTAGCGAGTAGTCGCTTAGTTTATGATTAGTACTATGCTCTGATTGGAGGCTTTAAGGCAGCCACAGGATAGCCCGGTGATGTAGTTATGACCTCAGAGAACAACTACGAGATGCTGTTAAAAAAAAAAGGCTACCAGCACAATGATTGCTCGAGTCTAATGTGTGTTCTAAAAGAATCTGATAAAAGTCTAAATAAACCCTGTTCAGGTTACATTCTTACGCAATCACTCATTAAACGGAATAAGTAACACATTCAATTGTATTTAGAAGTTTTTAAACTTTATATCTCACCACTTCTTCCAACAATAAATTGTTTGAATAACATTATTCAAATTGTTATTGAAAAGTCGTCGACGAAAACTGCGTTTATAAAATTAACCTCAATTGTTTCTTTTGGGTTTAAGTATTCAAATAATCAAATTAAATCACTCAATTTGTTAGCGGCAATACAAATTGACATTCACAGGTACGTTTTCTGATTGATTTGTTCACATTTACATAAGATAGTTTTGAAACAGACCATATATTTCAGCAGCATTTCAACAACATCCTACTTGTGTGCTTTTGTTCCAAGTTGAAATTTTAACCACCTCTGTGGTTAGAAAACCTTTCTCAAACTCAGTGGTCCCGGGTTCGATTCACAGTGGGGGTAACATTTTCTGCTCGGTTTGGTTGGCGGTTGGGCTTGTTCTAAGTCCTCCTGGATACCTAACACCAGCTTATCTAAGTCTGTCGCCAATTAGAACAATGTAAACACCATTGTTGTGTTTTAGCAGTTAGAGGTAAGATAGCCAGTTTCTCTGTGGTTGAGGATTCCGAGTGAATCTTACTTCGACCTTCGGCCTGAACTCAAACCGTTTATTTCAAAGAAACCAATTACAGGCACTTTTTTAAATTGTCAAGGGGTCGGTCAGTCAGAAAGATGAAGCTAGATGGCCATTCCAAAGCGTAGTAGGTACCTATGGAGAAGAACGGACAAAATACATCACGGACACTCTTTTAAATCAAAATAATGTTACAAAATATTGGTTACATCATTCATGTTGATTATTGTTGATGTTATACATTTGAAAACGACGAACACGTTAAAAGCGTCTAAGATTGAAAAGAAATTAAATTAAGTTAAACCACCTTTTTTTTTTTTTTTGGGTGGGAAATCATCAAATGACGTCTCTCGCTCTGGGCGGAGCGGCAGGGCGTGTCAGACTCTTACTGACTAAAACCCACCCTGTTCCTTCTGTTGCCTGTGCAATGCCAGGAATCGGCAATAGATTCCCGACGCCCAGGGCGTCTCCTCCTGCGGCGGCTAGGGGCGTGAGGGCGCGAAATTTGCCTCTCCCTCACGCGCTCCGCCTCCTACTTCGCGAGCATTACTGCTTCGCAGAAGGAGGTGACGGCGTCCCATGCCGTCTCGCTCCGTACCATGGCCTGGACCAGGGCCGGACGCGAGAGATCCCCGCCACCGATCGCCTCCACGAGGACACGGCGGTGCTCTGCGCAAGCCGGGCATACCTCCACCGTATGCTTCACCGTGTCCTCCGGGTGATCCACGCAGTGATGACACCCGGGCGTTTCCTCACGCCTTATCCGAAACAGGTACCTCCCGAAACAGCCGTGTCCGGTGAGGACCTGCGTCAAGCAGAAGGTGAGGACGCCGTGGCGCCTCTCCAGCCACTCCTCAAAGAGGGGACTTATCGCCGCAATAGTGGCGTGCCCAGCACTGGGTTGCAACAATCGCACTCTCCATGACGCCATGAGATCCCATCGGAGCTCTGTCCGCTGTGCCGCGATTTCTCGCGGTATCGGAGTCAAGCCCCGGCGTTTCGCCTCCTCGCGCCACTCCCAAATATGCGCGAGGACTTTTGCCTCCAGATCCCATGGCGGCAATCTGGCAAGGAGGCTCGCCACCTCAAAAGTTAAACCACCTAAGAGATGATTAGTCCCTACTGACGGCGCCCGTTCACGTAGGTACATGATGCATGGATTAGCACCATTCAACTCAATCATTTTGAAGTGAGCTAAATGATCCAACACACACGCCACCGTCAGTGAGACATTAGAGTGAGCATGACATACACTCAGCCACCAGGACACATTCAAGTCAATTAAAGACATACCCAGTACCTAAATGGTAGCTTTATAGTCGATACATAGTACTCACACATGTGCTATGCAATTACACAATCAATGCTAAGAGATTGAATTTATATAACGAAAAGATCGTTTTTAAAATCTTCAGCAGCTCCAACAGTATTTTCAAATGCCAATCAATTAGTTTATGCGGCCTTGTGGAGCAGGACCAGCGTTGAGCCAAGCATTTTTATCAGCGATGTAATCCCCCAACTTATAATATGTTCGCGTCCAAGCAAAAAGGGTCCAGTAGTGTGTTATTGAGTTACGACTAGATTCAGTATCTAGGATAGTCAATTGATAGTAAGGATTGAAAAAATATTCAAAAACTGGCACATTTTTTTTTTATCAGACATTTGATGTTGAAATTCTGAAAAAGCTTGATAGTCATTTACTATATGCAATTACGTAGATAATTGAGCATTTATTAATTAATAATCAATTAAAATCGCGAAATGCTATTTTTTCACCTAACTTTACAATACTTCTTATATCTCGGAAACTAAATGCCGAGAACTGGAACTGCCCTTTTGCTCGGACGCACACATATATGCTAGGCTGCATTGTGTGCGTCTAATATAAGATTTAAATTTCGTTTCATGCAGTTGAAGTATGTGGGGAGGTATTTTATTGTAACATTTAAACAGTACCCCATGAAAGATGAGTCCACGTTAGCCAAACTGAAACCCGGTTGAACTAATTGGTACCTATTCCTAGTGTTATAATTGTGTCTTGCACTTCTTTTACTAAAAAGATGTAGATTTTTCCTTACATACATAATATTTTCATAGATATATTGACAAGGTACCGTCATGATGTCAGTTCCCTTAGAGAGTCGTTCCTGCGGTGGCCATGTATGGCTCTGATGGCTCTTTTCTCCAGAATAAAAGTAGACTCGATGTCTGCAGCCGTCTCCATAGTAGAATACCGTACGACATAATAACTAAAATAGACTAGCCTCGCGGTATCTACGAGTATACATCAGTAAATTGACGGATATTTCTCACAGCATATGCTGCTGAACATGGCCGTCCTGCAAGAGATGTTAAATGAGCCATTGAAGCCTTGAGTCAAGCGTGATCCCCAGGAAAACAGTTTTTATCGACGAATTCTAGTTTCTCTTGATTCGATACTATCTCACAATTACTACTTTTGACATTTGGTAAAGAAAATCTTAGGCACCTAGTTTTTTTCCCATTGAATACTAAATTATTAGCAGTGAACTAATTTTGGACCTGCTGTAGGGCGTTATTTACGTCGTCAAGATTTGATGCACATCTATTAATTTAAAAAAAGGAAGTATCGTCAGCATAATTATACTCGTAAGATCATTTGTGGTTGAGTTTATAGCAAATGGGGTAGATCATTAGTGTATACTAAAAAGAGAACAGGATCCAATATTGGTCCTTGTGGTACACCCATTTTTACTTTTAAACCGAGTGAATTGACAGCATTGATTTGAACTTGCTCATTTAAATAAGATTTTACAAAACTGAGCGCAAGTTTTCCAAGTCCGTAATGCTCAAGTTTCAAGATAAAGGTTTCGTGGTCGACGCAGTCAAATGCCTTGGAGAGGTCACAAAAAATTCATATGGCATTTTGGGCCTCTTCCCATGACGTAAATATGTGTTTTAATAAGGTGACACCAGCGTCATTCGTACAACGTCATAATTTAACTGATGTTAAAATGATTGAGCATTTGATTAAGCATTACCTTTTCAAACACCTTTCTTATAACCGGCAACACCGATACGGGTCTATAATTATTGGTGTTTTTACTGTCCCCGGATTCGAAAAGTGGTATTACCTTAGGTACTATATTTTATTAGGTCAGGGAAGACTCCTTGATCCACACACACATTAAATATTAAGGCTAAGTACGGCGCTGTAGTCTCAATAATGGAGGTACAAACTTTGATAAACATTCCGCATAAATCTTCGGTTAATTTGATCTTGATTTGCTTGAAACCTTTTATTACTGTTATGGGGTTTATATGCTTGAATTAAATTCATCAGTTCAGTTTATATGATGAAACGTTTGTTCTTAATAAATCAATGGAACGAGAGGGCGAGGAATTTAAGGTTCCAGTAGTTTTAAGTGGGATACTGGTAAAGAAATTTACAAATTCTTGAGCAACTTCTTTGTTAGTGCTTATGAGACCACGTGAAGATTCTAGAGTGAAATCATTAACAATAATAATATAAAACGTTTATTTCTCTACACAAGGTACTTATTGCTAATATTTTACAATAGTATACAAGGATCTAACTTTGTGAGAGACTGGTGCCTGAAGTAGGTTTATATAAAAACCTGTATTACAGGTACCACTAATCAATCCAATCATTATTATGTCTTTTGTTCCTATTTGTTTCGTCGTTGATAATTTTCCAAACCGTCTTTATTTTATTATTAGCTGATTTGATATTTTTGCTAATGTACAAGGCTTTAGCTACTTTGCAAATATTTTTAAAAGTTTTAGAGTAAGTAACAACGTATTTATTAAAACTTAGCTCCTCTTACTAATATTATTACCACAGCTCGAACTAATTTCAAATAATTCGTGTCCATACGACGCGACGGTAAGTATAAGAAAAATATATAGATAAAGTTAGTTATCATAAAATAATTTACAACAAATGTCCTAAGGAATGCGCCATTAACATTTAACTAATAAATACTTTAAACACAGCTGAGCACACTCGAACATGACGAGCCTGCGTAGGACTCTCCGCATTCGAGTGGGCTGCCAGCATTAATTATAGAAGGATCCTACTCGATGGCATCGGGTTTAAAAAGACGTAAGTACGGATATTTGGAAAATAGACCTGTGTGTGTTCTTAGAAAGAAACGATGGATGGATTGTGTGAAAAATTATATAGAAATGTGTGGAAGTCTAATATTTGGACAAGGGCAGCACGATGGTGAAGGGTATTCTTAGATGCTCGGCTGTCATAAAGGAACATGTATTCGCGATTCACATTTAAACTGGGCTTAATTTACCTACCCAACTATCTGATTGTGGAACACATTTTCGTAAATGATTACGACTAATCTGTTTCATTTTGACAGTTCAACATCAGTCATTGCGTTATTTACGTTGTTGAGCAGATTTTTTTCGAACATATGAAACTATGAATTAGCAATCAGTTTCAAAATGATTCAGATTGTGATGAATCGTGTATTACCTACGCAATTAAGGCAGTGATAGCTTGGTAGGGCAGCCAAGCTATGAGTAGCCAAGTCTCAGGTCTCGAGTTCGAACCCAATGCACGCACCTCTTCGACTTTTCAGGTTCATGTGCGTATTGTTTGTATAATTTTGACTTGGTTCAAAAACGTTGATTTTAAATTGATGTGTAAAATTTATTACGATATTTAGAGAATAAACAATTTCATTTAATATCACCCTGGTCCAGAACTAATTAGGATTCGCACTGACTAAACTCAAACTGAAAGTATCATCTGCTTGTGAAAGAAGATTTTGATAGAAAAGGGGTTAATACAGTCGCTGGCACGTAAATTGGCAAGGTTTTGGCGTATTGGGAGTTAGTTTGCGCATGTACACTTAGTGCAAATAATTGTCACTTTTATTGCATTGCATTCTATGGTTATTGCCATAGTTTATTTTTGAACATGTCTGTTAAGAAAAACCAGCGAAAACTAATTCTGCGTATCTACGATTCTTACCAAGTGACATGCCGCGGCGACTATAAGTTAACTTAACGACTTATTGATGTTACTGGGGAGTTAGTTGCACTGCTTCTTTCCAGCTAAAACACTATTAAGTGGTGAAGGCATTTTGGGGACTGTCATACGAAGTATTGCAGACATTCAAAATTCATAATTCAAAAGTCATTTATTCAAACTAGGCTGAGAATCAGCCGAACGTTCGAACGTCAAAATTACATAAGACAGTCCCCCAAAACGCCTACCCTTCGCCACTTCTTAGTGCTTTAAGCTGGGAAGAAGAAGTGGCGGAACAAACTCGCATGCAAGATAAATTACATTACGCAACACAAAACATAATTTAAATAATAAATTATGAATTCAAAAAGAGCTGATTGTCAGTCTAATTATAAATGAATGATTTTTTATTTTATTTCGATGGAGATGCTAAATTAGGTACTATCTTAATTATTATTCATTTATTTCAACCGAAAGACTGCTAGCAGCCAAGCATCGCCACTTCGGACAGTTCTGTGCTTGCATCCAGCACATTCCTGCGGTCTTCACGAGGTCATTGGTCTACCTTGTGGAAGGCCTTCCAACAAGGCCTTCTATCAGTTCTTTCTCTATATTATTTTCAATGTGGATGGATCTTGGCGGTGGATCTTTGACAGTCGTTACGGGTTGTCAGAAATCCGAAACTCTGACAACCAGTCTTACCAAGGGGTATCGTATTACCCAGTTACTGGGTTGTGGAGGTCAGATAGGCAGTCGTTCCATGTAAAATACTGGTTTTCAGCTGCATCCGGTTAGACTGAAAGCCGACCCCAACATAGTTAGGAATAGGTTAGGCAGATTGTTTTTGATTATATTCAAGGTATAAGAATCAACCTAAATATACATATAAGAACACAAATCATTGGTATTCACACACACATACACACACCCCAACACACACGCACGCATACACACACTAACACACACACAAACGTATACCGGTACCACTCTATTTTAATTTTAATTTGTTTAATCCAGAATGTATTATATTGTAATATTGTATTGTATTGTAATTTGTTTTAGTTTTATTTTCATTACTATTTGTTCTGAGAGTATTTTAGTTGCTTAAATTTTTCACCTATTCTTTAATTTAATTTTAAGTAAGATAATTTATCACCTTTTGCTGCTGCTTAATTGTAACCTAAATGGAAGAAGTCACTGGCTCCTGAAATACAGGTACTCTAACCTAGCTCTGGAGCCAGGGTCTCAAATTTATCTGTAACTTGTTTATGGCAATAAAGAATTATTTATTAAGACTTAAGACTATCTTCAACCGAGCTTACCAATATTTTACACCTCTGCTGAGCCAACAGAATGAATACAGTACAAACATGTGTCAAACTTCGCCCACAGTTCAACTCCTTAATATAATATACGATGTTATTATTGTAAATACATTCCTTTTGTGTATTCATAGTTGAAGCATCTGCTAATGAGTAATTGTTGTGTACTGTTAGTGAGCCTACGTAGAGAAGGGCCGTGGTGGCGCAGTGGTAGCTGCTCTGACTTTACGAGGTGTAGGTGGTGGGTTCGAATACTGCGCAGTGGTTAATGCAATTGACTGCTGCACTGCGTGTTGCGGGTTCGATTCCCGCACGGAACCAATATTTGTATGACCTACAAGTAGTTGTTGCGGGTCTGGCTGTTTGTGTATGTGAGTTTAAATGTTTGTAAACGCACCCACGATACAGGAGAAATTCCTAATATAACGTTTAATAAAAAAATAAAAAATAAAAGAAAAATAACTCAGGCAGGCACTTTTTAAAACAACGTAGAAATCAAATCATTTATTCCAAGCAGGCCATTAAAAGGAACTTTTGAACGACAAAATGTACAAGAAAGTATAATTAATTCTAGGGGTGCCTAGAATTTAGTTTCTGTAGTTTCGTATAGAGAAGAATGGGCAAGAAACTGCATAGTTACTCTTTTTAAAATCTGTCCAATATTTTTTAATAACATGCATGACGGACAAATAATAGATTTTACAACAAGTGCACAAAGCGAACAATTTTTATCCGAGACTTTTAGCAGCCCGAGACGAAGGCGAGGGCTGATAGTAATGTCGAGGATAAAATGGTTTTGTGGACGAGTTATACTCTGCTTTTCACTTCGATTGCGAGGAAATAAAACAGTAGTATAACATAACATTTCTTTAATTAATATTTAAAGTAAAATTAGTACAGTTTTGAATATTGAAGGAAATTGTTTTTCCCGGCATATTATCAATATTTTTCTCAATTTTACGACATTGATATTAGGCTTGGGCTGCAGACCTATACAGCCTACTATATATATGTAATAATAATTTTCTTAAATTAATTAAATAACCTACCGTACTTGAATTTAATTTTTAATATCTTTTATGCCTAAAAAACACATAAGGCAAATAAATTAAATAACGAATTCTATCTATGAACTTCTTTTGTTGTGTTTGGCTGCATGGCTCATTTTCTTTGCCTTAATATAGATACATTTATGAGTAGATACGTTAATGCTCTAGTGCACAAAATTCGGTTTTGTGCAGCCTATATCCTGCACTAATAAGCACTTTCAGAGCATGAGAAGTGAAAAATAATTTTGTCATCATATCTATTTATTACGAGGCTGACTACGAGTATCACTAAACCAAGTACGAACGATTGTAAATGTAATATGTAACCCCTTTTGCTAAGGAATTTTTCACGCTTTTGTTCTTCGGAGGGGTAACAGAAGGGAAGGTTAGTAATAATTTTGTTATATTATGTATAAGTCCCATGTATAAAATAGCGTTTCCATGACGATTAAGTCAAGTCACTGCTAAATTGTGAGTCAGGTGTCAAAACGAAACACAAACGCGACTATGTACAGACGCGGTCGGTAGGGCGAATCGAACGATTTAAATCATTTACATGACAGCTATCACTGCGGCCGTTATGAAGCGGTCACTGCTCTTCTAGGGCAGTGTTCCGCAAAGGGTGTACCGTGGTAAAATAAGTTTTTCTCATAAAGAGTTTTAAAAAGAAGAATGGGTAGCAAAACTTGCATATCTGGAGGATAAATTCGCTCACTTAAATACGCTCAACAAAAAATGCAAGGCAGGAATTTCAATATTGTAACGTGATCCAAATTGAAAGATTACTTTTTTTTTTTTTTTTAGATATTTTTTACGTTTAGTTATTTTTATTTCTGCCTGAGTATAGTTCTCGATGTTTTTGGTTGGTATATTGGCGTGTGCTAGCTGTCATATGGCTATTAATTTATAATTTAACTTATGTTTTGTGTTGCGTAATGTAAATTATCGTGCATACTACATTATATAGGATATTTTTTTTCTAACCGAACAGACAGCTGTGCCGCTGGACAGTTTGTTGCGCCACTTCTTCTTCCCAGCTGCAGCACTAGGAAGTGGTGAAGGGTGGGCGTTTTGAGGGACTATCTTATGTAATTTTGACGTTCGAAAAGTGCTGATTCTCAGCCTAGTTTGAATAAATGACTTTTGAATATAAATTTGAATTTCGCGCTAAATTAGAGCTATGGATCAGTCACGCTACCAATGGTAATAATGAAATGTTCCCAAATGTCATCACAACCGATCCAGAAAATAAGTGCAGGCATTGATAGTGAAACACTTCAAAGGTCTTGCAGAAATAAAAAATCCTAAGTGATCTGCAACCTGATAAATATATAAAGAAATAGAGCTGAGAACGGATCGCACATTTAAATTAAAATTTTCAGAAGGGTTAGCACATTTTTGGCTATATACATAAAAACTGGCCAACTGCGTATCAGACCACGTACAAAGAAGGGTTCCGTAGATGGGATGAATTTATCCCAAGAATAAACTTAACATTGTAGTTGAAAAACATGTTATCGTCGCGTTCAATGTTTAATTTATAGTCACCATAACTTATTATTTTATTATATTTGTTTAGTGAAGCTATAACGACAATTATGTAAATTATTGTAATAAATGCGTGTTTAATTAAATATTGTATACGCACACTGGGTGGTAAGGTAGCCTCGGACTTAGGTAGTCTTGTGAAATTTATTCTTCTATCTATATACAGGGTGTTAAAGTAATTGCGTGCCATAGCTTAGGGGTAGGTTCAGTAGCAATAAAGGAAGCCAGAAAAAAAAAAGAACTAGTTCAACCTAATTTAGTACCTACCTACTAACTTAAAATAGCAATCGTTTAGAAGAAGTGAAGGACAAAATGACAACGCGTTCGATAGTAGGTAAGTAATTAAAGCATTTAAACAAATAAAATAATTTTAATTCTAAACGATTGCTATTTTAAGTTAGTAGGTGCTAATATAGGTTAATCTTTTTATTTTTTTCTTTTTTTTTTTTCTTTAAAAAAAAAAAGCTATTTAGATGGCCCCCTGCCTGCTTGACGCACATACACACTTGATTCTATCACAAGTTAACACTTTAAACCTTAATATTTCGCAACCGAATCCCTTGATCGAAAAATGGTTGCCACTTGCCACACACCCACTATGTTTTTGAACGAACTTTCCAACTAAAAAAAATTAAATTAACAACTAAAATATCCCCAATTTGCGTATTACGTGTGTACACAAAAAAAGTGTTTTTTCATAATTTTATTTTACCACTTTGTCGGCGCGATTAATATATAATATGCCAAATTACAGCTTCCTAGTACTAACAGTCTCTGAACTAAGCCGCGGACAGACAGACGGACAAACAAGACAAACAATCACTATCACATCGACATGGCAAAACTATAAGGGTTCCTTGATTACTACGGAACCCTAAAAATTGAATGCTGTTAGTTGGTAAGCTCATCACTTGAGAACGGGCCGATGTGTCTATTTTTTTTTTAAATTGTCGTAATAATCTGAATCAGGATTTAATTGGAAAAGTTATCCGGAAAATGTTCAAATTCCGGAAAAACTAAAACTTCTTTTTTGTATGAATCATTTAAATTTAGACAGGACAACGTCAGTCGGGTCAGCTATCAAAATAAAACAATAGCGCTGATTCCCTTGTAGTCCAACTAGATAAAATAGAGAACTGACTTACTGGCAGAGCCCGAGAAAGGACGGTGACCGACAAGACCTAAAGTAAGAGTCTGTGTCAAATTAGTTTATGCCTTTTAACTTCGCTGTGTTTTCAATTCAAGATACCAAAAAAAAAATCGAAAAGGAGGGATTTACGTTCGAGTGATACAGAGTCGAAATTTTCGAGGCAACTTTTTTGGGATATCGTGCATGCATATACATTTCGCTTTATCGATAAAACAATGTGGTATCTTGAATTAATTAAGATGATTTTTTTATTTATGAAAGAATATTGAATAGCAATGAAAATTGCAAAAAAAGAATGTGAAAATGTTGTGTAAAAATAAATATATTTCAGGGCGGTTAAACGCGGTTAAACTCGGCGCCATAAAGTTTGAAAAAAAAAATAGAAAACTATCAAGAATCGCGGAACATACACGGGTATTTTCGGATACCCCTGAGCAAGAAGAATCAGATATATTTTGTATGACGTCACTATTTGGATCACCCTGTATATAATAATGTAACTTCGGTTCTCTATTGTGTCACCTAACTTTTTTATCCATAATTTAAAGTGCCATAACTTTTTTGTCCTAATCATCATTTGTCCGAATGATAACTTACCCGAACTTAATAACAGTAGGTACACCCACATATTGCTAGCCCATGTTTGAGGGGGTGAGTCTATTGCTATAGACCGTGCACAAAACCTGTCAGTGGACAGTACACATTCCTACGCACCCGTTGAAAAGGCATGTTGGTTATTCACTGAGATTTTTATACAGACTGTTACCGTGAAAAATAATGTGTCTAGAAAGGATATGATGGCTAACAGAGGTGTCTGGAAGAACCCAAATAAATTTGGATAAGGGAAGAAGTATGATGATTATACTGATCTTTAATTTACTTACAGGGCCCGTAGTTACAGTGCAGGTTCGTGTGATTGGGCCAGCGATGACCACCATCAAAATTACTAGAGTCCCGAGCCGGCACATTTCTTGTCTTTGGTTGCTGATAAAAAAATAAAAAAATCTTCTTCGATCAAGGATGAAAACATTATGTGACTTAAAGTAAAAGAGAGATGAATATAAATGTCGATTGATAGAGAGGGAGCGGAAGACCAAAGAATAGATGATTGGATTGTGTGAGGGACGATATGAAAGATAAAGGAGTGAACGATAGCGTGACGGTTGACAGGGGAGAATGGAAGAAAAAAAAGTTTTGGGCTCACCCCTAGTAACATGGTGTCCGTGTCCCATGATACTTGGGGTCAGCCCAACCCTTTTTTAGACCAGAAAGATAATGATCAATCGACTGATTTATTTGGTGCAACACAGATGACAAACATAACCTATAAAAATGCACATTTTAGCCGAAAGCCGTCCGGCTGGACATAGGTCTAAACAAGCATAAATGCTCAATCAAATGAAATAAAAAAACGAAAGAATGGAAAACAAAATGAATGGATGAATAACCAGAACAATGCTTGATTCTGGAGAACAATGTACAGTTTTAATTGAGACGTTACTTTTATTATACTCACGATTAATCTTCTATCACTTGTACTCGCTTAACTGAAATGTTGTTTTTGAACACTGAATATATTATTATTTAGTGATGTAATGGCCAGGCCAAGAATACATTTCTTAGGGGAACGATTTTGCTTATATAGTAATCGCAAATATCGTTAAAAAAGCAAATTAACTTATATCTACATTACTGTTTCGGGAATTCCTTTTCTACGAATTTCTTGTCTTTTGAGTCGAAGGTTGCCTATGTTATCAATGCCGATATGATAAAGTCAAGTGATGAATTCGTCATGAAATAATTAGGCAATAACTCAAGATTTTTTATTTTGTTTCGGGGAGCACTAGAATATTGACACATTTTGTCACTATCGGGTTAATAAGCAGATAGCATTCCTAGCGTTTTTTATTCCTTGCCTAGCAAAATAAAAAGCAGTGAATTCAAAAGTCATTTATTCAAACTAGGCTGAGACTCAGCACTTTTCGAACGACAAAATTACATAAGACAGTCCCCCAAAACTCCCATACTTCACCACTTCCCAGTGCTTTAGCTGGTAAGAAGAACTGGTGCATCAAACTCCCCAGCAGCACAGCTGTCTTTTCAGTTAAAAAAAAGCTAGCTACGGAAGCAGAAAATAGTAGATTATGTGTCTAGGGAGCAAACAACTATTATGAAGGCGAGAGTGATTCTTTGAATCCAGAGCGGAGCGAAAGATTCTAAAGTAGAATCCTGAATGCAGCGAGGGATTCAAAGTACATCCTCCCGAGATGAACACTCTACTTTTTATCACCCTCTATGAGAAAATAAAACGTGTGCGGTCCGACCCTCATCTCTCACGTATGATTTAAAACCAAAACAAAATTTTCGCCAAATAATTCACACTTTCTCTCTCTTTCTTGCCAGACTGTTACTTGTTCATACAATGTTCGAGATTGATCTCTTTGGCGATTAGAACTTTTACTAACAATATCCACATTCCAAATTCAAATCGCTTTTGGTCCCTAGGGATCAAAAAGCTATTTTGGTCCCTGTTTATGGAGAACAAACTAGCTCTTTTTGAATAGATGTGATGAAAAAGAGACAGAAGTGAGTAGACCATTATAATATTATTAACTTTTTTCTCGTTATGAGTCTTTGTGTGACTTACTGCAACTCAGGGATGTCACTTATTATTTAGATATTTATTTATTTAAACTTTTCACACTAATAAAAAGTACAAAGGCGGACTTAATGCCTTAGGCATTCTCTACCAGTCAACCAAGGGTGGTGACGTGATTAGATGGCAGGTGCTCTGTTTGAGAGGAACAAAGAAAAATCAATTTTTAATTAAAATATATCATTATAAATAATTATATTACACTCACACATACATACATATTTTATAAAATATATACCTATATTATATATACAAATTCTAGGGAGAGGTGTTGAGATTACTCTACTCTATTTATTTTGTTAAAAACTCTGCAGTTTCCGCTTAAATGCATACCGACTGGTCGTCGTCCTGATATCAAGAGGAAGCGCATTCCATAGAAGAATGGACTGAATATGAAAGGAAGAATGAACAAAGTCAGAAGTATGAGAAGGACAAAGTGGGAGAAGATTGTTAGAAGAACGCAGATTCTTAGTGTGTGAAGAACATAGATATTGGAAGTGAGACATGAGATAAGAAGGAGGAGTGGGAGAGTTAAGAAGGGAGAAAAGCGTGGTCAAAGCTCGCAAACTCCTTCTTTGGCAAATGGATTCCATTTGAGCTCAGACCTATAGCTCGACACATAATCATATTTCCTGAGGTTGAATATGAACCGGATACAATTGTTGAGCAGTCTGTTGAGCTTATCCAGCAAAACCGAATTCAAGTCAAAGTAGCACACGTCACCATAGTCGATGATAGGGAAAATCAAAGTACAAGCACAAGCATAGTTTTCGTCTTAGCAGGTAAAAAGTTTCTCAGACGATACAGAGATCGCAGAGTACCGTTGACCCTTTGACTAACACTAGAGACCTGGCGTTGCCAGCTAAGTGTCGTCACTTAAAGTTAATCTATCATTATATTATAGTTGTACGAATAAATATCTTTGTCTTTGTCAAAGCGTGTGTCCAAAATCAGAACGTCGACGCCATCTTGTTTTTTTCATGAAAATTAAATTTACGATTAAAATCGAAAAGATTGAGATCGAGTCGATTTTTTATTATTAATATTGACATTTAATAATTTTTAAACATTTCCAATTATTCGACTAGGTTTTTTTTTTGACATGGTTAACTAAATAATTCCCCATTTAAATCTGACATCGTTCAATTTATAAAAAATATTATATAATAATTGTTATGATTTATTTTGAAATTTTAATTATGCATGATTTTCAAACATATTAAAATAAAAACATAATATTTAGATAGATGCACACCATATATTTTGTAGGTACGCCTCCTGGCATAACATAGCGTTCTGTTCACCAAACTCAAGATCTGTATTTCATTACCTGTGTTAACAAATAAAAGTGATTTGATTTGATTGGCAATTTTTCTCATGTTGTTGGGCATTGATGGCCCAAGTTTGTTGTTAAGTATTGCTGGCCCAACCACACATAGAATACGGCCGATGAATCATGACCGGTCTCAATGTAGGCTTTCCGAACTTTTGCGCATGTTCTCTCGCTCACACTCGCCTCAAGTCACCATTGGTGATGGTTCCTATTTTCAACCGACTTCAAAAAGGAGGAGGTTCTCAATTCGATTTTATGTTTTTTTTTTTGTTTATTTGGTACGCGATTACTCCGCCAATTGTGTTTGGTAGGGCATTCTTCAGAAGTGGTCAAGATCTGGTGAGGAGTTTTTGAGTTAGCTTCAATAATACGTATTTTTCCCACCTAGTATATGTGGACGATGTTTTAATAGTTCCTGTCACTGTAATTTACATAGCAGGTAGTGGTATTCAAATTTTTGTGGGGGGTTTGTGTAGGTACCACAACTAAAGAGTGAAAAATTAAAACTTTTTTACAAAAAATAAAACCGAGTTCCAAAAAAAACACTACAAAGTGAGTGGATTCCGGAAGTCGGTGGAAAAAAAACGAAAATACAAAACCAAAGACACCGAATTCCGAAATCAAAGTTATTTTTGACTTTGTAGTGTTTTTTTTGGAAGTCGGTTTTATTTTTTACAAACAAGTTTTTTTTAAATTACGCATCCTTCTGCGCAAAGTTACCAAAAGATATTTTTTGTGGAATAATTTCGCCATATTTCATCATTATGGGATATATAGGCAGAGTGCTATCTGCTTTCCTGGTGCTTCTTATTCCTTGTCTGGATTTGGGAGCAGCGATACAAATTCAAGAAACAAAAGTGACTAAAAAAGAAATTGCTGTCCGCTGTTGTAAGGAGTCAGGTCCAAGCTACTAGTGGTTAGTTCTCCAGAGACAGGAACCTCCTCACGATGCGATATTTATTATATGTACATACCAGGGACTGAATTACCGAAAAATTAAGGTACCTTTAAATTTCAGTATGACGTCATATCGTTAAATAAAGGTTACCGAAATATTTCGATACCGTTAATTTTTTCAGTAGCGGAATTTTGAGGTTGGATATGCATACCGGTATATTTCGGTAGAAGTACTATAACCTTTATAAATGTTTCGGTAGCAGTACCTAAACCTTAATAAATAGGGGTTTTCTTTGACACACCGCCTCGCTTCTCTGTCTGTCGTTCACTTGCCGATTGTTACAAAATAGGTACACAAGTTCTAAAGTGTTCGACGCCGCGCCGTCTCGCATGTTTTTGATACCGAAATCGTGTAAAGGTTAAATAACGGTTTAGCCCAACCTTTATTTTTAAAGGTATCGGTATAGCTCAACCTGTATTTTAAACCAGTACCGGTATATTTTTGAGGTATCTTAACCTTTAACCGTAACCGCTTTCAGTCCCTGGTACATACTAGCTTTTGCAATTGGTTTCACCCACGTGTATGACGGAAAATATGCCACAGGAACGTACTACCGGGATTACAAGTATTTAATGTGTGGTACCCAGTTTCATCCAAATCCATTTAGCTGTTTTTGGGCCAATCCGGAACATACATCCACACAAACAAAGTAAAAGGTAAAGGCAAGTTAATGGTTAAGTTCAGAATCAAAATTTGATGGTTTGTAGTAGCTTGACCTGCTAATGTGTATACGTAAGGTGGTTTATTGTTTTGTGAAAGAGCGCCTCTCGCCATCAAACGTAAAATTTTGGAGAGTTTAGAATTAAATAACACACACGTATTATAATTTAATTAAATAAATATACCTACATTTTAAAATAACAGACAAACGGGAAGAAACATGCAAGCCTTACAGTAGTCACATGATGTGGATCATCTGATATTTCACCTTGGCAACATTACGGTCGTTTCTGACAGTCAACTCTAACACCGCGCGAGCTCCTTGGTCAAATCAAATAGCGCGCGCTTCCTGTTATACACTTCCGTCCCTTTTCACGAAATCACTCCCACAGATTTTTTGTGTATTATGTTCTGTGCACAGATTGCAGGAAACCGAGAGGAAAGATCAAAATTCTTCGTTACTATTTTATTATATTTATGTATTGACGAGAAGACATGATGTGGCATGATGTATAATAGTATTGTCTTTTTTTTTTTTTTTTTTTTTTTTTTGGGTGGGAATTCATCAAATGACGTCTCCCGCTCTGGGTGGAGCGGGAGGGCGTGTCAGACTCTTACTGACTAAAACCCACCCGTGTTCCTTCTCTTGCCTGTGCAATGCCAGGGGGCCACGGTATCCCTTTCGGACTTTCCCGCAACCCTGGCAATAATACTTATGTCTGACATCTTTTTTTATCATTTTCCAAAGACTGCGGAAGATTTGATCGGATTTATTTATGTACATTATAATAATCTACATAATAATTATAGTCTTTATAGCCTTGCATAACAAAATGCAAATAGTACACTATGACCGTAATAATCGTATCTATAATAAAATTATCTAAGTAAAGATGGCTATACAATTATAGCTGTACTTAAGTTACATATTAACATAATTATTTCCTTTATTTTATACATTATTACATATTAATTATATTTTTAAATATTAGAATAAAAGAAAATATAAAAACATTTAAAAATATAAAAAAAATAGTAGCCCACCGGTATCGGGAGCAGGGTCCAAGCTACCGGCGGTCAGGGCTCCAGAGAGAGGAACCTCCTAACAATGCGTGCCGCGTCCAGGAGTACCGCTTTCTGGATCAAGCCCTTAATCCAGCTGCCCAACGAGAGCCTCCTTAGGTGTTGGTCGAGGCTCTTAGCAATTAAGCCATTGGCTGATATGACTATCGGCACAATGATCGCTGAGTCCACATCCCACATGTCGACAACCTCGCGAGCCAAGTCAAGATACTTAATTTTTAACATCATAATTATTAAAATCTGCATCAATTCCTACAATGTGTGAGTTTAAATGTAAGCGGTCAGCTTTCAGTCTAAGGGGTAAGACTGGTTGTCAGACTTTCGGTCTTCTAACTACGAGTACCTAATGACTGTCAAAGATCGGTATGACAGTCGGGATCATTCCGAGGCACGATGAATCTCTCTAGAGACGTTTATCAGAAATAAATGTAGGCAGATTAATGTCAGTCGACAATTTACGATGTTTTCTTGTTAGACATTCAAGATCATATCCTTGTAGCCGTAGAAATTCCTGAGTGATGTCATAACGTGACGTCACTTCGGAAACGATCGGGTCACTTCGGAATACATAATATTCACCATAATTTACGGTTGATTGTAAATAGACTGTGGTAGGTTAACCATGTTGGTTAATATTTTAATTTTATTCACTGCAGGTCATGTAACCCAGAATCTAAATGTAAACAAAACCATTAAAAATTCTGCATCGGAACTGGAAAAAATTGCATCTATATGGAGCGACGACATCATTTGACACGAGAAGAGATGGTGAGAGCTGTCGGAATTTTGCAAGCTGGTTCCAGGCAACGTACTGTGGCTGCCGCTCTTGACACTACACAGAGCGTCATAAGCTGCCTCTGGACACGCTATCGTATCACGGGCAGTGTGGCAGAGCGACATGGAGGACGATCTCACATCACCTCTCACAGAAAGGACCGGTACATCCAAAATACTGCTCGACGGAATCGTAACATGACCGCTATGATGTTGGCTACGAGGCTCCACAACTCTTCAGGCTTGCTGTTAGGCGACCAAACCATCCGAAATAGTTTACGTGAAGTGAGTCTGTGTTCCCGAAGGCCGCTGAGAGTTCCATCTATAGCACCCCGCAATCGTAGGGCCCGTTTACAATGGACTCGCGAACACAGAAATTGGGAGGAAGAAGACTGGCGTTGTGTTTGATATTCTGATGAATCTCGTTTTAATATGAGGCCGGATACAAGACGAACTCGAGTTTGGAGGACCCCTGGACGTCAAGAACGTTTGAAATTGTGTCAGGAAGTTCATTCATATGTAGGGAGAACAATAATGGTTTGGGCCGGTATTTGGATCGGTGGAAGCACCGATCTCATTTGGATCGAGGGCAACCTCAATGTTCAGATTTATGCGGAGAGGATTGTTTCAGACGTGATCATCCTTCTGCGAAGCCGGTTGGGTGATTCGTTTCGATTAATGCACGACGATGCCCGTCCACACATGGCTAGAGTCGTAACACGCAATCTTGCCGATGCTCGCATCAACGTTCTGCTGTGGCCTGCTCAATCGCCAGTCCTCCGCCCAATTGAGCACGCATGGGATATGCTTGCCAAAGAAGAGCTCTGCCGAGTATGGATGCCGTGCATACCCCATAACAACGTTAAAAGAACGTGTGGCCGGCCATTCCTCAAAGTGATTTTGATGAACTGATTTTAAGCATGCCAATTCGCTGTGATTGTGTCATTCAAGTCAGTGGATGGCGGAAACACAGTTTTTTTTAAATCTTTACAATAAAAATAACCTCATTTTTGCCTTGTTTTGCCAATTAACTGACGACAAAAATTGCAATTTTTTAAAATTTTCATAAAATTTTGGTTTATGGTGTTAACTTAAACATAGCAATTAAAGTAAGAAGCCCGTCTGGAAGACTAGATTTAGTAAATATTAATAAGATTTTTTTTAGAAAAATGTATTTTATTTGTATTTGTGTATTTTGTGTTTTTTTTTCTTCTTTAAATGTGCGTTTTGTTTGTGCAGAATAAACATATTTCTTTCTTCTTTCTTTGATCCCCAGACACTTTTTTTGTGTATATTTGGGGATGTAATAACTGTTATGATATTCAGTACTGTGCTGTTTATTTATAAAACAGAATGCGTCTGTATGGTGACGGGGCGCTTCACCGACCTTAGGATCAGGGCGCGTGAGTACGGATAGAAAGAAAATACATGAAATATTAGAAAAAAATTAAAAAATTTAAGAAAAACTGGTCTGATGTGGAATAAAAATAATTAATAAATAATGCTAACAAATGCTTGTGGAAATACGGACGCGGACACGGATAATTGGCGGACAACCGTTTTATTTAAAAGTAAAATATATTATGTACTACCTACTGCAGAAATATAATGTTCTTAATTAGCTCAAGAAACTCGGCTGTCATTTGTAGATTTTTGACAGTTATTATGGGCAGTCAGAAGGTCGAAAGTCTGACAACCAGTCTTACCAAGGGGTATCGTATAACCCAGTAATTGGGTTGTGAAGGTCAGATAGGCAGTCGCCCCTTGTAAAATACTGCTATTAGTTAGCTCAAGATTTTTTTTTGAAACTTAAATATAAGTACAATAAAAACTTTGCATATATACCATATGTGCAAAGTTTTTACTGCACGACTCATAATGCGAAGTATTAGAGAATGTTTTGCGATCGAAAAATTTGTTTTCTGCAACTGTTTTTATTAATTTATTTAATTTACAGCTACTAAAAACAGACTTAAAAGGACACTACAGTCACCAGAGAGCCAATTATTATAGTTACACCCCTGCTAGTATACATAACCTACTTAATTTATATACCATTGTATGAATAATGTAATGGAGATTAATTCTGTACTTTTCAAAAAAAATATTGAATGCAGCAGAAACGATAAATACATCAAAATAGTTTTAATTTTTTCCGTTAATCTAGTGTGAAACCTGAAAACATTGTAGCTTGCGAAAAAATCAAGTAATAGTCGTTTTTTTTAAATATATTCGTTTCAGCCTTTGGAGGAATCCTATTGGAAATGGCTCTTTTATTGAAAGTAGTTTGGTTATAATTAATAAAAACTAACATAATAATACCTATATTTCCTACTGCGACCCTCTTCCGTTGCCTAGCAATCAACAAAACCAAACTCAAATCATTTATTTCAAATAAACCAATTACTAAAGTACTTTTGAATTGTCAAGGGGTCAGTCAGTCAGAAAGATGAAGCTAGTTGCCCATTTCAAAGCATAGTAGGTTCCTATGGAGAAGAACGGGCAAGAAACTACAAACAGACACTCTTTTAAATCAGAATATTGTTACAAAATATTGGTTACATCATTCATGTTGAAATTATACATGTAGTAAGACGTGCACGTTAAAAGCATCCGTAATAAACATATAAAAACAAAAATAATTAAAATAAATTAAAATGGCTTGGCAGCTAAGAGATGACCAGTCCCCACTGACGGCGCTCGTTCACAAAGCAAACCTAATTAGTCTTTGACAGTACGTAAAGATTGCGAGGTGAGAAATTTTACCCATATTGATGGTTCAAAACACTTATTTTCAAAAGTTATATTTTGAAAACAAATTTACGTATTAATTTAAAAATATTTATTCTTTGTTTATTTATTGTTTGTGGTTGTTAGTTGTCACATGTCTTAAATGTTTTGGTTCTAGGACATGCCGGTTTCCTCACGATGTTTTCCTTCACCATTTTGAGGGCAGTGGTGATTAAATAATTTACACAAAGTAAAGTGCCTGGGTTCGAACCCTTACAACTCGTAAGAAGCGGCCGTTTCCACCGCTGCGCTGGTGGTGCTGACGGTAAACATGTGTGCAATTATTTTCTGTCAGTTGAAATGTATTAAAAAAATAAGATGGTGTCGTTTGGCCACGCGCCACAGTAACCTTGTTGCGTTTTTTTGGATGGTGACAAGTTTGCTATAATCTTTTTGACATTTTATTCAATCTTTTTTTTTTTTTTTTTCGTGTGGTAAACTGGTCTCAGATTTTTTATTCTGCCCATGGGCCTCTGACTTGGCTTCACATGCCATCGAGAAATATCTCTCAGGCATGCCGGTTTCCTCACGATGTATTCAATGTATTTCTGAAAACAATAGAACGTAAGCATTTAGCACAGATATAAATCTACTAATCTCTCCATTACAGAAACTATGCTAAGAGATTTATTTCTAATTATTATTTATTATCTGTGGCCTGAATATTATTAAAATGTCAGACATTATGCACGTTACATAAATGTTGAACATAATCATAAAACAAACAATAGTCGTGCGTGTTTTTAATTTGTCATTACAAACGTTAGTTTCTATTAACTTTCTCGTAATTATAGTTGACATTTAAATTAAAATGTTTGTTATTTTGTTTAGCATTTTATGTAGGTGCCTAATTGACTGATTATGATTATTGTTTCCCAGTAACTGGGTCGTGGTCGTCAGATAGGCAGTCGCTTGATGTAGAATACTGGTATTCAGCTGCATCCGGATAAACTGAAAGCCGACCCCGACATTGTTGGAAAACAGTGAGTAGAGTAGTGAGTCCTCCATACAAGAAGAAGCCATGCCCTTCTTCTTGTATGGAGAACTCACTGAAATGATTTCTATACAACTTGTAGTAGCCCCTAGAAGTACGGGCGGTGACGTTAGTTTGAACAAGTAATTTACATACTGACTGAAAATCATAACAAAAAGTTATTCCTCCGTGCACATGAGATCTGAGCGGTGATCCCTGGCTCCGACATAAGCGTTTTCAAAAAACAAAAAAGTTCAATTTTCCTTAAAAATTGAAGTCAGTGGGGTTCTTTTGACCACTTTGCCCTAGCATCGAATTTAGTCTGATGTGCCATCGCAACTGACATATATTCCCCCCACTTTCATGCCAGTGACTATTCTTTTTTGGGTTGAAGAGGATCCCAAAAACTGCCCCATAAGGATTTAGCGCGCGAAGAAATAATATTTTTTTTATATCTTTGACATGCTGTAACTTTGGATCCCCATTGGGTGCGGCGACTGACTCTCATTTTGTTCATAATTGATTAATAAACAACTTACTAGAAAATAAATGTATTCGGTATAAATATCTAGAATTCATCGCAAAAATCGAGCAGTAGCTGCCGTACTACACACATCAAAAGTGTGTAGGATCAAGTATTATACATTTTTAACTATAAAACAATATCCAATTAATATTTACCAAATCTAGTCTTATAGACTGGCTTCTTACTTTAATTCCTAAGTTTAAGTTAACATCTTATCCCTATATTATGTAAAAATTAAGAAAAATTGCAATTTTTGCTAATTGTGGGAAATTAACGTAAGTAATGACTACATAATGTGTGTATATTCAAAGAAGAAATTAAAAGATTTTTATTAATTAGGATGAAAACACTCACTGCGTGAATTTCAAGCGAATAAGTTCACTTTTATGACTGCGTACTTCTTGACAAGTTTTCTTGTAAATCAATCAATAAATAATTGTCTGCCGTTGGTCTAGTGGTCGCAAGCGCTACTGCTGAGCATGAGGTCTCGGGTTCGATTCCCGGGTCGGATAAGTGCTATTGGGTTTATCCATATGGAATTTCTCAGTAGCAGCATGGAGTCTGGATTTGTTCCCGGTTGATGGCGATAGGCTCGCCCCCTATTACATCGGACTTAAACATAACTGACGACATGTGGGTGTACTTATAGGTTTACACCTCTGCCCAGCCGTGATGGTTGTTAAATAAAAGTTTGTACAGAAATCTTTTGACATCATTTTGCGTGTTCATTTTCTCTTTCAAAGCATGCGACTAAATGTTGTAACATACGATGTTTGTTATAATACCAGCCTAATATTGTCCCACTGCAGTGCAAAGGCCTCTTCTCATACACAGAAGGCACGAGCATTGATCACCACGCATGCTCAAGACGGGTAGGCGATTTCCGACTTTATAAGTCCAAGTTTCCTCACCATGTTTTCCTTCACCGAAGTCAGTAATGTCCAAGATAAAATAAAGTACATATGAATTAGAAAATACACATTGGTATTTGCCCGATTTTGAACCACCTCTTGCATGAAATGTCTCGCTGACGGTGGCGCGTGTGTTGGGTCATTTAGCTCCCTTCAAACTGGTTGAGCTGAATGGTGCTGATCCATGCGTTATGTTCGTGAACGGGTGCCGTCAGTAGGGACTGGTCATCGCTTAGCTGCCACGGCGATTTTAATTTAATTTAACGTTTGATTTTTTTTGTCTGTTACGGGCTATTCAACATGAATGATGTAGGTAACCAATATTTTGATTTAAAAGAGTGTCCATGAAGTTTCTTGCCCGTTCTTCTCCATAGGTACCTATTACGCTGTGGAATGGGCAACTAGCTTCATATTTCTGACTGACCGACCCCTTGAAAATTTAAAAGTGCCTGTAATTGGTTTATTTGAAATAAATGCTTTGAGTTTGAGTTTGCAGGAGAGGTGAGACCACTGGACCATCAACACAGTTGTTACAAAAAAATCATAACATCTTTATACTTAATTTCAGCAGCCTTGCCGTGCAATTTGACATTGCCAACAGGATATGTGGCAATATAAATGATAATTTAATAATAATTATATTACATTAGCTGCCATTGCTGACGGTACATGCGTACTTGACGACCGCACGGCATCCCGCATTCTGCGCCAAATGTCATAAACCATTACGTACAGAAGCTAATGATTATGTGTACCGTAAAGATACGACATGTCAAATGAAAGTGAAGTTGAAGCATTGTTTTGTGCCTAAATTAAAATTAAAACTCGTGGATGAGGCTGAGTTGGTATCAGCACTATTTAGTGGTTAAATCACGGTTGCCATACCACAAGTAAAGTCTGCCCGTTACAGCTGCCCAGTGAATAAGTTACGAAGAAGACGCAATGCAATACCTAGGAACGTGTCTCTATCTACAAGTTTAGTAGTAGGTAGGTAGTATGTCAAATGTTTTTGTGCAGAACCTGTGAATAACTTTGTTCTATCCTCTAACATCTTGCAGGCTCAGATTAGACAGGATATCTCCATGAAAAAAAAAACATTATGACTTAAAAAACGGACCCACGCTAAACAATGACCATTTGTAGGCTTCTGGCTAATGTATAAATTTTATATTCAATTCAGGTATTTCAAGTTTCAACTAACCCCCAACGTACACCCAATTAAACACATCTAATAATTAATTTATAATAATATTAATTGCTTAAATTGTTACTCAGCCCTCTTCCTCTCTCCTAATTGTGCTGTGCCCAACAGGGTCAGTGCCAACCAGTTGCTGTAGGTAGGCATAATACCCGACCACATCATGCTGTCCATCCGTATACTTACTTATACTAGGTACATAATCTTTGAGCGCCGATCGGTGCGTGAGATTATATATCGTATAGTTACATTTATTTAGCGTGATCGGAATCTGCGAATGTGTTACTATGACCTTTGCCTACCTTTGATTAAGCTCAACGAGCGAATAAAACGGGCTCTTGAATCTGAATTACGTTTACTAGATGTTAGATAGGAATAGTCCAATCATAAGAAATAAGAGACGTAACTCTAGCACGGGCAAAGGTCTACATAAATAATAATACCAGCCTTTTATTGTCCAACTGCAAACAAAAAAGGCACGAGCATTGATCACCATATTATGCTTAAGACGTATTGGTGATTGCAGACTCATATTAATTATAAGTCCAGGTTTCCTCACGATGATTTCTTCAGCGATGTCAGTGATGTACAAGATACACCTAGAAAGTACACCCTCATCATCTTCCTGCCCTTGTCCCGTGTAACGTGGGGTTGGCGCACCACCTTTTCTCTTTCCACTCTCCCCTGTCAACCGTCACGCTATTATTCACTCCCTTCTCTTTCATATCACTCTTTTAGTCACTTGATGAATATAAAACCACATTATATACCTACATGTGTACCGCCGACCCTACTTAACATGGGACAAGGGCAGGAAGATTATGTCTCTTTTAGTGACATGCGTTTCCTCCAACCAGCAAACAACCTAGAAAGTACATATGAATTGAAAAAGTCACATTGGTACTTGCCTGGATTTGAACCCACAATGCATGAGCATGAGAGGCAAGGCCTTAACGACTGGGTCACCTGGACACTCTCTTAATATCAGCTGCTCTGAAAAAAAAAAAAAGCAGTTTCCTTTTTGACTAAAAGAGGGCCACCATTTTTCGTGTTCACAGCCTCGTTGGTCTAGTGGTTGCTGAGCATGAGGTCCTGGGTTCGATTCCCGGATCAGGCAAAGTGTTATTGGGTTTTTCCATCTGGAATTGTCCAGTAGCAGCCCAGTCTGAATTTGTGCCCGGTTGATGTCAATAGGCTCGCCCCCTATTACATGTGACTCAAACATAACTGGCGAAAGATGGGTTTACTAATTCAAAATTTTAATTTTTATTGCATTCATGTGTACATTTAGTTGTTACAATATAAGTAAGTTCCAACATGAAACCCGGTTCAAATTCAAATTCAAAAGTCATTTATTCAAACTAGGCTGAGAATCAGCACTTTTCGAACGTCAAAATTACATAAGTCCCCCAAAACGCCCACCCTTCACCACTTCCTAGCGCTTTTGCTGGGAAGAAGAAGTGGCGCAACAAACTCCCCAGCAGCACAGCTGTCTGGTTAGGGCACGGCAACATTATGATAATAATAATTTTAACATAATAATAATATTTTTTACATAATAATAATAATTTTAACATAGGTAATAGTAATAATTTTAACATCATAATTATTATTTTATTTTAGAGTATGTGTGCGTTTTATATGTACTTATGTAATTATTTATCTAGCTATCATACTAAATATTTTGTTCTAGGTATTCTGCGACCGAGTAAATGCATTTTTGTGATAAATATTCTTTTACTTTCCTGTTAAATTTATTGAATTTCGTTTCTTCTTTTATTTTTTCCGGTAATTTGTTGAAATTTTTTATTGCCATGTATTACTCGTATGGGCTATGATAAAGCATTTTAATCCGAGAGTGTGGGAGATGTAATTTATTTTTATGGCGTGTGTATAAGTTACTGTTTACTGTAGGTACTCCTCTGCCGAACCCTTCGGGGAATACAAGCGTTATATTATGTTGTGTTTTCGTCTTCACCTGTTTGGATAACGCTTGATCGTTTCTTGTTTCATTATTCAACTTTGCTGACTCATTGAGGTTCACTTTGTTGTCTTACATTGTAAACATAAACATCCTATAATACAAATTTTCAATGTCGCATCTATCACGATTTCAATTATAAAACATTACGTGATGAAAATCATCCCGTAAACTTTTAGGATTATATTCAAGATGATACCAATTGCGTACGGTGTATTAATGTTGACATTTGTGGTTAGGAGCTTTGTTGTGTATAAAAAAGATACTAAGTAAAAATAACTTTAAGTCGGTGTCTTTGGTTTTGAATTTTCGTCTTTTGCTACCGACTTCTGAAATTAAGGTTATTTTTCTTTTTATGGGAAGTCGGTTGAGTGCCGCTAGCGGCACTTTATCCATATCGGATAATGTGTCGCTATTTCTGGCATAAAAGTAGCGCTGCCTCGGCCTGGCTAAAAAAAAAAATTCAAAATATTTTATTTCACATAAACCTACATGGGCACTTATGAAACGTCAGAAGCTAGGTGCACGGTTCCGATTGGTCGTTTCCTAAAGTGCCGTAAGTATTGCATTGTCACTGTCACTTGTTATTTTGTTTGATTGTTGAGGTTAGTTCGCCGCCCTTTGTCTTGATTGATAGTATTTGTTTTAGATAATCATATCAAGTCAGTACAGTGACTGAATTTACGAAAAATTAAGTAGCAAATGAAACTGACTGAATGGTAGGTTAGGTTAAAACTGACCACACAACGCCCAGGGTCCGTTTACGCACAAGAGAATGTGATTTGAGAATGTGTTTTGGGAATGTGGTGTTTTACAGCGAGCTGGCACTTTGGCCGGGCCGAGGGATTGTCACTATTATGCCGCTAGCGGCACTTTATCAGTAAGGGATAGACTCTATACACAGCCTTTTATTTTTCACTTTTTAGTTGTGGTACCTATCCCACACAAATTCGAATAGGTACCACTACCTGATATGTAATGTAAATAACAGTGACAGGAACTTATTATAAAATCAACCATATAGACTAGGAAGTAAGAAAAATTATTCAGTGTATGAGTAGAGGTAAATCCCCGGGTCATGACGGCCTCAGCGTTGAGCACCTCAGGCATGCGGGTACGCATCTACCCAGGGTCTTATCTATGTTTTACTCACTGTGTATTTCACATTCATACTTGCCGCCAGATTTTTTGAAAACAATTGTTGTCCCTGTGATAAAAACAAAACTGGTGACATAACCGACAAAAGTAATTACAGGCCGATATCTTTGGCAACCATCATGGCAAAAGTCCTGGACAGGCTAATTGATAACCACCTAGCTAAGTATATACTTCTACATGATGGACAGTTCGGGTTTAGACCTGGCCTGTCCACAGAGACTGCGATACGTAGCCTTAAGCACACAGTCGGATATTATGTGGACAGAAAAACGCCAGTCTATGCCTGTTTCTTAGACCTGAGCAGGGCTTTTGACATGGTTTGTTATGATGTCCTGTGGAAGAAGTTACGAGAGAGAAGTGATGCCAATGTGCCTAGGGAGTTATGTTCTGTTCTTGGGTATTGGTACAATAGGCAGGTTAATTATGTTAAATGGAACGGGGTGCTCTCGGAACCATATACTTTGGGATGCGGGGTGAGACAGGGGGGTATATCTTCTCCACTTCTTTTTAATCTTTATATAAATAATCTGATAGATGGACTCAGCAGGAGGCGGATGACATGGTGCTGCTGGCTCCATCTATCAGTGCACTCAGAGAACTGTTGCTAATGTGTGAGACATTTGCTGCCAGCCATGGCTTGCAGTATAACGTGAAAAAGAGCGAGCTCTTGGTCTTTGCTCCTAGATGCAGGAGATTGGATAAGGTTCCACCGGTTGTGTTATGTAAGACTGAACTTCGAAGAGTCCATGAATTCAAATATCTGGGGCATATAGTCACGGACTCTTTGAACGATGGAAGTGACATGGAAAGGGAACGCAGAGCGTTGACAGTCAGGGCTAATATGCTGGCCAGCAGGTTTGCCCGCTGCACAGAAGAGGTTAAAATTTTGTTATTTAAATCCTTTTGTCAGACGTTTTACTCCAGCAGCCTGTGGACAGCTTATACGCAAAAGGCTGTCAATGCTCTGCGGGTCCAATACAATAACGCATTCAGGATGCTGCTGAGGCTCCCTCCCTTTTGCAGCGCTTCCGCCATGTTCATGGAGGCACGCACAGATGGTTTCGCGGCAATCTTACGCAAGAAAGCGGCGTCACTGCTGCACAGAGTGCGTGTGAGTAGCAACAGCATCCTGAGTGTGATAGCGGACAGGTATGACTGTCCGTTCTTCAAACATTGTATGCGTTTATGTGTGAACTAACATAGCTTTAACCACTATTTTACTAACAAAATGGATCATGTTATCTGAAATATAAATAAATAAATAAATAGACTATGTAAGTGGAAAAAAATACGTATTATTGAAGCTAACTCAAAAACTACTCAAGCAAAGTTAATAAAATTTATATGGGACCACTACACACGATTTTTCTACTAAATGATTTTTTTTTTAAATCGGTTCACAATTGAAGTCCAAAACCTAATGTCAAACATAGAACCTCCATTTTGGAATTTGGAAAAAAACAATGGATTTATGAAATAGACCAGTAAGTTGTTTATGGTAGAAAGCCAGAGGTTTTTGTTTCTCAAGTTATTGGATGGTAGGTAAACAAACCGGACCCCCAAACGTAGGTACCTAAGTGGTCCGAAATACTAGAGGCCTTTAGTTATTTATTTATTTAATGATTTAAGCACACAAATGTAAAGAGGCGGACTTAATGCCATAGGCATTTTCTACCAGTCAACTTTTGGGTAATGCAGAGACAAACAGTGGTTGGTGCTGTAGCGGTTACACCACCACATACGAACTACGAATCAAAAACATGACGTCACTCAAATCCTGCATCGCGCAATTAGAGTTTACTGCGGGAACGACATATATAAGACTATCCGACATCAACAGTCGGGCAGTCGCCCCGCCAGACACAACACCCGTCTGGTCGGAGGATCCTCCCTTTTCTATGGTGGATGAGTGAACTTTACACCCTGTTCCTCATACATTGTGAACTTTACACCCTGTTCGTCATAAATTGTGAACTTTACACCCTGTTCGTCATAAATTGTGAACTTTATACCCTGTTCGTCATAAATTGTGAACTTTACACCCTGTTCGTCATAAATTGTGAACTTTACACCCTGTTCCTCATACTCCTAAAGTGCAATTACGAAAATCGAGGGTTAAATATTTATTTAAATATAAAGATATAACTAGTAAAAACTAGAAATATAATATACTTTATTCCTAATTATATAAAAATAAATACTCATACATACACGAATAAACGACGAATCAGTAAACGAGGAACTATGCATCTAGCATCCAGACATTTCGTATGTGCCCGTGATAAAATATTTTAATTTTGATTTTGAATTTAGCCTAGTGATGTGACAGTCGGAATGGCACGTCATAGGTCTCGAGTTCGAACCCAAGGCACGCACCTCTGACTTTTCGGATTCATGTGCGTATTGTATAAATCACTTGCTTCAAGAATGGTGAAGGAAAACATCGTGAGGAGACAGGCATGACAAAAACTCTGACACCAGGTTAGTCACTAACTATACGAAAAAGGAAGAAGACTAAATAACAAGATCCAAAGTAAGCCAGTTTCTACTTCTGATCAAGGAAAATTTTACTTTCACATTCAGATACATAATTACTTATATATATCGGAAACCATCAACTGACAGTCCATGTAGGTAATTTAGGTAATCGATAATAATGCTCCCAACACCATAGCTTGCACAAAACTTGTACAACGTTACAACAAAACTTTAATTCCGTTGACCCGATAAACATCGGTCACTTCAATCTTCTTAGAAACTGCGTCTACGCATACCCAGTCATTGAGACCTATCAACCCATTACTCTCCATTTGAAATTGAACTCTATCTCCATGCTGATATGGTCGTATTTTATTGGTAAGGTTAACGTGAGAGAGGTCTAGTTAAAATGGCCATGTTATGCTTTTAATTAAAGGTAGTTTAATGTAACAAGTCTTATCTAATGTACAGTTTCGCCCGGCGGCGATGTCTATTTCCCGTGGGAATTTCGTTTTCTTAACACTCTATTTGTAGAGTTTAGTAATGTCCCATTATTTGGGACTCTAAAAAGGTGATCTCTCTCCGGGAGCATCCACCTGTAATGTAACGTTACAGATTCAATTTTGAGTATTACGTTACAATACTGCCTCCCCGACTGACGAGCATCATCACCTGTAATGTAACATTTTACATTAAATATTATAGACATTGCGCACTGTAATGCACGGTTCTCCTCACTCACTGATGTAAGGCTCGAATTGTATCATTACAGGTTGCGCACTGTAATGCACGGTTCTCCTCCCTCACTGATGTAATGCTCGAATTGTACCACTACAGGTTGCGCACTGTAATGCTCGCTTCTCCTCCCTCACTGATGTAAGGCTCGAATTGTACCACTACAGGTTGCGCACTGTAATACTCGGTTCTCCTCCCTCACTGATGTAATGCTCAAATTGTACCATTACAGGTTGCGCACTGTAATGCTCGGTTCTCCTCCCTCACTGATGTAATGCTCGACTCTGAACGTTACATTACAGGCAAATGCTACCGGTGAGGGAGAACCTTAATACGAAGCTTATAAATTTATGTCGCTGATTGCCGATTCACAAGGGCTAGACAACCATCTCGTCTGATGTAAAGCGATGATGCTATTCGGAGCAAATCTTTCTGCCTTTATCCCTGAGTTTGTTTCGTCGTTTACTTCTGGATATAGTCTGATAGGAAATGTCGACTCGATTTTTCTTTATGATGGGTACAAGTGATTCCTATATCATATCTGTATCTATACATATTATAAAATAAAGTCACTTTTAGTTTTTGTTTTTATGTCCGCGTTGTTCTTCTAAACCACGCAACAGATTTTAATTGATGTTAAGGTTTTCACCATCGTGTGAAGAATTTAAAAATACACTAAGAATTCTCGATGTTTTATCAAGTCGTAAAAACTGTGCGAAGCAGAAGCGGGTCGCTAGTTTACGGAATAAACATATTCATTTTATTTCCTGACTTGGCATCAGCGAAAAATATATTTTTTCCAGCGATCCATCTTTTCTTTGGTCACCTCCTTCCATCCACCAACAATTAGCCGCATCACTCTTGTTAGCGCTGCGAGCTTTTTGGAAAACCTGTAAACGCTAACATGAGGGTTGCGGAGAATTTACCATGAAATGGATAGAACTATCTAAACAGCTCTTTCCAGACTCCTAAAAGCCTGGAGCCAAAGTCTTGCTATGAGAATCGGTGGTTTTGTGGACTGTAATAAACTTTACGTAGCAGCATACGTTGATTTGGAATGAGGCTATTTTTTGGTATGTAGGAACAGGAATAAGAGGGGACACAGTATGCAGTGACTTACCCTTCTAGAAGCTGGAGTCGCCATCCTGCTGCTAGGACTTTGTATGCAAGCCAGCGTGGTTTCACAGATATACGACTCCTATTTCTTACACTACACTTCAAATCAGTGTAACTTGATAAGTAGATAGGTCTAGTTTCCCAAAAATCTGGATTTATCACAAAATCTAGATATATTAGCGGTAAAAGCTCTGGATAGCTTTCGCGGCAGCGGATTAAACGAACTTCTCCTATGGTAGACGCTGCAGGAATGAATATGAAGGAAGGGGACTGATGGGAAACATACCTACTACCGCCACATTATAGTATAACTAAAAGTTAAAAATATTCAAGTAGGTAGATTTGGATATCAGCGATGTATATGGAAATATACCTCTCTTAGTCACAGTTTTATCAACCCTATGAGATTCTTACAGGCACCGCGTACCTACAAGACCCAGCGTGTGTAGCTGGTCACACACAAGGTGGACTGATGACCTGATGAAGAACTCGGGAATCCGCTGGTTACGAGAAGCATAAGAGCAGTCGTTGGGGCGAAGTTTGGGGTGGCAACCACCTACCGTAAGACGCAGCATGTGTAGCTGGTCACACACAATGTGGACTGCTTACTTGGTGTACGTCGCGTGAATCGAATGGATGCGAGAAGCGCAAGACCTGCGTCCAGCTGTGGACGTCTTTTAGTCTAATGATAGTTAGTCATCACCTACTTATACCTTCTAACTGACTTAAGATTGTAACTGTGTTATTGTATATTGTTTATTACTGTTAAATGGACAACATAACCATACGTCTTGACATTTTTTCTGAAATAATATTTTCAGAAAAAAATGTGTGTTTATAAGTTTTGACTCGTTATAAATGTAATGTATAAATGTTCACTAACTCAATAGCAAACCAACATTGTGATATGCAGTGCCCTGATAGGGTTCATGTACACCAACCAACGATATGTTATTGTAAAATGTGTGATTGCATCAGAGCAAATAAATAAATATATATAAATTTAAAAAAATATGTTATTTGATCAAAACATACATACCACAAGTAAAACCAACTTCTATAAAGTTATGTAAAGTGATTCTCGATGGAGCTTGTAACTCAAGTTCGGCCATCATTGGATGCCGTGGGGTTCAGTAGGTTAATACGCGGACTACCTGATGTAGCGGTATAAATATTAATGGAACCCTAAATTGATGGTAGTAGCAATACTGTCCTAGGACTAATGTAATTACTGACTGAATTATTTGTGGTGACTCAATTTTAATAGTAGGTGAGTCAATTAGGCAAGATATTTACCTATTAAAATCTGTCTCGCTGGTCATGTATGTATTCGCATGTGTGACTCTAGCAGGGGTTCGATTCACGGGTCGAGGAAAGTATGATTGGTTAAGGAAATTTTCAGTCGCAGCCCGGAATCTAGATTTGTGCCTGGTTGATGGCAAACGGGACTCAATTACATGGGACTTTAACATAACTGGTGAAAATAATGTAAGTGTAGGTACATTATTATAATACATCTTTGCCTTTTTTTTTTTTGGGTTGGAAATCATCAAATGACTCCTCCCGCTCTGGGTGGAGCGGGAGGGCGTGTCAGACTCTTACTGACTAAAACCCACCCGTGTTCATTCTGTTGCCTGTGCAATGCCAGGGGGCCACGGTATCCCTTTCGGACTTTCCCGCAACCCCGGCAGGCAATGGTCTCATCGGACCCCTTCATTCGCTGACATCTCTTTGAGGCGCGCGTGGAACACAACGCGCCGTCGACCCGGGCTCGGTCCTTACCGGACGGCGAGCTACCCATTGCTCACCGTCCGCAAGCCCGCGCCTACGGTGGCCGGGAATCGGCAACCGATTCCCGACGCCCAGGGCGTCTCCTCCTGCGGCGGCTAGGGGCGTGAGGGCGTGAAATTTGCCTCTCCCTCACGTGCTCCACCTCCTCCTTCGCGAGCATTACTGCTTCGCAGAAGGAGGTGATGGCCTCCCATGCCCTCTCACTCCGTACCATGGCCTGGACCAGGGCCGGACGCGAGAGATCCCCGCCACCGATCGCCTCCACGAGGACACGGCGGTGCTCTGCCCAAGCCGGGCATACCTCCACCGTATGCTCCACCGTGTCCTCCGGGCGATCCACGCAGTGATGACACCCGGGCGTTTCCTCCCGCCTTATCCAAAACAGGTACCTGCCGAAACAGCCGTGTCCGGTGAGGACCTGCGTCAGGCGGAAGGTGAGGACGCCGTGGCGCCTCTCCAGCCACTCCTCAAAGAGGGGACTTATCGCCGCAATAGTGGCGTGCCCAAATACATCTTTGCCTAGCCTTGTATTTAGCCAGTTTAGGCCAATATAAGAAAAGAGAGACAGAGAGAGAGAAAGAAGATCTCTTCTCTCCCACTGTTCCTCTTTTCTCTCTCTCTCTTCCACCATTGGGTCAACCATCTTCTAAAATCACCCGTTTAGAAGATTCTATGGTGAAATGGTTTATACTCGTAGAAGGCTTTTTATTAACTTGCTTCGTTCGTATGTGTTTCCGGTTACTCTGTTTGTCATTTATTCCTATTTCTGTTAATCTAGGCTACTCCTAATAGCCTCTAATTAATATAACCTACCCTCTAAACCGTGAAACAGACAATAAATACAAAAAGTTGTGTAAACAGTTGAATCTGTAACAATTCAACCGTTTTGTCCACGTCCATTGTTCCGAGGCTTGGCGAAACAATGCGGTCCTTTCTCCAACGACCTTGGCACACATACGCGAAGATTTTGTGGTAATTTACGAGATGTTTCTCTGTGTGCGGAGTATTGATTGTAATTGTTTTTTCTCAAACATGTTTGGAAATTCGAGCATTATTTTGACAACCTTTTTCGAGATAAATCGGGTTTGCTGTACTGGTCAGATGCTTGTGCGCCCGGCCGGCAATGTTTACATGAAAATTCATTTATGTCGTGTTTAGGGAATGCAATCTCGTACGAGATTTCCGCCTAGCGAGATCTCGCGAGACTCAAAACCCAGTCTCGCGAGATCTCGCAAATTACGGGATCTCGCGAGATCGGGAGAATCGCAATTAAAACATATGCAAATGCTTGTTTTAAGAACTAGTAATTGACATGATATGTAATTAAATAGAAACTGCGTTGCTTAGTTATAAAAATAATGTAAGTTTTATTTTAAAAATCAACAGAGTACTTATTATTTTGTCTCTAACTAATAACATTTGTTTATGTCTATAATTATTATATCTACTGTAGCTAATCAGTTCAAATTCTTACAATATTGGTAACAAAACAATAATTATCTATATTTAGTCTTTTGTAAATTATTACTTTACTTTCAATAATTAAGAGTAATATGAACATTACTTATAGTAAATAAATACAACAAAACAAAAACTTAACTTCACAAGTTCTTAAATAAATGTTGTGAGATCGTATTAATCAAATAAAAGAAGTTTAAAGTAGAAGTCAGATGAAGTTATCAAGGTACTGAAATACAAGTTAGTTTTTCTGAAAATGGCTTCTCAAAAAACACATCATGTCGAGAGTAGAGATACCCTGCTGCTGAAAAAGCTCGTTCTGCCTCAACACTTGTGGGAACCACAGTTGAGAGGCAGTTATGTACGAAGTTTAAAAGTTCCCCTCTTACTCCACCAGCTTCGTACAAATTCATTTCTTTTTTTATTAAAATGTCTAAAGTATTTGTTGTAGAATTTGTTGAGCGAGCAGTGGGCTGTTTCAGTGCTTTCAGCGATTTTTGCAGCTTTTCATGAAGTGTGATATTTTTTTCCGAGGAGACGGCAGAAAGAGGCATTGTAGTGTCTTCAATATCGAAGCCTTTATCGTCCTCTTGTGCAACCGGTGCAACAACATCGACATCCTGCGTCTGTGAGTTATAATTGTACTGTGTTTTGCAGTGCAATCTTTCTATAAGTTTTTTAATTTCTTTACGGATAGTGGTCTTCGGGGAAATAATGAATGTTTCATCTTGCGCATACTCTTCCAAATCATTTTCGTATTGGGTAAAGTTCCTTAAATATAGCAATACTGATGTCAAACATGTGCGGCGCTCAGATATACGGATTCTTAAGGATTCGGCCAGCTTTTTTGCCAGTGGCGTCGACTGTTCTTCCAATTCGCGTATCACGAACCTCAAAGTAGTTTCAGCAGTAACTAGGTCAGAATCTCGGTGACATAAGACTTCAACGGCGAGTTTGACAGGCTCGAAAATTCGCTCTAAGTTCGTCAAAACTGTACACTCTTCTGCACTCAAAGAGTATTCTGAATCGGTATCAAGACCCAAGTCAATTAAAGCCTTACTTACACATAGTTTGACTTTATTGAATGTCGATATCATGTCAGCAAGGCTGGACCACCGAGTCTTGCAATTAAGATGTAGCTGTAGGTTTTTGTCAAATTCTTGATTAATGTAAACTTGCAGGAGGTCGTTTTTTGTGGGTGAATTCTTAAAAAGTTTTGCTATGAAATACACGTCGTCACGCTGCATTTGTCGATCTCGTTATCTCACGAGATCTCGTACGAAATTTGACGAGATACAATCTCGTAAAATATGGCCGGGATCTCGCGAGATCGGGATCTCGGCGAGACGAGATTGCATTCCCTAGTCGTGTTTAGCAACCGAATTATTTACTTTTAAAACTCATATCAGTCGTGTTATTTGAAAATGGAACGAACATTTTACTTCAACACATGGCAACCAAAGAGGTAACGTATTAAAAAAAAAAACGATTTGGTTTGCAAATAGAGCTTAAACAAATGAACGTATTGGCGCGTGAAAAATTACTCAGTTTGAATTTCTGCGCATTATTTGAGAAAAGTAGGTACTATACAAGCCTTGGCCTCAACCAGGGATTGATGATTTTTTTTCAGGATCGTCCATCACTGTCCTTGTTGCATTCCGCGACAGTACCTAATGTACTATTTTTTGGAATACTTACAAGAAAGAAACTAATCAATAGTCGCGTCTTTGCTTTCGCGCAGTCACATTATGGTAAAAAGCATTAAGTAGAAATATTGTCGTGTATGATGGCCCGGAGCTAAAAGGGCCTGCTTCTCAAACATGAGGAAAAACAACAAAGAGAAACACAACAAAAAAGTGAAAATTACAAGCGTCTTTAAAAAAAGAAAACACTATGAAGTGCAAAATTTAATGATTTTGGTTTCGGAAGTTGGTGGCAACTGGCAACAATTAAGAGAAACCCAAAAACCCCGACTTCCAAAACTAAAGTTATTTTGCACTTTGTAGTGTTTTATTTTTGAAAGTCGGTTTTATTATATTATTATCACAAAGCCATATGATAGCCTCCGTAAATTTTAATGAAGTTTTTAATGCATAGGTATCCGCTGGATACATGGGTCGCCATTACTTCATGATTTTGCTAATAAACAGACAATTTTCATTAAAATACATGACGAGTTCATTACTTTTAAACCCATAATTTAGTTTATTAGATTGCTGAAAATATGTAGTAATAAGGTACGAGTATATTAGGTACTCGTTGTAATAGACACATTTTGATATTATATTTTTTGGGTCTCATTAGATGTAATGATGAGATTTTTGCAGTTTTACTAGTTAGTATAAAGTACGTGTGGTTACATAATCCTAAATATATCTGAAATAACATAATATAACATAACGCCTAACCCTTCGGCGATTCCCGAAGGGTTGGGCAGAGGTGTACATTTCGTCAGTTGTGTTTAAGTCCCATGTAATAGGGGGCGAGCCTATTGCCATCAACCGGGCACAAATCCAGACTCCAGGCTTCTACTGAAAAATTCCAGATCGAAAAACCCAATAAGACTTTGCCCGACCCGGGAATCGAACCCAGGACCTCATGCTCAGCGGTAGCGCTTGCGACCACTAGACCAACGAGGCAGTAGATATATCTACTAATATATCTAGAATACTGAAATAATTTGACAGTGATCCAAGCCTGAAATCGTGCAAGTCCATGCAAGTACCTAGTTCGTAGGTTAGTTATGGAAATACAAGGAATAAATAATGATATTTGTTTTAAGAGTTGGTTAGCTGCTACCAGCCATCCATCTTAAAGAAGGATGTCCATTTTTCACCTGACTATGTATAGTAATGAAATAAATCTTAAAATTCAGCTAATTTAATAGTATATTAATTACGCTTATCACAATTTTAAAAGAAACGCAGGAAAAGAATATTTTTTAATATTTCTTTATGCTTATTCTACGTAAGATTAAACGTGTACCATGTTTTGAACGCATCTCAACTTCCCTGTTTTTACAACGTTCCATTTTACATACCGCTACTTGACTTTATTCAACTCTGTTTCTGAGTTTTATATATTACTTTACGTTTTATTTAATCAGTAAGTATTTCTATATTAGTATTTTCCTAATACAGATTAATAAAACAATAACAAAAATTAAATAAATTAATCATGCAGTATGTAATTGAGTTAGCAAAAGTGAAACGGATTTTTTGGACAGTTTGACAGTTCTCCGATTGGCATGGCATCGATTATCGGTGCAGTCCTTCGTTGTTGCGCTTGCGTCTCGTTGTGTAACGTGCCATTTTGTGTGAGTTAGTTCTTTTTACGACCTTATTTACCGCCCCTGGACCTCGATATCTTCCTCATCTGACGACCTTTGCTTACCATACCATTGTAAATCCGTCCTCTTGACAATGCCGCCGTCAGCAAAAAAGTCGACGTATACTTTACATAAACTGCAACGTCTGCTTGATGCATATACATAGCCAGGTAAGTATCCTATTTAAGACTATACTTCGAGTGTTAATAATTAGGTATAGCACATTTATTTCTCTATATTTAGTAAGTAACGGCAAATCCTAACCTAAAAAGTAACATTCATATTTTTTGGACTTCGTAGCGTTTAAACCGTAAAAATGACTACTAGGCATTATTTTCTAAACTTAAAGGTAGTCTTTCTACTATATCTCATAACTATACATAAACGTTAATTATCAGGTTTTTAAATGTATGGGAAGTGGGCATTGTTCTTTGCCGATACCGCGGTCTCGATTCAATATTTCTAATATAATAAAATAATAATAATAATAAAGAATAGTCAGAAAGTTCATGCAAATTGAGGAAAATGAAATCACTCCTCATAACATAAATTCCACATAAAAAAAAGACACATAATCGTCACCCACACACACGACTCACACACACGCTACATTGACTTGGCTTGGCCCGTTGATGTAGCTTAAACTAGCCAAGGAGCTAAGAAACAAAATTTGTTTACCAAAAATAATAATAATATAATATTTCTAATATTTATTTCTGATCCAATATTTACACACTGATTTTAACTGCCACTACACCTACTCCTATCCTTCAATCCATCACAATCAAAACACACCTTTTTAACCTTGTGATAATACGAGTAGTATTGAAGTCACTCCAACAATGTCAGTCAGGTCGCTAAATGTACTCAAATCCGTGACCTATAGTGTGAATGAGCGACTGCCGAACGCATTCCATCAGATTTCATCCGTGTCTTCACACCGAATTTATAATAAGCTGTTTTCTCATGCTTCATTACTTTAGTTGAGATTATAGTTACTTAGCGTTAGTGAGTGGCTCGTGGCTTAGTAACAACACCACGGGTTGATCGATCAAGGTCATCATCATCATTTCGTGTGGTTAGTGACTAACCTGGTGTCAGAGTTTTAAAGCCGCCCATGGGCCTCCGACTTGGCTTCACATGCCATCGAGAAATATCTCTCAGACATGCCGGTTTCCTCACGATGTTTTCCTTCACCGTTTTTGAAGCAAGTGATAATTATACAACACGGATCAAGGTTAGGTCCGGGGATAGAATGATCATCCGTTTCATACCGAGACCCCTCTGTTCCTGGGAAAGTGGCCGCCATTTTCATCCGCCATCTTTGACAGTCGTTACGGGTAGACAGAAGCCTAAAAGTCTGAAAATCAGTCTTAACAACCCATTGAGTTACTTGGTAACTGGGTTGTGGAGGTTGGGTAGGCAGTACCTTCAGCTTCATTCGCTTAGACTGGAAACTGACCATAACAGTTGGGAATAGGCTAGGCAGATAATGATAACATGTATGATTATTATAATAAATGCGAAAGTAACTCTGTCTGTCTGTTCTTTTTCACATCTAAACTACTGAACGGACTTGGATTAAAAGTACATGGATAGGCCATGATCTGGGTTAGGACATAGGCTATTTTTTATCCCAGTAGTTAATCCCAAGGGATAATTTCTGAACTCCACGGGGGCGAAGCCAAGGGATAAAGTAATAGCGATTTAAAAAAAAATTGCCTAGATATACAGGCTGAATTTTTAGTCAGCGTCCAAATTTTGATATATTAATCTTTGGCGAAAATCATTGAATACGTGTTTTTTCTTTTAGTATCACTCAATACAAAAATATTGAGATAACACATCGCAAAGTTATTATATACCACGCAGAGCGGATAATTCTTTCGAGAAAATGATTTAATATGAAAATTTTACGAATCGATTTTTAAAAAAAAAATGGAGTTAGTGAATCATACCTAATGCCTAGAAAAAAATTGGACGGTGACTGCAAATTCAGCCTGTATTCCCGAAATCAATACGATAGTGACATTTAAATCTAGAAACTAGTAATGGCCATGTTAACGGAAATTGGCTTATTAAACACTTTGAACTTTATTATGGCCATAAAATAAATTATCTACAAATAAAATATTTCACTGCCTCGTTGGCCTAGTCATCGTAAGTATTGACTGCTGGGATCCTGGGTTCAATCTTCAGGTCGAGCAGGCTGCTGCTGGCTTCGCCCGCGTGGACCTTAAGGCTCAGTGCACGAAAAAAAAACCTTTTTCGTCAAAAACTTAACTAATTGTAAGAAAGCTTGAAATAATTGAAACATTAAGTCTGTGTAAGTATACAAGAACAGTTTTCGTGATGCTAAACCATTCGTGTCAGTCACAGCACCTGTTAATATTTGGATCACTTTGGCGCTCTCGAAAATATGGTTTATTTCGCCTTTGATTTACTTAGTGAAGATTATGTATAAAAATAAAATAAAATTTAGATTTTATTTCAAGGATAGCTGAAAACTAATTTGTGATTTTTAAACTTGATATGGTTGGCTAAACAACATAAAAAATTATACTAATAAAAAGCTTAAAAAAATAAAAATGGTTTTTTCAACATTATTTTTCTGATATATTTTGTATAGAAGTTGAAAAAAGCGGTTCAGCCACATGCAAGTAGAGCATATAATGATGTTGAACATATTACGATATAACGATTTAAACGTCCAAAATCAAAAGTAAACTACTTTAAAGTAAACGTCTTTACTTGTAAAAAAGTGATCAAACGTCATTCACGCGTCATTTTTCGGAAAACTTTTTTTCATGAATACTTAACTTATCCCTTTCAGCCACATGCAAAACAAAGAATCCAACTTTTTAAATCACAAATATTTTTCTTTACTTTTCCCTTTCTCACAAGTAAGGATCAAAATTGATCAAAATCAGTAGTTTTCGTGCGCGGACTCTTAATTATTTTTCTTTTTGTAAAATAAAAGTAAGTAAGTAGTAGTCAAGTTACTCCTTATAACATCAGCTATCTGCCAGTAAAAGTCCCGTCAAAATTGGTCCAGCTGTTTCGAAGATTACCCGGAACAAACACACAGAAACACAGACAATTTTTTTTACGCCTACTTTCATATGCTTTTAGTTAAAAAAAAAATTTACATTACAAACACACACTTCAATTTTATTTATTTGTATGTATGTAGGTATATATGTAGAAGATTTTTTTATAGTAGGTACTTATTCAGTAACAGGCCAGTTAGGATTATGCAATAGGCTCGCCCCCTATTACATGATCAAAGTCAAATTGGACTAAAAGACAAAGGGACTTAAATATAAATGCCAAAAATGTGGTCAATTAAAAAAAAAAAAAAAAAATATTTCACATAAACCTACATGGGCACTTATGAAACGTCAGAAGCTAGGTGCACTGTTCCAATTGGTCGTTTCCTATGGAGAAGAGCCGGCAAGAAACTCCACGGTTACTCTTTTAAAAATAATTGGTTTTTACAATATTTTCAAATAACAGTGTTATTAGGTATGGGAGGACAGTGTAGGTCTTTCAACAAGTACCAGGTACTTAACAAAATAATTATGGTCAGCAAATATACAGTCCACTAAGCCTACAGCGTTCTCACATTCACAAAATACCATAAACCCTCTGTCAAAGTCAAAGTCAAAGTCAAAGTCAAATAATTTATTTCATTTAGGCACAAAAAAGGCACTTATGAACGTCAACATTTACAGGAAAAAAAAAATATAATAATTGATTCTAGTCGCCCATTCCAAAAGGTCGTTTTCGTATGGAGAAGAATGGGCAAGAAACTCCACCGTTACTCTTTTAAAATATTTTCACAATATTCTGTATACATTAATTATATAATTATATGTGAAGACGATGCACCTCGAATAAGATTACTATACCACGATAGGTAAAAAGAATGAAAAATGAAGGAATGACATAAATTAATTATGTGATAGATGCATGGTGCTCACATATTTACAAACATTGTAAAATTATACGATATTCTTAACATTTTAACACGTACTACTAATAATAAGTCAGTGTGTGAGTTCAAGTAATCACAGAATATAAAATTAATGTTTAAAAAAATAATATTATACAATTAAATTGGCAACCAGTTTGATTTTGTCTAGATTCTAAATGGTCCTATGGAGCAGGACCAGCATGTTTCCAAGCATTTTTATCTTGGATATAATCCTCTAATTTGTAATATGCTTGTTTACAAAGTGTACTTTTTATATGAGTTTTAAATTTTCTTTCATTTAATTCTAATATATCACAAGGTATTCTGTTGTAACATTTAACACAGTACCCCATAAAAGATGTATTTACTTTAGATAGTCTGAAAAATGGTTGATCTATTTTATCTTTATTTCTAGTATTAAAATTATGTCTATCACTTATTTTATTAAAAAGATGTAGATTTTTTCTCACATACATAATATTTTCATAAATGAATTGGCAAGGTACCGTCATAATATTAATCTTTTTAAATAGTTCCCTGAGAGATTCGCGACGACTTAGATTATAAATGGCTCTGACAGCTCTCTTTTGTAAAATAAAAATGGATTCAATGTCAGCAGCCCGACCCCATAGTAAAATGCCATACGACATAATACTGTGGAAGTAACTAAAATAGACCAAACGCGCGGTTTCTACATCTGTTAACTGTCTTATCTTTCTAACAGCATAAGCGGCCGAGCTTAGCCGCCCCGCGAGAGATGTTATATGGGGTCCCCATTGTAATTTCTCGTCTAGCGTGATTCCTAGGAAAACTGTTTGATTAATAAATTCCAGTTTTTCTCCATTCAATATGATGTCACATTCGCTGCTTCTAACATTTGGTAATTTAAATCTAATGCATTTTGTTTTTTTATTATTTAGTACCAAATTATTTACCGTAAACCAATCTTACCCTCTGCTTACCCCTCAGTGGAGTTCAAGTGTAATTTTATGACCCTATCTAAATCACTATAGCAAGTGTTGAACGTATTATAATCATGACCTACATATTATAGTGTGAACGAGTTTGCCGAACATTCCGATTGATAGGAGTCATGTCGGATCGTACTCGCATAACTTAGTTAAGTGCAACTTGTACTTAGCAGTTTTTCCCATGGTAGGTGAGGAGCTTTTGACAGGTACGAGTATAGCCATTGTTATAACGCTACAAGGTTCTTTTGGCACGCGGCCAAAATGGAACTAAGGCGCCATCTTGTTTTTCAATGCATTTCACAAAAGAATTGTGCAAATGTTTACCAACAGCGCCCTTCTGTCAATGTTACTCGAAAGCCAAAAAATGCTTAGAAGTGTAGCAGTCATAGATGTATTATTAAAAACTATATATATATTTATTATTATCAATATTTTTTATATTTTTATAATATGCGTCGTTGGTCTAGCGGTCGCATGCGCTATTGCTGAACATGAGATCCTGAGTTCGATTCCCAGGTCGAGCAGTATTATTGGGTTTTTCTTTCTGGAATTTCTCAGTAGCAGCCCGGAGTCTGGATTTGTGAATTTGTCATGGGACTTAAAAATAACTGACGAAATGTGGGTGTACTACAGGTACGCCTCTGCCTAACTCTTCGGGGAAACAAGGCGTGATGTTATGTGTAATCTATTTTTTTCTCATGGTTAGTTATGAGCTTTTGACTGGTATCGCCATTGTTATGTATTTTGCCTTTATTAAACTTAATCTTGAAAACTTTTCTAATTGTTCATTCTTTCTGAACTTCATAGTAAACAGCCACGCTTAGAGGTACCTAAATACAAACAAATAACATAATCATGCAGTCTATAATGTTCCCACTGCTGGGACTCTAGACTCCTCTCTGTGAGAGGGAGTGGGCCGTAATATACCACGCGGGCCCGGTGCGAGTTGGTGGCTATAGGTACCTCTGCGTAAACCTTTGGAGAAACAAGGCTTGATGTAATCTAATGTTATTTTAATGAAGGGGCACATAACAACTTATCACTAATATTTAATAAAAATAACAACATTACTAACTTAACTAAAACTATTGAAAAACTAAAATATAGCATCAAAGCATTCATCCGCATCGCTGTCGACTGGTAGTGTACCCAAGAGACTGGCCGCATTGCCACGTTGTATGGCAATGCTTAGCCTCTGCCCAAGGTAAAAAGAAGCCCTTGGGTCGCGGGAAGTGTCAAATAGCCGTTTTGAGATTTCATTGAAGCGGCCGTGAGCATTTAGGGGCATGAGGAACAGGGTGTGAAGTTCACTCATCCACCATAGAAAAGGGAGGATCCTCCGACCAGACGGGTGTTGTGTGAGGCGGGCCGACTGCCCGACTGTTGATGTCGGATAGTCTTATATTTGTCGTTCGCGCGGTAAACTCTAATTGCGCGATGCAGGATTTGTGTGACGTCATGTCTTGTTTGATGCGTAGTTCGTATGTGGCGGTGTAACCGCTACAAGCACTCGGACCCCACGGCCTGAAGGTTAAACCCCAAATAGTTAGAAAATATAATTACCTGTAAGGTTATTATCTCATGTTTATAATAAACAGTCTCTACAAACGCCAAGTTTTTTTTCTTACTAGTGTAAAGAAAATATAATTTATTTACATTATTATTCGCTCCGGTCTGGGTCTTCTTATCACAGATAGCACAGAATTAATGTTTAGTGGTATGAGGAACAGGGTGTAAAGTTCACTCATCCGCCATAGAAAAGGGAGGATCCTCCGACCAGACGGGTGTTGTGTCTGGCGGGCCGACTGCCCGACTGTTGATGTCGGATAGTCTTATATATGTCGTTCGCGCGGTAAACTCTAATTGCGCGATGCAGGATTTGTGTGACATCATGTCTTTGTTGCGTAGTTCGTATTTGGCGGTGTAACCGCTACAATGAATAACATTTTTATAAAGAAAAAAAAAATAAGCTTAAATGATTTATAACTAAGCTTTAATCTAAAGAAGTATGTATGTATAGGTAATATTTACATAGGGCACTTTTCATTCTGTATTAGGATCACCTATGAAATCAGCGTTTTGTATGGAGAATTTTAAAGAAGTTGCATTTTTCATACTAACATTTTCTTAATTTATTCCATTTATTCCATGAACACTAATGTTTTAAAACTTTTATGTACTAATGTTTAAAAACTAAGATAACGTATGGCTCTTAGATTAAGCGACAAAAATAAGTTTTAGCTACGTTTTAAAACAGATAGTGGTCATTTCTGCTAACAAAAAGAGGAGTTATTTTTAAGGTATTTTTTATGTTTAGAAAACTATAAGTAATAAGGTTTTTTTTACTATTGGTAGTTGTGTATAATGGTCATTATTCGATATAATATCAAGCAATTGATGAATAATTTAAATCATAGAAGTGACGAAGTTCTCTATTTGTGAGAAAAAAACGCCAATTTCATAGGTGGGGACCTAATATTTACATATATACTCGTAGCCACGGACACTAGCTGCTAACTTAAAGATTATTTCATAATAGATGCAGTTTATAATTAATCCGACCGTTAATTACGAGGTCTAAGCAGACTTGAGCACTTGTTGAAGCATGTGTGTATTTAATAAGATGAACAGGAATTATTAATAATTATTGACTATTAATTAGATTTTATCGTGACCTGTCTTCGTTTGCGGAGCTTGTGGTTAAATGGTAAGTAGGTTAAGCTGCACTTCCTGCGGTCAGGTTTTAGATGGGTGAACTTTTAGGCATATCAAGACTGATAGCTTTTCGTGCTTTGTAAAAGCTCGTTGGTATAGTCTTAAAATACCTTTGACAGTCATTACAGTAGAAGCTAGATTGAAGTTAGACCACTTATAACTACATAGGTAAGTATACTTCTACGAGAACTTAGGTACATACTATTTCAGTAGTTTTCTATAAAGTCAGTTATGTTTAAGTTCCATGTCATAGGAGGCCTTTAGGAGCCTATTGCCATCAACCAGGCCCAAATCCAGTCTCCAGGCTGCTACTGACAAATTCCAGATGGGAAAACGCAAACACACTATTCGACCTGGGAATCGAACCCAGGAGCTCCTGCTCCGCAGTAGCGCTTGTGACCACAAGACCAAGGAGCCACTACCTTGAATGTGGATGTACTATTGTGGATGTGGATGTGAGTGTGGAAATACAGGCGTGCTATTACGTTTTCTTCAATAATAAAAATATTAAACAGAGAAAATATTTGTATTTTGTTTGTAATGAATAAATTCAAAAACTACTGGATATAACGCGGTCGGAGCCACTGGCGGAAGCTAGTGCTGACGCGCGTATAACGTTGCTTACGGTAGCGTAATCGTACCAAATAATTTACCGTAAATTTTCTGTCGATTTAAAACGCCTGTCTTTTAGTACAAGCGTGAAAAGAAATAGAAAAAAGTATACATTGTATTCTGAATTCGGACGCGTGTGAGAATATAAAGGCCAGTTTGTCTAAAAAAAGAGCGCGCATTCGAAAGAAAAATTGTTTATTCTGCACAAACTAAACGCACATTTAAAGATAAAAAAAAGAAATAAAATACACAAATACGAAAGTAGCCAAAAGCCTCGTATTCCACCAATAAATAGAAGTTTGAAAATGTTGTTCATTGGTCACTATCGCGCGCTTGACAATTTGGAAATGTAAACACGTGCAAGTTATAACGTTATCGTGGACGGAAGTTTACAAGCGTATTCATATACAACCTGTAAAAAAAACCCTCCCAAAAAGATCCGTGAGGTTGTTGTTAAGTTATCGAACTGAGAGTCTATTTATGTGGTCATTTACAGGAAAAAAGAAGAAAAAAATCATTACATTTTTTTTCAACGGGGAATTTTACCGGGTGATTACATGGTCGCGGGCGGCCGTTGTTTAGCTGGTGTCTACAAGTCATAACTTATGACGTCTGTTGAAAATTTGCTGATTTATGGATGTCTTGGATTTGGGAATCATGGTACTAAAACGTGATTTTTAAATAGTAATATTATTTTTAATGATAATAAGATTTTTTATTACTTTTAGGTAATTTTATTGCAGTACCTATGAGGCCCTTTCGTATCTGACAGGATATTTTTTTACATATTCAAAATTCAAAAGTCATTTATTCAAACTAGGCTGAGAATCAGCACTCTTCGAACGTCAAAATTACATAAGACAGTCCCCCAAAACGCCCACCCTTCACTACTTCCTAGTGCTTTTGCTGGGAAGAAGAAGTGGCGCAACAAACTCCCCAGCAGCACAGCTGTCTGTTCAGTTAGAAAAAAAAATGTTTATAAACAATAGTATGCAAGATTTTTACATTACGCAAAATTTAATTTAAATTATAAATTAATAGCCATATGACAGCTAGCACACGCCAATATACCCACCAAAAACATCGAGAACTATACTCAAGCAGAAATAAAAATAACTAAACGTAAACAATATCTAAAAACGAAAATAAAGCCTCCAGGCATAAATGGCGTGCCCGCTTACATATAGCTGTAACTAGAAGTTATAATTGATAAACTAGGACAAAATAAATAATTGTCGAGGTCGCTAGCTAACCACATATTGCAATACAACTCATAAAAACATTAAAATGAGTAGATTATGTCAACAATAAATGAAAATAAAATTAAAATAAATTTACATAAAAAGTTAAATTATAAGCAATTATATAAACTCATATTGTATTATTCCCATATTTATTTATTTCCCTGTATTATTGTGATACCGTGACGTGGACGTCCACGATAGAAATTAGAAAGTATAAAAGTGCACAATGGGTGTTGATAAATCATTCAACCAACTACAGTTTACGGGCGATTAACAAATTGTCACATGGCCCTAAGTCGACCAAAAAATAATGAAGAAAATTCACTTTACTCGATATTAACTTGTTACACAAAATATTGTGTTTATATTACATAACCTGAGGATCGAACCTTGAACTAACGCAATTAACTAACGATGTACTGTAACCTGTAATTTGGCTGATTTGAGGTCATGCAACAAATTAATTTTTATTTTTTTTAAGTAACGGGTCACGGATATTGTCATATATTTGTTTTGTTTATACATATGGATACTTGTTTTTGAAAAGGGGCCCTCTCATCTCTCATGGTTGAATACCTCAACGTGGTTTGTATAAATAAACTCAAACTCAAAGCATTTATTTCTATTAAACCATTTACAGGCACTTTTGAATTGTCAAGGGGTCGGTCAGTCAGAAATATAAAGCTAATCTAATAAAACCGATTACTTAATTTACTTCATGTCCGTTCTGACATATAAATTCAAATTCAAAAGTCATTTATTCAAACTAGGCTGAGAATCAGCACTTTTCGAACGTCAAAATTGCATAAGACAGTCCCCCAAAACGCTCACCCTTTAGCTGGGAAAAAGAAATACATTTGCCTCGGAAAACACGTTAAGCCGTTGGTCCCGGCTGTCATTCATAGATCTATCTTGACAGTCGTTACGGCTCGTCAGAAGCCCAAAAGTCAGACGAGCAGTCTTACCAAAGGGTATCGTGTTACACAGTAACTGGGTTGTGGAGGTCAGATAGGCAGTCGCTCCATGTAAAATACTGGTATTCAGCAGCTGCATCCAGTTAGACTGGAAGCCGACCCCCAACATAGTTGGGAAAAGCTAGGCAGACAAAATTTTATTTAGTAATATTGACAAAATAATCAAAATTACAAAATATGGTATGTGCAACGTTGCAAACTTCCTGAATGTTTAACAAGTCTTTTGGTGTTGCAGCTAGAACTACAGTTTTCTAAAAGAGCGATGGCCGCCGTAGCGTCTGCAATTAACCGGCCATCGTCGTCGTCGTCACTAAAACGTAATGAAAGAAAGGTGTTTTCCTAGAGAGCGCGTTTTTGACATCGTAAAGGTAAACCCCACTGCCATCATTTTCATGCAGCCGACACTGCAGCCGCGGCTCTACTAGGAAACCATAGCTGAAGAGAATTGTTATTGACTTCACATTTCATAACTTAACCTGTTTTCATATTGCCCAAAATTATTTTTGCATTACATAGCCCGATTCTTGAGGAGGCTAATAATCACGCTAATAATTAGGAGCCGAGCAAAAATAAGTAAAAGTTAGAAAGACCTCAAACGAAGTAATGGCGCGGTCAGGCGATGCGATGCGACGCGGTGTGTCGGAAGGACAAGAAATTTCACGCGAACGACGTCGCGGGTAGAAGCTAGTCTAAACTAATATCATAAAGAGAAAAGATTTCACATAATGCCTTGTCTCGTGGGTCTAGTGGTCGCAAGCACTACTGCTGAGCATGAGGTCCTGGGTTTGATTCCCGGGTCATTAAAGTGTTATGATTATCCATCTGGAATTTCTCAGTGGCAGCCTGAAGTCTGGACTAGTGCCCGGATGATGGCAATAGGCTCGCCCCCTACTACATGGGACTTAAACATAACTGGCGAAATGTGGGTGTACTGTAGGTACACCTCTGCCCAACCCTTCGGGGAATACAGGCGTGATGTTATGTTATTTTAAGTGACAATATTTAATACTTATTTATTTACTTTGAAATATGATTTTGTTTATGTACCCTGCTCAGCATAAATCCCAACTAGATTGTAAACTACGATAATGTATGATTAACATTACCTATGCATTTTAACACGCTGCTGTTGCAATAAATCGTTAATATCATCGACAAAATTAATCTTAATCTAGCCCAATAATTAATTACTAGCTGATAGAGTAAGCCTCCTTATCGATAGGCCTATGTCGATGATATGGCGTCATTAAATGCAAATTGCCAATAATAAATTGGGTTTATCGATAAGTGGTCACCTCTAGTGAACATGATGTGTTGGTATTTACAATTATCGATAGTGCACTCAGGTCTAGCTGTGGTTTATGATGTGTAATTAAATACAGTTTTGTAGAGGTAAGATGGTGGCAGCACGTACGTCGTAAACTAAAGGAAATGAATTGGTAAAAGAATTGATAGCCTTATACGTCAATTCGCCTTGTTATAGCCATTTCATGGAATTGTTAAGCAATGACTGAATAATTAAACTTGATAGTCTCTTTGCTTAACAACTGCTGGCTGGCGGGCTGGCTATGTTTGTCGAAGGACCGATGGCCGGTATAGTAGACGAGTCCTGGAGTGGAGACCCAGCTAGATGGACCGTCGACCTTAAAAAGGTGGCTGGGAGAGACTGGATGAGTTGAAGCACAGCTTTACCTTGCGGATCAATCTCTACAAATCAGAACAATATTTGACTTGTTAGAAAATCCTTTTAGGGATCCGCAGTCGTGATGATTAGAACCTTGTCGAAATTCGCGGTAATCTTAACATAGGATCTTTTTGTCCGTCGTGCTTCGATTTCCACGAAAATAATGGTATATCGAGTAATTATATGGTACCTTTTGTGAAATCATTCCGAGAATGTATCAAGGATATTCTGTCACGAAGATTTGTTGACATGACAGGCATTATTTCAGCCTGTTTACGGAATAGTGTTCTGATTGTTGACGATTGAGGGTAAGCAGATGCATGTGTAATATCTAGAGCTTTTATAGGTGTGGCATAATATACTTAGTCTTGCGATAAATATTGCCACAAAGATTTTTTTTTTAAATTGTAAATAATATTTGTTACTTTTACAGTGTGTTAGTTTAATACATAAATATAAAACAATTTAAAATATAAAAAGCTTATTCGAAGTGGTCTACATTGGCTGCAATACAGTCCTTTAAACGTTGAGGCCTCAATAGAAGCACGCACTCTTTCCATGGGAAAATTATTCACTGCCAATCGTATGGATTGTTTTAGGGACTCCAAATTATCATGGCGTTTAGAGCAAGCCGTACTCTCTAAAACTGACCATAAATCATAATCCAGCGGATTAAGATCGGGACTAGACGACGGCCAGTCTTCAGCTCTGATGAAGTCCGAAACGTTCACTTCCAACCAAGACTGCGTGGACCGAGCTTTATGACCCGGCACCGAGTCTTGTTGGAAGGACCACACTTGGTTATTGAATATGGTGTTGTTAAGGAGCTTAACTACCTTCTCAAGAATGGTATCTTAATACACTTGTGCCGATGTTTTGATACCTTTTTCACAAAAATATGGCTCTGTCACTCCTTCATAGCTAACACCCCACCAAACCATCAATGAATTCGGATAATGCCCACGTTGCACTCTGTGGACTAATTGGGAAGCTTCCTTAGAGCTTTGAGCATAAATACAGTCATTTTGTTTGTTAAAAAGTTTTTCTGTGACCTCCCTTTGCGTACCGCTTCAGTAGTTGTTTCGATTTTACCACACTATCCTTTTTATATTATCAGTTAAAAAATGACCGTCTCTTATAGGCTGCAAGTCCTAAGTTATCTTTTAAAATACGCGAAATGTTTCTGGGTGCTATCTTCATCTCCCGAGATAAAATATTTTGCTTTCGGACAGGATTTCTTCGAATTCTTTCCCTTACTGCTTTGACCACCTTTTTCGTACCGAACACTACGTGAACGGCCAGATCTTTTTCTGTCAAAAACAGAGGAGGTCTCATTGTACCTATTAATAGCCCGGTACACAAACATTTGACTAATACCAAGCGTATGGAGAGTTTTAAAAATTGCATTTGGCTCCATACCAACTTTGTGTAATGCAATAACAGCGATTCGGTTCTCTTTATCACCCCACTCCATTTTAATATCGCAAAATATTGTACAATGTATTGGCGCCAAAATTAGAAAACTCAATAAACAATCGTATAAAAATGACAGATTCCAAATTCAAATGTAATATATCTTTCTTATTTTTGATTGTAACAGTATTTATGGCCAGACTAAGTATGTATAATTAGTTCACCACATTAGATGACATTTTGCTGTTCAGAAACACAAGATACATAACATAACATCACGTCTGTTAATCCCCGAAGGGTCAGAGCTGATTTTTTTACCCACATTTCGCCAGTTATTTTTAAGTCCCATGTAATAGGGGGCGAGTCTATTGCCATCAACCGGCCACAAATCCAGATTCCGTACTGCTACTGAAAATTCCTGATGGAAAACTCCAATGACACTTCCACGACCTGGGAATCGAATCGGTGGGACGGTTCAGAATCTCGTTATAGTATCATAAATAGTATAGTTGACCTCGTAATTATTAACCACCCTAAAATTTAATGTCACTTGCTCTTCAAAAAGCGATAAGGTCTATTTAATTTGTCTCTATGACTAACTAACTATACAAATAAATACAAAAAGAAAAGGTCACTTAGGCGTCGAAGTAATTGTCCGAATCGCTGTCATCCTGGTACGTGCCCACAAGACTGGCAGCATTGCCACGTTGAATAGCAATGATAATTCCAAAGAAACTAAAGAACGAGCCAGCCCTCTGCTCACGTGAAGTGTAGACCAGTCACCAAGGAATGTCCTTAAAAAGGACGTTTTCACCCCAAACGGTTCAAAACTGTAGTTGCACTTCGGCCGTCAAGATAATGCGTTGGACAATTTCTAGTTGTAATAAAGATCAAATTCGCAAAACACATATTCGTTAGTATGAAACTGAGAGCTGTCAAGAACTCATTCGGAATTCGGCCGCACTGTAGACAGTTTCAACCTTAGCACTGATGTTTCAGATTACCGGGAATTGTTGTCAAAAGTGATAAAACTTTTACGAGGACGACTCTACCTACTTGCTGCGTAGTTTCATGTAGATCACTTTAAATTCAAGAAATGAGAATAGAGAACGTGCCCTGGCGGCTGTGAGTATTTATTTATATATACTTTATTGTACAACAAAAAAAAAAAAAATACAATGGGCGGCCTTATTGCTTTCCGCGATCTATTCCAGGCAACCTTGGAATGGACAGTGATTTGCGTGGACATAAAATGGGGCTGTCGTTGGTGCAAATAATATGTAAGTATACAATATACTAGAATAGATACACAGATATTACATATCCTAAATAATAGATACATAAATACATACATACTTACAAAATTTATAAACAACAAAAATAAATGAAGAAATAATGATACATAATTACAGTTACGAGAACAAGATCTCACTCAGATGTCTCGCTTATGGTGGCGCGTGTGTTGGATCATTTAGCTCCCGTCAAAATGGTTGAGCTGAATGCTGTTGATCCATGCGTCATGTTCGTGAACGGGCGCCGTCAGTTGGGACTGGTCATCTCTTAGCTGCCATGGCTTGTTTGAAGTTTTACAATGGTTCTTTTTTTTTTATTTTTATTGCGGACGCTTTTACGAACGTGCACGTCTTTCTACATTGTTCTCACATGCATAATTTCAAAATGAATGATGTTACCAATATTTTGTATCAAATTTTTGATTTAAAAGAGTGTCCGTGGAGTTTCTTGTCCGTTCTTCTCCATAGTTACCTACCTACTGCTTTGGAATGGGCAACTAGCTTCATATTACTGACTGACCGACTTCTTGAAAGTTCAAAAGTGCCTGTAAATGTTTTAATTGAAATAAATGCTTTGAGTTTGAGATTAAAACACCTGCACAACCAATCATAGCGGAAGCTATTATTGCAACTAATGATCTAATTATCTAAAGAATGTCACATAATAATAATATGGATGATTAATTATTGTTCTTGTTATTAATAAGGTATTTGGCATTTTGTGTTAGTTATGGATAGGGCTATGACACAGAAGTGTCATAGGAAATGTAACAAATGATGCACTAGATTGGTTTGTGACTCGATATTTAGTAACTGGTAGGGAATTTGCTTGGCACATTTACAATGGCAATGCTTCTCGATTTGACAGTGAAACAACATTTATTGCTTTATTTAAGTTGTTGTGCAGACAAATTTTTCAAACATATGAATCAATGGGAAAAAAGGTGAAAAATTAAAGATCAAAGGTCAAGGAGTAGTAATCGTCTTTAAAAAAAAAAACTGGCCAAGTGCGTGTCGGAACCCTTCATTATGCGCACCATGCACGATGAAGGGTTCCGTTGGGATGAATTTATCACAAGAACAAAGTTAACATTGTAGTTGAAAAAGATGTTCTCCCGTACATTACAACTGAAAATATAAGTTTGTATGCACAATATTGAGAGATTTACCATGTTATTTTAAGACCATAATAAAAATATATAATAGTAGCCTTTATTATACAATCTTATAAAACATGAATGAAAGTAAACTACAGTCTAGTACAGTAACTAATTAAACAAATAGTCAATAGCAACTAATTAAACTTAAATTACAAAAAGCGGTTTAACTAAAAACCCAGGTTTAAGCCTCTATAAACTACGGTTTAAACAAAAATTATATTACAAAACGTGGTTTTTCGAAAAACCATAAACCATTTCATGGTCTAACCCTAAACCTCGGCGGCCCCTAGTTTAAACGATCAAACAGTGGTCTAAATCGTATCTGTCCAAGTTTCTTTTTAAGTTGAAGCATCTTTTTCATTGTGTTGTGTTGTTTTTACCCAAAAATGGATATTAACATGGTCGATTTCATTGATATTGAGGATATAATGTGGCGTGATTGTGCAATCATCTCGCGTATTAGATCATAAAACATTTTAAAATTTGGGATATAAATCAATTAAAGACGGATTTCAAGTTCATCGAAGTACCTAATTTATGATTACTTACTTTTTCCTCGGAACTCCAATTCTCAGTTCGTTTTTATTTTGTTGGTACATCACAAATATTAAAATTACTAAAGAACACTTCTTAACATACTATCAACAAAGAGAAAATTGTTCTATTAGAGACTTCGATAACTTAAAAATTCCAAAGCTAAATGAACTTTGTTCAACTTGTGATGGTTTTGTTTAATGTTATGGTTTCATATATCGCGCGAGAATCTTACGTTTCGTTACACGTACTAAGATGTATTTTTAGTAATTAATACGACATTAAGTGCTCTAATGTGCTTATACCTAAACAAAACTGCAATCGACGAAATAACTAATGTTCCATACAAAATAATAATCTCGATTTTTTTAACACTCCTAAACATTAGCTTATACTAACTAAAAGTTTTCTTTTCTGAGCATACGGAACGTTGCAATTGAATGATATCATGGTGAACGAGTAATATTTGTATTAATCTGTGGTTGATATAAAAACAACGGTTCAAATGACGGTACTAAGAAGACCACGGTTTTTTAAAGTTTTGTAATACGAACAAAGGAAAACGCCCAAAAAATGCCTGAAATAGACAGAAACTACTAATAGTTCTTAATTCTATTTAGAATAAAATATGTATAACGAAATGTATCTCAAGTTTGTTTACCTAGGGTGAAAATATAACGATAATTAAAATATTTATTTTGATATCCGTCATAGTCATTCTTAATTTATAATGGCGGTCAGTGTTTATTTGACATGAGTAATCGACATTCAGCCAAACAGAAATCGTCAAATAATCCTTAACGAACTATTTTATAGAATTATTGCATAGTTATCATTCATTTAATATTATTCGACCTATCTATACCGTAAATATAATTAAAATAGTATATGCGTGTGAATATTAATAAAAATGAAAAAAACTCGAATTATAAATCGTATCGTAGGCTGTATGCATCACATGTCCTTTGCCTTATTGACAGTTTGACATGAATGTATTTTCATTTTTTCGATTCATGGTTTTGCGGATTTTTGCGTTTGCGGCTCGAGTAAATTCAGGATATTATATTATAACGACGACTGTGGCTATTTTTTAAGGATTTTGATTTTACTTCTGCACACGTTACCCATTTTTGAACACGACTTAGATTGGACCCGCCTAAACGACGACTCGGCTTTTTGACGATGGACCTGAAACTGCTTTAAATACGACTCTGCTGTTGTTTTGGACTTGTGCACCGTGTACATTTAAGAATGGATAGAAACGTACACTGTATTAATTGCTATCTCGATATTGCAACGATGAGACGTAATCTCATATCAGTGCAAAATGATGAAGTAGGTACGTTGTTTAATACAGGCATGGATAACACCACAAGGTATATAATTATATACGATTGAGATATGCAGGGAAATTGATAACGCATTGGTTGAGGATTTAGCTCTTCCGGGTAATTGTTTTTTACTGCGAGGAAAAATACATGGCAGACATATTTCTCACAAAATATATTTTGTTTACATAATAGTTAACAATTCTTTATCTGGGATTGGGGCTTTACAGCATCGTTATTGTAACTGCCTAGTGGGACGGCGAACAGTTGGTTCCTGTGCCCATACCATGTCAATAATATGGTACTTAGCATGAGCCTGGTACCAACTTAATATTTATCCTCCTGCAGAGTTTCTTGATGACATATTAGTGGTTTTTAATGATGATTAAAACATTTAAATGCTTGTTTTGTTGTTTAATTATTGCATATTAATCCTTAACCTTGACTTAACCTATATTTTAGAAAAAAAATTGGAACTGGCTTCTACCAAGTTTTTTGATAATTATTGAAATTGTCATGGGTTCCCTACGATTTGTAGTGCAATTTGGCGTACCTATATTTCATTGTTGTTCATTTCAGGCATTTTTTTGTGTGGCTGATGGGCATTCCCCTTTAGACCATGGTTCTGCAGATAAGCCTGGACTTGATAAGACAGGTTTAAAGCCAGGGTTATTTAGTTTTTTGTAATAAGACGGAAATAGTCATTATTTGACACCGGTATCGCGATTGTCTTGCGTTTCCGCAAAGGCCTCCCCTAAAGCTTGCCATATTTTCCGATTATGTGTCATCCTCCTCCAAGCAAAGTGTTGGTATTTTAAGACCATAGACTTCTTATAATATATGTTTTCCTGTAATCTAAGAATAAATAACCATGCTATGTATTGTTTTTTCCAAATTTTAGGCTCATTAGTTTCGGAGTTAAGGGGGGAATGGTCAATTTTCAACAATTTTCTTAAATATCCTTAAAAGTATTTATTTTAAAATAATAATAAATTTCTACTCCTCGCAGCAAGCCCTTTCATTTGATATGTCACACAGTCCTACTGTTAGCAAAACAATTTTATTAAATTTTATTATTTGCCCTCCATATTCAAAATTAATTTATTAACGTTACATGTCCGTGGTTGGGTCACAAAAATTACATATGTGTACCAAATTTCAACTTAATCGGTAAATTAGATTCGGAGCAAATTGGCTGTGACAGACGGACTGACAGACAGAGTTCCGTTTTTTCCTTTTGAGGTACGGAACCCTAAAAAAATTTTTTATAGAGAATGACCTCAAGTTCATCCAGAAGATGAAAATTAATGAAAGCTGTAGGTAACTGACAAAATACTGAAAAGTAATACCTCTCTATTGCAGCAGTCAGGTTAAATGAATCAGTAATGGCGCCACACTGAAATAACTGTGTCACGCGTAGTTATAATACGTTCTTGAACTGAGCATTCCTAATCTTACGTCAAAAATATCGGCTCAATTGAATTGTTCATGCGCAAGAAGAGATTGCAATGTTTGAAGTGCAATGATTTTTTGGTAATAGGTTCTACGTATGTGTATTTTTGTTTCAGGTATTAGCGAGGCAGGGCACATTTCATCCAAGATACGATACTGCATTTCTATTTTCAACCGACTTCAAAAAGGAGGAGGTTCTCAATTGCTGTATGTTTTTTTTTTTTTTTTTTTTTTTTTTTTGTTACGCGATTACTCCGCCAATTATGAATTGATTTTGATAATTCTTTTTTTGTTTGGTAGGGAATACTTCAGAAATGGTCCCATATAAATTTTGTCAATATCTGATGAGGGGTTTTTGAGTTAGCTTCAATAATACATATTTTTCCCAACTAGTATATGTGGACGATATTCTAATAGTTCCTATCGCTGTAATTTACTTGTTATTCAATTTTTTGTGGGGGTTTTGTGTAGGTACCACAACCAAAAAGCGAAAAATAAAAACTTTCAGTGGCAAAAAAAACGAAAATAAAAAACCCAAGACACCGACTTCCGAAATCAAAGTTATTTTTTACTTTGTAGTGTTTTTTATTGGAAGTCGGTTTTATTTTTTGTGAAAAAGTTTTTTTTGCAAAACGTTCAGAGACATTAGATGATGACAACAACAGAACAGATAACGAGGAACAGGCGGCGTACCGAGAAAAGTAAATATCTAGCTATGCAACCAAGTAAGCTGTTACTCCGATAGATACGTTTCTCGTACTCTAATTACGTAATACACGAACAATCCGAATTTGGATCGTTTTGACACAAATTGCTAATCCATTGCTTCATAAGTACGAAAAAAAAAACTGCTCAACAACGTAAATAAAGCAAAGAATGTTGTTGAACTGTCAAAATGATACAAAATTGTCGTAATCGTTTACGAAAATAAAATGATGACGTTTGTATTATTTTCTCTTGGTTTTTTTTGTATATATTTGTGGTATAAGAAGCTTTAGGAATGTGAGTGCCAGATTCTGCCTTGCGAGTTCTCCCTTTCAACCCGTTGAATGGGCAGAAACCCATGGTAACGTACAAGCCGGGAGAAGCAAGTTAAATAACACTTCACCTTCAAAACACGCACTCTAACCCACTGCCCGACCTCTATGAAATCTCAGCTCAACTGATCTGAATTCAGCAAATCATCGCTCCGACGTGCCCTATCACGACTGTTATGAATGATGTTATTAATAATAATGCAGTCACCTACATTATTACTTTATAAATAATGCTATCGTCCCACGCCAACAAAAAGTCAGAGCATAATAAAAAAGTTTTTGAAGTCGCCGAGAAGTCTGAGCCAATAGACAATGATTTAACACCTGTAGTGTTGTAACTCTTAACAAAGGCCATTAATAAGGTGGATGTCAGTGGAAACTCCCTCTAGTAGAATATGTACAAGGTGGATCACATGTTTCTTTTGGAAAAGCTGGCGTTTAACGGAATTTGTGGAAACTTGCTGCGTTGGTTTGTCTCATATATTTTTAATAGGACTCAAACAGTCGTTATTAATGGCTACGAATCTGAAGCCGTTACTGTTAATTCTGGAGTTCCACAGGGATCCATTTTAGGACCTTTTCTTTTCATTATATACGGTACATAAATGACATTAAAACATGTTTCGTTAATGCTCGTTTCTTAATGTATGCAGATGATATAAAAATATATAAAACATGCAAAAATATCCAAGATTGCCGACTCCTCCAAGACGATCTTACTAGACTTAATAACTATTGCAAAGAGAACAAGCTCTTTCTTAGTCTCCCTAAATGTCATAGTGTATCATTTACAAAGAATAAGAATAAAATTAATTTTACTTACTGCATCAATAATCAATATTTAAATGTAGTAGATTCCGTTCGCGACCTGGGTGTTATTATGGATTCGTGTTTGCATTTCAACCTGCACATTGATAGTATAATAAATAAGGCTTTTCAAATGTATGGCTTCGTCATGAGATCCTCAAAGGACTTTGTGCGACCCTCTACTTTTTTGATGTTGTATAGGTCTTTAATACGCTCTCAACTTGAATACGCCGTACCTATTTGGAATCCATATTACCTCAAATACAATATTATAGCAGGTTGGAAATGGTACAGAAAAAATTCTTGCGTGGTATGAACTACAAATGCTATCATTCGAAGATTCCCTACACACACTTACTACGTAAGTACAACATTCTAAGTCTACAATCTAGACGATTACTTTTGGATGCAATGATGCTGCATGGTTTGTGCCACAATAGATTTGACTGCACTGAAATTACAAATAAAGTATGTTACACGGTACCCAGAAATGTAATCAGGCGTGGGACTCTCGTGCCTCGCCTTTTCCACGTGAATTCATGTAAGAGTAAGACCAATGCCGGGGCACGAGTACCTCTTCGACGCCTTGTGGAAACTTATAACGCACACTTCAGGGACATATACATTTTCTTTTTCTCTAATAAAAAATTTAAAACTCTCGCTATAACTTCATTAGCATCAGAATTATAAATTAGCACTTAATACAAATAACTTAACAGTATTCTTAAACACAGCTTCCGTTTTTCACTTTGCATTTGATTAATCCGTGGACAATAGTGTGGGTTATATGTTTAACGATTTATCTTATGAATCTTATTGTATCGCCTTAACATGTAACTGTTTTTTTGTCCCTAATAAATAAATAAATAAATAAATGTAAGATAAGGCGGCCCAAAGTATATTTTGTAGTGTTAATTTATAAATATAAATAAGATGTTTCAAACGGCAGGAAGGCTTAGGGCTGTGTATAATATCGGTCTGATAGACGAGAAACTGTAGGAGTAGAGTTATTTGAACAATAGGCATGGTTGGGTGACCTAATGAGAGTCGCACAGACTGGGGAACCATGACGCAAAAGGAAGGAGGCATATTAATATTCAGCAGTGGTTTAACAAGAGGCGTCCCTCTTGACAATTCGATAAATCGCTTTTGATAAACGCCTATTTCCATATAGCTCGCATTGAACACGTCAGCTTCATCCTGCTGCCCTAGTCCTCCTGTAGTCGGTACAACATGTCTTCTGCCATACATCTCTAGCAGCATGGACACTGATTTAAATTCGAGTTATGAGAACAATAAGTTTTCTATAGAAACTTTAAATTCCTCATATCTCGTCTTTATATCAGTGTCCATTCAAAATATATATTTGGAAGCCTAGATATTCTGTAATCCAATCGGAATAAATACACACTACCTTAAGAATATGTTTGATTTACAAATTATTTTGGTATTACGTTTGTATGAACAACGCATGCTCCGCAGGCCCCTTAAGGAGCTCAACTCGACGAAAAATACAAAAGAAAGGACATTTGGAGTGTACGACTAAATGCCGACTGACACTACGCCGACAGACTGGACACCGACAAGACTTTACTTCGACGGGACTCTTCGCCGACAGGACACTTCACCGACAGGACTCTTCGCAGACAGGGCTCATCAGCGACGCAACTTAAATTCAAAAGTCATTTATTCAAACTAGGCTGAGAATCAGCACTTTTCGAACGTCAAAATTACATAAGACAGTCCCCCAAAACGCCCACCCTTCACCACTTCCTAGTGCTTTAGCTGGGAAGAAGAAGTGGCGCAACAAACTTCCCAGCAGCACAGCTGTCTGTTCAGTTAGAAAAAAATGATTCTACACCTAGTCTTGCCATAAATATTGTCACGAAGATTTTATTTTATTTTTATTGCAAATAATAATAAATACCTATTTATTACTTTTAAAGTGTGTTAGTTTAATACATAAATATAAAACAATTTAAAATATAAAAAGCTTATTCAAAGTGGTCTCCATTGGCTGCAATACAACAGTCCTTTAAACGTTGAGGCCAGGTATCAATGAAGCACGCACTCTTTCCATGGGAAAATTCTTCCATAAATTGTACAATGTATTGGCGCCAAAATTAGAAAACTCAATGAAGAATCGTATAAAAATGACAGATTCCAAATTCAAATGTAATATCTTTCTTATTTTAAATTATAACAGTATTTATGGCCAGACTAAGTATAATAGTAGGTATGCAAAATAATTTTCATTACGCAAAACATAATTTAAATTATAAATTAATAGCCATATGATAGCTAGCAATCAAAAACATCGAGAACTATACTCAAGCAGAAATAAAAATAAGAAAGCGTAAACAATATAAAAAAAGAAAAAAAAGCCTCCAGGCATAAAGGGCGTGCCCGCTTACATATAGCTGTAACTAGAAGTTACAATTGATAAACTAGGACCATCGAGGTAAAATAAATAATTATCGAGGTCGCTAGCAAACCACATATTGCAATACAACTCATAAAAAACATTGTAATGAGTAGATTATGTCAACAACTCTATAATGAGAGAGAGATAACATTGTAATGAGTAGATTATGTCAACGGATTTGACGAACACCTAGTAGTTCGGGATTCGGCCATGTGACAATGTTGCCTGATAGTTTTAATTACCAAATCACGTTTCCCGTCAGTAATTTTAGTTTTCACAAACAAATTATTTTTTTTTTTTCCGACACAACTCAATAAAACACATCTCCACGAACTTAAAGGCTCGTTCAGACCAGCGCGACGCGAGGGCGCGACGCGACTCTAACAATACAATTTCTAAGAAAACTTCACGGTATTAAAATAGCCGGAGTCGCGTCGCGCTAGTCTGCACGAAGCTTTATTTCAGCAATACAAATACTTATCTATCCATCAATCACTAATTATTGTAAGTTACCGGTTTTTGATTTGATAAAATCACATGAACTCATTTTATGTGTGCTGTGTTTGATAAGTGACGTTACAATGTTGTAACGTCACATAAGGTATTCATGTTATTATACTAATAACCAATGCAAGATCTTTATTTTTTATGAATTGTCTAATTACAAGAAATGTATAAGTAATCGATTTCCATAGTATCTGATTATCGGAGACTAGCACTTTGCCCGCGGCTTTGCTCCCGTGGTCTTTCCCGCGGGACCCGTTCTTTTTCCCGGGATAAAAAGCCTATGTTACTCCCTGAAAACTAAGCTTTCTAATGGTAAAAGAATTTTTCAAATCGGTTCAGTAGTTTCGGAGCTTATTCAATACAAACAAACAATCAAATCTTTCCTCTATATAATAATAGTATAGATAATTTGCGTCGCTGATCAGCCCTATCGGCGAAGAGTCCTGTCGGCGAAGTGTCCTGTCGGCGAAGAGTCCCGTCGAAGTAACGTCTTGTCGTTTTTCAGTCTGTCGTAGTGTCAGACGGCGTTTAGTTGTACACTCGGACATTTGGGTAGGCCGCATAAAACATTAAAACTAACTGAGAAAGATAAAAATAATGAAAGAAAAAAATATAGACATATACTCCTACATTCACAATAATTAAAATAATATACTACTTTACACAGTAATCTTGTAATTTTGTATATAATTTTCAACAATGTCAACTGCAGTCGTTGATCCCCAAAAAAAACTATTAATCTTTTTTTTTTCGTTATATCGTATTTATATATCGAGACCTGTTATGCCTACGTAGTTTCGTTAACTAATTTAATTTCACCTTGTAGATGCTGCCATGTGTTAGCTTGCGTGTTCTGTACTGAGCTCAGACAACGTGTCGTAAGTCCAGCCCATTTTATAGTCTTTGGTCCAGCCAGTAACAGGGCTCGCCCATCAAGGAGCGCTGTCCCAAATTAGAAGCACTATTAATTTATTGTAAATAAAATAGAAGATATTTTAATAAAACACGTATAATGAAATATCAACAAATAAATTATCTTTAAAATAGTGAAGGTTTCAGAAAAATACGCATGATAGATTATGCGTGATTCTCAGTTTTTATCCGCGTTAGACATAACTTTACAAATTAATTTCACTCTGTAATATAAACATAATCTAAAATATTCATATATTAAATTATCAAGAAAATGTTCTAATTTAACATATATTTTTTCCAAATCACTAACACAACTCGTTTAGACGTGATCTTCAGTATAAAATCATAATTATTCGGTTATCGTCGCCTTAATGCTGCTGATTACCTATGACATTGAAAACACTTATATAATTAGGTATGTCAGTTCAAGTGGTATAATAATAAACTCCTACTACTATAACATTGATGAACTGTAGGAGTTTTAACTACCTATACTTGCCTTGCTTTGCCAACTGCTTGTCAAATTAAATAAGTGTCGGAGCTAAATTAACACAATATTACATTACGCCTATCATTGTGAAGATGTGTTATCATTCACCCACACATATTAGCTAGTAATTGTTGAGCTGCAGGGCAAAAGCCTCCTCTCATACAAAGGATGCATGAGCATTGATCAACACTGGGTAAACACAGTTTGAAAGCACAATTTGAGCTTATTATTGCGACAGACGGACAGACAGACAGGGTTCGTGGCTAAATAATAACAGTCGTACGGGTTGATCAAAGGTTAAGCTATGCTTGCCGCGGTCGGTTCATGGATGGGTGACCATTCATTACATATCGGGACAACACGTTAAGCCGTTAGTCCCAGCTGTCTTTTGTAGATTTTTGACAGTCGTTACGGGTTGTCAGAAGCCCGAAAGTCTGACACATTGTCTTAACAAGGGGTATAGTATAAACCAGATAATGGGTTTGGAGATCAGACACGAAGTCGCTCCATGTGAAAATAATGGTATTAAACTGAATCTAGTTAGACTGGAAGCTGACCCTAACATAGTTAGGAAAAGGCAGGGCAGATGGTGACACCAGACAAAACACAATAAAAAAATCGTGCTAAAATATATTCATGAAAATCATTTTAATAAAAAATAATGGATGGCTAAAAAATATATAATGACAATCCGGAAACGTCAAATAGTCACGCGAAACTAAGGAAGAAGACAATACTTAACGTTTATAAATAATATAAGCGAAGTAAATAGTCGTGAAATCTGAAATTATTGCATCCGTAAAACATCATAATTAATGTTTAGTCACAGATAAATACAGATGGTGGGACAGTTCGCAAATCATTTAAATAAAAAGCGACTCTGGCTACGAAAAAATAAAGTGCACTTCGCATAGCGCTAATCACCAACAGTAATAATCACCTAGAAGTTGCCTCTCTTTCTATCGCGTGACTCTCAGATCTTCTGACTACGTTACATTCACTGAATTGAACCAGCAAGACGGGCCCGCCGCCATCTGTATTAATATGTGGTTTAGTTCAGCTATGCCAAAAAAACGTCCAATCAAAATACTCTTACAGTGTCGACTGCATCATGTTTACCATCGACAATAAAAATCTACCTAGTCTTTTCCTAACTATGTTGGGGTCGGCTTCCAGTCTAACTGGATGCAGCTGAATACCAGTATTTTACATGGAGCGACTGACTATCTGACCTCCACATTCTAGTTACTGGTTATTACAATACCCCTTGTTTTAAGACTAGTTGACAGACTTTCGGGTTTACGTTATGTTTACGACAATAATGAGTTGGTATTATCTTGCTGAGCCAATAAATTGGCGATATTTCACTACATACAAAACATCGCACTTGTTATCCCTGTAGGGTTGGGCAGAGGAGTACTTATAGTAGGTACATCCACATGTCGCCAGTTATGTTTAAGTCCCATGTAATAGGGACCTGGCCTATTGTCATAAATCGGGTACAAATTCAGACTCCAGGCTGCTACTGAGATCAGGGTTGCGGGAAAGTCCGAAAGGGATACCGTGGCCCCCTGGCATTGCACAGGCAACAGAAGGAACAGGTTCGGGTGGTAAAACCCAACCGTGATCCTTCAGTGCTTCAGTAAGAGCCTGACACGCCCGCTCTGGGTGGAGCGGGAGAAGTCATTTGATGATTTTCCAAACAAAAAAATACAAAAAAGGCTGCTACTGAGTAATTCCTAATGAATTAATGATAAATGATTTTATTTCTGTAATTAGGTTTGTACAAACACTTGTACACGTCAATCATATTTTAAAAACTAGATGAGGTTGGTGTATCCTATCTGACAACTCTGAGAAGAAAGACCCAAAAAAAACTCAGAGGTCACAGTCAATTTTCAAGTCTAGACAATAATCATGGTATAATCATGTGGAGAACATGGAAAAACTTAATAGCACTTTGCCATCGACCGGCCGGACCACATGAAACAGCAGTAGACTTGCAACCACTAACTAGACCACCGAGGCAGTCTTAACAGTCTTAAATTATGGTTACTAAGCAGCATAGACTCGAATTAAATCACCAAGTATGTTTCAAGAAACCGACGCAAGCAGTACTCTTTCGTGTTTAGGGGTATGAGGAACAGGGTGTAAAGTTCACTCATCCACCATAGAAAAGGGAGGATCCTCCAACCAGACGGGTGTTGTGTCTGGCGGGCCGACTGCCCGACTGTTGATTTCGGATAGTCTTATCTATGTCGTTCGCGCGGTAAACTCTAATTGCGCGATGCAGGATTTGTGTGACGTCATGTCTTTGATGCGTAGTTAGTATGTGGCGGTGTAACCGCTACACGTGTACATTTTTATTCCTAAGAATGCTCATCAATTTTCCAATACCCAGAACCCTGAACCTGACCTAAATAGCCGTACTCTTTAAATAGTCTTAATAATATCTCATCTGTCCTTGGGAACAGAATCCATATAACCTGACCTTTGAATGATCGTCTTTCGCCTATGCACAAAGACATTCAATGATATGATAAACACTATCAGATGAATAGAGCCTTAAAAGCATTGTGTAAAACCACAACGCTACTTATAATTATATAATAAGACATAATTATTATATCTTTATAGAGCTGTCTGTCAATCTGTCGGTAGCACTATATTCGTAAGTCCATGTACTTAGTTAAGTGAGCGTTTCTGGTGTCTTTGGCAAATGAGATAGGTAGTTTATTTCATGAATTTGGATGTTTCACAAGGAATCCTAATTGATTTAGTTTTTTTTGTAAAACTATTATAAAAATCTAAATGAAGGTAGGTCAGCGCTCTCATCTTGTTACTCTTTAATTTAAAAAAAAAAAAAACTTTAAATTCGCAAATTCTGTGGCTTAAATGAGGTTTCTTAAACTTCATCATAAATGTAATAAAGTCATCGCTAAGGAATACTTAGAAAAGTAGACAGTTATTTCCAAATTAGGTGCTTTCATATTTTTTTGTTACCTTTAATCTAAACTCTTTTTAAGGTTTTGATTATATGTAAAATAAACAATATTAAAAGATTTTGCTTATTTCTTGTAAAAATATGGATTTATAATAAATAAACAGTATCAGTAATTAATAGATTAAACCAAAGTTTATATATTCATTAATTTATTTAGTGAAATAGGCGATGATTTATAACGAAAACGAACGCATAAAATTTCATGAACAGACCTTTAAGCGTTTGTATATTAAGAAATAACGAAATTATTTAAACTATTGCGAAGCGATTTCCATAATATAAATACACGACATGAAATTGTGATACAAAAATTTAGACTAACTAAAACAAGCAAGTCATTTCTTATAAACAGTATCCGCTTTTATAACAAGTTGCCTAAGTCGGTTACAGAACTTAACGATGGGAAGTTCAAAACCCACATTAAACGCGTTCTTATCAAGAATGCATATTATAAAATTAAAGACTACGTTGAAGACAAGGAAGTTTGGCAATAATTCCTTCTGCACATGTGGCTTCCCTGGTAGCTCATTAACGGCAAATTGTGTAAGAGTCTATTAACTGCTCCCAAATTACCATGTTTATATATATATATATATATCTTTTACATTTTTATTTTTACATTCTTTCTTGACATAATCACGCTATTATTTGATATTATATACCTACAATTTAACTTCAAATCTTTATTAGTGGCTTTTGTGAACATGATAATTATTCAGAATTGTAATAGCAATCACGTCATTTCGTTTATAATACGTTTTTATTTTTAATAATTTATTCATCTTTATAAAGATTATTTTCTATTTTGTGAATGTGAGAACGCTGTAGGCTTAGTGGACTGTATATTTGCTGACCATAATTATTTTGTTAAGTACTTGTTGAAATACCTACACTGTCCTCCCATACCTAATAACACTGTTATTTGAAAATATTGTAAAAACCAATTATTTTTAAAATAGTAACCGTGGAGTTTCTTGTCGGCTCTTCTCCATAGGAAACGACCAATTGGAACGGTGCACCTAGCTTCTGACGTTTCATGTGCCCAAGTAGGTTTATGTGAAATAAAATATTTTGAATTGAATTGAATTGAATAAATTATTGTACGGTTTCTATTTTGCCATTTTCTTACTACATAAGTTATTTATTTACGCCCGAAGACGAGTTAAAATTATTGTTGAAATATGGAAGTTTCAACGCTTATAACTTAACCAAACCAATTTTTTTTTTATAATTCTGCTTCCATACTGGGCTAGATTTTTAGTTTTGAACGTGCACCGTCAAACAGATGAGTAATCACCATACTAAGTTTGTATGGAAGAATGACCGACTAGCGTACCCTTATGAGCGTTCATCATAAAAGTTGGCAACGTCGCAAGTAGCTGTCAAATATTGACCTGTTTTGATTCATTTGGCAATATAACTAGTGAACTAGAATATTAATAATGAATTGCAATTATAACATTGAATTATAACGGTGTAAAAAAGGCATTTGGAAAGTTTACAAATACTTTTTTTACATCTAAAACTAAATATTCGGTGTTACTATATTAATTATTGCATTTTATAATCAATATTTTAGTTCACTATTTAGCCATATTTCTGACTTCCATACAGCGAAATATTTGACAGGTATTTGCGACGTTGCCAACTTTCTGTATAAACGCTCTCAAAGCCTGTGGGAAATCCTCTACCATTACGACAATATAGGTGACTATATATTTTATATATTTATGGTCAATAACCTTACAATTTAATGGATGTAGGTTTGTAGTATCAGTAAATGTCACACTTAAAATATTCACAGCTGAATCTATCTGGTGGAACGTGGGAACTAATTATATCTTTATTGGGAGATTGTGAAAGATCGACTGCTATACCGAGGAGGTCCTATGATATAGGAGAGGCCTATGTCCAGTGGACTGAGATAGGACGAGTTGATTTATTAGACAAGAGCTTGTCTGAGAATGTACCTATCTATCAGGGATGCTTACGGACCTTCGGTTCTGATTTCAAAACGTCGGAAATTCCGATTAAGTAATTTTACATCTCCGATTCCGACTTCGGTTTCGATAAGTTTGAATCGGAGTTATACTGAAGTTGGAAACGCAGCGATGCACATAATTAGAGCGCGTACAAATAAGTTTATACTCGTCGCCGATTGTTTGTTTTATACACGCTCGCGCTCAAAGTCTCGAAGATATCGCTAATATTTGACTGATTAAAGAGACAAATTAAAGAGACTGATTAAAGAGACTAATTAAAGGAACTGATTAAAGAGACTAATTAAAGAGACTACTTAAAGGAACTGATTAAAGAGACTGAATTATATTTATATTGTTTCATTAAGTCTTCCCTTGACACATTTTTCTTCTACTTCCGCCTCTGACGCCGGTTCCGGTTTCGGTTCCCATTTCGATCAATCAAATTTAAAACCTCCGATTCCGGTTCCAGTAAAACGACTTCCGTACTATCCCTGCTATCGTACCTCCAAATTAGCTAGCAAAACTACGCAGATGTGATCGGTATAGATATCTATAAACAGCTTTGCTCTGTATGAAAATGAAGGCACTGCAAGCTACAATCACGCCACGCACAAAACAAATGCTAACATGGCAAACCACTCCGTGCACATCCTACGCATGAGTGGACCGTCGAATTTACATTGTTCCTTCTAATTTACTTGTTTGAAGGGGTGTCGGTGATAATATAGGCACAAGGGAAAAACTAGTAATTGTATAGAAGCATAGCTAACCTAATAAGATGGTAGACAATAATGTAACTTGTAACTCAATTTTATCAACACGTAGCATATTGTGAGAATCAACTTGGGAGGCAAACTGTCACTCCTTAATACAGGTTGCTCAGCAACTTAGCTAGGAGAACAGAAGCTCACCCAAAAATTTGTATTTTACCATTATCATGAATTAATTGTAACCTTTATGTACTACAAATAACCTTTTATGCAATAAAGTATTACTATTACTATTACATCACTTATTTCAAATAGACACAGCTATATTTTTGAGATATGTGGGGTTGAAACACTAGGGCCGCGGGGTCGGAGTGCTCATCGAATATTTTGGGACATCGCCAAGCGGTTGGTCGACTCTTCACGTGACCAGAGGGCTGGCCAATTCTTAGGACAAAGAATCAGTATTGCCATCCAACGTGGCAATGCTGCCAGCCTTTTGGGCACTTTTCCCGCTGACAACGATGCGGATGAATTTTTTGATGTCCAATGAGCTCTTCTCCTAATTTTATTTTCATATTTTTAATTTTTGTGTTAGATTGTATATTGTATATTAAGATTTATGTGTATACTTACTTTAACTAAAAGTGATTAAAAGTCCCCACAGAACATTAAAAAAATAGACACATAAAAGGAACTATTGAACGTCATTTACAGAAATTATAATTGATTCTTCCAAAGGGTCGTAATTTTTCATTTTTTAAACTTGTTAAGGTCGGTCAACATTTTGGGCACCTAAATGCTTAAGTTTTGCCATGACTGTAGATGGCCAACTGCCTATTTGCCTGGTTATCAAACTTGTGGTGAAGGAAAACTTCGCTAGAAAACAATATATAAATCAAGATTTATCTGTCTGTTTCAGTCTCATAACCAAATTCGCTCAATCAACTCTTGAGTAATCTTCAAAAGTAATGGTCAGAATTTAATACGTTCCTTCAAAGTGAAAACGAATAGGAATTCGGCTAGCAATGCTTTTCCAGCCTGATTCATTTCATAAATCAAGAATTACTTAAGCATATATTTCTACAGCACACCACATTACCTCAATTGACCTCATAACACGCAATTCGTCAATAAGTTAAACATGCAGTTAACTGCAGTTATAGTTATGTGATCGTTTGGTTAAACTTAGCCTTTGTCAAATGTTACCCGGTCAGGCTGCGCGTTTGAGGAACAGGAGGGGAATGGAGACGACAGATTCCACTATAATAATAAAAAAACAAAAACAAAAAAAAAAACATGTACCATCACGATCGCAGTCCTTGCTCATCTCAAGCAGAGTTGAAGAGGTGTAGTAGGTAGACCCTTATTTCGCCAGTCAAACTTAAGTCTCACGTAAAGGGGGCGAGTCCATTGCCACCAAAGCCTTCTTTAATGCCACAAATTCAGAACCTAGACCGCTACACCTTTGGCTGATTTGGGGATGGAAACAAAAACCACAATGTTTTCTTTTGAGGTTTAACATGGGGTAAAACGTGGCTGCTGTCACGCTGGCCGCAACTGAGAGGATTTTAATGAAAGACACTTAGAAAGAATATTTCCTGAATTAACACATACTTATTTAGTGTAGTTACCAATCTTGAATCCGAGACTGATGAAGAAGATCTCCCAAGGAAGTGAGTGCTGCAGGGAAAAGTTAATTTCTAATCACTGTTTTGTAGTTCTATATATATAATTTTTGTTTGCATGTTTTGAAAAAGAAAGTTTGGATAATTAAATGATTATCTCGTTAGTCGCTTAGACATTTAACAATATGAATTATGATTTGTTGAAAAGGTCAAGAGGGTTGATGATAAAATAATGTTAGGATAAACTTAATAATACTTTCTTATGTTATAGCAAAAGCTGCATTTAGTTACATGGCTGGTTTAGTCCCATATCGGCACCCACGTATTTATTTATCATGCCCACGAAAAATTCCCATCTCATATTGATGTAATAAATAATCAAGTTGTTTTACTCACTAGATACTGTGTTTCCATTTTTTATGTGTACTTCATATGTTTTATGACAGGTGCCGAGGTGGGAACTTTTTGTAGGCATGATAAATAAATTCATTTGTGCTGAGAAGGGAAGGTGCTGAGATGGGACTAAACCTAAATTGACAACACATACATTATCAGGCTTTTTATGAAGCACTGAATGAGACATCTTAGGATTTTGCCTGCAGTGGCAATATAACTTGGTACACGCAGTCTGTTGGATGCCACAGACCACAGAATACAAGCCAGGATGAAAACACCAACTACTGTCGCTCACTAGAATGTGCGAACTGCCAATCCTGTTACTTTTGACCATTTCAGTTACAAACTAAAACTCAAAACATTGATTTTAACTAACCAATTTACAGGCAGGTTTTAATTGTTATGGAGACGGTCAGTTAGTCAGAAAGTTGAAGCTAGGTACGCCTTCCTTACATATTTTTGTAGGACTGCCTTTTTCCAACAGCAAACCGTTTTCATATTTACCTTTATCGTTACCTGTTCCTTAAGTCCTGATTCTTTATGGCATAATCTACAATGCCACGTGTGAACTACGTACGAATAACACATGATACAACATGCACTACGTGCGACTACTCGTAATATAAATACAACTTCCTGACATCGACCATCCAGTACCTATTTATAGTAGCTCAACAGACACGACACCCGTCTGGTCGGAGGATCCTGCCTTTTTTATGGAGGATGAGGAACTTTCTATCCTATTCCTCATACCGCTATATCCTCATCATCACAAGTCTACGTCTCCATGCCTCCCAATATTCTGTGCTCGTAAGTTCGTCTGCGCATTACCTTGGCTCGCTATCGACGCAGGCGCGGCTTTCTTCCGCACGAATGTTAGCTATTCATACTGAATTACGAATACCTCACACTTGAACAACTGGGGAGTCGGCAAGGCTGTTGTCCTGTGTGATAAGAACGTATGCAATAGGTGGATTAAGAGTGATTTATCTATGTAAGTAGGCACACTTGATATTGGTACACTGGATATACTTCTAGCACCAGACAGATTTTGAATCTAAAAACAGATTTCGGCTCTAACAAAGGTAAAATTAAACTGTAGGTGTGACTTTATGCATCGGCTATAATGTAGCCGTAGGAATCGTATGTGACCGACAACGCGTGCGAGAATAGCTAAAAAAAAAACTTTAAAGAGACGGACAAAAAGTGATCTCATCAAGGTCCTTTTAAAGTTGGAACCCTAAAAATGTGTAGCTACCGAAACGCTTTTTAGCAACTATGAAAATAAATCAAGTAAAGTTGGCTCCAATTCGAAGTAACTGAAAAGGTTTTATAAGCGCAGATAAGGCTGTTTAAGCAAAGCTCAGCTGTGGCTGTGGTGTTGTGTGGTGTGTGTATAAGCTCGTGGCTAAGTAATAACAGCCGCATGGGTCGATCCATCAGGTTAAGCTATGTTTGCCGGGGTTGGTTCGTGGACGTTGATGTTCGTGGATCAAAATGGTTGAGCTGAATGGTGCTGATCCATGCGTCATGTTCGTGAACGGGCGCCGTCAGTTGGGACTGGTCATCTCTTAGCTGCCACGGCTTATTTTAATTTATTTTAAGTTTTTGAATGATTCTTTATTTTTTTCTTTTTATTACGGACTCATTTACGAACGTGCACGTCTTTCTACATTGTTCTCACATGCATAGTTTCAAAATGAATGATGTAACCAATATTTTGTATCAAATTTTTTATTTAAAAGAGTGTCCGTGGAGTTTCTTGCCCGTTCTTCTCCATAGGTACCTACTACGCTTTGGAATGGGCAACTAGCTTCATATTTTTGACTGACCGACCCATTGACAATTCAAAAGTGCCTGTAAATGGTTTAATTGAAATAAATGCTTTGATTTTTAATTTGAGTTTGATGGGTGAAGCACGGGTCCCGGCTGTTATTTGTGGATCTTTGACAGTCGCTACGGGTCGTCAGAAGTCCGAAAGTCTGAAAACCAGTCTTACCAGAGGGTATACCCAGTAGTAGTAGTACCCAGTTACTGGGTTGTGGAGGTCAGATATGCAGTCGGTCCATGTAAAATACTGGTGTTTAGCTGCATCCGGTTAGACTGGAAGCCGACCCCAACATAGTTGTGAAAAGGCTAGGCAGATTAATTGATAAAGCTGTCAAATTGGTCATCTTAATGTTACTTCTCCAGCCTCCCTTGGAAAAAAATATAATGTTATGGAATAACCAACCTTGGTCCGGGTTGTCAACATTACAATTTTCATAAACCACAAACCACATTACGTCTTGCATACAATTTTATACTCCACATAACTTAATGAACTAAGGTAGAGGCACCTATTAAGTAACCGCATAATCACAGCCGCTCACTGAACTCAAAGGACCATCACTTATTAGAAAGGTTGGACGAGAATTGGTGCAGTCACCTCGATAACCTTCGAGTAAACGAATGCGGTGTTACGACATCATACTACATCATACTATAGTTAACTGTTGTTACCATAACCTGCACTTTAATGAGCTTGTTCATAAAATAAAACATACACCAATGAATGAGCAGACTACTGTAGTGCTATTAATTGGAAACAGTCTGAGCATTACTAAAAGGGACATAGTTAATGGTATTGACACCCTACTTAAATTAAAATTAGGTAAATTAATATTATGTGCATTGCCATATTCTGATAAGTTATATGATCAAGATAACAATTACATTTTTAGCTTAAATAATCTTATGCATATTTTGGCATGTCGTCATAGTGACCGTTTATTGTATTTTGATACTAACAATTTTGTTAGAGATTTTGTGTTGACTCAGGATCATATGTTTTTACCTAAGAAAAGCCAACATGTATTAGCTACTTTATTAGCCTTCAATATACACGCAGTTATTAATGTTTTAACTGAGATTAGCTTAAGTGACGAAACAGTATTATCTAGTACTTCTAATAATACTGTAACAGATTCTTTAAACTTTTAGAATCGACAAAAGAGAAGCATAATAATAATATTTTACTATATCACCAGAATTTAAATCGCTTCTCTGGCAAAATCCTAGACGTGGAAATGTTAATAGATAAATATCATATGGATATCTTGTGTTTTTGTGAAACCTGGTTAAAACCAGATAGGATGTTGTTTAATGTAAATAATTTTTCAGTTGCCAGTGCGTACAACAGGTCTTCATTAGGGGGTGGTACCTTGATATTATGCAATAGTCATTTCAGATATAAGGAAAGGAAGGATATCACTGCTTGCTCTGTTGATCGCTTATGTGAGGTAGCATGTGCAGAGATTGAAGGCCATACTTTCTTATGTGTTTATAGACCACCAGCCTCAAACTTGTCATCATTTTTAATCATAATGGAAGATATACTAACTAAACTTTTTAGAGATAATAAAATAGTTTTTGTTTGTGGTGACCTAAATATTGATCTATTAGTAAATTCACCTGAAAAATGTAAGCTCATCTCATTGTTTAAATCCTTCAATTTAAAATGTATATTTAATGTAGCAACTAGAATAACTGCAACCTCAGCTACATGCATAGATAATGTATTTACTAATTGTAAAATAAAAGACTCGTCCCTAATTAGTGGCGTCAGGTCTGATCATACAGGTCAACTTGTAGCCTTTGAATCATATAAAAAGTTACTTTTAAATAAAACTATTCAGATAAGACCTCTTACTAAAAATAAATTGAAAATGTTTAATAATAATGTTCATAACAATCTTTCAACAGCTAGTTTTGATTCACAAGACCCCAATATAAACTACGGTACATTATTTTCTACATTATGCCAAGAATTCAATAAAGCATGTCCTGTACGAAAAGTAACAATAAATACTAAACCAAAATTTAACGAATGGGCCACTGCTGGCATTAGAAAAAGCAGAGATATTTTATATAATTTGTATAACGAAAAATCATTGACTTCTGATGAAGCTGTCCATAATTATGTAAGAAACTATTCAAAGATATTTAAAAGAGTCTGCGCCCAAGCTAAATCAAAATTATTAAGTAACAAAATTAGTATTTCTAATAATAAAATAAAAGCTGTGTGGCAGATAATTAACAAAGAAACTGGAAACACGAAACAGCGAGAACAGAATGAAGTGTCTTTAAAAATTGATAATGAAACCATTTCAGATAAGTTAAAAGTTGCTGAGACACTAGAAAATTTCTTTACCAACATCCCAATAGAAGTTACGAAATCTCTCTCCTCATCATCTATACTAGCTGAATCTCTTCTAAAAGAAAACTTCAGTAAGGACATTCCAAGTTTTGAATTCAAGCCTATTTCTATTGTCACAATTGAAAAAGCATTCAAAAGTCTTAACATAAAAAACACTGAAGACTTATGGGGCATTTCCGTTAAGGTTCTTGGAGATATCATTGACACAATTGCCCCTGTTCTAACAGGCATATTTAATCAATGTTTAGATAGCGGTACGTTTCCTGATTTAATGAAACATAGTAAAGTAGTACCAATTTTCAAATCGGGTAGTAAGAGTGATCCCTCTAATTATAGACCTATATCTGTGTTACCAGCATTGAGTAAAATATATGAAAAAATCATGCTGGACCAGATGCTGTCACATTTTAATTCAAATGGGATTTTACATAGTCACCAGTTTGGTTTCACGAAAGGTAGGTCGACAACTGACGCTGGAGTAAAACTCATCAGTCACATTTTGGAATCCTGGGAGAATTCCCGGGATGCAATTGGCATTTTCTGTGACCTCTCAAAAGCGTTTGACTGCGTTGACCATACTACACTGATCTGTAAATTACACCACTACGGAATTCGTGGACAAGCTGCTGACCTTGTTCTTTCTTATCTATCAAACAGGCAACAAAAAGTAAACGTTAATGGGGCGACGTCCTCGGGGTCTCTAGTTAAAATGGGCGTGCCTCAAGGTTCAATTCTTGGCCCTTTTTTATTTCTAGTCTATATAAATGACCTTCCTTATATGATGGCTAACTTATCGGATATAATTCTATTTGCTGACGATACTTCTCTAATTTTTAAAATAGATAGAAAAGATACAGATGTTTTACATGTCAACGATAGTCTAGCTGTTCTTTCGAAATGGTTCGCAGCTAATAATCTTTTACTGAATGCGAACATAACTAAATGTATTAGATTCTCATTACCAAATGTACCTCAAGTTGGTCTAAATCTAAAACTTGATGGCAAACAACTAGATGCAATAACGGAAACTATATTTTTGGGAATTACTTTAGATTCAAAATTGCAATGGGGCGCCCACATTAGAACTCTTTCAGGTAGATTAAGTTCAGCTGCATATGCAGTAAGAAAAATAAGGCAGTTGACTGATATAGCCACAGCTAGGTTAGTATACTTTGCTTATTTCCACAGTATTATGTCTTATGCCATTCTGCTGTGGGGATCGGCAGCTGACGTAGATTCAATTTTCATCTTACAAAAGAGAGCAATCCGCGCTATCTATAAAATGGGTCCTCGCGAATCCCTTCGAAACAAATTCAAAGAAATAGATATACTGACTCTGCCTTCTCTTTATATCTTAGAAAGTATTTTGTATGTTCGCAAAAACTTAGGACTTTTCAAAATAAGAAGCGATTTCCATAATATAAATACACGTAGTAGACATGAAATTTTGATACCCAAATTTAGATTAACTAAAACAAGCAAGTCATTTCTTATAAACAGTATCCGCTTTTATAACAAGTTGCCTAAGTCGGTTACAGAACTTAGCGATGGGAAGTTCAAAACCCACATTAAACGCGTTCTTATCAAGAATGCATATTATAAAATTAAAGACTACGTTGAAGACAAGGAAGTTTGGCAATAATTCCTTCTGCACATGTGGCTTCCCTGGTAGCTCATTAACGGCAAATTGTATAAGTCTATTAACTGCTCCCAAATTACCATGTTTATATATATATATATATTTTTACATTTTTATTTTTACATTCTTCCTTGACATTTAAATCACGCTATTATTTGACATTATAATATACCTACAATTTAACTTTAAATCTTTATTAGTGGCTTTTGTGATCATGATAATTATTCAGAATTGTAATATCAATCACGTCATTTCGTTTTTAATACTTTTTTATTTTTAATAATTTATTTATTTTTATATAGATTATTTTCTATTTTGTGAATGTGAGAACGCTGTAGGCTTAGTGGATTTGCTGACCATAATTATTTTGTTAAGTACCTGGTACCTGTTGAAAGACCTACACTGTCCTCCCATACCTAATAACACTGTTATTTGAAAATATTGTAAAAACCAATTATTTTTAAAAGAGTAACCGTGGAGTTTCTTGCCGGCTCTTCTCCATAGGAAACGACCAATTGGAACCGTGCACCTAGCTTCTGACGTTTCATAAGTGCCCATGTAGGTTTATGTGAAATAAAATATTTTGAATTTTGAATTTTTTGAATCATGTTATTATTAATAATCTCGATTATTATAGAGTCATTCGTGGCTAAACGACCGATCGACCGAACGATAAGTGACTGCATCAAAAAGTAAATAAAGATTGCGACAACGTTTCATAAAGAGAAAAACCGGCCAAGTGCGTGTCGGACCACGCACAATGAAGGGTTCCGTAGTTGGAATGAATTTATCGTAAGAACAAACTTAACTTTGTAATTGAAAAACATGTTCTCCCATACGGAATATATGGGAGAACATGTTTTTGCAACCGCAAATTTAAGTTGGTCGATTATTACTCGTAAACTTGTAAAGCTCACTTAAGTGTGATAGTTTTCCTTTAATGTTCGTTATATATAAGTACTAATGCCGTGACATTTGAATTTCTAACTACAACCGTTTAGTTGGTAGAGGGGGGGACACTTGACTCTAACGAAAATTGGTACTATAAAGCTTGATAAGTCACGAACGGTTTACTTAATCAAAAACAGTTTTCACAAATCCCTAATATTTTTGAAAGACCTATCCAACGATATCCCACATTATGGGAAGGACGAAAAAAAAAAACATCCCCACTTTACATGTAGGGGAGGTACCCTAAATAATTGTTTTTTTCAAAATTTTATTTTACCACTTTTTCGGCGTCATTAACTTGTATACTCATGCCAAATTACAACTTTCTAGTACCAATAGTTTTTTAGCTAAACCGCGGACAGACAGACAGACAGACGGACATGGCGAAACTATAAGGGTTCCTTGTTGACTACGGAACCCTAAAAACGTTCTTGCCGAAAAAAATATTTTTCTTCAGACTCATCAAAGTAAAATAATGTATTTCAATTAGGCACAAAAAGGCATTTTTGGTTATTATACTTTCGCCGCTTGAGGTTTTCTGGAGCCGCAGCGGCAGCGCCAGCACAGCACGCTGAGCCAGGAAGATGGGATGGCGCAAGAGTATCGATCCTACACTAAAGGCCTACCCAACTTCCATGGTAATAGAAGACATGCCGTCCGGTCTCTTGCCAACATCGCGTGCCAAACCATTAGGTTCTAATACAGCTGGAACGCCGACGGTGACAAGAGCTCGTCGGATGATGTCATTTTTTTCGACGCTATATATGTATTTTAAATAAACTAGGAATGTCTTTTTTAGAGTATAAAGTGCTAGCGGCACTTTATCCTATCGGATAGAGTGCTGCTATTTGCGTCATAATAGTGGCGATGCCTCGGCCCGGCTAAAGTGCCGTAAGCATTGCATTTCAATGTCACCGTCACTTGTTATTTTGTTTGATTGTTGAGGTTAGTCCGCCGCCTTTTTTTTTATTGATCGTATTTGTTTAAGATAATTATATCAAAAGTCACTACAATTACTGAATATAAGAACAATGAAGTATCAAATGAAAATGGCTGAATGGTAGGTTAGGTTAGGTTAGAACTGTGACCACACAGCGAGACGACAACGAGACACCAGGGTCGGTTCTTGGCGTTTTGGGGGACTGTCTTATGTAATTTTGACGTTCGAAAAGTGCTGATTCTCAGCCTAGTTTGAATAAATGACTTTTGAATTTTGAATTTTGAATTTGAATTTGAATTTTGAATGTGGTGTTTTATACTGTGTGTGTGTGTGTGTGTGTTTTTGGCGAACTAAGCTCAATCAAACAAAATATCAAGTGACAGTGATTCAGTGACTCAGTGACAATGACAATGCAATGCTTACGGCACTTTAGCCTGGCCTGCCCACTATTATGCCACCAGCGACACTTTTTGTTTGATGAATTTTTTTTTAGAAAGTTACCCATCGAATAGTGTACGCGTCTTTATAAGGTATTGTGTTGAACTCTAAATAATTATACGAAACACAATATAAGAATATTGCCTAACATTGTTGTGTCCTCCCCCTCTCCCCCTCTCCCTCACTACACACACAAATATTTTAGATAATATAGTTCCTCAAACGTTACAATACCTAAGTAAAAGAAAAGTATTAACTTCTCATGTATGATGATGCTAATGAAAAATTTGTGGTTTATGATCTCGGAAAACATACACACGACACAACACACCCTCACCCCTCTTACTAATACATTTACCACCTTACTAATAAACGTTGTATAGCGTCTGTGTAGTTACACAACGCTTTGTCTTCTTCTTTCGAAAGTCAAATTACTGACGACTGAAAGAGAGAAAACGGTGTGTAACTATTCACCTGATATAATATGTTTATTAGTAAGGCAGTTAGTATGTATATATGTATATATCGACGTGGCCCCATCAGAGGAGCCGTTGGTCTCGGCTGTCATTCGTGGATCTTTGACAGTCGTTACGGGTCGTCAGAAGCCCGAAAATCTGACAACCAGTCTTACCAAGGGGTATCGTATTACCCAGTTACTGGGTTGTGGAGGTCAGATAGGCAGTCGCTCCATGTAAAATATTGGTATTCAGCTGCATCCGGTTAGACTGGAAGCCGACCCTAATATAGTTGGGAAAAGGCTAGGCAGATTGATTGATCGACGTGGCCCCGTCGACTACGCCTTATATATATATTTTTTTTGTTGGACTGAATTTGGAGGTTTTGACCCAAACAAACTGGCGACTTTTTTCTCGGCGCCTGTTTCTGCGGGGTTTTCAAATATAGATACACAAATATAAAACGGGTTAAAAACAGCAGTGGTTTCCCTAACACATACGGCACTTATATCAAAATGTTTTTTTTTTTTTTAAGTATTAATCTCGGAACAACCTACCCTCTCCTAGGAGTCGGGCGTTGGTAGCAGCGCCACAGTTATACCATTACATCTTTCATCGTTTGATATTGTCTTTGAATGTTACCTATTTGTTTTTGTTCCCAATATTATTATTATATGCCTTTTCAATTGTTTATTCTGATAATGGATATTTTACGTAGTTGCGTATAATACATCTCCTAGGTACTGTGAGGGGTTGGTCCTCACTGAGGGCTTGTAACTAAAAATAATAGACTGTTTAGGTACTTTAAGGGGTCCAGAGGACCGCTATAATTAAAACTCTTAAGAAATTACAACATAAAGAACAATGCTTGCTCCACACGGAGCCCTCAACCGATCTATCTCTAGAACAAATGCTAGAGCTGTTTAACATTCAAAAGTAGTTCTATATTTGAATGTTAGAATGTCTGCCAGTCTTAATATAAGTAGCCAGCCGATAAACCTCTACAGTACCTACTACATAGATGCCATTACTAGATGCCTTGAATTTCATACGGAATTTAATCTAGAATGAACAGCTATTGCACGTCACCACCTAATAACATTGTTTTAGAAACAGAAAATATTCTGAAACAAAACCACCACAATTTGCGACATGAAAACCACAAGACTGCAACCATTACAATTTGAAATTCCTTAGATTAATAAAATTATCCACATGTTAAGCAAATAGGATTAGGAAACGTTTAACTACATATTACGTACTTTCCCTTACCTTTTTTGAACCCAGACAGCCGCATTCATCATTTCAGCCATAGGACGTCCACTGCTGAACATAGGCCTCCCCCAATGATTTCCAAATCGGCCGGTTGGAAGCGACCTGCATCCAGCGGCTTCCTGCTACCTTTATGAGGTCGTCTGTCCACCTTGTGGGTGGACGTCCTACGCTGCGCTTGCCGGTGCGTGGCCTCCATTCCAGAACCTTTCTGCCCCATCGGCCGTCAGTTCTGCGCGCTATGTGCCCCACCCACTGCCACTTCAGCTTGCTAATCCGTTGGGCTATGTCAGCGACTTACTTTGAGTAAATTATTCCATCACCACTGCTCTCAAAACGGTGAAGGAAAACATCGTGAGGAAACCGGCATGTCCTAGAACCGAAAATTCGAAGACATGTGACATGCACTACGCCTGTGTCGTGGATTACGGCCCACTCCCTTTCACCGAGAGGAGCCTGTGTACCAGCAGTGGAATTAATAGGCAGATTAATAATGATTATGTCTTTCTCCAATCCTGTAAATAAGAGTATGATGATGAAGTTTCGTTGCACCAATTTGTAGCGGTTACACCGCCACATACGAACTACGCATCAAAGACATGACGTCACATAAATCCCGCATCGCGCAATTAGAGTTTACTGCGCGAATGACCTATATAAGACTATCCGACATCAACAGTCGGGCAGTCAGCCCGCCAGACACAACACCCGTCTGGTCGGAGGATCCTCCCTTTTCTATGGTGGATGAGTGAACTTTACACCCTGTTCCTCATACCACTAAACATTAATTCTGTGCTACCTATTATAATCTATGCTACTAATATTATAAAGAGAGAGTGAATTTTATGAGTTTGTGTAAATGTAGAGAGGGTAATGTCCGGAACCACATGTCTTCTTTGAAAATATATTTCACCAGATTGATAAGGCTTTATATGTAAATATTAATATACATTTCAACACTAAATTAAAATCTAACTATACAAATAAGAAAATCAAATTAAAAGAAGAGATCATTGTAAATATTTACAAAATAGTAGGTAGGTACTCAATAATACTAATGAAATAATACCTTGAATTCATGCAAGCCTAGGTACTTTACGAACAGTGTTTTTGCAATGGCTCCAAGGATATATAATCAATTACCAAAATGTATAAGAAGTGAAGAAAATGTCCACAAATTTAAAAGTAATTTGTTTTTGTTCCTAATTGATAAGACGTATATTCTATTGAAGCTTTTTAAAATCAAAAATTACGATACAATTCTTATAATTATTATCTTCCTTTGACATGCATGTAAACTTTAATTTAATTGACATTTGTTTAACTTAACATACTTTTTAATTACTGTTTAATCTTGTTTTTTTTTAAATGTTATATTACAAAAATTACTATTTGTACACCAATTTCATTAGTAGAACATAGATATCTACTACAATAATAATTGTATATTTAAGACCTTCATGTATACAAATAAAGATTGATTGACTTTTTGATAAGATACTGCTCAGAACTTTTGCACAACGTGTCGTGAACAGAATGCCGTATATATATCTATATATATATATATAAATATATATATATATATATATTATATATATAATAATACTCGTATACAGAGTAAATTAAATTTCACCCGTGCGAAGCTAGGCCGAATCGATAGTACCTACTATGGGTAGAACTAAATAAAAAATACCACAAAATTGTGTAATAATAAAACATTTATTTCAAAAATCACAGAGATCGTATGTCTTCACATCAAGTTTTTATTCTAGGTACAGTCAGCAGAACAGAAATGGAATCTCTAATCCAAGAATTTAGGAAGAAAACAGAAAAAGATAAACTTGTTGATGAAGGAAAGATATAAATATTAATACCATTATTATAATATTGCCCTCTATTACGTGGGACTTAAACATAACTTGCGAAATGTGGGTGTACCTACTACAGGTACACCTCTGCCCAACCCTTCGGGAAAACAAGGCGTGATGTTAAGTTATGTGTATAATATTGTTGAAGTAAACATTTTTGAGCGTGTAATTTAAGTCTGTGATCAGCAAAATCGATCAAAATACTGCCAACTGTACAATATATAATTATATAATATAATTGCATTTATGTACAAAATAACCTTAAAAATAAAATCACAAAATAATAACTTAACATCTTAAAATCCAGTCGCAAAATTAGACAAAATACAAATAAAAATATAAGTTGCTTTTTCCTTTTGTCAAGTTTAATAAGTCCCAGAACCATTTTAAAAAGCTTTGTCAAATTAATAAATACATTGATTGTCAAAAAAATATAAAAATGAAAATTCTGATTGGTTGAATCAAGTTCTTCTAACTGAACAGACAGCTGTGCTACTGGGGAGTTTATTGCGCCACTTCTTCTTCCCACCTAAAGCACTGGCAAGTGGTGAAGAGCGGGCGTGCTGGGGGACTGTCTTATGTAATTTTGACGTTCAAAAAGTGCTGATTCTCAGCATAATTTTTTGAATAAACGACTTTTGTTTGTTATATTATAGATTTTCTCAAAAACTGCATCCAATTTCGATAACTGTCACTATTGTATAGTTCAGATATTCTATTTCATTTTCTCGTCATTTTTTTTGTTGTCGTCTTCAAGACTCGGCTGAATGTCTTATGGCATACAAATAAAGTTATTTAAATTTAATATATTAAGTACTTATATTACTTTGTTGTATACATTATAACTTAGGGGCTAACAATAAGTTAAGTTATTAAACGTCACTTAATAATAGGAACATCGAGATTAAATCGGCGGGTAACGTTTCTTGTCAAAGTGTTGATGTTTTGCGCTGTAACAAAGAAATAATAAAGTTATTAATAATCTTCACAAAGTATTAAAAAGAGGTAAAAAGATTTGAAAAAAATCTTGCATTGGATAGCCCAATTCTTGAGAAAGGTTATAGGCGGACGTAGTCACGGGCAGAAGCTAATGTAACATAATATAACATCACGCCTGTAATCCCTGAAGGGTTAGGCAGAGGTGTACCTACTGTACACCCACATTTCGACAGTTATGAAGAGGTCACAGGAGCACATGCCCCCCCAAACGTAAAATCTAATCGTCTGTATAGACTGGCCTGAATGCATATCTATCAAGACATTGCTTCAATGATAAACGCTGAAGAAGTAGGCTACTATATCTTCAATGAAAAAGAATGAATCCCAAAACAGCATAGTGCAATACAAGATACTCGAAATTATGGGAGACACTTCGTAACTGTCCGGCCCATACCCTCCCAGAAATAAATCCTGGATCGGCCTTTGGTCACCTATGGACATCTGCTATAGATACCAGAGGCACTCGGAATGCAGGGTGCATTCCGAGTGCCTCTGGTATCTCTCTCTCTATAACTCGGAATGCACCCTGCTTTCCGTAAGAGCTGTCAAAAATGACAGTTGTGCTATTTTGTTTTGACTCGCATCATATCTATAAACTAACGTGCCATTTTCCTTCTGACTACCGTTCGCTACCTAAACAAAGAAGAAGAAGAAATTTGTGGTATAAACACAAAGAAATATGTTATGCAAGTTATGACGTTGAGCGAGTACTGTGAGCTCGTTCACGAGCGTTCCGAATTTTTGCCCTCAGCTGTCATAATTGTGACATCTTAATCGGAACGCCAATATCGATGTCAGCGCTGTGAGCGATTATGTTCTAATTTGGAAAGCGGCCTACGTGTTTTGCGAATTTGATCCTTATCACTACTAGAAATTGTCCAACTGACAGGTGTCAGGAACGTATTCTCTCGACGGCCGGACTTTATTACATACAGACGCCAGCAGGTCAACCTACCCGAAACTGTAAAATTTTCCCAACCAACTTTGAACCTTAAGCTTTAGTAATAAAGTAGAAAATCTATTAAAGAAATTAGGTAGGTTGACGTACTGGTGTCTGTACTTTTATGGACGAAATCTTCTACGAGGAGCTTGGTTGGTTCTGGAGTAAAAGCCATTTAAAGAAAGAATAAAGCATAAAGTCTAAGCAGCCTATAACGTTCTCTCTGTGAGAGAGAGAGAGAGAGTGAGCCGTGATCCACCACGCGGGCACAGTGCTATAATTTATTATAATAGGGATAATGACTAAAAACATATTTTTAGTCCGTCTCGTAGATTATAAAAAAATAACGTACACGTATTTTTTCTTTTTTTACGTTATCAAAAAATTACGGCGATACATTGAGTAAAAATGTGCCATGACGTCACGAGTACCTAAGTAGATTTTATACTTTACTTCTGACGTATCAACCCCCACTCCCCAACTCCGTTTTATCTAAGTATTTTTTTAATTAATATGTTAAAGCAAAAAATACGAGTCTAACATTTTTTTATTATCTAACTGACGGACTAAATATAATTTTTTTTGTCCCAGGCATCATCCCTATTGGTGGATGTCACAAATGTCTTGGAATTTTTGGTTCTAGGACGTAGGTTTCTTCAAGTTATTTCCTTCACTATTTAAAAAAAAAAAAATTGAATCTCACCATTATACTTTGGATGGTCTAAGAGGGTAAACGAAGGTCGGCTGTATGTCTTTGCCGTACATGTTCTTAACTATGCAGGTGAAGTTGCCCATATCCGTCCATAGCAGGGGGTTGATGAGGAGGTCACCAGAGGGCAGTACCTATTGAGGAAAGAAAATGATTAGGAAAATATTCACAGTAGGTACTTACATATTTTTCTGGGGGAACGTTTTAATTAAAAAAGATTACTAATATAAATTATGCAAATGGCCATTGGCACTTGAAAACTGATATTCAAATTGACTGAAACTACATGGTTTAAGGAAGACCTGTCCATTTGAGTTAAGCAGCGCCATCTATTTTTCGTTAACGACAAAGAGAACGTAACAAGGAGGTTACAGTGCTAAGTGCTATGATAATTTATTAAGTTGCAGGCAACTTGCGAGCTTGTAAATGGCTCGTCATAATTTACATTGCTATTACTTTTTTACAAGATTGTAAGCTAAAAGCCTATCATCGATTAGTAGGTAAAAATATTGTATTTTCTCCTTACCCGTATCCTAGAGTTTCCAAACACGAGCTCGTCATTGTTATCTTGCCAGAAGACCTGGGACTTGCTGAAGCTGTCCACTCGGCATGGCAGGACGACATCAGAACCGATGTTTTGGAAGATGTTCGTGTAGTAAGAAGTGATCACTGGTTTCGTTGGCATGCGGAATAGTTTCTGTAGGGTTATAGTTTCTTCTTCGCTTCCTGGAAAGGAAGATTAAATACCGTTAAAATAAAGGTTCAACAACACACAAAAAATTATATTACAGTAAATTACCGTAAAAAAAAACTAAGTGATTTAAAACATACTGGCAGCGCCATCTGTTATCGAGTAGTGGAACCATAAGTACTATTGATTGCTACCTACTGTAAGTAGACGGGGTTGACTTCAATTATTGAAACAGTCATTTCAAGTTCAGGAAATTATGGTATTTATTATTTTATTTCCATACCGACAACGAAGCTAACTACAGTTATGCCCGGTTTCGGGAACGAAAATTATCGACAGAATTTAGAGTAAGTCAAGTGATGCGATTGACTGATTGTTAGCTAATTTTATTTTTGATTTTCTTTCCAGAAACCGGGCGATAAACTTATAAATACTGATGTTATAGTAAAAAATAGTTAGGCACCTTCAACAGTAAAAACAGTCGTCGAAGCAGTTTTCTGATTAAGGGCAGAGGTGCCAACACACGTGAAAACGTCACCGTTGTTCGATGACGTCACGATTAGTTTGCTGTCCAGCTGAGCGAAGCTTGAGGGGTCAGCGGGCAGGATGTCGTTGCTTTCCACATCGTACTGAAAAACATTAAAAACAATTAGATAAATCATAATTACTGTAATTAAGGATTTCTGCATCAAAAACCCCAGACCAAATAAAAAACCAAGATAGAGCGCTGCCAACGTATCACTTTGTGTGGTGTAGTTTGATCTAATGTCATTTTAAAAAAGGTTGTAAATGTGTGCATATATTTGTGCGGCGGTGTACTTTTGGCATGCTTTACTGTATTGATCGCAGTGGTCTGTCTTGGTTTTTTATTTGATCTGAGTCAAAAGCCTTCTGACCTCGTCTGATGTGTGTTATTAAGGCCCGTATTGCAGAACCTCACTCAAGACTGAAACATTACTTTAAGCTAGTTTCAACCAATCAAAAGGCTATAAACTAGTTTTAAGTAACGCTTGAGTTTTGAGTTAGGTTCTGTAATACGGGCCTAAGCCAATATTTCTTTTCCAATTTTTTCATAGTACTTATTTCAAATGTTCCAAAAATTTGATACAAGGATTCAAAATTAAATATATTATTTTATTTCACATAAACCTACATGGACCCTTTGCCTCGGCATGAATGTCAAATATCAGTGAAACGACGAAACCATTTTAGGCTTGTAATATTATGTATTTCAAGACTATTTACAAAAAAAAATTGTACATTTTCCAGTTTACTCACATCAACAATAGGCTCCCCATTCTTCATCCACTGCACGGAGGGCGCCGGTTTGCCGAGCACCTCGCATTCTAAGACCAGTCGGGTCCCTGGCTCGAACTGGACAGTCTCTGGGGGCGCGGTCCTGATGCGGACCATGTCGCGGAGATGGCGCCTTCTGGGGGTCACTACTGAAATGAAGAAGGGTTGTGGTTGTAGAAGAAGTCTTCTTTCTTAGTTCATGGTGTTTTTTAATTAGTTGTGCCCAGTCAAGTCCAGGTGTCTAAGGGCACTTTTGACATTCCAGCAAGTGGGTGAGATTGTTAAGAATGCCTGAAGATAAAATTGGTAGTTGAGAACCTAATACACGAAGAATAGGGCTGGTCGTTATGACGATACTGAAGGAGACCCTTGCCCAGCTGTGGACGTATTTCGGCTGAATGATGGAGACGATGATGATGATATCAAGAACCCGAAGACGAAATCAAAACTTTTTATATTATACGTGATTCTAATAACTTCTCAAGGTTATTAAACCCATATTAGATATTATCAGGGTATTATTTGCAAATGAATGTATCGATATGACTAAGTAGTCTTGAAGTGTTGATTTTGACCCAAAAATCGTTTAAAAATGTGAATCATAAGTTCATTTCAACGGCCTCAACGCTTAAAATTACATACAAGTTAAGCGATTACACATATATTATGTTAGTAACCGGATAAAAAATTCTCACAAAGGACACTGTAGGAAAAAAGCTGATCGCAAAAATATTCATGTCACATATTGGGGCAGACAAAAATAAATTACATTCAAATAATATGAAGATTATTGCCCAGATGCATGTTTAGTATACATATAAGTATATCGTACGCTTGGAACCGATAAATCGATTGAATTGCAAACCTTGCCAGTCTACAGTCAAGCCATTACAAAGTATAATCAATCATTTCAGAGAATATTTAAAGTTTTCGTATACTTATCTCTCGCCAAGTTTTGAATAAAACAGTTTTTATTTTAGCATTTTTGTTGAAATTTGTGATATATCCATTTTGATTTCAGCTTGGAAATGTCACTTAAATGTAAGGTAATTTTTGAGGATAAAGTTTGATAAACATAATAGGGATGATGCATGGGTCAAAAAAAAAGAAATTCTATTTAGTCTGTCAGTTAGATAATAAATAAATATTAAACACGTATTTTTTGCTTTATCATATTAATAAAAAATGACTTAGCTACAACGCATTAAAGTTGGGGAGTGGGGGTTGATACGTCAAAAGTAAGTATAAAATCTACATACTCGTGACTTCATGGCACATTTTAACTCAATGTATCACCGTAATCTTTTGATAACGTAAGAAAAGAAAAAATACGTGTACGAAATTTTTTTATAATCTACAAGACGGACAAAATAGATTTTTTAGTTATCATCCCTATTTAAAATATTATCATATTTAGTAGTAAAATGGGTTAGCAACTTGGTTTTTTATTCGTTATGATAATAGTTTTACCGTAGGTACTACAACAGTAGGTATGGTTCTTAGATTCTCTGAAGAAAATTATGTGGAATCATTGAGTTGTAATACTTTGGTACCTATAAATATAAGGTATGGTAATTTATAAAATGAAAGATCAGAAATAAACGAGTAGGTTACGATTTTTCAAAAGAAAGAAAGAAAACCTACCTAAATACATGTAGGTATGATGGAAATCATGATGATGATAAAGGAAGACTAAAAATAAAGATCGATCTGGCTAAGCGTCACTGGAGGAGGACTTAACTCTAGCATAGTAAGCTTTGATCTTGTAGTTATTAAGCTAAATAAATTCTCTTAACATCCAAAATCTGGTTAAATAATTTAACTCCACAATACTACCGTTTCATATCTAGCCCCTATTAACTACAGTCACGGCTCAAATTCCAAAAGAGCTCAACTCACAACATGGCGACAGGGAAATCATAAAAGTCAAATCATTCAGAATAAATCAATACGAAATATTCGCGAAAATGGCGATGATTTCATATAGGCGCCATTTGAATACGATTTTAATTTTTTGACCCCTTTTTACTTGAGCTGGGCGTTTCTCATTAACATTACCATACTATAGTAAGGAGGGTAATAATATTCGGAAGGTTTTGGGTAACGATCCAGTGGCATAATCGGCTTTGTTAGTAAAAATAATGACATACATCTTTACTAATATGTTATATCAATCAAAATTTGAAAGTAACACTGTGTGTCTGTTACCTTTTCACGCCTTATTAGTTTCCAACCTCCACGCGTTTGAAGCTAGTCCTTTACTAAATTACTTATTACTGTTGTGGATGACTATAAGAGTAGGGGATGATCAAAGAAACTATGGATGGACTGTATGAAAGATGATATGGCTAGAAGAGGGGTATCTACCGAGATGACAACTAATAGTGTGGTAGAAAATGACATGTTGCGCCGACCACTAATAAAATGAGATACAGGGAGAATGATGATGAAGGGTATATTTAAAAAAGAAGTAGGTAAATGTAAAATTAAAATAACTTACCATTGGGTTGTATGTTGTTATCTAATCCTTTTCTGCTGTCCGCAACGTGTGCACTCGCGAAAGTGCACAGCAGCGACACTAAGAGAGCGGCGAGTAGCGAAAGTGAGTTCATCATTGTTGCTATTCGATAATAGATGTCACTGGTTGAGTATTTAATGCAGCCTGCAAAAGAAAAAAAATGTTTCGTTAGTTCACTGCATTGAACCAAAAATAGTTTTAAGATATAGGAAGAGGTGTTCCCGAAATAAATTCTGATTAAGATCCTTGATGAATGATTACGTTGTGATTATTATTATAAAGTTCTCATCCTTAGTTCCTGAAAACCTGATCAAGGTTCTGGTAAGTAGGAAAATCAAATGTATAATTTAGCTTCCAGAAACCGCAGCTTACTGATATAAAACTAATTTCACCAACTCCGGATAAGTTTCGGTTAACTTATTTGACAGATATACCTCAATCAATCTGTCTAGCCTTTTCCTTACTATGTATGGGTTGGCTACCAATATTTTACATGGAGCGACTACCTATCTGACCTCCACAACCCAGTTACTGGGTAACACGATACCTTTTGGCAACACTGGTTGTCAAACGTTCGGCTTTCTGACTACCCGTAACGAGTGTTAAAAATCTACGAATGACAGCTGGGACCAAATGCTTAAGAGAACAGGGCCTGCGATTCTCCATAAAAATGTATCTACTCCCCTTTTTTCTTCCTGTATAATGCCTCCAGAGCAATATTATTTTTTTCATAAAATCAAGGTCTGCTGTAGACACGTCCCTGTTATTTCCTTTTTTTCAGCAACTTTTTGGTAAAGAAAATGTAACCCTCCAAAAATTACAAAATTGCCCCATTTTTACCGCCGCGATTACCAGACAAATTCGAAAAGTTTGCAACATAAAAGAAAATGATAGGAACCTAGACATACATACTCTTTCTTAAAATTTGAATGTAAATAATAATTGAATCGGCTTAGTTTTAGAGGAGAAAAAAGAGGAATACGAAATGTTGATCTCGTTAATTATTTTTGTGTTATAATCGGTCTGAGCTGCAGCTGTCCCTATCGCACTCTTCGGAGGCAGACTTGAGGCAAGACGACGGCAATAGTTTCTTCAAATACCTATTTTTCAAATTCCTCGCAGGCCCTGTTCCCTCTTAACGTGTTTTCCGAGGCACGGAGACGTCTCGATATTTTATGATGGTCACCCATCCACGGACCGACCTCGGCAAGCGTTGCTTAACCTTGAAATCGACCCATGTGGCTGTTATTATTTAGCCACGATTCCTCTGATACCAGAGTAGGTACAAACTCTACTGAGGCAATTTATTCTTAGTCTAGATGCAGTTTTAAGCAATACCGATTTATTTTACATGCCTTTACAATCAAAGCTTATATCCTTATTATATGAAACATGTGCTACCGATCGTGGGTGAAGAGATTCTATGATTTCTCATAAAGATTACAATAATAACGCTTTATTTGAGCTAAATATACGAGCTTTGTATAAATGCGAAAGTGTTTGTTTAATTGTTCGCTTTCACGCTAAAACGGCTGAACAGATTTGGATGAAATTCGGCACATGGTAGACCATACCCATGACCTGGGTTAGGACATAGGATACTTACGAGTATTATCCCGATATTCTCACGGGATCGCGATTTATGCGGGTAAACCACGGGACGCAGTTACTCAGTATTATGCAGAACACGGTTCTGTGAAAATTACTGATCAACCGATCTCAAGTTTTCAATCGCTAATTTACTTATTTTGCCTTAAAACTTGCTTTTTCTCGCAAATTTAGACAGCAATATAGTCCATTTTGTTAGTAAAATACCTTATCACTAGTGTTAGTAGTACACAAAACAAGGATAACAATAGCTGGTGACTGCGACAGGACGTGCAGAGAACGATAAAGCAAGGAATATGTTACCTACCTGACCACTCTCCCCATATAGTGCCTCAGAAAAGAGGAGTAAGGGATCTCCACCACTATTTTCAGGATGCTGTTGTCACTGACCCGCATTCTACGCATGAGAGATGCGACTTTTTTGCAAATCACTGCATGGAAGCCGTGAGTTCGATTCTGAGCAAACATCTCCGATGCGCTACAGAACCGGGGCAATTTCAACAACATCCTAAAAACGTTACTTCAACAGAGGTAATCTTTTAAAATCTATCTATTATTGTTATTACTAATAATAAAGCTGGAGTTTGGTTTTTTGGACTACCAGTCGGATTAAAAAAAAACTTTTTGTATTTGATAGCCCGATTCTCGAGGAAGGCTAAAAATAGGCTATAGGCTATTTAACATTACGCTAGGACTCTTAGGAAACGAGCAAAAAGAAAAAAAAAATCTGTCCGACAGAAGCTAGTATTATGATATTCAATAAAAAGGTTTTGTGGAATCACCTTGAATTAATTTCGATTAAATGGATAGCTCAGTGGCTGAAGGCTCTTTGCGGTACGTGTTGCGGGTTCGATATTCACAAGCGATAATCATTTTTGGTGTCCAACAGATTTATGTGATTAAATTTGCGATATGTATGTTCAGATTCCGAGTAGGTATTTGTGTGTGCGAGCCATAAACTCACCAACCCGCCTTCTGTAAAAAACGAACGTTTCACGAGCGGTCATTCCACCTAGTGATTGACATTATTGACAGCTCAATTCAAGCTCACTTTACCTAAGTATTCAATCAATTTTTTATAGATTAGATGGGCTGTATATGATTCTGAAGAAATGCTGGTGAAGTGCAACGTTTTAACAATGACGAAAATGACGAATGGGGCAAACTTTTTTCACGAAAATAGATCTAGAAGTTTTATCAAAATTCCTGCGATTTGTAATCGATAAATCTGACAGTGATTAATTATGATAAAATTGATGTTATTTTGCCACATCCACGTCAAATGACGTAAAGGTTATTGTATGTTTTAAATCATGGCTGTCTTGTTAGTCGTAACCGAGACAGCAGATCCACGCCGGTCGGGTTCCATTCCCAGGTCGGGCAGTGTTATTAGGAATTTATCAGTATCAGCTCGGAATCTGAATTTCTGCCCGGTAAATGGCAATAGGTTCACTCTCTAATACCGACTACATACCTTACGGGGGTAATGTAGATGTTGGTGAGTGACGAGTCGGGAATAACTCGTGTAATACACTTCTGCTTATTCCTTAAGGGAATACAGGCGTGATGTATAACAATACAGATGCTACAAGGCGTTTTTTATATATCCTATAACTCTAGGGTATGAATGAGACCATATCAAAGAATCAACTGGCATGTTTAATTTAATTTAATTTTTTATTCAAAATAATTCGACAGTCACGATTATTTATGTAAAAAATCCTTAGATGCTATGTCGCATTTTCTTAGTTTTAAATATGAATGATTGGTTTTTTTTCTTTTAATGTGCGTTTTGTTTGTGCAGAATAAAAATATTTTCTTTCTTTTTTTGTTATTGTTAATGAAACTTAAATACACACATCGAGAGTCTATATGTAAGCTATTCAATAAAAAAAATGTGCTAGTTGATTCTTTGTCATGGTCTCATTAAAATATATCAAAATGAACACGTTGTATAGTTAGGAGGAATGTGCTGACTGAAACAAATGAAGGTGGTACGATTCCGGTCATTCCCATAATATTACGTGTGTGCCAATCGTCACCGTGCATCAGTCTTCGTTCGAATCTAGCCTAAATTGATTCCAATTTAAATTGGGAACACGTCACTAAAGTGCGATGACCGTCATTGTAACATATTGGGCATGCTTTATGATCTAAATAGTGACCATGACGTAATTGTAATGACGACTGAAGGTAACGCTCTCGTGACGAGATTTCAGATAGTAAATAGCTATTGCAACATGAATGATGTAACCAATATTTTGATTTAAAAGTGTCTCCATAGAGTTGCTTGCCCGTCGTTTCCATAGGCACCTACTATGCATTGGAATGGGTAATTAGCTTCTTCTTTCTGACTGATCTACCGCTTGACAATTCAAAAGAGCCTGTAAATGGTTTGATTGAAATAAATTCTTTGAGTTTGAGTCAAAGATGAGATAGTCAGCTAGTTTGGTAGCAAGGCTGACCAGACTAGTAAAGAAAACCAAAGGGCCGGTGACAATCGCTTTTAAAGCGTCTGGTATTTCAGACTTTTAACAGGATTGACTTACGCATTTGCGTAGTGTAAGTCAGTCCCATACATAATAGTTAGAGTGTCACTAGAGTGTCACTTTTTCTGGGCCCTCTGGACTTTTAATAGTCTGAAATTGACAAAAAATTGTGAGAAAGCGTGCTGACCAATACTCGTTCCTTTTCGAAATGAGAAGAGGCTTTTGCTATAGCATTATCAGCCTATAATAATCCCACTGCTGCATGCTGGGACAAAAGCCTCCTTTCTGCGATTGACTGTAATCCACCACGCGGGCCCAATGCGGGTTGGTAGATGTCACATGTCTTCGAAATTTTTGGTTCTAGGACATACCGGTTTCTTCACGATGTATTTTTTTTCACGGTAATGCGCCTACCTGGGTTCGAACCCACGACCTATGACTCGTTAGTCTGGGCCGTTACCACCACTGGGCCACCACTACTCTGCCTTTGCTATCCATTAACAATTTTAGGATGATGATCACCGACTAACTTCGAATATATTTTTTATAGACTAATAATGACATAATCACGTAGACGGTTCAGTGATCGCAACATAATTAGCACATCAGAAAACTGTCTAGCCCTTGATGAAAAAAACTGTTAGTCACTTTTTACGACAACTGCGGTATGATACGGTATCTATTTTTACAAAAATACCTATGATTTTCCGAGAAAAGCTGACTCAACTGAGGAAAACTGATAACTGTATGTAAAAAAAATATATAAATAATATTTCAGTGAGAAAACTTTAATGAGAGATATAGTTTATAAAATTATAAGGTCCAAGCTACCGGTGGTCAGGGCTCTAACAAGATGAACCTCATAACAATACGCGCCGTGTTGAGGAGTGCCATTTTGTATATCAAATCCTTAAATCTAAGTAACTAATGTTAGTAGGTACATTTAAATCACGCTATTATTTGACATTATAATATACCTACAATTTCACTTTAAATCTTTATTAGTGGCTTTTGTGATCATGATAATTATTCAGAATTGTAATAGCAATCACGTCATTTCGTTTATAATACTTTTTTATTTTTAATAATTTATTCATTTTTATATAGATTATTTTCTATTTTGTGAATGTGAGAACGCTGTAGGCTTAGTGGACTGTATATTTGCTGACCATAATTATTTTGTTAAGTACCTGGTACTTGTTGAAAGACCTACACTGTCCTCCCATACCTAATAACACTGTTATTTGAAAATATTGTAAAAACCAATTATTTTTAAAAGAGTAACCGTGGAGTTTTTTGCCGGCTCTTCTCCATAGGAAACGACCAATTGGAACCGTGCACCTAGCTTCTGACGTTTCATAAGTGCCCATGTAGATTTATGTGAAATAAAATATTTTGAATTTAGTCACTTGGATTTAAAAACGACCTATTGGAACCGTGCAGCTAGCTTCTGACGTTTCATAAGTGCCCTTGTAGGTTTATGTGAAATAAAATATTTTGAATTGAATTTTGAATTTTGAGTCTGTACGCTGCTGTTTATCAATTAGTCTGAATTATATGCAAATTTATAAGGCTGACTGCAACTTGCATGTGCCTACTTGCGATACTAAAAGTTATTGATTGGCACCAAGTAGTATCAAATAGATTAAAGGTTATTCTTATTGTTGATATTAAAATACTATATATACGAATAGTGATATCATAAAGTAGGTTCTGGTTTCATAAAACATTACAAAATTGCTGGAATTTCTGGCATGATAAAATACTAAATTATACAATTAATAAAATAAGAATTACCTTTCTAACGATTTATGTAATCAAGTATACCTGTAATGAACTATGTAATTTATTGAATTATGAAGAACCAAATACACCTGAGAAAATTAGGAACCGATTTTTTTTTTTCATAAATTTATCGAATATTAAACTGAGTATCCTCACATAGGTATAATTTACGTTTCTCACTACCAACATTTTCTTTTATTTTAATGTCAAGAACTTAAAAATCTGACTTCCTGCACGTTTTTATTATTAGAACACAGCATAAATTAGTTAGTTAGTAGACTAGGTAGATACAGCAGTCTGTGTCCACGGTAGGTACACTTAGTCATAATTTAGTAACCACGAGTCCGTGCCAGTTGTAAGCGCTACGATACGTACCTTGTCGACGGCGCGTGTATATTATCAAATGGTATTTTTATTAGATAATTTGACGCGTGATTTTTTTTTTTTAAGTTTTTTTGTTCTTTTAATATTTTGATTTGTTCTCGTAACAGAGGAAAATTAATTGAAAATGAACGGGTTTATTTTTGTGGAAAAAATAGGGCAATTGTTTTTTTTTGGAAAAAATATTTTTATCGCAACATTTAATTTAGTTTTGTATTGAATTCATTGAATACACTTTTTAATCACAATATAAATACATAAAAAAAAAACAAAAACAAACAAAAAAAAAAAAAAAAAACTTAAAATAATTACAAAATTAGTCGTAAAAAACACCAAATTAATAATAAAAACTAACCTTTTTAATCTCGTTCGCACAAAACACACAATCAAATATAAAAATACAAAATTCCTTGAGCTCTTATCCGTTTGGGAGTAGGTATAGGAGTATGGACAATTCCTTTTTGCCACCCCTTATATATGGTTCGGATCGGTTAACTGAATTGAGTACTCTGTGGCCTCAGCGTGCTTTCGCGAGAGATTTTTCTTGTTAAGATTATGCTTTTGTATACTTAGTGTGATTGCTTTTTTTTTTTGTTTTTTTTTTTTTTTGTTGATTTGTTGATAGGAAATGTTTAAGTAGTTGGATTATGAATTATATGAGATTGTTTCATGATTTAATTTTTTTTGTGATATGATTATTGTGTTGCTACTGATTGGATTTTATTTTTATTTAATTTTTTTATTATTTCTAGAGTAGTTTACGTTAAATTGAATGCTTACAAAAATAGGGAAATATTTTATGATTTATTTTTAGTGAGAATTATGTTGCGTTGCCAGAGGGATGAAAAGGAATTTATTTTAATAAATATTAGTTGTATTATCTTCTCTATCTTTCTCGTAGCGTTTTGTATTGTCTTTTAGGAGAAATCGATTACGTTTCTAGTTATGTTTCAGTTTTTTTTCGCAATTATTATCGAAGCTTTAGTCCTACCATTTAATGTAGTTTTCGATCAACGATGGTTTACTTCACCGTAATAATTTAACAATTAAATTACAACAATTAAGCTAAATACTTGGATTTCACGAAATTTATTTTAGAATTTACCGATTTTTCCTGTAATTTTCCTCATAGCTGCAAAATTCGTTCTTAAGACAAGGATCTTTTCAAATTAATTATTTAATTACTACTAAGAATGATTGCTGTACGTCTGGATGACGGGAATCCCACACATCTGTGCCTCTATCTTTTTATCTCTATGGTTGTTTTACCTTATGCTTTTGCTACTATGACGTAAGTAAGTAGGTGTTTAAACAATGGGCAATTTATTTACAAAAGTTCTATAATTAGTCTCGCCCCCTATTACATGGGACTTGAAACATAACTGGTGAAATATGAGGGTACTATAGGTAGGTAGGTACATCTCTGCTTAACCCTTTGAGGAAACAAGGCGTGATGATGTTATGTGTTCTGTAATTAAATGACGTGAGTATCTCGTTAGTTTAGGGTCACTAATCTCGACTGCTGCGCTTGGGGTTCCTCAGTTCGATTCTCGGTTAATTATCTACTGGGTTTAAAAATCTGTACTTAACTAAATGATGCGACTGCCTCGTTTGTGTAATGGTTGATAGCACGAACGATGAGTGTGGGATTCCTGGGTTCGATTCTCGGGTCGGGGAAAGATTTATTGGGTTTCCTCTTAGGGTTCTCCGTAGCAACCTGTAGTCCGGATTTTGTTCTCGTTTTGTGGCGTATTATACCAATTGTAATTGGCGAAATGTGTTGGTACGTTTCTCTTCTGCCTACCCCCTTTCGGGAATAGAATCGTGATGTTATGTGTGGAAGTAAATGACGTGATCAAACTGGTTGCTGCCCCACCTGATCTTAAGTGGTCAATATAAGAAATGCAACACGTCTTAGGTCACGTCGACCTGGTAGACTACGTGTCATGGGCGTTGCGTTCGTAAATTATGGATAAAGTTTAAGAAGACAATGGTGTTTTAAAAACAGTTCGGCTTTGGAGATTATCATCTTTGTCACTCATGAATAATATATGATTTCTGTAAATAGGTCGTAAAATACTTTTACACGTCAAAAGAAATGACACACATAATCTCTTTCAAACTCTTTATGCCCGATTTTTTAAAATACTACTTAGTGTAGAGTGATATTTGTAAGAAATTATTTTACAGATAAGTGCAGTCAACCGCACATGTGGTAGAAATTTTACATTGATAGCACCTATAAGCTCCGGGCGCATCCCATTGAATAGTTTTGCTGCATTGATGGGCGAAGTTACGTGTCCAAACTGTACACAATGCGATAAGGTCGAAGACGTTACCCATATTATAGTGGAGTGTGTCCGGAATGGGGCTGAAAGAAATTTGATTCAAGACAATTTAATATAAATATTCAGGAATTAGGAGCATGCAATGTGATTCTAGCCTTTCCAGCTTCTAAATCTGCTAGAATAATATACAAATTAGCTAATTTAGGAATTAAGCGTAGATTGCAAGTTTTGCATGTAAAGTGTTCCTATGAGGGTGACATGTTCGTTATGTGAACAAACCCTCCCTAATAAATAAAGATTTAAAAAAAAAAACTAGTTGCTGTTTCTTTGGTTAACTCAACTCAAACTCAAACACAAACACAAACTCAAAGCATTTATTTCAATTAAACCATTTACAGACACTTTTGAACTGTCAAGGGGTCGGTCAGTCAAAAATATGAAGCTGGTTGTCCATTCCAAAGCGTAGTAGGTACCTATGGAGAAGAACGGGCAAGCAACTCCACGGACACTCTTTTAAATAAAAAAATTGATACAAAATATTGGTTACATCATTCATTTTGAAATTATGCATGTGAGAACAATGTAGAAAGACGTGCACGTTCGTAAAAGCGTCCGTAATAAAAAAAAAAAAAAAGAATCATTAAAAAATTTAAATAAAATAAAAAAAAATAAGCCATGGCAGCTAAGAGATGACCATATTGAAATTATACATGTGAGAACAATGTAGAAAGACGTGCACGTAAAAAGTATCCCTAATAAAAAGATAAAAAACAATTCAAAAATTAAAATCAATTAAAATAAGCCGTGGCAGATAAGAGATGACCAGTCCCCACTGACGGCGCCCGTTCACGAACATGACGCATGGATCAGCACCATTCAGCTCAACCATTTTGAAGGGAGCTAAATGATCCAACACACTGTACCTAAATCGGAACTTGTAATTAGGTCTTGAAACATACTTACACAACTCTGGTCAAAGAACATTATAGCTACCTAATAAAGACACTACAGTACCTACAGTAGGCCAAACGACAGTGGTAAAACTCTGACCTTGAGCTGGCCCAGCGTAGTACGGAGTTTCAATATAACCAGAGTACAGCTTATACTGGTTTAGTTACTGACGTTCGCCATACCGTACAACTGTTAAATAATCAAAATTCTCTATAAAAAAATCAGAAAATCAAATCGGACGGTCGGAAGAACGGCGCCGCGTGTATATCTGTATATGAATCAAGATACGGACGATGCAGTCATCCTCGACAACTCTTGTGCAATCGTCTACGTCACATGATTGGCTACCTACGACCGGCGCAAGCGCATGCCGGCGGGACGAGCCCCCAGCCTATATCAAGATAATAGACTGATAAACTACTTGGTTTACATTCCAGAGGTCGGTTTCGTCTGTTATTTTTGGATATTTGGTCCTTTCATAGAATAACTATATCGTCCCGAATCTGCTTCGCACGGGTGCAATGGCGACGTGCCAGAACATCGAAGTTTCTGTGCTCTATGTAAGTTATGTACATTGTATTAATGTATGTATTATATACTTAAATTTTCCGGAATAAATTCTCTAAATTATGGTGAAAACTGCATCAAAATCCATTGTCTAGTTTTGAAGAACTAAGCGGTCACACAGACATACACTAAAAATGGCTTTGTTTTATACTATGTATATTATACTATCCTAGATGTCGACTAGGTGGTTGATGCTTTATTTTATTTTGATAGCCTATTGATAACTAATTGGTATAAGCAAGTATTCTACTCAAAGAACCGGCCAAGTGCGAGTCGAACTCGCGCACTAAGGGTTCCGTACAAATCTATAAAAAACGACAAAAAAATCATGTCTGTTGTATGGGAGCCCTTATTCTGATTTTAGTATTTGTTGTTATAGCGGCAACAGAAATACATAATCTGTGATAAATTTCAATTGTCTAGATATCACGGTTTATGAGATACAGCCTGGTGACAGACGGACAGCGGAGTCTCAGTAATTAGGGTCCCGTTTCACCCTTCGTGTACGGAACCCTAATAAAAAACATGATCTTTTTTTATTTATTAATAATAATGGGGACCGGTGTCAATTTGGTGGGCCAGTGACCAGAATAAACTTTCAATTAATATTTCAATTACTGGAAAAAGGGCTGAGAGGAAACGAGACAATGTCTTACTTTTTAAAAACCAAGAAAAGTTTAGAAGAATTATTTTAAACAAGCCTTTCTAAATTGAATAAGAAGAAATTGAAGGAGTATTTTCAACCGACTTCAAAAAGGAGGAGTTTTTTTTTTCTATGTTTGTTACGCAATTACTCCGCCAATTATAAATTAAAAATATAATATTTTTTTTATTTAATATTTTTTTATTTTTTATTATAATATTTTTCACTTTGTAGTGTTTTTTTTTGGAAGTCGGTTTTATTTTTATATAAAATGTTTTTATTTTTTGTAAATAAAGTTACTGACTAACGTTTTTGAAGAATCATGCGTTTCTTATAAACGCTGTACTCCAGCAACCTTACCTGTGATGATGACTGATTCTAGTTTTCATTATCTATTATCTAAACTGAGTGTGACACTTATCACATAGTATTATAACATTTTATCTCTGGTCTGTATCGTATTCCTCATCCTGATGATTCAGAATCATTGTTTCAAGGTGCCGCCGGTTGATATCATCAACCATAATATCAAGTGCTTTTAAAATAGTATAATGTATTGGTATTTTCTCATAAAAACACCGGGAGAACCTGGGACACAGGCCTCCTCTTTGTGTGAGGTCACATGTCTTCAAGATGCTGGTTCAGGGACAGGAGTTCACGATGTTTTCCGTCACTGAGAGCAGTGACGATAAAATAATTTAGACATACTAAAGTGCCTGCTGCGATTAGTGGCCCCGCGGTAACGGCCACGACCTACGAGTAGGTTCGAACCACCTACTAAGTGTATTGTTTCATCACCACTGCTCTGAAAACCATCCTGAAGAAACCGGCATGTCTTAGAACCAAAAATATTGAAAAAAGTGTCTGCCAATTTTTCTACGCTACCAATATTTATTTAGTCCCATGTGGCAGGTCAGCTTAATGCAATTAATTGAGCACAAAGGGACTGAGAATTTGCACAAGGAAAAACATTTATTTATATTTTATGAATTTCACAAGCAATATATGTATCATTTTACCTGAAAATTCAAATTTACCAAACAGGCGGTTCTTTAAAAAAATACTAGGTTATACTCGTCCGTGTGAAATTCGCAACTTTTCATAGTAACTACACCGCTAACATTCCTCATTTGATTTTTTTTTAAAGGATTTTGCCAGGCTTCAATTTCATCAATATCGGTTCAGTGGTTTAGCGTTTAAATCTAACAGACATACAAAGCTACTTTCGCATCAACAATTTTAACAGTTGTGCGGTTATAACGTGACGTTATTATCGTGGACATCCACGTCCACGTCACGTCATCACGATAACACAGGGGAGTAAATTGTATGGAAATATATGAAGACGCTTTTAAATTTCCGTCCACGATAACGATAAAACGTGCAGATTGGAACTAAGGAAGTCCTGACGATATCAAAAGTTCTCGTGCTATTGCGTCATAATAATTGACCAGCTAGGAATTCCATGACACCTATTATAATTATTACGACTTAAATGACACATTCATAGTTCCCAGTAATTCATAAAAAGGCGTAAAAAAAACTGTGAACGTATTTTAACGAGTCGCGACAGTTTTAAGATTACGAACGATTCCAAGATGGCGCTTATAACTTTTCGAATGACAATTTAAAAATGGTCGCTCTTAATGGCGCTACTTGTTAAGGAAAAGTGACAGCAAACTGTCAAAATCCATACATTTAATTTTAGTTCCTTATCTTGCCGCGTGTCAAGTTATAGTGTGTAGTTATTAAAGAATAAGGTTGTAAATCGCATGGCATGTTGTTTTATAAATATGCTGATCTTTTGACTCGTGTCAGATAACACGTAGGGAATAAATTTGATTACGATCGTCCGAATGAACGGCATGCTTGAGCTACCGCGCAATAAAAACACCTGTTTGTGTGATATCAGGAAATAATCGTAGTTTTACCAAGAAACGTTTGTTATGAGAAATGCAATCTCACGAATTTTTCGGTAGTAATAGGTCCACGTTTATAAGATAAAGTAATGTGTTCAAATTTCCGGCATAATAGTGAATTTTCCTTAATATTGATGATTGCATAGTTGCGTATTGAATCATAAATAAATTATAACCGAAATACGTATATTATTACCCAAATAAAGTAGTCTAAAAAAAAAAATATTTAAACCCATTCAATTCTATTATAACGATTCACTAATGAAATAAAATAATTATTCCCGCCAATTTGATATCACCTGTCAAAATGACATTCGTTTTTTCTATCCACTCACCGGCAAACATCATACACGGCCAATGCTATTCAATCATAAAACCTTTTTGTCGAAAGATGACCACAAAAAAGGAAGAATTAATGGTGTTGAAAAAAAAAAGTGAAGAAAGATAAAAGTTTGAAGTAAGTATTGCGTACGTGACTTTAGAAGCGTATCATAACGCTAAGACGGCAGGGGAGTGACCTAGTAGAGTTGGTGTCACGATTGAAGTTCTGTCTTAACTTTTGAAAGGATTAACAAAAAAAAAAACATGTCCGATCTAATGTGGTAACTTTATTTTTTGTAGAGGTTTTTTACTTGGTACTTGTGGTTGGTACCTACTCCATTAGTTATAAATGTACATAAACAGGAAATGAAAAAAAAAGGTAAATTATCAATCTATGTCATTTTCAGCTACCTAGGTAGGATACTATGTAAAATAAATGAGGTATTTCATCATTAAGAACCACTATAGGTACTACGAGTACAAATGATAATAACAAAATCAAGGAAAAATATTTTAACTAAAATCAGGTATCTGAAGGTAAGGAGGACCTTTTTATATTTAATAGGTTGGGGAAAAAGTTGCTTCGCATTTTTTAAGAAAATTCAAAACATTTTTTAATATAGTTTATTTACATTTAACTAAAGTATGTAGGTACCATTTTGTTCGATAACTTTTTGCCATCTTGTAGGTAGGGACATGATCCCATTGCTATAGAAATTTTGGGACTTTTGATCAAAATACCGCGACAAGTGGTTTTGGCAGTCCTCTCGTGATGTTAACCTGACACTGCCTAAGGAATTCTGAAGAGACCGAAACAGGTGGAAATCTGAAGGTGCAAGGTCAGGACTATACGGCGGATGCATTAACACCTCCCAGCCAAACTCTCTTAATTTTTGCTGAGTGGCTAAATATGTGTGAGGTCTAGCGTTAGCATGATGAAAAACCACACCCCTTCTGTTGATTAATTCCGGACGCTTTCTCTCAACTTCTTGCTTTAATCTCATCAGTTGTTCACAGTAGAGTTCAGAATCGATGGTCCTGCCTGGTGGTAACAGCTCATAATGAATAATGCCCTTCCAATCCCACCACACACACAGCATCACCTTGTCGCGAGTTAACCTGGGTTTCACCACAGTCTGTGAAGCCTGACCGGCCTTTGACCACGACCTTTTTCGCACGTTCTTATCGTACGTGATCCACTTTTCATCACCAGTTATCAGCTTCTTCAAAAATGGTTCGGCTTCATTCGCGTCGCAATAAAGAATCACAATTGAGTACACGGTTCATTAGGTTTCTTTCAGTGAACTCGTGAGGTATCCAAATATCGAGCTTTTTTGTGTACCCAGTTTTTTTCAAATGCGACAAAACTGTTTTGTGGTCAATTCCCAGTTCTTCAGCTACGTCGTAACTACTGATATGCCGATCTTGCTCCACTTTTTCAAAAATGGCATCCATTTTATCCGTAATAGGGCAACCAGAGCGACTTGCATCTTTGATATCAAAATTTCCTGATTGAAAACGCTTAAACCAAATTTGTGCTACTCTCGCAAATTTATTTCGCGGCTTGCGTTGCATTTTTACCTTTTTTGTAGTAAAATTTTAAAATGTATCGAATTTCTTCATTAGATTCACTCACCTTGACGGTACCTTCACCTACCCACACCTTCCTAATTTGAATTTGGAATTATGTTCTTTAAAATTTAAACTTTCAATTCAAACTCAAAGCATTTAGAGGCACTTTTGAACTGTCAAGGGGTCGGTCAGTCAAAAATATGAAGCTAGTTGCCCATTCTAAAGCGTAGTAGGTACCTATGGAGAAGAACGGGCAAGAAACTCCACGGACACTCTTTTAAATAAAAAAATTGATACAAAAAATTGGTTACGTCATTCATTTTGAAATTATGCATGTGAGAACAGTGTAATAAGACGTGCACGTTCGTGAAAGCGTCCGTAGTAAAACAGAAGTAAAAAAGAATCATTCAAAAACTTAAAATAAATTAAAATAAGCCATGGCAGCTAAGAGATGACCAGTCCCAACTGACGGCGCCCGTTCACGAACATGACGCATGGATCAGCACCATTCAGCTCAACCATTTTGAAGGGAGCTAAATAGCAATGATACCAAAACCAGCCAGATACAAATAGTATAGCCAAAGAGATTTTATTACTAGTTCATACATACTATAATGCGAAAAGACTTTTTCCCCAACCTAATATTTCAGGAAAAGGATTATTTCCTTGTTGTGTTGCATATCAAATTGAGTCATTAAATGAAAAATATTCTAATATTTTATAAACATCAAATATTCTGCCTAGCCTTTTCTCAACTGTTTTGCGGTCGACTTCCAGTCTAACTGGATGCAGCTGAATATCAGTATTTTACACGGAGCGACTGCCACAACCACGGGTAACACATAAACCCCTAGGTAAGACTAGATGTCACACTTCAGCCAGGACCAACGACTTAACGGGCTTTGCGAGACGCGGTAGGGTCTCGATATGTAATGGATACCATGAACCACCCAATCCCACTTCAGTCTGGCCGACTTATTGCCCGCATCGGCGATTCCCGTTTTGGAGCGTCTCGTGGTTGTAAACATTATATTTTTCCAGATACTTATATATTTTTACGACTTGTCACAGTTTCTCTGCCTACCCCATAACTATATGCATTGACATGAAAGCGTGTGACGTATAATGCACTTATACTCGTATAATTATTATGTTGCTTAGTTCTTCATGTGGGTACACCACAGCCCAACCCTTCGGAAAATACAGGCATCATGTTATATTGTGTTTGTTCTAAATTCTATTTTGTTAAATTCTCGATTGTTCTAAATTGTCATCCTCATCACCCACTGGTCACTTAAAATAAACAGACGACCATTCGTCACTAAATTACAACTCATTAGGATATAATTACCTTACTCTTGAAGATTCTTTTAAAATGTTATGTTAGTCTAATGAGCTTCTAAACGAAATAGACGATGGTGTTATTGAATTTGTGAAGTCATCATCTTCCTGTCCTTGTCAGCTGTTGCTTTGGGATCAGCGCAACACTTCTTCGTCCATTCTCCCCTGTCAACCGTCTACCACATCACCCATCCACAAACCGACCGCGGCAAGCCTAGCTTGACCTTCGATTGACCCGTGCGGAAGTTATTATCTGTCTTCATTTTTTTTTTAAACACATTAGTTACTTACTATCAACCTATTTGGTCTCCCACTGCTGCAATGGCGTCCCTTCCTTCCACTTATCTTATAAATTGAATAGGTACCTACTGAATTAAAGAACTTTTCACCAAAACTTTTTTGTGTGACACTAAGTATATTATTTTGTCCTTTTTCAAAAGACTTCAAAACCCACATACGAAGAGTAAAAATGTCCTGAGGAGTACCCCTGGCTGGTTGCCAGATATAGACTCTTTCGACAACCGACATGACATGTCTCTGAGTTTTGCACTTACAGTAATGAAAACCGGTGAGAAATAAAGTTATTTTTATGTATGTTGCAATTTTCTGGCTTGTCTTGGATGCACTTCAAAAACTATCAATGGAAAACTTAACAAACATTTTTTGATGTTAAAGGAATGAATGAAATTGCACGATTGCATGCAGCTGAGATGAGAATGCTAAGAGGGATGTGTGGTGTTACCCGAGTGGATAGTATTATTATAAGACTTGACCGTCTTCTCAATAACTGTATTCGATTCGTTTTCAATCTGCATAAATATGATCATGTCTCTGCGCATCTGTCGCTTCTAAAGTGGTCGCCCTTAGGCTAGCGTAGAGAGCAAAGGGCTGTTTGTTTTCATTTCTAGACTCTTCCTCTTCCCCTAGTTATCTAACCCCCACTTTCAGTACATTTGCTCCAACCACAATATAAATCTACGTTCATCACATAATCGTCTTCAATCCCCCAATGTCCCACTCACCGCACTGACTTCATTCACTCTTCCTTCTTCGTTCAGTCTGTCTCTCTGTGGAATGCGCTCCCCCAAGAAATCAGGATGCCAACCAACTGATTATCCTTTAAAAACCATGTATGAGTATCAACTTGCCGATTGGTTAAGTGGCTACCACGGTAATGAATAGTCATTACCGTGGTAGCCACTTAACCAATCGGCCGATAAGAGAGATGGAGAAGAAGACTGGTGATAGAAAAGAGAAGTTGAAAAGTCAAAAGTGTAAAACAAACACTACAAAGTAAAAAATAACCCTGGTTTTCAAAAGTTGGTGGCAATAACGAAATTACAAAACAAAGACACCGACTTCCGAAATTAAAGCAATTTTGCACTTTGTTGTGAGTCGCTAGTCATAAAGCTACTTCAAAGCGTGTGGTTCCGGGTTCAATCTCCGGGACGTGCAATGTTTTTGGGTTTCACCATTAGAAATTCACAGAGACAGCTTGAATTTGTGTCCGGACATGCACGGTATCCAGTTATTGAATGGACTTATAAATATAACTGGCGAAATTTTGGTGTTACCAAACCTTTTTTTTTTTTGGGTATATAATCATTAAATGACTTCTCCCGCTCTGGGTGGAGTGGGAGGGCGTGTCAGACTCTTACTGACTAAAATCCACCCGTGTTCCTTCAGTTGCCTTTCCAGCCAGGGGCCACGGTATCCCTTTCGGACCTTCCCGCAACCCCGGCAGGCATCGGTCCCATCGGACCCCTTCAGTCGCTGACATCTCTTTGAGGCGCGCGTGGAACACAATGCGCCGTCGACTTGGTCCTTACCGGACGGCGAGCTACCCATTGCTCACCGTCCGCAAGCCCGCGCCTACGTGTGGTGCGCAATTTGCCTTTCCATCACGCGTTCCTCCTCCTCCTTCGCGAATATTACTGCTTCGCAGAAGGAGGTGATGGCCTCCCATGCCCTCTCGCTCCGTACCATGGGCTGGACCAGGGCCGGACCTGAGAGATTCGCGCCACCGTTCACATCCACGAGGGCATTGCGGTGCTCTGCCCAAGCCGGGCAGACCTCCACCGTATGCTCCACCGTGTCCTCCGGGCGATCCACGCAGTAATGACACTCGGGCGTTTCCTCCCGCCTAATATAGAATAGGAACCTCCCAAAACAACCGTGTCCGGTGAGGACCTGTGTCAGGCGCAAGGTGAGGACGCCGTGGCGCCTCTCTAGCCACTCTTCAAAGAGGGGACTTCTCGCCGCAGTAGTGGCGTGCCCAGTTACCTCACCCCTACAGACCCCTTCGATGATTACAGGTTGTGTTTGCTTCCACTCTAACCGGATGCAGCTGAATACGAGTAATTTACATGGAGCGACTGCCTATCAGATCTCCACAATCCAGTTACTGGGTAACATGATACCCCTTGGTATGACAGACTACCCGTAACGACTTTCAAAGATCTACGAATGATAGTAATAAGTTTTTTTTTAATCAGCATTGAATTTTTGATCAGCACAAAACCAATTAATACAAGCAGATGATCACAAAATTGTGACAGATTTGTACCTCCATTTTTTTACAAATAACAGTCAATTCCATGCTTAGGTACTATTTACGTAAATTCTTGAAAGCAGCTATTCATGTGTTTTTTTTCATTCGTCGCGTCGTTCAAACTTCAAAATACAAATGGAAGTGTCAAACTTTAAAATGGTCTTAGAACGTCTGATATTCATTTTGTTCATCTCTAGTAATGGTACGGCATTTGTTGTCTGGGGAAGATATACGGTATGTATGATCTACGAGGATTCTTATTTTAGTGTTGTATTGGTTCCGTAGGTAGCTTTTTGTTAAATAAGTGAGTTGTTTTGCGGCGCATGATAAAATTGGTTAATAAATTAAGTAAATTCACATCAATGTTGAAGTCTTTAAAATTGTTTTTTAATTCTTTGTGGTGTACGTACAGGACCAAAATACTTTATTGTGTCATTCGTAGCTTGAGTTTTAAAAAGATTTTAGTCAGTAAGAGTCTCACAGACTCCCTCTACCCGTCGCAGGATGGAAGACATCCATAAGTATTTCCATATATTAAAAAAAGTTATAGACTCGTATAGTTGAAAAACACAAGTCCTATATGGCATTTTGATAGCTCAACTTATGCAAAACAGAAAATAAAACCACTTTCGTTTGTAAAAATATACAAAATTCAAAAAAAAACAAAATTCAAAAGTAATTTATTCAAATTAGGCTGAGAATCAGCACTTTTCGAACGTCAAAGTTACATAAGACAGTCCCACAAAACGCCCACCCTTCACCACTTCCTAGTGCTTTCGCTGGGAAGAAGAAGTGGCGCAACAAACTCCCCAGCAGCACAGCTGTCTGTTCAATTAGGAAAAATAAAATGATTCTATACAATAGTACTTATGCAAAATAATTTACATAACACAACACAAAACATTAAATTATAAATTATCAGCCATATGACAGCTAGCACACGCCAATATACCAACCAAAAACATCGAGATCTATACTCAAGCAGAAATAAAAATAACTAAACGTAAAGAATATCTAAAAAGAAAATAAAGCCTCCAGGCATAAAGGGCGTGCCCGCTTACATATAGCTGTAACTAGAGTTATAATTGATAAACTAGGACCATCGAGGTAAAATAAATAAACAGTTAATTACTAATAACAATAACAAAACCATGATCAGCAAGACGACCTGAATAAAACGAAACCTCAAAGTATATTAAAAAGGAAACAAACCAAATAAATAGTTCAACTATCTCCTGACCTGGATATATTTAGTTTCGTATAAACACCGGTTCAAAGCTCTGTAAGTGCTCTGAACCTGGTTCAGTTCGCTGTCCTCAAGTCCTTGTGTATGTAAAGTCAGACAGAACGAGGACAGGAACAGCTCTGGTTTAAATCTAGGACGAAAATGTATTGTTAGCGTATGTATAGAACATACTCTTCAGATAGTTGGTAGCTTTTTTATCGCTCTTTGCAAAAAGGCTCTTTCAGAAAAAAAACAGACAATTTTTTTTGTCGCCACGTAGCATTGCAGCCGAGAACACAGGATGGTTCCCTCCGCATTTTAGTTATGAAACTACAAGTAAGCGGCGCCGGCGGGCTGGTCTTGTTGGGCCAATTCAGTGAGTGTAACGTAGAAGAGTTACGTGATAGAAAGAGAGGCAACTTCTAGGTGAATATAACTGTAGGTAATTAGCGCTGTACGACCTGTGACTTTACTGTTGTAGCAAGAGTCACTTTATATTTGATTTAGCGGAGGTTACCATCTGTATTCTTCTGTGCTGATGCTAGGGATTATTGACAGCTCAATTCCAATAGAATGCTATATTATCACTGAGTAACGTATGCTATAATTTATAAAGATATAAAGCGGGCGAGCCCGCTGGCGGGAGCTAGTCTATCTTTAAAGAAACATTTTATTACAAAAGGATCGCCAAAAGATCTGTTAATTTGAAATTATAATATAGTAGAGGGTGATAGTACTTATGTTAAATGTGCCTCAGTAAATCAGCTGGTTCGTATTTCTTATTTTTCAGAAGGATTTAACTTTTAAATTACCTATCGACGCGTCAGATTTTTTTCTCAGTGAATTTTCATTTTTAAATTTCCATAAACGCGCAGACAAGCCCGACGCGACGGCGCGACGTGGTTCTGGTCGGAGTCGCGTCGCACCGTCACGTCGTATCTGTCTGCGGGAGCCTTTAAAGAATGTGTTCGTCGATGAATAGATTTTTTACACATGTCATGACAGCTCTTTTTGAACGTCAAAATTACATCACAGTCCCTCAAAACGCCATTTTTTTTGGTACCACAACGGGTAACCTCTTAGCCTGTATCTCACCTGATGGTAAGTGATAATCAGGCCGACTGTGGAAGCGAGCTCCACCCGGAATCTTCAACCACAAAAGAACTGGCTCTCTTACCTCTAACTGCAGAAACACAACAATGCTGTTAACATTTTTGCTGTGGCGATAGGCTTAGATAAGATCCCTACAAAATGGTTGAGCTGGATGGTGCTGATCCATGCGTCATGTTCGTGAACGGGCGCCGTCAGTTGAGACTGGTTATCGTTAGGTACCACTACTGGTTAGGGTAATCGTTTTTGATTTTTATATATTTTTTTACATTGTTCTCACATATAGAATCAACAAGAGTAATGTACCCAGGATTTTGTAATTTCTATATTTAAAAGAGTGTCTTTGGAGTTTCTTGCCCGTTCTTCTCCATAGAGATCTATGTTTTGGAATGGGCAACTAGCTTCAACTTTCTGACTAACTGACTCTATGATAATTCAAAAGTGCCTGTAAAGGGTTTAATTGAAATAAATGCTTTGAGGTTGATTTTGATGGTAGGAGCTAGCCAGGCGGTCTTAGAACAAGCCCTACCACCAACTAAACTGAGCAGAAAATTTTGCCCCCACTGGGAACCTAACCCGGAACCTCTAGATCTGAGACAGGTGGTTTAACCACTAGACCACAGAGATGGTTGAATATTCATTTTGATCCTGGTCAGATGGAGAAAAGTCGTCCTTAAGGCGCAAGTAAAACCTTACGATAGTACGTTTTCCTTCGTTATTCAGAGGCTATTTACTTCAGAACTCATTAATTCAGACAAATAAACTAAATCGAACAGCACATTATTAGTGTTCCATATCCTATCATCACATTGCACGTTATTATGTTTTTACTCGTATGTGTTATAAACACATTTAAAATCTCCTTGTAAAAAAATGACTAAAATTATTGATTGCAAGCATCTTTTCCTAAAGGGGTTTTTTTAATTTGAGGGTTATTCTAATGGAATCTAAATAATTCATGCTTCATTTTATTTCAAAAGACCGCTTAAAATCATTAAAAAAAAAAACGGAATTCGGCGAGGGCAGGAAGCGGGACAGAGCGGGACAGAGAAGAGCTGAACGCTCAAGGTCGCTCGCTAGGAGAAGCGGCTTAACTGTCTCCTGAAAAACCGGCTTCTTATTGACGTCCCAACTGATTAATGAAATAATTGTTAATAATAACGGAGGGCCACAAAGTCACAGGGGGCAATTAATCCCTAACAACTTGTTTACCGTCTTTTATTTCTAACTCGAAAACAAACATGGCGTCTGACCCAAAATAAAAGCTATCAATAATAATCTGCTCCCCGCAGATTAATTATATTGGACATCGACAATTGGTTCCCAGCATGAGATAATACTTGGTCAAACATCTCGATTAGAAATAAATGAGCTTCTAACGTGAAAACCTTGGGATATACTTATAAAGTACCATTCACACGGTGCAAGTTTCTGGAACGTTCAAGAGCAATAATCGCATGCCATAAAGTTAGTTAGTAAGTTCAATTATTGCCATTCAAGAGTCGCATTCAAGTATTAACACGCGTGATTTCCATAAAATGGCATCCAATAATTGAATGCAGGTTTAGCCATTCAGTAATTGAATGCGGCTTCTGTTTACACCAAGGCAATTATAGCAAGGCGTTAATAAAGTTTTGTCTCGTCTAAACGCAGACTTGTAACTACGTGCTTGTGTGGTTCTCTCTATGGTATCTGTGGTTCAAGTACTGCATGTATTTGCGCTGCCAGATATTTCATTCAATTTTATTAGTCTTTTCAAGATTTTTTTATTATTTTGCTTTGTTCGGGAGTGTTTCAAAGCACTTCCTGGCATCTCGATTGAGCTGAAACTTGCCATACCTATGTATTTAACTTCGGTGATATTACAATAATTTGTACCATGGAACTGGTCTGATGATGCAGCCAGAAGTTGACAAAAGGAACTCCTCAAATAAACATGATAGCCCCATCGTGTTTGGGATCGTTAGATATGTTTTGACAAATACTTTAAGACTGAATGAGGTCCAGATTATTCTAGTGGAGTTGGAAGGTGGCCATAGGAATTGAAAACTTATTATTAGATATATATAGTACTTTTTAGTTAGATAGCTTATATTTGCTAAACTATGCTAAGCTTGATTAAAAATGTTTTTGTTACATATATAGGTATATTTTTATTCACAAACACTCTTTAAAACTCTTATTCATACAAGAAATGGATATGCTATTTTATTGTACGTGCTGTTTACACCAATACCAGTTTTAGATGGTAAACTTGCTTGTATTAAGCAACAATTGTACGTGTTGTTTAGACGGTGTTAGTCAATTTTTGCGTCAAATTATGGTAGGTATGCCATAAGCAATTAACTTGCACTGTGTAAATGGGGCTTACATATACTTTATTTATTTATAGTGGCAGCTTATCAAGGGTGAAATATACGCGGTTTTTAAATGTTCAACAGATTTATATGCATTCATCACATAATTAATTTATCTGTCATTCCTTAATTTTTCGTTCTTTTTACCTATCGTGCTATAGTAATCTTATTCTAGATGCATCTTCTTCACATATAATTATACAGTTAATGTATACAAGATATAGTGAAAACATTTTAAAAGAGTAACGCTACCCTCATAAGCCAAAAAACGTCATCTCAAAAAAGTGAGTACTCGAGAAAATTCATGTTTTAGTTTTTTTGATTTCGCGTCAAGTTAGTAAAGTAGTTTTAAAATTATTCATTCGTAATATTAGATACTCATACCCATATTTCTTATTGATGTTTTATTTTTTTTACCTCATTTTTGAGATACAGCTATTGGTTTTCGAATAATATTTATTTATTTATTTATTTATTTATATGTTTTTTTTTTTTTTTTTATATGTTTATTAATATGAGTTAGCGCTTTTAGTTATAGTGTGTTCATAGGAATTTTCATACAAATGTTTTTCTATACATTTTTGCTAAAAATCCATGTAAAAGAAAATAAAAATAATTTTAATAAACTTAAGATTAACATTATTAGAAAATTTTAAATTTTGAAAATAGGCATTTATGTCATAAATCACTCAGAAGTAGGGAGCTCCCTCCAGAAAGACAGTCTATTGCTTGGTATTATATTTTGAAGGGATTTCAAAATATTGTTCTTCTTGGCTTGCGAAATTCCGTTAAGCATGCTTTTCTTCTTTGGAGGTGGACATTCGTTTTTGGCTTATAAGGGCAGATTACGGTGGAGTTTCTTTCCCATTCTTCTCCATACGAAAACTACTACTTGGAAGGGACGACTAGAATCAATTATAATTGTTTTATTTTGTAAATTTTGGCGTTCAAAAGTGTCTTTTTGAGCCTAATTGAAATAAATTATTTGACTTTGACTTATAATTATGTAAATAATGACATAATATTATAAATGAAAGCCGCTTTTTATGTATTTTTTATTTTATATTAACGCTGTACCTACTACCTAACTAGATGAAAATGTAATTTATTTAATAGTTATGAAATTAATTAATTACTGTTACTTTCTTAATAAAATAAAAAAATAAAAAATTGTCTGTCTGTGAGACCACGTTGTGCGTCTAAACTACGCAACGGATTTTGATTAGGTTCTCACCATCATTGAGAGCATTTAATCCAAAGACTTAAGTGTAAATACATTTAAATTGAACATAGTTATAATCAAAAATATCGATATTTCTTTAAGTCGTATTAACCGTGCGAAGCGGGTTGCGGCGACATACGGTATCTCACGGGTCCCCGACTAGCAGTAGAAGGAAGTGGTCGTCGGACGGAAGGTAGATACCTTCCGTCCGACGACCAAGGTTTATATTGAACCCCTACCGATTAAAACCCCAGGATTCCTTCTACTGCTAGTCGGGGACCCGTGAGATACCGTATGTCGCCGCAACCCGCTTCGCACGGTTAATACGACTTAAAAAAATATCGATATTTTTGATTATAACTATGTTCAATTTAATCAAGATTCCTCGAAGGATAAAAAAGTGGATGTTCGCTAGTCTAAACCAATATTAAAAAGAGGTAAAATTTGTTTGTTTGTTCCTTTGTTTGTAAGTTTTTATGTGTCGGATTTGCAAAATTCTTTTTGCATTGGTTATAGCTCAGTTATTAACAACATCTAAATTGTAAACGCGCATGTAACTACGGTTTACTATTATATGTTGTTAGGTCCCCTGAGAGTAGTTAAATCTATTTTTTCAACCCTGAAAACCTGGTGCCACTCCCATGGTGCTCAAAAGACTGCGAAATTCTGGCACATGTTTCAGTATTTTTTTTTAATATCTTTACGGACGCCTTTTTAAGTATCTTTGTTGGATATTTTTGTGAAGCAAGCTAAATTTGATACGATCTGAGCCCAACCTATGGCATCAGCGTCGTTTGTTACGCTGACGACACATTGGTCCTGGCGCAGGGGAGGTCGCACCAGGCGGCGGCCGAACTAGCGACACACGGGGTTGCGACAATCGTGGCCAGAATCCAGCAGTTGGGACTCGTGCCCTTGCACAAGTCCAAGACCATGTGTTTTCATGGTCCTCGGAACGTGCCACCGTCGGGTTCCCAAATAACGGTAGGAGGGATTCACATTGACGTCAAGTCGACGATGAAGTACCTCCTTCTGCGAAGCAGTAATGCTCGCGAAGGAGGAGGCGGAACGCGTGAGGGAGAGGCAAATTTCGCGCCCTCATGCCCCTAGCCGCCGCAGGAGGAGACGCCCTGGGCGTCGGGAATCACAGGCTGATTCCCAGCCACCGTAGGCGCGGGCTTGCGGACAATGGGTAGCTCGCCGTCCGTTAAGGACCAGGCCCGGGTCGACGGCGCGACCGAAGGGGTCCGATGGGACCGATGCCTGCCGGGGTTGCAGAAAAGTCAGAAAGGGATACCGTGGCCTCTGGCATTGCACAGGCAACTGAAGGAACACGGGTGGGTTTTAGCCAGTAAGAGTCTGATACGCCAACCTAAGCACGCTAGGTTGGTTGGTTACGAAGATATAACTACTCAAAGATGGGCGTTTTTATTACAAAAAGTGAAAAATTATCGATTTAGGGTCATTTGCCAAGACACGTACTGGCTGAACTAATGGTCCTAGAAAAAGTGTTTAGTAAGTGATAATTTAATGGTTAATTTTCATCAACTTTCTGATACCTATATCTTTAAACGTATTATTTTATTTTGTTACACGTCCGTGTTTGGGTCACAGAGAAACATATTATGTGTACCAAATTTTAACTTAATCGGCCCATAAGATTCGGAAATTGGCTGTGACAGACGGACAGACAGACAGACGGCTATGATTAAGTCCCATGTAATAGGTGACGAGCCTGTTGCCATCAATCGGGCACAAATCCAGACTCTGGGCTGCTATTGAGAAATAACTAAAATTGGAATGAAATAAATTGGCTTTGTTCGAACTTCGAAGAACTTTCCAGAATAGACCACTACAACATTTTCATTTAACTAATTTTGGAAGCTATTTTTAATAACACTTCTAACTAAATTAATCTCCATTGAACCTCCGAATAAAATATAATTAACAAAGTACCTAAGTAATTATAGGAGAGTATCTATACACAGTGGGTGGTTTTCTCAGAAGCACTATAATTATATAAATAAGTGATAATACTGTGATCGTTGACTTAGTAACAACAGATTATATTTAGGGTGGCAACAAGTGGGTGTAAAGATACTGGATGGCGTAATGTTTCATAATAATAATAATACCAGCCTATTAGCCCTTCAGGCACAAATTAATAAAGACGGGACAGTCCGTAAAATCATTTAAATAAAAAGCGACTCTTGCTACGAAGCAATAAAGTGCTGTTCAGGTCGCAAAGCGCTAATCACCTACAGTTATAATCACCTAGAAGGTGCCTCTCTTTCTATCGCGTGACTCTTAGATCTTCTGACTACGCTACACTCACTGAATTGGCCCGACAAGACGGGCCCGCGTGTACTTGTAGCTTCATACCTAAACTGCGGAGTGTTCCATCTGTATTGTTCTGTGCTGCAAGGCAAAGGCCTGTTCTCATACAGAGAAGGCTCGAGCATTGATCACCACTCTTGCTGAAGACGGCTTGGCAATTTTAGACTTAGATTGAGTTTAGGTCCAGGTTTCTTCACGATGTTTGCCTTCATCGATATCAGTAATATCCAAGATTAACCCAAAAATTCGGAATTTCGGAAGAGAATTCTTCTGCACCAATCCTACTAATGTGAAAGTGTGTTTGGATGTTTGTTACTTAATCACGATTTTCATGAAACCACATAGTTTATAACCTAGATTAACACATAGGATAGTTTTTATCCCAGTAGTACGTTTCCGTTGGATATTTCCGAACTCCACGCGGGCGAATCCGCGAACAATAGCTAGCGTGCACATGAATGTATGAATCTTATATTAGAACTTAAAAAGTTTTTTATAACCTAAAATCTAACACCCTAATTAACATCGACCTATCTTCTTCTTCTTCATTGTCAAATAATAATTTCAGAAAGTACTTAATATCTGTTTCAAAAGTATCTGCTAAAATTGTAAACAAACCCTGTTCAGGTTAAATTCATAACGGAGCGAGAGGGCATGGGAGGCCGTCACCTCCTTCTGCGAAGCAGTAATGCTCGCGAAGGAGGAGGCGGAGCGCGTGAGGGAGAGGCAAATTTCGCGCCCTCACGCTCCTAGCCGCCGTAGGAAGAGACGCCCTGGGCGTCGGGAATCAATTGCTGATTCCCGGCCACCGTAGGCGCGGGCTTGCGGACGGTGAGCAATGGGTAGCTCGCCGTCCGGTAAGGACCAAGCCCGGGTCGACGGCGCGTTGTGTTCCAAGCGCGCCTCAAAGAGTGTCAGCGAGTGAAGGGGTCCGATGAGATGATGCCCCCTGGGATTGCACAGGAGGAACACGGGTGGGTTTTAGTCAGTAAGAGTCTGACACGCCCTCCCGCTCCACCCAGAGCGGGAGACGTCATTTTGATGATTTCCCACCCAAAAAAAAAAAGGTTAAATTCCTACGCAATCACTCACTAAAGGGAACTAGTCACACATTCATTAGTATTTAGAAGGTTTCAATTTATATCTCGCCACTTTTTCCAACAACTACTGTTTACATAACATTATTAAATTGTAATTGAAAAATCATCGACGAAAATTTATGTTATAATATTAACCTCAATTTCGTTAAATGAAAAACATGTTCAAGGTGATTTAAAATTAGAATTTCGGGTTAAAGTATTCAAATAATCAAATCAAGGCACTCATTTTGTAAGTGACTACAAATTGGCATCCACAGGTACGTTTTATTATTAATTTGATTGTTTAAATTTTCATCTGATGCTTTTGACATGCATATGAAATTGGAAAAGTCACATTTGCTCTCGTCAGTTTTGATTGATTTGTCAAGAATCAAACCGCCATATAAATCTTCTTCCCATGGGGGTAGGCAGAAACTACAGAATGCCACCTGCTACGATCCTTACATACTCCTTTTGCCTCGTTTACGTTCATACATCTGGTCATACACGCACGCCGGTTGCGAGTACTACGCACCTGTCCTTTCCGAAGAACATCACCAATAAGGTCAGTATATGACCTCCTAGGGCGTCCCTTCCCGGCGTTTTCAGTCACATCTGCCTTGTAAATACATTTTGTTAGTCACCTTTCATTCATCCTCTAAGCATACCTTTTTCAATTTTTGTCACTACATCTTCTTAATCAATTAAAATAATTATTAATAAAATGTTTAATTTCCTACCTGTCCTTCCAATTTTCTATATCTTCGAGAAATAATTACAATTATCTTTAGTTATTTACCGAGCTGTGACGAAGTGTCGAGCTATTTAAAAAACTAATTATTTATCCTGTGAACTTACAAAAATTCCAGGAAATTTCTGTTTTTATTCAGAAGATGAGTTTTATTTATGTAACGTGAATGTAATTAGCGCAAAATTTAGATTATTTTAGTAAATTACACGTGCAAAGGTATATTTTAGTGTAATGGAAATCGTGAAACTTACTGGAAGAAAAAACCAGCCAAGTGCGAGTCGGACTCGTGCACGAAGGGTTCCGTACCATTATTTATAAAAACGGCAAAAAAATCATGTATGTTGTATGGGAGCCCCCATAAATATTTATATTATTCTGTTTTTAGTATTTGTTGTTATAGCGGAAACAGAAATACATCATCTGTGAAAATTTCAACTGTCTAACTATCACAGTTCATGAGATACAGCCTGGTGACAGACATACAGACGGACAGCGGAGTCTTAGTAATAGGGTCCCGTTTCACCCTTTGAGTACGGAACCCTAAAAAAAAAGAAAACTTGTTTAAAACAAACAAAACGCATATTACAAAAAAAAAAATTAAAACATACACAAATACAAAATAGCCAAAAGTCTCATACTCAACTAATATAAGTTTGACAATTTCATCCATTGCTTGATATCTTGGCCAGGGACCAAAGACAATATTACGCACATTGCGTAATTACTTTGTGTTGCGAGACTGGCCAAAATAAACAATCAAAACCAAACAAAATGCCGAAGGAAGGAGGAGGAACGAGGAACGAGGAAGCAGTGTCTAGGAGTCTCTTTGGAGTCCTTTTAACCCAAATAACCAGCAACTCCAAAAGCATACTTTGTAAGATATTGGCAATAAAACATTTTGAATAGCTCAATACCATGGTAGAACAAAATCTACATAATAAATAAGTTTATTATTTAAATTTTCAAGATTTTATTTACAAATTCAAACTTTCATTATTACAAATCTACATATTTTTAATAAAATAAGTGATAGACTTAATTTTAATACTAGAAATAAATATAAAATAGATCAACCATTTTTCAGACTATCTAAAGTAAATATATATTTTATGTGTTAAATGTTACAACAGAATACCTACACCTTCAAATGTTAATCTGCCACCAACCTTGTGATATATTAGAATTAAATTTAAGAAAATTTAAAACTCATATAAAAAGTACACTTTGTAAACAAGCATAATTATTACAAATTAGTGGATTGTATCCATGATGAAAATGCTTGGAAACATGCTGGTCCTGCTCCATAGGACAATTCAGAATCTAGACAAAATCGAACTGGTTGCTAATTTAACTGTATAATATTATTTTTATAACATTGATTTTATATTCTGTGATTACTTGAACACTGACTTTTTATTATTATACTTGTTAAAATGTTAGGAATATCGTATAATTTAAGGAAGTGTATAGAGTGCCGTTAGCGGCATCCGTATCGGATAAAGTGCCGCTATTTGCGGCATACTAGTGGCTCTGCCTCGGCCAGGCTAAAGTGCCGTAAACATTGCATTATCAATGTCATTGTCTCTGTCACTTGTTATTTTGTTTGATTGTTGAGGTTAGTTTGGTGCCAGAACAAAAGTCACTACAATGACTGAAGTCACTAAAATGGCTGAATTCACGTCATTAAAGGATTTAGTGTCATATATTGCAGAGTAGATATGAAAATCAACATTTCATACAGTTGTGGAAGCGTGATACACGTAACATAGAATCAATGAAAAAAGTACTATGTCCACATAAATTGATCAATTACAGAAACAACACACAGTAATGCAAAATTACAATACTATAGTGTAACATTTGCGTGTTAAAGAGGTGGTCGAAAATTTGAGACAAAAGGTCACATTGCGTAAACAGTTAGTTTTTGAGAAAAAATCAAAAACCATATGAAAATGGCTGAAAGGTAGGTTAGGTTAAGTTAGAACTGTGACCACATAACGTGTAGGTGTAACGCCAGGGTCCGTTTAGGCACAATAAGAATGTAATGTTTTGGGAATGTAGTATTTACCATTCTCTTGTGTCTATACGGACCCTCGTGCGTTGTGTGGTCACAGTTCTAACTTAACCTGACCTACCTTTCAGCCATTTTCATTTGCTACTTAATTTTTAGCCAAGGCGTTACTTACGGCTACACTTAAGTTTAGCTGGCAAAAGATGAAATCATGTATCGAAAATACACATTAAGTCTAATATTAGTCTCTCCTCAAAAATAAACGTCTAAAAGTAAAGACTAAGTATTCTATCAACAACAAAAAATTGCTACTATAAAAAAGCGACGGATTATAAAAACAGTCGTACTATGTTACCCCTTGCGTCTTTTTAAAGTAATGTAGGTACTAGTATGCCGCAAATTGACGGCTGTGTATTAAGTGCCGTTAGCGGCACTTAATAAACTGCCAAGATAGAGTGCCGTTAGCGGCACTTAATACACTGCCAAGATTGAGTGCCGTTAGCGTCACTGCCGTGATAGATTGCCACTAGGAATATGTGAGCACCATACATCTATCACATAATTAATTTATGTTATTTCTTTCATTTCTCATTATTTTTACCTATCGTGGTGCATCTTCTTCACATATAATTATATAATTAGTGTATACAATATATTGTGAAAACATTTTAAAATAGTAACAGTGGAGTTTCTTGCATATTCTCGGAAGGGAATTCTCATTGGAAGGGGCGTCTAGAATCAATTATTATTATTTTTTGTAAATTTTGACTTTCAAAAGTGCCTTTTTTGTGCCTAATTGAAATAAATTATTTGACTTTGACCCCAATATATCTATGTTTTCATATCCTGCAATAGTCCTACACCAACCGGCGGTTGTCCTTGGGGGCACTTGCATAGTACTAACAGTGTTCGGTAGTGGTGTGTTTGGTAATCGTTGACGGTTGGTGCCACATTTAATTAAAAACGTCTAACGGGCGTCCCAAGGTCTAACCCCTTCAGGGGATGAAATTTCTTGTGCAAACATAACAGTGGGTTCACGTTAATAGTGGCATCAAGATTTGAACTGGCGATGTCTTGATCTATTCCTACCTACACAGTTGGCTATTGACACCCACACGAAATATATTTTAGTAACAATTAAGAAACTTCTTCAAGAATAACCGAATGAAGTTATTAGGTACACAAGTGACAGTCTCATTCAATATTGTGTTGGACTATTTTCGTAGTGGCGCCTGAGGTTTAATTTAGCGAAGTTAGATTACGATGTCAGTCAACAGAAAATAAACAAAAGGTTTATTTATAAATATAGTTATTAAGGGTTCAAACAAACGTTCCACAACCACCAGCCACACCACAACGATAAAAATAATAGTCCTTCAGACCGAATGTCGGCCATCGGCGCGGGAGATGTTATAGTGCAGGCGTGTGTGCGCAGACACAGGTGCACTCCCTCTTCCCTCACTCTCATAGTCCGATGGGACGGCAATCCGACACGACCGGAGTGAGACCAGACCAAATTTGACCGTAATCAACCGTGTGGGCGATACCGACTACATCAAAGCTACGTCACACCCACAACGCAACCACAGCGACCGGCCACATCGCAAGTACAACGTTGCGTCACCGCAACGACGTGAAATTTGGTGATTACCACAACGGAACTGCAAGAAGCTGCAGTGACAGTATTCACACATAACCACTCGTTGCCCATATTATCGTCGCTGCGATGAGACCTGATAAAGATAGGGATAAATTAGATACCAATGACATGAACCTACTTAGTGTAACCAGATGCAGCTGAATGCATCGTTTTCTTTTTTTAAATTTTTGAGTGCCGTTCAAAGAGAATAAAAATAAAAACTACAGTGGATAGCGGGTGGCTAACATCGGACCTTCTGCGCAATGATTTGCTTATGGTAACACTTAAAGCTCCAGTTAATTACAGCTACTTTTAGTAAGTTGATAAATAATTGAGTCTGTAAATATCAGGAGGGGATCAAAGTGATAAGATGTTTGTTTACATCAATTTCAAGGTTAAAATGGCTGCTAATCCACTGTATTATAAATAGCCTTCAATGTCTATTCCTGAACAAGGGATTAATCACAAAAAAAAAAAAAAAAAAAACATATGGTATTAAACACAAATGGTCAAAAGAGATGGTATTATCACATTAATAACCTTCCACGATTTGCAAACAGATGCCAGTATTTTTTAAGGTTCCGTACCTCAAAAGGAAAAAACAGAATCCATATAGGATCAATTCGTTGTCCGTCTGCCAAAAATTCAAAGGTCATTTATTCAAACTAATCTGAGAATCAGCACTTTTCGAACGTCAAAATTACATAAGACAGTCCCCCAAAACGCCCACCCTTCACCACTTCCTAGTGCTTTTGCTGGGAAGAAGAAGTGGCGCAACAAACTCCCCAGCAGCACAGCTGTCAGTTCAGTTAGAAAAAAAAAAGATTCTATACTATGTCAGTCTTTCAAGACCCTTTTTCTCAGGAACGAGTGGAGGTATCAAATTGAAATTAATATCAAATATGTAGGTCTAAGGTCCCTTGAAGCTCTAAAAAAATCAAGCTTCTAAGTCATCTCAATAAAAAATACATCCATTTACGCGAAATATTTTGATAATCGCAAATTAATCAAAACATACAGGGTACCTCCCGTTGACTTGAAGCAAGGTCTTAGATCCTTTCCTTTAAGTGTGCTGTGAGGCTGACAACTGCTATCAGTTGTGAATTGGCTGAAAAATAATAATTTGGTTATAAATCTTGATATAACAGTATCAATGAAATTTCAACAAAGAATAAACTACAATCTGGACTTAAATATTAAATACAAGGAGAAAATTAAGGTAGAATTAATCTCAGCCTCGAATGTGCTTACCTCGTCACTATTAAAAAGTATAGTGCAAACATTGTCCTAGAATATGATGATGCTGTCGGAAAGTCGTTAAATATAAACAATAAATAGGGGTGGGTGGTCCGAGTACACTACCTTGTGGTACTCCATAATTTACCGTTCTCTGGCTAGATCTATAATGTTTTTTTAATTTTTTTTAGAGATTCTTGAAAGAAAAAAGAAATAAAGAAAATATTTTATTTGGTACACGCTCAGGAAATACAAAAAGTAATAATAATTTAAAAAAAAGAAAACAAAATTATATGACAATAAAAAAACTAACAAAACAATGACGACCTGTGCGAGGCCATAAAGGCCCTTATCTCAGCATAAGAATATCGTATAATTTTGCAATGTTTGTAAATATGTGAGCACCATGCATCTATCACATAATTAATTTATGTCATTCCTTCATTTTTCATTCTTTTTACCTATCGTGGTATAGTAATCTTATTCTAGGTGCATCGTCTTCACATATAATTATATAATTAATGTATACAGGATATTGTGAAAATATTTTAAAAGAGTAACGGTGGAGTTTCTTGCCCATTCTTCTCCATACGAAAACGACCTTTTGGAATGGGTGACTAGAATCAATTATTATATATTTTTTTTGTAAATGTTGACGTTCATAAGTGCCTTTTTTGTGCCTAAATGAAATAAATTATTTGACTATTAAGCCATTTTTGCGTAATTGAGTACATACTTTCACAAAGTCAAAGTCAAATAATTTATTTCAATTAGGCTCAAAAAAGGCACTTATGAACGTCAACATTTACAAAAAAAAAATTGATTCTAGTCGCCCATTCCAAAAGGTCGTTTTCGTATGGAGAAGAATGGGCAAGAAACTCGACCGTTACTCTTTTAAAATATTTTCACAATATCCTGTATACATTAATCAGAAAGTTGTGGTCATAATAAAGGGTAAAACCATCAAACTGAACAAATTTCTCCATGGGATCCACATCATAATTTCGCGGAAAAATTATTAACTTTCTCAGACATTTGGGACGAATAGGTATTGAAGTTTTTTATGGGACAGTTCATAATGTTTTCGCGAGTTTTATGATATATTGTGTGCCATAACCTGAGTCAAATAAATTTATTTTCTTTCTTTCTTCCTTTCTTTCTTTCTTTCTTTCTTAACCATGACCACACTTTTCTGATACATGCTACATAAGAGGAAGTCTGAAAGTGGAACCGATGACTGAAAAGCTAGCAATCGGTTGTCATGGTATGGACATGTGGTGCGGAGGACAGACGAAAATGTCGTGAGGAAAGTTTTGATAATGAATTTCGATAGCTGTAAGAGTAGGAGAAGACTAAAAAAACGATGGATGGACTGTGACAGATAATTTAGAAAAAGGGTGACTAGGTACCGAGTTGACGACTAATACAGAAGGTGGAAGTAAAATACTCAATACTCAATATATTTATTGCTTCCACATGTGAACTTAGGTGGTAGGTTTAACAAAATAATATGATCATTGTGGACCCTGTCGGGCACAGCAAAAGTAGGAGAGAGGAAGAAAATACATGAGGCCAAGAGACCGATGGCCGGTGGAGCAGATGAGTCCTGGAGTGGAGACCGCGTATCGGCAAGCGTAGTGTGGGCCGAAGACCTTAAGAAGGCGACTGGGACTGTTTCTATGCGGAATTGTGCGGACAGGATGTTAAGGCGCAGCGTGGAAGAGGCGTATGTCAAGCGGAGTGCGATAGGCTGAGTTGATTGAAGGCAAGATAATGAGGATATAGCACACTGAGCATCAGTCGTGCTACCAATCTTTCCACCTCAGAAGTAGCTAACCTCATAGCTCATGACAACAGGAGACATTTATTTCCTAGGTCATAAAACTTTTTTGCCCAAAAATTACATGGACGTACTTATTGTCTGACGGGAAATATCTTGAAAATAGCCACAATTAGTCTTATGAAAAACTGTAAATGCTTTAGGATGTAGCAATCATATGTGTCTTTGCTTCATTTTTTAATGTTTACTCATAGGAATATGTATGTCCGTATAGTTGTCTATCGAATTTCAGTTTTTCATTTTTGGATAAAGGGTATAAGTCAGAAACGAAATATTTACATGGCTAACTTACTGATTGAAAACAGGTAGATAGAAATATTAAAAAGTAAGTCTAATCGCTAGCAAGCATTGAGCAAGCTTAGTGATTAGAGGCCCTAGTGTGAGTTTCGTTTAACCATCTCGACTTTACGCATAGACCGCATTCGGCGCTCCGATTGGCAGCCGGTCGGCCATCACCAGTCAAGGGCCAATCGGAGCGCCGAACGCGGTCGATGCGTAAAGTCGAGATGGTTAAAAGAAACTCACACTAGGGCCTCAGTGCTTGTCCCGTCTCTGTATGAGAAGTGAACTTTACCTGTAGTGGTTTTTTTTCCAGATATCTATTCTATATTTGCGTACCGGAAGACGTAGCGTTGGAAGGCCCCCACAAGGTGGACCGGTGACCTGGTGAAGGCTCCAGGAATCCGTTGGATGCGAGAAGAGGCGGCGGTTGTTGGAGGCCTATATCCAGCTGTGGACGTCTTTCGGCTGAAATGATGATCTATTCTATGCTATACTTCTGATTATAACTGGACTGTGCATAATTAAATTTTCTGCAGACATCGTAAAATATAATCTCAAGTGGAACAAAACCAAATGGTGTGCTAGTATACAAATAATACATATAAAATTGTCTTCTTCCTGCGATCATTAGCAGAGTGTAGGTTTAGCGGAAGTGCTGATCCGACCTGTCATTATTTAGAAATTTCCGTTTTTTTTTCTTTAACAGTAACATAATTTTAGATGCAGCGTTTTTTACTTTCTTTGGGTACCTCTCAGACCAAATAAAAAACCAAGACAAAGCGCTGCGAACAATCCAATGAAGTATGCCAAAACTACACCTCCTCTCTGTGCGTAAACTCTCACACGCACACATTTACAATCAAACTACACCTCAATAAATACACACATGTTTACGAAAACGACCCCACGTCACTGTTGACGGTTCATGGTCCCGAGACATGTAAAGAAGTAATAATAAATTAATAAAATACTAACATAAGTACATAGAGTATTATAGTAGTAGTATAGTAAATCTACACCATAAATAATATTTTAAAGTGGTCACAGTGTAACCTAACCTATTTGGTCGGAGTGCCCTAATATATTACTAGATCGTGCTTGTATCATATATTGATTCCTAGCAAGACAGTTATGAACCGCTTTCAGACAACTTTAATACGGTATATAGCTATATTCCTAGGGATATAACTATATCATGGATATAACCATCATACTGCGACAGCAACATAGACCTGTTCAAACGTGCGTAAATGATAACTTAGAAATATTTTTAATAAAATGGAAGCGCTAGACTATGAGGAGTGCTCATTGGGCCGAGATATCATATCAAATTTGATTTAACCGAACTCCCTTCAATATAATATAAAATAAAATGCTTTACCTACGTTCCCAAGAGAAAATTGTACGATTTATTGAAGACTAGATTTTGCCCGTCCGATTTTGGGTGTCGGAAAATATACCACGGGAACGTACTACTGGGATTAAAAGTGTGTGTTTATCCAGGTTATAAATTATTCAGCCAAATCCGTTCAGCCATTTTTGTGCCAATCCGGAACACATACAGATAAACGGACAAAAAAACTTCGTTACTATTTTGTTGTACGACGATTTTTTGAAGACACGCCTTAGTTCTATGGAATGGTAAATGGTGTTATAATAACGTTATTTTGGAATGATAAGCCTATCGATAATAATACAATAATCAGCCTATAATGTCCGCTGGTCACAGGCCTCCTCCCTGTGAGAGGGAGTGGGCCGTAATCCACCACGCGGGACCAGTGCGGGTTGGTAGATGTCACATGTCTTCGAATTTTTGGTTCTAGGACATAACGGATGTTTTCCTTTACCGTTTTGAGAGCAGTGCTGATGAAATAATTTACACAAAGTAAAACTCCTGTCTGAGTTCGAACCTACAACAATTCGTAAGTCGGTCTCGATTACTTGTTCTACTATTTTAAGATGATATCCTATAACTATAACTAATTAATTAATAAATGTAACGTAATTCGGTGCATTATTTTGAGTTTAGAAGTCGGTTAAAGTAGTCACTCTATTTCTCAATATTTTGATTTAAAAGAGTGTCCGTGTAGTTTCCTGCCCGTTCTTCTCCGCTTTGGAATGGACAACTAGCTTCATCTTTCTGACTGACCGGCCCTTTGACAATTCAAAAGTGCCTGTAATTGGTTTATTTGAAATAAATGCTTTGAGTTCGAGTTTTGAGTTTTTTTTACTAATTTAAAGGGCTAATCCGATGAATACTTTTTTTTTTGGGTGGAAGTTATCAAACAACTTCTCCCGCTCTGGGCGGAGCGGGAGGGTGTGTCAGTTTTTTACTGAGTAAAACCCACCCGTGTTTTTTCAGTTGCCTGTGTGTTGTCAGGAGCCATGGTAGCCCTTTCGGACTGTCCCGCGACCCCGGCAGGCATCGGCCCTAGCGGACCCCGTCAGTTGTGCTGACATCTCTTTGAGGCGCGCGTGGAACACAACGCGCCGTCGACCCGGGCCTGGTCCTTATTGGACGGCGAGCTACCCATTGCTCACCGTTCGCAAGCCCGCGCCTACGGTGGCCGGAATTCCTATCCGATGAATCAAAAATCGATTATTACTTTGCAATCCTTCCGGCTGTTTATAATTTTCAGGACCTTGGTGCATGAAACATTACATAGGGTATACTTTCATCCTCTGACTTATTAATTGTACTTTTTTTAGGAAAATCCTAACCTTTAACCTGATGGATCGACCCGTGCGGCAGTTATTACTTAGCCACGAGCTCCTCCAATTATTTTTACCTTCTGTGATGTACTAATGTGAATCTAGGTGCATCGTCTTCACATAATTACGCTTTTTCGGTATGTAAAGTAAAAAATAACCTATGCTGATTCCAAAACCATTTCGAGATTTTAGGTTTGTAAGCCTTATTTTTCTATTTTTAGGTCTTAAAATTTTAAGTTTATTTTTATTTTCACAAAAGTTTTTTAAAATCACTTGACTTTTACTTGACCTCTAAATGACGTCATAAAGTACCATGTATAGGAAACTTTCAGTGCCTCTTGTAATAAAAATTTACACGCATCAAGTGTCAATGTCAACGTCAAGTTTACATGAAGCTGTTTACTTTCGTTGAGCGTTCCGTGCCTTGATTTTTTGATAAGTTACCTAATTCTTTTCACTATAACCCTTACTTTCCCTTCGGACTTCGATTCTTACTGTTACATTGACCATTTTGCTTGTTATAAGGAACTGCTTGCCTACCCTTTGGATTTGTTTTAAATATGGACCTCAGTACACAAACAATTTGTTTTGACTATTTCTTGTGATGTTTTTACATGACGGTATGTAGCATTTAGCACAAGTAGTCTTTGATCGATTAATAAGCTTTATCTTTACAATAAGATACGGATACTGTAAAAATAAAAATCGCTCTGTTATGACAAATTATATTAACTGTCAAATTTGACTTTACTGAATTTTCAAGTTTAGTTTTAATTATATGTATTAAACGTGGCAAAGATCATAAGCTATTCAGCCTACTTTATGACGTCAGCGCGAACAAAACTTTAAAAAAATATAAAAAAATAACTACAGCTTGGAAAAACAAAAAGTTGAAATTATATATTTCAAATACTCATATCTATAAAATAAAAATATAAAAAAATTCCTGAAAAATACTTTACATACCGATTTTTAAAAGAGTAACGGTAGAGTTTCTTTTCCTTTCTTCTTCATGGGAAACTACCTCTTGGAAGGGGCTTGACTTGACTTGCCAACGCAGAAAATTAAAAAGTAGGTATTTTAATTTGCTGCGTCTGAACGCGAACAAAACCGCGGTCGTAGCGAGTCTAATTTACCTTTAATGTATGTTTGTCTGTACGCATTTCTCAGAAATTATTTACTAGATTTTAATGGAACTTTCTCTTTTACTATCAAGGGCTTTATTTTGTGTACAGTAATTGCGGATCAAAAAAAAATTGTACACACATTTGGGAGAAAGAAAGTAACTATACAAGGTACAAGATTTTAGTTATTCTTTCATTATGGTTAATCATTATATCGCCAACCCAAGTGGTATGGTAATTACGTGATAGACTATACCTAACTCTTGAACTATGAAAACCACTGTTAGAGTCAAATTGATATCATGAAGATGCGGTTGGCAGTACCACTATAAAAATAAATAAAAAATGAACTTTTATTTACAGACTACATTGTATTAGTGTACTATACAGGGTCAAATTCTTGATTGCTATTCTGTATTTTTCTTTTTTGTGCTATTTCTTGAGTTATTATATACAAACATATTTTATTTTCATTACATAGTGTATTATATACACCTTAAGCATGAATGTTAATTTTGTATTTATAACCCTAGCGATTATTTTCAATGTATTGTATCCTATCGTTAATCTGTGAACAGCGTTGTGGGCTGCAATATTGTCTATATGTTTTGTGTATTTCTTGTTTCTATGTTTTATATTGTAGCTGTTTGTTGTTCCTCTTGAAAAAAAAAAAAAAAAATATTGAATTAGTTAGCGAAACTCCGCAGACGCGATGGTATCGATATTTAAACACGATAAAACAAAAGGAAACGAAGTGAGTAGCTCGTGGCTGAGTAATAACAGCCGTGCTGTGGTTGGTCCGTGTATGGGTCCATCTTCATATTCATTTATTTGCGTTCCACAAGGTAAAACAAGATGTTAATAAAATGCTTAGAGCTAAGTGCACGTACGTGCGGCTGTCATTCGTGGATCTTTGATAGTCGTTACACACAGACGTTACTTGTAAAATACTGGTATTCAGATACATCCGGTTAGACTGGAAGCCGACCCCACCATAGTTGGGAAAAGATGTGTGTGTGAACTGAGGGACCATCCTATGATTTAGTCATCATCATCATCATCAGCCTATAACGTTCCCACTGCAGGGACACGGCCTCCTCTCAATGAGAGGGAGTGGGCTATAATCCACCACGCGTGCCCAGTGCGGATTGGTAGATGTCACATGTCTTCGAATTTTTGGTTCTAGGACATGCCGGTTTCCTCACGATGTTTTCCTTCACCGTTTTGAGAGCAGTGGTGATGAAATAATTTACACAAAGTAATGCGTCTGTCTGGGTTCGTACCCACGACTTACTGTTCGTAAGTCGGGGCCGCCACCACTGGGCCACCGCCGCTCTCAGGATCAGGATTTAGTAGTAGACTTAAAACAATTTTAGAACGAATCTGGGAATATGTAAGCAAATATATTAAAAACTACGACCCATAATGTTGGTCCCTCAGTTCTCACAGACGATCAGCCAGATCTCGGAAAGTATCTTAAAAATAAGGTTTTGTGAATAAGGACATTTAGTAAAAAGAAAAGAAAAGGCGGGCAGATTGATTGATACTCTATTGATCATACTTGCTGAATTTTTAGTCACCGTCCAAATTTTGATGTATTAATCTTTGGCGAAAATCATTGAATATGTGTTTTTTCTTTTAGTATCACTCAATACAAAAATATTGAGATATCACATCACAAAGTTATTATATACCACGCAGAGCGGACAATTCTTTCGAGAAAATGATTCAATATGAAAATTTTACGTAAGTATCGTTTTTTTTTTTCAAAAATGGAGTTAGTGAATCATACCAAATGCCTAGAAAAAATTTGGACGGTGACGAAAAATTCAGCGCTTTGTTAGTTAATTTAATTTGATCCTGTAAATTAGCTTTTTTACTTTTCCTGTTTGCTGTCTAATCCTGGCGATGTACAATAAAACTATAGCATCAAACTAATCCACTGAAAAAAAAATGAATCAAAGGAAATCCTTTAATCCGGTTCACAACAGTTTTTGGGAAAACCAATTATTTTATCTAGTACGAGTAAGTACCTAATACCTAATCTAAACCCTTTCTTTGGAAAACCAAATAAACAATGAACGTATTGTTTAAAACATGCTATAGTAGGTACCCACACACACACGCATTTTTTTTGTATTATTATTTAAAAAAATCTGTAGGTAATTCAAAATGACCACATGAAACTTCTTCATACTCTATTCTATTCTATTCATAGACAAATCTCGTTTAGTCGATTTTTTAGGGCATTTTTAAACTGTGACGTGCGGGGTACCGTAGTACTCAATGGGGGACAACTCGTTTTTGGTTCTTGACGATATTTTCCTTCACCGTTTTAAGGCTCGTGGAGACCAGCGCGACGCGACGGCGCGAAGCGACACGAACAATACAATTTCTAAGAAAACTTCACGGTATAACAATACCCGGTGTCGCGTTGCGCTAGTTTGAACGAAGCTGTAAACAATTATAATTTCCTAATTGTTATTTAAAATTATAATATATTTTTTTGTGTAAATTTAATTTAATTTGCCCGCCCATGGAACAGAGAGCAGAGTAGAAATTGTATCATACTGTTGAACGTTTCCCAATCAGTTTGCAAACGACGAGTTAGGGCCGGCTTTTTGATCCCTAGGTGAAACGACCAATGGTAAAAAATTGCAACAAATGTTAAACTGCCAGATTTCCTAGTGTGGTCGGGGCAATCGAATCGCATATCCGAATCGTGAGCCCAGGCGGTGACAATGCAGAGCTCTATAGAAATAGAAAATAAGCATTTTCTATCAACACCCAAGCTGTCGTAGATTCAAACCTAAAAATAAGAAATATAGTGACTAGACTAGACTAGTGGCCAGGCTCTCTGCATGACTGTACTATTTTCAATAGCAGTACTGTCAAATAAATCATGCAATCAGGGCATTTCGACAGATGCTGTCTTTTGGGTGACCTAAAAAAATATTTACTGACCCCACTGACAAACCCACTTACTGCTGCTGAGAGGTTTTATAATGAGAGTCAAATAAGGACGAGAAATGCGGTAGATAAAAAATTTGGCATTTGGAAGAGAAGGTTCTCTTGAAGATCAGCTTGGAGAACAGGCGCAAATACCTGGAGGCCAACGTGCTTTATGACATTGTTCACAATCATTTTGATGTCATTGATCTAACGAGTAAGCTGTGTTATTCTGTCCCCCGAACAGTTCATGCGCGTCAGGTACTCTGTTCGCGCTAAACTCTTGTCGTATGAACTCTGGTTTACGCTATTCATAGAATGTTGGAATTCTATCATTAAAATTTCATTGATACGGATATATTTGCATGCTCGAAAAATAAATTTAAATCCAATATTATAAAAAAAAAACATCTTAATTGTAATCTTATTTTATTATTATTTATTTATTACATAATTTAAGTAAATTAAATTATTTAAGATTTTATTTGATTTTGTAGCTATCACTAGCTTTTAGTAACTTATTTATTTATTTCATAATATTTGTTAATTTTGGTAATTCTTGTCCTATCTGCGGATAATGCGGATTGTTTATTATCCCTTAATAAATAAGATAAAATAAAATTACACAAGCAATAATTATGAGTACGGCAACTTTACACCATATTTGTGTGGATATAAAAGATACTCTCTCAGAAGAAACATCAATTTTACATGATGTGATACATGCATGTGGAGGATACCGCAGCAATATCCACCCAAAGTGATCAACAGTACCGACAGCAATTAGTTTACACCTACTTTTCATCATTGCTAAGCTCAAATATACATAGATATTGTATGTAAACTAATTTATTTATGTAAGTGGAAATCAAAATTTTTAATAAAATAATGTGCATAATAATAATAATCATTTATTTACGAGTAATTCTTTAATTTCTAGAAAAGTTTTTTCATGGCACTTTTTTAAATTGGACTTCTTGACTGATTGGCTATGGAGTTCTCACCGGTGTGGGCGCGTTCGTTGAAGCGGCGGCCTGCCCGCAGGTTGAACGCGTCCCAAAGGGTCATGGCCACCCGGCTGGTCCGGGGATACCGCACGGTCTCCGGTGAGGCGGCGAGCCTCCTTGCCGGATTGCCGCCATGGGATCTGGAGGCAAAAGACCTCGCGCATATTTGGGAGTGGCGCGAGGAGGCGAAACGCCGGGGCTTGACTCCGATGCCGTGAGAAATCGCGGCACAGCGGACAGAGCTCCGACGGGATCTCATGGCGTCATGGAGAGTGCGATTGTCGCAACCCAGTGCTGGGCACGCCACTATTGCGGCGATAAGTCCCCTCTTTGAGGAGTGGCTGGAGAGGCGCCACGGCGTCCTCACCTTCCGCCTGACGCAGGTCCTCACCGGACACGGCTGTTTCGGGAGGTACCTGTTTCAGATAAGGCGGGAGGAAACGCCCGGGTGTCATCACTGCGTGGATCGCCCGGAGGACACGGTGGAGCATACGGTGGAGGTATGCCTGGCTTGGGCAGAGCACCGCCGTGTCCTCGTGGAGGCGATCGGTGGTGGGGATCTCTCGCGTCCGGCCCTGGTCCAGGCCATGGTACGGAGCGAGAGGGCATGGGAGGCCGTCACCTCCTTCTGCAAAGCAGTAATGCTCGCGAATGAGGAGGCGGAGCGCGTGAGGGAGAGGCAAATTTCGCGCCCTCACGCCCCTAGCCGCCGCAGGAGGAGACGCCCTGGGCGTCGGGAATCGATTGCCGATTCCCGGCCACCGTAGGCGCGGGCTTGCGGACGGTGAGCAATGGGTAGCTCGTCGTCCGGTAAGGACCAAGCCCGGGTCGACGGCGCGTTGTGTTCCACGCGCGCCTCAAGGAGATGTCAGCGAATGAAGGGGTCCGATGAGACCATTGCCTGCCGGGGTTGCGGGAAAGTCCGAAAGGGATACCGTGGCCCCCTGGCATTGCACAGGCAACAGAAGGAACACGGGTGGGTTTTAGTCAGTAAGAGTCTGACACGCCCTCCCGCTCCACCCAGAGCGGGAGGAGTCATTTAATGATTTCCCACACAAACAAAAAAAAAAAAGGCTATGGAGTTCTTTCTGCTGCTCCAGATATAAATTATGTTTCTCTTCCATTTGAGAAATGTTTATCAATTTTATTTGTGGTCTTGTTTTGTTTATTCCTCAATGTTATCTTCTCGGGCCTTTTTTTTATTCTTTATTTCAACTTTCTTGTCTAAATGAGTAATAAATGCTTTCTCGTTTCAAGCGGGGTGAATGAAGACTTTTTTTACTGTAGCAACTTACTGGAATCAAAGTAATCAATATTAATACTTTATATTAAAATAAGTAGCTTACCGTACATATATTAAAGCTTATGTGGTTAAAACTCAGGGTTAGACTTGCATTCAGGATTCAAAAATCTGAAGATTATCCAGTTCCCGTCTTTTAGCTCGGCTCTTATACAGCCCTATAATACTAGTATTATTATTAAAAATTTAGGCTTATAATGATGGGATGTATATGTTTTTATGAAGTGAGTATTATTTAACTTAAGTACACAATTGTTTTGGTTGGTCCCGGTTGTCATTTGTGGATCTTTGACAGTCGTTACGGGTCGTCAGAAGCCCGAAAGTCTGACAACCAGTCTTACCAAGGGGTATCGTATTACGCAATAACTGGGTTGTGGAGATCAGATAGGCAGTCGCTCCATATAAAATACTGGTATTCAGCTGCATCCGGTTAGACTGGAAGCCGATCCCAATATAGTTGGGAAAAGGCTAGGCAGATTTTTTGACACAATTGTTTTGATATTAGTTTCCTTAGCAAAGATTTTGATGTAGAAGCATTAAACGTTATGTTGTTCTCTATTAAATCTGGTTCTACAAAAGTATATATACGAAAAAGGAAGGATTTAAGTACACACGTTTTAATTACCCCTATTAAAAAACTATCATATCTTTGGTAATTAACCTGCTTCAACATTACTTAATACATCAGTGTTTGGCATCTCGGTTTGTGTTGCATCATCTAGTGATGGTTTCAGAGTATTACCTAGAATGGACAATATTTACACACTTTATCATGTTGAACTTGTAGTATAAAGTTATAAATTTTAACAATATTGATAATGTTAAATTACCAGCCTAGATACTCACATTTTTGCAACTTTGGTTCTCCTAAAAACTCAAAAACTACATATAATATATATATGTATATGATAGATATATATATATATATATAAACATGATTAGACAAATAAATAAAAATAATTTGTTAAAAAAAATTGTGTAATGTTTTTTTCATGCAAACTTCACCAAAGTGATTAGTATCGATAACTAAACACAACACGATACTAATAATACTTTTAATTTAAATTAACTCATAATTTTAATATTATTATGTGTTCTAAAAAAATTTCTAGGTACTGAACCCAACTTTAACCACATGACAGTTTTTTTTTTATAAAAAAAGTTCTCATGTTATTTTTTATTATACGTTTTAAGTATAAAATATTAGAGTAGTCATGCCTTAATGATCAAGTTAAGCTGATTATAATTGGTGCGTCATTCGGGGCTTTTCCCACTTTGAATGGTACAATCGCGGACACGCATATCTGAACACCGTAAGGACTATTCCTACTTGCAGCGCTCGGCCCGCTATAGTAACACTTACATTAAAAAAAAACCGGTCAAATGCGTGTCGGACTACGCACAATTAAGAGTTGGGATGACTTTATCCCAAGAACAAACTTATCATTGTAGTTGAAAAACATGTTCTCCCATACATCGATATACGTCACGGTCAATTCTCCATCTGCAAATGTAAGTTCGGGATTTTTTTGTGTGATAAAACTACAAATTAACTATTTTCGGACTTTTTTCTTTTGCTGCGAGACCTTACTTCCAACCTAAGGAGGTCAACAAAAGCCCATACGACTTTGCCCAAACATGTACCTCGAGGTACAAGTGCACCAAATCGTAGAGAAAAAATAGAGGAGCTCGAAAATTATTGTATTTTTATTCTTAAATCCTTTTAAACTACATAATAAATGATTTAAAGTTTTAACCTGTAATCATGTGACAACTTTGCATATTGCGATATAGGTATTTGGTTGACACTCGGGTTGTCATTATTTTGTAAATTTCGTTCACATGTCATTCCGTTCGTTTCTGCGTTTCTCCTTTGTTGTTCGTTTGTGCTGTGTATTTTGTATAATAACTCGGCAATTTTTCCTGGTTTGTTATCTCACGATTTGGGTCTAGACGATACTGTGATCCCGAAAAGTTGGCTGTTCTCTCTGGGCTTTTGTTACCTCATGTTCACGAGTTCATTCCTGACGGATTGGTTATTCATAACGATTCGCGTAAGTACCCAGTACGAGTCGCGTAAGTACCCTGCAGTTCACGTTTTATCAAAATTAAGAGAATAAAATACTTAAGATTTTAACAAATCTATTTCTTTCAGACTAGTACTTAAAAACATGAGGTGCGTTTCATAAAATGGTGTACTGGATGGATATGCAGTCGTTCAATATCGCCCATGTCGGTCTTGAGCTGACTGTAGTCTTGGAAGAAATATTAAACCATGAGGTGAAATTGAAAATGAAGAACGCTAATAAAACTAAAAGATATTTATTGTTTTATTCCGTATGGTAATAATGAGATACAGCCAGGTGACAGACGGACGCACAGCGAAGTCTTAGTAATAGGGTTCCGTTTTTACCCTTTGGGTACGGAACCCTAAAAAGGTCAGTGCTTGTGCCGATGATAGAGTGCCAAAATGGCGTGCTTTTCACTAAGTTAAAAGTTATTTTATCCTCGTCCCCGGGTCATCTGAAGCAAAATCTATAAATTCCATATTATTCAGTGTAATCTAGTGTATTTTACGCCACAAAGTGTACCTCAGTACTTCGTTTGTGCAGATTTTGGTGACATCCTTTCATGATTGTAGGTCAACGGGAAGTACCCTGTTTTGATTTATTTGCGAGTATCAAAATATGTCGCATAAATGGCCGTATTTTTTTATTGCGTTGACTTGCAAGCTTGATTTTTTTAGAGCTCTAAGGGAAGATTAATCTAAGGTACAGAACCCTAAAAAAGGCGTGGTAAACACATATGGTCATCGTGTGCACGGGATTTTGTTTTCAAAGTGGTTAGATATGCGTGACTGCGATGGTACCGTCGAAGAAGTTCATAACTATACACCGTAAGGACTTTTTCTGCTTGCAGCGCTCGGCCGCTATAGAACCGGGGCAGTAACAGATGTGGTCATCGTGTTCACGGGATTTTGTTTCCAAACTGCTTATATATGAACTTCTTCGATAGTACCTACATTAATGAGTATTAGTCACTTCACACCTACTATCTTTCTGTACGTGAGTTTTACCAAGGAGTATTGTGTTACCCAGTGGAGGAGCTCGTGGCTAAGTAATAACTGCCGCACGGGTCGATCCATCAGGTTAAGTTACGCTTGCCGGTGTTGGTCTGTGGATGGATGACCATCTTTACATACCGAGACTCCTCCGTGCCTCGGAAAGCACGTTAAGCCGTTGGTCCCGGCTGTCATTCGTGGATCTTTGACAGTCGTTACGGGTCATCAGAAGCCCAAAAATCTGACAACCAGTCTTACCAAGGGGTATCGTATTACCTAGTTACTGGGCTGTGGAGGTCAGATAGGCAGTCGCTCAATGTAAAATACTGATATTCAGCTGCATCCGGTTAGACTGAAAGCCGACCCCAATATAGTTGGGAAAAGGCTAGGCAGATTGATTTATTGTGTTACCCAGTAACTCGATCGTAGAGGTCAGACAGGCAGTCACTCAATGTAAAATATTGGTATTTAGCTCTATCCGGTTAGACTGGAAGCCGACTACAACATACACACATCAAAAAAAGTTTGCGAACAGTTTGAAAAATCGAAATCTTTTTGTTACGGTATACTTTATTTAATACGAGTATATTCTTCTTCTTTTTAGATTCTTTACTTAAAAATATAGAATTAGAATATAGAACAAAAAAAAAACTAATTCAATCCAAACTTACGCTCATTCAGAAATCTGACTTAGTCGATTTTAACGCTTTTATAATATTTTTTCGAGGAATTCTTATTGATAAAATGCCAAGAGGATTATCAGAAGTTTTACGAGCAAGAATTGTAACTTTGAGGCAAGTAGGACATTCCACGAAAGACATGGCCCGCAGAGTTGCTGTATCCCAATCCTGTATCAGATTCCTGGCAGCCAAGAATTAACGCCACTACAATAAAAGCAGAAGTGCGGGCCTCCTCTGGACTTGAAGTTAGCACTCAGACCATTCAGACTACAAGCATGGAGGTCTTGGCGAGCACCTCTGAATTCACGGCCACGTCAGCGACGGAGATTGCAGGGGTCTAGGCTCCGGCAAAATTAAGAAAATGAGGATGAAAACATTTGTCAAAACTGTCTCTTCGTTGACGAATCGCGAATCAGTACTCATCCAGATAAACGACGTGTCCGTGTCTGAAGAAGACCTGAAGACTCTGAAAGGCAAAGAACTGCCACTGGAACCGTTCAGCAAGGCGGGAAATCGGTGTCCTTTTGGGGTGGAATTATGATTCGAGCTAGAACGCCTTTAATCCCGTATCAAGGCTGCATGACGGCAGATAGGTACAAAACAGTCGCTATTGATGGAATTGTCAGACCATTCCGAGTAAACCATGGGCACCAATTCGTACTGATCGATGTTAATGCGCCCGCACATCGAGCTCATCGAGACAATGCTGCTCTCCGAGAATATGACATCACATGGTTAGACTGGCCTGCAGGCTCGCCTGACTTAAACCTAATAGAGCACGCGTGGGATACTCTTAAGCGAGCTATTTGGAACCGTCAGCCACCTCTCCAGACAGTGTCAAAGATCAGGGTAGCCGGTATCCAAGAATGGGACAGGTTACCGCAAGAAATGCTGGATAACTTGATCCTCAGCATGCTCAGGAGGATCTCCGCATGTGTGCGAGCCAGGGGAGAAGTTATATTGTATTAAATAAAAACCTTCTATTAATAAGTTGTTGTATAAAAGTTTTGTTAAACGATCTTTTTCTTTCCATAAAATTTCTGTTACAATACATTAGGATGGAACTACTCAATTTTTATAAAAAAAAAAGTTTTACATTTAAATTTAGAACAGTTTATTTCTATTAAAAAAAAAATATAACGTAAACACTTTTTCTTGATAAAGTTAAATTTAAAAAATATATCGGCTTTTGCTAGTGATCAGAAACTTTTTTTTGATGTGGGTAGTTGGGAATAGGCTAGGCAGATGATATTATGTTAGATATCTATCTAGCCACTAAATTCCAGCTGCCGTAACGATACGTAGGATGAGTAAACTAAGGGAAACAAGTCGTTAGTAGTTACACTGTGTAAGTGATAGATTAGTCTACTGGTGAAGACTGCCACTATTTTTACACTATGATGGGTTGTCGAGTCATTGACTAGACAACTAAGGTTGTTCATTACGTTGGACGCTCTAGAGGTGTTTCATCTCTCGAATCGACTGTTTAGCTTATTAACTTTTGCCCACGGCTTCGGTCGAGTGTAGGAAATTATCCGGAACGTACCACCGGAATCAAAAGTACCATATGTGTTAATTCAGGTAAACAATGTATTAATTCTGTAATAAGTAACGGATTCCAACAGTTGTGATGCATTAGCACCAGGGCATTTCCTTATTGGTGAACCTGTGATAAACGCACCAGATAGGAATTACGAAAACACTAACATATCTAGTCTAAAGAGGTGGCATTTAGTTCAACAAATGCTGCAACAGTTTTGGAGACGCTGGTCAAACGAATATAACAATATTTTCATATAAATCTATAGGTTTACGCGGCGTACGGTAATCTCCCAGTCAGCATGATATTCAACAATCACTGTCATATTTCAGTAGAATTCATTAACAAAAATACACTTAAATCTTTCTCATATCAATCACTCCGTCCATTAGTGAAAACCGTATGAAAATCGGTTTGGTAGTTTTTGAGTTTATCGCTTTCAGACAGACAGACAGACGTGGCGGGGGACTTTGTTTTAGTAGTGATATTAAGTATGGTTGCCAGAATATTTAGAATATTATCCACAAAGCAAGGTGGTAGGCTGCCTGTCAAGGGTATCAAAAAAAATAAAATCCTCCAGACCGAATTTCAGCCATGGCGGCCCATCCCAGCGGAGACCTTCGGCGCGGGAGATATTATAGTGCAGGCGTGTGTGCGCAGACACAGGTGCACTCTCTCTTCCACACACACACACACACATTGAGTTAGTTAGTCGTTGTGTGAGGCACACATTCCTGCTGGTATCATGCAACGCAGTTTTTACACTTTTTATTTTGTATTCTTTCCTTTTTTCTTTTTTTTCTCTTTCTACTTGTGTGTCTTTGCTTGTTGTGCCAAATAAATGTATTTTCTTTCTTCCCTCACTGTCATAGTCCGATGGGACGCCAATCCTACACGACCGGAGAGAGATCAGGCGCAGGACCAACAGCTTAACGTGCGCACCGAGGCACGAGGGTATCACATCACACCTCCAACTTCCAAAGTCCAGGTTGTTACTACGAAATTTCTAATGGAAAAACCCAATAACAATTACTTAGCGTACCTACGTCGTCAGTGGATACATACCTATAAGAAAGTCTATAATTCATTGGTCTACCAGACACTGAAGTAACCATACAAGGTCCTTGAGAAAGATTTCGTTTTATGAGTTTAATAGTATTTGCTACTATTACATATATATATATATATATATATATATATATATATATATATATATATATCTAAATATATAAATAAAAATAGATATATATATATATCTATTTTTATTTAAATATAAATCACTTACACACTATAAAACTGATTTCCATCCGTAATAGGTACGTCATCTGTAAGACGTCGCGTCGCGTCGTCCAGTTGAAAACCAGCGTCAGACACTAGTTGTCTGGCATTTATGCTGAACTGGCCCTATTTGGCGCAGCCGTGAGGCACACATTACTATTTTAGGTTATTTTTATTTTTTGCTGTTTTTTTGGGCGACTATTGTGTGCCTTAACCTGAGTCAAATAAATGTATTTTCTTTCTTTATTTCTATGTTCTATAGCAACATTTATTTCAAGACAATGGATGGACTGTGTGAAAAATGATATGGCTAGAAAAGGAGTGGCTACCGAGATGACAACCAACAGAACTTAGGAAGAAAAATACATGTTGTACCAACCACTAATAAATTGGGATAAGGGGAGAATGATGAATACTGATGATTGTGATTTCCTATAGCCAAACCTATTCCTGCAACCAAGCAACTCTTTCCGTTTAGAAGAGCAAGGGTTGTGGGAGTAATTCCATCAGGCACATGAGACCTTTAATCTTTGCTTGTCGGTTCGGCACATATAGCAGGTTACAAATATCAAGATTAATCCGGTTTTAATCGTAGCAGTGATATGATAACCTAGTCGTGCGACTGTTGGACTGCCAAGTCATAGGTCTCGAGTTCGAACCCAAGGCACGCACCTCTGCCTTTTCGTATTTCGTGCGTATTGTATACTTATCACTTGCTTCAAGAACGGTGAAGGAAAACATCGTGAGGAAACCGGCATGCCTGAGATATATTTCTCGACGGCATGGGATGCCAAGTCAGAAGCCCATGGGCAGCATATAAACTGACACCAGGTTAAGTGACACGAAAAAGAAAGAAACATCGACTAAAGTTATCAAATGTAACCTTGTACAAAATATATGAATAACATGCCTTAGTATAAGAAAAACATACTCAATATTCACTCACCTTTATAATCTTGAGGACAGAAACGGCACACACGTTAATAGTTTGATTTTATTATTAAGTGCACGATACAAAATTTTACAACAAAAAAAAGTGTCGATAAACAGCACACCACTACACTAAATCGACGGACATTTGGAGACACGACGAAAGAATTTCTACCTTAGTTTTGTACCTGTTTAAAGATAATATTTAGATTTCGAATAGTTTTCCACCTATAAACATTTCGCTTGATATCGAAATACTAAACTTATTGCGAGGAAATATAAATTGACATATCGCTGATTATGCTTATGACATACAATTTGTTAATGCTTATGCTTTACAAAAGGTGCTTTTGTATCAGTTCATTATACAAATGACGCCTATGTGCAATGATAATACCTATTATTTATTAGCGGTCAGCCCATATACCTACGCATGGGCCTCTCCATGACATCAATAAATGATCAAACGGAAACATAGATACATTGGTGCTGACAGTTGGTTGTGCTACAGCACATCCCCTTGAGGTAATCGAATGATCTTCTGTCAAGACACTGAATTTATTATCATCATCATTTCAGCCGAAAAACGTCCACTGCTGGACATTGGACTCCCCCAAGCTTTACCACATCCACCGGTCCTGTGTTTCTCGCATCCAGTTTATTCCTGTGGCCTTCACAAGGTCTTCGTTACACGGGTACCCAGTTTAAGTGGGCACCCCTCGAGGCTTTTATTTAGGTATTAGGTTCTGTTTACGTTTTTATTTCTGATTGAGTATAGTTCTCGATGTTTTTGCGGCGTGTGCTAGCTAACATATTATGGCAATTAATTTATTATAATGGTTTGTGTTGCGTAATGTAAATTATTTTGCATACAATCAAGAATTAAATTGTATAGAATCAAGTTTTTGTAACTGGACAAATAGCTGTGCTACTAAAATAGGGGCAGTTTGTTGCGCCACTTCTTCTTCCCAGCTAAAGTACTAGGAAGTGGTGGGTTATACTATCCGCTGTTATGCAAAATAATATTATGACACAAAAAGTTCTGCTATAAAAGGAAAATTTTTGGGGGACAGTCTTATTTAATTTTGACGTTCGATAAGTGCTGATTCTCAGCCTAGTTTGAATAAATAACTTTTGATTTTGATTTGACCTTGTCTTCGGGGCCTTTCAACGTTGCACGTCGCCGATACGCGAAATGGTTTCTGGAGAGACGATACTCAATTATTTCATTATTATTGGAACGAAGTTCTTACGGCGCCCGTTCACGAACATGACGCATGGATTATGACGCATACGCTTTGTATTAGTCAAATGTTTGTGTACCGGGCTATTAATAGGTACAATGAGACCTCCTCTGTTTGTGACAGAAAAGATCTGGCCATCCACGTAGTGTTCGTACGAAAAAGGTGGTCAAAGCAGTAAGGGAAAAAATTCGAAGAAATCCTGTCCGAAAGCTAAAGATTTTATCTCGGGAGATGAAGATAGCACCCAGAACCATGTCACTTATTTTAAAAGATGACTTAGGACTTGCAGACTATAAAAGACGCACTTGTCATTTTTTTAACTGATAATTTAAAAAAGAATAGGATGGTAAAATCGAAACAACTACTGAAGCGGTACGCAAAGGGAGGTCACAGATTTTTTTTTGTTAACGGATGAGAAAATCTTTACAATTGAACAACATTTTAACAAACAAAATTACCATATTTATGCTCAAAGCTCTAAGAAAGCTTCCCAATTAGTCGACAGAGTGCAACGTGGGCATTATCCGACTTCAGTGATGGTTTGGTGGGGTGTTAGCTATGAAGGAGTGACAGAGCCATATTTTTGTGAAAAAGGTATCAAAACATCGGCACAAGTGTATCAAGATACCATTCTTGAGAAGGTAGTTAAGCCCCTTAATAACACCATATTCAATAACCAAGTATGGTCCTTCCAACAAGACTCGGCACCGTGTCATAAAGCTCGGTCCACGCAGTTTTGGTTGGATGTGAACGTTTCGGACTTCATCAGAGCTGAAGACTGGCCGTCGTCTAGTCCCGATCTTAATCCGCTGGATTATGATTTATGGTCAGTTTTAGAGAGTACGGCTTGCTCTAAACGCCATGATTATTTGGAGTCCCTAAAACAATCCATACGATTGGCAGTGAAGAAATTTCCCATGGAAAGAGTGCGTGCTTCTATTGATAACTGGCCTCAACGTTTAAAGGACTGTATTGCAGCCAATGGAGACCACTTCGAATAAGCTTTTTTATATTTTAAATTGTTTTATATTTATGTATTAAACTAACACACTGTAAAAGTAATAAATATTATTTGCAATAAAAAAAAAAAAATTCTTCGTGACAATATTTATGGCAAGACTAGGTAATATACGAGTGTTTGTTTGCGTGCGGGCATTGTTGTCCGGTTAAGTAGTCATCACCTCAGATGTGAGCTACGAGATGCCCTAAAAAAAAAAAAAGTGCGACCATTGCGTAAGGAACTTCGTTCCGAACGGGGGTGTCCAGACCGCAAATGTTTTTTTTAAATTGTTTGTTTGCCTTCTTATTTTTGCATAATATTTTTGTTTAGTATAGGACAGCATTTGGTTTGCTGTCATCTAAAAAAAACCATTTTATGTATTTTAAATTAGGAAAAACATAGCTATAAATCATCATATGCGGATAAGACTGGGGTTCACAGCTCACACGTCGTTCATTAATTTTAAAGCCTCATGCTTCTTGTAAAACCATCGTAGTTTAGATAGTGTAATCCACTGAGAGGCGCCCCACTCCGCACCGCTCCGTACTAAAGTACAGCTTACAGTAAAGTAATCGCGGAGTGGGGCGCGTCGTCGGGGATCGCACTATCTGTAATGAAGTCATATCGCGTTGTACGAGTACCTATCTAGTTATAGCCGGTTAAAGAGACCTAGATAAGGTATTGCCGACCAATCGTATTTTTAGTACCTAAAATTATATTATTGTAAATTACATAACATAACATCACGCCTTCTTTCCCCGAAAGGTTGGGCAGAGGTTTACCTATAGTACACCAAATTTCGCCAGTTATGTTTAAGTCCCATGTAATAGGGGGTGAGCCTATTGCCATCAACCGGGCACAAATCCAGACTCAGGGTTGCTACTGAGAAATCCAGAAAGAAAAACCCAATGACACTGCCCGACCTGGGAATCGAACCCAGGACCTCATGTTCAGCAGTAACGCTTGCAACCACTAGACCAACGAGGCAGTATTGTAAATTATAGGTCGCTTTTTTATAGGGGTGCGTGACTTGGGGGCTCGTGACTACAGATACTGCAATCCACGACGACGCGCCCTACTCCGCAAATACTATACTGTACGCTGTACTTTAGTACAGAGCGAAGCGGAGTGGGGCGCTCAGTGGATTGCACTATCTATAGGAGGTTCGTGGCTAGGAGGCTCGTGAGTGATAATAACAACCGCACGAGTTGATCGAAGGTAAAGCTACGCTATCTGTAGCAGTTACACCGCCACATATACGGATTACGCATCAAAGACATGACGTCACACAAATCCTGCATAGCGCAATTAGAGTTTACCGCGCGAACGACATACACAACACCCGTCTGGTCGGAGGATCCTCCCTTTTCTATGGTGGATGAGTGAACTTTACAACTTGTTCCTCATGCCACTAAACATCCATTGCTTATCAAGACCCCCTCTGCGCCTCAGAGTTCACGTTAAGCCGTTGGTCCCGACGTTGGTCATTAGTAGATATTGGACAGTCCGTATGGGTAGTCAGAAGCCCAAAAGTCTGACAACCAGTCAGGCATACCAAGAAATTCCTGATGGAAAACCTCAAAAAAATACTTTTCCCGACCCAGAAATCGATCCCAAGAGCTCAACATAGCCTCATTCTACGCTTCTTCTTCTTTTTAGATTTAACTTAGTGACACCTTGTTAGCCTACCCACGCTGTGCTTTCTGTTGAAAATGTATTATACGAAAACCGGCCGAGAGCGTGTTTGACCACGCACAATGAAGGGTTCCGTAGTTGGGACAAATTAATCACAAGAATAAACAAAAACATGTTGTCCCATACATTCAAACTGCAAATGTAAGTTTGTATTTATAATATTGAAAGATTTACCATGTTATTTAAAGACCATAGACTTCTTATCGGTTTTCCTGTAATCTATGAGGAAAGAAACATTCACACACAACAAACACCCCCCCCGGTGGTCAATTTTCATCTATTTTCTTAAATATCTTCAAATGAATTTATATTAAATTATTAAAAAAAAAAATTTGAGATCCTCGCAACTAGCCCTTTCATTTGACATGCCACACGCAAAACTTTTTTTCAAAATCTTTCTTATTTGCCCCCAAAAGTGACCCCCATATTCAATATTAATTTATTTACGTTACAAGTCCGTGCTTGGGCCAAACTTAATCGGTCCATTGGATTCGGAGCAAATGACTGTGGCAGACAGATAGACACACGAGTGATCCTATAAGAGTTCCGTTTCTTCCTTTTGATATGCGGAACCCTAAAAACAACCTTTTTCAACGTTATAGGTACCTAATGAAAATAGTTTCCATTTGAGAGCACATACTCATAACACGTCGTCGTGGGTGTTATAAAAGCCTTACCTACGTATTTCGCAAGATGGGCTTTCATGTCTTCCTGCAGGGCTAACATGACAAGCGCGAGAAAGCTCTTTTTCTCGTTTTGTCGAAATTTGTCTACGATTGTCGTCATTCTAATCCCTAAAATGGCCGTAAACGACGAGATATCGTGATTAAAAAATGAACTAAAATTCACACTAACACCTCGACGGTGCAAAAACAATACTGTCTTTTTTCTTTTCTCTTGCTTATAATCGAAAATGGTGTGTCCTATCGCAAAAATAATGAAAATTTCGACCCCCTATATGAAACGCATAAACCCCTAACACTCAACAGTAGGTAATATATTTTCATATTTTATATACAAAAAACGAATAATTCCCAAGTCCTTCCAATATAAATAGTAGTTAGTTTAAAACTAAGTGTTTTCATTATTAATACATTGTAAAATAAAATGATGACTAAATTAAATACAATTATGAAACTGCCATGTTATTTTGGAGTTTTTGTATCATAATTTTGTCTACTCTTCTCGTCTAAATTATAGAAAAATCGGAGATTATAATAATAATAATAAGCCCCCTAAAATCCTACCTTACGTCCAAGCTGAACACCTAGCTACGTGGGGGGCGGACACGCGTACCGTACAACTGTACATAAAACTTACGCTGCTAACAAGGAAAGGTAACCCTTTATGGAGATGAGTAATAAGAGAGTATATAATTTACGGTCGCTTCCCGGGGAGCGCCGGGGCGCATCTGGAGCCGATGCTAGGTGCCACAGCATGCGAACCATCGGCGGTGAGGAGTTGAGCAAGCGGGCTCCTACCAACAAAATTGTTACAGCTGATCGTAGTGAGTTGAACAGGCGGGCTCACTGCGTAGAAGCCACAGCCGATTCCACGGGCGATGATACTATTTCATTATTCTCATCCATCCCTTCGACTCGCCCCTCCTATATGACAAGAAGAACAGCTAGCTTGTCCACGACCAGCACTCTTGATAGTGTTGTGCAGGAAGTCAACCTTGACTCTGAGCTTGCACCCACTACAAGCGCTCCAAGTACGCGCAGGCGATGGACACCTGAAATGAATAAGTTCATACTGCGCACTTATCTTCAATTGACCGCACTAGACACAGACAGAAAAACTTATCTTGAACCGCTTCATCTTAAATTTATAGAAAAATACCCGAACATGCAGGTTAGTCGACAGAGAATAGGAGACCAACGTAGAGCTATAATAAACAATAAATTACTACCACAAAAAACTATAGAGGAGATACGAAACGACGTAAAAGAAGAGTTAGATCGTCTACATTATAATCATTCCACCCAACAGTCACAAAACTCTATCAACCATGTACAACAAATACTTACACCCACACAATCTCCACAAATGCAACCTAGAACCCCAGAAGCACATATTACTAAAAATAGAACACAAACTCGAATGAGATGGACCAGTGAACAAAATGAAGCTATAATGCGGTCTTATTATCGAGTTACAGATTTAGGTAGAAACGAAACAGTATATAGAAGACGCATGTATGAAGATTTTATCAACAGCTTTCCTGCACTTGCTCATCTAAGCGAACAACGAATAGCTGATCAGAGGAGAGCAATTATAAACAATAATTACATCACTAGTGACAGATTAAATTCAATAAAACTAGAAATATCTGAAGAATTAGAACTAGATAATCTTAACTTTAGCAACTTCACAAGCGAAACGACGATAGTAAACCCAAACCGCAATAGTAATTCTGAAACTCAATTTATATACAGTATTGACATTAACTCCACTCAAGAATCTTCAGTTACTTTCAATCACACTGAAATTAACATCGCAGAAGAAATGCTACCTAACCAACAAGTGAACCTAGATAGGGACCCACTAATAGATGAGACGTTCCAACAAGCATTCCAATATTATAAAGAAACTAGCCCTACAAATCGAATTTTTATTCCCAAACAAAAACCTTCAAAAAAACTTGCCCGTACAGTTAGCTACCTAAACAAAATAATTTTACCTGAAAACATTAATAAAGAAACTGATTTCTATACTTTACAGACTACTATATATTGTGCGGCATGGACCGCGGCTAAAGTTAATGGAGCAAAGATAACCCTTCAACCAAGAGTAGTCACCCAAATGGCAAAAAAAGAATATAAACCTAACTGGGAGACACGACTAGAACGAAAATTAAATGATTTACGATCGAAAATAGCTAAAATGACCCAATTCATCAATGGCATTAGAAGTAGGAAATTAATTAAACACGTTAACAAGATAATAGAACAGTATAAAATTCACACTGTTCATGAAGAACCAAATACACAAGCAGCACACACATTAGACACACTTAAACAAAAACTGTCAGTCGTAACAGGCCGACTACAACGATACAAAGCATGCACCCAACGAAAACTACAAAACACTCAATTTACTCACAATGAAAAACTTTTCTACCGCAATATTAGACAATCGACATCTAGCGTTCAGGATAACAACACAAATGATGATGATAATAACAACCCTGACTCAGAGACGTTACAAAACTTCTGGGCAGGAATTTGGGAACAACCAATAGAACATAACGCCCAAGCAGACTGGATACAAACAGAACTGTCAAACAGCAACACCAATATTCAGGCAATGACATTTGTGAACATATCCCCAGAAATTTTCCATAAAGTACTTTCTCGTTTACATAACTGGAAAGCACCCGGTTCAGATAACATTCATAGTTATTGGTACAAAAAATTTACATCTATTCATAGTTTTCTATATAATTACATAAATACATTCATCCAGGACCCTAAAACAATACCACCCTACGTAACTTCAGGTACAACTTTTATGATACCTAAAGATCGTAATGATCTCTCTAACCCAGAAAAATATCGACCCATAACATGCTTGCAGACCTTGTACAAGATTATCACATCTTGTTTAACTGAACTTATATATCAACACATCGATACTAATAACATTTTAGCTGAACAACAGAAGGGATGTCGGAAGTTCAGTCAAGGCTGCAAGGAACAATTAATTATAGACTCAGTAATTCTTAAAAAAGTTCAAAAAACCAAAACCGATCTGTTTAGCATGTATATTGACTACAAAAAAGCCTACGACTCTGTTCCCCATTCGTGGCTTATTAAAATTTTAGAGATATACAAAATACATCCAACAATAGTAACATTCCTGAAGGTCATGATGACAACCTGGACCACTGTACTTAGACTTACTTCATCTACTAAAATAGTAGATACCAGCCCAATAAAAATTCAAAGAGGTATCTTCCAGGGAGATGCTTTAAGCCCACTGTGGTTCTGCCTTGCTCTAAACCCCCTATCTAATATATTAAACGCAACTGCTTTAGGAATCCTATTAAAAAATACAACTACCCAAGGAAATACTGAGGTTCAAAAAATTGAATTAAACCATCTGTTATACATGGATGATATTAAATTATACGCCAAAAGTGAGACTCAACTCTATGAATTAGCAAACTTGACAGAAAAATTCTCAAACGATATTAAAATGGAATTTGGTATAGATAAATGTAAAATAAATTCAATTAGAGCAGGACAGAATTACCAACACCAATACACTTTAGGAACAGGGGAACATATAGTACCATTAGAGGAACAAGATAGTTATAAATACTTAGGCTACACACAATCACGACAGATACACTTTAAAGAAACTAAACAAAAATTAACACAACAATTTCAACATAGATTAAATACAATTCTGAAAACGCAGCTATATTCTCGAAATACTATCAAAGCGATTAACACCTTCGCTATACCGGTTCTCACATATTCTTTTGGGATAATCAATTGGACCAAAACCGACCTGAAAAACCTTCAACGAAAAATTAATACCACAATGACCAAATTCCGCAAACACCACCCACGATCATGTCTGCAGAGATTAACACTGCCGCGGAAAGAAGGAGGTAGAGGACTAATTGACATTCTAAACCTACACAATAGACAGATAAAAGCACTAAGACAATTCTTTTTTACAAAAACCGAAACTTCTATTCTTCACAAAATTATAGTACACAACGACAAACTGTTTACACCCTTAAATTTAAAAGATACATCTGAACAGAAAAATGAGAAAGTAATCGACGACAAAATTAAACTTTTAGATTGGACCCAGAAATCTCTACACGGAAGACATCGCCAAGACTTATGCCACATAAATGTCGACAAACAAGCGTCGAACGCGTGGTTAAATCGAGGCGAACTCTTCCCGGAGACTGAAGGGTTCATGCTTGCTATACAGGACCAGGTTATTGAAACCAAAAATTACAGAAAGTTTATCATAAAGAATTTAAATAATGACACATGTAGGAAATGCAATAGTTCTCCAGAAACGATTCAGCATATCACAGGCGCGTGCAAGTCTATAGCCCAAACAGATTACAAACATAGACACGATCAAGTAGCCAACATCATACATCAAAAATTAGCACATCAGCACAAACTTATAGATTTCGTTACACCATACTACAAATACAATCCAGAAACTGTATTAGAGAATCCCTCCACAAAACTATATTTTGACCGCGCCATTCTTACCGATCGAACAATCCATTTCAATAGACCAGATATTACACTTATAAACAAGATTAACAAAACTGGATATTTAATAGATATTGCTGTACCAAACACACATAACTTGCAGACAACAATAGCAGAAAAACTGAGCAAATACACTGAACTAAAAGATGAAGTAGCCCGACTTTGGCATCTGCAAAAAGTTACAATAGTACCAATAGTATTGTCTACAACAGGAGTAATACCGAAACAACTTCACCAGTCCCTTAATTCTCTTAATTTACCTCCAAATACCTACCATCTGCTGCAGAAGGCAGTGATACTAAACACATGCAGACTCGTGAGAAAGTTTCTGCAATGTGAATCAGAAAACCCTCATCAAAACATAAATACTCTACCATCTTCTGTGCAATCTTCTGCACGTGACCGCACTTAATCCAACTGATAATCACTTGGCTTAGGCCCGTGTTATCAGCTCTCACCGGCTAGCCGAGAATATAAAATAAATATAAAAATAACAATAATAATAATAATAATATAGTTAGGAGATTCCTCTCTCAGGAGCCCTGACCACCGGTAGCTTGGACCCTGTTCCCGATACCGGTGGGCTACTATTTTTTATATTTTTAAATGTTTTTGTTTTTTTTTTTGTTTTTATAAAAATATTTAAAAATGTAAATTATATGTATATATATTAAATAAAGGAAATAATAATAAAAGCCTTTATTCACTGACCATTTTACTTATATGCTATTCTTATAAAACAGTAGTATTCTTAAATCTAATTTACATTGCAAAAATAATAAATTTATTAGCAACCACTTTGGTCAGGTTGTCTGTCGACATAGGCCTCCCCCAATTGTTTCCACGTCTCTCTATCCTTTGCAGACCTTCTCCATCCTTTTGGTAAATCGTTCTTCCATCTTTTGATTTGACCTCCTCGTTGTCTTTTCCCGTTCCTCGGATACCACTCTATTACATCCTTAGTCCATTTTTCTTTGTTAGTCCTCATTATATGTCCAGTCCAGTTCCATTTCAGTTTTCTAATTTTTTGTAACACGTCACTGACCTTTGTTCTTTTCCTTATTTTTGAAGTTGTCCATCGATCCCTTAGTCTTATGTTAAGCATACTCCTTTCCATGTTGCGTTGACAAACTGCTAGTTTCTGGTTGTTTTTGCTCGTCGCAGGCCAAGTTTGACATCCATAAGTAAGACATGGTAGAATACATGTGTTATATAATTTGCTTTTTATTGCCATGGGAATTGTTTCATTTTTAACTATTTCTTTTAGAGACCAGTATCGTTTCCAAGTGTTGCTTTAGAATGCTGATCTTTTGTTGAAATAAGTTGTCCTAAATATATATATTAATCTACATATTCTATAATTTCTTGTCCTATTACTATATTTTCTTTTACGGCATTCGTCATTACTTTAGTCTTCGTTGGGTTCATTGATAAACCTGCTTTTCTGCTTTCAGCATCTATTTGTTGTAACATAGTTTGTAGTATGCTTGGTTTCTCAGCGTTAATTTCTATGTCGTCGGCAAATCTTATATGATTTAGGTTCAATCCGTTAATATTGATTCCAAAATGTCCCCAGTCTAAGTTCCTGAATATATTTTCTAACACTGCTGTGAAGAGTTTTGGGGAAATTGGATCACCTTGCCTAACGCCAGAATCTAAACAACCATGGTCGATTATCCAAGTACATGCACCCACAGAACAAGATACAAAATTAGCGAAAGATAAATTCTACAAAGACATGACAGAGTTGGTGAAAAAGAAGAACATTATCATGGGAGACTTTGACGCCAAGGTTGGTAAGAAATCAAACAAAGATGAATTTGTCTTAGGAGAGTACAGTAGTGGTGACAGAAATGACAACGGACAAAGATTAATATATTTTTCTTTCGCTTACAATTTTAAAATAATGAATAGTTTCTTTAAAAAACGAAAGTCGAGAAAGTGGACATGGTTAGCACCGAATGGCATAGATAGAAATTGAAATTTATTTTATACTTACAAGAGAAAAACACATATTTAATGACATTGAAGTACTTAATAAGTTAAATTTTAACACAGATCATAGAATGGTAAGAGGAGTTATACAAGACAGAAACAACAAATAAAGAAAACATATTATGCACTCAACCATGAACAAGACAATAATATCACCGATACCACAAAATATATTGAATGATCTAGGGACAACATTAAATGGAATGAAAATACTGAAACATTGCAAGAGAAGTATAATTTTTTGGAAAAAGAACTTATGAATATAAACAAATTGAGTACGAAAAAAGTTAAGAAAAATAAGTTAGGAGAAGAAACAGTAAAATGGATGGAAAAGAGAAATGAAATGTTAGACAAACGAAAAGATAACAAACAAAACATCGCAAGTATTAGTAAGAAAATTCAAGAAACGATAAGAAAATATAAAGAAGCAGAAAGACTGGATGTTTTGAAAGAACAAATAGAAAAAACAGGCGGAATTTAAGAGAGGTCTAAAACAACTTTAATAATATACACAATGGATACCCAGCATGAAAACTAAAAACAAGAAGAAAATCGAGAAAATTACGACAAAGAGACTATCAATAGCGAAAGTAGCGACAGATTTTTACAAAAACTTATACACGGAGACAGACAAAACGATGCCAGAAGAAGAAAAAACGGAAGCTTACGAAGAAGAAGAAATACCTTGTATACTAGAAACTGAGGTAACAAAGGCAAATCACAAAAATGTGGAAAAGCTCCTGGAGATGATAAAATATCTAACGAACTATTAAAACAGTCCCTACCCGCGATATCCAACTATGTAACCCATCTTTTCAATAAAATAACAGCAACTGAACAAATACCCATTCAATGGACGAAATCTACCATCATCCTACTACACAAAAAAGGTGACAAAAATGAAATAAATAATTATAAGCCTTATGTCCAATCTGTACAAAGTGTTTTCTAAAATAATACTCGGGCGAATATCGAAACACCTGGAAGAAAACCAACCGAGGGAGCAAGCTGGATTTCGCGCTGATTATTCTACCATCGACCATATTCATGTTGTGAAGCAAGTAATTGAAAAGCTCAATGAATACGGGCAACTGTATTATATGGCTTTTGTCGATTACATTAAGGCTTTTGATTCGCTCAGTCATACCTATATCTGGAAAACGCTAGAAAACTAAGGAGTAGAAGGAAAAAAAAATCATAAAAAATCATAAAAGACATTTACAAAAACACCACAGCAACAGTCCAACTTGAACAACAAGGCGAAGAATTTAGAGTTCAAAAATCGGAGATTATCTCGTGTTGAATTGTCAAAAATCGAGATAACTAAGGTGCCATATTAGGGTTTGTCGAGAAAACATAAATTTTGACAGCAGGAGTCGACTATTTTGTATGGAAGCGCTGTCAGAAAACGAGAAAGTGACCGAAATATTATAGACAAAAATTTACTCACGCGAGAGTGAGTAATTGTCGCGTGTGTCATGTTAGGCCTGCTGGTTTTTACAAAACAGTGGGTATACATAGATAGTGCTATCCATGAAGACCCGCTCTGCGATTACTTAACTGTTAGCTAGTACGGAGCGGAGCGGACCGCAGCAGAGTCGAGCGCGTCTTCGTGGATGGAATGTATCTGTGTATGCAATTTACGACGAGTAAACCATGATAGTATTTTTTAGTTTTATATCCCAAATATTTAGTTAGATTGTCTTTTTCTTGGTGAGCATTATCCTTTTTTGGGTTCTGTAACGTGCGGAACATACATCCAGACAAATAGACAAACGGATATTGTTTTTTAAATCTTTACTTTTCGGCATCCAATAATTCTTTTTTCCAAAAATATACAAAGTACAGTTTTGACCTCGTTACTTATTTATTATACAGTGTATCAGAAAAAATCAATCTACCTAGCCTTTTTCCAACTGTGTTGGGGTCAGCTTCCAGTCTAATCGGATGCAGCTGAATACCAGTATTCTACATGGAGCGACTGCCTATAAAACCTCCATAACACAGTTACTGGGTAATACGATACCCCTTGGTAAGACTGGTTGTCAGACTTTCGGGCTTCTGACGACCCGTAACGACTGTCAAAGATCCAAAAATGACAGCCGGGACCAACGGCTTAACGTACTTTCCGAGGCACGGAGGAGTCTCGGTATGTAAAGATGGTCACCCATCCACGGACCAACCCCGGCAAGCGTAGCTTAAGCTATCAACCCGTGTGGCTGTTATAATTTAGCCACGAGAGTGTATCAGAAAGGTGTGGTACTGACAATCAAACTGAACACTTTCTCCATGGGACCAACATCGAAAACGCGGAAAAATTATCAGTTGTCCAATACAACACTTCAGTATCAACTCGACCCAAATGTATGGAAAGATTTTTTCCTTCACATCCTTAATTTGACCATTCCTTTGTGATATACCCTGTATCTATGGATTTATATATTTAGCTAGGACCAATTTGCTAGCCGAAACCCCTCTGACTCGAGCAATTCGCACCATAAATTACATTCAAATCAAAATTGATATATTTACATGTCACTGGGGTGAATTCGCAAAAGTACTATTGTTTACACTGTGTTATGAACAATGATCTTAATGATCTTATATTGTATTTGGTGCTTTAACTTTAATTTGGTGTGTGCGACTTGGCTATCGCATTAGGCTAAGACCTGTAATGGTAGTTTTAAGGCATTTAAACAAATAAATAAATAATATTATACTGCTATATTCATCGATACCAAAGGACACCCTTAAACGTGTTATTTGCTGATACAGGCCTAGTATGGTGCAAATTTCTAGAATACAAATCAGGTCACGACGATATATGATCGATTTGTTGCATACATTCAGTTATTAATTTAAATATCGTGTTAGCAGCAGAAAGTGTGGGTTTTACTTAGAAATTGTGGTTGACTTAATTAATGTAATGTTATTGATTACGAAAGCTTAGGCTTCAATGAAATGAGGTTGGGATAGGTCAGGAATCAAATTGTAAATCCGTATAAGTGAATTCCTGCGTCATTCTCGTGTAATGTCGACCGTATATTTTTTTAACCAAGGATGCTAAACAACTCAAAATTATTAACAGTTATTAGTTTTATTCCTTCCTTTTATTTTGTTTTTTTATTTTTATTTGTTTATTAATAGGAGAACCAACAGCTATAACAAATGGATAAGAGTTGTTTTTAAGAAACAGAGTCAATTACAGTAGTAGAAATCTTAGGATCACTAACAAGCAGGATAAAAAAGACTAAGTATATATCAGGTACAATATGCACTATGCACTTTAAAAAAAGCCAGCTATCAGCAGAGCGCGTGCAGAATAGGTTTAGGTGGTAAAAGGGTCAAATGAGAACTCTTTACAAAGAATATTAAAGTCCTTACTCGGTCAAATTCAAATTCAAAACATTTTATTTCACATAAACCTACAAGGGCACTTATGAAACGTAAGAAGCTAGGTGCACGGTTCCAATTGGTCGTTTCCTATGGACAAGAGCCGGCAAGAAACTCCACGTTTACTCTTTTAAAAGTAAATGGTATTTACAATCTTTTCAAGTTACAGTGTTTATAGGTATGAGAGGACACTGTAGGCCTATCAACAAGTACCAGGTACTTAGCAAGATAGAAAATGATCGATAGATCTACAAGTCGGTTAAGCCTACAACATTCTCACATTCACAAAATATAAAAGAAGATAATCCATATAAAAAAAATAAAAAAAAAACAAATTAAAAACCGATTTAAATCAAATGACATGACTGCCACTAAAGCTGTAACAAATCTAATTTAATAAAAAATATAGTATAATCAAGTTATATAATGTCAAATAACGAAAAGATTATGTCAAAAAAGTATGTAAAAGAAAAAAAAAAATATTGGTAAAATAAAATGATCAACTTAATTTGGGAGCAGTTAATAGACATTTACATAGTAAATGCTCGCACCATGTATGAGTTTTGCCTGTAGTTAGAAGAGGAAAAAGAAATGGAGATAGGCGGATTAAATCTAACTGATCTATGACATTGAAACGTAGTTTATATAAGAGATCAGGACATTCAATCTCGTTACATAGAACTTTTAAAAGGAAAGTGCAATCTGCTAGTCGACGACGATTTATGAGTGGCTGTGAATGCAATTTCTTGCAAAGATTTATGTAAGTATCAGAATGGTATGGTATACGTTACGTAGCCAAAAACATAGAAAACGAATAAATCTTTTTTGTATATTCTCAATACGATCAATGTACTTGCCATAACACGGATTCCAGATTTGTGGTGCGTATTAAAGATGACTTCTCATAAAAGAGCAATAAAGAATCGGGTCTTGGCTTTCTTGAAACACCCTGCGAGTCTCATAACAAAACCCAGTGACTTCGAAGCATGGGCCACTATATGCTCAATGTGCGCGTTAAATAAAAGTTTGGAATCATGAAAAACGCCCAGGTCGCGTACACCATCACGTCTATGTAATAGCTGCCCTTTAAATTTATAAGTTGTAACTCAAACTCAAAGCATTTATTTCAATTAAACCATTTACAGGCACTTTTGAATTGTCAAGGGGTCAGTCAGTCAGAAATATGAAGCTAGTTGCCCATTCCAAAGCGTAGGTTCCTATGGAGAAGAACGGGCAAGAAACACCACGGGCACTTTTTTAATCATAATATTCTTACAAAATATTGATTACATCATTAATGTTGAAATTATACATGTGAGAACAATGTAGAAAGACGTGCACGTAAAAAGCGTCCGTAATAAAAAGATAAAAACAATTCAAAAATTAAAATAAGCCGTGGCAGATAAGAGATAACCAGTCCCTACTGATGGCGCCCGTTTACGAACATGACGCATGGATCAGCACTATTTAGCTCAACCGTATTGAAGGGAACTTAACGATCCAACACACACGCCATCACCAGCGAGCCATTTGAGTGAGCATGACATACTCTCATCCGCCAGGGCACATCAAGTCAATGAAAGACGTACCCAGTAAATGGTAGCTTTATAGAAGGTACATGGTCACAGTGCTCACACATATGCTATGCAATTATCCAATATTATGAGATTGAAGTTATACAATTCAAAGATATTTTTTGCAATCTTCAGCAGCTCCAGCAATATTTTCGAATGCTAATCAATTAGTTTATGTGCCCTTGTGGAGCTGGACCAGCGTTGAGCCAAGCATTTTTGTCATCGATATAATCCCCCAGCTTATAATTACCTATGCTTGGCAGCATAGTCTGCGATTTATACAAGATTTAAATTTCGTTTCATTTAGTTGTAGTACTTATGTAGGGAGGTATTTTATTGTAACAGTACCCCATGAATGATGAATCTATTTTAGCCAATCTGAAGCCCGGTTGAACTAATTGGTCCCAATTTCTAGTACTATAATTGTGTCTTTCACTTCTTTTACTGAAAAAATTAAGAGTTTTCATAGATATATTGACAAGGTAACGTCATAATGTTAATATTTTTAAACAGTTCTCTTAGAGAATCGCGCCTACGGAGGCAATATATTGCTCTAATGGCCCTTTTCTGCAGAATAAAAATCGAGTCGATATCTGCAGCCCTTCCCCATAGTAAAATACCGTAGGACATGATACTATGAAAGTAACTGAAATAGACTAGCCTTGCGGTATCTGCATCAGTAAATTGACGGATTTTTCTTACAGCTTATTATGCTTCTGAACTTAGCCGTCCTGCGAGAGATGTTAATTAAGGACCTCATTGCAGCCTTGAATCGAGCGTGATCCCCAGGAAAACAGGGAGAGGGACGCGTTTTCTGCTAAAGGAGATTACTGAACATTTAACAGGGTACATTTAACAGAGAACATTTAACAGGGTACATTTAACAGAGTACATTTAACCGGGTGCATTTAACAGGGTACATTTAACAGGGTACATTTAAAAGGGTCCATTTAACAGGGTATATTTATTACATTTTATGTTGTTTGTGCTGGTTAATCTGAACGATCATTATTATTATTACCTGTACTTATAGTATATTGCGCCAGTCTCCTCTGGTTCTTTCCCAGGTACATTACTGGTTGACAGCGATGCAGAGAAATTTTTAGACGCCATATTTTGGTTTGTTAATAGTTTTAGTTAGGTTAGGTTATTATTTTTTTACTTTAATAGTTAGTTCAATAAGTTTATCCAGTGTATGTATTTTTATCCTCTTTAATAAGGTTCGAATGTCATTTGCACGTCATAAAAGACAAGACAAGGTATAAGGGACAGTTCAACCTTAGTGAAGTTTAAACCTGGAAGTTGTTGTTGTCATGCTCACTTAAATATCTCGCTGATGGTGGCGAGTGTGTTGGATCATTCGGTTCCCTACAAAATGGTTGAGCTGGATGGTGCTGATCCACGCGTCATGTTCGTGAACGAGCGCCGTCAGTTGAGACTGGTCATCTCTTATCTGCCAGGGCTTATTTTTAATCGTTTTTTATTTTTATATATTTTTTTTACATTGTTCTCACATATAGAATCAACAAGAGTAATGTACCCAGGATTTTGTAATTACTATATTTAAAAGAGTGTGCTTGGAGTTTCTTGCCCGTTCTTCTCCATAGAGATCTACGTTTTGGAATGGGCAACTACTGACTCTTTGACAATTCAAAAGTGCCTAAAAAGGGTTTAATTGAAATAAATGCTTTGAGTTTGAGTTTGTTGTCAAAAGTGGTAAAGCAATTACGTGTTCAACTGATGACAGCATGTCATCAGTTGACCACTTAATCGCTTTCTTGTAGGGTAAGTAATAATAATACCAGCCTATTACTTAACTGTCCCACTGCAGGGCAAGGGCCTCTTCTCATACACAGAAGGCACGAGCACTGATCACCACGCTTGCTCAAGACGGGTTGGTGATTTAAGATTTCTATTAACCATTAGTCTAGGTTTCTTCTTCTTCCCAGCTAAATCCTAGTGCTTAGACTGGAAGAAGTAGAAGTGACGCAACAAACTCCCCAGCAGCACAGCTGTCTGTTCTGTTGGAAGAATTAGATTCTATACAGTAAAAAGTTGCTTTACTTAAATACGATCACAGCAACAGTTGAACGAACTAAATAAATTATAATAATATATTCATTAAAACTATAAATTCACCTTTAACTAACATGAACGTTGTTTCAGCCAATTCCCACGTTGTCACCCGATTTCCCGCAATGCGTAATCATCGAAAATCGATATAACTTTACAACCAACTGCGCAATCTTTTACTGACAATGTTGATATTACAGTCTAAGTCACTGATAAGTCGCCGGCGCAACACTAGTTCCTCACTTCGTACTTCGCACTCGAACGAAAAACACGTACCTATCGATATAATCGATCAAAGTTTTCGGTGTTGGACAGCACTATTTTGTGATTGGAACGTCACATGTGTTTTTTTTATCTGTGCACATAAAAAGCATTTTTTTTATTGTAATTTTTTCTTAACCCGTCGCGTTTCTGGTGTGTTCTTTATTTGAACATTCGTGTTTTCTTTTTAAATTAAACTTTACAAAGATGTTAAATAGTTATAGGATACAATATTTCTTATATTTTTCTATAAAGTAGTGTTGTGTTTTGTGTTTTTGATATAATTTATAAATCGTACTGTGTTGTTTCTTGGTGTTTCACCATTCGTGGATTCGGTGAGTACCTACACATTTTTTAATTCTATTAGTTATGGTTATGCGAGTGTGTGAGTAATCTACATCAGTCCGTGAAATTAGTTTTAACTGGAAAAGAACGCAGTTTTACCGGATTTTGTGAGATTTTCTTAATGTTTATGAAATTGATGATGCTTGACCTTGATTTTTCATAAAATATGTGCACAACTAGAAGTGCCTCCGTCAAAAAATATCATGCCACCATTCAGCCAGGTTTTAAATTGAATGTTTCGTTAAGTCTCTAGGTAACGTATTACTGCCACCATCATGAAAAGGATATATAATAATAATCCACTTATCAACAGAGCTCTTTAGAGCAAACACTTACATTCACCTGTAAGATTGTGGTAACTAAAGTTAAAATATTGACACTGACATAAAATTATTGCTACTTCGATATAATTTTATAATCTGAAGATACTGACCAATAGTTACTTAACAGGGGAAGTGTACTCATAAAATATATAATCGTTATATCGTTAATATATATTGAAGCACTTGAAATTACTAGATTAACTATATTATAAAATGACATACATCATTTTCCTAGTGCTGGAACTCAGGCTTCTTCTCTGTGAGCACAGTGCGGGTTGATTAATGTCACAATCATGTCATGTCTTCGAACTTCGAATTTGAATGACGTTAAGTCCGTGGAGTTTCTTGCCCGTTCTTCTCCATAAAAACTTTAAATTGTTTTATGCCAGGAATAACGATGCCAATTTAGTTCCGGGTTCTATACTTTTTCAAATCGCGAATTCCGATTACGGCTCAAAGATATATGGGAACCGTTAAGTAATTGTTGATTGCGCCCGACCTTGGTTGATGATAATCAGAAATACGTAAGGAATGTGAAGTCTTTAATTACATCATGCGACTTCCGACATTGACAGGATACTTCGAAATATTATATACCTTCTAAAAAACTGGCTTTTATCAGCACAGGTTGAAGGCAATTTCAGGATGTTAGATTAAGAGGCTGCTTCACAGTGTAGACATAAATTTTAATGCAGAAATGGAACAGAATTAAATTAATTGTCTACTAGATTAATTAACCGGAACTAAACTTGTGTCGGTAAAACAGGTCTTAGAAACTAATAATTTATAACCAGAAAAAAGATGATGACATTGAAAAAGTTGCAATCGTTAATATGCCACGCTTATTTCTGGAATGTAATACAATGGCGATGCTGATGATTATTATTATTTCAAATGTTTTTAACATATCTCGGGACCCTTCTCAGACCTTTGGAAGGCATACGAGGGTCTAAAGCCAACTCGCAGATATATTTCAGATGCTTTTAATGAAATAAGGTGCCAACCGACGAATATCCCTGTATGCACTATGCCAGTGTACCCATGGATAGCCACCGGTTGGTGTAGGACTACCAGGCAGGAGGAGACTTACACACTCAACAATGGGCCCCCGAAAACTGTCGCTAGCACCTATGTGCTGGACAAGCGTCGTATTGACAAGGGGCAATATGTCCTGAAGTACTTATGAAGACAAGAGCAAACCCGGAAGCTATCAGGACAAACCCGGAAGTGCTGTCAAGATCCCTACCAGCATCTTACTGGAATACTTCCTTCCTCCGAGCACGTTTGCTCTTACGAATCTTCACTCAAGCCGGTTAATAAAGACAAGAAAGTGGTGAGGGCTCTGTTCCTCGTCAGTGTTCACTTTGCCCGGTCAATAGAGGCAAGCCAGAGATGAAGAACAAGACTTCTCCCGGGAGATAGGGTCCGTGAGGTCGCTACTGCCCAACAGCTCGCCACATGCTGCCTTGCGCATTTCTGTATCTCTCATGATCTGGACCCTCACCCGTTTTCCTGACCTAAAGAGTACATGGGAGAGTACAAGGCTGACCAATATTATTATTATTATTTCAAGACTCAAAATCAAAAGTAATTTTATTCAAATTAGGCTGAGAATCAGCACTTTTCGAACGTCAAAATTACATAAGACAGCCTCCCTAAACGGCCGCCCCTCACCACTTCCTAGTGCTGTAGCTGGGAAGAAGAAGTGGCGCAACAAACTCCCCAATCTGTTACCATATATATAATTGAATAGAATAGAATAGGTATTTTTATTTGCATTAAAACATTGACCCACGTTTTTGACATTATCTGGGTACTTAACACAAATCACATGTGTATTTACTTACCAGCTGTATTTCATCAATGAATACGGATGTGTGTCTAGAATATTATCATTCATAAGATGCCTGCCCATATGGGTGTAAAGTACCTACACAATTTGCGATGTCATCTTAAAATGGCACTGTGCTAAAGAAGCACATGTTAAACATTGTTCTGAACACATTCCAGTTGAGCTTATACGATTTCTGTCATAAGCATGTACGACAAGACAGGTCTACTTAAATCTGTGAGGTTCTTTTCTCAAAAGAACAGCTCAGACACTAACCTGCATGGGCCTCACATGATCTGACCAAGATAATGTCTGCATTAAAAAGAGACTGTGACCTCTGACTCTTTCGGTGTTTCTTCTCAGAGTAGTCTGATGTGCTACTCAGACCTCATCTCCACCTCTCCACCTCCACCTCTTCTTAACCGAAATAAAATATCATTTTTCAGTACCTCCACATCATCATCATCATCATTTCAGCCGACATAGGCCTCCCCTAAGCACCGCCACTTCGACCAATTCTGTGCTTCCCGCATCCAGCGGTTTCCTGTGGCCTTCACAAGGTCATCGATATTACTCTTAAAGTCATACATGGAGAGATCAATCTGAATTATTCTCAACAATCGACTCGGAATGACCGGATGCATACGTGCATGCATGTCGTTCTGGCTGTCCACGGTTATAATCGATCTTAGATTAGCCAACCGTGGTACAGATCTTGGTCAGCCTTTAACAATCACACCGATATTAATAAATTTCTTTAATCGCGTAACTAAATAAAAAATAGCCTAACGTAGACAACTGCTGGAAATAGGCTTGTCCCAAGTTGTGCCTTAACACCCGGTTCTTCACCTTCCGCAGCCGGTCCATAGCATAGCGTGACACTCTTGTCCAGGTCTCGTCTACTCCAAGCTCCAACAGCTACCGGTCTTTTGACATACAATTAAAACTCAGACTCAAACTCAAAGCATTTATTTCAATTAAAAACCATCTACAGGCACTTTTCAATTGTCAAGGAGTCGGTCAGTCAGAAATTTGAAGCTAGTTGCCCATTTCAAAGCGTATTAGATACCTATGGAGAAGAGCGAGCAAGAAACTCCACGGTCACTCTTTTAAAACAAAAATTTGTTACAAAAAATTGGTTACTTCATTCATGTTGAAATTATACATGTGAGAACAATGTAGAAAGACGTGCACGTTAGAAGCGTACGTAATAAACAGATAAAAACAAAGAACAATTCAAAGATTAAAATACATGGCAGCTAAGAGATGACCAGCCCCAACTGACGGGAGATAAATGATCCAAACACGCGCCGCCATAAGCGAGACATCTGAGTGCGCATGACATATTCAGAGCCGCACATTCAAGTCAATGAAAGACATCAATCAATCCGCCTAGCCTTTTCCCAACTATTTTGGGGTCGGCTTCCAGTCTAACCGGATGCAGCTAAATACAAGTATTTTACATGGAGCTATTGCCTATCTGACCTCCACAACCCAGTAACTGGGTAATACGATACCCCTTGGTTGTCAGATTTTCGGGCTTCTGACAACCCGTAACGACTGTCAAAGATCCACGAATGACATCCGGGACCAACGGCTTAACGTGCTTTCCGAGGCACGGAGGAGTCTCGTTATGTAAAGATGGTCACCCATCTACAGACCAACCCCGGCAAGCATAGCTTAACCTGATGGATCGACCCGTGCGGCAGTTATTACTTAGCCACGAGCTCCTCCAAGAAAAGAAAAGAAAACAAGAAAGTCAATGAAAGACATATTAAATCGTAAATGGTAGCTCTTTAGTACAAAGTAGTTAGTTAGTTTAGTAATATTATGTATTATGTTAGTTTAGTTATGTCATCGGCATGGTAAATACATAATCAGCCTAAAATGTTATCACTGCTAGGACATAGGCCTTCTCCCTGTGAGAGGGAGTGGCCATAATCCACCACGCGGGCCCAGTGCGTGTTGGTGGATGTCACACGTCTTCGAATTATCGGTTCTAGGACATGTCGGTTTCCTCACAATGTTTTGCTTCACCATTTTGAGAGTGATATGAAATAATTAACAGAAAGTAAAGTGCCGGTCTAACTTCAAATCTACGAGCTACAACTCGTAAGTCTGTCTCCACTGATGCACCACTGCTCTAGAATCACGTGAGATTAACTTAAATCCGACTATATTTTAACACTTTGTTCTTACTTCATGCCCCAATTTGGATGTGACTTTCACTTCAGTACAGCTCAAAATAAAAGAATCCCGGTTAAGGCGTTATGTGCTGGAAAGTACATTTATTTTACTTGTGCTAAAAATAAACTGTTTAATTATACTTGTGTTATTTGAGGTTGGTTGTAAACAGAGGATTTATGAATGTGATTGAGTGAAACTGTTTTTTTTTTTACAACTTTTAATAATTAAATATGTTCAACTACCGAGACCCCAGTTATAGGCTTGTGTAAATACAACTCGTGAAAGACTGTTTTTATATACATACTAGCGGGTTTTGCACGGGTGCTAAATCAATTACTTACTTACAATGTATTCTGTTCAAGACACGCGGTTGTGCACAAGTTCTGAGCAGTAATCTAACAAAATGTATTAGGCTTGCATGAATTCAAAATTTAATTTAATTTCATGACTTTTTTTTCAGTACCTTTTTTGTCTATATTTCTTTAATTTACAGCATATGTCCATCTGAAATAATGTGCCTTTCAAACGGTGAAAGAATTTTCAAAATTGGAGCTGTGGGTTTCGGACATCCTCTACAATACACAATCTCACAAAATTCCCTCTGTCTCTTTTTGATAATATGATAAAGAGAGAGAGGCGAATATATACTATAGGTACTAATATTATTAGTATAGTATCGATTAATATATACACGTCTGCCTTTAGTCTGAGTTCCAGTTATCACAACCATGCTGAAATTATCAGTAGTAGCCTGAAATCTGGATTTGTGCCCGGTTAAAGACAAAAAGATCGGGTCAGTGACAGCTCGGCCCGAGTCAACTCAACCCGAATCATAATACCAGAAGTTTCACTCCCGATTACGTTGATTTGTACGGTCAGGCTGAAAATCGATATTTTAAAATAAATCATTATGCGCCCTCCAGTCTACAGGAAGCATAATTGGCGAAATACTGAACAAACCTCTGCCTTGTATCCTTTTGGGGAATACGGGCGTGATGTATGTTATTAAAGCTCTACGTAACCTCAACAATACGACTATTAGGTTTGGTCAGAAACAAAATAAAATTACTTTCTATAGGTATATTTACCCGCTACCTCGGTTTTTGTTCGTGTCTAGAGTTCCTCGTCTGTCTATGCTATGACGTCAGCGTCTAGATTGCCTTGGTGTTTGGAATCTAGACATAATTATATCTAAAATCTAACCGTCCAAAATCAGGTGAGTAATTCAAGGATTCGACTGTCTAATGCTGGCTTCCCATGGTGCGCTATATTACGGACGCACGCGCATCAGCCCGCACGACGCACCGTGGGAGGGGTAACGTGGGTGGTAGCGCAAACGCATGTGTCGCGGTGCTTCTCAGTTTGGATACATTATATTATAGACTCGCCGCGGATCAGCCGGCACGACGCACCATGTGAAGGGTAACGTGCGTAGTAGCACAGATGAGTCCTTGGCGGTGCGCCCGATCCGTGGCGAGTCGGTGAACTTCAAAGGTGCGCGAGATTATGCTCGGTTCCTATAAACTAAAACGAACCGTTTTGCTTACCAATGGTAGCATTTTTATTGCCCAACTTGGCATTTAAATAGATTCGTAAGCGATTTTACGTACGGTTATATATTCGATTTAAGGTTATGAAATCGTTTTCAAAATCCGTCTTCAAAAATCGATTTCTGGCGCCTCCGTACTCACGCAGTTTTGGTCGTCTCTAGTAATATTATGATTCGGTTGTAAGTGCATCGATCAAAACTATCCAAACATAAACAAAAACTTGCTTAAGCAAATCTACTCTTGCCGTGGTTTTGTAAAGTAAAAAACTACTTTAACTCAATGACAATAAAAAAAGTTTACAATGACGTATTGTGCCCGACAGCTATTGTTGGACGAGCGAACAATGCAATTCGAAGTATTCCGAAGCGAGCCGAAAGAACCGTTCGGTCTAATTTTATCCGGTTTGAAGTCATCACGTCAACGCCGGCTGTCACTGAAAACCAGCGCTGGGGCTCTGTCTCGCATAGGCTCCCAGCATTTTTCTGAGCGATGGCCGTTTTGCGTGGATGTGACGCATTTTTTCCCCCAAATTGTTTTTTAGTGTTTTGTTCCTTTGCTTGCGTCCTAAGTACCGCAAATAAACGTATTTTCTTTCTTTCGGTCGATGACTACGGTGTCTCGCACGGTGACGTGCGTGAATTCACGTGCGTCCGCAATATCGCGCACCGTCGGAAGGGCCTTGGTGCGCGGTTTTTTGCTGAACTGGGCATATTTGGCGCAGCCGCGAGGCACACATTCCTGCTAGTATAATTATTACAACGCACTTTACACTTTTTATGTTGTATTCTTTCTTTTTTTATTTCTTTTAACTTATGTGCCTTTTAGTCTGTGCTAAATAAATGTATTTTCTTTATTTATTTTCTTTCAATCCGTGACTATACGTGGTTGTCCACCGTGCGGGCTGGTGCGTTTGCGGCCGCAATATCGCGTGCGCGTGTGAAGCCGCCTTTATGTAGCAATGCCATATAGCTACCTGGTTTTAATAGCCGCTGTGGTCTAGTGGTTAGACCACCTGTCTGAGACTGAGAGATCTCGGGTTCAATTCCCAGTGGGGGCAAAATTTTCTGCTCGTTTTGGTTGGTGGTATGGCTTGATCTAAATCCGCCTGGCTAGCTACCACCATCTTATCTAAGTCTGTTGCCATAACAACAAAGTTAGCAGCATTGTTGTGTTTCGTCAGTTATAGGTTAAATAGCCAGTTCATCTGTGGTTGAGGATTCCGGGTGAACATCGCTTCCACCTTCGGCCTGATGTTCACTTACCATCAGGTGTCACAGGCCAAGTGCTTCCCCGTTGAGGATAAAAAGAATCGTACGTTCGTCACACCCACGGGCCAAGCCAGTCATTACCACGGCTCAAGGCGTGGTTAAAATAAACTAATTTAAAATACTTCGTGCCGATAAGACGGTATAAGAAAAATATATAAATGTAGTTATAGTTAGTCATCGTACAATAATTTCCAACTAAATATCCTCAGGAGTGCTCCATTTGACTGGTAAATATTATAAACACAGCTGAGCACACTGTACAATGACGAGCCTGCGTAGGACTCTCCGCATTCGAGTGGGCTGCCAGCCTGCTTTTTATTTAAACCACCTGTTTAAAAGAAAAAAATATATAAATATCATTTTAGAGTTGGTATGGGAAGCAGTATCCAAATTATGTACTACTAGGGTTAGGCCCAGTTCCCATTCAAAATGTGAATTTGACACTAGATAGACCAGACCTAGGATCCAACCAACGCAGAAATTCCACCACATACCACGATTCCTGCAAACAAAGCCAAAGTCAAAAGTCAAAATAATTTATTTCAATTAGGCACAAAAAAGGCACTTTTGAACGTCAAACTTTACAAAAAATAATAATAACTGATTCTAGTCGCCCATTCCAAAAGGTAGTTTTCGTATGGAGAAGTTCATGTTCGTGAACGGGCGCCGTCAGTTGAGACTGGTCATCTCTTATCTGCCAGGGCTTGTTTTTAATCGTTTTTGATTTATATATTTTTTTTTTAACATTGTTCTCACATAATATAGAATCAACAAGAGTAGTACTCAGGATTTTGTAATTTCTATATTTAAAAGAGTGTCCTTGGAGTTTCTTGCCCGTTCTTCTCCATAGAGATCTACGTTTTGGAATGGGCAACTAGCTTCAACTTTCTGACTAACTGACTCTTTGACAATTCAAAAGTGCCTGTAAAGGGTTTAATTGAAATAAATGGTTTGAGTTTGAGTTTGAGTTTGAAGAATAGGCAAGAAACTCCACCGTTACTCTTTTAAAAAAATCATTATATCTTGTATACACTCATTATATAATTATATGTGAAGACTGTTTTAGGACTGTTAGAAGGATAATAAGGAGCGTGTTTCAAAAGCACATGCTTCACTTTTTCGTCATGGGAACCAGGGAAATATAATGATAGCTTGTCCACTCTGAAATGACGAGCCCCACTACCGCATTACACATAGAAATTCGCATTACTCCACGACGTAAATGCCGTAGAGGGGCGCGACATTTCAGAGTGGACAATCTTGCAGACTGGCGCACCGGTAATTGTTCTATCGTGAAGTTTTCTTAGAAATTGTTTTATTATAGTCGCGTCGCGTTGTGACGTCGCGCCTGTTTACAGTAGCCTTTACTTAGGTAATTACATCCGGCATAGTCATACCCTCATTTATAATTTGCTTAAAACATATCAATACATCACGCCTATGTTCCCCGAAGGGTTAGGCAAAAGTGTACCTATAGTACACACATTTCACCTTTTATGTAAGTATATCTGTATTATGTGGTCTAAAGTATTAATGAGTTTTCTATTTATCTATAATAGTCCCTTAATGGCCGAAATTCGACCATAATAAATTCATAAATATTTTAAGTTGTATTTATAGTACTTAATAATTCCATGCTGCCGTTAATATTATAAGGTAGGTAGCCATTTTGTGTCAAACGCATGGTAGTGTGTGTAATATTTTTTTAAATTAATTTTATTTAGATTTAATGCATAATAATATTATCCCTTCCTATGTGGCGGCCATTTTGCAAAAACATTCAAATCTGTGACGGGGGGTCCCGGGGTCCCAGGGGTCCCGGAGACCCAGGTGATTAAAACGACGATATCTCTAAAATTACGATAGGTAGCTCTCTTCAAGTTATGTTTTTGGAATCGTTATTAAATAAGCTAACAGATTATGTATGGATTGGTCCAGTTTTGTTTTCTAATAAGATATCAATTCTAGTTAGAAATTAGTTAGGGGTTTTTTTTTTCGTACAAAAGTCGTTCTAATTACAAAATAGAACCATTATTTCAAAAAGTATTTGTTTTATCTTCATAAATATACATAATTACACATTAATAAATAAAAAGAACACACCTCCCCATAAACTTTTTTCATAAAAATATTAGCTCTCTGCACTCCTGCTTCATATTAACTTTGAAAACGAAAATAAAGTTTTTGCTGCACGCATTAATATTAAAGATAACTACTCGTAGGTACCCTGGAAAGTCATCTCTGTACATCTTTCTACGACACAATAAGATCTTTGCCGAAATGGAAAGTTTTTTTATAAGTACTCATGTTATAAAATAATTAATATCTTTATCGAAACGTACCGGTCTCAAAACAATAAAAGAAACTCCGTCAGATAAGGAATGTGATACTACGTTATAATGTGTAAGTTTGATTAGTTTATTTTAAAGTTAATTTTATCATTTGTATTCATTGACTACCTTCTGCGCTCGACTTCGTTCGCGTGGAAGTAAGACACCACAATAAACTACAATAACAACCACATTTTTATAAAACTTCCCTGTATACTACGTACGTTTGTAGTTTTGTTCTCAGCAGCCATAATATACAGAGTCGGGACTGGTGACGCGGGAGCATGCGACGTACAGCAGTGCTATTCTGTAAAAATCTCACCGTGCAAACTTCGGTGAAGTGAGCGTGGAGTGAGCTGTCAATAGTGTCAATTCCAAGCAAAAACAAACTCACTTCGCCCAAGTTATCACGGTGAGATTTTTACAGAATCGGCTGGCTGTTGTCCGTGTGAGAAGCAGCTTGTCCTGTGGTCGACACCCGCAGCTTTCAGTGTCTGCCTCTGTGACTTGTTGGTAGGTAATCATCGCAAAGCAATGCTCACAGGGAACTGCACGCGCTTAAGGCGCTACCCCGAGCTAAGTGGCGCCCTCATTGAATAAAAAATCGTAGCATAGCATAGAAAATAAATTTAAAAAAATGGATTCTTGGAATTTGTTACAAAGAGGATAAAGTATTTTTACGTTGTTAAAACAGGACTCAAAGTATTTCGTATCCAAATTAGATAGCAAAAGTGTCAAAAACGGCCACCTTTGACTCTTTTGCTATCTAAAATACTTTGTCCTCTTTGTAACAAACTCCAAGAATCCATTTTTTTTAATTTATTTTCTATGCTATGCTACGATTTTTTATTCAATGAGGGCGCCACTTAGCTCGGGGTAGCGCCTTAAACTGGAAGGGGTAACTGTGGGGAATAAGTGGTATACGCGGTATAAACACTGTCTCGCCCACGCTACGATCTGTTAAAATTTTGGCCTCGATGACGTTTCCCTGCAAATACACGACTTTGAGCCGGGTTTCATCACACAGCTTCGGCGGAGTTAAGTTCCGAAGTCGCATAATCTGTCCCGATTACCAACCTACCGACCAACCTTCTTCTGGATGATGTGCGCCGGAATTACAATTGTTTGTATTCATTGATTAGGTTATGTGTTCATTTTGCCGCCAATGGTCTCATTTTTAAAAGCAAGTAGGTACAAAATACAGTTAAGTACTTAGGAACTATGCATGTGAAGAGGTCACTGAAAAAAAATGAAAGGTTCGACCAAAATACAATGTTAAGTTGCGTTTGCCGTGGTCTGTCCGAAGTCAGGTAACTTAATTTTAAAAACACATTCTTTCTTACTTTTCAGATTTTTATTTGATTCAGTCTGAAAGTGTATCAATTGGGTTTTATGTTGGTTCTAGCTTTAGCCCGCGGCTTCGCTCGTTTTGAGGTCGGAACATATCGGCAACTAGAATCAATTCTATTTTTTGTAAATTTTGACGTTCAAAGGTGCCTTTTATGTGCCTAAATGAAATAAATTATTTGACTTTGACTTTGACCTAACGGGATCGTACTACCGAGATAAAACGTATACCTAGTATCTGTCCTAACCCTGGTCATGGGGTACCCATGTGCCAAATCTCATGCAAAAACGTACAGCCGTTTTAGCGTGAAAGCGTAACAAACAAACATACTCACTTTCCCAATTATAATATTAGTTAGGATTTCACAGGAGTTCAGCACGCGTAGAATGACCACTCCTATCTCAATTCCACGAAGAATAGACAATCTTTCTATCCAAATTAACTTAATTATTCCTTTCTTCTTTTTTATCCGACTACGGCGAAGTAAAAAGGAGGGTTATGATTTTGACTGGTATATATGTATATATGTCCATTTGTTCAAAAAAACTACAGATTTAAAAACTGCCCTATCCACTTACTATGCTTATGCATACGCATGGCTTAAGTATGGTATAATTCTTTGGGGAAATAGTGTAGATAGCAATGACTTGTTTATCCTACAGAAAACATGTATTAGGATAATGGTCTACATTGACAATGACGTAAGTTGTAGACCGCATTTTAGGAAACTAGACATTCTAACTTTGACATCCATTTATATTCTAGAAATCTGTAAATTCGTTAGACAATATCCACACTTCTACCTTAAAGTTACAGACCAACCTCGCCGATATGCACCACGTTCACGGTTTGATAATACCCTCGTAATACCACAATCTAAGCTAAAATTACACAGCACAAGCCCTCACGTCACATCAATTAAAATATACAATAAAATACCAAACGACATAAAAATGGAACAAAATGAAAATATATTTATTAAACGGCTCAGAAAATTACTAGTGGATGAATGCTATTATTCACAAAATTATTTTTTTAATGATGACATCAAATGACTTCCAACATTTACCCAGTTTTAGACATTGATTTTTATTATACTTTATTTGACTTATAATTGAACTTATGATACTATTTTAATCTGTGACATTATTTGTTTATATTAATTGACTTTTTGACATTTATTCGAATATCTTGTAATTCAATTGATTTTTTTAATACTATATCTGACTTTTTATAATTTAATCTGTGATATTATTAATTTCAAATGAATTTAACACTGAATCTTCCTAATTATTTTACTTTATTTTTATAAATTGTATTTGTGATATGAATTATTACATTCCATTTGTGTGTGATCTAATTTACTTGAAATAAATATTGATACTTTTTAATGATTGCTAGAGGTGATATTTTCAAAGACGTATATCACAAATTATGTGATATTATTTGTAATATAATTTTATTAGTTTTTTTTTTAACGATATTTTTTTTGTATTTCTATTTACTGCATTTATTATCATGCTACTACTCATATTTTATGTTATTGTTGTGCCCGACAGGGTCCATGTGAACTATTTTATTATTATCAAGACCTTGTAAACACATGTGATATGCAATAAAGATTTGGATTTGAATTTGAATTTGTTCCCTCATAACTTTCTAAACTACTCTTCATAATTTGACAAAACGTGGTGTCGTTGGAAGCATCTTGATCGTGCGCTGGTAAGGGTATGTGACGTCACATTAGGCGCCCTCTAGGGGACAGACATGATAGGTGTTTAATGAAAGGCCTTAATAAGCAGATTTCATAAATATATATAATATAACCCCAAAATAATATAAATAAAAAGAAGATTACAAAAACTCAAACCCAACTTCTTACGACAAAAAAGTCAAATAAAAAGGTATAAACAAGACATCACAGACAGACAAATTGAAAACCCGGAGTCACACGTATTCTGTTCGATTGTGTGACGCCGATTTTAATCTGTCTATCTGAAATGTCTTGTTTATACCTTTTTATTTGACTTTTTGTCGTAGTTGTTTGACACATCGTGATTTAGACAGCTAAATCCTTCTCACTATTGGCATTCGCATCCTGACTATATCCACTGCTGAGGATATACCTCTCTTTTCATGTGCCAATCCCCACGTTCTTGTGGCAGCCTCATTCAGGTTCTATCCGGGATGGTAACAATGTCATGCGACCATCCGCCGGTCAACCGGCACTTCATCTTCCAGACCTTAGACGCCACTCGGTCACTGTCTTACTCAACCTGTGTCACCACTGCGTCTTTCTAGGAGTCCTGCCAAACTCCATTTGAGTTCTATAACTCGTTTTCCGATATCGGAAACTATCTTTCTACAATCTGTCAATTTGTCTTTCGTTTCTACCATGGCGGAGGTCATGCTACCCGCGCTGTTGATAGTCTCGTTATCTCGTGTCGCATCACATCTAGTTAGTCCGGAAACCAATCCCAATAAGTTAGGAATAGGCTAGTTTGCGGAGGTATTATTCGACAAACTTCGTTGCAAGACAGGTTGTTGGATTTTTCTGGCTTTGAATAACCTGGTAGTACTTACTGTCACAATATGCACTGTGTTAGGTTAAATGGGGGACATACTTTGAGGGAATGTTTTACTCATGAAAATAAACAACTTTTAATACAGGACTAACACCGAAATTGCGCGAAATTCGACAAAAATAAATGTAGGGTAGCATTTCTTTTCCATAATACTTAGAGTAATAATATTAATATTCAGAGTTATTCCCATCGTAAAAGTGGTTTATTTTCATGAGATGTACACTCCCTTAAAGTATGCACACTGTATACAAGGTCAAATACAATTTACTAGCAAAACTACGTGGACGTGACGGGTGCTGAACTGCTGATATCAACACAAGACAAAACTAAAAAAAAAAGAAGTTTTTTTTGGGTCAACGACTGCTGGTGTTGTTACTTGAAGTTGAAAAAATCTTTTTTATTTTTTGTTTTATCGTTTTAGAATCCGATCGATCACGTATGTGAAGTTTACACAATAGAAACTTTAAAAGATTTTTTTAAACTGATATTTCAAGTGGCTACAGTTTCTGCGGTTGATGACCTCAGAAAAAAAACTCATAATTGTTTTGTTTGATCATGGTAAGATATCGATACCCCGATCAGTTTCAGTTTCGCTAGCTAATTTAAGCTGACCCAGTATTTACATGACCACTTAGAATGTCAACTACGATTAGCACCTAATGTTAAAATTAACGGTCATCCACCCCAACCCCGACACTCATCACCACTGCTCTCTCACTACTCACAAAAATTGTACTACGTATATGTATGTAGGTTAGTATTTTCGGCCATTCACACTTAGCAATCAGTTGAGTGCTCCATTGAGATCAGATAACAAGGTCGGCTGCATTCGGTGGCCGGGTCAATGACCACACAATAACCAGATCAAGGCTATAATGTACTTCTCTATTGAGTTACATAACATAACATTACGCTTGCGTTCCCCAAACGGTTAGACAAACGGTTAATTTATACGCAAGATCGCCAGTTATGTTGAAGTCCTGACCTTAGGATTAATCTTAGGAAGTCTGGACTTGCATCACCATGCATGCATGCATCTATCACATACTTAATTTATCTGTCATTCCTTCATTTTTCATTCTTTTTACCTATCGTGGTATAGTAATCTTATTCTAGGTGCATCGTCTTCACATATTATATAATTAATGTAAACAATATATTGTGAAAACATTTTAAAAGACTAACGGTGGAGTTTCTTGCCCATTCTTCTCCATACGAAAACTAACTTTTGGAAGGGGCGACCAGAATAAATTTTTTTTTGTTGTAAATTTTGACGTTCAAAAGTGCCTTTTTTGTGCCCAATTGAAATAAATTATTTGACTTTGACCATTTTTGGAGAAATTATTGGTGTGTGGCGTATCCTTTGTGGAGTGAAGAAGAAAGTAAAATCCAACCTTTGTTCAAAGGCACACTATTCTATCAACGACTAATAGTTGGTCGCTGTGATTAACACAAGACAATGTTTAAATGGTCTTTCTCCAGAATTAGCTTACCTACTAATACTGACAGGTTATGTGAGTTTATATAATTGTTTATTTTATTTGTGACATAATCTACTAATTTCAATGGTTTTTTATGAGTTGTTTTGCAATATGTGGTTAGCTAGCGACCTCGACAATATTGATCATAAATTATTCTTGGCTAACTGTTTATTTATTTTTATTTCGATGGTCCTAGTTTATCATAATTATGCGACTTCAAGGTACAGCTTTATTAGCTGTAAAGCGTCGTGCTTAACAAAACAATTTCTAAGAAAACTTCACAGTAGTACAATTTATTTATTTATCAACCAGTGTCGCGTCGCGCGACAAGTCGCACTAGTCTGCACGAGCCTTAAGCCGGCACGCCCTTTATGCCTGAAGGATTTTTTTCGGGTATTAAGTTCTGTTTACGTTTATAGTTTTTATTTTCGCTTGAATATAGATTTAGAAGTTTTTGTTGGTTTATTGGCGTGTACTAGCTGACATTATAGTTTTTTTTTTAAGTTTAATATTGAGTAATGTAAAATAATTTGCATACTATTGTATAGAATCAAGTTTTTTTTTGCTAACTGAACAGCCAGCAGTGCTGCTGGGGAGTTTGTTGCGCCACTTCTTCTTCCCAGCTAAAGCACTAGGAAGTGGTGAAGGGTGGGCGTTTTTTGGGGACTGTCTTATGTAATTTTGACGTTCGAAAAGTGTTGATTCTCAGCCTAGTTTGAATAAATTACTTTTAATTTTTTAAATTTTGAAGATCTTTTCTTTTTCGATTTAATATTTGACAATAAATTCAATCGTTCGCGTTCCACGCCTTTTTTTTTAAAGCCAAATGCTTTTTTTAAAAATACATACGGCTTAAGACATTTATTTCTCAATGGGACACTGGCCTGCACTCTGTGAGAGAGAGTGGTCTGTAATCCACCACGCGGGCCCAGTGCGGGTTGGTAGATGTCACATGTCTTCGAATTTTTTGGTGCCTGCCTGGTTTCAAACTTACGACCTCAACTCAAACTCAAAGCATTTATTTCAATTAAACCATTTACAGGCACTTTTGAATTGTCAAGGGGTCGGTCAGTCAAAAATATGAAGCTAGTTGCCCATTCCAAAGCGTAGTAGGTACCTATGGAGAAGAACGGGCAAGAAACTCCACGGATTCTCTTTTAAATAAAAAAAAAAATGATACAAAATATTGGTTACATCATTCATTTTGAAATTATGCATGTGAGAACAATGTAGAAAGACGTGCACGTTCGTAAAAGCGTCCGTAATAAAAAGAAAGAATCTAAAAAAAAAAAAAAAAAAAAAGAATCATTCAAAAACTTAAAATAAATTAAAATAAGCCATGGCAGCTAAGAGATGACAAAGAAACCACCTACAACTCATAACTCGTGGCCGTAATTGAGCCACCTCTGATGATATTTTTTAAATACTGATTCTGATAACCCGCTCCTAGTAGTCATGCTCACTTAATGTCTCGCTAATGGTGGCAAGTGTGTTGGATGTGGTGTTGGATCATTCGGTTCCCTACAAAATGGTTGAGCTGTAGAGTTGGATGGTGCTGATCCACGCGTCATGTTCGTGAACGGGCGCCGTCAGTTGAGACTGGTCATCTCTTATCTGCCAGGGCTTATTTTTAATCGTTTTTGATTTTTATATATTTTTTACATTGTTCTCACATATAGAATCAACAAGAGTAATGTACCCAGGATTTTAAAAGAGTGTCTTTGGAGTTTCTTGTCAGTTCTTCTCCATAGAGATCTACGTTTTGGAATGGGCAACTAGCTTCAACTTTCTGACTAACTGACTGACTCTTTGACAATTCAAAAGTGCCTGTAAATGGTTTAATTGAAATAAATGCTTTGAGTTTGAGTTTGACAGCAAGGCCACTTGATCTATAATTGACCAACGATGCAATAAGTCTAACAATTGATAAACGGTGAATATAGAAAAAAGTTGACGACTAATAGTATGGAAGTATGGAAGAAAATATTGAAATAGAAAAAAAATGGTATAATAACAGGAGAATGATGAAATGATAATATAGAAAAAAGAGGGCGGTTAAAGATTGAAAGTGAAGCAGTGCCCGAGGAGGCTTGGTGTGATGATGAGCCAGTACCTTTACTAGTCAAACAAATGCATTTATTTCAATTAAACCTTAGACAGGCACTTTAGAATTGTCAAAAGCCAATCATTCAGAAAAATGGAGCCAGTTGCAAATTCCAAAGCATAGTAGGTTCCTATGGAGAAGAACGGGTGAGAAACTCGATGGTTGTTCCCGGTTGATGATTTTAGGCTCGCTTCATGTATACGAACATGGGTTTTTTTTACTTACGAGGTTTTCCGCAGCCTACTCTGCCTACACAGTCGTATAAAAGATAAAGGAGTGATCTTATGAACGGAAAATATCAACTAAGTGACGACATATCCATTTAATTTTCACACAAACTGTACTTTTTAATGTCCTTTTTATCATTCACAATTTCCAACGCTCCGTACGCTATATTAGTTTAAAAATTAAACATGAAACCGGCTAATTACCATGGTCTAGTTAACTTAATTACAAAAACGTCTTCTAGGAACATTCGATAAAGTCCGATTATTTCAAGGTTGCACTCAGTCGAAGCCGCGAAGTTATTTTAATTTGTATTGTAACACCTTTTCTTACCGTGTTAGCAGTTCACTGTAACATGATAAATAGTTCCGTATCAAATGTCAATTATTTCACTTCTAAGGCCCGGAATCCACCATAGCCGAGTTGTGCGGGGATGTCCGAAGCGGTGACGAGAAGAAATTTTTTGTCAGCTAGGGTGTATCCACTGAAACTGTGCGGAGATGCGTACTGGCTAGACTGGAGCGGAGTTGTGTGCTCTGGTTAGAACGGAGATGTGTGCTGGCTAGAGCGGAACTGAGCGGATGTTGTGATGAACGTACTATCTCTTCTCATCTCCGTTGCGCGCCGTCAGCTGCTTGCGAGTCATAGCTCACGCAGTGATAGCCTAGTGGTGTGACCGTCAGACTGACAAGTCATAGGTCTCGAGTTCGAACCCAAGGCACGCACCTCTGACTTTTCGGATTCATGTGCGTATTATATAATTATCACTTGCTCAATAAACGGTGAAGGAAAACATCGTGAGGAAACCGGTATTTCTCGACGGCATGTGAAGCCAAGTCAGAGGCCCGTGGGCGGCTTTAAAACTCTGACACCAGGTTAGTTTACTAACCACACGAAAAGAAGAAGATAGCTCACATCTCCGCCTCGATCGCTCCATACAAATACACATCTCCGCTCAGTGGTATCCACTGAAGCTGAGTGGAGACGAGATGTGTTAATAACGAATTTCAATTGGTTGTTTAAAACACATCTCCTCTCCTCTCATCTCGTCTCCTCTTTGGTGGAGCCCGGGCCTAATGACCTTCAAACAGGTCAGGTTATGTATATTTTTCTCTTATCGACACGAGCCATGCACGAATTATCTACACCTATACCTACATATTATAAATTAAAGCCGCTTTTTGTCTCTCTGTGTGACCACGTTGTTCTTCTAAATTGCGCAACGGATTTTGATGCGGATATCACCATTATTTAGTTAAGTTTTTCTTAAGGTTCATGTGTATAACGTAATCATATTAAATTTACATGTTAAAATAAAAGTTAAAAGCCAACTAAAAAAGTATTAACAAGACATCATAGACAGGCAAATTAAAAATCCGGAGTCACACGTCGAACAGCTTACGTGACTCCGGAATCTTTATTTGTGTGTTTAAGATGTCTTGTTTTAACCTTTTTAGTTGGAGTTTTACGATACATCGTGTACCTAGTTACTTGGTTGTTAGGCAGTCGCTCCAAGTAAAATTCGAGTATTCATTTGCATCCTGTTAGACTGGAAGCCTACCCTAACATATTTGGAAAAATGCAGGGGCGGTAGTCTCGACCATAGATAGCTATTGCTATACGACCGAATTCGGTTGCAAAGTCATAATGGCATGGCGTCCCTAAACGGTCAAAATTTCTTGACTAGCGCGAAAAAATTTCGTGCCTGTGGATCATGACGCGCGCACGTCTAGGGACGCCATTACAACTCTGCGATCTTTGTCACCGACTGCCGCCCCTGGACAGATATACCCCAAAAAGAATACTGAAGTAGACCAATTTAGGCAAAGCTAATATTCAGCATTCGTCTCCAATACGCTGATGTAATAAGGAAAGGTGACATGACGTGATCTACAATGACCTCGATATTCTACTAGTACTACGCAAAATACAATTTATAACATTACGAAATACGACTAAAGCATTTTTGTTTATTCATTTAAATTTATAATTCATTCATTAATACCGAGTATTTGATCGCTGACTCTGCACGTAATATTGGGTTTCTGTGATCTAGCACATTTAGTTTGCGAAGTATTAGAGCAGTGCTGGATCAGTGAGTAGCGGCCCCGATTCGCGAGTGGTAGGTTGTGGGTTCGACGAGTTGGAACCCAGCCCGGTGCTTCACTTTGGGTTTTCAACGCCAAAGGTCTAAGAACGGTGAAGGATAGATAGATAGAATACTCTTTATTGTACACCATAAAAATCACAGACATAATTTAGAAATTTTACATAGGGTGACACAATGGGCGGTCTTATCGCTTAAAGCGATCTTTTACAGACAACCTTTGGATGGATTAAAGGTAACAGGAGAGACAATACTGCAGGTAGTCAGCGGTGTACCATCTACATATACAATAAATATATTATTATAAGGAAAACATCGTGAGGAAACTGGCATATCGTAGAATCAAAAATTCTATAAGTAAAGTCTCCTAGTAAATTGACTACCTGTCCTGGATTTGATCTTGGGTCGGGCAGTGTTATTGAGTTTTTACATTAGGAATGTCTTAGTAACAGCCCGGAGTATGGAAGTTGGATACCCCGTGCCTCGGAAAGCACGTTAAGAGGGAACAGGGCCTGCGAGGAATTTGAGAAAAATAGGTATTTAAACAAATTATTGCCGTCGCCTTACCTCAAGTCATGCCCTCATAGAGTGCGATAGGGACAGCTGCAGCTCAGACCGATTATATTACAAAAAATTTGAAGAAAAAAGGGGAATACGAAACGTTGATACGTTCCGTATTCCCCTATTTCTCCTCGAAAACTGAGCCGATTCAATTATTTTTAACATATTTTTTTTAAGAAAGAGATTGTCCAGTTCCTATCATTTTCTTTTATGCTAAAAACTTTACGAATTTGTCTGGTAGTCCTCTAATCACGGCGGTAAAAATGGGTCATTTTTGTAATTTTTGGACGGTTATATTTTCTTTATTAATGTTGCTGAAAAAAAAAGGAAATAACAGGGACGTGTCTACTGCAGACCTTGATTTTATGAAAAAAAAAAATTGTATGAAGAAACGGGAATACGTTTGTATGGAGAATGGCCCTGTTCCGCCGTTCAAATTAGGCTTGATCTCTCTCCGGTCGTGTCGGATTGCCGTACTATCGGACTATGAGAGTGAGGGAAGAGAGAGTGGAGAGAAAGCTGGTCTCCGCTCAGATTATCCGCCATGGCTGAAATTCAGTCTGGAGGATTATTATTACTAAATATATGTAGGTCACTAAAACGATCAAACGTACACAAAGTACCTTTGTTAGGAGTCACAATTTTTACCCAAAAAATATCATCGACACAGGGCTTGCACGGGTAAATGACCGCCATACTACCGTTTATCTCAAGATACAGAGTACCTACATGAATCACCAACATCCGTATAGAAAAAACCACATCCATCACCCGTAATGTTCTACCTCATAATCAAATAATCATCGAACTTACGGATGTAAAAAAATCTCAACCATTTTTTCCTCAAACCAAGCAATGGAATTTTATAATCGTTTTTAAAAAATAGAGAAGAAAAAACCCGTTAGTGATGCGATGATGAAACGATTATTTTTAATCGTGAACGGCAATTATATCGATATACCGAGAATAGTAATCGGTGTTAAATCGATTTATGTAAAATTGGAATGCGGACAGATAGAAGCTGATCTGGCGTGAAAGTTTAGTATTAAGTTTTAATATTTTGATAGACATTAGAAGTGGACGAGCGGTATCGACAGACGATCTGATCACATCATCTAGGTACAGGAAATTAAGGAAAAAAATGCTTTTATCCGTAGAGGTCGGAAATTACCCCCACGGGATCGTACCACCGGGATTAAAGGTATCTTATGTCCTTACCCGGATCATGCTCTACCAGTTTGGCAAATTCCATCGAAATCCGTTCAGCCTTGAAGGCGTGAAAAGGTAACAGACTGACATACTTTAGCATTTATGATATGAGTAGCTCATTATCATAAATGCGAATACAGTTGATCCGTGGATGGGTGACCATCCATAATTATATCAAGACCCCTCCGTGCCTCGGAAAGCACGTTAAGCCGTTGGTCCTAACTGTCAAAGCTTATTACAAATTATAGAATTATATCCAAGATAAAAATGCTTGGAAACATGCTGGTCCTGCTCCATAGGACAATTTAGAATCTAGACAAAATCTAACTGGTTGCCAATTTAATTGTATAATATTATTTTTTATAACATTGATTTTATATTCTGTGATCACTTGAACTCACACACTGACTTATTATTAGTAGTACCTACTTGTTAAAATGTTAGGAATATCGTATAATTTTACAATGTTTGTAAATATGTGAGCACCATGCATCCATCACATAAATTAATTTATGTCATTCCTTCATTTTTTATTATTTTTACCTATCGTGGTATAGTAATCTTATTCTATGTGCATCGTCTTCACATATAATTATTTAATAAATGTATACTTACAAGATATTGTGAAAATATTTTAAAAGAGTAACGGTGGAGTTTCTTGCCCATTCTTCTCCATACGAAAACTACCTTTTGGAATGGGCGACTAGAATCATTTTTTTTTTTTTTTTTGTAAATGTTGACGTTCATAAGAGCCTTTTTTGTGCCTAATTGAAATAAATTATTTGACTTAGACTTTGTCATTTGTAGATCACTGAAAGTGTTGTTACGGGTCGTCAGAAGCCCGAAAGTCTGACAACCAGTCTATACAAAGGGGTAATCGTATCGTGTTACCCAGTAACTACTACTAGTAAACTAACTATTAGTACTAGTGCTGGTATCATGCAACGCAGTTTTTACACTTTTTATTTTGTATTCTTTTCTTTTATCTTATTTTTTTTCTCTTTCTACTTGTGTGCCTTTGCTTGTTGTGCCAAATAAATGTATTTTTTTCTTTTTTCTTTCTTTTCTTTAACTGGGTTGTGGAGGTAAGATAGCAGCAGCATCCGGTTAGACTGGAAGCTGACCCCAACATAATTGGGAAAAGGCTAGGTAGATTGTGGATATGAGTGTGGATACTATATCTGGTTAATTTAGTTACAGTGACCTTTAAGTTAGAATGGTATCAATCTGCGAGAGACTGTTTGCCAAATTTTCCTTTACTTAAAACGCACATAGAACTGCGACGCACAATTTTTATCACCTAATCAACATCCTGTTATCGTGATGAACTAACCGATAACTATGTATTGCGCAGTCGGCGGAAGGAAGCCCCAATCTTAGTTTGTAACACTTTGAACGCGTGGTACAAGGTCCTGTAGGCCTGTCACTCTGTGACCAGTGTCCGCTGTGTGAATGTCACTTACGTCACCATCATCTACATAGCTTTTCTCAAAACTCAAACTCAAACTCAAAGCATTTACCTATTTCAATTAAACCCTTTACAGGCACTTTTGAATTGAAGCTAGTTGCCCATTCCAAAACGTAGATCTCTATGGAGAAGAACGGGCAAGAAACTCCAAGGACACTCTTTTAAATATAGAAATTACAAAATCCTGGGTACATTACTCTTGTTGATTCTATATGTGAGAACAATGTAAAAAAAAATATAAATAAAAAACGATTAAAAATAAGCCCTGGCAGATAAGAGATGACCAGTCTCAACTGACGGCGCCCGTTCACGAACATGACGCGTGGATCAGCACCATCCAGCTCAACCATTTTGTAGGGAAAAAAAAAATTGTGTCAAATATGTTCGTGTCGAATTCCAGTCTGATGCAGCTGCATACCAGTATTTTTCATGGAGTGACTGCATATATCTGACCTCCATAACCCAGTTACTAGGTAACACGATGCCCCTTTGGTAAGACTGGTTGTCAGACTTTCGGGCTTCTGACGACCCAGATCTACAAAATAATGATAGCCGGGACCAACGGCTTAACGTGCTTTTCGAGGCACGGAGGGGTCTTGGTATGTAAATATGGTCACCCATCCACGGACCAACCGTGGCAAGCGTAGCTTAACCTGATCTATCGACCCATGCGGCAGTTACTACCAAGCCAGGAGCCCCATTTTATTGAAAGTTGTGTGGGATCATAATATCATACTCATCTTAACTCTCTTGTCCCAATCCCAATTTATTTGTGGTACATTTGTGGCGCAACATGTCCTCTTCTTCCCTACTCATCTATTAGTCGTCATCTCAGTAAACAGACCCTTTCTAGCCATATCATCTCACACACAGTTCATCCATCTTTTCTTAAATCTATAAAATAAAAACAGAATTCCGTACTTTTAAATTGGACGCGGTAAATATAAGTTTAGATAAGTTGAACTCAGTAAAAAAAGTCAGAACTGAAATATATTCCTACTGTCAAAAAAAAACCTATAATAAGCACCTAATGGTTTTTCTTTGTAATGTTTCTTTTAATAATAATTTTATTTAAATTAAACGCTTACAAAAAGTGTACATTTAGCCAACAGAGGTAAATTTTTCGTACAATTGCGGCGCCTAAAACTAAACTTAAAATCAAATATTTTTATTTCTGGAATGATGGTTAGGAGTTAGAATGTTAGACCGGCAGGTACTAGGTTAATTCAAACCTGTGTTTCAGTTTAACTTGCATCTTATTTTTATGACGTTATTTTTGAGCAGTTAAAAGGTGATGCGAGTGCTATGCGGAGGCCTATGACCTCAGGTAAAACACGAACAAGAGTGAGGTGATGGTGTTCAAGTGCAGTACGAAGAGCTATGACAGCTCAGGTCACATTGGATGGCAGTGCTCTCAAAAGAGTGGCGCAGTTCAAGTACCTGGACCACTGGGTCACCGAGGCCCTCACAGATGATGTGGATGTTGAATGTGAACGCGGGGCGTTGTCAGTCAGAGGTAATATGCTGGCCGGTAGGTTTGCACGCTGTACTGCACAGGTAAAAATAACTTTATTCAAGGCGTACTGTCAGTGTTTTTATACCTGCAGCCTATGGGTGAAGCATGCGCAGAAGACTTACAATACCCTGCGTGCAACAATGTCCAATACAATAACGCGTTCAGAATGTTGATGGGGTTGCCACGTTTTTGTAGCGCATCAGGTATGTTTGCAGACGCGCAAGTGGATGGCTTCCAAGCGATACATCGCAAATGAATAGCGTCTCTGATGCGCCGCATACGGGGCAGCCCCAACAGCTTCCTGCAGCTTATTGTAGGGAGAATGGATGTGGATTGCTCCTTCATGGAACATTGGACAAAACTACATGTACGAGTCGTGCGGTCCAGATCCAATGTTTCCATTGTTGTGTCATGTGTGTCTATATTATCAAAAATTAACATGTATGGATGATTATAATTCTACTAGCGATTGTAATTTATCTGAAATAAATTATTTGAATTGAATTAAACTATATATTTTATAGTTGTCTCTAAAAGATCTTATCACCAAGATTAGGCAAAAAATAATTTAAAAGTATGGTCAAAAATATTGCTATCCAACGTGGCAACGCTGCCAACCTGTTTTTGAGTTTTTTTTTTTGACTAACTTGATTTATTGCTTGTCTTCAATCTGCCCCACATCCGATCCCAAGCAGTGAGCAGGTTAAATAATTTAGTTTAGACTACTACGTTCTAGCATTCCGATGGCCAGCGATGCGTCATACGGAAGCTGGACAATGGACCGTTTGGGTCAGAATGACCGTGGGAAGAGGGGTTATTGGGATGGCGCGTTTACCTTCCGTGGTACTACTACGATACAGACCGTACCGTAGTCAGGAAATTTGATGTGGAAAAATTTCCGTCTATTCCCGATAAATACCTATTTTTTTTGTCTTTTATCAATCTTTCAAGTCGTTTTTATAATTTTTTCACTACATTTCAATATGTAAAACTACAAGTGCAAGAACGATAGTGACAGGATTGTCGAAAGCAGCTGAATCTCCATGTAAAGTACAGGTGTACTTTACATGGAGCGATTGCTAATCTGACCTCTACAACCCAGTTACTGGGTAAACTGGTTGTCAGACTTTTGGGACTGTCAATAATGATCTAGTTTAACGTGCTTTCGTGCACGGAGGAATTCGATGCGTAATGAATGGTCACCCATCCACGGACCGACCTCGGCAAGCGTATCCTTCACCTTAAATCAACCCGTGCGGCTGTAATTATTTAGCCTCTCTTCACATACTGTTAACAATAAATACAACCTCATTCATACATAACAATAAATATACTCCTTAATAGGGAAAAAAAACTATTTATAACATCAGAGACAAAAAAAATAAAAAATTGCAAATTTTTTACTCTATCATATTTTTTTTTTTGATAAAACACATTAAAGTTCGGTGTAAACCTACCGGAGAGTAACGTCATGCTACATTTTAACTCAATTTAATGCCGTAATCTTTTATTTATGTAAAAAAAGAAAAAATACGTGTCCAATATTTTTTAATAATCTATCTGATAATAAAAAATATTTTTTAGTCTACATCCTTATTGCTTATTCCTTTCCACGCGGTCTAAGATCACGAGACACAAATCAGTAGCCATATTCTATTAAAGCAAATTTAAAAGCACGTGGTAGGCGATAAAATACGGTAACGTTTGACACACATAGCTGTACACAATTGAGTCTGCAATAAAAATTTCATATAGCCGCTACTTGGTGGGGCCACGAAGAGAGCGGGTTTGCGGCGGATTTTGTCAATCAATCAACCGATATAGATAGTGCAATCTACGACGACACGCCACACTCCGCTCCGCTCCGTACTAAAGTACAGCTTACAGTACAGTAATCGCGGAGTGGGGCGCGTCGTCGTGGATTGCACTATCTGTAGTGGCCAGCTGTTATTGGCAGATTTTTCGACTGATTGAACGAACCTATCGTATTGTAGGTTCTTGAGCAAAATATGAACCTCGTAATTGCTTTACCAACTTAAAATTTAATGACACTAAGGTCGAATTTCACGAATGAGACTGAACGCGATCAGCACATAAACCACGTTTAAGAGCTGTAAGTGTCATTATTTTCTTTTGAACATTGACACTGGCAAGCTCTTGAACTCAGTTTAGATGTGCTGATCGCGTTCAGTTTCATTGGTGAAATTCGTACTTACACGTCATAAAATAACAACTTTGATTTGTATACGTGACAGCACGAGTACCTATTAAACTATCAAACCTTAGTAAACATCTCATATTTTACATCATTTCGTCGTTCACGACACTACTCTGGCTTCTTATTTCATCGCCAATGAGTAGCCAGAAAATCATAGCACTAGTATAGTGTTCCGTACACGACGCAACCAATCACAAACTAGTTAACGCGTTATTAAATAATTTTCGTTTCAATAATTTTAATCAATTGATTGAGGCATGTTAGATTTAGAAGTAACTAAATTGTCAGTAGTAGCCCGTGGTCTGGATTTGTGCCCACTTGATGACAACAGACTCGCCCTCTGTTACAAAACCGAGAAAACTCAGACCATGACTAACTGATTATGTGTTAATTTCACCAAAGAAGCTGAACGCGATCAGCACATCTAAATTGCGCTTAAGAGCTGTCAGTGTTTCACAAAAATGTTTATACTGACAGTATGCTGATCATAACTATACTAATAATATTATAAAGCTGAAGAGTTTGTTTGTTTGTTTGTTTGAACGCGCTAATCTCGGGAACTACTGGTTGCAATTGAAAAATTCTTTTTGTGTTAAATAGTCCATTTATCGAGGAAGGTTATAGGCTATATAACATCACGCTACAACCAATAGGAGCGGAGCATAAATGAAAAATGTTACAAAAACGGGAAAAAATATTCCTTTTTGAGAGCTTCCGTTGCGTGCGCTGCGTAAACGGTTTAAGTTACGCAAATATCATGTATGACGGAATTGTTCCTCTTTAAAAGTTCTAAAAAAAAGTCCGCGACGGTATATGTCTATCTTTTAAGATTGACTCACTATAACCTTTTTTATCGTAATCAAATTTGTTCGAAATTCATGCATTATTTGCGAAGGAGTTTTATCAACAGAATATTAATCCATAGCCAAATAAATATGTTATTAATCACAAGTATTTAAATGTTAACAAAATTGTCCTTGACATCACTTGATTTCAATGAACATCTTAGGAGATATAATAATTTTAAAAGAACTCCGCAACAAAATAAATAGATATGTGCGGGTTCACGTGCGCATGACGCGCAAGACGCGGCGGGTGAGGGGGAGGGACGCTGGCCGGCGGTTGAGGGGAAGGGGCGCTGGCCTGCCGCCGCCCGATAGTTCTGCGAGTTGCATTAGTTTTGACTGGTCCAGCAGTTGGTCAAACAGTGCTAAAACCTCGCATCCCAATGATTCCCAATGAATTTTTAAAAGAAACCTTTTAATTTTTAAAAGAATTCAATTTCCCGTTAAGGTATCTTTTGTCGTAACAATTAATAAAGCACAGGGGCAAACATTTAAACACGTAGGAATCGATTTACGTTAAGACTGCTTCTCACATGGACAAACTATATGTCGCGTTATCAAGATCAGCCCCCCTAGCCAAGTCACAAACGATAAACGTAAACGCTCAGTAGTCTTTAATAGATTTTCAACTTTATGTTATTGGATATAAAGTTGAAAATCTATTGAAGATTACATAGTGTTTTCGTTCGTTCCGGTCGCTAACGCTCAGTAGTCTTTAATAGATTTTCAACTTTATGCTCTTAGGTATAAAGTTGAAAATCTATTGGAGATTACTAAGCGTTCATGTTTATCGTTTGCAACTTGGCTAGGGGGGCAGGATGCGGAGAAAATCAGTATGTTCTTCTACCACAAGAAAATAAAACTAAAAAATATCATTTACTCTAAAGTACTTTAAAATACCTTAAAAAAATACTATGTACAGCTATGTCATAACAGTTTTTGAAGTAACTCTGACTGTCTGTCTCTCTGTAACGTTTTCACGGCTAAACTACTGAACCGATTTTGACGAAGATCGAAGGACATAGTAATATTATTTATCCAACCACGATAATGATATTTACGCGGACGAAGTCGTGGGCAACGCTATGACTATTATGATGATATAGGAGCGGCACATCAATGAAAAATGTTGCGAAAAAACTGGGAAAATTCATTACTTAAACCACTCTGTGACGCAGACGAAGTTGCGCGGGTCAGCTAGTATATGATATATCTTGAACGCAGTTTACATGTGCTGATCGCGTTTAGTTTCATTAATGAAATCAGCCCTAAGTAGGTATAAAGTAATCCGAAGTATTTCTAGAAAGGGCAATCTTGCAAAGATTTCTTGCCACTTATTCACAATACCGTTACTTTAGCACCCGCTGACCGTGTGGCCACACCCTAAGCTGGGCAGCGGATGGGGAAGAAATGTCAATGTCTGCATTCCTTTACAATAACCGCTATTACGTATATCAGCAACAGTAGTGCCTCTGGTATTACTGGTGGAAATTTTATTAAAGCGCTTAGCTAACTGTTTTGTAGGGACTGGTGTTTAGTTTAGTGGCAAGTATTTTTCTTCTTTTCGTGTGGCTAGTGACTAACCTGTTGTCAGAGTTTTAAAGCTGCGCATGGGCCTCTGACTTGGCTCCACATGCCGTCGAGTAATATCCCTCAGGCATTCCTCACGATGTTTTCCTTCACCGATTTTGGAGCAAGTGATAATCATATAATACGCACATGAATCCGAAAAGTCAGAGTTGCGTGCCTTGGGTTCAAACTCAAGACCTACAACTTGGCAGTCTGACGGTCACACCACTAGGATATCACTGCTGCTGCTGCAGTGGTAAGTAATTCAAGCAGAACACGCTTTACTTGCTAATTCACAAAAGACAAGAAGGTAAGCATTCTCGTGACGAAAGCCTCGCCTCTCATGCACGGGGTTGTAGGTTCAGAGGCAAGTTACAATGTGAAGTTTTCAATTCATATGTAGTTTCTGATTTTACCTTGGACATTGATGACATTGGTGAAGGAAAACATCGCGAGGAAACCTGGACTTATAGTTAATACTAGCTGTTTGGCTGGTTTCACAGCCGGGAGACCCGTAAGGGCCCATCCGTATACGGGCTCCCGGAACGGAGACTTACGTGAGGCGCTAGAACAAAGTTTCACAGCGACGCGGATTGGTCGGTACGCGATCCGCTCCGGGTAGAGCCCGTACAACGTATCGTATTACTCCATCTCAAACTCAAACTCAAAGCATTTATTTCAATTAAACCATTTACAGGCACTTTTGAATTGACAAGGGGTCAGTCAGTCAGAAATATGAAGCTAGTTGCCCATTCCAAAGCGTAGGTTCCTATGGAGAAGAACGGGCAAGAAACTCCACGGACACTCTTTTAAATCATAATATTGTTACAAAATATTGGTTACATCATTCATGTTGAAATTATACATGTGAGAACAATGTAGAAAGACGTGCACGTAAAAAGCGTCTGTAATAAAAAGATAAAAACAATTCGAAAATTAAAATAAATTAAAATAGGCCGAGGCAGACAAAAGATGACCATTCTCTACTGACGGCACCCGTTCACCCTCGTTTCAGAGTACTGCGGGCACTACCCGTGTATGGACAGCCCGTACGGGTCTCCCGGATAGCTCTGACACCAGCCTTACCCGAGAATTCTATAATTTAATTTTCTTTATTTCTATAACTGGCAGTGAAAGTTTTGAAGTAGTGAAAGATTTCGGAGATTAGCCGGAACAAACAGACAGACAGACAGACGGACGGACAAAAATGAAAAAAAAGACATTTTTTGTATGCACCGTCTAAAATTTATTAAGAAACTTTTATTTTGACATTACAAACAGACACTTTAATTTTATTTACTTGTTTAAAAGATGAATAGATACAGATTTCATGGGTCTTATTTTGTTGCGCGGAACCCTAATTATTTTTCTAAACCAAAAGTAGCCTAAGTTACTCCTTATAACATCAGCTATCTTCCAGTGAAAGTTCCGTCAAAATCGGCCCCGCCGTTTCGGAGATTAGCTGAAACAAAAAGACAGACAGACGGACGGAAGAAAATAAAAATTGTTATTGTTGTATGTACCGTATATACTTTCATATGCATTTATTAAAAAGCTGTTATTTTGACATTATAAACTGACATTTCTATTTTATTTATTTGTATATATAGATGAGTCTGAAATCACCAACCCGTCTTGAGCAAGCGTTCTGATCAATGCTCGTGCTCCTCTGTGTGGGAAGAGGCCTTTGCCCAGAAGTGGGACAGTAATAGGCTGGTATTATTACTAAGCAGTCTTTGAATTAAACTCAAATTCAAAGACGATGACGGCACGGTTGGCGCAGTGGTTAAGCGATTGACTGCTGCGCTGCGTGTCGCGGGTTCAATTCCCGCACGGAACAAATATTTGTATGACCTACAAGTAGTTGTTCCGGGTCTGGCTGTTTGTGTATGTGAGTTTAAATGTATGTAAACGCACCCACGATACAGGAGAAAATCCTAATGTGGGGGGCAACGTTTTATAAAAAAAAAAAAAAAAAAAGCATTTAGTTCAATCAAACCATTTACGGGCACTTTTGAACTGTCAAAGAGTCAGTCAGTTAGTCAGAAAGTTGAAGCTAGTTGCCCATTCCAAAACGTAGATCTCTATGGAGAAGAACGGGCAAGAAACTCCTTAAAATTTGACACACATTCTTGAATTCCAAATACTTACCATCAGTAAATTAACAAGCTCGGCTGGGCAGCGTTCGGGACACTACACAATATCTTCTCGTCCAACATACCTCAGTGTCTAAAGACGAAAGTCTACAACCAGTGTGTGAGAAACGTGTCCTCTCACCATGGGCCTCATAAGAAAGCTCAACGTCACTCAGCGCGCTATGGAAAGGGCTATGCTCGGTGTTTCTTTGCGAGATCGAATCAGAAATGAGGAGATCCGCAAACGAACTAAAGTCGCTGACATAGCCCAACGGATTAGCAAGCTGAAGTGGCAGTGGGCGGGGCACATAGCGCGCAGAACTGACGGCCGATGGGGCAGAAAGGTTCTGGAATGGAGGCCACGTACCGGCAAACGCAGCGTAGGGGTCGCAGGAAGCCGCTGGATGCAGGTCGCTTCCAACCGGCCGATTTGGAAATCATTGGGGGAGGCCTATGTTCAGCAGTGGACGTCCAATGGCTGAAATGATGATGATGATGATGAACTAACAAGCATATAATTATTTTAACATTATCTCTTGGCATAAGAAACACAAAAACCCATTCTAGCTGCAGTTATTGAGAGTTTACTGTTTAAAATCAGGTGCACCATTCATTTGTCAGAGGTCCGTATAACCACAGTATAAATAAGTAACAGTATTATATCTCGGCAGTGACCTTCAAAAAATTACCTACGGCCGCTCGGCTTTCCGCTTCCGTGTGTAACTGCCGCGCACTCGATACACTGAGATTTCGAAGCGAGTCGCTTCGGCCGTTTTCTATAAAGATATAATACTATTACATAAATATTTATACTGTGATATAACTAATTTTCGTCAGTGTGCCCTTGATCCATATAACAGTGGGGTCGGCGCAAAATAATTTCCTCTTCTATTCTTTCCTGTTAGTTAATGCGTTATCATTAGGATAGGAGATTAAGATGAAATTTGGATCACGGCTAGACCATGACCTAGGTTAGGTTAAAGGATACTTTTTATCACGATATTCCCACGGGATTGAGACGTATGAGGGTGAAACCGCGAGGCGCAGTTAGTCAACAATTAATGTATTCATCACTTTCTTAGACCTGTGATCATTAAAAATCAAACCACCGGTTAGGTATTTAAGCAGTCCAGGAGGAGGCGGAGCGCGTGAGGGAGAGGCTAATTTCGCGCCCTCACGCCCCTAGCCGCCGCAGGAGGAGACGCCCTGGGCGTCGGGAATCTATTGCCGATTCCCGGCCACCGTAGGCGCGGGCTTGCGGAGCAATGGGTAGCTCGCCGTCCGGTAAGGACCAAGCCCGGGTCGACGGCGCGTTGTGTTCCACGCTTGCCTCAAAGAGATTTCAGCAAGTGAAGGCGTCCGATGAGACCATTGCCTGCCGGGGTTGCGGGAAAGTCCGAAAGGGATACCGTGCCCCCTGGCATTGCACAGGCAACAGAAGGAACACGGGTGGGTTTTAGTCAGTAAGAGTCTGACACGCCCTCCCGCTCCACCCAGAGCGGGAGAAGTCATTTGATGGTATTAAAACAGTTGGTTTTTTATGTCAAAGAACAATGGCAGTTTTGGTGTCGCTTAATTACATGAAGTGCCTTTCTTCTTTGCTAAGGACATTTTAAATATAGAACTGATTAAATATCTAAACAGTTGATTTATAAACGTTGGTGAACACATGGCTTAGTCATCAGTATCACTAAAGAAATACAATCTTTTCGATCCGTTTCCCTTGATATCTTCCGTCATAAATATATTATTATTTCTCATGAATGTTTCCTACCGTGTAGTCGATTGTTTCCTACATACTCTACCTTGTGGCAGTCAGTACTAACGCCAGCGGAAGTAACCTTCATACAGAGAAAGTGGAATAAGTTTACTGAGTAAAGGTTTGAACAAGGTGAAGGGTTTGAACAGTTTACACCTTTCAAACTCAAACTCAAACTCAAAGCATTTATTTCAATTAAACCATTTACAGACACTTTTGAATCGTCAAGGGGTCGGTCAGTCAAAAATATGAAGCTAGTTGCCCATTCCAAAGCGTAGTAGGTACCTATGGAGAAGAACGGGCAAGAAACTCCACGGACACTCTTTTAAATAAAATATAAAATTGATACAAAATATTGGTTACATCATTCATTTTGAAATTATGCATGTGAGAACAATGTAATAAGACGTGCACGTTCGTAAAAGCGTCCGTAATAAAAAGAAAAAAAATAATCATTCAAAAACTTAAAATAAATTAAAATAAGCCATGGCAGCTAAGAGATGACCAGTCCCAACTGACGGCGCCCGTTCACGAACATGACGCATGGATTAGCACCATTCAGCTCAACCATTTTGAAGGGAGCTAAATGATCCAACACACACGCCACCATCAGCGAGACATTTGAGTGAGCATGACATACTCGCAGCCGCCAGGGCACATTCAAGTCAATGAAATACTACATATTACCCGGTAAATGGTAGCTCTTTAGTACATAGTACTCACACCTGTGCTATGCAATTATATAATACAAAGGAAATTGAGTTTATACAACGCAGACCCCAAGTAACAGTAGAATAGAATAGAATAATTTATTTGTCAAACATAGGTGATTTTAAACAAATATCTTAAATATTAGGTAGTGCGCTATGTTTTGCCAATATTGACATACAAATGATTAATATTATTAAAGCTATTCAATCGTTAGTATTAAATTACAATGACAACTTTATTACAATGCAATTAAATAAGTATTTAAGTACATAACTTATTGTTAGATTAACTCATGCATGCAAATTCAATTTTATTACGAATCAATGTCAATTTCATTTCATGTCAAAATTTAATGTCAATAACTCAAGTCAAAAGATTATCATTAGTGTACATATGTATAGTATTAAAGAATTTATGTCAGGATTATAATTATAGAAATTTGTCATTGAGATATTCATCTACAGTATAGTAGTAGGTACAATAATAATTATGTTCTAATTTGAGGAATAAGTAGGTGCTTAATGATTTAAAGCCGTTGTAATACAATTTGAAAACACTAAAAATATATTTTTCATTTGACAATAGACTAAAAAAATATTTTTAGTCGTCATTTTTTATTAAATACTTATTCAAAGACATGTGAAATCTACCGATCCACACTGGGCCCACGTGGTGGCTTACGGCCCACTCACTCTCACAGAGATATGATAAAGCAAAAAATATGTGTTTAATATGTTTTTTATTATGTGAATGATGGACTTAATAGGATTTCTTTTTATTTTACACAAGCATCATCTGTCTGTATTGAGGTTATTTTATAACCTAAATTTTCGTCGAAGATTTTTCAATTGCAGTTTATTAATGATACTCAAACAATTTTATTTGAAAAGCTGGTTAAAACCTTCAATATACAGACGAATGTGTTACTAATTACTTGTAGTGAGTGATGGAGTAAGGCATCTGCTTTCTCACATAGTCAATATTAAGGAAAATTAATGAAAAATTCACAGCCCACTTGTAATAGTGGCACTGTGTTCGCTGTCATAGGTACCTACTCTTTAATATTCACAAACTTATGAGTGGTAGTAATTACCAATAACGATCAGTAAAACGAGGAGCTCGTGGCTAAGTAATAACTGCCGCACTGGTTGATCCGTTAGGTTAAGCTACGCTTGCCAGGGTTGGGTCTGTGGATGGGTGACCATCTTTACATACCGAGACTCCTCCGTGCCTCGGAAAGCACGTTAAGCCGTTGATCCCGGCTGTCATTCGTGGATCTTTGACAGTCGTTACGAGTCGTCCGAAGTCCGAAAGTCTGACAACCAGTCTTACCAAGGGGTATCGTATTACCCAGTTACTGGGTTGTGGAGGTAAGATAGGCAGTCGCTCCATGTAAAATACTGGTATTCAGCTGCATCCGGTTAGACTGGAAGCCGACCCCAATATAGTTGGGAAAAGGCTAGGCAGATTGAGAACCCTATTTTAAATATTTTTACTTAATGAAATTATAATACAGAGGTGTTATTTAATTCTAAACTGGCCCAAAATTTTACGTTTGATGGTGAGAGGCGCTTTTTTACAAAAAAATGAACCACTTTACTTACACACATCAGCTGGTCACGCTACTACAAACTGTGAAATTTTCACATTCGATTCTGAACTTAACCACTAAAATTTTAAGGTTTCAAATCATTTGATGAAATCTGACAGCCTGGTATAACCTGACGTGCTGTCGTCTGTTCATACCCACTACTTAGGCTAGCAACACATGACTTCATTCATAGTAACGCTGACAGGAGTTGAGCTGTCAACCGAGCTTATGACGCGACGTTGTAACTGGAGAGTTATTATGTATGACTTACTATAGTGTGTCGCTGTACTATTGATGTTAGGTAGGTACGTACTACACTAGATTATATGCGATGCGAAAGTTATATGCCGAGAATATCAATATTGTGAAGGGACATGGGAGAGCAGCGGTGGCCCAGTGGTGGCGGCCCCGACTTACGAACAGTAAGTCGTGGGTTCGAACCCAGACAGGCGCATTACTTTGTGTAATTTATTTCATCACCACTGCTCTCAAAACGGTGAAGGAAAACATCGTGAGGAAACCGGCATGTCCTAGAACCAAAAATTCGAAGACATGTGACATCTACCAATCCGCACTGGGCACGCGTGGTGGATTATAGCCCACTCCCTCTCATTGAGAGGAGGCCGTGTCCCTGCAGTGGGAACGTTATAGGCTGATGATGATGATGATGATGAAGGGACATGTTAAGGGCGTTCGAGAGCTGTCAGTATCATCATTGCTGTGGAGTATTGACGCAGCTCTTGAACGTGGCTTAGTTGTGCTGTTCGCGTTTAGTTTTATTGATGAAATTCGCCCTATGGCGTTTATTGGCCGTTGTAGATATATTTGTAAAAACATGAGGATACCGTAGAAAATTAGCACTAGTAAAATTGCTAGTAGATGATTTTCATTGATAAATGAAGAGTGAAATATTAATTCGTCATAACTCGTCAACCATCATCATTAAATTTTGCATGCACGTTGTCAGGGGTACAGAAAAGGACAAAGGGTACATTTCATCCAGAAAAAAAAACGAAGTCCCCGAGGGATTGAAAAACGCGAAGCCGCGGGAAAAAGCTAGGGGGCTGACTTTATTATCCAGTGGCAGACTTAGTATTATGGTTAAAATAGGTCGAATCTGTCCCAAAATCGAATCGGGGCACCCCGACTCCACCTAGTCCTTTTGGCTGCACCCTAGAGTGTATTTAAAAATCCGGAGGCGCGGAGGTTGGGCAGCCGCCGCCCGCTGTAACGAAGCATAGGCACCCGTGCGAGCCGCAGCAGTGAAGGTGAGCATGGGTGCCTATCCTTTGTTACGTAAGGGCGAAGGGGCTGCACTTCCCGCAGCGCCGGAGACGTGCAGAAGCAACTTTGTTTTTTGTTTTTTTTTTTAAATGGTGCGTCCTCTTTTTATACCAGGGAGGAGGGGTACCCACCTCTCCCCCTCCCCCCTCCCCCTTACCCTCGTTTTCGTGCCACCGGATACAAAATTTTAACCTATGGTGGTTATGGATAGTTGATGGTTGTTAAGTGGTGGTTCTATGGTTGTCTGAGAATAAACTTTTTTTTATTTTTTTATTCATTTATTGATTGGAAATTAACTGGTTCATTTACGTAATTTTTCAATCACAATACAAGCCAGTTATGTAAAGAAGTTAAATTTTGGGGCTGCTTTAAGGCTCGTCCAGACCAGCGCGACGCGACGGCGCGACCCGACTCGAACAATACAAATTCTAAGAAAACTTTACGGTATAACAATAGCCGGTGTCGTGTCGCGCTGTCGCGTCGCGCTAGTCTGAACGAAGCTTTAAACTGGCAAAAATCCTACTAATAGGTATTAAAAACGAAGTTTATGACGATGAATGGATAACTGGATTTTTTTACTCTTTCACGCAAAAACGATGGAAAGGATTTGGATGAAATTCAGCACACAGATTGCTTATAATCTGGTTTAAAACATAAAATACTTTCTATCCCAATATTCCCACGGGATCGAGACTTATGCGGGTGAAATCCGGGTCACTGCTAGTTCCACAATATGCGAAATAGGACCGGTTATCAAACTGAACAGCACTACAAACTCCAGAAATCCTGAAAGATCTAGCTTCAAATAAAATCTAAATAGATTGGGTCAGTTTTTCGCCACTCATATCTCGCTCCCCACTGGTCGTCAAACCTGAGAACCGTACACAATTGGTTGCGACCGGGCGACTTGACCCGTTAAGATAATAACCAGTATGTATTGGTTATTACTACTTATTACCAACAGTAATGGTTACGTTAACTGTGGCATTACGAGGTTTAATCATTTTATTATCTAGTTATATCATGCGTTTGTTAGTTTGTTTCTTTGCAGGAGGATCAGCTGACCCATTTTTATTAAAATCACCCAGTGAAAATTCAGGTGAAGTTTAGTGAGCTAAAATTCAAAATTCAAGTCATTTATTTAGAGGTTCGTTAGAAAACCAGCGTCAGACAGTATTTTTCTGGCATTAATGCTGACACTATTATTGCTATAAGATTATTTTCTGCCTCGTTAGTCTAGTGGTCGCAAGCGCTACTGCTGATCATGAGGTCCTGGGTTCCCAGGTCAGGCAAAGTATTATTGGGTTTTTCCAACAGGAATTTCTCAGTAGTAGCCCGGAGTCTGGAACTGTGCCCGGTTGATGGCAATAGGCTCATCCCCTATTACATTGGACTTAACCATAGCTGGCGAATTGTGGATGTACTATAGGTACCCTCCGCGGAAACAAGGCGTGATGTTATGTTATGTTATTATTTTCACTTTTTATTTAACTTTTCATTAGTTTTTCACGAACTGTGTCCAAATAAATATTATTATTTCTTTCTTTTATTCAAACTAGGCTGAAAATCAGCACTTTTCAAACGTCAAAGTTACATAAGACAGTCCCCCAAGTTTTTATGCCGCCTCTGACATGGCTTCACATGCCGTCGAGAAATATCTCTCAGGCATGCCGGTTTCCTCATGATGATTTCTTTCATCGTTTTTTAAACAAGATAGGTAATCATATAATATTTACATGAATCCAAAAAGTCTGAGGTGCGTGCGTTCTCCCATATTACAATCGCAAGTTACGAAACACTAGATACCTAAATACAAATCACAATATAAAAATAAATACAATGTCATGAAATCATAAAATTAAATAAACTCAAACTCAAAGCATTTATTTCAATTAAACCATTAACAGGCACTTTTGAATTGTCAAGGGGACGGTCAGTCAAAAATATGAAGCTAGTTGCCCATTCCAAAGCGTAGTAGGTACCTATGGAGAAGAACGGACAAGAAACTCCACGGACACTCTTTTAAATTAAAAAATTGATACTAAATATTGGTTACATCATTCATTTTGAAATTATGCATGTGAGAACAATGTAGAAAGACGTGCACGTTCGTAAAAGCGTCCGTTATAAAAAGAAAAAAAAAAAGAATCATTCTAAAACTTAAAATAAATTAAAATAAGCCATGGCAGCTAAGAGATGACCAGTCCCAACTGACGGCGCCCGTTCACGAACATGACGCATGGATCAGCACCATTCAGCTCAACCATTTTGAAGGGAGCTAAATGATTCAACACACGCGCCACCATCAGCGAGACATTTGAGTGAGCATGACATACTCACAGCCGCCAGGGCACATTCAAGTCAATGAAATACTACATATTACCCGGTAAATGGTAGCTCTTTAGTACATAGTACTCACACGTCCTGTGCTATGCAATTATATAATACAAACGAAATTGAGTTTATACAATACAAAGATGGTCTTACAATCTTCAGCAGCTCCAACAGTTTTTTAAAAATGTTAATCAGTGTGTATGTCAATTAGTTGAGGAGCAGGACCAGCAATGAGCCAAGCATTTTTATCAGTGATGTAATCCCCCAACTTATAATATGCCTGCCTACATAGTGTGCGTTTAATACAAGATTTGAATTTCGTCTCATTAAGTTGAAGTATGTGGGGAGGAATTTTATTGTAACATTTTTTAATACAATATCAAATAAAAATACGCAAGTCAATGTCAAATTAAATTTAAAATTAATCTGAAATTAATAATATAAAATACAAATAAAAATTAAAATTTAGGGCAAATTTTGGAAAAAATAATAACATAAATGAATAAAACCGTAAATATCACGTCGCTCGTTAACATGCCCTGGCTATATGCCTACTGCAACACTTCCTAATATAAGGGCAGTCAAATCGTCCAGCAATCCTCTCTAGGACAGCATTGAAGCTGACCCGCACCCTGCACACCAAGGACGCACACCGCTTGCGCATTGTGGTGTGAAAACAGTCGGTGCGCGCTTCCACAAATAAGTCCGAGGCACTGCAGAAGCGGGGCAGCCCCAATACCGCCCTGAACGCGTTGCCGATGACTTCTTGGCAGTCCGACGGTCGCACCACTATGACTGTGTGTGGGTGGGTGTTCACGGTGTGATTTTTACAGAATTAGTTGATTGCTCCTTTCGTGATTTGACCCTATTTTTTGACCTAATTAGCTACATGTTTTATTTCACTCGTTGTCATGGTCCAGAGGTTTAACGATGAGCTTTTTAGGTACTGGCCTAAAAACCACCCCATTTTTTTATTCCAAATGCTTTCTTAGTTAAACTTGGACTGTCCTTAATGTTAAGCGTGGTGATCAAATTTACTTTTTGGAACGAAGTTCCTTATTTTATGTTATGCTCTGCACACTTGACGAATGGGAGCTGGACCGAAAAGATCGAAAAATATTAACAACTTGGCCGGCACGAAATTAAAAAAAAAAAGTGTGCCAGCCAAAAACATCCGAATATAAGACTTAGGTAGCAGTTAAATCTGCAAAAAAAAAAAGGAAAATCAAACATACATTATTTTACAATAGCCACGAACATGCTTCGCATGTTTTTCACAACTAAAAAAACAGAGATTCTTCCGGAATAAATTATTTAAATAATGGTAAAAGCATTAAAAATCAAAATACATTGCGTAGCTTAGAAGAACAACGCAGTCACACATACCTACATATTATAAAAAGTGACTTTAAGTCATATGTATACAGGGTGTTACAGTAATTGCGTGCCATAGCTTAGGGGTAGGTTCAGTACAGATAAAGGAAGCCAGAAAAAAAAAAAAAAAAAAGGTGGAATACTTGGAATTGTACGTACCTACCTAGTTACCTATCCTTCACCCGGCGTTATCGAAGTGTTCGGGCGTAGGTATTTCATTGCGTTCGATAGTATGTAGGTAACTAGGTAATTATTAATTAGCATTTGAACAACGAATTGTAATTTACATAGGTACCGTCGGTCCTAGGATTAGTTCGATTCACGTGCGATAGTATTAAATAATTAAAGCATTTAAACAAATAAAATATTTTTAGTTCTAAACGATTGCTATTTTAAGTAGGTGTTTTTTTTTTTTGGCTTCCTTTATCGATATTAAACCTACCCTTAAGCTATGGCACGCAATTACTTTAACATCCTGTATAGATAAAGTAACTGATCATATTTTAATAACCATTCTGGGTGTTTTACCTAACTGATTAGACATAATCTATTTCGGAATAATGCGCAATTTTCAATAGTGTGGTCATGAGTAGATTATAATTCCAGACACGGAAGTACATAAATTCAGATAATTATGTCAAATTGATAAGTTTATCTTAAGCTATTTTTGTTCTAAGATAATCTCGAGACGGTTGGGAGCGTCTCTTTTTCCATGCTGGAAAGGTTTTTTCCGAAGATCCTTATATCCATAGTATAATATGTGTGTGTTGTTTTGAAAAAATGCTCTGTGGGTGGTGGTGTGGGTGAACTAGAAAATTAATAATAAAAAAAATATTACAAGTATAAAGTAAAATTATGATTTCGATTAATTTCAATCGAGGAATATTTAATTTTAACTAATGTAGACCTGCCTGATCTAGGTTTATAAAAACCTGTGTTTCAGGCCATCAATTTACATCAAACATTTAAAAAGAAGACAACAATAAATTAAAAAGATGATATATTTTCAATGACTGAAAGAGTAACTAGTATTTAGGTATATTATTTTAAAACTAGATTATGTAAGATATATTATGTTTATATAAATTAACGAATAATATTAAAGTACATAGATAAAGTGAACACAATTATTATTGGCGACGATAAAAAGATCGACTGATTAGTAACTAAGAGTTTTGATTAAACAAATAAAAACCATTTTACATAGTAAGTAGTTCACTATGATTGTTGCATTCCAATAAGCATAGGGTTAGATTTGATCTCCTATAGTTCTAAGTCTGATTGATACATATGCCTTTAATCGAATTAGTTAGTTATAATTTATTGTAAACCAATTAAGAAAATTAAGAACGTAGTTAGCACCCTAACACATCCTAAAGGTAAACTGCTTGCAAATCACACATGCACATAAACAATAATGGTATGGCCCACAAAGAAGGTCCCAACTTGACAAGAACACAGGTAAATCAGTAACAGTCACCTAAACACACATACATAAACCGAATAATGGTATTGCCCACGAACAAGTCACAACTTGTCGAAAGAAACTAGACAGATGGCATCGTTCACGAACAAGTCGCAACTTGTCGAAAGAAACTAGGTAAAAATGGTATCATTCAGGGAGCAGGTTACAACCTGTCGAGAATCAAGCTCATGTTGGCAGAAACTAAAAAAGAAATACTCCAAATCTATAGTTTCCTTTGGCAATGTTACAGACATCCCTCTAAATTACTATTTCGGGACAACCTTCTGGAATCTGCCGTTGGTTGTCGACAAGGTGACCCGCTCGGGCCAGTGATTTTCAGTTTAGCCATTCAAACAAATATTCGTCACCTATATTCCAATTTTAACGTTTGTTACCTCGATGATGGAACCTTGGGAGGCGATGTAGATATTGTTTTAAATTACCTTAAATTCCTAAAAAATGAACTACATTCCATTGGCCTTGAACTCAACCTTTGAAATGTGAACTATACTTAGCGGACAGACATCACACACTTTCCAAATTTAACGCAGTAGCCCTAGAAATCAAAATCATTGAAAAAAGCTCTCTCCGACTGCTTGGGTCACCTATCTTCGAAGATTCCTTTCCCGTTTTTATTGAAGAAAATAATAAAAATTTCAATGACGTTTCGGAAAGATTGCTCCAAATTAACATGTATTCGGCCATAACCTTAATTCGTTACTGCTGTTTCGGCACTAGATTAACATATTTCCTTTGCGTTTCTCATTTATGGAAACACACTCATCTTTTAGACAAAATGGACCAAATTATCCAGAATACAGTAACTTCGATCTTAAATGTGGCCATGGACGACCGAGCTTGGGCACAAGCTACTCTTTCTATCCGTATGGAAGGCCTCGGCGTCCGCAAAAATTCCAGTATTAGTTTACCGGCTTTCGTATCGTCGGTCCTCGGTTTACAGTACTGAGAAATTAATCAGGAAAATCCTAGCCCCACATTGATTAATTTAGATGTGCCATGCCTCACCCAGGCTATGGATGCCTAGAGACTCGCTTGCCTGAATTCAGATCCACCTGACAACCCATTTTCCCAGAGACGGTGGGATGAGCCGCTCTGCAGAGTAGTACAGAACAATTTACTTGACACGTCTGCTACTGCTGCGGAGCGTGCGCGCCTGTTGGCAGTGGGTAAGTGGGAGTCGGGCCTGTGGCTTCATGCACTACCGTCATCGGACTTAGGCACTTTGTTTGACGACACTACTTTCCACATCGCTGCTTTACTGCGACTAGGAGCTCCTTGTTGTTCTCCTCATCGCTGTCACTGTGGCGAAGTTGTCCAGCCTCGGACACCACGGCTTGTCTTGCAGCCGAAGTGCGGGACGCTTAGCGTGGCACGCGAACATTAACGACATCTTCCGACGATCTCTTATCACCGTTGGCGTTCCAGCTGTATTAGAACCTAACGGCTTGGCACGCGATGATGGCAAGAGACCGGACGACATGTCCTTTTATATGCTGGCTTTCAATTTGTTATACAGGGTGTCCAGTAAATAGCACGACATACTGCAGGGGGTGATAGCTTGGGTCACTACCTATCAATACAACACAATAATGTTCAGCAAAATCTTACATTTTTTTTTCACCACTGTAGGTTAAACTTAGGTGATAAGAAAATAGTTCTGTGAAAATTTAAACAAAAAATAATATTTCTTGAAAACATTCTTGTATTTGATAGAAAAAAGACTTATCAATGAGTAAAGTAACTATTCACGAATAATTTGATGTAAAAAAAAGTACTAGAATAGGATTTTTTCATTACGAGATGCTTAAAAGTCTGTTTCAAGGTAGAGATTTTCGGTATTTCGGAAAATTTTGTAAAACTGTAAATCCGTAAGATTTTGCTGAACATATATTGTGTTGTATTGATAGGTAGTGACCCTAGCTATCACCCCCTGCAGTATGTCGTGCTATTTACTGGGCACCCTGTATATGCTTTATGCCATGCGATTATTGCTCTTGAACCTTCCAGAAACTTGCAATGTGTAAATGGAGCTTAATCATCATTTTAAAGATCAGGATGACCAGATTTATGGAGTAAAGGTTTTGTAAGGATCGTAGCATGTGAGGTTCTGTAGTTTCTGACTACCGTATGGGAAAAAATCCGTGAATTTTTGAGGTATTCCTCGAAGCGCTACCATTTTGAGGCGCTCCCAATGAGGCGCTCCTTTTTTATTCCTCGGAGCGCACCTTTTAGTAGCGCTCCCGATAGCATTTAAAAATATTAAATTTTTATTCCTCGAAGCGCGCCTATGATTAACTTTCGAATAGAGATAGGATACTAACTGAAACTATCGATAATAAGTAAAACACGTTATTTTATACAATTTGCAAAAACTCTATACTCCTTGACCATAGATTGGTTTAAAAAAAAAAGTGATCCTGTCTGTGTAAAGTGGACAAAGACAACTGTATCATTCAGTACGTACTTTAATCTCTGGCGATACGGCTATATACTGGCAATACGAATTCTTGAAAACAACAGTACCCAATATGCAAGCGGATTTTTTTTAAGCGACTTTGAGGAAGCCGCAATCAGCGGTTTTCTAGCAGCGTTTCCAAATGCAGTTGCAGGTGGGTGTTTTTTTCATTATAAGCAAGCGCTTCAAAGAAAATCTCGGGAACTAGGTCTACCCAACAACGGTATTTTTAGGGAAACATGTTGCTTTATGCACTTGATTACCTCATTTACCGGTCACAGATTTAGATGAGGCATGGCTTTATATAATGAGTCAGTCTCCACAGGACAAAAATATCACAAAATTTAATGATTATATGGTTTCTCAATGGTTAGAATACCGATTTTGGAAAACCAAATTTACATGTTACGGTGAAATGTAATAAATCGATCTGTGATTTTTAATATTAAAGCTTATTTCTTTTTTACTTACTCTTAGTAAGTAAAAACGAAATAAGCTTTAATATTAAAAATCACAGATCGTTTTATTATCACAATTTCTAATTAATCATTACTTAGAAGGTAAAAAATATTAAAATCTTAACATGTCCAGACAATGTCCTATAGAGATAGAGCCAGTCACGTATTGATATAATATATTTTCAATTATATTGTTTCTTTCTTGGGCGTGTTTTTGATTTTCGGAAATGTTCATTTTCAATCTTATTTCAACAAAATTATTACAGTAGTTTTGCAAGTATCTTAACAGTTTGGCTAAATTTACACCACGCTTTTGGTTGTTTTTTTTATTAATTTCTGAATAATGTGATTCCACAAAATTATTCTTTTAACCGTAACATGTAAATTTGGTTTTCCAAAATCGGTGTTCTAACCATTGAGAAACCATATAATCATTAAATCTTGTGATATTTTTGTCCTGTGGAGACTGACTCATTATATAAAGCCATGCCTCATCTAAATCTGTGACAGGTAAATGAGGTAATCAAGTGCATAAAGCAACATGTTTCCCTAAAAATACCGTTGTTGGATAGACCTAGTTCCCGAGATTTTCTTTGAAGCGCTTGCTTATAATGAAAAAAACACCCACCTGCAACTGCATTTGGAAACGCTGCTAGAAAACCGCTGATTGCGGGTTCCTCAAAGTCGCTTAAAAAAAAATCCGCTTGCATATTGGGTACTGTTGTTTTCAACAATTCGTATTGGCAGTATATAGCCGTATCGCCAGAGATTAAAGTACGTACTGAATGATACAGTTGTCTTTGTCCACTTTACACAGACAGGATCACTTTTTTTTTTAAACCAATCTATGGTCAAGGAGTATAGAGTTTTTGCAAATTGTATAAAATAACGTGTTTTACTTATTATCGATAGTTTCAGTTAGTATCCTATCTCTATTCGAAAGTTAATCGTAGGCGCGCTTCGAGGAATAAAATTTTAATATTTTTAATTGCTATCGGGAGCGCTACTAAAAGGTGCGCTCCGAGGAATAAAAAAGGAGCGCCTCATTAGGAGCGCCTCAAAATGGTAGCGCTTCGAGGAATACCTCGAATTTTTGTAGGCATTCTGTTTTTGGTTTAATAACTTACTTGTATCTCTGCCAACCCCCTTTTTGAGTAACAATAAGCTATTAAACGTGTATCGTAACAGAATTTGATCAGGCTCATGTTTTTAATGTGTGTCGAGGACGGCACACACGTCACGGTGACGCAGGCGAGCATGATCGTAATCGAATCTATGCGCGAGAGTTGATTTAATCGATGCGCCAGAGTTTATCGACTTTTGTCAGTGAGATCTGAATTTGTAATTATTTGTTTAATTCTCATTTTGGTTAATGTGAGGCTTTCTTTACGATGTTTAGGAGTAAAAAGGGCTATGAATGTGATGTGAAGGGATGAAAGACTAATAAAAGAGAGATTAATTTAAGTGTTGATGGATGCTGAGGAACAAGTAGATCAAAGAAAGAATTTATGAATTCTGTGAGGAATGATAAGAAATGAAAGGGAATGATACCGTGACGGTTTTCAGGGGAAACTAGAAGAAAAACAATATGTTCTGCCGACCCCAAATAACATGGGCCAAGGACATGAAGATGATGAAGAATTGATATATTAGTTAATATTTCAGTAGTACAACTATTTGTGAAGGATTGCATCCGGGGTAGCACCTATTAAGAAAGAAAGAAAATAAATTGATATGAATCAGGTTAAGGCACACAATATTCACACAAAAACAGAAAAAGAAATAACTTAAAATAGTATTGTGTGCCTCACGGCTGCGCCAAATAGGGCCAGTTCAGCATAAACGCCAGACAAATAGTGTCTGATGCTGGTTTTCAACTGGACCTTATGTTACGAGAACGTCTTACCTGCGGTGGTAGTGGTTGGAGGTGGTAGAGCAGTGGTGGTCCAGACTTACGAATCGGTAGGGTGACTTACGGTCGTGAACTCGTGAATTCAAACCATGTTTACTTTGTGTTAATTATTTCATCACCACTTTTCTTATAATCGTCTCCCTCTGCCGTCTGTTCGTCTGCCTCGTTGTCCTAGTGGTTGCAAGAGCTACTGCTGAGCATGAGGTCCTGGGTTCGATTCCCGGGTCGGGCAAAGTATTATTGGGTTTTTCTATCTGGAATTTCTCAGTAATAGCCTGGAGTCTGGATTTGTGCCCGGTTGATGGCAATAGGCTCGACCTCTATTACATGGGACTTAAAACATAACTGGCGAAATGTGAGTGTACCTGCTACAGGTACACCTCTGCCCAACCCTTCGGGGAAACAAGGCGTGATGTTATGTTATGTTTTCATTCACCTTATTAGAACCAAAAAAACCGAAGACTTGTGACATCTGCAAACCACTGGGCACTGGGCTTGCGTGGTGGGTGGTCCCACTGAGAGGTTTGTGTCCCAGCAGTGAGAACCATTTTAGGCCGATTATGCTGTGGTTACCGGTTTAATATTACAGGAACGTCAGTCTTTCCACTTTTGCCCTTGGAATGGCAATGCCGCGTGATACCTAGGCATTGAAGAAGTCTTTCAACCGCCCGCTTGTTTGTCACCTAATATCATAAATAGAAACTTAAGAGGATCACGTGGTTAAATATTAACAGCCGCACGTGTCGATCGCAGGCAAAGCTATGCTTGCCGCGGTTGGTTTGTGGATGGGTGACCATCCATTATATATTGAGACCCCTCCGTGCATCGGAAAGTACGTTGAGCCGTTGGTCCCGGCTGTAATTCATAGATCTTTGACAGTCGTTACGGGTCGTCAGAAGCCCGAAAGTCTGACAACCAGTCTTACCAAGGGGTATCGTATTACCCAGTTACTTGGTTGTGGAGGTCAGATAGGCAGTCGCTCCATGTAAAATACAGGTATTCAGCAGCATCCGGTTAGACTGGAAGCCGACCCCAACATAGTTGGGAAATGGCTAGGCAGACGAGGTGGGAATTGAACTGCAACTCGCCAACTCTGAAGACAATATTACAGCCATTGCGTCTACTGATGGGTTTCCGTTCCACTAGTACATTTATTGCATAGTAGGAAGAAGTGGACTTTAAAATAGCATCCAGTAGTAGCGATACTAACATATTTGGCAGACGCCTCGCTACCATCTTGCAGACTGGCTAATTTTTAATCACAGTATGAGCATTGGCCAAACATATATCTACTCATACCTTCCTATATGTGCAGGATCTGCACAGACGACGACGAGATAGCAGCTCATTTCCTTTAAAGAGTGCTAACACACTGGGACGACATGGCCACGTCGCTGGCTACATATGAAAACAATTCGTATTGAAATGTATGACAGTTAACTCACTTCGCTAAGGTCTGGCGACGTCACCAATTTGGAAGCGCAGCCATGACCGACCGGCCCCTACGTGGAGACTGGAAATTCTGGCGACCTGGCGACGCGAAGCAAAGTATTTTATATATAAGTAAGTTACACCTCCCTCACTCACTGGCCAACTGATCGCCAGGACGGACGCCCGTGTGTTTGTGGCTACTTATTTGGCAACCTCATTTGGCTACGGTAGGTAGCCAGAGGTAGCCATGGCTAAGTAACCAGCGACGTCAGAACGGCGTCCCAGTGTGTTAGAGCCGTAAACTGCCCGGTGGTCGCCACTTACTTGTCGGGCAAAGTACTTCGGTAACCCAGGTATCCTCATTGAGATTGTCAGTAACACCAAGGCATTGTTGGCCTTACTTGAGGAGCTGGCGTGGATCGAATAATCCATTTTGTCAACCGTACGCGAAGTACGCGCTTTGAAGTGGAGTTGCACCACCTCGTATTACCTATTACCTACCTACCTGTATAAAATGAAACATAAAAATAACATAACATAACATCACGCCTGTAATCTTTGAAGGGTTAGGCAGAGGTGTACCCATAGTACACCCACATTTCAACAGTTATGTTTAAGTCCTATGTAATAGGGGGCGAGCCTATTGCCATCAACCGGGCACAAATCCAGACTCCGGGATGCTACTGAGAAATTCCTGATGGAAAAACCCAGTAACACTTTGCCCGACCTGGGAATCGAACCCAGGACCTCACGCTCAGTAGTAGCGCTTGCAACCACTAGACTAATGACGTAGTCAAATGAAGATGAATGATAAAATGAAGTGCATATCATATAAAACTGACAATAAGATGGGTTATATAAGCGCTGTGTCCTCTCATTTGTGTCGGGCATATTGCCTGACTCCTTTGTGTTGCCATGCGAGCTTGTTAGGTTAGCTACACATTTGCGATTTTAGAAATTTAGTGGCAAGATGTTTTTTTTTTTGTATGAAAAGTAATTGTTTCACTATCACATTGGTATGAGAGTGGAACAAAGTTTTAGTTTGTATACAGTTTAAAAAAAACGATATCTTTTTTAATAAAAATGCCTTTCTCCATTGATTAAATCATGCAATTAATTGTTCATTTTATAAAACACTAGCTTCCGTGAGTGACTTCGCCCACGTGATATCTTTATAAATTAAAGCCATACTCATTGATAATATTTTTCAGCATTCAACTGGTGAGAGCAGCGGTGGCCAAGTGGTGGCGGCCCCGACTTACGAATAGTAAGTCGTGGGTTCGAACCCAGACAGGCGCATTACTTTGTGTAATTTATTTCATCACCACTGCTCTCATAACGGTGAAGGAAAACATCGTGAGGTAACCGGCATGTCCTAGAACCAAAAATTCGAAGACATGTGACATCTACCAACCCGCACTGGGCACGCGTGGTGGATTATAGCCCACTCCCTCTCATTGAGAGGAGGCCGTGTCCCTGCAGTGGGAACGTTATAGGCTGATGATGATGATTCAACTGGTGAAGAATTTTTAAAATCGGTCGGGCAGGTTTTGAGTTTATTCATTACAAACACACAAACAAAAATACAAAAAATCAAATCTTATCTCTTTATAATAATAGTTTAGAATAAGTTATAAGTAGTTATGTACACAATAATCAACTATTTTAATAAAGAATTCACTCAAATTATTTTCCCGTAAAAAATCACAACTGTAAGGTTGTGGGAACGAAACTTGCAGCGAGCAGGGGTGGTGGCGGCGCGACGGCACAAAATTCTTCCGTCGCCCTCGCCACCGCACTCGGCCACCGCTCCTCGCCGCCGCTGGTTTCGTGGTTCTTGGGCAGTGGTTGGAGTTGGCAAATTAGCATAGTGTGTCAATTTAACCCGTCGCGTGCGCAATTAGCGACACAATAGAATTTTACTGTTATTTGCACACATGGGGTGCAATCGACATTTTAAGAGTTAATGAACAATTAATTTCTCCGACGGTATCCCTTGAATTGTAGAAAAAAATCGTTACCACATCTAATAGGTTAGATTATTATGGAGAAAATAGGCAGCAAGTTCAAGACTAGTCGTCGTTTTAATTTACTTTGGAGATAGAAATACTTTCTTATTATAAAATACAATAGACGAAGTATATTTAGTAACCTAATCCGCTTAACTGTTTCTATAGAGTCAGAGACACGACACGTGTCTCACCTCTCAACGAGGCATCCTCCGAACGATTGTCTTGTTGCGACCCCGGACACGGCGTGTTGCCACGCCAAGGGCCGACCGCAGTTTTACACTGCGTTCGGCGGTTGGCGTGGCAACCCGTGCGTTTATGACTCTTTGAGATTAGTCCAGGCAGTAGTTTTGGGGAAATTGTTGGGTTACCTGACCTATGTGATACCTCTTTCAGGAAAAACAAGAGAGATGTCAGTTTAAATACACATTTTCCCATGATCTTCTAAATACGCATTATATGGCAATCGCAAAATATCATTACTTATCTAAATTATACTTTTAATAAGCCTAATAAATATTATACATTAATATCAGTCAGAATGTTATTATCTCTGTTATCAGTATCATCGCTATGCAGATATATTGTATGTGGGATAGTGACAGTGCTAATTATTAATTAATTACCTACGTGTTTAAAATGTACAGGTGAAGATTAGGAAGAGATATCTTATATGCATTGCTATTTTATCAACCATGTTGGGGTACACTTTCATTGTACCAGAATATTAATAGATCACCTTTAGTCTTTCTTTTGATCGTTTGCCAGTGAGGACACCCTTTGAAAAACTATTTCTATTTTCAGGCTTTGTGGCACTGGGATGTTTTTGTTCAAAGGGCGCCATTTTAATTTGACGCAAGTATCCGAAAAACGCGTCTACTTACAGATAAAGGTGCTCCTGGGAGTATTCCCTGTAATATAAAGTTCGGAGTCGAGCATCAGTGAGTGAGGAGAACAGTGCGCAATGTCTAATTCAAAATTCAAATTCAAAAGTCATTTATCAAAACTAGGCTGAGAATCAGCACTTTTCGAACGTCAAAATTACATAAGACAGTCCCCCAAAACGCCCACCCTTCACCACTTCCTAGTGCTTTTGCTGGGAAGAAGTCTATAATATTTAATGTAAAATGTTACATAAATTGCAGGTGAATGCTCGTCAGTTAGGGAGGCAGTATTGTAACGTAATACTCAAAATTGAATCTGTAACGTTACATTACAGTCGTATGCTCCCTCTGAGGGAGCACCTTAAAATCGATGACGATCTCTTCACCAAAAAAAGTCGCATTTCCTAACGCACTCCGTAAACCAGCCTAAATACAAAGTCCACAAATTGATTGCATATGCAACTCGGTTCAGTTTCAGTCGCCAAGCTGTCTCAAATGCAGTCACAATTGACTTCTGACACCGCCGACAGAGTTGATTAGTTAGCTAGTCGTGTGACGCTATGTGTTGTCTGACGAAACTGCTCGATATGTTGCGTTTGACTGGTTTGGAAGTAGGGAAGAGGAAAAGGGTGGCGTCCCCTTTATTATACAAAAAGGTTGGCTAGTGAGAGACGTGGCGAACAGTTAGTATGTCTTTGTGAAGAAGCTTGTTTAGGGAACCTATTGTGTCCGTCAAACAGCGTTGCTTCATGTCTGTTTTCAGTGTATGTATCGGATAATTACAGGACACAGGAGACCAAGATATTACTGCTAACTATAGAAACCTGGGGGCCTACTCTCTAAGTCCGTCAACGACGATTATGGGCCCGTCCAAAACTTCGGATTTAACTCACCCGAATAATCAACTTTTTCGAAAGGGCAAAAACACATCCGGAGTAGGGACAGCTGTTGAATCGTAGTGCCATGATTTCTTAGGTCGGCCCCAAACTAATAATTGTTATGTCCGTAGGCGATACGGAGTAGCAGCCTTTTTTTATTTTTTATTACGGGGGATCTTCTCATGGATGTCGAGGGCGGAGGGGTCTGTCAGACTCTTATTGACTAAAACCACCCCGGTGTTCCCTCTCACACTTGCACCGGGGACCACGGGAACTAATGCGACTTCCACGATCCCCGGCTAGTGCCGGCTAGTGGTGAGTGAGGTGTTAAACTCCCCCCTTACATCATAGAGAGCCGCGCGTAGAACACTACGCGCCACCATCTCGGGTCCTAAGGAGTAGGGGCGACGGATTACGGAGTAGCAGCAACTACGGATTTCGTGCTTTGGGAGTAGAACTCCTGCAGTATCAAAGGTAATGGTTGGTAAAAGATGCGATTAGAATTTTGGAAATTTAATATACGTAATGTCACGTTTGTTTGTCCAAAAGGGGTAATAAAGCATAGAAAGGGCCCAAATCGGCGTCCCCTTTTTAAGGAAGTTCCTCGGCGACTGGTCGACGATTCACGTGAGCAGAGGGCTGGTTCTTTGGCCAAAGAATTAGCATTTCCATTCGACGTGGCAATGTGGCCAGTCTTCTGGCCACGTTTCCGGATGACAGCGATGCAGACGAGTACTTCGACGCCAAAGTGTCCTCTTGTGTTTGTATTTAATTGTATAATTAGTTGGTTAATCATTGAATTTAGAACACACTTAGTGTAAATAGATAGTTGTGGTTAATATTGTAAAAAAAAATGTTATTAAAATAATTGTAACTTAAATTAATTAAAACACAACGATAGACTAACGCACAATTTTACTATATTTAATTTATTTCTAAGAAAGTTATATTATTTAATATAGTATCTATATAGGTAAACTAAATACCCGTTTGTAACTAAAAACCTGCGACCACAAGACCTATTAGGCAAGACCCTAATTAACATCTTCTTTTCAAAACGGTTTTCAAAGTAAACCCATGGTCAGTCCACAACATCTTTAATTCAAAACTTTTCTATTCATGAAAAAGGCATTGAAACTAGTTGCGACATGTCTCACGTTGTGTTAAGTCACTGTGTTAAGCGTTTCTGCTTACCGTTAGTTGTGTTAAGGCTCATATGTCACAGTAACTTGGCTGAAGCCGTGATATAGTTATATCCCTAGAGACAGAGCTAAATACAGCGGTTCATTCTGTCGGAGTGTTACTGCGACCAATTTTGACGTAGCACTCGTCGGCCGCTGCCGAGGCACCACTCGCTTCGCTAGCTCAAGGGCCCTACCACCACCTCTTTTAGCAGTATTATTTTAATCTTACTCGAGCGTGGGAAAGAGATGGAGCTAGACGTCCTGTATAGCTCCACTTCTTTCTCGCACTGAAGTAATATCAAAATAATACTTACAATAAACAATACAAATAATACGTTTTATTTTTATTTTAGCTGTTTTATTTACATTAATAGTGTACTGCGTACAGAGTGTGATTTTAAATTGAAATAAAGGAATAGTAACTGAAAACCCGATAAAAAAAAAACCTGAAAAAAACCTGAAAATAATAATATGAAAATTAACCTGAGAATTTTTCTGCGGAATTTGATTCAAATTAAGGAGCTGAATGCGCCCTCTTAGTTCGCGGAGGGCTGTCCCTTACACCCTGTATGTATTACTAGATCGTGCTCGTATCATAGATATATTCCTAGCAAGACAGTTATGGACCGCTTTCATATAACTATATTGCGGTAAATAACTATATCCCTAGGGATATAGTTTTATCACTGCTTCAACCATTTTACTGCGACATATATGTCAAGATGTACTTATAATTATTGTTCTGTTAATATTATCAACCAATAACATACAACAATAGCTTGATGACGTTGGTTAAAACATTTGAACACATCCTTATTATATTAAAACAATACACAATATTAAATTTCGTTCGTCATGATTTTTAATTATTTATTTACCAGTGTCTTCCAGACGTCATTCATTTTAAAACAGTAATTGTTACGCAAATCAAATAATTGTGAACATATTTATTTAGTTGGGAACATTGTTCAAAATTCAAATACTTATATTATTTGATCTTGTACTACAGATGTCACAAAAATGGTAAAAAGCAACGTTTCACTCACGAAACGTTATTTTTTCTGTGAGTAGACAGTACTTAGGTATACTGTCTATCCACTGAAAAAATATTTGTGCATGTAACTTTTCATGATGGTGGGTCAGAGATTAAAAAATCCGTTTATTAAGTTAAAGTGTACGACTTCAATACTTGCTCTAAATCTAGAAATCTTACATAAATACATAATCACGCCTTCTTTCTATGGAGGTTGGCAGAAATTACAGAACGCAACCTGCTATGATCGATGATGATGCTATGGTTGATGACGAACATAAAAAATAATGTATATTATTATGTCCTTCTAGCCGTCCCCTCCCGGTGTTTCAACCCACACCTGCCTTGTAAACCTACCTTTTATTAATCGTCTTTCATTCATTCTCGTTTCTTTGGTCCTTCCCTATTCTTAGGTCCCGTTCACGGCCTCGAGGGATGTGACTTGCACGCGCTCGTCTTCTGTTTCCGTCCGTCCACAAATCACGTCACTGTGACTAGTGGCACGCTCTAATCTCTAAACAATTACTTTCATTTGTTTCGCTTGAGCGTGTAGCTCGTAACTCGTGGCCACGGGGATACTCGTGCCATACCAACATGACAGCACAATTTTTAACCGTCCATTAATCTGTAAAATAAAAGTACCCAATTTACGTGTAATTACTTTGTGCCAGATATGGCCATAAGTCCGTTTTACGAGAATGATATAAATTGTCATTCATATTGTATTATATTTATTTATTTTAAAGAAGGCTTACAGACTAACAAACCAATGATAAAAAGAATTTAATATAAAAAATTGCTAATAACAAACCTCCACACATAGTTAAAAGAAAATGTCGATAGAAAGAAAGTACATAAAGTTAGTATAATTAGTAAGAGAGTAATAGTCTACAAGTTAACTATCCTTGCAAAAATGACTGTGCCCAAAGACGTCTTAAGGTCGCCACACTGGTGCAGAACAAGTTGACATTAAGGTCCCTAGGAAGCCTATTGAAACTTAAAGCACTTCTTATTGAGAACACATTCCGCCTATAATTAGTCAGTGCGAAAGGTACATTTAATATTGGCCGTTGACGTAATCCCATCAGATTCGTGCGTAATGACATATTAGCAACGAGTTCAGGACAGTCAATGTGACCATTTGCGATACTCAATAGTAAACTCATGTCTATAACGTCTCATCTCCAGAGGAAGGAAGTGGTACCGTTTGCAGCGGTGCTCGTAGTCAACTGAGTATTGCTGAGCCCTACAATCTAGATAACGTAGAAATTTTCTTTGGACGCCTTCAATACGGGACTCATACTACGGGTTCCAAACCTGAGACGCGTATTCTAAGTGGCTGCGCACAAAAGAACAATACAAGATTTTAACCGGCTTAAGAGATCAGTAACAAGCCGTGGTGCGTAGTCTAAATCCCAAAGCTTTGGATGGCTTAGTAACCATGCTATTTAAGTGTCATCAATCATCATCGTCATTAATCATTTGCTCGTGTTGTATCAATTGGTCTATATTAGTCCACGTGTATGGATTATGGTGATAACGCTAAGTGGATAGTGATGGCATGGTCATTAAAGGAAATGTGCATAGTAACGCCTGAATATCTTTCTTGATGCTCACGTTGTCAGTGTCCACGTTCAATAGCTCTTGAACGTGGTTTAGATGTGCTGTTCGCGTTCAGTTTTTTTGGCGTAATTCCTAGCTACCTTACCTACCCTACTCTACCCTACCTACCTACCATACTTACCCTGACTACCCTACCTACCCTACCTAGGGTAGGTTCCTTGGGTAGGTACCTTCCTACCCTACCTACCTACCCAACCTACCTACCTACCCAACCAACTGGGTAGGTAGGTTGGGTAGGTAGGGCAGGTAACCCTACCTACCCAACCTACCTACCCAACCTACCTACCCAACCTACCTACCCTACCTACCCTACCTAGGGTAGGTTCCTTGGGTAGGTACCTTCCTACCCTACCTACCTACCCAACCTACCTACCCACCCAACCAACTGGGTAGGTAGGTTGGGTAGGTAGGGTAGGTAACCCTACCTACCCAACCTACCTACCCAACCTACCTACCCAACCTACCTACCCTACCTACCCTACCTACCTACCCAACCTACCTACCATACCTACCGTACCCATCTACTCAACCTACCTACCCTACCTACCTACCTACCCTACCTACCTACCTACCCTACCTACATATCTACCCGACCGGGATAAAAAGTATCCTATGTCTGTCTCCTGGTTATAAGCTACCTCCCCGCCAATTTTCAGCCAAATCGATTCAGCCGTTCTTGAGTTATAAATAGTGTAACTACTTTCTTTTTATATATATGACGGATGTTCGAGCGGCTGAGACACCACGTGTCACTGCTTGTCCGTCATCTGTTGGTCCTCCATTTGCGGCAACATTCTCCATTTGCATGTTCTCGTAAAATAATGCACTTATTTTACTGACAAATATCGTAACAAAACTTAATCGTAAAAAGTAATGATTACAATGATTAGCACTGATTAAATCGAATCACAAACTTGAATTTAGAGCCAATGGATTTGTGTGTGCACCGCGTGACGATCGCATCAAAAAGTGATCCACTCCACCGCCATGACACTCACAACCCCATTCGGTGTTACCCGCTCTAAATTAAAAATACCACTAACGAAATAAATTCTAAACCACAGAGTAAAAATAATCGATTACAAATATCAAAAAGTGTTACAATAAATCGACTAAATCATCACGCGCCGTTATATATATATATTGACAATGGCAGCTCTTGAACTCGATTCAGTCAGGACTAAAACAGGTACTGAAAAAAGGACTTGCTGTTTTATAGATATAATGTGGATTGCAAATAAAAATACATATTTAAAACAAATGCTTTAAAACCAACTATGCCAATGTTATCTTTGCGAAAGCTCTAATAGAACAAATACTGGTTACTAATCACCCTACTTGCTGCAAGGACGATAAATAGAAATAATAGATTATTATAACAGTAAGCGTAATGTAGGTATGTGTATCAACTAACTGTTAAATGAATAAGTTTAGAATTATAATGTTGCCTTATCATAATTATGGTGATACATTCTTTATGGTCAAAGAATGTATCACCATAATACTAGTTGAAGGGTATGTGCACTGTGAATTTGGACTTCGGCCCTTCTTTCAAGAAAAATATATTCCCAAACTAGTTATTAAAATGATAGAGAAATCAATCAATCTGTCTAGCCTTTTTCCAACTATGTTAATTGGAGTTGGTTTTCAGTCTAACCGGATAAAGCTGAATACCAGTATTTTACATGGAGCGACTGCCTATCTGACCTCCACAACCCAGTTACTGGGTAACACGATACCCCTTGGTAAGACTGTGTGTCAGACTTTTTGGGCTACTGACGACCCGTCACGACTGTCAAAGATCTACTAATGACAATGGGACCAACAGGTTAAAGTGCTTTCAGAGGCACGTAGGAGTCTCGATATGTAATGGATGGTGACCCATCCACGAACCGACCGCGACAAGCATAGCTTAACCTTCGATTGAGCCGTGCGGCTGTTATTATTTAGCTACAAGGATGCGTGGCTAAAAGTGGTATATAGAAAAGCTATGCTTACCGCCTTCACATAGAGAAAGGTACTTGCTTCATTATACACGTTAGTCACGTCAACATCAAGTCGCTGATCACTCACGTCAAAAAAAATATTTACGTAGAAGTTGTAGGACAATGTCTACACACATCAGTCACGTCACTACTACGTGACGTCGACGTCACGTCACCGGCAAGTCAAAAATTTGTATTTCTACGAACGAAACATGGTAAGGCTGCGTTGTTATGACTGACTCACCGACTATCTGTTCACACAGGTCTCTGAAATGGACATGACTGATCGGTGACTTCACGTTGACGTGAGTAACGTGTGTGAATGAACCTTAAAACACTCTAGTTTTCATACGAAAATCATCATCTGGCTAGCCTTTTCCCAACTACGTTGGGGTCAGCTTCCAGTCTAACCGGATGCAGCTGAATACCAGTATTTTATATGGAACGACTGTCTATCTGACCACCCCTTGGTAAGACTGGTTGTCAGATTTCGGGCTTCTGGCGACCCGTAACGACTGTCAAAGATCCACGAATGACAGCCGGGACCAACGGCTTAACGTGCTTTCCGAGGCACGGAGGAGTCTCGGTACGTAAAGATGGTCACCCATCCACAGACCAACCCCGGCAAGCGTAGCTTAACCTGACGGATCGGCCCGTGCGGCAGTTATTACTTAGCCACGAGCTTAGTTTTCATACGAAAATAAAGGCACTAATGATTGTCAAACTTGGATGCAACGCTACAAGGACGTTATGGCGCATGCCCAAAATCGGAACTAATTTCGCCATCTTGGTTTTTCCAATTCAGGCGGAGGTGCTCGTGGCTAAGTAATAACTGCCGCATGGGTCGATCTATCAGGTTAAGCTACGCTTGCCGGGGTTGGTCTGTGGATGGGTGACCATCTTTACATACCGGGACTCCTCCATGCCTCGAAAAGCACGCTAAGCCGTTGGTCCCGGCTGTCATTCGTGGATCTTTAACAGTCGTTACGGGTCGTCAGAATCCCGAAATCTAACATATATACATCTTTTATGGGGTACTGTGTTAAATGTTACAACAGAATACCTTGTGATATATTAGAATTAAATGAAAGAAAATTTAAAAATCATATAAAAAGTACACTTTGTAAACAAGCATATTACAAATTAGAGGATTATATCCAAGATAAAAATGCTTGGAAACATGCTGGTCCTGCTCCATAGGACAATTCAGAATCTAGACAAAATCGAACTGGTTGCTAATTTAATTGTATAATTATTATTTTTTATTTTTTTAAACATTTATTTTATTTTTGTGATTATTTGAACTCACACACTGACTTATTATTATTAGTATTACTTATTATAATGTTAGAAATATAGTATAATTTTACAATGTTTGTAAGTATGTGAGCACCATGCATCTATCACATAATTATGTCATTCCTTCATTTTTCATTCTTTTTACCTATCGTGGTATAGTAATCTTATTCTAGGTGCATTGTCTTCACATATAATTATATAATAAGTGTATACAAGATATAATGATTTTTTTTAAAAAGAGTAACGGTGGAGTTTCTTGCCCATTCTTCTCCATACGAAAACTACCTTTTGGAATGGGCGACTAGAATCAGTTTTATTATTTTTTGTAAAGTTTGACGTTCAAAAGTGCCTTTTTTGTGCCTAATTGAAATAAATTATTTGACTTTGACTTTGACTTTAACAACCAGTCTTACCAAGGGGTGGTCAGATAGACAGTTGCTCCATGTAAAATACTGGTATTCAGCTGCATCCGGTTAGACTGGAAGCCGACCCCAATATAGTTGGGAAAAAGCTAGGCAGATTGATTGGTTTTTCCAATTCAATTTCTGTGACAATTTCACAAATATTTACCAACAACACTCCTACGTCAATGTCATTCAGGCGCGTCGAAAATATCCTTTTGCCCTCTACGTAGCTATTTAATTAAACGCAAGCTAGTCTATCAAATATCAAATATTATAGTATTTAGTGATAAACACACTTAAATAATATCTTAGTTAAGGTAATGTTATCTCTCGATTTCCATTCCTCGTCAGTGTTTATTTATTATTTATTAGCTGCACCCCACGTTTTCACCCGCATAAGTCTTGATTCCGTGGGAATATCGAGATAAAAAGTATTATTTATCCTGACCCAGGTCATGGTCTACCTATGTGCCAAATTTCATCCAAATCCATTCAACCGTTTTTGCTTGAAAGTCTAACAAATAAACAAACTCACTTTCGCATTTATAATATTAGTTTACGCAAAACTTTCACAAAACGTTTAACTTAAAAAAAAAAAAACCTTCAAATTATGAATTCCAATATTCACGCGATTCTACTAAGACGATCATAATCCATAATAACCAAATTAAACTAGAAACAGACAAATGTATTCAGACAACCAACGCTAATCAACTTCCCATCTCACAAAAAAGAAAAATTACATCCTCATTATGAAATTAACAAACACACTTTCGCATTTATAAATATTAGTTTGGATACGATTTATTCAAACTTTTCACACTCAAAAAAGGTACAACGGCGGACTTATTGCATTTCCTCATTACATTGCCCGATAAATACCCAACAACCGTAATTGTGTTTGGATAACTATCACAATTATGGTTGTGTTATTGGTACGATAAGCCGCACGTCAGTGCTAACAAACCAGTATAAGCTGGCCTGACCAAGATTATGTCTGGACTTTAAAAGAGACTGTGACCTCTGAGTTTGTTTCGGCCTTTCTTCTCAGAGTAGTCAGATAGGAAACGCCGAACTCATCTAGCAGTTTTTTATTTTTTATGTGACTTATAAAAGTGATTCCAATATCCTATTTACAGAATAAACACTTTCATTTAATTTAATTTCTTATTATATTGAAATTCCGTACTAGTTAATACACTACTAGGCCAGCTGAAAGTCAAGGCGTTACCGCTAACGTGTGACCTTGACCTACTGTTTTTCATTTCCTTTTCGAATACAGGTATACGAAAAAATCTTTCTTTAATGAAAAAGCATCATACAGCACTGTTGTAATTGGTGGAAAGCCGTTATATGTCAAAGTAATAATAAATACCATAACACAACATCACGCCTTGTTTCCTCAAAGGGTTGGGCAGAGGTGTACCTATAGTATACCCATGTTTCGCCAGTTATGCTTAAGTCTGATGTAACAGGGAGCGAGCCTATTGCCATCAACCGGGCACAAATCAGAATCCGATCTGCTTTTTATGGAAAACCCAATAACACTTACTGATACACTAATTATAATGTACTTAATTAGTATATCAGTAGTATAATATACTACCTCGTTAGTCTAGTGCTGAGCATGAGGTCCTGGGTTCGATTCCCAGGTTAGGCAAAATATTATTGGGTTTTTCCAATAGGCGGTTCTCAGTAGCAGCCAGGAGTCTGAAATCGTGCCAGGTTGATGGCAATAGGCTCGCCCCCTATTTCATAGGACTTAAAAACATAATTGGCGAAATGTGGGTATACTATAGGTACACCTCTGCCCAACTCTTTGAGGAAACAAGGCGTGATGTTGTGTTATGGTATTTATTATTACTTTGACATATAACGGCTTTCCACCAATTACAACAGTGATGTATGATGCTTTTTCATTAAAGAAAGATTTTTTCGTATACCTGTATTGGAAAAGGAAATAAAAAACAGTAGGTCAAGGTCACACGTTAGCGGTATCGCCTTGACTTTCAGCTGGCCTAGTAGTGTAGTAACTAGTACGGAATTTCAATATAATAAGAAATTAAATTAAATGAAAGTGTTTATTCTGTAAATAGGATATTGGAATCACTTTTTTAAGTCTACGTACGTGTAGGGTACTACAAGTATAAATTATGTAGGTGGTTCTCTGCCCAACTTTTCAGGGAAACAAGGCGTGATGTTTTGTTACGTTAATTTTATAAAAAAAAAAGTAAAATGGATAGGGGTATAGGTATGGGTAATCTGCGGAACCACAACAGTGTGAAATACAAGAAATATCACACGGATAGAGTCAAGGACAGAAACTAATATTAAACAAATGAAGTCCAAAGCCTTTAAAGTGTAACCAATCCTTTACCGTATTCCTTCGTTGACGTAAATGCAAAGCGGAGTACTTCAGATGCAACTTTCTGACCTATTTCTGCTGTACGTCGGTATTTCATCTACATATTTTACTTTGCTTTCGTTTTGGGAATTTATGAGATGGTAATCTACACTGTCTAACTGTAGTTTAGGGAAAATAATGTGGTATTTAGTAACACCTTCCGTGTTTTTTGGTATTTGTGGAGCCTCTTACTTAACAGATAGCTGTGCTGCTAAGAGTTTTTAGTTTTAGGTCGATGGGCTGATTTAGATTCTCTTGTGTCCTGTAAAGCTATAATTTTGGTGTCCAATTTCAGTGGTAGTTGCAAGTAAGTGGTAGTCCTAGTTTGAAATCACTAAGCTGGAGAATGGTTCCCGTTGTCTTGATGTGGTAGTGATAGTAGTGGACTTTTAAATCTCCAAAACTGTCTATTCCATCTAAAAGAATTACAAAAAAATACCATTTATAGCTTTGGTGCAAAGTTTTATAAAACAAATATATTTGGTAAAAGCCCATCTAAAGCTCCACTGTTCAAAATCTTTGCTTAATTACCGGCAAAAATACATAATGACCTAATGAATGGAACTTCATCATCTGCCCAGCCTTTTCCCAACTACGTTGGGGTCAGCTTCCAGTCTAACCGGATGCAGCTGAATACCAGTATTTTATATGGAGCGACTGCCTATCTGACCTCCACAACCCAGTAATTGGGTGATACGATACCCCTTGGTAAGACTGGTTGTGAGACTTTCGGGCTTCTGACGACCCGTAACGACTGTCAAAGATCCACGAATGACAGCCGGGACCAACAGCTTTACGTGCTTTCCGAGACACGGAGGAGTCTCGGTACGTAAAGATGGTCCCCCATCCACAGACCAAGCCGGCAAGCGTAGCTTAACCTGACGGATCGACCCGTGCGGCAGTTATTACTTAGCCACGAGCTCCTCCTAATGAATGGAACTTACTGATACAAAATTATCCACCTATTTCTCCGAAACCTTATCCTTCAAGGTTATCGCTTAAAAAACGATACATACATACAGAACATACAGATAAAAAACCTTTAAGAAAGTTTTTGCATAATAACTTGAGGCGTGTCTGGCTTTCTTGAGCTTTATTTTTTCTTTGACGAGTTTCAAGTTGCTGACAAAAAATATAAAACAGGTCAAGATCAAGGTAATGGAACTAGACTACGTGCCTGGGTTTGCTTGGAAATGCGTCATATTTTATGGATGCATTTTATTCCGAACAAAAAGTTGGAGTAAAACGTATAACCACAGACGTCTTGCCTTTAATTACACTATAGTTAATTAGCAATATCTTCTATACGAATAAGATTTGTCAATATAGGCTGGACATTTTCATAGAATTGTCTGTGTCACTAAGTAGGTATATAGATCTACTATAGTTTCAATTATTATTGTATAAGTGCTCTGAAACCTGAAACCTAAATAGGGTTAGTTATTTCTCTGTGAAACCCTGCAATTTAAATAGATCGTGTTTGTGTTAAAATTAGGGACGTTTACCCCTTTTCTAAGTTATTTGTATGCGAGAAGGGTTACAAATCATGCAGACTTACATAACTAAATACATGTATACGTTTCTCAGAACCACTCATTAGTAAAAATTCCATTGAATCAGTTGGATTTCAATCCACCTATCTCCATTCCTTTTTCCTCTTCTAACTACAGGCAAAACTCATACATGGTGCGAGCGAGTAAAGACTTTAATATTCTTTGTAAAGAGTTCTCATTTGACCCATTTACCACCAAAACCTATTCTGCACGCGCTCGGCTAAACGCTGACTTTTTTACAAGTGCATAGTGCATAATACTTATTGTACCTTATATATTATATAATATATATATTCTTAACCTTTTTTATCGTGCTTGTTAGTGTTAGTGATCCTAAGATTTCTACTAATTTTTCTGTTTTTACCTGTGAGAACCTGTAATTGGCTTTATGTTTCTTAGTCAACGGTTATCCATTTGTTATTGCTGTTGGTTCTCCTATAAATAAATAAATAAATAAATCAAATCAAATCAATTTATTTGCCAACAACCAACCAACCGTTATTGCAATTTGTTCAACAGACGAACAAACGAACAGTCATGCAGCCTTGTGTGTACTAAGGTCAGCAAGAAACCAGTTCTTCAAGCTTACGTCATATTACACCTCCAAAGCTTTTTATTTCACTTTTTTTTTCAGAAATAATCTTTATTGCGCAGTGGAGAAATGTTTTGTATAGTAACGTTAACAATATAGTTGGTTGTGGTTCCGTAGATAGTTTTAAATTAATACTTACCCTGGGTTTGATCTCCATCACGCGTGGATGACTGCAATTGAAGAAGCAGTAGAAATGATAGACAAAATGACCGGTTGTAGATAGATTTCTACGACGCGATTTCAAAAAAGAAGAAAAGATATTTCACATTTTTAATGTCTATTATTCGTAGAGAAGAACTTCTGTAAGAGATATAGAAGGGGTCATTGATCGCCAGTTTTATTGGAATTCCATTTTAACAAAATCTCAGTAACCTCGGAGTTTGGATTTGAGTCCAGTTAATGATATATATACCATACATTCACATAATATACCAATTTATGGATCCATTTATACTGCATTCTACCTACATACAATAATTAACATTCACTTATTAAACCGATGAAATTTTGGCAATATTTAGACAACCTTCATTGTTGCCTCAACGGATATAATCATGGATGATTACATCGTTTCGCCTATTACCGTCTAACTAAGCCATATTGCGTACCATGTAACCTTAAAAAATATTCCCAAACAAGGAAGTTCACCCCAAAAAATATTATATTAAAAAAACCAAATAATTTATGATCTCTAATACACTTTAAACACGTACTTTCACGTCCTTCGTCGCTTCCTTCACACCTGCCAGTTACAAGTTTTTTCGCGCTCTTTTTTGTCGGCCATGTTTTTATTCTCCTTTTTTAAACGTCGCCGCACTGACTCATTCGTATAATGCCAAGCTTTCTTGACAGTGATGTTACGCAATCAAAAAAGTTTATATTTCGTAATTATAATTATTGACAAGTGAGGATTTTTTGTTCAGTTTCGTTTTTTTTTTGTGGTGAGTGTTCTTTTTTCTTATTTTTGTAAGTGTTTGCATCCAAGTTTTTATGACACTTTTTCTTTGGATGACATGTCATATTTAGCTTTCCTTTTAGTTCAGATTTTTGTCAATGGAAACTTGGGTCAAGAAAGAACGGGAAGGATTAACCGATAACCAGTAATTAAATGGCAATTCAAAGGACACCAAGTCTTTTGAATTACCATATAATTACTGGTTTTCGGTTTTTCTAACATTATGTTGATAGATGATATTTAACGTTATTCAACACTTTTTAATATCTTCTATAATTTTATTTTTTCCTGACTTGTCAAATGACCTACATTTTCTATTACAATATTGTGTGGTCCGCATCATTATTAAAATAATTTAAATATAATTTGAAAACTCGATAATTTTATACTTAAACAACACAAACTTTAGATTATGAATAAACTATTAAAATAAGTACTTTGGTAATTGCCAAGTGAATAACTTAATACATCGCTAGGGATGTGTGCGTGACAGCTAATCATTTTATCGATACCTACTTAATTTTAAATGTAAGTTTATACGCTAGTTATAAACTTACAATAATATCGTGAAGTCCTCTTCTATACATACATTATTCTGCATAATTATAAGTTTTCCATTTTCCATTGCAAAGAAGTTATTCAAGCCTTTGAAAGTTGCTACTTTAACTCGATCCCTCTTTCTTACAAAGAAGTCAAAACTTTTCAACTTTAACGAAAGGTCAGCGATGCATCAGTTACCTTTTGGTGTCCATCGGACTGCTTTCATCTAAGTGTGCTATCTCGGCCTAATTGTTAACCTTTATCGGAATTAGTATTCCGAGATGCCTTGTTGGTCTTGTGATCGCAATCGTTACTGTTGAGCTTGAGATCCTGGATTCAATTCCCGAGTCGGGCAAAGTGCTATTGGGTTTTTCCATCAGGAATTTATCAGTAGCAGCCCAAAGTATGGATTTGTGCCCAGTTGTGATCAATAGGGTCACCCCTATTACATGGGACTGAAACATAACTGGCGAAATGTGAGTGTACTATAGGAACACCTCTGCCTCATGTTATATTATGTATAAATGTAAGTTATATCGTGAAGTTCTCTAGTCCTTCTTTGCAGAAGAAAGGCTAGGAAAACTTAAATATTTTTCATTGCAAAGAAGTTGTTCAAGCTTTTGGAAGTTGCCACTTTAACTCGATCCCTTTTTCTTTCAAAGAATTCTAGACTCTTCAACTTTAATGGAAGTTCTTCAGTTATCTTCTGCTCTCCATTGCATCGGCTGTGGTTTCATGTAAGTGCGCTATCTTTGTCTAAGACCCGTGTCTAAGATCCTGACTCAAAACTCAAGCATAACTAACTCGTTTAAAGCCTTTTGATTGGTTGAAATTAGTTTTAAGTAATGCTTGTGTCTGTTCTGTAATAAGGGGCCTAAGTGTGTTACTTAGCTCTTTATGTGCACGTGTATAAACTTATTTTTCTTTCTTTATTCTTGGCGTAGTAATGGCGCCAGCGCCTTCGTCGCGTGATATCTTTATAAAAATACAAATCTTTTCTCTTTATAATAATAGTGTAGATTTAAGAAAGAACAGCAACAGCTTAATTCTAAATTCAAAATTGATTCACAAAAGTAGTTAAGAAAGGGTATGACTACTAAGTTAATGTATAAACAAATTATAGGTGAACATAACATCTAAAGAGAAAAGACAGAAGCTACTAATAAACAAAAAAAAAAAATTACGAGTAAAATGTCAAATTCAAAGTAGGTTCCACCTTGCTACTCTGGCACTCTACTGGTGTTGCTACCTAGACATTACGATACAAAAAACCGTTACATTCGACAACACTAAACCACAATTTAAATAAAATTACAAGAACATTATACTTCAGTTTTAATCCATAACTCTAATCGCCATTACTTTGGAGGTATAAGTTATTGACTAAAATTGACACTCTAAAGTAAACCTTCTGTTTTAAGAGACAAGGTTTAAGATCCTTTGTGGGTGGAGGTCGTAAATTACATTATCTTTGTATAAAACATAATTTTATTACTTTAATGACGGGTCCTCAAGTTTTCGAGTGATTTAAGACATGGGTTTTTGTACCGAATCCGTCCAAAGGTGATCGGAAGAACACGTGCTCTTAAATTTAATTTTCGGACTGGGGTTGTCAAAGTTTGCGATTTTATTTTAATTGAATTATTACGATGTCATGATATAATTAATGATGGTACAAATACTACTGACTGACTAAAAGACAAGTATGGAAGAAAAAGACTGTAATAATTAAATTGATTGCAACGATGATGACGACATCATATTTCGACGTTTCATTTAAATGTTGCCCTACACTAGGATCTCACTTTAACCGTAACTATTGAAAGCCTTCTAAACTACAGCCAACGAGACGAGATAAATTTCATGCTTTGGGATTACAAACTTTAACTTAATTGCGTATGGTTCAGTTTCCATTGCAATTAAAATTATTTTATGACCTTTATCGATAGTTTTTCATTCAAAAAACCCACTTAGATCACTTGAGTTTAAAGTTGATATTTGTTGCAATTGTATGTATTTATCTCGTATCGTGGGATAGTTTTTATTGAAAGGTTAAATAACACAAACACGTATAATCAAAAGAATACTTACTAACTTTACAAGTTTGAGATCAGTTTGTTGTTTGTGATCGTTTTTACACACTGCCCGTAATCTTACCAGATTGATTTTCCTCACTTTTCTGTGTCATTCTGATAACTCAAAGATCATCACAGTAAGGACCTAATCTGACTAAAGATGGAATAATTATGATATACTAGCTGTGCCCCGCGGCTTCATCCGCATAAGTCTCGATTTCGTAACCATATTGAGATAAGAAGTATCTTATGTCCTTTTCCTGTCTACTCATTTGTCAAATTTCATCCAAATACGTTTAGCCCTTTTAACGTGAAAGCATAACAAACAAACAAAAAAAAAACCGACAAGTAAACTCCCTTTCGCATTTATAATATTAGTTAGGATTCGTGCAAAACTTTCACAAATTGTTTTATCATAAAAAATAAAATATTTAAATTATGAATTCCAATAATCACGCGATTCTGCTAAGACATTCATCCATCCATAACCAAATTAAAACAGAAACAATCAATCAGCATCGACAACCATCTCTAATCTGCCCGCATCTGTGTTTCCGAACGCATACAACCCTAATATATTCAAAGTAAGAGTGAACAGGCTTCTTCTGGGTAAGCTCACTTCACCGTTGACTTTGTCTCTGTCACCTCTGACCTAGACTAGAGTCAAGAGCAAACCTATCGTAAAATATATAAAAAGCAACTCCCCATCTCACTAAGAAAGAAACATCACATCCTCATTATTAAATTAACAAAAGGAAACCAAGTTTCATTAACCCTAGTCCTGCATTCCAACGAAACAATCAACCAATCACCGCTGATCTTGAACCCCGAGGGGGTCAAGGTTACTCTTGACAGTTCGCGCCATCACTCATTGGGTCAATCCAAGATGGCGGCAAGGGATATGGGCAATATCCTGTCAGTTACGTAACGACACTAATTTTAATGTTCCTTTTATCATTTGGTGCTTCTGTGGGATGTATCTGTTAGGGCTTTAATTTTTAAGTACCTATGTGTTGTAAGTTAGGTTTTAGGGAAAAAGGGTTCGATTGTCGTGAAAAGGTTTCTATATTTTAGTAGAACATTAATAATTGGCTAACTAACTAAAATAATCTGTACGAGATGTCTGATGAGCCTAATGAAAAACTACTAAAACAATAGAACGTATTCAAAGGGCAGGACATTTTTAAAGAATGGACGAGACCAGAACACGCAAACGTTTAATTGATAGTAAACCAGATGGTCGGAGAAGTCGAGGGACCCAACATCATGTGAGCATGGGTACCCCTCGATTTCTCCGACCAATTCATTTATCTGGTTGGCAGGCGTAGCGTAGACCAAGATTTACGAATTTTTGGAGAGAGCTAACCCGAAATAGGTCGAATTGGAGAAATATGAGGCTGTAAAGCAAAAGATGATGATGAGCTAAAACAACGGTTACCAATCTTAAGCTGTTTTTTTTTTTAAACATGACTTAGATAAACTTTAGCACCTATATTTTATTTGTGTCAAACCTAACAATTTATTAACACTTTCTGAAAGTTTCACATGTCTAATACCATTGTGTCGGTTAAAAAGTCACAAAGTAATGTCTTTCGTGGATGACTATAAGAGTAGGGGAAGACCAAAGAAACGATGGATGGACTGTGTGAAAGATGATATGGCTAGATACGGGGTGACTACAGAGATGACGACTGATAGAGAAGTGTGGAAGAAAGGTACTTGTTGCGCCGACCACTAATTCGAAAAGGGCAAGTCGATGATGATGATGATGATGATCACATCGACAAAACTGTAACAACAAAAAAGTGTGTATAAAGAATTACCTTCATACACACTATATTGCCGTTCTTTGGAACCACCACGTTCAGTCACTTTAGTTGCGACCACTAAACCAACGAGGAAGAAATATAATATTTTAAACGTTTCCAAGTTCCTGTGAATAAATAAATTACTATATATGGTAATAATAATATGGGAGGAGCTCGTGGTTAAGTAGTAACTGCCGCACGGGTCGATCCGTCAGGTTAAGCTACGCTTGCCGGGGTTGGTCTGTGGATGGGTGACCATCTTTACATACCGAGACTCCTCCGTGCCTCGGAAAGCACGTTAAGCCGTTGGTCCTGGTTGTCATTTGTGGATCTTTGACAGTCATTACGGGTCGTCAGAAGCCCGAAAGTCTGACAACCAGTCTTACCAAGGGGTATCGTATTATCCAATTACTGGGTTGTGGAGGTCAGATAGGCAGTCGCTCCATGTAAAATACTGGTATTAAGCTGCATCCGGTTAGACTGGAAGCCGACCCAAATATTGAGGTATATGAACTCAACACGCTATCTTAACCCTCATTAAATGTAAGAAGAATGAATGAATTAAGTACTTATTTCAATCTCTGAATTATACTCTGGTAGCCTAATCAGCCTAAAATGTTCCCACTGCTAGGACATAGGCCTCCTCTCTTCAAGAGGGAGGGGTGGTGGGTGGTCTTTCAAGTGGGTCCAGTGCAGGTAGGTATATGTCAAAAAGATACTGTACTGTTTGCGGTGTAGCATGGTGCGGGTGACTGGTGACAGAAAGGGTTTTATTTAATTTATTCCAGCTATTACTGAGTCCGTATTATGTACACAATCTGTATATAGGTACGGATCATAGTCGTAAAATACAGAATCAGTAAAAACTAGTAAATTATAATATATTTTACCCTTTCTGTCACCTGTCACGCGCACCATGCTGCACCGCAAACAGTTTTTTTTTTAAAATTATGAATTGACTAGTGTTCTCAATATCAAATAAAAAGTAAGAAAAATAAATCATCAATTACTTAAAAAACCTCTTTGATGTTTTCAGTTACCTTTAAATTATATTAGTCATTTATTCTTTATATAAAATTAAACATGAAATCTTTGACATTCGCTGTCCAATGACTCACACGTTTGGCTCAGTCATATAAAAGAAATGATTTGTACTAATCGCGATTGCAGTACGATTTACACGATTGCTATGAGTGCGTACGCAGCCTTATCGTGCAGTGTGGTCGTGGCTTTAGAGGTTTTAGAGTTAGTAATAAAATAATAATTATTAAAAATTATATTGTTATTGGAATTTGCTGTTTGGTTTCTGATTTTGGGTAAGTAAAATTAATTAATAATTTGATATATAAATAAGTAACCATGATTTTCTTGGTTGTTTCATATAGACATTTTGTCATTAACCCGTTGCGCGCGCAATCAGCGACACAATAGAATTTTATTGTTATTTGCACACATGGGGTGCAATCGACATTTTAAGAGTTAAAACGGACTAATTTTCAATGTTAAAATTGATAAAAATGTTTTAAATATTGATGCTAATGCTCGTAAACAGGTCATTAAGGTTCATTGGTTTAGTTACTGTGATAGTATTTTAAAGTGTTGAGATTTATCATGACATAAGGTTATTTTAGTAACTAACTGTTCATTACTATTTTAAAGAGACCAGGGTTAAATATTAAATTGATTTCTCCTTTCTTCTTTCCATGCGGGTAGGCATAAACTATCTTTACATTTTCTCTAATTATGTAATAATGTATCCTTATTAATTAGCTTTTATGAGAATGTCTGTACAAAGTGTGTTTAAATATATAATAGCATAATACGTTCAAATCTCAAACCAAATAAAAAACTAAGACAGAGCGCTGTCAACAGTGAAGTGAAGCCGGTTTCGTGAACATGTGTGCACTTTGTGTGGTGTAGTTTGATTGTAGTGTCATTGTAAAAGGTTGTAAATGTGTGCGTGTGAGCGTGTATGCACAGAGCGGCGGTGTAGTTTGGAATGCTTTACTGTATTTATGATATTTTAAATTATTTTCAAAATTTTAATTTTAATTCAAATGTAGTAAAACTGCTCTTAAGAAACTTATTCATTAAAAAACAACAATTTAATCAATACAAATTAATAGCAATATGAATGAATAAATTATATCTATATTAAAATAGATTTAATAATTCAATTTATATAAGTTAAAACTGTATTGTATTTGGTCAGTGAATAAATGCTTTTTTATATTATATTATATATTTATATACTTATAAGTAATTATAATATTATAGAGAGGTAAAAATTTGTGAGTTTGTATGTAAGGGGGTAATCTTTGGAACTGCTGAGCCGATTCCAAAAAATCTTTCACTAATGGGAAGCTACCGTATTGCCGAGTATATATTTAATGTTAAAACAAGAAATTTTACGCGGACGTGACAGGAAATCATGTCAGTTAGGCGATTTTTTTTCGCGTATTGGATGTTCGTTTCTCTGCTTAGCGCCGAGAGTTGAATATCCAACGTGTGTTTTCTTGACGCGCTGGGATACGCGCTGATGCGCTCTGTTGGATTCTGAATGTTCGGCTCAATATCGAGAGTTGAGAATCCAGTGTAAGGACCTGGGCTAAAACTTCCTGTATTTAGCATGTCGACAGCAATCAAATCTGTCATATAACGGAATAAAAAGTTGTATAAAATAAAATAGTATATAATAATAAATAGTTGTAACTTATCTTATCCAAAGCTGCCATTAATTATGTCTAGTGACTGGTTTTTCCCGCTCTTTAATTACCCACGTATTTAACAATGAGTGTATCTAGTGTATATTTTATTCGTTTAAAACCACAACCGTTAAGACTCAAGGGAATCCCAAGAATATCAGTAAAAAATTCTCAACTCATTACCAACGCTGGTTTTTTTTTTTGTAAAGAACTTAAAATGACTGCTGGTCCTATGCCATTCTTCTTCTTTTCGTGTGGTAAGTGACTAACCTGGTGTCAGTTTTTAAAGCCGCCCATGGGCCTCTGACTTGGCTTCACATGCCGTCGAGAAATATCTCTCAGGCATGCCGGTTTCCTCACGATGTTTTCCTTCACCGTTTTTGAAGCAAATGATAATTATACCATACGCACATGAATCCGAAAATTCAGAGGTGCGCGCCTTGGGTTCGAACTCGAGACCTATGACTTGTCAGTCCGAACGGTCACACCACTAGGCTATCACTGCTGTTCCATTAAGGGTTCCTATGCCATTAAGGGTTAGGCAGGGGAGTATTGCTAAAGTTCACTTACTATTTTTGACACAAAAATCAATCTGTCTAGCTTTTCTCAATTTTGTTGGGGTCAACTTTCAGTCTAAATGACTGCAGCCAAATACCAGTATTTTACATGGAGCGACTGCCTATCTAGGTTTAAAGAACTTTATTTCTCATATGAACTTAAAGTAACAGTTCGCTTACAATTAGATCCTTAAGTGATTATAACTAGTACTATTAACATTAGTTAGTTACCTCTAGGGTGTTGGAGACATTATATTAGTATTCCTCTGTTTTAGACTAAAACTACTTGTACTTATTTATTCTGTGTTAAAACACAGATTAAGGCAATGGCGGGAGCGCGTGATGAGTGCCAGCTCCGAACCACCAATATTTTTGGGTGGATCGATTGATTCAAATAAAATTCGGTTTCCACTTCACTCACTTTAATGGAGATATCACTGACTTGAGCACTGACATTAATACTGTTTTATTAATTATTTATAAAATTCGTGACCGCCGTGTACAAGGAACAGAAGCCAAGGGAAGAAAAAAAATATGGAAATACAATGTTGCCAGTTTAGCTAACACAATCATAGTATAAATGTTGCAAATTAATTTTTATAATAAAAATATTTTATGTTGTATCCAACAGGCAACACATCACACCACCTAAAATAAACCAAAACTTTTAGTTCACCTCAAATGCTGCGATCTATTGCTCCAATCTGCGTTTGAATGTGTTTATACTGTCACATTTTTTCATATCCTCAGTTAAACTATTGAACAGCTGTGCGCCTTCAACTAATAACGTTTTTTAACCATAATTAGTGCGAGCGTATCTGACCTCCACAACCCAGATACTGGGCAACACGATACCCTTGGTACCCCTTGATACTGGTTGTCAGACTTTTGAGCTTCTAAGTATTCGTAAAGACTGTCAAAGATTTCCGATACACTTGCTATTTATTTCTCAGTATCTATTCAGGGCCTCAAGTCTGCTATTACAATAGTGTCAGAATGGTCGATCATTGATTTCATAATTGTTGATTTTGACATGTTTGGTAATCTACTAACTTATTGGCGTCATTATGACTTTCCAATCGTCAGCCACTGACACTCCATTGGTAATCTCGTACCTACATAATGAAAAATTAATGTCTGACTTACGCGGTAATCTGCTAAAATGTTGACAGTTCCTTTGATCAGTGACCTACCATGAGAACGTCATTGTGCAGTCATTTCTTTTAATTCGTTACGAGTATCGTGTTTGTGGAATACAATGATCACCATCGACTATTATGAATTTGCAGATTACGAACTATTAGCAAAATGACAGTGGGATCATGTTGGAATGACGAATTTAAAAAAATAGCAGACTTGGGCCCCAGCCCTATAACTAATAAAATAATTTAACAAACTGCCGATTCCTTATCAATAAATACAGTAAGATACACAGTTGTTCCACTGACATACTAACACAAAAAATGGATCACCCTCTACATACGTCACTTCCGTGAAATTCCGTCTCTCACAAGTCACAGGACATTGTAAGACAGTATCCTTTCCCATACACAACACAGTACACAGCACAACAGAATATTATAAGGGTCGCCCCTTAAAAGGGAGATGTGATAGTACTTATACAAATATTATTACGTTTTTCGAACAATTAGCACGCGTTGAATGACAACCATAGAAACGGGTTTTCTACGGAAGAATAGAGAAAATGGCAGAAACAATCACAAACTGTCATTTTGTCTATTCTTCCGTCGACAAAACCAATTTCTATTGTGGTCATGCTAAGCGTAGCAGCTTGTATGTTGATCAATATATGATTAGCGACCGTAAAAAATATGTATTATTTGCATACCCATTAGACTCATCAATACAAGTCTCTAAGTTAGAATTGGCTTTAAGAGGGAACAGGGCCTGCGAGGAATTTGAAGAAACTATTGCCGTCGTCTTACCTCAAGTCTGCCTCCGCAGAGTGCGTTATGGACAGCTGCAGCTCAGACCAATTATATCACAAAAAAAAATTGACGAGATTGACGTTTCCTATTCCCCATTTTTCTCAATTATTTTTTACATTAAAACTTTAAGAAAGAGTGTCTAGGTTCCTATCATTTTCTTTTATGTTAAAAACTTTTCAAATTTGTCTGGTAGTCATCTAATCATGGCGGTAAAAATTGAGCATTTTTGTTATTTTTGGAGGGCCATATTTTTTTTACCGATAAATTGCTGAAAAAAAAGAAATAACAGGGACTTTTCTACAGCAGATCTGAATTTTATGAAGAAAAAAAAAATGATTACCTTAGAGGCATTATTCAGAAAGAAAAAAGTGGAATACATTTGTATGGAGAATCGCAGGCCCTGTTCCCTCTTAAATGTCATAATTTCATGAAATTGTCATTCTATTGAATGTCTAACCTGACCTGGCGCTTTTGCCTTAAACAAATACATTCCTTTCGATTGTCTGTCGTGAGGTAATGTCTTCCATATTGCTGATGTAATTATCAAGATGCGTGAATCATCTGTTTTTACTTAACTTTTTCACGTCGCGCGTCGATCCACGCACACAAAAGTATTTAGCGTCTGTCTGTCGTGACGTCCTTCCTTGTGATTTTGTCCTTCATTCATAGCTGATGCAATAGACCAGGGGCCCAAGTCTGCTATTTTTATAAATTCGTCATTCCAACACAATCCCATTGTCATTTTGCTAAAAGTTCGTAATCTGCTAAATTCATAATGGTCGATCATTGGTTGATCATTGTATTCCACAAACACGATACTCGTAACGAATTAAAAGAAATGACTGCACAATGACGTTCTCATGGTAGGTCACTGATCAAAGGAACTGTCAAAAGTTTAGTAGATTACCGCCTAAGTCAGTCATTCATTTTTCATTATGTACGAGATTACCAATAGATGCCATTTCTTTCAATGGAGTGTCAATGGCTGACCATTGGAAAGTCATAATGACGCCATTATGTTAGTAGATTACCAAACTTGTCAAAATCAACAATTATGAAATCAATGATAGACCATTCTGACACTATTGTAATAGCAGACTTGAGGCCCAGGTGTATGGATCAGCGTCTTACTATCAACATTTTGTAGTATTTGTAATAAAAATAGCGTGGTGCGCCACATATTAACAGTGTTATCTGATTTATATGGCCCCAAAAAGTAGGTCATTTGGATTAATTCAAAACTTAGTACCAATTGGACTTTTTAAGGTTCGGTACCCAAGAGGTGCCAACGGAATCTTATTACTATGGCTCCGCTGTCCGGCCGTCTGTCACGGGGGTTATTTTTGAACCGTAATAGTTAGGCACTTGAGACACTCACAGAGTGTGTATATACTGATATGGCCACTATAACAACAGCTAAATAAAATAAAATAAAAAGGGGTCCCCTCACAAGAAACGTGTTCTTTTTGACTGATGCAATGATGCAATAGACGAAGTGCATTGGTCAGCGTAAAAATAAGACATATTGTAATTCTAGCCGCGCCCCGTGATTTCACCCGCATAAGTTTCGATCCCGTAAGAAAATCGGGATAAAAAGTATCATTGTTCTTACCCAGGTCATTATCTACCCATTTGCCAAATTGTATTCAAATCTGTGCAACCGTTTTAGCGTGAAAGCGTAACAAGCAAGCAAATCTAATCTAATCCTAATATTATAAGAAATAAAGAAGGAAAAATAGGTTTTTTTTGTCACAGAAACGCACTTGTTTCTGTGACAAATAAACTTACATACAGAAACGTGTTTTTTTAAACTAAACTATTTAAAAAATATGTAGCGTAAAATATTGTACGTTAGTTCGGCCGCTTTTTTACTGTCCTGTACTTTCAAGTTAACCTTAGAAACTATTTAATTTGGTAACCAAACGTGTATTGTGATGTGCTGCTTTAACTAGATTCATAACGATGTTTTACTATCAATAACATAACAACTCGCCAGTATTCCCCGAAGGGTTAGGCAGAGGTGTGCCTATAGTACCCACATTTCGCCAGTTATGTTTAAGTCCCATGTAACCGGGGGCGAGCTTATTGCCATCAAACGGTTAGAAATCCAGAGTCCAGGCTGCTACTGAGAAATTCCAGATGGAAAAACCTAATAGCACTTTGGCTAACCTGGGAATCGAACCTAAGACCTCTTGCTCAACAGTAATGCCTGCGACCTAGACTAAAGGCTCGCGCAAGCATGCGCGACGCGACTCTAATAAAACAATTTCTAAGTGCGGATTTCACCAAAGAAATTGAAGGCGTTCAAGAGCTGTCAGTGTACAATATTCACTAATAATATTATATTATGAACGTGTTTTAGAAATGCTGATCGTCTTCAGTTTCATTGGTGAAATCAGCTCTAAAAAAACTTCACAGTAAAACAATTACTGGTGTCGTGTCGCGTGAAAATCTGCACGAGCCTTCACGAGACAGTTCATACCATAGTTTTTGCTGATTATTCCTGTCGTATCTATTTTGGCTACAACATTATCACGTCATCAAAAACATCCAATATAATCACGCTACACTTTTAGTAAAATAGGCGAACTCACCGCCAATCAAAACGCTTCATGTCTATCATCGGGTCATATAATTAACTCGTCAGGCATACGATATGGTACGAGAGTCTCCCCACATACAAACATACCTTAGCAGCTATTGCCTGTCGTAATGTCTCCCATTCATTGCTGATGCAATAGATGAAGTGAATTGGTCAGCGTAAAAATAAGAAATATTGTAATCCTAGCTGTACGATCCCGCGGGATCGTGACTTATGCGGGTGAAACCGCAGTTAGTATACCTATCACACTAATATTATAAAGGCGAAAGTTTGTGAGTGTGTATGTTTGTCTCTTCTTCACGCTAAAACTACTAAACGGATTTGGATAAAATTTGGCACAGAGATAGTTTATAGCCTAGATTAACACATAGGCTACTTTTTATCCCGATATTCCCACGGGATCGAAACTTATGCGGGTGAAACCGTGAGGCGCAGCTAGTGCATAATATATTAGTTTAGATTAGAAAATCACGCGACACACTTCCAACTACTTATTAAGTACCCAAAGAACACGCACTACAAAACTAGCACCTCGTTATCCGTAAGTCACATGACATCGTACGAGTCTCCCCACATACAAACACATTCGTCGAATGTCTGTCGTAACATCCTTCATTCATAGCTGATGCAATACAAAAGGTGCATGTGATCGGCGTTTTGTGTCGCAGCTAGATGTGTCGTGTGTTGGCTAGATTATGCAAATACAATGTTAGTCGCAAAAAAAGTATTTTTTATTAAACGTTCTAAAAAGGCAAGTGACCACATGTGGGAATGAACCAACTTGTACCTACTATAAATTATATTAACTAACGAAGGGCGTTCCCGTTAACCCGAAATAGTGTAGCGTAAAATACTTGCAAAAAAAAATTAAATTAAAAAAAAAAAACACTACACCGGCACTTGTCGCACTTTTCTGTACACGTTGAAAAACAAGTGCGCATGTACGTGTTTCTTTTATGTATCAATAGAATATTTTTTGTGAACATTTTATTATTAATTTAAAAAAATATGATAGTATTTTTTTTTTGTTTGTATGGACGCTTTAGTTAACATACTTTAAATTAGTGTTAGGTTACATATTGTAAGGTATAACTGCATAAATAAAATTGACCAGCTAGTTTGAAATCCGTTCATTCTTTTAAAAGCTATTTAGTTTGACTAATTAAGAAAATATTTTTTGAACTATGTCAGTTCTGATTCTGCATAATTTTATTCATTTGCTGTTTTTTATATTTACCTTATTTTCGATGATTATTTTTTCGATAGTGAGTTGATGACCGTTTGCTAACGAATGAAGAATTAATGAAATGTCTAAATTAGTGACTTAGCTGCAACATACTTATAACATAATCATCCACACTAAAATTAATAAAACTATCTAGAATTTTTAGAGAAAGGTCAAGGCAGTATTTAATTTTGTGTCATAATAAGTAACTCATAAAATGATTAATTATTTAAACTCGGGGTCACAGTGTAGTAAAAAATACAAACGACTTGCCTACTCATAGTAGAAAGTGAAAAGGAGGTAATTACAACATAACATCACGCCTGTATTCAATGAAGGGTTAGGCAGAGATTAAGGTACATAAGTAAAACCCACATTTCACCAGATATGTTTAAGTACCATGTAATAGGGGGTGAGCCTACTGCTATATAAAAATGTAATATAAAAAATTGGGCCTGGTCACTTGAGATGTTCGGTCGGATACAATACCAAAGGCCCAAGCACCAACGCACGAAGCAAACGGATCGTAAATTCAAACGAATATTGAATCAAAAAAACTTTTTCACAAAAAATAAAACCGACTTCCAAAAAACCACTACAAAGTGAAAAATAACTTTGATTTCGGAAGTCGGTGTCTTTGGGGTTTTATTTTCGTTTTTTTGCCACCGACTTCCGAAATCAAAGTTATTTTTCACTTTGTAGTGGTTTTTTGGAAGTCGGTTTTATTTTTTGTGAAAAAGTTTTTATTTTTCACTTTTTAGTTGTGGTACCCACACAAAACCTCGACAAAAATTTGAATACCCATTACCTGCTTTGTAAATTACAGTGACAGGAACTATTAGAATATCATCCACATATACTAGATGGGAAAAATACGTATTATTGAAGCTAACCCAAAAACCCCTCATCAGATCTTGACCAAATTTATATGGGACCACTTCTGAAGTATGCCCTACCAAACAAAAAAAGAATCATCAAAATCAATTCATAATTGGCGGAGTAATCGCGTAACAAACATACAAAAAAAAAAAAAAAACATACAACCGAATTGAGAACCTCCTCCTTTTTGAAGTCGGTTGAAAATACAACTATCCTATAGCATTGTGGTTTAAATGTATGCGACAAGAACACTATTTTCAAATTTAGAGCTATGGCCGAGCGGGACGTTGGCGACGTTCAAAAAAGTTCCTTTACACACGTTTGAATTCGCTTTAAAACGTTCACTCCGCGCGTTCGTGGGGCCCACAGATACCAGTACGCATTCCATTCACCTACCTACGTCCTACGACCACTGCTTACCACGTATGATGCAGGAACTCCATCTTATCTTGTCAGCATACTATGACGTCATCATCATACTTCTAGGAACCTAAGAAGTGCTCCAAGACTTCAAAAGGGTACTTCATTCAAGTGATGTCAAACCTTCAGATTTGGTTAAGTGTACTTTATAACGATTTTTTTGCAATTTAAGTACTTAATTTAGTCCTTTAAACACTTGTACAATAAGTGATTTCGATTTCAAGTGTACTTGATCTATGTTACTTATTAAAAGTTTGATTGAATTAGGTATTAGGTATATAATAGGCAATCGTTGTGCTGGCCAGATTTTTTCAGTAACATAAATAATTTTGTCAAGCAGGTTAAAGTTTATTTTTATTTGTACATTATAATTTTTCCGACTACGTATGCCAACATTTGGAATGATAAAAATGAGATTCCTTCATTCAAAATTCTGGCAATGAAGGTTTTCTGAAATGCCCTTTCACTGTGTGAGCACTGAGATGTCAGGTCCGGGCATCTGTCAAAAGTGTCAAAGCGCCTAAATTGTCTGTAGTCGTTACTGAATGATGAACGAATGAATGAAACGAACGCTGAACTTCATCACTCCTCATATATTTTATGTTCATTGTCGAAATGGAACACCTCTTGTCAAAGTTGCACCAACTAGTGGCGGGAATTTTCATGAAAACCCTCATGGAAATTTAATAAGACATTCATTGAAACAAATTCTCCATGTTGTTGTGTTACATTTTATGTTGGATTGCATTTATATGTTCGTTTCAACGTATGTACATTTTTTTAAATGTTACGTTTAACATTATGTATATCCACAACTAAGTCTCGATACCGTGGGAATATCGGGATACAAAGTATCCTATGTCCCAACCCAGGTCATAGTCTACCCATGTGCCAGATTTCATCTAAATCTGTTTCGCCGTTTTAGCGTAAAAGTGTATCAAACAAACTTACAAACATAAAAAATCAAATCTTTTTTCTTATTGTATTTTTGTGTTTGTTTAATTTTTGTTTTTAATTAATAAACTCAAAAACAACTTGACCGAAATTCTTTCACGCGTACAATGCTATATTATCACTAGAGATCGGATATTCGGATGCACATTTACCTAAAGTTCATTTTTGGCTCAGAAATTATGGAAGTGGCTTCCTAATATAAATCCCGGCATGCAATAAAGTTCGGGAATGCACAACCAATCTTATACATGGTATAGAAACGACTTATCAACACTCTTATGAAGGTTAGTTTTGCGGTGTTAACTGTGTTTTACTGTAAAAAAATTTAACGAAACTCAAGGCACCGAGTTGATTGTCGCTATATGCTATGCCAATTTGGCAACCTACTTTACAACATTAGCTAGCATTTCTATAGCCAAAAAGTACTAAATTTATCAATTCCGGAATCACGAGATTTTGCGATCGATACAAAAGTGCATTCCGTATTAGTCAACACCTGAACGTAAGTAAATATACATTCGATTCTATAATCAGAACTCTAAATTTGTCGATTCCGGAATCCCGTGAGTTTTTCGATATTAAGTGCTTTTAATACTGGCCAACACCTTTACTTTAGGATATTCGGATGCTTAAGTTTTTTAATTATCACTGAGTAACATAGGCATAAAGATATCACTCGGGCGAAGCCGCTCGCGTAAGCTAGTAAGAAGTAAATCTATTTTCAACTCAATTAACTGAATATAAAGTCCAAAATAAAACTTAAGCATCAATTAATAAAATACTTCTAACTATCGCCACAGATAAAATCTAAAAATACAAAGCTAAAAATAAAACTACCCAGAATTTCCATCTTACATTCAGTGAAATAATCTCATTCACAACGACTTTCATTAAAATAATTTCCTAAACCATTTTCAGGACACTTTTCATCATCTTGCTCTGAAATTAATTAGCGTAATCACTCTTTTTTTCTTAATTAATATTCTATGATAAATTGAGGTTTTAAGTATAACAATTATTCTTCCCGAATTAACTACAGGAGAAGGTCACTTCCTTATAAAAAAGACACTTAAGAAATTAACGGCGTGTTTCTAAGGCCTGAAGGTAATTTTTAGAAATGCTGCGAATCCTCGCTATTATTCGGTGTTCGGCAAAAGGGGCAGATTGGGATTAACGGGCCGGCGGAGCATGCGTAGTTCATACAAACGTAATACCAAAATAATTTGTAAATCAAACATATTCTTAAGGTAGTGTGTATTTATTCCGATTGGATTACAGAATATCTAGGCTCCCAAATATATATTTTGAATGGACACTGATTTAAAGACGAGTTATGGGAAAAATAAGTTTTCTATAGAAATTTTAAATTCCTGATATCTCGCCTTTATATTAGTGTCCATTCAAAATATATATTTGGGAGCATAGATATTCTGTAACCCAATCGAAATAAATACACACTATTAAGAATATGTTTGATTTACAAATTATTTTGGTATTACGTTTGTATGAACTACGCATGCTCCGCAGGCCCCTTAAGTCTGTTGCGATTTTTTTTTTTCTTTATCATTATTATAATTTTTTAATTATTATTTGAGAATAAATTTAAAACTTTTTCTATATTCCTTTTTTATTTCGAGTAATAATGGCGAGTTTCGACTATTCGCCATAGGGACAACTATTTGCGGCATCTCTAGTAATTTTAAAGTAGGAAAGTGATGAAATTGGCTGATTGGCCACCTGGTGTTAAGCAGTACAAACCTGTAGCTATCATACAATAGAAATAACATCACGCCTGTATTCCCCAAAGGGTTAGGTAGAGGTCTATAGTACACCCACATTTCACATAGAAACGTTTAAGTCCCATGTAATAGGGGGCGAGCCTATTGCCATCAACCAGGCATAAATCATGATTTATGTAAAAAAGCCAATAACACTTTACCCGACCTGGGAATCGAACCCAGGACCTCATGCTCAGCGCATGTAGCGCTTGCGACCACTAGACCAACGAGGTAGTCTAAGAAAGAATAGCTATCTTTAATAAGTACACCATCTGAATTAAGCCTCGCGCAGAATGGCGCAACGCGACACTGGTAATTGTTTTACCGTGAAGTTTTATTACAAATGGTAAAAGTGATATTTTATAAACAACCATTGCATGGATTTGAAGGGAGAAGGAGACTCCCCTCTTTGAGGAGTGGCTGGAGTGGCGCCACGGCGTCCTCACCTTCTACCTGACGCAGGTCCTCACCGGACACAGCTGTTTCGGGAGGTACCTGTTTCGGATAAGGCGGGAGGAAACGCCCGGGTGTCGTCACTGCGTGGATCGCGCGGAGGACACGGTGGAGGTCTGCCCGGCTTGGGCAGAGCACCGCCGTGTCCTCGTGGAGGCGATTGGTGGCGGGGATCTCTCGCGTCCGGCCCTGGTCCAGGCCATGGTATGGAGCGAGAGGGCATGGGAGGCCGTCACCTCTTTCTGCGAAGCAGTAATACTCGCGAAGGAGGAGGCGCAACGCGTGAGGGAGACGATAATTTCGCGCCCTCACGCCCCTAGCCGCCGCAGGAGGAGACGCCCTGGGCGTCGGGAATCTATTGCCGATTCCCGGCAACAGTAGGCACGGGCTTGCGGACGGTGAGCAATGGGTAGCTCGCCGTCCGGTAAGGACCCAGCCCGGGTCGACGGCACGTTGTGTTCCACGCGCCCCTCAAAGAGATGTCAGCGAGTGAAGGGGTCCGATGCGACCATTGCCTGCCGGGGTTGGGGAAAGTCCGAAAGGGATACCGTGGCCTACTGGCATTGCACAGGCAACAGAAGGAACACAGGTGGGTTTTAGTCAGAAAGAGTCTGACACGCCCTCCCGCTCCACCCAGAGCAGGAGAAGTCATTTAACGTTTTCCCACCAAAAAAAAAAAAAGATGGTAGAAGGAGACACAATGTCAATAGTCTGTGTTGTTGTCATTTATAATCATCATTCACCTGGGCTTATCTTATATTATTTTCAGTCCCTCGTAGGCCCTTCGTAGACCCCTCGTAGACCACTCGTAGACCCCCCGTAGACCCCTCGTAGACCCCTCGTAGGCCTCTCGTAGACGTCTCTACACCCGATGGAGTCATATTAAAACTCAATAACAATTCACCCGACCCGGAAATCGAACCCAGATCTCCAACGAAATTTATCATCATCTGTTTAGCCTTTCTTAACTATGTTGGGGTCGCTCTCCAGTCTTACCGAATGCAGCTGAATACTAGTATTTTACACGAAGCGACTGCTTAACAAGGCTCCACAATCCAGTTACTGGGTAACACGATACCGCTTGGTAAAACTGGTTGTCTGACTTATTGGGCTTCTGACTACCTAACGACTATCAAAGATCTACTAATGACAGGTCCAACAATACAGTCAATAATGAGAGTCAGCAATGACAGTCGGGCAATATTTTACGGGAAAAACTACAATGAGTGTAGAAATACCCTTAGAAATATCCTTAACGAAGCAGAGAGTCACTTGCTCTTCCCGTTATGACAATTTTTTCCATTTTGTTAGAGGTTTTTTTACAAAAACTAATTTTGAATGTTATACAGGGTGATTGGAAGATGGGTGCAAAGCTTTAAGGCGAAGATAGTACAGACCATTTGGAACCATTTAAGCCATGGCTGTCTCAGACGAAGTTTTACCAATTTTTTTAACCTAATATTTGTTTTTTTTTCGGAAATTCCCATAATTTTATGTAAACTGCATAATTATGGCCAAATTGAATGATATATGAGTTCATTTTTTATTTATTTAATCAAAGTAATATGTAAGCAATCAAGCAAAACATTTTTTAGGTTTCTGTGAACATTAGACATTTTTTACAGACATATAAGTTCAGAAAATTTGTATCAATACGTTTCTTAAACCTTATTTAAAAAAAAAATGGTAAGACTTCGTCTGAGACAACCATGGCTTAAATGGTTCTAAATTGTCTGTACTTTCTTTGCCTTAAAGCTTTGCACCCATCTTCCAATCACCCTGTATAATGGTGCCGATTCTCTTGTGACAAATGCCTCTAAACTAGACTAAAAATGACTAAAATTTAGTTTACTCCTGTCAAACGATGATTTCCCATTCTGAAATGGACTAAAGTGGCACAACTTAACTATATTTTAGTTTGACAGCACTAAGATAGTACTGCGATTTTAATTGAGTGAAAATGACAATTTTGCTATTCTGAATTTGACGTTTTTCACCTACAATTTTAATTGTCTAACTAAATCTGTCCATTTTTAATCGCGATTAAAAATTGTGTGGAATACTATTAGTTGTCATGAACTAAAATTCACAAGAACACCTCGACTTCAGGTGTAAAACAGTACTGTACTGGATTTTTTTCAAATCTTTTGCTTATATCTCGAAAATGGAGTGTCGTCCTATCGCAAAAATAATGAAAATTTCGACCCCCGTTTATAAAACCCTTATACCCTTATTACTCAACACGTAGGTAATATTTTTTTTATATTTTCTATTCAAAAAGTGAATAATTCCATATAAAACACGTCGAGGTTGCCCACCTGCGCGCATACGGCTTTAAAAAATTAACGGGGTAGGACAAACAAGTATGTATCACGTGGAGTCACAATTGTCAAATTCGATTTTAGATGTGTCAAAATAGTTTTTAAATTTAGAGACCTTTTATTGCAGAATAGCTTTAAGATTCTTATAGCCAAAAGTAAGGAATTTTAGTGATAGTTTCGTTAGTTTAGTTCGGTGTACAAGAGAATCGGCACCAATGTCGGAAATACGTTAGTGAGTGACTAATCGGGACGCCAGGGCCGCCTAGCGGCGCTCGACAGAGTTTAGAACATAACGCTCGGACCGGTCGGGGATGAGCAGGCTTCATGGTCAAGCAGAGAAGACGTATAGAACCTGTCACGTATTCCGAATAGTCGTGTCGTGTACCTACAGTGTGTGAATTTCTAGTGTGATTAATTTGATAGTAAATTATAATGTGATCTGAACTGCAAACGGTTCTTCTATTGCACAAAAACCAACACTACATAAAGTAGTTAAAATATGGCTGATAATAACGAAAGAGAAACATACCCTCCTCCGTTATATATTACTTCAAATACTTCTATAATCCCTGTATCGATGCATGCGTCCATAAGCACAATGTTTTTTTACATCATTTTCTGGCCACACACGTTACTGCAAGCATGACAAGCCTGCATGAACAATCACTTCATGCAAGCGTGCTTGAGCATCTGTATGATGATTTTGTGCAAGCATCTTGCTTGTGCAAACAGCATAAAGATTTATATAATTTTCATTATGCGGCTTGAACCAGCTACGCTTGTGCAAGCATGATTGAACGTGTGTATGCAGGTTAAGTTTGCGAAAAAGGAAAAAAAACAAAGAAAATACGAGTGCTCGTAATTAATACAAGTACAGCTTCGTCCATCGCTCAGGCAAATACTGATACTGCTCCAGCTTGCTTGTCCAGCCTATAGAGCAGTTGTGCACGCTTGCATAAAATTATTGTTTATGCACAATATAGTAAAATAACAGCCACATAGCCCGCGCTATAACTTCGTTTTTGCTTAGCGTTCTTTCTGGTAGCTCTAGAGATTACTGCGTTCAAACAAACAAACTCTCCACTTTTATTATATGTATTAGTATAGATACGAAGTGTGAAATAACATCATGTCATTATTGAACTAAGTGACTGTAATATGATAGCGATAAAGTGTGTTTAATTATAATTATCTTGTGCTAATAATCAATGAAGTGTCTCTGCCGGCGGCGCTTGTTATCACTCAGGATAATAATACCATTCTATTGATACATGCCTGAATTATCTACTAATAGAATTGTTTATTTATTATTTATATCATATTACTAGTTGCTCCTCGCGGCTTCAACCACGAGAACCGTAATTCTTTTTCTAAAATAAAAGCCTTATAACATCAGCTATCTGTCAGTGAAAGTCGGACTATCTTTTTTTTTCTTATTTTGGGTGGGAAATCATCAAATGATTTCTCCCGATCAAGTTCACACAAACATGCAAACAAGTAGGTATACACCATACATGCAGCAAGAATGCAGTATGCAAGCATGCATGCATGTCGCAGGCATGGTTTCTGTCACGGCTCCAGAGCTGCGGGACTCCGGCGGTCCCACGCGAGCTTATCGTCGCAGATGGTTTAACACTCACCACTGCAGCTTAAATTAAATTAAATTAAATAGTAACAGTATTAATCTTAAAATATTGTCTTAAAAAGGTCAATATGTTGTGCTACAAAAGTTAGTGACAGAAACGAATCGCTGTAAAACCGACTCCACGTAGTCTTGTCTGCCCTACCCCTAGAGTGTAATTTAAAATCGCGTAGGCGCGGAGGGGCTGTGCGGCCCGCGAGCTCAGGAGCCGTGACAGAAACCATGCCTGCTGCATGTTACATGCACGCTTGCATGCTGCATGCTTGCTGCATGCATGGCGTATGCTTGCTTGCATGTTTGCATGTTTGTGTGATCTTTCTGCGATATGATGGTTCTGCTTTTTAATTATTAGGAATATGAAATTTATGCCTAAAGATGATTCTGACTTACAAAATTATGAGTTTTGAATTATGATAAATGAGTGTATTCCAAACGAATTTCTGCGAAATGAAGTTTATGCTATCCGCTGTTATGCAAAATAATATTCTGACATAAAAAGTTCTGCTATAAAGGGTAGACCCTGCTGACTGTACTTCCACATGCCGCCAGTTATGTTTAAGTCCCATGTAATAGGGGGTGAGAATAGGCATTTCTTAACGATGATGGGGTCGGCTTCCAATCTGACTGGGTTGCAGTTAAATTTTACATAGAGCCACTGCCTATCTGAGCTCCTCAACCCAGTTACTGGGAAACAGGATATAAGGCATCGTGTTTCCCATTTTCTTGTGAAAGACTTGTCTGATCTGGACTGCGTGTGTTTCGATTGATGATCTTAAGTTGATTCTAGCGATCTATTCTTTAAAAATCTTGCCGTGAAAACGGTGAAAAGGTGAAATGAACTGTCAATAATGTCAATCACTAGTATCAGATGGAATGACAGCTCACTTGACGTAAGTTTGATGTAAGCTGTTCATCTTTTTACACATAAAAATGAAACAAACTGACAGTTGGAGATTCTTTTTCATGTAAGTATAATTACTTTGGTAACCACGTCACCCGCCCACGCATAGTATTAGACGTATTATCTGTCTTATTGAATTACTGTGAGCATTCAACTTTGTCTCCATATAATAGAAGATCAACAGCTTATTAACAATGGCGTCTTTCCGGATCTCATGAAACATAGTAAAGTAGTTCCTTTGTTCAAATCCGGTGATAGTAAGGAACCCAACAATTATAGGCCTGTGTCAATTCTGCCAGTTCTCAGTAAGGTGTTTGAAAAGTTGATTCTCAACCAAATGTTACGGCACTTTAATAAAAATTCCATCTTTCATGATCAACAGTACGGTTTCACCAAAGGGCGTTGTACCACTGACGCCGGTGTCGCCCTAATAAAGAACATTTTTAACGCCTGGGAAGAAGCACAAGATGCCATTGGAATTTTTTGCGACCTCTCGAAGGCTTTCGATTGCGTAGACCATGAGACACTTCTGCTGAAACTGGAGCACTATGGGATTAGGAATACAGCTCTTGATTTACTAAGATCATACCTGAAAGATAGAAAGGCTAAAGTTCAAGTCAACGGCACAAACTCATTAGGGTCTGAAATGGTAATGGGCGTTCCTCAAGGTTCGATATTGGGTCCATTCCTCTTTTTAGCTTATATAAATGATTTACCCCAATTATTTCAAAATCAACCAAAGATGGTGTTATTTGCAGATGACACATCATTGATATTTAAAATAAACCGACGGTCACAAAATCTCGACGACGTGAATAGCTGTATTGTTCAGGTCCAAGATTGGTTTACGGTAAATAATTTGGTACTAAATAATAAAAAAACAAAATGCATTAGATTTAAATTACCAAATGTTAGAAGCAGCGAATGTGACATCATATTGAATGGAGAAAAACTGGAATTTATTAATCAAACAGTTTTCCTAGGAATCACGCTAGACGAGAAATTACAATGGGGACCCCATATAACATCTCTCGCGGGGCGGCTAAGCTCGGCCGCTTATGCTGTTAGAAAGATAAGACAGTTAACAGATGTAGAAACCGCGCGTTTGGTCTATTTTAGTTACTTCCACAGTATTATGTCGTATGGCATTTTACTATGGGGTCGGGCTGCTGACATTGAATCCATTTTTATTTTACAAAAGAGAGCTGTCAGAGCCATTTATAATCTAAGTCGTCGCGAATCTCTCAGGGAACTATTTAAAAAGATTAATATTATGACGGTACCTTGCCAATTCATTTATGAAAATATTATGTATGTGAGAAAAAATCTACATCTTTTTAATAAAATAAGTGATAGACATAATTTTAATACTAGAAATAAAGATAAAATAGATCAACCATTTTTCAGACTATCTAAAGTAAATACATCTTTTATGGGGTACTGTGTTAAATGTTACAACAGAATACCTTGTGAAATATTAGAATTAAATGAAAGAAAATTTAAAACTCATATAAAAAGTACACTTTGTAAACAAGCATATTACAAATTAGAGGATTATATCCAAGATAAAAATGCTTGGAAACATGCTGGTCCTGCTCCATAGGACAATTTAGAATCTAGACAAAATCAAACTGGTTGCCAATTTAATTGTATAATACTTATTATTTTTTTTAAACATTAATTTTATATTCTGTGATTACTTGAACTCACACACTGACTTATTATTAGTAGTACGTGTTAAAATGTTAAGAATATCGTATAATTTTACAATGTTTGTAAATATGTGAGCACCATGCATCTATCACATAATTAATTTATGTCATTCCTTCATTTTTCATTCTTTTTACCTATCGTGGTATAGTAATCTTATTCTAGGTGCATCGTCTTCACATATAATTATATAATTAATGTATACAGAATATTGTGAAAATATTTTAAAAGAGTAACGGTGGAGTTTCTTGCCCATTCTTCTCCATACGAAAACGACCTTTTGGAATGGGCGACTAGAATCAATTATTATATTTTTTTTTTCTGTAAATATTGACGTTCATAAGTGCCTTTTTTGTGCCTAAATGAAATAAATTATTTGACTTTGACTTTGACTTTGACAATAGGGCTATTATTAGAAGTGTTGTGATTAAGATTATATTTATCGAGTTCATTCTGTTCATCAAACTAATTAACTTTGTGCTAAAATAATGTTGACTGGGTGAAAAAAAAAACTATTTAAGTAGTCCGTCAGTCAGATACCTAGTAAAAAATATATTAGACACGTGTTTTTTTTCTTTATCATATTAATAAATAAAAAATTAGATAAAACGCATTAAAGTGGGGAGTGGGAGCTCGCTACGTCACAATTCAGTATAAAATCAACCAGAGGGTGACGTCATGCCACATTTTAACTCAATGTATTGCCGTAATCTTTGAATACGTAACAAAAAAAAAACGTGTCCAATATTTTTTCATAATCTATCTGCGGGATAAAAAAAAATTGTTAGGTAACATAACTATTGAGTCATATAGGTCCAAAGGCAGCAACATCCTATTTCTCAATGATAGCAACTTAACTTTGGCACATGGTGGGTAGAAACTATTGACTTGGGTTAACAAAATTTAATTTAATTTTAATTTATTGTTGACATAATCTACTCATTACAATGTTTTTTTTTGTGAGTTGTATTACAATATGTGGTTAGCTAGCGACCTCGACAATTATTTATTTTACCTCGATGGTCCTAGTTTATCAATTATAACTTCTAGTTACAGCTATATGTAAGCGGGCACGCCCTTTATGCCTGGAGGCTTTATTTTCTTTTTTTAAATAATGTTTACGTTTAGTTATTTTTATTTCTGCTTCGATTATTTTCTCGATGTTTTTGGTTGGTATATTGGCGTGTGCTAGCTGTCATATGGCAATTAATTTATAATTTAAAATATGTTTTGCGTAAGTAAATATCTTGCATTATTGTATATAATCTTTTTTTGTTCTAACTGAACAGACAGCTGTGCTGCTGGGGAGTCTGTTGCGCCACTTCTTCTTCCCAGCAAAAGCACTAGGAAGTGGTGAAGGGTGGGCGTTTTGGGGGACTGTCTTATGTAATTTTGACGTTCGAAAAGTGCTGATTCTCAGCCTAGTTTGAATAAATGACTTTAGTATTTTGAACATAGAATAATTTTTATCCCGATAAATACCCACGGAATCGAGACTTATTCAATTCAATTCAATTTATTTACTTCGGAAAACATCCATATTCTATTAGTATTAGAACTTAGAAACTATGTTAGAAACATTAAAATTACAACCAATGTACCTACGATCAAATATACTTATACCCCACCTACTATGGCTAGCGATAGATGCGTTTAGCGCTAAACATATTTAAATCATCATTTTGTCTCCGCAATTTTCAAACGATCGACAAAAATTCGGGGCTCATGGAACATGGGGCTCAATCATAACTGGAGAAGTGTAGGTGAACTATCTCAGCACATGTACTATGCATGTGTTGAGTGTTGTGTTGTGTGTTGGTCACCACTGTCGAAATTCTGTCTGCAGGACTGTTATTAATGTATTGTAAAATCTATTTTTTCAACCGACTTCAAAAAGGAGGAGGTTCTCAATTCGGTTGTATGTTTTTTTTTTTTTTGTTTGTTTGTATCGCGATTACTCTGCCAATTATGAATTGATTTTGATGATTATTTTTGTGTTTGGTAGGGCATAGTTCAGAAGTGGTCACATATAAGTTTGGTCAAGATCTGATGAGGGGTTTTTGAGTTAGCTTCAATAATACGTATTTCTCCCACCTAGTATATGTGGATGATGTTCTAATAGTTCCTGTCACTGTAATTTACATAGCAGGTAGTGGTATTCAAATTTTTGTGGGGGGTTTGTGTAGGTACCACAACTATAAAGTGAAAAATAAAAACTTTTATTTATAAACACGTTTCGTCTTGAATTGTACAGAAGTTTCAATTGAAATTCTGTTAACTCATATTACTTCGTCACATAAGTTCACTGACAGTTAAGATAGTTTACAATAAAACGAACCAGTCCCGACATGAGTAGATATACGCGCGTTCTTATCAGAACACTACTATAAATCATTTTAGCTCCGTTGAAGATAAACTAAATAAATAAGATTGTACAATTCATTCACATTACACTTTTCTGACATTCTTTTTGTCACGTGGTCAGAGTTTATTTTAAAAATACTCAGTTCTATGTATATATTTTATATCAGCGGCTTCGCCCGAGTGATATCTATATAAATACAATTATAGCCAATGTTACTCAGTGATAACTGATAAGAGTGATAATATAGCATTTTTAAAATCAGTTTATTTTTTTTCATTTTTTTTCTTTGTAGTACTGCCTCGTTGGTCTAGTGGTTACAAGCGTTACTGCTGAGCATGAGGTCCTGGGTTCGATTCCCGGGTCGGGCAAAGTATTATTGGGTTTTTCTATCTGGAATCTCTCAGTAGTAGCCTGGAGTCTGGATTTGTGCCCGGTTGATGGCAATAGGCTCGCCCCCTATTACATGGGACTTAAAACATAACTGGCGAAATGTGGGTGTACCTACTACAGGTACACCTCTGCCCAACCCTTCGGGGAAACAAGGCGTGATGTTATGTTATGTAAACCTCTAGGAAAAATTCAGTTTTCTAAGGTTCAAGGGTTTGGGTTTATTGAAGACTAGTTGCTGTCTGCATCATCGCCTGCGTGGACCTTAATTCTGTTTAAAAAAAAACACCGACAGATAGCTGATGTTGTAAGGAGTAGCTACTTTTATTTTAGAAAATGAATTACGGTCCACGCGGGTGAACCCGTGGGCTTCAGCTAGTTAATTATATTCAAGGTTACAGCTCCGTAATTATGTGTCGTAAAATAAAGAACAAAAATTACGGAAACAGATAATAGGTACCTATCTAATAAAGTTCCTCTAACTAAATAGGCGATATAAAATAATCACCCCCTCAATCTTAAATTAAATAATGAATAAGGACAACTAGTAATTACAAAGCATTTATTACCCGGGCGAGTGGATTTAACTAGACAAACCAAAAAAAAAGTGTCTTTAAAAATTATACATATATATTATTATCTAATTCAAATTTTTAATTCGCTATACTATGTCATTATAGTATAGCAAATTAAATTTGGTGTCGACATAAAAATAACCTAATAAATAATCTAGTTACCGAGTGACTCACCAAGGACCACTGAATCATTCTCTGCAGACCTTCACTGATGTTGTGTTGTCTCTGTAATATTAATTATTTATCGTGTTATTTAAAAAAAACGAACAGTTTAGTTTACTACAGTTTTTTTGTCATCATAATTCAATTCTTTTTCAATCTCATATTGACCTATGATAAATCAGAGGAACCCTGAACCTCCTGATAAGAGATATGTACGCGCGTGCTCCGTTATCAATGAATAAATATCACACTTTAATATCAAACTCAATTTTTTGTGCAGCTTCACTATTTTTACGTGAACCACGCTGGTTCTTTAGTTTTTAGGATAAATGATAATCCCACCAAAAACATTTTCATGTAATTGTTGCCAAGACGAGCATACGGCTCGCACTGTCAAAAAGTTATCAGATTTAATGTGGAGCCAAGCTTCTTACTCTACACGCCCTAACTCTGCAAGCCCTAACTTCAAAAACTCTACAACCTTGTCAAAATATGTGGCGTATGTATTCGTATCACTACTTGCAATGTAAATAACAGTGACAGGACGTTATTATAACAACATCAACATACAATAAGTAGAAAAAATACGTATTATTTAAGCCAACTCAAAAACCATTCATCAGAACTTGACCAAATGTATATGAGACCAATCTGGAAGAATATCCTTTCATATAAAAAATATAAAAATCAAATTGGTTTATAAATGACAGAGTTACGATGTAAAAAAAAAGAAAAAAAATACAACCGAATTGAGAACCTCCTTTTTTAAATCTGTTAAAAATATGAAGGACATGTCGAACTAGTTTCTCTAGGATTCGATTGATAGCTATAGCATAGGTACCTAAAAAAATACAATAGGGGTAGATATATTTAGTAACATATTCCGTTCCTATTTGACGATTGACTTGTTGCGATTTCGTCATCCTGAGGACGCCTTGTTGAGAGGAGGATGAAACGTGTCGATTTCTTACAGGGTTTTTTATGACTCTAGGAATAGTTAAGCGGATTAGGTTGCTAAATATAATATATCTACCTACGCCTATTGTATTTTATAATGGATTTCCGCAAGATCATGTCTGAATCAATTAACTATCTATTAGGTAAAATGCGAAAATGCTAGTACTTGTATACTTAAATCTACTTACATGTTTTGATAAAATATGTAAGTAGATTTAAGCACTAAGTAAGGTGAGGCTGATGACGCTGTGTCTTTAAAAAACAGCGTCCAGTCCGAAGTTCAAAGCACTGTCAATGAGGTCATACAGCCAACACTCAATGACATAAGTATCGTCACAAAAAACATGAGTACCTTTGTAAAAATAATTAATTACAATTGGCAAAAAACTCACAATGTTCCTCCCATTCCATCTCAAGGTGTTGTTAAGTGAACCATTTGAACTTTAATAAAAAGATCGAAATAAGGATTCTAACACGTCATGCCAAGTTTACAAAAAACTACTTATTCTCTTTTCGGCACGAGCTATCTGTACATTATGAAAATAAATAGTAACGAAGTCAAAACTGTACGAGTCTGATGATTTTTTTTCTTTAAGAATTTTTGACCATTTGTCTATTCGTGTGGATGTATTTTCCGGATTGGCACAAAAATGGCTTAACGGATTTGGATGAAAGTTGGCACACATATAGTTTATAACCTGGATTAACACATAAGGTAATTTTAATCCCAGTAGTACATTCCAGTGGGATATTTTCTGTCATCCACGCGGGTGAAGCAAGTACATAATATAATATCATAATCACAAATTAGTTTAGATAAGAGGTTAAACAAATTATTAATTCGGTAAGGCAACTTTACCCCCACATAATAATAAGATCCACGGAATAATGTTATAATAACTTAACATCACGCTTGTATTCCGCTCAAGGGTAAACAGAAGTATTTAGTAACACCCCAATTCGCCAGTGATGTTCAAGACTTATACAATAGAGGGCGAGCCATCAAGCGTGCACGAATCCAGATTCCACACTGCTGCTAGGAATATTACTGATGAGAAAACCAAATAACACTTTTCCCGACTTGGGAACTCGGGACCGTACGCTCATAGTCATAGTTATCATTTCACCAGGCTTCGGCCATAATCAACCTTTAGCGTCCCTACTGCTGCGTTACAGGCCTCCTCCCTGTGAGAGAACACAGTTGGACACAGTGCTGGTTGGTGGACGTCACATGTCTTCGAATTTTTAGTTCAGTTCCACCGAATGACCAGAACTAAGTGTTTTAATTGAGTGTCTCCCATTGAATCTCCACAAATCATTAGCTAGGCAATTTTCACAAAAAAATAATTAGTTTAAAACACAGATATTGCGCCCATTAACTAATCTTGAAGTCGTTTATCAGAAGTTCCGGCTACCTGTAATAGTAAAACGAACTCTTGTAAGCAAGGTGAAGCCTTCATTTGAAGATATTAATATCAAATTAAGAGCCTATATGAATTGCAAAAACGCACTGTTGGTACTGTAACCTTGAATGACATTTTTATCGTATTGGTCCTTGTGATTTTTTCTAAATATAGACTCGACTAAATTACAGCAAATTTTATACCTTTTATGCACTAAAACCCTGGCTCTACATGACTTGGTCATGCAAGTTGTACAGACTATTTAACGGCATGAAAAACAATAACTTTGTTGTATAAGGAGATGAATCAAATTAAAAACTAACAAATTCATATAGCTGCGGGCAGAGTAAGTTTGTTATTATTTCCAAAAAAGAAACTATAAACTCTTATTGAATAAAATAAAATTCCAAAAATATTTAACTAGATATGGAAATCGAACCTAATACTTCACGCTTGACAACCACTTTTTACGAAGACTAAACCAACGAGTCACTCCACCGAATAATAGTTGAAAATAATATTTCCCCATAATGGCCTAAATAGGGACTGTCCGGATATTTGCGAACCCACAAACACAATACCGGACACACGTGGTCGACGTAACGTATACTATGACGTGACGTCATGTGGACACAGAGTATGTAGCATACAGAAGCTTAACTGTGAACATCCGAGAGAATCTCTTAAACATGGATTTAAACGAAAAAATAATAGGAGTCGGCACACGATAATCCAAAATAAATTATTTCAGATTATCGTGCATTTGTAATAAATAATTTATGGACACTTGCTTATATAAAAATATACGAGCCAACTCTGTCTGCCTGTTACCTTTTTGCGTCTAAATATCGAAACTACGGAACCAATCGTAACAAATCTAACAGATAGGTAACATGAGACCTGGAGAAGGCAAAGGCCACATCATTTCATCCCGAATATTTATATTTAATAATCTTCTTCTTTTCGTGTGGTTAGTAAACTAACCTGGTGTCAGAGTTTTAAAGCCGCCCACGGGCCTCTGACATGGCTTATTTAATAATAAAAAATATGAAAAAAAAAAAAAAAACTAAATGGGTACTAATGAAACTGAAATGTCAACTGGTCGTTCCTATGGAGAAGAGCCGGCAAGAAACTCCCACGGGGCTCATTAAAATTTGTGTGATGTAATTTATGAACGGTGGTATTAAGTATCCATGTTACAAATAATCTGTGTTTTAGGCGACTCCCGCGCAGATAAGGAATGGCGTGATTTGGGGCGCGGCACGCCAGGAAGTAGCACGTCGAATTGTTCATAGCATGACGTCATCTCGGCCGAGTTGTAATAGTAAAGATAGGAGACATTATTAATAATGTAGACTAAAATAGAGCAATATCTAATTCAATTCAATTTTGCATTTCAAAATTGAATTTCAAAAGACCGCTCATGAAAATAGCCTGGAGCACTCTAAACTTATCTTATTCAATTTTTTGTGGTCACTAAAATGCACTACTATTCTGAAAATCACGCATATGAGATCATGAACATTATTTCAGCCGAAAGACTTTCACTACTGGACACAGGCCTCCGGGACTACACCACCCGGCGACTACGACCGGTTCTGTTCTTCCCGAATCCAGCGGATAGCAGCACGAAATGTTTTGATCGTCGCTGAGATGAGACTAGATTTTGAAGGTTTATAGGGTTCTGTCCCCGAAAAGTGCCAAAGGGAACTCTATTACTGAGCCTCCAGTGTCTGTCCGTCCGTCTGTCAGACAACGGGCTGTACCTATCGCATGAACCGTATAGGTAGACAGTTGAAATTTACACAGATAACAACAAAAAAATACTAAAAATTAAACAACGTACTGACTAACTGTTTCATGATCAATCGTTCCTTTACAAGATTTGTCACAATAAATTTGATTGTAATAACCTAAAAAACCAAATTTACCTTCGCATACCTAGTCATTCCCAACGTATTCGTGATACTTACACTCACAGTCTATTCGCGCCGAAGCAGTGCAGAACTAACGCAGGAGAAAGAGCTCCTTTGCGTCGACTAATGATGAGCGATAATTTTGCTGATATTGACATATTTGCATTGTCACTCGCACAGTTTATAAATTGTATTTATAAACATTCCTTTTAAATAAGTACCTCATAGTTTTAGTTGTTATTATCACACATCTAGTTTGTCACATATTATTATATTATATTTCTTGTGGCACAAGACTCGAGACTCGATACTTAATCTATGATAGACAATAATTGTTTTCTGTTTTTCAATAATTGTTTTGTGTGATCTTGCTCTAACTATTTTTTACAGTTGGATTAATTTGTGGATAACGGTGCTGGTTGCGTGATTACTTATGTGTTTTATAAAATATCTGTACCTTAATATTAAGCATTATTGCGCAATTGTTTGTTATCCTGAAGAAATAAAAATAAAATAAAATAAACGTAAAATAATGAAAGGGGAGAAAAGTTTTTTGTTTTTACTAAAATATAAGAAAAATAATTCGTGTTAAATATTGTACGGTGGTAACCCTAGTTGTGTGTTTCTTTTGTGTTCAGATTATTCAAATCTAATCAAAATATTTAATTTCACATAAACCTACAACGGCACTAATATGAAACGTCAGAAGCTAGGTGTACAGTTCCAATTGGTCGTTTCCTATAGAGAAGAGCCGGCATTTCATTTTATTCACTTCAAATAAAAGACAAAACTGAAGCGTCTGGTATTTTATTTTATTTTATTTATTTTATTTATTTATTAGGCACTTCAACGACTTACTCACTAAAACATACATAGACAAAAATCACTTAAAGTTTTAGGTAGGTATAGTGAATACGTCACTTAAAGAAGTGCACAGCACTAGCATGGAACGTAATGACTATAGGACGTATGTGATACCGTTAGTTGAGTTGGTTGCAAGTTATATAATAAAGCGATAATAAGCGTTCACAAGTACAAACGATAGGAAGCATTTAATTAACAAAACAAAATACAAAACAAAATAAGATAAAACTGAAAAAGAAGTAAATGGAAGTGGATACAAGTTTTTATATGTTAAAAGATAATTAGGCGGCTCGTGTTGCACAGAGGTCTTGAGACTCTGAGCTGGTTAAAAGTCTCGTACGAAATTGACGGAAAGGGTTAGAGTAGATGTCGATGCTATTGGTTCGTGTAGTGGTATCTGCTTAAGGCATGTTGCGTTTTTAGGAAAAAGCAGTAGTAGAGATCCTTGTAAAATATTAAACCCACGGTTTATATTGCTGTCTGCCTATCTATTTTAACTAAGACATACGCTAGATAGCTTGGCTGTATAATATTATTAGGACGGAAGTGTTTATTTGTTACGCTTTCACGCTAAAACGGCTGAACGGATTTGGATGAAATTTGGTACATGGGTAGACCATGATCTGGGTTAGGACATAGGATACTTTTTATCCTGATATTCCCACAGGATCGAGACTTATGCGGGTGGAACCGCGGGGTGCAGCTAGTAAGTTATTAATAGCTAGTACATCTGGTAAGTGGTGTGTCCGTGTCAGTGGTCTGGAGTAGAGGTATCGGCCCCGACTTACGAAATTTAGGTTGTGAGTTGGAACCCAGGCAGGCACATTACTTTGTTTTTTTTTTTTTTTTTTACACATTATTTATATATTAAACACTTACACACTATAAAACTAATTTAAATCCGTAAGACTCGGAACATAAGGTCCAGTTGAAAACCAGCGTCAGACACTAGTTGTCTGGCATTTATGCTGAACTGGCCCTATTTGGCGCAGCCGTGAGGCACACGGTACTATTCTGTTATTCTTTTTTTTATTTTATTTTTCTGTTTTTTTTTTGTTTTTGTGTGAATGTCGTGTGCCTGAGTCAAATAAATTATTTTTTTTGCTTTCTTTTTCTTTTCTTTTTATTTGTTTCTTTCATCACCACTGCACTCAAAACGGTGAAGGAAAACATCGTGAGGAAACCGGCCATGACTTGGCTTCCATATACCTGAAAGATATTGAAGCGAACTCATGGGCGGCATGTAATCTCTGACACCAGGCAACACACGAACCACAGGAAAAAATAATAGCTTCTTAAAATAAATAGTTTGCCGTTTTCCCCATATTTGAGTACTGCACTGTTCCTTCACAGAATTCTCATGTATAATTTACTACCCAGTAAGGTCACACGCATGTAATACGTATCTTTCCATGTAACCTTCAATTTTTCTTCGTAAATTTTCTGATTTTTCCTCAATTCTGTATATTTTATTTAATAAATAAAAACTTACTGAAGATACACCTCGTTGGTCTTTAAAATTCAACATGGCTGTCGAATGAAAGATTTATAAGTTAGATTTTAGGGGTCTATTTAATAAAACCGAGTGCCAGGTGACAATCCGACAATTTTGTAAGTGTTTTTTTTTTTTGACAAATATGTTGCAATGTCAGTTAAATCAAATAGGGCCTTATTGCTGCAATATCGAAAATGTAATTAGTATTAAGCTACGACTCATCATCATCTGCCTAGCCTTTTCCCAACTATATTGGGGTCGGCTACCAGTCTAACCGGATGCAGCTGAATACCAGTATTTTACATGGAGCGACTGCCTATTTGACCTCCACAACCCAGTAACTGGGTAATACGATACCCCTTGGTAAGACTGGTTGTCAGATTTTCGGGCTTCTGACGACCCGTAACGACTATCAAAGATTCACAAATGACAGCCGGGACCAACGGCTTAACGTGCTTTCCGAGGCACGGAGGAGTCTCGGTATGTAAAGATGGTCACCCATCCACAGACCAACCCCGGCAAGCGTAGCTTAACCTGATGGATCGACTCGTGCGGCAGTTATTACTTAGCCACGAGCTCCTCACAAGCAAGCTTCGACTATATTAACCCAAATAATACAGCTGATACCTACGGCCAAATACGATAAGGACTGTTCAAACTGAGAAGAGTCACGCGCGGGGTGCGACTACGCACTTCTACTGTTTTAAAAGTCGCATTACTATTTAAGCCAGTTAGAACACCTCCATACAAGTAAGTGAACACAATTAGTGCTAGCGGATTTCGTCCCGAATCCCTCGCGGGATTCGCCTCAGTATGACCGGAGTTCAAATCCAGACATTCTTAAAAAAGCACAACTCCCAAAAATGGGCATACCCGCTGTCCAGCTTACCCAGTAATTGGCCCTATATTTAGACGTTTAGTAACGCACAAATCATTCATATTAGCCACTAAAAATACCGGCTAGAATTTAGAATCTCAATTTATGAACGTATTATGAAAACATTTGCTAATTTTACATCAGAATGCGTGATCAGGTATTCCGCTATTTCGGAATCGTTTTGATTCCGCGAATGGTTTATAAGGAGAATTCTGTGGGAGGATGACGATCCGACCCCGTAATATGTAGCTCTTATTAAAAGACCAAAATCTCCTGATACATATTTAGTAGGCTACTGTGAGTTATAGAAAGACTAACTGCACTACTTTTCTTCACTAATATCGTGAAGAAAAAATATTTGTATTTATGTTTGAGTGTGGCTTCTTTATTTTAACTTGACATCTTAATATACATTTCAACACTAAATTAAAAACTAACTATACAAATAAGAAAATTAAAAAAAAAAAAATTAAAAAATTTAAAACACGACTGCCCTGCCAAAAAACGAACTAAAAAGTAAAAAACAAGTTGTATTCCCTGACTAAACAGATAAATAAAATTGTTATTGCAGTCGGGGGACCTTTTAGATTAAAAAGTGTTCCACAGAATCGTCCCCCGACTGCAATGTCAATTTTATTTATCTGTTTAGTCAGGGAATACAACTTGTTTTTTACTTTTTAGTTCGTTTTTTGGCAGGGCAGTCGTGTTTTTAATTTTTTTTAATTATTTATTTTTCCAGTTTCACTCGGGATGATGTAAGGATTATAACGATACCCGATACATCCTAATCTGTTCAGGCGTTTAAAAGTTATGGTGGAATAAAGAAACTCACATACATACATGCATGCAAAAACTAAATGCATAAGATTTGCTTTACCGAATGTTAAAAGTAGTGATTGTGATATAGTATTGAATAAGGAGAAGCTAGAATTTGTAGATAAAACTGTTTTCCTGGGGATCACGCTCGATTCAAGGCTGCAATGGGGTCCTCATTTAACATCTCTCGCAGGACGGCTAAGTTCAGCAGCATATGCTGTAAGAAAAATCCGTCAATTTACTGATATAGATACCGCAAGGCTAGTCTATTTCAGTTACTTTCATAGTATCATGTCCTACGGTATTTTACTATGGGGACGAGCTGCAGATATCGACTCTATTTTTATTCTGCAGAAAAGAGCCATTAGAGCAATATATTGCCTCCGTAGGCGCGATTCTCTAAGGGAACTGTTTAAAAATATTAACATCATGACGGTACCTTGTCAATATATTTATGAAAACATCATGTACGTCAGGAAAAATCTTAATCTTTTCAGTAAAAGAGGTGAAAGACACAATTATTGTACTAGAAATAGGGACCAATTAGTTCAACCGGGTTTCAGACTGGCTAAAGTAGACTCATCTTTCATGGGGTACTGTTTAAAATGCTACAATAAAATACCTTCCCATATACTACAACTAAATGAAACGAAATTTAAATCTTGTATAAAACGCATACTATGCTGCCAAGCATATTATAAGCTTGGGGATTATATCGCTGACAAAAATGCTTGGCTTAACGCTGGTCCAGCTCCACAAGGGCGCATAAACTAATTGATTAGCATTCAAAAATATTGTTGGAATTGCTGAAGATTGCAAAAACTATCTTTGAATTGTATAACTTCAATCTCTTTTTTTATTGTATAATTGCATAGCACATGTGTGAGCACTGTGACCATGTACCTTCTATAAAGCTACCATTTACTGGGTACGTCTTTCATTGACTTGATATGCCCTGGCGGCTAAGAGTATGTCATGCTCACTCAAATGTCTCGCTGGTGGTGGCGTGTGTGTTGGATCGTTGAGTTCCCTTCAAAATGGTTGAGCTAAACGGTGCTGATCCATGCGTCATGTTCGTGAACGGGCGCCGTCAGTGGGGACTGGTCATCTCTTATCTGCCACGGCTTATTTTAATTTTTGAATTGTTTTATTTTTTATTACGGACGCTTTTTACGTACACGTCTTTCTACATTGTTCTCACATGTATAATTTCAACATGAATGATGTAAACAATATTTTGTAAGAATATTTTTTTTTTTTTTAAAGAGTGTCCGTGGAGTTTCTTGCCCGTTCTTCTTCATAGGAACCTACGCTTTGGAATGGGCAACTAGCTTCATATTTCTGACTGACTGACTCCTTGACAATTTAAAAGTGCCTGTAAATGGTTTAATTGAAATAAATGCTTTGAGTTTGAGTTTGAGTTTGACATACATCAACCCTGAATACATTACACTCCTTTTTGGGCAGTCGTGTAATTAAAAGAAGAGCTCATTGGACATCAAAAAATTCTTCCGCATCGCTGTCAGCGGGAAAAGTGCCAAAAAGGCTGGCAGCATTGCCACGTTGGATGGCGATACTGACGTAATTAATAAACTCAAAAACTACCGATAAAAAATTATTAACTCGTAGAATGCTTTAATATCACTGAGTAACAAAGGCTATAATATATAGATATCACGCGGGCGAAGCCGCTGACAGAAGCTAAGCTGTTAAGTTTTAATACAGATATCCAGGCTGCCAATACCTGTATCCCGTTAGACTGGAAGCTGACCCCAACATAGTGGGGAAAGGCTACGCAGAAGAAGATGATCCAGGCTAAGAAGAAGCAGTAGTAGAAGTAGGTAAAAGACAGACAGACTTTTACGTTCTTTCTCATTTACAATATTAGTATACATAACGCACACATTCGTTTAATACATTCGATACCTTTAATTTTGATAGAAAAACAAAATCCATTTTGCTTCATATTATATTAACATTGAAAAAATCTTCTGACCGACGACGCAATGGATACTGTTGAATGTCGAATTGTAGAATGGACTTGTATGTAAAGTTCAATGACCTTCTGTTATCGTTAACTAAAAGATAAAGTGAAACTATTTGTAGATAAGGATAATTCAGTAAATACTAGTATATTTCAGAAGTTTATGAGAAAATCTAATGAGTAGATTTTGTACAATGCGAATGTTACATCGAACATCTGTTAGTGCTAAAATAGTGTGCTGATGTAGGAAAATATCGGTAATAATGAATTTAACGTTTTAAATAAACCTTGAAATGTTATAAAGAACTGATACCTAATAAAGAAAAGAAATAAAGAAAGAAAATACGTTTATTCGCGGTACACATGACGCAAGGAAAGAACAAAACACGAAAAATGTAATGAAATAAAAACGATGATAAACGATGGTGTGTATCATGAATGTGATGATCATGTATGTAATGAGCTTTTAGATATTAACAAGTAAATTAGAAATTATCACAAATACAATAGTAAATTTCAACCATTACGACTGTACAATCTTAGGTTTAGTTCGAAACTTAACGATATTTTAGTTCCTGATGTATCGATAGATGGCATTGTACATTTAGCGCTCTCCGCTGAATCTCGGTGATAAGAGTCTCCGCAGAAACATTACCTATTTCGTTTATAGAAAAATAAATTGTCCTCGTCAAAACAACATTGGTTTTAATTCAAGGACCTAGTCATACTGGTGATTTGCGAGCGGGTTATCATCGAGGCGATTGTTCAACGCGCTCGCTGCGTGTGTGTGGTGAGCAAGCACGCCACGTATGCGCAACGTGTTCAACGAGAGTGATTGGCGTGAGTGTACAAGAGAGTGGAGTGAGACAAACTATTGTACAATATTGTGAAAACGCGGCATATACGTTGCGTAGTCGCGGTTAGCTTGGTTCGCACCCGCGGAGGGCACGTTCACAGACCGCCTCGCTTGGATACATGCTAGCAAACCATCAGTGTGATAACGCGCTTACCAATCAAAAACCGGCCAACTGGTTCCGTAGTTGGGATGAATTTATCCCAAGAAAAACTTAACATTGTAGCTTAAAAAATGTAATGCGGAATGTATGGGAGAACATGTTTTTAAGTATTTAAGTTGGTCGATTATTACTCGTTAACCTGTAAATCCTACTTAGTTGTGATAGTTTTCCTTTTAACTTCGATAAATTCCTATACTAGACTACTGCTGTAATTTTTTCACAAATCCAAGTACAACCATTTAGCTGGCAGGGGAGGGGGACACATGACTCAAACAAAAATTAGGTTCTAATCTTAATATTTCGCAAACGGATCACTGGATTGAAAAATGAGTTTCACAAACCCACAATATTTTTGAACGAACTTTTCAACGACACCGCACATCATGGGCTAGACGAGAAAAAAAAGCATAGCCACATTACGAGTAAGAGAGAGCAACATAAAAAAAAAACACTGTCGGCGTGATTAATATTGTATACCCATGCCAAATTACAGCTTTCTTGTAATAACAGTCCCTGAGGACAGGCAGAAAGACAGTCATGGCGAAACTATAAGAGTTTTCTTGTTTACTACGGAACCCTAAAAGGTAGAAAACCTGCCACATAAGAATAACTGCTCACTCATTCTAGGCCACGAGGAACACTCCATTCTAATGGACAGGTTCACCGCACTACACCTTTGAATAGATTGAAGATATACAAATAAATACCGCCAAGATACGAGCCAGACACAGAACTTTCAACGCCTAACATCTATATAGAGTAAGGAAAACAAACATTCTTTTAATATAAATGTTTAGTGAATTAATTGTTTTATTTCTGGTAAATGCGCAAGCGGCGTTGAAAGATCCATGTAAACATACCTGCCATTTTGTTTTGACATTGGAGTGATTGATTTTCGTTAATTTTTGTTAGTGGTGGCTTTAGAGTATCATCAAACAAGGAGGACTGTTCTGTGGAAATCTCGCGGAGAAAACTTAGGTGAAGTGAGCTGTCATTTTATTTTATTTTAATATGTTTACCAACAATTGTTTACACAATTTCAATATAAAACACATGCTTAACAATAAAATTACAGTGTAACAATCACTTATAGGTAAACACCACATGCTTAAATTAATATAAGATCAGAAGTCAAGCTAACTTAACAGTAATAAGCACATACTTTGATGATCAAAATACAAATAATGAGATTTGACATTGATAGTTAAAATTGGAAAAAAATAATAATAATATAATATAATCGATTGATATAAAATTATAGTAAAAGTGATATGAAAACAATCGGTATAAAAGATTCAAATTCGTTTAAAAAAAAAAAAAAGATTAATTGATTCAAGTCATTTCAGCAGAGATTGACACTATTAAAAAAAGGTGCAAGGGGTTGAGCGAGTGAAGCTCGCTCGCTCAACCCCTCGGACCTTTTTTTTTTGTTTTTGTTTACGGGAGGAAATCCTCATGGATGTTCTCCGCCCTGGGGAGTGCGGAGGGGTCTGTCGCTCTTACTGTCTAAAACCACCCCGGTGTTCCGTCTCACACTTGCACCCAAAATTACCGAGCTTACTCCATTCGCTCTAGCATTTTAGATTCCGTTGTAAGAGTTTGACAAAACAGACCTTAATAACCTGATTAGGCCTTATAATCGAAAGGCCTTATTTAGGCCTTATAAACCAAAAATTTGCTAAACAATTGTCAAGAGCGCGTTACCAACTGTGATTGGTTGAATTCATCATCAAGATCCATTCGCATCACTCAACTTGCGTTTAATTTTTAGTGTCGATGATTACAAAAACCGGGTCCCAAGTCCTTTAGGTTTTTTGAGATTTGTCAAACTTATGTGATCTTTACGTTATAGTAATTATAAAAACAGATGTTAATCGATGGTATATTTATATAGACCAATTAAAAGATACTCTGATATGTAAATAACAATGTTATGGTAAGTAATGAAACGCTCTCTACAGCTTATTCATACTCTAACTCTAGATTGACTGGTGAAATTTTCCGGGAATTTTCTGATAGTATTTTTGGTATTTTATTATCATGATTACCTTAGCTTTTTCTCAGGTATTTTCAGTTAAATTTCTTACCAATTAAGCGATGAAATACGTTACTTTTGCGAGTGATGCTTATTTTTTTCATAGGGGACCATCTATGAAAAACTGCAGTATTTGCGCTTAATTTGTGGGAATTTAGTATGGTATGACATCAGGTGGCGTAGCTTTTTGGCTTTTTGACTCCTGAACAGTACGGACTATTCAGGAATCGAAATTCCGTGTCTGGCTCCTTGTTTATTTGTGTTTGTAAACTTACCCACGATACCGGTAAAATTCTGAGCGTAGGGTGCTGCGATGTTTTATTATAGCAAGAAAGCTACGGCGCTTTTTACATTTGCACAGCAATATGCCCGAAGGGATTTTCTATCGACAAAAATAACAAACTTCTATACAGACTGTGATCCCGTATGTAACCCCATTAAGGGAAGATATTTCAAGAAATCTTTTCTTAGTGCTAAGTTCCACTATCTATGAAACTCTTGTGCAAAATTTCATGCTCCTAGACTCATGTTTATAGTCTGCGTGTGTGAGTGGTATGTGTGGTGTATCTGAGGGTGTGTGTTGTGTGTATGTTTGTGTGTGTGTGGGATGGGTGTGTGTTCCTGGCAGTGAATTTAAGATTTATATTAAGTAAACTAGCGGTGCCTGGCGGTTTCACACGCATAAGTCTCGATTCCGTGGTAATATCAGGATAAAAAGTATTCTATGTCCTAATCCAGGTCATGGCCTACTCACGTGCAAAATTTCATCCCTAACTGTTCAGCCGTTTTAGCGTGAAAGCGCAACAAACAAACAAATAAACAAACAGACACACTTTCACATTTTAAATATCAGTAGGGGGTATTATCGTTAGGATAACTGGGAAAAACCACTAGATAAAGGACTTATCGTAGCTTATACCTAATATTATTATCAAAAAGATATGTATTTCAAATCAAATCAATTTATTTGCCATAAGTATTGGTCTTAACAAATAATACAGATCCATTACACTTAGTCATAATAATAAGACATGCAAACATTTGGGTTTGACCTACTATTACTCGTATAGTCATCATTCAATAAAAAATAAAAATGAGTAGCAATGTTGTTATAATTATTAGATACATTATACTGATGTCAGAGGGTACTTAAATGATTATGATTATCATTTTATTTTTCAATCTCTTAATAATATGTCACTTACTGAGTAGAAATTATTTTCTCTTTAACCGTACTTTAAGATACCTTGTAAATTTATTAGCTGGTAAGATTTAAACACTGTCAGGTATAACATTAAGAGGGAACAGGGGCTGCGAGTAATTTGTAAAATAGGTATTTGGAGAAACTATTGCCGTCGTCTTCCCTCAAAACTGCCTCCGTAGAGTGCGATAGGGACAGCTGCAGCTCAGACCGATTAATTCACAAAAAAAATTGACGATTTCGACGTTTCGTATTCCCCTTTTTTCTCCTCGAAAACAGAGCCGATTCAATTATTTTTTACATTCAAATTTTAAGAAAGAGTATGTCTAGGTTCCTACTCGTATTATTTTCTTTTATGTTAAAAACTTTTCGATTTTTTCTGGCAGTCCTCTAATCACGGCGGTAAAAATGGGGCATTTTTTGCAATATTTGGAGGGTCATATTTTCATTACCAATAAGTTGCTGAAAAAAAGGAAATAACAGGGACGTGCATACAGCTGACCTTGATTTAATGAAAAAAAAAAGATTGATCTAGAGGCATTATTCAGGAAGAAAAAAGGGGAAAATATTTGTATGGAGAATCGCAGGCCCTGTTCCCTCTTAAATATGCGACCACACATTGCATAGCTATTCTTACTATATATTTGTTTCGGCTCGATTTATAAGCAAACTAGGTTTTCCTGCAGCTTCGCCTGCTACCGGGATGGAAGTATCCTATGTCCTAACCCAAATGTCCGTACATGTGCCATCCATCCAAATCCGATCAGCCTTTAAGTAGTGAAAACGTAACAGACAAACAGCTAATTAATCGTAATAACTTTTGAACCAGTGTGGACCGATTTGAATGAAATAAAGACTAAATGTTATCTCAAATAAGGACTGTGACTATATTTCTCATCCCTTAAATCTCTACTAATGAAGTATACAAAAATGTGTAAATTTTTTTTGGTTGGGAAATCATCAAATAACTTCTCGGCGGAAGGGCGTGTCAGATTCTTACTGGCTAAAACCCACCCGTGTTCTTTCAGTTGCCTGTCCATTGCCAGGGGCCACTGTATCCCTTTCGGACTTTCCCGCAACCCCGGCAGGCATCGGTCCTATCGGACCCCTTCAGTTCTGCTGATATCATGACACAACGCGCCGTCGACCCGTGCCTGGTCCTTATCGGACGGCGAGCTACCCATTGTTCACCGTCCACAAGCCCGCGCCTACGGTGGCCAGGAATCGGCCTGCGATTCCCGATGCCCAGGGCATCTCCTCCTGCGGCGGCTAGGAGCTTGAAGGCGCGAATTTTGCCTCTCCCTCACGCGCTCCGCCTCTTCCTTCGCGAGCATTACTGCTTCGCAGTATTTTTTTTCCAATTTGCCCCCTCAGGGGATTATTTTACAAAAACGCTTTATGACATAATTCCTTATTTCTTGCGAAAAGCATAAATTTGAATTTTCCCTAATTTATGAAAACTAAAGTTTTAACTTTTGCCTAACTTAAAAAATGTTGGGTTTCCCATACAAAATTTCAACCCCTATATTACCCCCCCTATAGGATTATTTTTTAAACAAAAAGTATCTTATGTCCTTCCTCAGGATGCAATCTATCTTCTTGCCAAATTTTGTCGAAATCCGTTGAGTGGTTTAAGCGTGAAAAGGTAACATACAGACAGACTGAGTTACTTTCGAATCATAGTATGGATTTCCCAATTGATATGAAATCTTTACAAGGTATAGAATAGGTTTATGATATTATTGGTGACAATTCGATGTAATTATTGTGGTAACTGTTATGTGATAACTATTCCTATTGAAAATTTGGCAGAATAGTACTGTAGGGGTTACACCGCCACATACGAACTACGCATCAGAGACATGACGTCACATAAATCCTGCATCGCGCAATTAGAGTTTACCGCGCCGCGCGAACGACACATATAAGACTATCCGACATCAACATTCGGGCAGTCGGCGCGCCAGACATAACACCCATCTGGTTGGAGGATCCTCCCTTTTCTATGGTGGATGAGTGAACTTTACACCCTGTTCCTCATGCCACTAAAGTACAATTATCTCTGTTTCCTATTGAAAAAGTTACAAACAAAATTCAAGTGGATATTTTTACTCAATATTTTTTTATCCTCTACCGCGAAGCTCTTGGCCTACATCTCACCTGGTAAGTGATGATCAAGCAGAATGTGGAAGCGATCTTCATATTGAATCCGCTAGGAACTCAATCTTACCTCTAACTGCCGAAACACAACAATGCTATTAATATTGCTGTAATGGCGACAAACTTAGAAAAGATGGTGGTAGCTAGCCTGGCGGACTTAGAATAAGCCCACCGGCCAAACCGAGCAGAAAATTTTGACTGGGAATGGAACCCGGGACCTCTTGGTCTGAGACAGGTGGTTCAACCGCTAGGCCACAGAGGTGGTTTAAACTAATAAAAACTTTTTCACAAAAAATAAAACCGACTTCCAAAAATAAAACACTACAAAGTGAAAAATAACTTTGATTTCGGAAGTCGGTGTCTTGGGTTTTTTATTTTCGTTTTTTTGCCACCGACTTCCGAAATCAAAGTTATTTTTCACTTTGTAGTGTTTTTTTTTTGGAAGTCGGTTTTATTTTTGTGAAAAAGTTTTTATTTTTCACTTTTTAGTTGTGGTACCTACACAAAACCCCCACAAAAATTTGAATACCAAGTAAATTACAGTGACAGGAACTATTAGAATATCATCCACATACAAGGTGGGAAAAATTTATATTATTGAAGCTAACTCAAAAACCCCTCATCAGATCTTGACCAAATTTATATGGGACCAATTCTGAAGTATGCCCTACCAAACAAAAAAAGAATCATCAAAATCAATTCATAATTGGCGGAGTAATCGCGTACAAACACAAAAAAAAAAAAAAACATACAACCGAATTGAGAACCTCCTCCTTTTTGAAGTCGGTTGAATATTACTTCCTAAAAGCTATAAATTTTTTTTTTTTTTTTTTAGAAGCTGTACCTAAAGTGTATTCAAAAACTTTTTGTGATTATTTAGTTACCTAGTGCTACAAGTCTACAATTAACAACGATACTTTAACTGGAAGTACGTGTTGCTCGCCTCGTGCCTACTAATTTACAGCCAGTCACATACTACCAGGGAAGGCGAATCTTTTCACGTGTGCACGCAAAAAAAAAAGTAAAAAAATTGCGCGTGCAGCGCCGTGTCACAAGTGTTAAAAGAGAATCTTCTGAAAAAAAATCAGCTGTTCCCTAGATTTTGACGAGTTATACGAACACATATGTAGGGAAAAGTTGATTTTTTTTCAGGGTTGGTTCCATAGTGAAAGTTTTCCATAATGATTAGTACAATGACCCTTTAAGAGATGGCCCATGAATTTAATTTCACCCTGTATAAATAAATAAATATCTATTCCCGTGCCTGAAGCGTAGGTCACACAGAAGGGACATGAGACGAGAACAGGACACTGACGCGGCGTCCCTTTCAGTTATCATCATTATTCTTCCTACAAAATATATTAACGCGATCTGGCACAAATATGCAGAAAGGACAAGACGCACGCGACGCTTTTCAATTTGCATACTATTGCCACGTGAGGCCCGCGCCATAAATTCACAACCCCTGCTATAGAACGTAGTCTATGGTCCTACGCGTATGTCATCACGTACGCACTTACGCAGGTCCAACCGTTTTCCTTGTACCTTTCCATGTTGTGTAGTCTATGGTAATGTCAACAAAATAAATAGGTGTACAGGCAACTAAGTACCTAGGTGAGCTTTTCTTTCAATAAAATATTAGCAGTGTAATTTGACAACATTGCAAAAGCCAATTATTTACCAAAGAATAACCGTGGAGTTTCTTGCCGCCTCTTCTCCGTGCACCTAGCTTTTGACGTTTCACAAGTGCCCATCTAGGTTTATGTGAAATAAAATAATTTTAATTTACTTTTAACTTAATGAGGCGTAGCTCGCACTTACACTTACACCCAAATAAAAGCACGCTGTTGGATTTTCAACGCTCGTTTCAGCGACAAAAGTTGAAAATCCAACAGCTCGTTTTTATTTAGACATGGCATTGATACAATAAGTAACAAAGCTTGTTGACAATAAAATGAAACCTTGTCTGTGTGTGCATCTTATTAAAGCTGACTGTAGTCATTACGTCATGGTTACTACTGTTTAGTCCCGCTACTAAAATTGCATACTGGCAAATTTTTCCAGTATCATTCCAGCTATTTATGTCCTACATACCAAGATTTTTGCTGTTTGTACTTCCTATTAATCGTTCTAGGAATAAGTGTAGCAATTATTTTGTGCCCTCGTCATTTATTATTGATTAAGTTGTACGAGTTGTAGTATATATTATTGAGCGGTGAGGCAGGGATGGGCGAGGGCGCCATTGACAAAATTGGCAGACTGAGGTAGCTTTGCCTTTGTCTACATCCCTCATCTCACCGCTCACATATTCTGGAGGTGACTAGCTTTCACGAACGCGAACTAAGAAATTAATCAATAGTGCCTAGTTTCATATAATGATTATACTGTTTATTAAATTGTAAGCTTTTTCAACAGTTTGAAAGTTCAAGAATAATTTTCACACTTTAATTTTTTTTAATATTGTTTATAAATTTTTTGAACCCTTCAGAATAAGCAGTGTGGGGCAACCTTTAAAAATAAACAGAGCTTTCGAGAATCGATCGACCATTCGATATTCAAATTGATTTCTACCTCTTTGGATTGATGCGTAATTTGGAATATCCTTTTTTTCCACAGACATCCATATTACTTTCAAATGGGGTGCGCGGTCAAGGTAACCAGTAATATGTACATATTGACTGTCAACAAAGTTATGCATCCTTTATTTTAATTAATGGCGATTTCATATTTTTGTTTTACCTATCAGCCAGCCATAAATAAACTAAAATATTTTTAACGGTGGTTGCCTGGTTGATCTAGTGGTCACAAGTGCAGGTCAAAGTGTCATTGGGTTTTTTCATCAGGAATTTCTCAGTAGCAGCCCGGAGCCTGGGTGTGTGCCCGGTGGATGGCATTAGGCTCGCCCCCTTATTACATGGGACTTAAACATAACTGGCGAAATAATAATTAATAGTCTATCTACTGAAATTTAAAATCTCTTCTAGAAAAATGAGAAAATTAATTTAAAAAATGTAAATAATAATAATTTCTATAGGCTTGCCTTTATTGGCCGGCTGGAGTGAACTCTAACGAGAAACAGAGCTCCCATCTCATTCTTGCCTGCTTGAGTGGAGATTCCCAAGAGCAAACGTTCTCGGAGGACGGAAGTATTCCAGTAAGTGCTCGTAAGGATCTTGACAATCTTCCGGGCTCTGGGATTGTTTTGAAAGCCATGGAACAAGGACATGTTGCCCCCTTGTCACTGCGTCACTATGTGCTAGCGACAGTTTTCGGGGGCCCATTATTGATTGTGCAAGTCATTTTATCAGTGTATACCATGACATTGATCAGGCAGCTGACATAGGCCTTCCATAGTTCTAGGTAACCAATCCACTATAGCCATCCAAGTCCATAACCCGATATTTTTTGTTTCCTTGTTCTGCAATAGTCTTGCACCAACCGGGGGTTGTCCTTGGGTACACTTACATAGTGCATACAGGGATAATCGTCAGTTGGTGCCTCATTCCATTTAAAATTGTCTAAGGGGTCTCTGCGAGTTGGATTCGGCCCTTCGTACGCCTTCCAAAGGGCCCGGATCCATGGTCTCAACAATAGTTAAAAACTAAAAATAATAATGAACTTTATTTCCAGTTTTACAATTTCACATTTACCACTTGGTATCAAATGATAAATAAAATAGCCCAATTACAATATTGAAATAATACGAAATTGTGCAATACATTCTCTGAATAATTTAATGTGAAAGTGTATAAAAACACTTTTTCCATACACGTGGAGGGGCATTATGTAATAATATGACGTCAGATAGAACAATGAAAAAATAGTTCATACCGTACAGATATTTTAAATGCTGAATAATTCATGAGATAACTGAAAAAATAAGTCCACTTTGTTACAGATCGATGTCAAATAACGGAGAAATTTTAATGAAAGAAAAACCCAAAGTTTTTTGCTATAAAAAATCTGTTTTCACTAGACAGATAATCAAACTGTTTAAAACCGATTGTAAACCGATCCTTAACGATGCTGGATTTCGGCAATTTTTAGGATCTTCCTTTTTTCTTTCACTCGTTTACCGAATGGCCGAAAAATTAAATAAAAGCAGCAGATCAACATTCATTCCTAGGTTATTTTGTCGGTGTGGTGACAACGTGGAATGAAACAAAAATGAACATTCACTCGATTGAACCATTAATTCCATTCAATCGAATCGTGTATCACCAGCTTTATATTTTGTTGAAAGAAAAAATTATGTTGATTTGTAAGAAAATTCTTTTTAGTTATGTTTTTAGAAAGCAGTTCTTGTCATGTGTCAAAAAGTAACGGTTATTATATAAAGACACATGTGTAAATGTAACATACTTGGAATTTTAAAATAGGTCTTTCTTTTATGAAGAAAAATAGGGAAAATTGACCTTATTACTTGATTTTTTTGATGTGTTTATATTCTGTAATTTAGTGCATGTCATTTTATTTTCGGTCGAACTGTTGTAACGTTACATAGGTTAGGTTGGAATTGTGACCAACTACGTGTCAGCCGAATCGGTCGCAGTAACTAAGCCAGGGCACCCCGACCAAAGGGCTTACGTTAGGTTGGGATTGAACTGTGACCAAACACGCGCGAGCTGAGCGAGCGAAGCAAGCGGTGTTGCGGTAGCGGCCGGCGAGCGCTACTTCCAAATTAGATTTCTTAACGACTTATTCCTATTTTTTAACTGCTTACACGTAACTGCCTGGTCAGTCATTTTACTGCTAACTTAATTATTAATTTAATGACACATTTAAAAAAAATATTTGTTATGACTCATTTTTATTTAGTTTCACCTCAGTTTCTGCTCAGCATTTTGAAATTTACCAAAACAAGTGCAGCTTTAAATCAGTGCCATATAATTTATTCCTGTATAATTGCTAGTAATTCAATAATGTGCAAGAAAAATTGCTTCTGCAGGTTCTTCAGCAATTACTGGACTCTTGCATTGAGGGCTAGAGAGTTATCAGTAAAATCCAGTTATAAAAACGTTTTATTATTATTTTTAGTACATATTTCATGAACTTCTTACGTTCACGTACCAGAAAGCCACGTGATTTAAAGGAATATTACTTATTTATTTAAAATATTATAATTTAATATTTAATTAAGCTGGCAAGAACAAAAATTGTCCTATATAACGCTTTAGTTCGGAGCCACCTTGAATTTGCCAGCGTGGTGTGGAGCCCGCACTATGCAGTACACTCACAAAGAGTAGAAAGCATCCAAAGGGCCTTCACAAAACACCTAGCATATGTCTTCGGTGATATATCTCCCCGGTGTCCATACGAACAGCGTACTCAATGTTACGAAATGATTACTCTGCGCGACCGCCGACTGGTACAGGATCTCATGTTCTTTTTCAAATTGGTTAACAATAGATTAGACTGCGATAATTTAACTGAACAAATTGGACTAAAAGTCCCCTATAATTTACCCAGATATCCCATTACCCATTTATTCTGCACTAAAGCATCCAACACAAATATAGGAGTAAACTCACCTCTCAATAGGCTCAGCCGAGAGATTAATTCTTACATAAAATCCACTCCACATGTTGACATATATCATGACTCCCTAAAAAACTTTAAAACCCAAATCTTAAGGTCCCAAAGCACGCAACCCGCACAATCTAAAGATTTGTTGTGTTATATGTAAGTATTTCTTGCAACCTTTGTAACTTTTAACTTGTATCAATTTGTGTTTCTGTTTACATAGTTTGTTACCACTTAATTTTTATAAAAAAAAAAAAAAAACCTATTCTTTTCGTTTTTACCTTAATCACGTTATCACTGTATTTGAGAATGTTGGTTCACCTGTTATTGGCAACTGTATAAGCACATAACCGTTAACTACTGTTATTTTATATTTTGTATACAGAAGCTGTTGGTGTACCTTTATAAATAAATAAATAAATAATTAATCTTAATATAATATAATCATCACACTAATATTAATAATATTATAAAGGCGAAAGTTTGTGAGTGTTTATGTTTGTCTCTTCTTCACGCTAAAACTACTGAACGGATTTGGATAAAATTTGGCACACAGATAGCTTATAACCTGGATTAACACATAGAATACTTTTTATCTCGATATTCCCAGGGAATCGAAACTCATGCGGGTGAAACCGCGGGGCGCAGCTAGTAATATTATAAAGAGGTTTTTTAAAGGAATGTAAACGTATTTCTTTGTTTGTAAGTTTGAATGTAGTGGGCTCTCTCCGAAACTATAAATTGGATTTGAAAAATTATTTTTGCATCAATGTAAAAATAATTGGATAGCCCAATTTTTGAGGCAGGTAGGGGAAGGATAGGCTTGCGGACGAAGTCTCAGGAAAAAGCTAGTGTGTCATAATTTTATTCTACCAGTAATACGAGTACGTATTTAAAGTAGAACAATACAGTTACAGAAGAAACATAACATAACACCTGTAAACTCCAAAGTGTTAGGCAGAGGTGTACCTTCATATCTTAAACCCACATTTCGCAAAAAAGCTGGGCCCAAATCCATGGAATACCCGAATGACACTGCTCGAGTCCCAGGAACCGAACCCTCCTGGGTTCGGTTTAATTGAAGTGTAAGTAGATGTTGAGTTTTTTTTAACATCTATATACTTCAATGGTTTATGTAATTAAATCGTGAAAAGGGTTTTTAGAGTTCAAACTTTCTTGTTTAAAAAAACGTTATAACCACGATAGTTTCCTCTTCTAATAATGTAATAATGTGTTTCACTTATGCTTAAATAATCTTTGTGGATTGATTTCTGCTAGAGTTCAATTTTTTAAATAAAAATTCATAATTTTGTAATCCGTCTATTGTTAAGAGCCCATTATGACAGGTTCTCTAAACTTCAACGAATTATAACGCTGCTTAATTGAAGAGTACAACTGTGACGTAGCATGACAACTGAATTGACAGGTATTACGTTTAGTCGGTTAACCTGACAGCTCTCTCTTCATGTGTTTTTTTTGAGTGCGATAAGGACAGCTACAGCTTAGACCGATTAAATCACTCGTCGTTTCGTATTCCTCTTTTTTCTCCTCGAAAACTGAGCCGATCCAATAATTTTTTACATTAACATTTTTTAAAAGAGTATGTCTAGGTCCCTATCATTTTCTTTTATGTTCAAAACTTTTCGAATCCGTCTAGTAGTTCTCTAATCACGGTGGAAAAAATGGGGCATTTTTGTAATTTTTGGAGGGTCATATTTTCTTTACCAATAAGTTGCTGAAAAAAAGGAAATAACAGGGACGTGTCTACAGCAGGCCTTGATTTTATGAAAAAAAATGATTGCTCTAGAGGCAATATTCAGGAAGAAAAAAGAGGAATACATTTGTATGATGAATCGCAGGCCCTCTTAACTACCTAATCCAACGTGTGATTATTGTAATTTATTTTCGCTTTTCTTACGTAGTGTTGTAAATTCACAACCGATGTCTACTATTTACCATTTAACTGAATTTAAAACAAACCTAATCTTAATTTACGTAAGTTTTTCACAAAACAAAAAATAATGAAATCATAACTTGCAAAAGCGTTGACCGCAAGAGCTTAGGAGGAAACTTCTAAAATACGGGTGATAAAATAGGGGCTATATAAGAATCTTTGGATGGACTGTGTGAAAGATGATATGGCTAGAAAGGGGCTGACGACCGAGATGACTACTAATAGGAAAAATATGGAAGAAAAAGTTCTCTTTTGACAGTATTCATCCCTGCTGGCCAGAATATAGTTCCATTCTTATTCTTATTTTACTGGTAAGGATAACACCTCGGTTCTAAATTCCATAATGAACCTATCAAACGTATATCGATATTGTTAAATTAATTCAATAAAGTATAAAAAAACATTTTGAATAATTAATCTAACATTCGTGATCTTTTTTGGAGCATATTAAATTTAAATTAGGTCATCTAATTTGAAAATAAAATGCCATGATTTGTGAAATATATTCCACACAAACTGCGTAGTTTCGTTAGCTCCAAATACACATTATGAGGGACATCAAAGGGCACACTGGTGCCGATTCATTTGTCACAAGTGCCTCTAAACTAGACTAAAAATCACCAAAATTTAGTTTATTCCTGTCAAACGATGATTTCCCATTCTGAAATAGAGTAAAGTGGCACAATTTAACTATATTTTAGTTTGACAGCACTAAGATGGTACTGAGATTTTAATACAGTGAAAATGTCAATTTTGCTATTCTGAATTTGACGTTTATGAACCAAAAATTTTAATTGTCTAACTAAATCTGACCATTTTTAATCACGATTAAAACTGGTGTATTGGTGTGGAATACACCATTTTTAATCACGATTAAAACTGGTGTATTGGTGTGGAATACTATTTATTAGTTGTCATGAACTGAGAATCACACGAACACCTAGACTTCTGCTGGTCTATTCTGTAACCATCTCACCATGAAAACTTAGGTGAATTGAGCTTGAAGTGAGCTATCATTCCACCTGCTGCTAGGGACTGACAGCTCACTCCGAGATCAGTTCACCTGCTGGCCAGAATATAGTTCCATTCTTATTCTTATTTAACTGGTAAGGATAACACCTCGGTTCTAAATTCCGTAATGGACCTATCAAACGTATATCGATATTGTTAAATTAATTCAATAAAGTATAAAAAAACATTTTGAATAATTAATCTAACATTTGTGATCTTTCTTGGAGCATATTAAATTTAAATTAGGTCATCTAATTTGAAAATAAAATGCCATGATTTGTGAAATATATTCCACACAAACTGCGTAGTTTCGTTAGCTCCAAATACACATTATGAGGGACATCAAAGGGCACACTGGTGCCGATTCACTTGTCACAAGTGCCTCTAAACTAGACTAAAAATCACCAAAATTTAGTTTACTCCTGTCAAACGATGATTTCCCATTCTGAAATAGACTAAAGTGTCACAATTTAACTATATTTTAGTTTAACAGCACTAAGATGGTACTGAGATTTTAATTTAGTGAAAATGTCAAGTTTGCTATTCTGAATTTGACGTTTTTAACCAAAAATTTTAATTGTCTAACTAAATCTGACCATTTTTAATCACGATTAAAACTGGTGTATTGGCGTGGAATACTATTTATTACATAGTTGTCATGAACTGAGAATCACACGAACACCTAGACTTCTGCTGGTCTATTCTGTAACCATCTCACCATGAAAACTTAGGTGAAGTGAGCTTGAAGTGAGCTGTCATTCCACCTGCTGCTAGGGACTGACAGCTCACTCCGAGATCACTTCACCTAAGTTTTTACGGTGAGATAGTTACAGAACAGCAGTGCTATTCTACGTACAGAATAGATCGGCAGCACTGCAGGTGCAAAAACAGTACTGTATATTTCTTTCTTTTCTTTTGTTTAGGTATGTCTCGAAAATGGTGTGTCCTATAGCAAAAATAATGAAAATTTCGACCCCCTTTATAAAACCGTTATACCCCTAATACTCAACAAGTAGGTAATAATGTTTTATGTTTTCCATACAAAAAGTGAAAAATTCCATACAAAACACGTCGAACATGCCACCCATGCGGCTCTAAAAAAATTCACGGGGTAGGGTAAACAAATATGTATCACGTGGAGTCCCGATTGTCAAATTCGATTTTAGTTGTGTCAAAATAATTTTTAAATTTAGAGATTTTTTATTGCAGAATAGCTTTAAGATTCTCATAGCCAAATTAAAGAATTTTAGTGATAGTTTAGTTAGCTTAGTTCGGTGTACAAGAGAATCGGCACCACTGTTACCATGAATTAGTTAGGTACATGTTTTTCGTCGGTTGCGTGTCAGTATGCCGGTTTTTAGGTTTTAGCAAATAAACTCAAACATAGCGAAAATAGAATACTTACAGAGATATTTATAAGTGCCTACCAATTGCAATTCTAAATTTATTTAAAAATCTCCCAGTCCACACAGCCGGCGATTTAAATATGTAGTCGATTAACATCTGCGATCGTTTTGAAAGTCAATTGATATTTTGTAATCGGCGGGACCCACCAGAGGTACCTACGAGTATCTTGGTACTCTGCGGGTTTGTGTTAACCCTACAATGATGCTCAAAAGTGTTCAAGTGTTATGTGTTAAGTATGTTGTAAGTTGTAATACAGGCTATAGTCTGCACAAGCTGTACAAGGATCTTCTTCTTCTTCCAAGGAGGCATTAGTTTTGATTTCTTCGCTGAATTCGAAACTAACGCCTCCATCTTGTTTTGTCAATATATGAATTCTCAATTTCTTGGCTTTTCATTCTTCTTGTCTTTCTATGCGTCAAAGTAAAGTCTTAGTCTTAAGCTATCCTTGAAATAAAATCAAAATTTTATTTTTGTTATACACTGGTGCCGATTCTCTTGTACACCGAACTAAAGTAACTAAACTATCACTAAAATTCCTTCCTTTTGGCTATGAGAATCTTAAAGCTATTCTGCAGTAAAAATTATCTAAATTGAAAAATTATTTTGACACAACTAAATCGAATTTGACAATTGCGACTCCACGTGGTACATACTTGTTCGACCTACCCCGTGATTTTTTTTAGAGCCGGATGCGCGCAGTGGGGCATCCTCGACGTGTTTTATATGGAATTTTTCACTTTATGGAAAATAAATATGGGTTCTATAAAGGGGGTCGAAATTTTCATTATTTTTGCGATAGGACACACCATTTTCGAGATATAAGCAAAAGAAAAGAAAAAAATCCAGTACACTACTCTTTTTGCGAATTTTATTTCATGATGTTCGTGTGAATCTTAGTTCATGACAACTAATATTACTCCACACCATTTTTAATCGCGATTAAGTCAGAGTCAGATTTAGTTAGACAATTAAAAGTTTAGGTGAAAAACGTCAAATTCAGAATAGCAAAATTGACATTTTCACTAAACTAAAATCTCAGTACAATCTTAGTGCTGTCAAACTGTGCCACTTTAGTCTATTTCAGAATGGGAAATCATCGTTTGACAGGAGTAAAGTAAATTTTGGTGATTTTTAGTCTAGTTTAGACGCATTTTTGACAAGAGAATCGGCACCAATATCTTCATTAAGTAAATCAAAGGCGAAATAAACCATATTTTCGAGAGCTCAAAAGTGATCCAAATATGAACAGGTGCTGTGACTAACACGAATGGTTTTAGCACCACGAAAACTGCACTTTTAAACTTACACAGACTTCATGTTTCAATTATTTAATTCAAGATTTGGGTGTCGTGTTATTCTAAAATAGTGATGAATATAAGTGTTGATGGATGGAGACTGAGAGGAAGGCCAAAAAAAAGATGGATGGATTGTGTGAGGAATGATATATGAAAGAAAAGGGAGGGAATGATAACGTGACAGTTTCCAGGAGGGAATGGAGAATGAAAACGTGTTGCGCCAACTCCATAATATGGGACGAAAGAGCAGGAAGACTGTGGAAGATGGGATGTGGACGAAATATATTGGGTCTCGCTTACGGGTACTATCTGGCAGAATCTTGATGCTCCAAAATTTGTTTGGCATAATACACTTGGCATAATCTTCTTTAAACGAATATTTTAAAGGCATACAAATTATTTAATATAATTATTGTTTGGCCGAATGTTTATGTCCGAATTTATAATGGCATACTTTTAAGATGGCAGAATTGTATTTGGAATAATTTTATTAGGCATATTGCCATTTCTATAAAATAGCATTTTTAATCTTAAATTAAATTAAAATATTGACAAAAAAAGACAATATGTTGTGCTACAAAAGTTAGTCACAGAAACGAATCGCTGTAAGACCGACTCCACGTAGTCTTGTCTGCCCTAACCCTAGAGTGTAATTTAAAATCGCGTAGGCGCGGAGGGGCGAGCAGCGGTGGTGAGCGTTAAACATATCTGCGACGATAAGCTCGCGTGGGACCGCCGGAGACCCGCAGCACTGGAGTCGTGACAGAAACCATGCCTGCTGCATGTTGCATGCTCGCTTGCATGCTGCATGCTTGCTGCATGCATGGTGTATACTTGCTTGCATGTTTGCATGTTTGTGTGAACTTTCTGCTGATATGATGATTCTGCTTTATAATTATTAGGAATATGAAATTAATGCCTAAAGATGATTCTGACTTACAAAATTATGAGTTTTGAATTATGATAAATGAGTGTATGCCAAAACATTTTCTGTGAAATGAAGTTTATGCTATTCTATTATGCCTTAAAAAGTTCTGCTATAAATGGTAGACCCCTCGGTTACGAATACGCATATAAAAACTTTTTAGGGACATTTGAATAAGCACTTAGTGAAGTGAACGGGATGCGCTAAGTTAGCCCACAAAATTCATTTTTTTTACGTTTTTTGCAATTTGCAGCTCACTGTCAGGTTATATCTTGATTAAAATATGATTTGCGACCGTAACGAATATGGCTTTAGAGAATTATAATCATTCGAATCAGCAATACAGCTCCTTATATTAGTATAACCCTAAAATGACATGATTTCATGAAATAGTCATTCAATAGGATTATACAACTACCGGGGTTGCGGGAAAGTCCGAAAGGGATTCCGTGGCCCCTGGCAACGTAAAGGCAACCGAAGGAACACGGGTGGGCTTTAGTCAGTAAGAGTCTCAGAGCGGAAGAAATCATTTGATGATTACCAATACAAAAAAAATACAAAAATAGGATTATACGAGCTTATAGAGTTGTATTGGTGATTTTTATGATTAAAATTATTTAAATAAATATTTGTTACGGTCGCCAATCATATTTAGATCAACATACAACCTGATACTGACCTGAAAATTGTAAAAAACGTAAGAAAATTTGAATTTCGCGGGTTACCGGTTAGTGTTTCTAGATTTTTTTTATACCTTTTATAAAGTTTCATATTGAGACACGAAGCAACAAAATACGATCTAGAATTCTAGAGGAATGTGGCCGCTTTTTGCTTTAATTTTGTTGCTCACACTTACCCAGAGACCTTACTAGCCGTTATTCATAATTCCTTTTCTGTCACGAGATAATATTTCTTTAAAGAAGTGGCGCTAGTGTTCCGTTGGGCGCCCCCATAAGGCGAAAGCGGCACTAGCCCGCGAAATTCAAATTTCGTTACGTTTTTTTGCAGGTCACCGGTCAGTATCAAGTTGTTTGTTGCTCAAAATTATGATTCGCGATCGTAACAATATAAATTCATAAAATTATAATCATTAAAATCAACAATACAGTTTCTTCCGGGCTATTTTTTTGAACTTAGACTTATAAATAGCTTTTTTTTGTAATTGTGAAGAAAACCAATTTTTTTTTATTACCGATTGTTATTAAAATATTAGTACCCAAGAAACAGACTTGCCTAGTTTGAGGTCAATGTAAAAACCCCTGTAATCTTTTTGGAAATAAAGTTTTTATTACTATAACCTAGGCTCAATTTACATTGCCGCGGAACGTAGTAGAAGCAAGGTTCTGTAACGATATTTTACATAGCAAAATGAACTTTATGTCAATTGTCTAACGTACAAACTACTTACGAGCTCATTACTGCGGGAATTCTAGAGAAAGCGCGAGAATTCTCCAGAAAACGCACGACCTGTTATTTGGTTCTTATCTAGTTTGTGCATTACACTAATTACTTATAGTTCATTATGCTTTGTAAAAAAAAAAACTTCCATTCCGTTCCGCGGTATTGTAAATTGAGCCTTCTTGCATTTCCCTTACCAACAGTGCCCTAGCAACTGAACCTATACCTACCTACTGAATATACCTACACACAGCTAATTCAACTGCATCATTGCAACTGATGGCTTCAATGAACGATTATTGCCTTAATCATATTTGCATCAGTGGCAATTTAGCGTGCATCGCGCTACACAGGCAATGGTGTGCGTTCAATCAATTGTGTATGTTCACGACTCTGCCCGCAAAAGGGCTAGGCAGAAAAAATAAACCGGCGAAATTACTCAAGACGGGTTGGTGATTTCAGAATTGTATTAAAGTCCAGGTTTCATCACGATGATTAGCAGAAAGTATTTTTTTTAAACCTACAAAAAATCATAAATTTACCGTATGTAGATATGTGTATATTTGCCTGATACATGAGACTCCCATTTATTGGTGCAACCTTGAGACACACCGTACTTTTTGAATATTCGTTATTTGAATTTTAGTCATAGTGTTTTCACTATATTTTAATAAAATATGTTGGTTTCTGTATTTTGGCACCTTGTATTTTCAATGTTATAATTTGTTATTATTCAATTGCGGTTTTATGTGCTGTGCTATTTATTTTGTGTGCACTAACTAAATGGTTCATCTAATCCGTCGATACGTCTTTAGCAAGCGTAGGGAATCTTCGTGCCTTCTCTGTATGAGAATAGGCCTTGCAAAGGGACCATAGGACCATAGGACCACGGTATTGTGTCATACAGTCCTAGGGTTATTATTACAGACTAGCGCGATTCAATTATTTTTTTCAGTACGATTTTGGTTTGATATTATAATAAACAAATATCACCTTGTCTAAAGATCTTTTAAGGTTTATGTTACAAGGTGGAGGAAGTAAGCACGCTCACAACATATTACTTCTAATTATGTTAACAATACCTAGGTACAAACTCAAACTCAAAGCATTTATTTCAATTAAACCATTTACAGGCACTTTTGAATTGTCAAGGGGTCGGTCAGTCAAAAATATGAAGCTAGTTGCCCATTCCAAAGCGTAGTAGGTACCTATGGAGAAGAACGGGCAAGAAACTCCACGGACACTCTTTTAAACACGTTCGTAAAAGCGTCCGTAATAAAAAGAAAAAAAGAATCATTCAAAAACTTAAAATAAATTAAAATAAGCCATGGCAGCTAAGAGATGACCAGTCCCAACTGACGGCGCCCGTTCACGAACATGACGCATGGATCAGCACCATTCAGCTCAACCCTTTTGAAGGGAGCTAAATGATCCAACACACACGCCACCATCAGCGAGACATTTGAGTGAGCACACAATACAGTTACAGTCACGAACACCAATAGAAAAATAAAAGAAAATCACTTTTAAAAGTTAATAAGTGTATGCAACACTTATTAACTTTTAAAAGTGATTTTCTCCTCCTGTGTTGATTGTAATTTTGTGTTATTACGAACATAATATAACTATTGGAACCCATACATTTTTGATCTAAAAATCGGTCTATAATTTCACCAATAGTTTTAGTTAGAATATTTTATCAACGCATACCACATTAGTTACGAGTACGAAATCAATTTTAAATTGCACAGCATGTATGCATTCCATTCTTTTTATTAGGGATACTTAAAGAAATGTCAATGAAGAATTCGTTGTGGCGCGTGGGCAAATTCGGAACTAACGCCGCCATCTTGTTTTGTAAATACAATTTCTGTGACAATTTCACAAAATGTTTACCAGCAGCGCCCCCCTGTCAATTTCATTCAGGCGCCAAAAGATCCTTGAAGCAGTGTTTTACTCGCTGGTCTAGTTGAGTAAGTAAGGGCCTATTTTAACTTATCTGGCAGGTTATTTCATTTAAAATCAGTTTCATGTTTTAATTTATTTGGTAGATAGGACTCTAAGAAATAGGCATTCAATATAAATTCAACTGACAAAACTTAAGAGGGAAGAGGGCGAGGAATTAGAAAAATAGGTATTTGAAGAAACTATTGCTGTCGTCTTACCTCAAGTCTGTCCCCGCAGTGTGCGATAGAGACAGCTGCAGCTCAAACTGATTATATCACAAAAAAAATGACGAGATTGACGTTTCGAATTCCCCTTTTTTCTCCTCGAAAACTGACCCGAAACGATTATTTTTTACATTAACATTTTAAGAAAGAGTATGTTTAGGTTCCTATCATTTTTATTTATGTTAAAAACTTTTAGAATTTGTCCGGTAGTCCTCTAATCACGGCGGTAAAAATGGGTCATTTTTGTAATTTTTGGAGGGTCATATTTTCTTTACCAATAAGTTGCTGAAAAAAAATGAAATAAAAGGGACGTGTCTACAGCATTCTTTGATATTTTTTTTTTTAAAGATTGATCTAGAGGCATTATTCAGGAAGAAAAAAGGGGAATACATTTGTGTGGAGAATCGCAGGCCCTGTTCCCTCTTAGTATCTATGGGTAGCAAAATAATAGGGTTTTACTAGATAGTGCATGCCCCGTTGCAATGCCTTTATCATTTTGTTTTGTTGGGAACCTTCTCCGGCGCGCACACAACAACTTACCAAAGTTTCATCGCAGTCGGTCGATCCATTTTCGGGTTTTTGCGAGACTAATGCACGGCTATTGATTTTTATATTTATAGATATTATCATTACACATGAAATGATGATTGAAGACAGCTCCATTTAAGCAAGACATTTTGATAGCATTACATTTTTACATAATATAGAATCATTTTTTTCTAACTGAACAGACAGCTGTGCTGCTGGGGAGTTTGTTGCGCCACTTCTTCTTCCCAGCAAAAGCACTAGGAAGTGGTGAAGGGTGTGCGTTTTGGGAAACTGTCTTATGCAACTTTGACGTTCGAAAAGTGCTGATTCTCAGCCTAGTTTGAATAAATGACTTGAATTTTAAATAATTTTTAAAATGTGAAATGTTTTTTTTAATTTAATGTACCTAATACTAAATTTTATATTTTTTATGGAAACTGATCATAATATTACTAAGGATAGGTTTACTTAAATGTTTTACCGTTTTTATGTAAAACAATCACATAAGTACTAGTTATAATTAACGCTTTGGAGAAATCCTATATTTGTGCTATTGCTCCTGAAATATACTCAATAGTTACACCAAAGACTAAAAATAACTTTTCCTTTTTTGTTGCACTTTTTAAAGGGTTTTACATTTTTTTCCTCTTTTTATGTAAAAAAATTAGGAAAGAGATGTTGCATAATGATAGTAATATATATATTTACAACAAAAAAAAATCGCTAGCCTGAAATGACATGCATCATAACGAACTTTCTTTGTTCATTACAAAGTCAATGTGAGTGCGATTTAAAATTTTCATCGCGCCGTTCAGTTGCGTTGCCGCAAACGCCTATATAAGATTCTGTTCACTAATAACAGTTTTCATTCACCGATCATTTGGACCGATGGTCTCATGTGAAAAGACGTTTAGGCTCGTGGAACAGAGCGATATTGTGATTCAAATTCAAAATTAGAACTGATTTTTGTTATTTATTTTGGCTGTGATCGTGGCTTTTTTACTTAATTTTATAAATTTTATTTTTCTAAAGTGTTCGATTTTTGACGGATAAGTGTGGCGAGAGTTTTGTCAGGTATTTACTTTTTTATTTTGAGATTACATTACGGTTTTTTTGTCATTTGTTTGAAAGTATAAAACATCTATCGTTTTTAAAGATAATTTTATGTTTGTACGTAAAAGTTTGGCATAAGTTAACTAACTTGGCATAAGTAAATTAACTTACGGAATTTCAGTACCTAATATAGGTAATTAATTGCTAATTATTAACAATTCAATATTTCAATTTTTTTTATTTCAGTAGACATATTCCTGAGTTTTAAATACTATTTTGTCAGAGATTTGATTAAAATGAATACCTATGTATCACTGATATTATAAAATCTCTGTGGTTGGGGTTTAGACTTTTTGAGTAATAATGAAGTGAGTTATGTAATAATTGACAAAAAATATGCTTGTATGCAGTTTTGTGAAGGCTGTGTACATTGATTAAGTTAAAATATTAACTTTTTATTTCATTAGCTTTACCATTTTTGACAAAAATTCTCAGTAAATTGTAACTTCACTGAGTTAAAACTTAACACTTTACTCACTCACTCTACTCAATCAAAATCTTAAATTAATTCATTCATGGTCGAATGTCGCACTAAACTGCTAAACACTGAACAGCCTAAACTGCTGGGTCTAGACTAGAATCATGACATTTTGCACAAGAGTTCATTACTTATATAACAAAAGTGAGCACCAAGGAAGGATTTTTATAAATTCATCCCCTAAAGGGGTTAAAGCTACATCCCCTATGTAGCTTTGTATGGGAGGTCGTCATTCCTGCGGACAGCAGATGACATCGTGCGTACGGAATGTACAGTACAACTATTTTCTTAATGTCACTCGGCAAACTTTGTGTTTCGTTAGTCATCGGATTTCTATCAGTTGCCTTTGCACTTGGTGCAGACCGGACGGTCTCAATTGACTTGGAAGTATATAGAACTCAAACTCAAACCATTTACAGGCACTTTTAAACTGTCAAGGGGTCGGTCAGTCAGAAATATGAAGCTAGTTGCCCATTCCAAAGCGTAGTAGGTACCTATGGAGAAGAACGGGCAAGAAACTCCACGGACACTCTTTTACATCAAATATTTGATACAAAATATTGGTTACTTCATTCAAGTTGAAATTATGTATGTGAGAACAATGTAGAAAGACGTGCACGTTAGTAAAAGCGTCCGTAATAAAAAGAAAAAAAATAAAGAACCATTCAAAAATTTAAAATAAATTAATATAAACCATGGCAGCTAAGAGATGACCAGTCCCAACTGACGGCGCCCGTTCACGAACATGTCGCAGCACCATTCAGCTCAACTATTTTGAAGGAAGCTAAATAATCCAACACAATCATGTAGAGTTGTTAATACTCTTTTAATTTACTATTATTTATTTAAAAAATGGGAGGAAACCTACTAAGTATTAGGAAATGCGAAGATTCCCGAGGGACAATTAAGAAAATAGTTTTGTACTGTAGAGAAATAACCTTTTTCGTTTTATCAGTTATAAGTCACATTCTTAAACCTTAGGAAGATAAAAAAATTACGATCGACTATACCATCTACAACCGTACCTATTTCTACGGCTGAGTAGCATTGCTGAGTTCCATTTTTTATAGGTTACTATAGCTTCTGCCCGCAACTTCGTCTAAGTTTATCGAGATAAAAAATATCCTAAGTCCTAACCCAGGTCATGGTCTACCCATGTGCCGAATTTCATCCTAATCCGTTCAGTCGTTTTTACGTGAAAGCTTAACTAACAAACAAACTCACATCACATTTATTTATTTTATTATTTATGTACACACAGAAAAATAGATACAGATAAGACATAATCATAAGTATGAGTACAAAGGCACTGCTTATTTCATAAGAAATTTCTTCCAGCAGACCTGCGACAGGAGAAATGAGAAAGAAATGTAGACAATAGTGTGTGAGACTCACAAGATGATAAAAATATAAATATGCGAAGTCTTAAACTAAAATATTGTAATAAATCTACACGTATAACATAAACTTAAATAAATACATAGAGCTTAAATATATAAACATACACACTATAGGTATATCAATCCTCACAGTTGAGAGGAAAGGAAATGCTCGAATGATAGTAATTTAAACATTTCAGCTTCTGAACTCTTTCTAAAGAAAAATAATATGAAATAAAGTCGCTTTCCATAATTATCTGTTTGTGTGACCACTTGGTTCTTCTGAACTCCACAATAGATTTTAATGCGGTTTTCACCATCATTTAGAAAATTTATTCTAGAAGGTTTATTAGTCATTCATCATCTTCCTGCCCTTGTCTCACGTAACGTGGGGTTGGCGCACCACCTTTTCTCTTTCCACTCTCCCCTGTTAACCGTCACGCTATCATTCACTCCCTTCTCTTTCATATCATTCCTCACACAATCTATCCATCTTTTCTTAGGCCTTCCTCTCCCGCTCCATTCATCACTCTTTCAGTCACATGCGATTCCTCTCTCCTCATCACATGCCATACCAGGCCAAACTATTTCCTTTCAACTTTTCTGTCACTGACGCCACTTTTAAACTTCATCTTATATACTCATTACTTACTTTATCAATGTTCGTCACTCCACAAATCCATCTCAACATTCTCATCTCCGCTTTATGCAATCTTTTTTCATTCGTCTTCTTCTGATGTGAATAATACTCGTACATTAATATTCAACTGAGATCTAACACAGAATTCTCGATGTTTTGCAATGTCGCTACATCAGTAGATTGGACCCGTGTCAAACAAGGTGGTGTTATTGAGAAATATATTTCTCACTCAAGACATTACGATTATTGTATTTTTTATGTTATTTTATATTTTATAACTGGTTTAAAAAATCTACTTACCAGCAAAATTCGGTGAGGGTCATTAGTTAACGGTTAGTCAGCAATCTCCAACAATTTCAGTCTTTACTTCCTGCCGCGACACGTGCAGATTGCGATAAAGAAGCAGTTAATGTGTTAGCAGGGTGAGCTCACCAATTATCGCCCGACCAGTTTGAAACTCAAACTCAAAGCATTTATTTCAATTAAATCGTTTAGGCACTTTTGAAATGACAATGAATCGGTCTAGTCAGAAAGTTGGAGCTAGTTGCCCATTCCAACACGTAGATACGTATGAAGAACAACGGGCAGAAAAACTCCAACTGCGTTGACACTCTTATAAATTAAGATATTGCAAAATCCTGGTTTGAAGTGTGTAACTTAGTAGTAAAAAATAATTACAAAAGTGTTGAAAACATTGAGTTTGTAGACTATAGAGAAACAATACTGAAAAAAAAAGGCTATAACTTACCTATGTGACACGAGTTTTATAAATTAATGACGGACAAAACACGGCAAAACTACTGAAATATAAACAAAACGTCTAAAACTTTTATATTCCTCCTTTTACGGAAGTTTAAAGTTTAATTGCACAGTCGCAGGCGCCGCTATTTTAGCAACAGGGGAACTCCGTGTGACGTCATTAGCTTCATTGATAAATTTGATCATGTACTTAGATTGTGTGAACTGATATGCAAAGAATAGTATCGTTTAAATTACGTCACAGTATTCATTAGTATTCTAATGAGTGCTGTGACTAATACTTTAGGTACCTAATTTATTAAAAAACAAAATAGTCAATGTAACGAAAAAATAAAAAAATGGAAAATAAAACGGACTTAAATAACTAAAAGATTAAATTAATGACTAGTGCCCGGTTGATGGCAATAGGCTCGCCCGCTCCTATTACATGGGACTTGGCTAAATGTGGGTGTACTTAGGTTCACCCCTGCATAGGGTTATGCAGGGGTGAACCTAAGTACACCCACATTCATCATTCATTCGGGGAATATAGACGTGATGCTATGATAAAAGCGTTTTATTGATAGTATTATGCATAAATATTTTCCAATTATAAGGCTTTTCTTTATAACTTCCCGAAAGGACATAAGAAAATTGTTTTTTACATATATAAATAAATAAAACCAAGATTTCTTAGAGCATTCAATTATTGTTTTAAGACATCGGCTTTTTAAAGTTTAAATTCATAATATTTACTTACAAAGTCAATATTTAACAAGACTTATTTACCGTAACAAACAGCGTTCAAGGCAAAACAAATACAGATCTTATCGCGAAAAAAACTTGCACGGGCATCAATTTGTGCATCCTACCCTAATCTGAGACTCAGAAGCGGTTGCTAGCCGGAAGGACATAAAGATTATTTTCAAGGGACACTTTATAACTTCTTTACGTGTAAAAATGTTTGTAGTATGAATCACTGTACTTACTTATGGAAGATACGTTTTTTCAATGACAGTCCTCCATAAGTCCCACGGATTTACGTCTCCAACTGTTACTCCGATTTCCGTGATATTTTGTCCAAGGGTAAGATAAAGTTAGAACTATTGTGTAAATTGTATTTATTTTTTTGTCTTATTTTGTTATTTCTCTATATGCTGCACCGGTTGACGTCATCACGTCAACGCCGGTTGTCGCTGAAAACCAGCGCTGGGGCTTTGTCTCGCATAGGGTCCCAGCATTATGCTGAGCGATGGCCGTTTTGCGTGGATGTGACGCATATTTTCCTCCAATTTGTTATTTTCGTGTTTATTTGATTTTTTTTTTTGAGCTCGTGGCTAAGTAGTAACTGCCGCACGGGTCGATCCGTCAGGTTAAGCTACGCTTGCCGGGGTTGGTCTATGGATGGGTGACCATCTTTACATACCGAGACTCCTCCGTGCCTCGGAAAGCACGTTAAGCCGTTGGTCCCGGTTGTCATTCGTGGATCTTTGACAGTCGTTACGGGTCGTCAGAAGCCCGAAAGTCTGACAACCAGTCTTACCAAGGGGTATCGTATTACCCAGTTACTGGGTTGTGGAGGTCAGATAGGCAGTCGCTCCATGTAAAATACTGGTATTCAGCTGCATCCGGTTAGACTGGAAGCCGACCCCAATATAGTTGGGAAAAGGCTAGGCAGATTGATTGATTTGTTTTTTTTTTTCCTTGCTTGCGTCATATTTTACCGCAAATAAACGCAATTTCTTACCATATGGAAAAGACCTGGCAACTTGTAGGTATTTATAAAGAGCTTTTGGCGGCTGAATGACATTAGCAGCGGGGCGTTGTTGGTAAACATTTTGTGAAGTTGTCACAGAAATTGTATTTACAAAACAAGATGGCGGCGTTAGTTCCAAATTGGGCCATGTGTCAAAAAAAAAATAAGCGTTTACAACATGGTTAAGCCCTGTTGTGGGGTAATAATAGGCTGGTATTGACTTGGGACTGACCTAACCGGGGTATCGAATCTAGAACCCGAAACTAAGCACTTGGGTTGAACACGAGGTACTAAACATAAACGCTAATTATTGGTCTCGGTTAAAATTTAGTATCCGGTGGCACGAAAACGAGGGTAAGGGGGAGGGGGAAGGGCCACTCCCATGAAAGGAGGACGCACCATTTTTGAAAAAAAAACAAAGTTGCTTCTGCACGTCTCCGGCGCTGCGGGAAGTGCAGCCCCTTCGCCCTTACGTAACAAAGGATAGGCACCCATGCTCACCTTCGCAGCTTCGGCTTACTGGTCGCCTCAGTGGACCAGCCTCAGCCGCTACGGCTCGCACGGGTTCCTATGCTTCGTTACAGCGGGCGGCGGCTGCCCAGCCTCCGCGCCTCCGGATTTTTAAATACACTCTAGGGTGCAGCCAAAAGGACTAGGTGGAGTCGGGGTGCCCCGATTCGATTTTGGGACAGATTCGACCTATTTTAACCATAATACTAAGTCTGCCACTGGTCTCCTCTAATACAGAAAAAGGCATGGGCAATCATCACGCTTGCTCAAGACGGGTTGGCGATTTCAGACAGAAAAAAATCGTAGTAGTGTAGTTAATACTATAAGTCCAGGTTATCTCATGATGTTTTTCCTTCACCGATGCCAGTAATGTCCAAGATAAACTCAAAAAGTACATATTATTACTTATAAAAGGGGCATTGGTACTTGACCGGATGTGAACCCACAACCTGGTGCATGAGAGGCGAGGCATTAACCGCTGGGACATGTACTTAATATGAAACTTAAATTCACTAACATACAACCCACAGCCTGGGCCTCAAGTCTACTATTAAAATAGTGTCAGAATGGTCTATCATTGATTTCATAATTGTTGATTTTGACAAGTTTGGTAATATACTAACATATTGGCGTCATTATGACCTTTCAATGGTCAGCCACTGACACTCCATTGAAAGAAATGGTATCTATTGGTAATCTCGTACATAATGACAAATGAATGACTGACTTAGGCGGTAATGTGCTAAAATTTTGACAGTTCCTTTGATCAGTGACCTACGATTAGAACGTCATTGTGCAGTCATTGTTTTTAATTCGTTGCGAGTATGGTATTTGTGGAATACAATGATCAACCAATGATCGACCATTATGAATTTAGCAGATTACGAACTTTTAGCGAAATGACAATGGGATCGTGTTGGAATGACGAATTTATAAAAATAGCAGACTTGGGCCCCTGCACCGCTGCGTCTGATTTAAAAGCATGAATAGCGGTTAGTAAGGAAAATTCTAGACACCACTAACCGAGGGTCCGTTGTTCATAATTTCTTCTCAGTCACAAGATGATATATTTTTAAAGGAGTGGCGCTAGTGGATTGTTGCGCGCTCTCTTTAGTAACGCTGGTCAGCACTAAGGAGGCATTTTTCTAAATTCAAATTCAAATTCAAAAGTCATTTATTCAAACTAGGCTGAGAATCAGCACTTTTCGAACGTCAAAGTTACATAAGACAGTCCCTCAAAACGCCCACCCTTCACCACTAGGAAGTGGTGAAGGGTGGGCGGTTTTAGCGTGCTTTAGCTGGGAAGAAGAAGTGGCGCAACAAACTCCCCAGCAGCACAGCTGTCTGTTCAGTTAGAAAAACTTGATTCTATACAATAAGTACTTATGCAAAATAATTTACATAACGCAACACAAAACATTAAATTATAAACTAATAGCCATATGACAGCTAGCACACGCCAATATACCAACCAAAAACATCGAGATCCACACCCAAGCAGAAATAAAAATAACTAAACGTAAACAATATCTAAAAAAGAAAATAAAGCCTCCAGGCATAAAGGGCGTGCCCGCTTACATATAGCTGTAACTAGAAGTTACAATTGATAAACTAGGACCATCGAGGTAAAATAAATAAACAGTTAATTACTAATAACAATAATAATATAATTCGTCTGTGCAATTATGGACGAAGTTATCTTGACGAATAACTACCGGAGACATATTATGAGGGACGGGACGGTTGACGTGTGTCGGGCATGCCACCGTCCGGGTGAGTCCATCAGACATATTATCTCTGGTTGTTCTCGTCTGGCTAACGGCGAGTACTTGCACAGGCATAACCAAGTGACCAGGATTATTCACCAGCAACTTGCTTTGAAATATAAACTTGTGGATTCTGAGGTACCGTGTTACAAGTATGTGCCCGACCCAGTTCTCGAAAATGACCATGTCACGTTGTACTGGGATAGGTTTATCATTACTGACAGGACTATTGTTGCCAATAAGCCTGATATAGTGGTGATAGACCGATTAGCGCGCCGCACAATGATAGTTGATGTTACCATTCCACATGACGAGAACCTCGTGAAAGCTGAGAAAGAGAAACAAATAAAATATCTCGACTTAGCACACGAGGTTGTCGACATGTGGAATGTGAGTTCGGCTATCATTGTGCCGATGGTCGTAACGGCCAATGGCCTGATGGCCGAAAGCCTCGACCAACATCTCTCGAGGCTCTTGTTAGGCGGTTGGATCAAGGGCCTGATTCAGAAGGCAGTACTTCTCGATACGGCTCGTATTGTGAGGAGGTTCCTATCTCTGCAGCCCTAACCACCGGTAGCTTGGACCCTGCTCCCGACACCGGCGGAACACTATTTTATATATTTTTAAATGTTTTTTATACCCTTTAAAAAAAAAAAATATTTAAAAATGTATTTTATATGTAAAAAAAAGAAATAAACGAAAATAATAATAATAATTTCATCCCCTAAGGGGGTTAAATATGAATGGATATCCTTGGAAGTTTTTTATTTTTTCCGATTTTAAATCCCATCTGGCACACGGCATGTGTAGTCATAATTAATTACTAACGTATTTTTTTCTATTGTTTCAGAGACTCCTTTACTTGAATCTCTGCAGTATTATATAGTAATTTATTAACATAAACATGTTTCTGGTACTTCTGTTTGCAACGACGGCTCTACTTGGCTGCGGGCGATCGGCGAATGTCAACAAACACATGAGACTACTGTCTGAATTAGATAATAATATTGAACATAACGGTGAGTTCTTTTACATACCTACTTGTTTTTAAATAGGGTAAGTTTTTAGGACTTTTTAAAGAAATTAAGATAAATATTTTATATGGGACACACATACAAATACAAAAAATTAAAAAGGAACAAAAAAACTTTTATTCTAATAGGGCGAGGCCCTATTAGCGAACATTCTGAGAGCCTTAATTTGATTGACCCAGCACGATGTGCTAAGGAAGCCCGGTTTTTTTTTTTTTTCGCTGTTTGCAATGTGCAGGTCAGCGTCAGGTTTTATATCAAAGTATAATTTGCGACCATATGTAGCAAATATGACTGTATTTACTGAATTATAATAATTAAAATCATCAATACAACTCATAAAGGAAATATAAATTTAGAATTTCGCGGGCTAACCAGGGGATTTTTCTTTAAACAATGATTTCACTCAACATAATATAATAAAAAAAACTAAATACAATAATCTTATTTCACTTTTTTTAATTGCTATTGCTAACGCCATCTGTTGTCGAGTAGCAGAAACTGTAATTATTATCATTCTCTTTGATTGATTCTTCACCACTTTTGAAAAAGCTTAGATATAATTAATTATTTACTGTTACTCAATTCACTTTATTGTTACCTATATTCTCTAGCGTCTCGACTATGGCAATACCTGTGTCGGGCAGTGATATTGGTTTTTCCATCTCGAATTTCTCAGTAGCAGCCCCGAGTCTAGATTTGTGCCTGGTTGGGACTTAAACATAGCTGGCGAAATGCGGGAGTATAATACTTACACCTCTGCCTATCCCTTATCCCGGAAAACAGGCGTAATGTTATGTTACGGTACTTAGTTTGTTAATATAATTATATGCAGTAGGTAATATAATTACATAATTATATATCTAATCCTTTTTTAATGTTTTTAATTACAGTAGCCCCAACAAAAAAGCTGCAGTCCGGAGCTCGACGCTTCCTCACGATAACACAGCGCCCTCTAGCAACGTACGCACACAACAGCGGCGAGGTGCTCGAACTAACGTGCGACGCAGTCGGTGCGCCAGCGCCATCTATACACTGGTTTAAGAACGATGCACCGGTTTATGAGGTGAGAAAAAATCTATACTACACTTAAATATTCTATATATTTTCGTGTCTGTCTGTATGACCGCATTGTTCTTCTAAATGATCTAATGATTGTGATTACCGCATCAAAATCCATTGCGTAGGTATTTTAAGTTCTTTTAATCGCTACTAGATAGCAGCACATATATAATCATCAAATCATACCTCTTTAATTAACTCAACATCATATTAGAGACACTGGTTAATAAAAAGCGCAATCTTTAATTGAGAAAGGTGTCTGAGGTAAAAAGGTCCAGTTACGGATCACCCGACTCTCTTAGATATAGGACATGTTAATTTTCAAAAAGCTAAAGTAAGATAGCTTTATAATATAAGGCTAAACGTACAGACGCCAGCACCTACCCAAAACTGTCAAATTTTCCCAATCAACTTTGAACCTTATCCTTTAGTGATAAAGTTGAAAATCTATTAAAGGAATTTGACAGATAGTAGTATGTTGATGTGCTGGCGTCTGTACAAGTGCCTGCAGTATTTTTATCTCCCGTAGTGACGCGCGCTTTACTTGTGGTTTCCAATTATACAAACACGCTGTGAAAATGACAGTTTGTAATTAAGCGCTGGAGCTCTCGGTACCGTCCGAGAGAAGGACGAAGTCGGAAGTGTGTGGGTTATATGCTGAAGCTACTCGTCTTCACGCACACATTAAATACAAGAAAAGCGCGCGTCGCTTCGTGACATAAAAATATTGTAGATATAATCAGGGCCTTCTCGCTACTAGCACAAGTTACACCTTACTTATCTTTTACAGTATGACGTAGAATCAAATGAGCTAATAGACAGCAACCCTAGTTCTCTCGCGCGGGTCATATCGACCCTGCTGGTAACGAGGACGATGGGCCAAGATGTGTACACCTGCCTGGTCAGTGCTGGCTCCAAGACGGCCAGGGCGACCACTGTAGTTTATAGTACAGGTGAGAAAATAAATTGTTTTTTTTTTTTTTTTTTTTTTTTTATGGTACTTCTAAGGAAATTGCCTCGTTGATCTATTTACTAACTGGGTCACAAGTGTCTTCTTATCATCTCAGGCAAAGTGTTTTTGTGTTTGATTACTACCCCGTGCCCTAACTGAAAACGACTGTCGCGGACAGTTCGCGCAATTACGCGATGGCCGCGGTCGTTTGTATGAACTACTTATGTAGTACGCGCGCAGTCATTATTAGACGTGTTCGTAAGCTCCGCGTCGATCGCGTATTCGCGCGACCGTCGCTTTGGTGATGCTGACTTTTTCATGTGTCTTGCATACTAAATGATCAGACCAAATAAAAAACCAAGTCATAGCGTTGTCAACAGTGACGTGAGGCCGGTTTTGTAAACGCTTGTGTCACTTAGTGAGGTGTAGTTTGATTGTAAATGTATGCGTGTAAGCGTGTATGCACGGAGCGGAGGTGTAGTTTTGGCATGGTTTACTGTATTGTTCGCAGAACTATGTCTTGGTTTTTTATTTGGTCTGAGACTAAATGATGATAAATGACATTTATTTCTATAAATTGGTTAAAAGAAATACTTTTAGATACACGTCATAAATAAATAATGTTTTAGCTTTAACTCAAACTCAAACACAACTCAAACTCAAAGCATTTGTTTCAATTAAACCATTTACAGGCACTTTTGAATTGTCAAGGGGTCGGACAGTCAAAAATATGAAGCTAGTTGCCCATTCCAAAGCGTAGTAGGTACCTATGGAGAAGAACAAAATTAAGAAGTTTTGTTGATTCTGAGTTCGGTAGTTTAAATTACAATTAAGTAACTAGTACTAATTTAAATCAACAGAAATCAAACGACTAAGTATGTTTATATTTTAAAATCTCGTTTTTCTTGGTAATTATGTTCTCAAGACCAACAAAGCATCAAGCATTTTGTCGGATAGTGAGCTTCGTATTTTATTGCAAAAATATCCGTAATAGGTAAAGAGTGAGCGAGACAGACAACACTATTAAAACTCAAACTCAAAGCATTTATTTAAATTAAACCATTTACAGGCACTTTTGAACTGTCAAGGGGTCGGTCAGTCAAAAATATGAAGCTAGTTGCCCATTCCAAAGCGTAGTAGGTACCAATGGAGAAGAACGGGCAAGAAACTCGACGGACACTCTTCTAAATAAAATATAAAATTGATACAAAATATTGGTTACATCATTCATTTTGAAATTATGCATGTGAGAACAATGTAATAAGACGTGCACGTTCGTAAAAGCGTCCGTAATAAAAAGAAAAAAAGAATCATTCAAAAACTTAAAATAAATTAAAATAAGCCATGGCAGCTAACAGATGACCAGTCCCAACTGACGTCGCCCGTTCACGAACATGACGCATGGATCAGCACCATTCAGCTCAACCATTTTGAAGGGAGCTAAATGATCCAACACACACGCCACCATCAGCGAGACATTTGAGTGAGCATGACATACTCACTGCCGCCAGGGCACATTCAAGTCAATGAAATACTACATATTACCCGGTAAATGGTAGCTCTTTAGTACATAGTACTCACACCTGTGCTATGCAATTATATAATACAAACGAAATTGAGTTTATACAATACAAAAATGGTCTTACAATCTTCAGCAGCTCCATCAGTATTTTCAAAATGTTAATCAGTGTGTATGTCAATTAGTTGTGGAGCAGGACCAGCACAGAGCCAAGCATTTTTATCAGTGATGTAATCCCCCAACTTATAATATGCCTGCCTACATAGTGTGCGTTTTATACAAGATTTGAATTTCGTCTCATTAAGTTGAAGTATGTGGGGAGGAATTTTATTATAACATTTTAAACAGTACCCCATGAAAGATGAGTCTACCTTAGCCAGTCTGAAACCTGGTTGTACTAATAGGTCCCTATTTCTTGTACTATAATTATGTCTATCACCTCTTTTACTAAAAAGATGTAAATTTTTTCTTACGTACATGATGTTTTCATAGATATATTGATAAGGTACCGTCATGATGTTAATATCCTTAAACAGTTCCCTGAGAGAGTCGCGCCTGCGGAGATAATAAATGGCTCTGATCGCTCTTGTCTGCAGAATAAAAATAGACTCGATGTCTGCAGCCCGTCCCCGAAGTAAAATACCGTAAGACATGATACTATGAAAATAACTAGATGAGTTCGGTGTTTCATAACCGACAACTCTGCGAAGAAAAACCGAAACCGGCTACATAGGATCAAGCTATACATTTCCAGTATATGACCTCTCATTGTACGGAAATCCTTATACAATGTGAGATCAGCTTATACTGGAAATACATGGCCTAATATGTAGCCGTGTGTACAAAATTCCCATGTGTACTTGCATACTAAAACTTTAACGCCCCTTCTCTCCCACAGATGGCAGCACACAACTATCGGAGCGCGCCAAGCTTTATCCTTTGGAACCTCGTATAGTGGTGACGTATGAAATGTACGTCGACACGATAGGCAACAATATCGTACTGCCTTGCCGGGTCAAGGGGCACCCCAAACCACATGTCACTTGGAGGGATAATAAAGGCGCCGTTGTTAGGAAGGATAGTAGGATGAAGGTAGGATAAAAATACTTTTATTTTTCTGTAATGTAATCTAAGGTACCTATATAAAAAAAAACAATCTGCCTAGTCTTTTTCCAATTATGTTGAGGTCCGCTTCCAGTCTAACCAGATACCAGTATTTTAAATGGAGCGACTGCGTATCTGATCTCCACAACCCAGTAACTGGGTAATACGATACAACTTGGTAAGACTGGTTGTCAGATTTTCGTGCTTCTGACGACCCGATAACACTGTCAAAGATCCACGAATAGCAGGCGGCTGTGTTCGACGATGCAAATGCTAGTATGCAGAAAATGTCAAGGAACGTCAATGAATGCTCAACGGGAATTAAACTAAAAAAAATGCAAGTTTTCCGACTCAAATCACGTCTAATTGAACACTAATTAAATCATGTACAAAAATGCATCATTTAGACTCCGCCGTATGTCCGCCTATGTACTTCCATCCACTTCACGTGCTTTCCGAGGCACGGAGGAGTCTCAATATGTAAATATGGTAACCCATCCACGGATCCACCCCGGCAAACAATGCCAAACGTCAATGCAATATTAACGGACATGTCTTGCGTGATAAATATCTACCTACTCAGTTAGATTCAGAAGAATGTGATATACATTTTGACCGAAAATATCTGACATGACTATGTCAGCATGGGTCATAATTAAATCGGAAACTGGTCAAAAGATCCTTTATATAATAAAAACTCTATAAAGCTTCACGACGCTTCACTTTCTGTAAATTTTTGCCTTTTATTCGGCATTTTTCGTAAGTGAAAATTAATTCATGAATGAACCGCTTCAATGATGTTGGATTTCGGCACTCGGCATCTTTCACTCGTCTACTGAATGTTCATAAAATTAAATGAAAGGAGCAGATTAACGTTCATTTCTATATCATTTTGTCGGTGTCGTGTGAACGTGGATTGAAGTAAAAATGCACATTCAGTCGACTGAACCATTCACTCGAATGAAACTTCTGATATCAGGTTTACGGAGCTTGATTGCTGTTATTAATGACCACTGTTACTCTGCAGGTGCTTCGTTCAGGCGAGCTGGTGATATCATCTCTGCGCTGGAGCGATATGGGAGAGTTCTCTTGCCAAGCAACCAACATGTTCGGATCGCAACTCGCCAAAACATTCGTTTATCCAGCGAAAGTAAGTATAATCTTCAACTTAAGAGTCCTATTACATTTTTGACGCAAATTTATGATTTTTGACGTTGTAATTTTCAGCACCAGTAAGATATTTGAATTATTTGATTATGAATAACGATAGTGCCATTCTCTTTATTGTAAGTTGGAATTACAAATTTTAACTTTTCTTGTCGTGTAATTTGCTATGAATATTTTACGAACTCAGTTTACAAGGAAAAACGTCGGCAATGGAACTTTGACGCTCAAATTCACATTGTTTCATTCAGTTCTAATAAAAGCGAAAGTTACTAAACGATCATTTTAATGTTTTACTTGTTTATTGGAGTTCTAGAATTTCTTTAAATTCCTTGAGTTTTCAGGGAAAATTCGTAAAGAAAACCAATAAATGTCTTGATTTTCATGTCCATTATATTCCAAATAAACACAATTAAATCAAATAAACTAATATGATATAAAACTTCAATCTACAGTGAATACGTTTCATTAGTTTTTGTTTCTCAATATAATAAGAAAAAATTACAATAAATTAAATTAAAGTACTATATAATCCGCGTCAATTCAGCAAATTACACGAAAATAATGTGTAACTCCAACTTACAAGAAAAAGAATGGCACTATAGTTATTATAATCAAATTATTAAAATATCTTACTGCTGCTGAAAATTACATGGTCAAAAATCATGAATTTCCGTAAAAAAATGTAATAGGACTCTTAATAAAAATGTTAATTTCATTCATCAACAGACAACGCACACCCTAAACCTAGAAGGGGTTACGAACGTGCATTCTGAAAGTTGGCAACGTCGCAAATAGTTGACAAATATTTCTCTGTTTTGAAATATTACTATATGGAAATATGAAAAATGACTAAACTAGTGAACTAAAATATTGATTATTAACTGCAATAATTAATATCGTAACACCGAATATTTCGTTTTAGGTGTAAAAAAAAGTATTTGGACACTTTCCAAATGCCTTTTTTACATCTAAAACGGTTACAACATCAAATTCAGTGTTATAATTGCAATTCATTATTAATATACCAGTTCACTAGTTAGCAGTATTTCTTTATTCCATACAGTAATATTGCCAAATTAATCAAAACAGGTAAATATTTGACAGCTATTTGCGACGTTGCCAACTTTTAGAATAAACGTTCTCATGCACGAGGTGGTGGGTTCCAATTCGGGCAATTAGCAACGTGACTTTTCTTATGTACTTTCTGCGTTAATCTTGCACATTACTGACATCATCGAAGGAAAACATCACGAGGAAACCTTTTCATATAGTAAATATAAATCTGAAATCACCAACCCGTCTTGAGCAAGCGTGGTGTTCAATGCTAGTGTCTTCTCTGTATGAGAAGAGGCCTAATATTTTTAGCTTAAAGTCGGGCCCAATTAATTGACTGACGAAATCGTAATTACCAATAACATTGTCTCCCTTCGGAGAATGAATCCCTTTTTTACCAACTCCAGAATTCTTTTCGTACTGTTCCTTCCCAGTACACTGGAGCCCAAGGTAAAGTTACAATGTACCTGTATCTACGCATTTATTAAATAATATCACAAGTATAATCAGTCTATAATGTTCCTACTGCAGGACACAGGCCTCATTGGCCTCTCACAGGTGTGAGAGGGAGTGGCCGTCTTTAGATTTTCGGTTCTAGGACATGCCGGTTTCCTCGCGATGTTTTCCTTCACCGTTTTGAGAGCAGTGGTGATGAAATAAATTACACAAAGTAATGCGCCTGTCAGGGTTCGAAACGACGACCAACGCGTGAGTCGCAGCCATTATCACTGGGCTAACATGACTGCTCTTATCACTTATCAGGTTCTATACACTGAACCTACCTGCCACTTGATATTTTAGGGATATTTTTCAGTTTACAGAATACTTAGTCCTATAGCGTCAGACTCAAACTCAAAGCATTTATTTCAATTAAACCATGTATAGGCACTTTTGAATTGTCAAAGAGTCAGTTAGTCAGAAAGTTGAAGCTAGTTGCCCATTCCAAAACGGAGATCTCTATGGAGAAGAACGGGCAAGAAACTCCAAAGACACTCTTTTAAATATAGAAATTACAAAATCCTGGGTACGTTACTCTTGTTGATTCTATATGTGAGAACAATGTAAAAAAATATATAAAAATGAAAAACGATTAAAAATAAGCCCTGGCAGATAAGAGATGACCAGTCTCAACTGACGGCGCCCGTTCACGAACATGACGCGTGGATCAGCACCATCCAGCTCAACCATTTTGTAGGGAACCGAATGATCCAACACACTCGCCACCATCAGCGAGACATTAAGTGAGCATGACATACTCGCAACTACCCTGCCCCCCTAGCCAAGTCACAAACGATAAACGTAAACTCTCAGTAGTCTTTAATAGATTTTCAACTTTATGTTATTGGACATAAAGTTGAAAATCTATTGAAGATTACATAGTGTTTTCGTTCGTTCCGGTCGCTAACGCTCAGTAGTCTTTAATAGATTTTCAACTTTATGCTCTTAGGTATAAAGTTGAAAATCTATTGGAGATTACTAAGCGTTCACGTTTATCGTTTGCAACTTGGCTAGGGGGGCTACATGAACTTACAACCGATACTGAACTGCAAATTGTAAACAACGTAACGTATTTCGCGGACTACCCTGACGCTTCCGCCTTAAGTAATAAACATAATTAGTGTCGTTCGATCTATCCAGCGCATAGTGTAGTAATGATTATTTTATTATTATTGGTTAGCCAAATACAAATTTAACCTATTCAAAATGTTCACTGACGAAGAATCTCTTAGTTCTTTCGGTAACTTATTACAAAGCTGCGTTCCCTCAAACTGAATAGTTTTGCTTCCGTACTAAGTAAAATTCAAAATATTTTATTTCACATAAACCTACATGGTCACTTATGAAACGTCAGAAGCTAGGTTCACGGTTGCAAGGAGAAGAGCCGGCAAGAAACTCCACGGTTACTCTTTTAAAAAATAATCGGCTTTTACAATATTTTCAAATAACAGTGGTATTAGGTATGGGAGGACAGTGTAGGTCTTTCAACAAGTACCAGGTACTTAACAAAATAATGAAGCTCAACAAATCTACTAACACTCCACTAAGCCAACAGCGATAAAATAGACAAGAATCTATTTAAAGATAAATAAATTAATAAAAATAAAAACGTATTTTAAACGAAATGACGTGATTGCTATTACAGCTGTAACAAATAAGTCTAACCTAACTGAAGGCAATTCTGTACTATCTCTATGTCTCGTGTAGTAGTGGTGAGTTCAACTGTGTACTAACATAATATTTTCCAATTGTTCCAGGCCGGATAAACGGACAAACAAACCCACAAAGCGTCGAGTATACTTAACTGGATGTTCCTGATAATAATTAAGTTTTTAATTAGGGCTGTTCCACACTACGCCGTCGAACGCTGCGTTTGACCGTTTTTACGCTTCTTACGAATATAGAAATGATTAACCCGGTTCTTAAATGATAAACAAATATGTAATTAGTAACATATTTGGTTTTTTATCCCAAAGTGGGGCTTTAAATAGACTTTTAAGTTATATAATACTAGTGAAAACTTAAAGTGTTATTTTTAGTGAGCCTCAATAATATGATATAGCAACCAATAACTGTTGACATTAGGAATCGGAAAAAATAATAAAGAAATTTGCTGTATTTTTTTGCACTGAGAAAAAAACCTTAAATGTGTTCTCGTATTCTACTAATCTGACAACGTCAAAATGAGTTTTCTAATTGTTATTAAACTATAATAAAAATTAAAATGAAATGCTCTAGTTACTTAAAAATGTATTTTAATTATCAATATTCCCAATTAGAGCTTCCAATCTTTTCAAAATAAGTGTGTTTATATCTAATGTACCTATTTATAAAAAAAACAAATCTACATGGGATTTTGGTACCTACATAATTACTATAAGGTTATATATATTCGCTAAATATGAAACAAGTATTAAAAAGGAAACCTAAAGACACTAGCCATGGCGGCGGCGGCTGGACCGTCGAGCGTTAAAACGCAGTGTTTTTCCGCTCGTGTGTAAAACCCCTTAAAAATCGAGTTTGCCTATTTTTTTTTTTATATTTCTCGTTTAATAAATGTTTTTATTTTAATAAAAGAGAGATACTGAAGTGTTTGTAAATCCGAATAATGTATAAAAATATGAATTACTAAAAATAAATTAATGTTAGTCGTTGGGTCTTGAATATTTTCGTTAGGGTTAAGAAAAAATATAATCAATAAAATTTGGTTACTGTATGTATAACCAAATTATATAGATTATATATTTTCTTTGGTTTCTTAAAGACTTGTACAGTAAATTTTACCAACAGTAATCAACAAATGGTATGGGTATAAAACCCAGCAGCGTCCCGAGTAAGGGTTGACAAAAATAAGTACACTAATGAACAATAATAAAAGTACAAACAATAATAACATTTTTTTGGTGACTGGTCAATAAAAAAATAACATACATATTATGATTTATTTTTTTGGAAATATGGCATTTATTTCATACATTTCCAAGGCTCGAAAAAAACTGGCAATTTATATTATTTTAAAATGTTTTTAATAGTCCGAATTAGGTTTATATGAAATAAAAAATTGGAGTTGCTGGGAAAATTCGGGAAAAACTGAAAGTGATTTTCTTTAGGAGATTTTGTATAAACTCAAGACTATAATGATATTTTTACAGGACACCATCTGTCGGGTCAGCTAGATATTAATAAAGTAAAGTGCCCAACTCGATCGAATTTAAATGTATCCTACATATTTCTTTTCTTTGGACTGTAATTCAAGTTAAAAACCTACAATAAATGAAGTGATGAATTCGTTTATTATTTTATTTAAGTATAACATAACATCACGCCTGTAATCCGCGAAGGGTTAGGCAGAGGTGTACCTTTAGTACCTACATTTCGCCAGTTCTGTTATGTCCCACGTAAAAGGGGGTGAGGCTATGCCATCATCCGGCATAAATCCAGACTCTGGGCTGCTACTGAGAAATCCCTGACGGAAAAACCCAATAACACTTTTCCTGACCTGGGAATCGAACCCAGTACTTGCTGTATTTATTCATCAGCTAATAATTAATGCCCTTTTCATCTAATCAATCAATCAGCCTGTAAGTTTGCTGGTTAAACAAATTATAACTACCGGATTAAAATCTATATATTTTGTCTTGTTTATTCGTTGTGTGATTTACGTTCTATAACCAAATTTTTTATCAAATAATTTATTTTACAGATGAAAAACATTTTTTTTACTAATTACATACACAACTTAAACACTAGTGCTATTGCATACATTTGGCAGATTTTGGTTATAATGAACCTAATAATGCATTGCAAAATCATTAATACAATAACCAAATACGATACAACATCAATGATCAAATATGCAATAAGTACAAACATACAACATTATTTTGACGAAGACAGTTCAACTGATGATAAATTTTCTGGATCATCCAGTGAGAAAACTAAATAAAAATGAATTAATAATAAAGGCGAAAGTTTGTGAGTGTGTATGTTTGTCTCTTCTTCACGCTAAAACTACCGAACGGATTTGGATAAAATTTGACACACAGATAGTTTATAACCTGTTTATCCCGATACTCCCACGGGATCGAAATTTATGCGGGTGAAACCGTGGGGCGCAGCTAGTGTTTAATAAAACGATTTGCCTGGAAATTCAGTTTTAACATTGCTTAAAACTGAATTCCAGGCAAATCGTTTACAGACGCCAGCACGTCAAACTACTACAATCTGTCAAGTTTCTTTAATAGATTTGAACTTTATCACTGAAGCATAGGGTTCAAAGCTGACTGGAAATATTTGACAGTTTCGGGTAGCTGGCGTCTATAAATAAATTGCCGATTACAAACTATGGTAAAGTATGATTAAACGATATGTCTCGAACATCGGTTTTTAAAACAACCGATTTTAAACACAAAGTATTTTGACAGGTGTCAAATCGGGCTTCTTAGATTGTCGTGAGTACTAAAGGTATAAAGTGACATTAGGACATACTTCAAATCAAATTACGAATATACAATGTGGATCTGGACTTACGACAATTAAAACGAGCACAGTACTAGTCCATAGAAACATTTTAAAAGACGAAGATTAGTAGTTAAAATTGAAAAATTGCAATTTTCAAACAAAATAAATAGCAGAATCAACTGCTTATAAAGTAAACACGCTTTATCTACGAAAAGTCACTAACCTGTTGCGCGGCCCGATGCAGGTCGCGGCGGTGGGCGGCGCCTACGCAGCGGTGCGGGGCGTAGGTGGACGTGGGTAGGTAGTTTAGTCGGAGAACAAAAAATTAGCGGCATAAACTCACTAAGTTGCGCGTTGTTAATTAAACACAAAGTATTTTGACAGGTGTCAAATCGAGCTTCTTAGATTGTCGTGAGTACTAAAGGAATAAAGTGACATTAGGACATACTTCAAATCAAATTACGAATATATAAGGTGCGGTGTGCGTCTCAAGGTTGCACCAAATGGGAGTTCAGCTCAGCATGATTGTGAACTATGTAAAAAAAAATCGTAAAAATTGCTTGTAGCGTGTTTCAACTCGCTGTAGCAGTATGAGCATCAATGATTCATGATGTTATTGTTTTTGAGAAAAAACAAAAAAGTTGTTACATTTTGACAGATCTAATTTTGACCTACTTCCAAATAAAATTCTAATTGGGAAATTGTACCAATTGTTTTTATAGTCGATTACAAAACCTTTGAGAAAATTAAAAAAAACTATGGTTGAAAGCTCTGAAACAAGGTTTATAAACTAGCGTTCATAATAGTATTTTGTTGGTGGAAATAAAACGATCGCAATCGTCGATCAAACGTCGATTAAATGGTAACACATAAACATTAACGGAGTTCGTTATTTAACTCCCAAACACAATGGTGACGTGGATTGGTACATTTCGACAGAACTACGTCCATTATGAAACATTATAATAATGATGCAGTGTATAGAGTGCCGCTAGCGGCACGCTATGCACCTCTTGGATAAAGTTTTTTTTTTTCTTTTTAATCGTTGCCCCACACTAGGAATTTCTCCTATAACGTGGGTGCGTTTACAAACATTTAAACTCACATACACAAACAGCCAGACCCGGAACAACTACTTGTGAGTCATACAAATATTTGTTCCGTGCGGGAACCGAACCCGCAACACGCATAGCCGTGCCGTTAGCGGCATAGTAGTTTCGCTGCCTCGGCTGCTAAAGGGCCGTAAGAATTACAGTAATTGTGACTATCACTGTCACTTGTTATTTTGTTTGATGGTTGAGGTTACTCGTAGTTCGCTGTAAAACACCACATTCCCATCTTTATATTTTCTTGTTCCTGCCGCGGCACCGTTAACTTCGCTCGTTCGGCACGTGCGTTGTGTGGTCACAGTTCTAACCAAACCTAACCTACCTTTCAGCCATTTTCATTTCTAAGCCATGGGGTTAAAATCAACATTAGCCTGTCCTCAAAAACAAGTGACAGTAACAGTGGCAATGCAATGCTTACGGCAATTTAGCCGGGCCGAGGCAGCGCTACTAATATGCCGCAAATAGCGGCACTCTATACACTTTTAGTCTCAACCCAGCAACCCCATACGGATCTGCCAGTTGACTGAAACCAGGCAGCGGTCATAGACCGGCTTCCTTTTAACTTGAGTGTATCCTCTTTTGCAAGGTGGTCTGCGCGTTCGTTGTCCTCCAGCCCTGCGGGAGCTTTTACTGAGAACAAGGAAACATCTTTTCTGTGGGATCAGGCCGCACCCACATTAGCTCTCGCCTCCGCCGCCAGGAAGTGGAGGGAACCTTGGTTCGCCGGATGTGGAGTTTTCGCAAACGCCGCCACACGCTCAATCTCCCTGCCCGCAAGGTTTGGCTGGGGTACTGTTTGCCTCATACAGAGCGGCTGCTTCTTATTTCGGAGGTCGAGTGGGAGTATCCCAGCCAGCATTAAGGATGCGTTCAGCGAAACGGTTTTATAGGATTTGCGGAGCTTTTGGGCGAATACTCATTGGACCGTATGACCGTGAACTAAGAAGATTCCAATCTTCTTAGTTGCCGGCGCCGAGGCGCTTGCCGCATGCATCATCACGAGCTCCACCGGCTCCACCGCTGCCATGTAAATGCCCCGTATGACCTCTGGGTGGAGACCCCAGCTCACTTTGGCCGCTCTAGATAGCTGTTTGTAGATTCTACACACGCTAGCGGCGTAGATGTTAAATGTGAGCTGGTGTTAGTATTTTTATTTCCTTAGACATGCCAGTGTCGACCCCGCCCATGCTCAGGAGTGGGACATCGTACCTTAGCTTAGTGGTGACTACCATTGCACAGGTTTTGTGGGATGCCCCATTTCTGAATAAACTCGAGGCATTGGCCTGTCTTTGAACCTTCAATGCCAGGTCACCGTCAAAGATCATGACCACATCGTCGGCGAAAGTCCTGCAGTCGTCTCCCCGCACTTCCGACCCCTTTAGCAGAGGGTCCAGAAGTAAATTCCAGAGGATCGGATTCCCTTTATACCTGCACCATCCATCACCTCGCCCCACCCACCGAGCTGGTTAGTCTTTCAAGACTTTAATTTTTAACTAGAGTTTTCAACTTCAAAAAGCAGCTGAAGTAATGATCGTACAGAGTCAGAGTCATACTAAAAAAATAATGAGGACGTCCCCTGGGCACGTCACCAGGGCAACACATTTTTTTCGCTGGCACTTCGGGTTTTGGGCCCAATACGAATGATCTCCTTTTGTTCGTGGTGTCTGCTCTAGTTTATACCTCAGTGTTCGCAGCATAGGAGCAAGAGGGTGATAATAATACGAATAATATTATACGTAAACTTTATATTCAGACCGTATACATAATTATATTTACGAGTAGTAAAGAAAACTTAAAACTAATGTTAATATCCAAATAAATCAGCTAGGTGAAGTCTGGAGTCGATCTTCACACTATTCACGAAGTACATAATTAATTAGTACGTATTCGTAGACGTCCGACGGCCATAAGAAAGTTGGGATAGACTGGATGTGGAAGGTGGAGGACAGGGTGTTGTGGCGCAACCTGGGAGAGGCTATGTCCAGCAGTGGACTGCAATAGGCTGAGTTGATTGACTCGTAGACGTGTGAAGTCTGACCCAGTGACACAACATTGGACAATCCCAACTACGGCACAACGAGCTCAGGAAAACAATGAACTTATCACTAAATCAGCTGAGGTCAGATGTTATTCTACTGAGGAGTACGTAGTGATGGTGGTAGAGGTGAAAGTAAACTCTTCAACGTCTTCTCATCTGGTGCCCGTTCCGAAAAAGCTCCGGTTTGTCAGACAGCATTTGGAGCACACGTCGACTTCACTCCTTTGCCCAAAGTTATCGGCGTTACATCTGTAACGGAAATATTAACAAGCACTATTAATGGACCTGAGACATTATCAAGGCAAGCGTCCATGAATCGCTTGTGTATGGCGCAGAGTCGTTAGTTTTTGATTGATCAAATCTGAACCAACGATTCTGCGCCACGTCACTCAGTCGATCCAGCCGATGTATTCTGTGACATTCTGTCATTCAGACAGTCATTCTGTGAAGGAAGTAAGCTTGGAGTGAGCTGTCAATAGTGGCAATCGCAAGCATCAGATTTTTTTGCTGAATACAATTTAAAATGCCTGCTCTTGACCTCGATCTCGCCTGATGGAAAACGATGGATGAGATCTATGATGGATCGAGCGTGCCCAGAAGATGCCTGTTCACTCTTGCTTTGAAGGTAGACGCGCTATATGTGGATGGGAATGCAGACACTGGCAGAGAGTTCCACACTTTGGCTGTGCGCATTATAAATGTGGAGGAGAAGCGCTGAGTACGACTGGACGTGATATCAACCAAGTGCGGATGGTACCCTGCAGTACGCTTGGTAGTCCGGTGATAAAACGGCGATGGTGGGGTCAGGTTGTGGAGCTCCTGCGCACACTCTTCGAAGAACAGTCTGAAGAAGACCGACAGGCAAGCAACATTACACCGATGAGCCAGGCTGTGAAGCCTAGCAACCAACGTTTCGTCACCTATAAGCCTTTTTGCTCTGCGTTCCACCGAGTCAAATGCAGCAAGTTGGTATTTTGCTGAGCCATCCCATAAGTGGCTGCAATATTCCATACTTTGTACAAACTTAAAAGCTGTTCAGATGTGAAGTATCGCCTCACCTTATTTAGGATGCCCAACTTTTTGGCTGCAATCTGTGCTTTTGACTCGATGGTTGAGCTGAAGTTTTTTAGTTTTTTTTTTTTTTTTTTTTAAATTAGGAGGTATGTCCTAATATTTAACAGTTATAAGTCATATATTATAGGTATTATATCTTATATTTTTTCCGATCACATCATCATTTCAACTACCACACTGTCAATAGTAAGGTCATTAATACTGATAGTTTCTGGACCGCTTAAGTTAACAGTGATCGTTCTGACCGTCGTTGTGGGCGATTGATTATGAGTCCGTAACAGTAACAGTCAGACACAGTACGCATTGAAGGCTTAAGATCGGATCAGACTGACTTGAAGATAGAATTGATCACGCACTGGTCGGAGTTTTGACAGATTACAAGGATTCCTACCATTCTTCATTTTCAGCTTGGCTATCCATCCAATTATCCAGAAACTAAAATCAAAATTTTAGCGTGTGGTATTTAGATGATGGAACGCTAGGAGGTGATGTAAACACCATTTTGAAAGACCTACACTCATCAAACAACGATTTAAATCCATTGACTTGGACCTTAACTCATCAAAATGCGAAATTTTCCTTTCTGACATTACCGACAGACAATTGACCCTTAAGAAATTGGATGCAATAGCCACACAAATCAAAATTTTAGAAAAAAGTTCACTTCAGCACCTAGGTTCCCCAATTTTAGTAGACTATAAAGCTTTCCTTCTATCATCGACGAAAAAATCAAAAACTTCAACGACATTTCGGACATACTCTCCAAAATTAATTTACATTCGGCATTCACTCACTTGTTTTGGTCCAAATTTTACATATTTTCTACGCTCTTCCCCATTATGGAATCAGTCACACCTCTTGGACAAAATTTGATCAAATTATTCGCAGCACATTTACATCTATTTTAAATGTGTCCTTGGACGACCGTGCGTGGCTGCAAGCCACACTACCCATCCGTTTTGGTGGCCTCGGCGTCCGCAAAATTACCAGTATAAGCTTACCCGCGTTCCTGTCTTCTGTCCGCAGCACTGAAAAGTTGACTGGGACAATTTTGGCCCCCTGCCTGGTTTAATCTGAAGTGCTTGCCTGAATACAGATCGGCCCGTGAACCCATCTACCCAGAGGCAGTGGGATGAGCCGCTCTGCAGGTTGGTATTGAATAATCTTATTAATACGTCCACCAATACTGCTGAGCGTGCCCGCCTGCTGGCTGTGGGTGAGTGGGAGTCGGGCCTCTGGCTTCAGGCGTTACCGTCTCCCAACATAGGCACTATGCTGGGTGATACCACCTTCCGGCTCGCTACCTGTCTGCGCCTGGGCGCTCCTTGTGTGGCTCCGCCTCGCTAGCAATGCGGTGAAGGTGTCGACGGTCTTGGACACCATGGCCTATCCTGCAGTAAGAGCGCAGGCCGGATAGCACGGCACGCCAGCATCAATGACATCATCCGTCGTGCTCTTGTCACCGCCGGAGTGCCAGCTGTTTTAGAACCCAATGGCTTGGCGCGCGACGATGGTAAGAGACCAGACGGAATGACCATAATGCCTTGGAAGGTAGGTAGGCTTTTGGTTTGGGATGCAACGTGCGTCGACACCCTTGCGCCATCTCGTCTTCCAAGCACGGCGGGCTGTGCTGCTGCAGGTGTGGAAAACCTCAAACGGTGCAATTACGAGGACTTATAATGTTTGAGCCGTTTGGGGTTGAAACACTAGGGCCATGGGGTCCGAGTGCCCATTTAGTTTTTAAAGACATCGCCAAGCGGCTGGTCGACTCTTCACGTGGCCAGAGGGCTGGCCTATTCTTTGGCCAAAGAATCAGCATCGCCATTCAACGTGGCAATGCTGCCAGCCTTTTGGGCACTTTTCCTGTTGACAGCGATCTGGACGAATTTTTGATGCCCTATAATTATGCCCCCCCCTCCCCCTTTTTATATATACTTGTACATATTATTATTATCATTTTAAGTCTGTTAGTTTTTAAATCATGTAAAATGCGTGTGTATAAAATAAATTAAAAAAAAAAAACTTACCTGTATTTAGAATGTCCCTCAACAATGAAAAAGTTTGCAAACATTTGACAAGAAAGACGGGAACATCGCATCTTTCTCCCGTGTAATCTCCTGTACATTGACAGACTGGCTCACTCTCCTCATTCAGGGAACAGACGCCGTTGTTCAAACAATACTGGTGGCACGCGTTGACGTCACACCTTTCCCCAGAGTAACCGGCATTACACCTGAAATAAGAAAGATTTGAAAAAAGGAAAACAACAAATATCTATTTGCGACTTGTTATAACAAGCGAACGAGACATCCGTAGAGCTCACGCATGCGCACGTGTACGACCCGCGCCCCTTCTCGGCGCAATATTATTCTGCAGACTAAGTAGCTACTTTTAGCTGCGGCGATCGGCGATCAAGGTCCTTTTCACGTCCTCGAGAGATGCGACTTGCGACGCGACTTACGTCAAGCGACTCGCGCGCGCGTCTCGCTGTCTTGTGGCATACTCTAAACCAGCGCTTCCTAACCACTGGTCCGCAGGACCCAAAATATGGTCCGCGAACGATTTATGTGAACAAATTAAAAACAAGGCCAGGTCGATTTATATAATTATTTGTAAGTGATAACCTGCGTGTAGCTTGAGCAATAATATTGTTCTTAAGATTACCAAACTCGTGCAGAAGATGTACTTAAGCTCAAAAAATAACATTGATTCAAAATGTATTTAATTTTCTAGTAAAAATGTATGTTTTCTATTAAAATAATATTGTTAATGCATGTTATAAAGTTGATTTTCAGATTGATTCAGTTTATTTTTCTTGTTACATCGTGGTCCCTGCTAAAAACAAAGAAATCAAAGTGTTCCCTGCTCTCAAAATACTTGTTTCATTTGTTTTCTACGCAGTCGCTGTCGCAAGTTGCGTGTCACTTGAGCGTGTTAGTAGTATCCCTATGTAGTCTGTGGTGTAAGCCCAGGTTCGCACGGACTTAATATATCGGGGCGTTTTTTTTTCATGCACTAGATCTTTTACTCTCGGTATTGAGCCGAGCATTGAGAATCCAACAGAGCGCATCCAGCGCGTATCCCAGCGCGTTAAGAACTCTCGGCGCTAAGCAGAGCGTCGAAAATCCAATACACGAAAAAAATCGCTGCGATAAAAATACGCCCGTGCGTACCTGGGCTAACTCGTGGCCGAGGGGTTAGTCGCTCTTGGGATAATTTCAGAAGCAAGATTGGCCGAGCCGCCCGAAGACAATCACTGATCGCCGCTGCTAAAATAGCCAGTCTGCTTTGACCTTCCTATTTTCAAGTGTCGTTAAAAAAAACTGTTCGTTACACTGAGCATGTTGACGATTCAAAAGTTCAACAAACATCAAATTATGTACGTCTTGTTGCGTTTGAGCAGAAGCTATGTCGCAGATGGATTGCTTATAGCAACCGCTACCTGTTTCACAAAATATTTCCGTTGTGTTCAGTTCCGTTATGTAAAATAGCGTGAAATGTAAAGTCAGATTGTAGATTAGTTGCAAATTTTGTCACTCGTGGCTCTGTGTCATAACAACAATAAATATAAATAAACATAAATAAATAAAACGACTAATATGAGTGAAAATGCCGCCTGACATTAGGGACTGCCAAACTGTTGCAGTATTTAAAAGAAGAGTGAAAGAACACTATCTTTCCACTTCGTCATAGTTGCGTAGGTATTTATGTTGTATTTTATTTATTTTAGAAGTATTTATGTATGTATGTATGTTCGTAAGTATATTGTCATATAATTTGTTTTATTTTATTAAGTGAATTGTTTTGATTTTATGTATTTTACTTTCTCTCTACTCTTACACACGGTGTCTACATCTCTTTTTACCCTCTGTCCTATCGCAGGTATGCTGGAAGAGATTTCATTAGAAATAAGCATCACCTTTGTACGTATTTTTCTGTTCTTATAATCTTGTCTGTTTATTTTTGTGTGTACATAAATGGTTAAATAAAAATAAATAAATAAAAATGACTCTAACTCAAGTGAAAACAGTGTTTTTAATTAATTTTAATAAAAAGTTATCAGAGTTTTTGAAAGTCAGTCCTAAAACTACTAAATAGCCAAGGAACTGCAACCAACATCAAAGTAGCGGTTGTCACAGCTCTAACCTAACCTAAACCAATTAGTCAACGTGGCCCTAGCTTAGTGAATGCGACCAATTCTGCACTAGAAGCCACACCAAACGGCTATTGTGACTGCAGATAAGCCATTCCGTCATTATGTCTAAACTTGGGAAGCAGTTTTGTTAAACGTAGCGCAATGGCAATCCAGCTGAAAGTTGTTCAGCTGGATTAAATAACGGAGTTGTTTTGCAAAACCACTGACTGTTTTGTAATACAGCGAATTCTCCAATCCATCTGCGACACCTACATACGATCCGCATCGAACGCGAGCGGTCGGGCACTTGTTATAACTAGTCCCAAATAAAATGAACATGATTTACCTGCACTTAGGTTGTCCCTCAGCACTGACACTACAATCTCCTTGGAAACAATAGTTGTGACAGACTGAAACCTCGCATCTCTCGCCGATGAAACCCTGCGTACACTCACAACGAGGTTCCCCACTAACTTTCGTGCCATGGACACAGCACAGCAGGCTTACATCTGTGTCTGTGTGTGAATCAGTCGGGTCAATCACGAGGGAGTGATCGTCGCTGGGCACTGAGGTAATTGGTAGCAGACTATTTAAAGGTTCGCAGATCTGACTCCCCTGCGTTTGGTCTTCAAATTTGTAGTTAGCCGCTATACCATTACAAAAGTTACCATCTATTACTGTTATTCCAAAATCAAAATCTTTATCGCGCCGTGGATTCTTTGGTAATGAATAGACCGAAAAGTTATCATAACAATCGCTACTAGGTTTCCACACCCGGTAGACAAAATCTTTTGATACGGTCAATGATTCTGATTCTTCGAAAAACGAAAACGGATCACCTTTTGACAATTCTTTACTTGGTATTCGCCAGTTCTTTCCATTCAAATCTGCACTTGCCAAATATTTAAGAATTCCCAAGTCTTCTCGCGTAGTGTCAATCCAGTACATTTTCTGTGTCAGTTGGTCAATGACCAAGCCGCTTTGGGACATACTTCGGAGTTGTGCATTGTAAACAACTTCTCCTTCGGAACCATCAAACCGAACCCTCTCTATCTTTTTATCTGTGATCCAGTAAATATACCTGTAATTTGTAATTAATAACTTTTGAAGAATACCCAAAAAAACCAGCGTCGATTAACAAAACTTATACGTACGACAGTAGGGATACATGGTAGATATCAAAAGTTAGTTTCTCTCAAAATAATGACCATGAGCGCCACAGCGTCCACAAAGTGGCAACATTGCAAGCGTCGAATAAAGAGTTTCCTGTTGCCAAAAGGAGGTAGGTAGTGCACCGTGCGGATGTCTTGCGCATATTCCACCATTCAAACAACTTGACTTGGTAGTCCGCGAAATTCAAATTTGCTTACGTTTTTTTTGCTATTTGCAAGTCAGTATCACGTTGTATGTTGAACTAAATTTATTTCGCGGCCGTATCAAACATTTATTCATAGAACTAGCTGCGCCCCACGGTTTTACCCGCATAAGTCTCTATTCTGTGGGAATATTGGGATAAAGTACCCTATGTCCTAATCCAGCAGGGCTAACATGACACACACGACAATTACTCGCTCTCGCGTGAGTAATTTTTGTCTATTTCGGTCACTTTCTCGTTTTCTGACAGCACTTCCATACAAAATAGTCGACTCCTTCTGTCAAAATTGATGTTTTCTCTACAAACTCTAACATGGCACCATAGTTATCTCGATTTTTGACAATTCAACACGAGATAATCTCCGATTTTTCTATCATTTAGTCGTATTTACTCGTCGTCGATTTTGACGACGAGAAGAGTAGACAAAATTATGATACAAAAAAAAACTCCAAAATAACATGGCAGTTTCATAATTGTACTTATTTTAGTCATCATTTCATTTTACAATATATTAATAATGAAAATACTTAGTTTTAAACTACTATTTATATTGGAACGACGTGTTTTAAATAAAACCGGCCATGTGCGTGGCAGACCACGCACAATTAAGGGTTCCGAAGTTGTGATGAGTTTTATTTATCCCAAGAACAAACAACATTGTAGTTGACAAACATGTTCCCCAATACGGGATGTATGGGAGAACATGTTTTTGCAACTGCAAATCTAAGTTGGTCGACTATGACTCGTAAACTTGTAGAGCTTATTTAGCTGTGATAGTTTTTCTTAAGCTTAATGTTTCGCAAACGGATATCTGAATCCAAAAATGGTTCTCTCACGGTCACAATATTTTTGAACGACCTTTCCAACGACACCCCACACTATGAAATAGACGAGAAAAAAAAACATCCCATCACGTTACGCTTATGGGAGGTACCAAAAAAAAACATATTATTTTACCACAGTCTTACATCTTTCTAGTACTAAGAGTCTCTAAGCTAAACCACGGACAGATAGACGGATATGGCAAAACTAAAGGGTTCCTAGTTGACTACGAACCCTAAAAATCTCCATCTCCAACACAAAATTCAACATGTAATTAAATTGGGCGTTATGGGGCTCAGTTGCGCTTGGATAAAACCGTACGAATCAAATTCGTAGCTCATTTGGCTTTTTTTTTATGCTGACAACATTATGTCGAAATCAAACTATGACTTCTATGTTCTTACGTATCCCAGCGTCGAACTTATCCAACCAAACATACCCGTTTTGTTGCTCGTTAATAAAATTTGTAACGTACCCTCCACAGCTATCCACAGCAATACCATAGGGGTAGTCATCCAAATCGATTGAAATATTTTCGTCATTTGATCCGGATTTTAATGGATAAGAGTATATTTTTTTACGGAAATTTTGTATCCCAAAGAGTGTTTCTGTGACTGGGTCGTAGGTGAGCATATCAAGACCTCGGTATTCTTTCCCCTGAATCAACAATTGTATTTTCTTAGTTGCTATGTTAAAGCTATGTATAGATGGGCCGACGTCGGACATCAGCACCCTGTTGTGTACTGGATCGTAAATTATTGGATACATCATTGTAGTTCTGAAAATTAATTCAGCTTTCGGAATTAATTCTTTGTGCGTTAGTGTTCCGTTAAGATTATAAAATTCTAGTCCATTGTGTCCACGCGTTACAATGTCTGAAACAAGTTTTTTTATTATTATTATGTCTTATTGCTATGATGGTGTTCACTTTTTTACCAGACTGTCCCAGAAGAAGAGTAGGTATGTTTGTTTCTTTGGCACGCTCTTCAGCAAACAGCTTGATCGATTTTAACAAACTAATGAGGTACAGTGCGACAATGATTTTTTGATGAACGACATTGATAGAATTGAAATGGTAAGTGTCAATTTATGACGGAATGTGTCATTGCACTAATAATAATTTATAAGCCTACTGTAGTATGTAGGTAGGTTCTGAGAGATATGACTTGTCATTAGAATAATAGTTAGGTAGTGGGTACTCAATAAAAAATGGTCTTGGTCAACTCGTCTTTCATTTACAACAATGTCCAACCGTGACAGCGGTGCTGAGTAATTAATTGAAATTAACACCAAATCCCGGTTTATGCACACAAAGACAGTAAAAGTGATAGTAATCATCGTAAACAGTTAAGGGCGAAGCACACCAGATGCGTGGCGTGACGTGAAGCGTGCACGCACCAGTTGTAATGTATGAAACTGTAAGAAAGATGCCAGACCAGATGCGTGACGTGTGCACGTCCGTGACCCACGCACGCAGAGGCGCATCTACTCACAAACTGAGTCCGCGCGCGTGTGTAGCGGAACGGCAACGTCGCACACGCGCCTTCAGTGATAACGTTGTATTATAGGGCGCTCCCTGTTAGATGCCAGACCGGGCACGCACGCACACGCATCGGTCATTGCTGCACGTGCGCACGCACGGCAGGTTGTATTTATTTACAAACAGAATACAGTTTACGATTGCTTTTTTTTTTCGCAATGGAGACAATTTTAAAGGAAAATCTTATAGAAATACGAGTAGTTCGTTCTTTGTAGCAGCAGAAGATTCTTGGCATAGTAGCAACAATAACGCTTTTTCATCAGAAGAACTGCTGTTGTCTAACATATTTTCGCCAAATGCTCTCAACTCAATATAAAGAAAGAAAGAAAGAATAATATTTATTTTTTATTTTTTTATAATTTAATATGGCTGCTGACAAGGTGGCTCGCACGTGCGTGCAGCAGTTACCTGCGTGACGTGTTGCGTGTACGCGTGACGTGTGCTGCGCCGGTCTTGGCCGGTGTGACAGCGCTCGCACGCGCGTGCGCACGTCACGTCGCACGTCATGTCACGCTACGCATCCGGTGTGACCCGGCCTTTAAAAACAATGGAACACGCACGGCCTTCGGCGGCATTGTGTCAGGAAGGTGGGCCGGCTAGTCGGGCCGAGGCGTGGCAAACACGGCCGAACAGTTCAACGTGTTTCTCAAAGCGTCTAGTGTCCACAAAGAAACAACTGATGTCAAAGCAAATTTATTGGTGAATTTGGTCGGATGGGAGGGGTACGACGAGTACGCACATTTTAAATTCACCAAAGACAAAAACAAAAAATGCTATGATACGCTCGTGCTAAAAATAGAATGAACATTTTGAAACCAAACTGAACACTATGATGGCTCGATTCAAGTTTTTCACAAGAAACCAGGAAGGAGGCGAGCTAAACCAATACTAGTTTTATCGGGCGGTCAACCGGTACTCGTCACTGACGATGGCAAACGCAAATTTGCCAACGGATGGCAATGTAACCCCGGGCCCATCTCATGAACAGATGAGCGATGATGAGACTTGGAGTAGTCCCAAAAGCGGTAGCGATGACAGCCCCGGGACAAGCGATGACGTTGTCACTCCCATTTCATCACAAGGCTCCCCAATTCAGCACATTCGCAGACCGGCAGCAATACTAGCACTAACAAACTTGAAAACTGTTTACAAAACCATTAAATAATCTTACCTACTTACGGAATGAATATTATGTACATACCTAATGTAATGTCAGGTCATTTGTTACTTACACTAACCTACTATTCAACTGGATTGAGTATTACTGTGTGTACGGTAATTATGAGTATTACTCACTACTTTGTAAATTATACTATACTAGAAAGTATAAATACATAATATCAAAGTGCTTAGGTACAACTAGATGTGTAATAAGATATGTTATGGTTACCTATGTACCAACTGAAATAGATAAAATTAGAGTAGGTAATTGTACCTACTCAGATATTATAAACCAGGGATTACCATTTAGTTTTGTTGGAAACATTTTTATGTTAAGTTAAGGTTAAGGACAAAATAAGTCGGCGGTCCGCCGTTTGGGACCCCTGTTATAAACTGTTTTTTAAACTGTTATAATAGAATAAGAAATACAATGGAGATATATCTATGTAGTTGTAGTACTATGTAGGTTGGTTCTTAGAGATATGATTCCGGCCTGCTCCCTATACTGGCGGCCCTCAAACTTTCAAGTTTTTTTAATAATTATAATTTTATTTTAAGAAATATTTAAAAAAAATACCTACTTAATAAGTTAAAAATAAAATTAGTAACGACATAATAATCATTGGGCTTAGAGTACATTTTTGTACGCATGCATACTATTCATATTGCTATCGGCAGCAAAACTAACTTTTGTGTTTAGTGTAAATATGTAACACCGTGCACCGTGAATGTAGAAAATAAAGTTATTTCTGCGGTCACTAAATTCTTAATAATATTATGTAGTTCGTTTGTAATATTTTTTTAATTATTTATCTTGGAACATTTGATTCAACACGCGGTTACAAAAAAAAAAAACAGAAAATGTGACGTAATCCACCAAAAACTCGCTGGTCAAGTAAATGTCTGTATCAAGATGATGATTATGTGTTTTGTTATCAAAAGTCTCTTTTGGTTTTGTTGTTAGATTAAATTATATAGTAACTGTGCGTTTGCACTGCCGAAACATTCACTAACATGTTGAAAGCGCGTTTTCTGACAATTTTAAAATGTTCCATACAATGTTAGACAGGAAATATAAATTTCAACTTGTTTTTATTATGTGAATGTTTCGCCAGTGCAGACGCACAGTAAGAATGAAAAGTATTGTTTGACATTTTTAGTTATTCAAAACGAATAATTTCCAAAGTGTATAAGTTTGTATCAACGATCTTGTCCGATTAATTTAAATCTTGGTATGACCAAAAAAAATAAGAATGATGTTTTTGGAGTTCTCAAAAATCTGCCCGTAGGTAACTGGGTGAAAACCTGGGTAATCAAGTTTTAAGGGGAGGTTTTACTGCTTGCTTCGATTAACTCAAAATTGGATTAAAATAATCTAATGGGAGATTAAATTTGTGGTACTAGTGTCCAGCTTAGGAATGAGAGAATGAATTGAAACCTAAAGAAAAAACATTTACGAGAAAGGAATTGCCCCTTCAAATATGGAAGGGCTTCAACCTGTAGTACATTCATGAAACGAGACTTAATGGCACCGGAAATAATGAGCAATGACTTAATGTGATCTAACTTGTAGACGCCACTGGGGTTAGCCTTAAAATAAAGGATATAATATGATATAATATAAATGCAAATAAATACGTAATTCTTAATACATCGCTCCAATTATGGTAAGAACACATCTTTTGTACTCACCCCAGGAGAAGCAGTGCACCAACCCCACGTACAGTGCTAACAACGCCAACACACCCTGCGTTCTATACATTTTATACCCCAGACAAGGTTGTTTCAACAGAAGTAGATGATGCGTCCACCCTGGTGACCGCTCGTGAGATATAAAAAGCAATACACTGGTTTTCCTCAAACGTGAAGCTATATATAGAGCAATAGCAGGCATTAGGCATATTGATAAGCGTGTAGGCTCTGTGATAATTTTATTATGATTATTATAATAATGGTTCATACGACGTTTTATCTGAACAGTACAATGATTTGTATACTGTTTAAAGTATAAGTTGCACATCATTAGTATTAATCGTAATATGAAAGTATCCTCCAACCTCAACAATAGTAGATTGTTTACCTAGGGAGCAAACAACTATTTTTAAGGCGAGAGTGTTTTTTTGAATCCAGAGCGGAGCGAAGGATTCTAGAGTAGAATCCTGAACGCAGCGAGTGATTCAAAGTACGTCACTCGAGCTTAAAATAGTGTTGCTCCCGAGGTGAACACTCAACTTTTCCCTCAATGAGAAAAAAAAAACGTGTACGGTCCTACCCTCATCTCTCACTTATGATTTAAAACCAAAACAAAATTATCGAAGCCCCCATCTTGGATCTACGTTTTGAACTCTTTATCAACTTTAGCAGCTTAACGATACCCATGATGAAAAATTTGAAAATTTCCGCAGCTGCTATCTTAGATTTATATTTTGACCTCACTATCGGCTTTACAACCCTCGAAAACTATGAAAACGACACCCATGACTAAAATTTGAAAATTTTCGTAGCAGCCATCTTGGATTTTCATTTTGACCAGGCTTGGCTAGCAAGAAAGAGAGAGAAAGTGTGAATTACTTATTATTCACACTTTCTCTCTCTTTCTTGCCAGCCTGTTACTTGATCATACAATTTTCGTGATTGATCTCTTTGGTGATTGGAACTTTTACTAACAATATCCACATTCCAAATTCAAATCTATTTTGCTCCCTAGGGATCAAAGTGCTATTTTGGTCCCTGTTTACGAAGAACAAAGTCGCTCTTTTTGAATAGATGTGATGAAAAATGATTTTGTTGAGCTTCTTTGCAGTTTGACAAAATGGATTCAAAATAAAATAGCAAAATGTATTTTATTTTTACTAAACCGTTGCAACAAGGGTTTCGTGTCCGTACAGTCGGGCTCAAAGAGATTTATTTGTTTATTATATTTTTTTTATTTCTAAAAGCTTAAACTACCATGACAGGGATTTTAACATCGACAAGAATTCATTTATTTGTCTACAATCTTTGTTTCCAAATATACTTAGTCTGGCCATAAATACTGTTACAATTAAAGATAAGAAAGATATTATATTTGAATTTGGAATCTGTCATTTTTATACGATTGTTAATTGAGTTTTCTAATTTTGGCGCCAATGCATTGTACCATATTTTGCGATATTAAAATGGAGTAGGGTGATAAAGAGAACCGACTCGCTGTGATTGCATTAAACAAAGTTGGTATGGAACCAAATGCAATTTTTAAGACTCTCCATACGCTTGGTATTAGTCAAATGTTTATGTACCGGGCTATTAATAGGTATAATGAGACCTCCTCTGTTTGTAACAGAAAAAGATCTGGCCGTCCACGTAGTGTTCGTGCGAAAAAGGTGGTCAAAGCAGTAAGGGAAAGAATTCGAAGAAATCCTGTCCGAAAGCAAAAGATTTTATCTCTGGAGATGAAGATAGCACCCAGAGCCATGTCGCGTATTTTAAAATATGACTTAGGACTTGCAGCCTATAAGAGCAGTATAATATACAACGTGTAACGTTTTCCTTCTGGAATTTCTCAGTAGCAGCCCGGAGTCTGGATTTGTGCCCGGTTGTTGGCAAAAGGCTCGCCCCCTATTACATGGGACTTAAACATAACTGGTGAAATGTGGGTGTACCATAGGTACATCTCTGTCCAACCCTACGGGGAAACAAGGCGTGATGTTATGTTATGTTATTATTAAAATTTAAATTGGTCGACAACCATTTGTGTTTGTTTACCTATTTTGGCAGGCTTGCGCATGTGATGGCTTGACCTACTAATAAAAAGACATGGCAAGGTTTTTTTTTAAATTGGTTCAATTGATTCTGCTTGATAATCTGCTAAACTATTTTCAGGATTTGCGCATTTAACGTTACACGTTGTATAACGAAGTTAAAAGGAATACTATCACAACTATGTATGCTTTACAAGTTAACGAGTAATAATCGACCAACTTACATTTGCAGTTGGAACGTATGTCAGAACAATGACATGTTTTTCAACTACAACAACTTGTTCTTGGGATAAATTCATCCCAACTACGGAATCCTTTATTGTGCGTGCCACGCACTTGGCCGGTTTTTTTATTAGAATTTGACTTATTGAACGATGTCATGTTTTTTGATAGGAAATAAAATAGGGCATCGCCGTCTCAGATAATACAAATACGGGAATCGCCGTCAAATCATAGAAGAGCTAAAACTACAAGCTATCGTTCATGGTTTGTTCCTGCAGGTTTACTCCGTGAATACGTAGTCCGAAGATTCGGTCAAATTACGGGCGATTCCCACTCCTTATCACCTACAGAGGTAAGATTACTTTGGGGCCCAATCTAAGAATGAATTGTAGTATACAATACCTTATGATGGAGCCGTAAGGTGGCCATAGGAACGTCTCAACCAAACAAGTTAGAACCATCGTTTTTGGACTCACTGGACTGATAAGTGCTTTTATACTAGGTGCTGTCCAGGTCCATAAGAACTCCTCAACTAAACAAGATAGCCATGTTGTTCGCCAGACTTGATGCAGAGACGCTTCGCTCGCTCGGTCAATTAAAGGTAACCTGTGAACATCGCTGGGAGCCCACAGAGATCGCTGATCGCTGGGATCATAGATTACTTTATTACTGAAGTAACTAGTATTTTTCTGTTGGTAATATTGCATATTGTAGCTACTTGTTGTTCCCAACATAAAAATAAAATGATTCAGTAATAAAGAACGCAAATTGTAGACAATCAAATGAATTCGACACCAAGTAACGAAAGGGTAAGTCGGATCAATCCGACTCGCTTTGAAAGTTTTGTCTTTTAAAAGACCAACTGAACTTTGCGGTGGACAAAATCATCACCCATCATACATCTCCAACTGCAAATGTAACTTTGCATTCGCAAGAAACAATATCTGTATGTATTGTTTGTTTTCAAATGCTCGTTGCATTTGAAAACAAACAATAGCCAAATTGGTCCATACGAATTTTGTTAATTTATAAATATTAATTTATAGTTATCTAAGTTTTATGGAAAAAGTTACCAGATAATTATTAATTTTTAGAAAAACTGTACGTCCTTTTTTCTATGGCATTTTGTATTTAGGACAGAACAACGCCCGACGGGTCGGCTAATTGTAAATATAAGTACAACGGAAGTATCCTACAGATTTTGCGTGTCTGAAAATATGTGACAAATGACCGAATCTGTTGATTTCGTTGACGTTTTATTCCTTTGATGTACGGAACCCTAAAAAGTACTGAAACTGTGTTCGTACAACTATCGGTTGTAGGTCTAGGCAGTCACTTCTAGATAAGGCTTTACGTCAATAATACTAATGATTCAAAACTATTTGTGTCCACTTTAGGCTACTTCCCGTTGGGCACGCCACTATTGCGGCGATAAGTCCCCTCTTTGAGGAGTGGCTGGAGAGGCGCCACGGCGTCCTCACCTTCCGCCTGACGCAGGTCCTCACCGGACACGGCTGTTTCAGGAGGTACCTGTTTTGGATAAGGCGGGAGGAAACGCCCGGGTGTCATCACTGCGTGGATCGCCCGGAGGACACGGTGGAGCATACGGTGGAGGTATGCCCGGCTTGGGCAGAGCACCGCCGTGTCCTCGTGGAGGCGATCGGTGGCGGGGATCTCTCGCGTCCGGCCCTGGTCCAGGCCATGGTACGGAGCGAGAGGGCATGGGAGGCCGTCACCTCCTTCTGCGAAGCAGTAATGCTCGCGAAGGAGGAGGCGGAGCGCGTGAGGGAGAGGCAAATTTCGCGCCCTCACGCCCCTAGCCGCCGCAGGAGGAGACGCCCTGGGCGTCGGGAATCGATTGCCGATTCCCGGCCACCGTAGGCGCGGGCTTGCGGGCGGTGAGCAATGGGTAGCTCGCCGTCCGGTAAGGACCAAGCCCGGGTCGACGGCGCGTTGAGTTCCACGCGCGCCTCAAAGAGATGTCAGCGAATGAAGGGGTCCGATGAGACCATTGCCTGCCGGGGTTGCGGGAAAGTCCGAAAGGGATACCGTGGCCCCCTGGCATTGCACAGGCAAGAGAAGGAACACGGGTGGGTTTTAGTCAGTAAGAGTCTGACACGCCAGAGCGGGAGGAGTCATTTGATGATTTCCAAACCAAAAAAAAGGCTACTTCCCGTGTGGCAAATTTCCCGTTTCGAAACTTTAGTAAGAATCCTAAAAAAAGTGTCGCTTCGTAACTATTTTTATTATTCTGTTTCTTTACTCTGTGATCATACATTTCACTCTCGTTTTGTAACTTTCGAGAATTCGTGTATTTTCACCATCATTTAGAGAATTTATGCCGGCAGATGTATGTGTATATTAAATTAATATTAAACTTTTTTACTAAAGAAATATCAATGTCTTGTCAAGTCGAACTGTGCGAAGTTAAAAAGGTGATATAGTTGCCAAGCGGGAAGTTGCCTAATTTTGTGGGATTATTATTATATAGGAGTCCAAATAGGCAAAGTTATTATCAGGAGGAAAAATACTGTTTATAAATAAATTTTAGTTAAGTAAACCTTATCGCCACGACTATATGCCTGCAGGGAATTCTGAAATCATCGTATCAGAAGGAAAAAATACGTTGAGATATCTGAATTACAGTTAAAACTGAACGTTATTCCACGGAATTAGAGTTTAAACTTCGTAATATTTGTAAATTTTGTTGTTTGTCTCGATACAAATATAATCCTGTTTAGGTCATATAATTTAATTAACTTGTTTTTTTAACCTACTAGGTTATCGGCATCTTCGGCAACTTGTCTTGATAAAAACTTGTCTTATATTTAGTGATTTTGATGCCAAAAATAAATTAGTGTTAAGTGACTTAACGTCTGACCACTGTGGTTTATTAGTTGGCTTCCCCATGCCATTACTTAAAAAGCAGCAAAAAATAGAATGTAGGCCTTATACAGCTAGTCGTTGCAATAAGTTTAAAAATAATATAGCTCATAGAATTACACCATCTATAGTAGAACACGAGAATCCTAATGAAATCTATGGAGCCCTTTTTGATGTTTTGCAAAAGGAGTACCAATCTAGTTTCAAAACCAAAACTATTAAAATTAATGGCACTTCCGTTGGCTTTAACCAATGGGCCACTCCAGGTATTTATAAAAGTATAGCGAGACTATACGAGTTATATGGTTTGAAAAAATACAGATTTGACACACCTTTCCTAGAGTATGTCAAAAATTATTCAAAATTATTTAAAAAGGTTAGTGTTTTTGCTAAATCTAAATTTTTAAGCGATTTAATTAAAAATTCCAATAATAAAGTAAACACTTGGAAAATTATTAACAATGAAACGGGTAAATCGGTTAAGCAAGATACTCAATAGTAGAAAATTAGAAGGGTAATTCTTAACTATGTAAGGCGACGATAGCCGACTTTTTATGATTTTATACTGAAGATCACGTCCAAACGAGTAGTGTTAAGGGCCCTGCGGAGCATGCGTAGTTCATACAAACAGAATACCAAAATAATTTGTAAATCAAAACTATTTTTTTCTTTTTTTTATCGTTGCCCCACACTGGGAATTTCTCCTGTATCGTGGGTGCGTTTAAAAACATTTAAACTCACGTACAAAAACAGACCGGGTCTGTCTGTTTTTGTATGTGAGCAACTACTTGTAGGTCATACAAATATTTGTTCCGTGCGGGAATTGAACCCGCAACACGCAGTGCAGCAGTCAATTGCATTATAACCACTGCGCGAACCGTGCCGTCTATGTATTCATAAGGTAGTGTGTATTTATAGTTTATAGTAAATAGTGTGTGTTTATCGGGTGTGTAATGTATGATATAATAACAAATGCTCTAATTTCACTTGAAATAACGTTCATATAATATAATTTTCATGTGCTATAAAATCATATAACCTAATTTCATATGACCTAATGTTTCATATGATATAATTTTCATTTAATATAAAACATTTAGTATAACGTTCATTTTATATAATTTTCAATATGTATAATATTCTTTTTATATAACATTCATCATTCATTCATTGTTCTTTTGACCTAATTTTCATGTTTAATGGTCACAGTTCTAACCTAACTCAAATGGCACCTAAACAAATTTTAAAATATTCAATGCATGGTTGAGGGTGGGCTTGGTCGACGGAGCCCCGCTTAGCGGGGCTCCTACTTCTGGATGGTTTATAAAAAAATAACCACGAAGGGGATGGCGGTCTAACCTAACCTGTCCGAGTCGAGGTGCCCTAAAGTCCAGATTGCATCCAATTTCTACTGGTTACAATAGTTGAGGGTGGTAGGTGTATAGGGTATAAAGCGAAGAAAAACAAAACAGTACAATATTTTTTTAATCATAACATAGCATCACATAAATACGAGTATTACATCTTATTTCAGTTTTATGTTAGAGGCCAAAGCCCGAAGGAATTCAATTACAGTGTATTCCTTTTTTTTTTTAAGAATATTATCGATTCGTTCCTTTTTCTTTAAACTCACGCATAAAAGCAAACTTTTGTAGCAATTAATGCTTAAGCGATGCATTTTTGCTAGCACCATACTAGCAGGCGTTTAAAATCGTATCAGATTTTCTAAATTATATTAAAAGTTATTAGAGATTATGAATATTATAGTAAATGAATAATATACTACATGAATATTATGTCAAATGTGCAGTATAGGAAATGTTTATTATATCATAAGAAATTAGATAAAATGAAATTATATCAACAATTCATTATCTCAACTGATCGTTATATTAAACAAAAGTATATTAACTGAAATTAGGTCAAGTGAACGTTAGATTTTTTGTTATTATATCAACCGTTACACACCCGTGTTTATCTAGGCTCCCAAATATATTTTTTGAATGGACACTGACATAAAGACGTGATGATTATGAAGAATTTCAAATTTCTATAGAAAACTAATTTTTCTCATAATTCGTCTTTAAATCAGTGGCAGAGGGAGGGGAGACACTTGACTCTAACAAAAATGACATATGACATATGACCGAATCTGTTGGTTGCTTTGACGTTTTTTTTTATTTTGAGGTACGGAACCCTAAAAAGTACTGAAACTATGTTTGTTCGTGCATCGTTTGTAGGCATGTCGTTTGTGGTCTAGGCAGTCACTTCTAGAGAAGATTTATTTGAGTTCACTTTAGGCTACTTCCCGTCTGGCAAATTTCCCGCTTCGTTACTTTAGTAAGAAACCCAAAAAAAAGTGTCGTTTCGTAACTATTTTGATCATCATACATTTCATTCTCAGTTGGTAACTTTTGAGAATTCATGTGTTTTCACCATCATTTAGAGAATTTATTTTAGTTGCTATGTTAATGATTTACATAGCAGGTTTATGTTTATACTAAATTAATATTAAACTTATTTACTAAAGAAATCGATGTCATGTCAAGTCGACATGACATCGATTTCTTTGTGCGAACTTAAAAAGTTGATAAAGTTGCCAAGCGGGAAATAGCCTGTTTGTATAAATAAAATTTTAGTTAAGTAAACCTTATCGCCACGAATATATGCCCGGAGGGAAGTCCGAAATCATAAGGAAAAAAATACGTTTATCTGAATTAATAATTTTGTTTTTTTGTCTCGATAAAAATGTAATAATTATAAATCTAGTTTTAATTTTTTACTGTACTTACACACATTGGTAACATAGGGATCAAAATTGGAAACAGCAATCCATGGTTGCGGTAACCTCGGCCACCGTAGGCGCGGGCTTGCGGACGGTGAGCAATGGGTAGCTCGCCGTCCGGTAAGGACCAAGCCCGGGTCGACGGCGCGTTGTGTTCCACGCGCGCCTCAAAGAGATGTCAGCGAGTGAAGGGGTCCGATGAGACCATTGCCTGCCGGGATTGCGGGAAAGTCCAAAAGGGATACCGTGGCCCCCTGGCATTGCACAGGCAACAGAAGGAACACGGGTGGATTTTAGTCAGTAAGAGTCTGACACGCCTCCCGCTCCACCCAGAGCGGAAGAAGTCATTAATTTGATGATTCCCACAAAAAAAAAAAAATGGGTTCGTTAACCATTTAGTTAATATTTAGTTAATATTTAGTTAGACGGTTGTTTGTAACGTTGGTTGCCATGGAAACCGGTTAACGAACCGCTGAAGTCATTGGGAGTGGGGGCGTTGTAATTGTATCCTCTTGAAATGGAAAAAGTTGTAAAATAATTGAAGTGGACTGTATGATGTAGGGAAGACTTGAATTAAAAGACTTCTTCGATTTTCTTGATTTATTCTTGACTTGTTTCCTTGTTGAGAGCTGGGATCCGACTGTAACGTTCCGGCTTTTTTTTTTTTTTTTTTTTTTTTTTTTTTTTTTAAACTAGGGCATCTCACCACTAAGGTAGTTACTGCTTAACCGGACTGTCCTGTGGCTGCCTTAAGCTACTACACTCAAAGCCTCCAGCCAGGGGCATAAACTATTCTAACTTATATTAAGCGAACGCTCGCTAAGGGCACCCCCTGTGGGGTACGAACCTCGGCTTAGGGCGTCGCTGAGGGGAGGGCAGCAAGGTGGGACAGGCTGGATCAAATTTATGTTTTCATTATTATTAGTCGGGGAATTTAAATCTACATTTCTCAGCGTAACGCTGGCTGGCGCTTCTGCGAGCAAGGGTCGGGCGGGAGTATTATTTACTCGGGAGGGTCGCGATCGCGGAGGACCTCGGCGGCGAGGTCGGTAAGTTTTATGTCGAATGTTTCTGTGTACTGTACTGGTGGCCCTACTGCTTTCTTGGAGGAGGGTGGTGGGATCATCGGGGTCGGATAGAACGTGCCTAGGGCGGCGGATACGACTAATGCGTGAAGGGGTATAATTGGCCGCTTCAACAACCAGAGGGTTGCGGTGCTTGGCGGCGGAGTCGAAGTAACGCTTGGACATGCGTTTTAGGTATTGGTGGATGGTAGGTATTTTTAAGTCTAAGTGGAGATTAATGTTCCTGACAAACCAGGGAGCGCCTGTGGCTTTCCGAAGGAATCGGTTTTGGATCGTCTGCATCCTGTGGATGTTATGGGGGGATGCTTGGGCGAATACGGCGCCCGCATATGTCATAATGGGGCGGATGCACGCTGTGTAGACACGCAATTTGCACTTTAGTGACAATTTGCTACGTGCGTTCAGGATGTAATAGAGCCTACTGAGAGCGAAAGCGGCTCGCGAGCGGACCGACTTTATGTGCTCTGCAAAGTTGAGGTTTTGGTCTAGGATGACACCTAGGTATTTGGCTCTAACGTTCCGGCCCAATGGTCCGTCTTTTATACCAAATGCGCTAAGCGCTTGTTACCGTAACGAGGCCCTTGATTTTTGAAACAATTCAACTTCTAATTTTCGCTATGTCCTCGTTACGCATAACCCTGTTTTTGGTAGTTTCCATGGTCGGATCGTTACAGTTTTTACCCACAATACAGTTTATTTACACCTTAGTCTAATTACATAACCAGATTTTCCTTAACTAGACGTATAAAAAACTTTCCAGAACATAGACTGTTGTCACTCTGATTGTGACACATTTTCAACCGACTTCAAAAAGGAGGAGGTTATCAATTCGGTTGTATGTTTTTTTTTTTTTTGTATGTTTGTTACGCGATTACTCCGCCAATTATGAATTGATTTTGATAGAAGAAGTCAGTCAGAAGTGGTCCCATATAAATTTGGTCAAGATCTGATGAGGGGTTTTTGAGTTAGCTTCAATAATACGTATTTTTCCCATCTAGTATATGTGGACGATATTCTAATAGTTCCTGTCACTGTAATTTACATAGCAGGTAATGGGTATTCAAATTTTTGTGGGGGTTTTGTGTAGGTACCACAACTAAAAAGTGAAAAATAAAAACTTTTTCACAAAAAATAAAACCGACTTCCAAAAAAAACACTACAAAGTGAAAAATAACTTTTATTTCGGAAGTCGGTGTCAAAAAAACGAAAATAAAACCCCAAAGACACCGACTTCCGAAATCAAAGTTATTTTTCACTTTGTAGTGTTTTTTTTGGAAGTCGGTTTTATTTTTTGTGAAAAAGTTTTTTCATTACACAAATCTTAAGATATCTAAAAAACCCGTGGACCGATTTACATGATTTAAACGCCACAAATGGTTTTGAGTCTAGACCTTTCATTTGACACTAATTTCAAGCTGATATCTTAACAAACAAAAATTCTCATTTTCAAGTTACGTAATTATTACCAAACTTTTTCACACATATTAATTTCTGAACAAACATTATTTCTAGTAATCTTATACGATTCTTATGGGAATACACACACTATTTTCAGTATTCGAATGCTAATTGGATTCTAATTAGATACTAAAAACCTAGTTACAAGTTAACTTTTCTTAATAAAAACAACAAAAGTTCGTCGAGACCCCGCCGCTACTTGTGCCATGGTGCACAGATAGGGTCTCAACAATGACTCTAAATTTACATTTTGATCTTACTTATAGATATTCTAAACTAAATACGAACATGCTCGGCGTCCTTTACAATAATGATATTTTGGCTATAATAATAAGCGAAAACCCGAAGGTGTCGTGGGCCACCGTTGGAACGAAGTTCCTTTCGATTTTGCACACTTGGCCAAGTGTGCAGGTTATGACGTGCGATAAGGAACTTCCTTCCAAAATTCATTCAGCCGTTAGGACGCTTTGAAGGTATAAACTAGGTATATACTCAAGTGGTGTCAGAACAGGCAAGATCAGCTTAAAATGATTCTCCTTGCTTTCAACCACGCTAACAAAGACTTTAGGCATTTTTGGAAAAATACAAATAAAATGAATGTGAGGCCGAGTCGCCCGGTGAGTGTCGGTGGTAATACTGACCACAAGAATATTGCTGATGCTTTTAGGGACCACTTTACGGTGCAGTCACTCTTAGGCTCTCATGGAGCAAACGGTGCTGAGACCATTGAGACTAAGCGGATCGCGAAAGTACCAGCCAAGAGTGTGGCTGCAATTATTTCCAGAATGCAACGCGGGAAGTCGCCGGATCACGATGGTCTCAGCATCAAACATTTTAAGCATGCGGGATCCCATCTGCCTAGAGTTTTGTCACTATTTTTCACTCTGTCTTGGTCATTCTTATTTACCGGAACCACTTATGCGGACGATAATAGTCCCCATAGTTAAAAACAAAACTGGTGACACATCTGACATGAACAACTATCGACCCATCTCGCTTGCCACCACCATGGCCTAGGTGCTTGACGGTCTGATGAAAGGCTGCCTCTCAGAATATGTGAAAGTGACGCCCAGTTCGGATTCAAGGCAGGCGTGTCCACAGAAAGTGCCATACTCAGCCTGAAGCACACCGTCAAGTACTACACCGCGAGGAGCACGCGTATACGTATACGCGTGTTTCCTTGATTTGTCGAAAGCTTTCGATCTTGTCTCTTATAATGTGCTGTGGGACAAGTTGAGGGGCACGGGTGTGCCGGCGGAGTACACAGCCCTTCTCCGATACTGGTATGCTCACCAGTCAAATCGGGTGAGGTGGGTCGGTACTCTGTCGGATGAGTATCAAATGGAATGTGGTGTGAGGCAGGGGGGGTTAACCCCCCCTTGTTATTTAACTTATACGTTAATGAACTTATTGAGCGGCTGAGCAGCACACATGTCAGCTGTCATATAGACGGTATATGTGTCAATAACATAAGTTACGCGGACGACATGGTGTTGCTCAGTCCATCGATGAGTGGACTGAGGAAGCTACTCACGATAAGCGAGACATACGCAGAGGTGCACGGCCTAAAAGCCGTTTATGTTACTCTGTAGGTATACAACTCAAGAAAGGGTGAGGTGTTAGTGTTTACGGCACCTAAACAACGGCCCCGTCGTGTACCTCCAGTATATCTCTACGGCGTAGTACTCAAGGTGGTGAATAATTTTAAATACCTTGGTCATGTTGTGACCAGTGACCTACGTGATGATGGCGACATTGAGCGCGAGCGCAGGGCGTTGGCGGTGAGGAGCAATATGCTCGCCCGCAGGTTTGCTCGCTGCACGGCAGACGTCCAAGTGAGTTTATTTAGGGCGTTCTGTCAGTCCTTCTACACAGGCGGCCTGTGGTTGTCATATACGGGCCGAGCCTACAACGTCCTGCGCGTACAATACAACAACGCTTTCAGGATGCTGCTGCGGTTGCCGCGACGTTGCAGTGCATCGGGAATGTTTGATGCAGCTCATACGGATGGCTTTCACGCCATCATGCGTAAGAAAGCGGCGCCCTTACTGCAACGCTTGCGTAGCACTCGGAACGGCATTCTGAAAATGATTGTTGGCAGAGTAGACTGCCCCATCCAAAGACACTGGGTCAAAATAAGTATAAGTTTATGTTAAATTAAACTGAATTAAATAATACTAATAACACTAACATAGCAATAAGCACAATCTGTTACCAACCACTAACAACGTATGGACTGTTAAAGGTCTGAAATAAAGATATTTTATTTTATTTTTATAAAGAACCCCACATATAAAGATAGGTGCATGGATACACAAATACGCGTGAAAAACATAACCCTGTCTTTGCTATCACGCAGTCGGGTAAAAAGACGGAGGTACTGCGTTAACACGTTTTGATTACAAACCGAATCATTACAACTTCTGTTCTTGTACCTAGCGTTAGAGAAAGGTGATGTAAAGCGACGAAATGAGTACGTTAGTAGAGATACGCAAACATTGCTGTTCCCAGTTCTTCACACGACTCTGCAATGGACTTTTCAAATGATAGGTACTATTTTCTATTAGTATACTAAAGATTATCCTCCGCACAAACAAAATACAGGGTTTTTTTGTTCTTTTTTCTGATTATTTATGTAGGTAATTTTGTAGTATATTTATGTATTGGTGTAGTCTGCCTCGAATTTGTTTTACCACTATTGACAACAATTTGCAGTAAATTAGAAAGAAAGAAAGAAAGAAAATAAATTTATTTGACTCAGGTTAAGGCACACAATATTCACACAAAAAACAAAAGAAAAACAGAAAAAAACAAATAAAAAATAACTTAAAATAGTGTCTTACGGCTGCGCCAAATAGGGCCAGTTCAGCATAAATGTCAGACAACTAGTGCCTGACGCTGGTTTTCAACTGGACCTTATGTTCTGAGGACGTCTTACGGATGTAAATCAGTTTTTAAACAACTTTATTCTTAAAATTCTGTTTTTTAGTCGACTATTTTGATTATAATCTGTGCCGAACGCGTATTTTCTCCTCTATTTCGTTTTGCAACTAATCACTGGCTAACTAGCGTGTATAAATAAAGAAAAGTTAATAATTTAATTAGAGCTAACCATTTGCTTAGCTAAACAGTGGCTAATCAGTGATTAGCGAGATTTTTATAAATCGCCATCGCCATCTCTTTTTACCCGACTGCGGCGAAGCCCAAAAGGAGGGTTATGTGTTTGACCTGTATGTAAGTATGTATGTATGTCCGTTTCTTTGTTCCCTCGTAACTCCTAAACGAATAAACGGATTTGGATAAATTATACGTCTTTAGATTTGTCTTGGTAGCGCGAGTGTCACTGGCTACATTAAAAACAAAGTAAAATGGCGGATTTGGGGTGCCATATTGTGTAGTTCCAATTTTTTTTCTTCAAATACCATCGAGTGGGATATCAAAATAAAGGGTTTTAAAAGGTGATTACAAAGATATCACTAACATCCAAAAAAATTAATATAAAATCCATACAAAGTTTTGTTGAGTTTTGGTTCAAGAATAGAGGCTGATAAAATGATGAATTGTGAAACACTTAAAGAACTGGGATACCACCATACCACTGTCAGTTTACTTTTGATACAAACTTGTCCTATGGAAAAGTAAAACAAATTGAACAGGAAATTACCAAGGAAGAAATAAAAGAAACTTTTACATGTGAACAGGAGATATTATATGTTAAAAGATTAAAATGAATGACAAATGAAGGGTGGAAAGATAGCAAATCAGTACGTTTTTGTTTTAAAACGGCCGCCTTACCTTCATATGTTTACGCATATGGGTGTAGATTAACAGCCTTACTAATAAACTTTTACGCACGACGTATACCAGGGTTATAGCATCAACGTTACCAATAAACGATATTTGACGTTTCAGTTGTATACATCTGGTGTAATAGATGTCTCTAAACAAAGATAATTAGTACAACCGTTATTCAGCCCTCGGACCTTGTATAGCGAACGTATAACCTATAATAACTAGTTGCTTTTGTCGTATTGAGTTTAAAAACCATGAATTATTTACAATACGGTTGAGCTGAATGGCGCTGATCCATGCGTCATGTTCGTGAACGGGCGCCGTCAGTTGGGACTGGTCATCTCTTAGCTGCCATGGCTTATTTTAATTTATTTTAAGTTTTTGAATGATTCTTTTTTTCTATTTTTATTACGGTCGCTTTTACGAACGTGCACGTCTTATTACATTGTTCTCACATGTATAATTTCAAAATGAATGATGTAACCATTATTTTGTATCAATTTTTTATTTTATTTAAAAGAGTGTCCGTGGAGTTTCTTGCCCGTTTTTCTCCATAGGTACCTACTACGCTTTGGAATGGGCAACTAGCTTCATATTTTTGACTGACCGACCCCTTGACAATTCAAAAGTGCCTGTAAATGGTTTAATTGAAATAAATGCTTTGAGTTTGAGGTTGAAATTGAACAGATAGATGTTGACAAAGAAGCGGAGGAAATACAGATTGAGATTGAAAATATAGATGAACAGACACAGATATAAATATTACAGAAAGTGAAAGAAATTGTTTTTTCAGATTCATCTTTGAGTGATACACTGAGAAGATTGTTTAAGTTAGCCGATAAAGAATGTAGATTATATTTTAAGAAGACAATGCACGAATGAGAATAAAGGCTCGAGCAGACCAGCGCGACGCGACGGTGCGATGCGACTCGAACAATACAATTCTAAGAAAACTTCACGGTATAACAATAGCCGGTGTCGCGTCGCGCTAGTCTGCACGAAGTTGTACTTGATAGATTTATTAGTTGTTTTATAGATGGCTAATACGTCTAAAAACTTTTTATTGTACGTCATTCAATGGAATACGCAGAGTGTAAGACCGAAACGAAATGAGTTTGAAGCTATTTTAAGCCAGGAAAAAAATCTTATAGCGATTTTAAGGGAGACTTGGATGGAGCCAGAATTTACATTCAATTTAAGTGGTATAACCACTTAAATTACATATACAGAAAGGATCGGAATGATGGATATGGTGGTTTAGCAATAATTGTTCACAAAATTAAATCAATTCAGTCGTACGTTTGTCCAATCAATCTTACCAATACAGGAATTGAAGTAATGTGCGTTAAAATCCTAAACTGTAAGTACTTAACAAATATTATTGCGATATACTGTACGTCTCCTGTTCGTACTTCACAAGCTGACTGGGATTGTTTATTTTCTCAATTTTTGCACAGTATAATGATAGTTGGTGATTTTAATGCCCACCACACGAACTAGTCCTGCAAAAATGATACACGGGGCAATCATTTATTTGATAGTTTAATAGAAAATGGTTTTGTTTCTCTAAACGATGGTAGTACAACAAGAAGTAAATACGTGAATGATGTACTCCAAGAAACATCACCAGATGACACTTTTGTTTCCACGGACTTAGTTATGCACTTTAACTGGCGGGTTTTGAAGTGATCATCTTATTATAAAGATCACTTATAAATATCATGATGCTATTAAACTTTGTCCTAAACGAAATTTTAAAAGAGCTGACTGGTCAATGTTTAAAAAAGAAGTTTTAAAGCGCGTTGATTTACTATCAAGCTCTGAGGAGGTTCAGAACATGTATAATGCTGTTTTTAGGATACTCAATGAGGCTGCTGACAAGAGTATTCCTAAAATTAAAGTCTGTACAAACCCATCGCAAAACTTCACACCTAAACCGTACTGGACACCCGATTTATCAAAAATTGTAGCAGAAAGACGGTTAACTTTAAAAGAATTGAGGAGAAACACCTCAGAATTTAAACAAACTAGAAAATAAATATGCTGAATCAAAATTAAAAACTAGTAAAGTTCGAACAGAAAATTGGCAGAAGTTTTGCGATGGATTGGATGATGCTTCTTCTAGCCCTGAGGCTTGGAAGAAAATGAGGTGGGTAAAAGGACGGCGATATAGTAGATTCACTTCATCTACCGAAGATAAATTAGATTTGCTTTGTAACTTAGCTCCTGATTCTGTAATTACGCGACAACCACTATTTTCATCGACAAACCAATTATTGGAAGGTGAATTTCAAATGCAGGAGCTTCTGTGTTGTCTTAAAAAGAAAGATACAGCTCCCGGTGTGGATGAAATAACTTACTCTATGATGTATAACGTACCTTGGTCAGCAAAAGAACACCTTCTTAAAATCTATAATGCTTTTTTATCAAGCAATCAATTGTACCAGTGCAATGGCGTGAGATCTTAGTTATCCCAATTCCTAAGCCTACAGCTGGTAGTCGTAATTAAACACAAAAATTAAGACCAATATCGTTAATATCATGCCTTTGTAAGGTTTTTAATTTAATGATCAATAAACGTCTGGAATGGTTTATTGAAAAAAACAACATTTTAGCTACAGTAACAGTAGGTTTCAGGACAAGTCACTCCTCGTTAGACGTGAGAGCGTCTAGGTTAGTTTCATACATCCAGATTGGTTTTTCAAAAAAATGTGACACCCTGTCCTGTTTTTTGGACATAGAAAGTGCCTACAATAATGTTTTAATAGATAAAGTTGTCATTATACTTGCTAGATGGTTTGTCGGTGGGTACTCGGGTCTGTAAGTATTTATGGGAATTTCTCAGTGAAAGGAGACTAAAAATTAAATGTGAAAATGATAATGATTTTATTGAAAGGTATACAAACAGAGGCCTAGCACAGGGTGATCCTATGTCGCCACTACTGTTCAATATTATAACACATAACATCTGTAAAGTTATTAGAAATGTAAATATTTCTCAATACGCCGACGATTTTGTATTGTATACTAGAAATAATAAATTACACGAGAGTGTTATTCAACTTCAGGAGTCGTTTAATCTGATTGTTAATTTGTTAGAAAAATTGGGCTTGAATATTTCGGTAACTAAAACTAAAATTTGTTTATTTACTAGAGGTAGGAAAGGTAAAGCAGAAGATATTTCCTTGTAGTTAGTTAATAATTACAAATATCTGGGCATGTGGATGGACACTAAATTGCTTTTCCATAAACATATAAATGAACTACATGCAAAAACACAACAAAAAAAATATATTGAGGGTACTGGCTGGACCTATTTGGGAGTTCACCTAAAAAATTTACGTAGATTATACATAGCCTTGATCCGTAGCAGGATAGATTACGCACCTTGTTTATATGACAATAGTACCGAGTCATATTTCAAAATTAAACTTGCTCCAAAATCATGCTCTTAGAATTATTGGCGGATTTATAAAAACCACTCCTATACACGTTGTGGAGTGTGAGATCGGCATACCGCCATTGTTTTTTTTTGGAGATGGCAATACATATATTGCCTATAAATATTGTTTTAAAGCCCGCTCTTTTTCGAATAATCCCACCATACTTTTATTAGAAGAACTCCAAGCCCTTTGTAATTGTAAATACTGGCAAAGCAATAAAAAACACGAGGAAGAAGTCTCTATATACACAGAGATTAAACACGAGAAAGCATTTGCCTCTTCCCCCCTAGTGATGTTTAATTTGGATGTATGGACTACTAAAATAAAAATTGGTGAAGTAATCTTAACCAATTTGGATTACGTTAAAGCGTCCAAGGATTCGTATAATTATAGTTTACTGTTAAATAATGTACTAGATGAATTAAATATTAAATATGCAGGATGGCCAAAAGTGTTTACGGATGGTTCGAAGACTAAGGATGGTGTTGGTGCCGCCTATGTCAGTAATAGTTTAGGAGTAAGGGAGGGTTTTAAATTTCTTCTGAAGTAAACATTATGTGCGCCGAGCTATTTGCGATCTCAGAAGCCATATCTTCTTTAAAAAATAGGTGTTTAGAATCTAAAACTGCTGTAATTTTTTCGGATAGCAAAAGCGCTTTACAACACATAGCTCGCTCCGCCTCTGGTTGCAGAGGGACAGCGTTAGCTTATGTTATTCTTGATAAAGTTTATACCATGCCTAATGATGTAACTCTTAGATTACAGTGGATCCCTTCACATGTTGGCTTGCGAGGTAATGAGGAGGCCGACGTTTTGGCTAAAAGATCTTGTACAGACGGAAGCGAGGTATTCATAATTCCTGATTACTCAGAATATTTTCATTTTCGCGTTTTCTAATAAAATTGTTATTAAACTATAATAAAAATTAAAATGAAATGCTCTAGTTACTTAAAAATGTATTTTAATTATCAATATTCCCAATTAGAGCTTCCAATCTTTTCAAAATAAGTGTGTTTATATCTAATGTACCTATTTATTAAAAAAATAAAAATATACATGGGATTATAGTACCTACATAATTACTATAAAGTTATAAATGTATTCGCTAAATATGAAACAAGTATTAAAAAGAAAACCTAAAGACACTAGCCACGGTGGCGGCGGCTGGACCGCCGAGCGTTAAAATGCACCGTTTCTCCGCTCGTGTGAAAAACCCCTTAAAAATCGAGTCTGCCTATTTTTTTTTTAATATTTCTCATTTAATAAATGTTTTTATTTTAGTAAAAGAGAGATACTGAAGTGTTTGTAAATCCGAATAATGTATTAATATAAATTACTAAAAATAAATTAATGTTAGTCGTTGGGTCTTGAATATTTTCGTTAAGGCTAGGAAATCTTTATAGATTAGGTATATATTCACCCAATAGCTCATATAAATCTTTGTTGTTAAACCCTGTAATACCTTATGACATTAATATTATAATTAAATCACTTAAAAATACTAGAAGTGCTGGATATGATGACATTACAACATCCTCAATAAAGGAAGTTGCTCCCATCATCAGCCCAGTGCTCAGTCATATATTTAATTTATGTATTGAACTTGGTGTGTTTCCGACTAAACTTAAAAAATCCGTAGTGAAGCCACTTTTTAAGAAAAATAACAAGGAAGACATGGCATGTTACAGACCAATAGCACTTATCCCTATTTTTTCAAAAGTATTTGAAAAAATTATATATAACGCAATTAATACTCACTCACTCACTTAGAGAAGTTCGATCTATTTGCTAAAGAACAAAAAGGTTTTAGAAAAAATAAGTCAATAAATTTAGCAATTTATGACCTCTTAAAACCAGTATATACTTATATTGATAAAGGTGTTCCTGTGTCTGCAATGTTTATGGATATGACTAAAGCGTTCGATTATGTGCACTATGGAACTCTTTTTAATAAATTGTACAGTTGTGGAATAAGGGGTAACGTCCATAAACTTCTAGAATCTTATCTAAATGACAGATATCAGTTAGTAGAAATAAATAATATTAATCTCTTAAATAATACCGAACAAAAACATAAATCCATGCCCAAAAAAGTACTTTATGGGGTGCCGCAAGGTAGTGTGTTAGATCCACTGCTATTTTTGATCTACATAAATGATCTGCGTAGTACTCGCAACCGGCGTGCGTGTATGACCAGATGTATGAACGTAAACGAGGCAAAAGGAGTATGTAAGGATCGTAGCAGGTGGCATTCTGTAGTTTCTGCCTACCCCCATGGGAAGAAGGCGTGAGTTTTATGTATGTGTATGTGTATAAATGATCTGCCTAAAGTTTCACAGCATCCCATGATCCTTTTTGCTGATGACAGCACAGTCATATTTACAGGTCAAAATACTGATACTTTTGAAAATGACATAAATTCCACTCTTCACAATATAATTAACTGGCTGACGGCTAATAACTTAATTATCAACTTAGAAAAAACTAAATTAGCCAATTTCGGGCGTAACAACAAAAATAACAACATCAATATTCATTATAATGAGACGAACATTGAACAAGTTCGCTGTGTTAAGTTTCTAGGGCTTTCTATAGATAACGATTTGACTTGGCAAACACACATTGACACAATATGCAATAAACTTAATCAGTACTCATATGCTTTATATAAATTATCAAAGATTGTTGATCAATCAGTTCTTTTGACCACATACCATGCTTATGTTTCGTCGACACTGAGATATGCAGTCATATATTGGGGCAATGCCACTAATAGGGATTTAGTGTTTAAAGCGCAAAAAAGATGTGTACGTGCGATTGCTGGTATCCGTGTTCCTGATTCATGTGAACCATACTTCAAAGATTTTAAAATATTGATCTTTCCTGCAATTTACATTTATGAAGTAGCCGTATTTATAAAAACAAATGAAAATCTATTTGATAAACTCGAACTAAATCGAAAAGACATATGTTTAAAATGTCTAATGTACTACATAAAACGGCTCTATTTAACAAAAGCTTCTTTGGCATTGCATCAAAAATATACAACAAAATACCTATTGACATTCTGAGCACTAAGGAACTTCCAGTATTTAAAAATAAATTACGATACTTTTTAATTGATAATGCATTCTATACGATCCAAGATTTCTTGAATTATTAATTGATTTGTTTAAACATTTAATTTAACTGTATTTTGACATTTTGACACATAATATCTAAATTTGACATGTAAAATAATTTTCAATTTAATGCTAATACATAATTATTGTATGCCTATTAGGCAGGTCATATTGGAACTTAATTTTTTTGTTAAGACCTGTAACAAACATATGCCCACAATAAAGATATTATGATTATGATTATATTTTCTTTGGTTTCATAAAGACTTTTACAGGAAATTGTACCAACAGTAATCAACAAATGGTATGGGTAAAAAACCCAGAAGCGTCCCGAGTAAGGGTTGACAAAAATAAGCACACTGAAGAACAATAATAAAAGTACAAACAATAATAACACTCTTTTGGTGACTGGTCTATAAAAATATAACATACTTATTTTTTATTTTTTTTAGGAAATATGACATTTATTTTATTTAAACATTTTCAAGGCTCGAACAAAATTGGCAATTTATATTGTTTTAAAATGTTTTTAATAGTCCGAATTAGGTTTTTATGAAATAAAAAATTGGAGTTGCTGGGAAAATTCGGAAAAAACTGAAATTGCTATTCTCTATGGGATTTAGTATAAACTCAAGACTATAATGATATTTTTACAGGACACCATCTGTCGGGTCAGCTAGATATTAATAAAGTAAAGTGCCCAACACGATCGAATTTAAATGTATCCTACATATTTCTTTTCTTTGGACTGTAATTCAAGTTAAAAACCTACAATAAATGAAGTGATGAATTCGTTTATTATTTTATTTAATTATAACATAACATCACGCCTGTAATCCGCGAAGGGTTAGGCAGAGGTGTAACTTTAGTACTTACATTTCGCCAGTTCTGTTATGTCCCATGTAAAAGGGGGTGAGGCTATGCCATCATCCGGCACAAATCCAGACTCTGGACACATATATACACTTAGAGAATGGCTACAGTTTATAGTTTTAAGTTTTATTTTATATAATTTTTATTCTATTCTTTTGTTTTGTATTAAACTATAATAACCATGCAGCTTGCTCCGGCAATCGCTAGTGACAGTAACCACTATGTAACTCCGAACTTGTATAAATTATCTGGTAAATGTTTATAGAGAGAGCCCTTTTTTTTTTTTTTTTTGGGTGGGAAATCATCAAATGACGTCTCCCGCTCTGGGTGGAGCGGGAGGGCGTGTCAGACTCTTACTGACTAAAACCCACCCGTGTTCCTTCTGTTGCCTGTGCAATGCCAGGGGGCCACGGTATCCCTTTCGGACTTTCCCGCAACCCCGGCAGGCAATGGTCTCATCGGACCCCTTCACTTGCTGACATCTCTTTGAGGCGCGCGTGGAACACTACGCGCCGTCGACCCGGGCCTGGTCCTTACCGGACGGCGAGCTACCCATTGCTCACCGTCCGCAAGCCCGCGCCTACGGTGGCCGAGAATCGGCAATCGATTCCCGACGCCCAGGGCGTCTCCTCCTGCGGCGGCTAGGGGCGTGAGGGCGCGAAATTTGCCTCTCCCTCACGCGCTCCGCCTCCTCCTTCGCGAGCATTACTGCTTCGCAGAAGGAGGTGACGGCCTCCCATGCTCTCTCGCTCCGTACCATGGCCTGGACCAGGGCCGGACGCGAGAGATCCCCGCCACCGATCGCCTCCACGAGGACACGGCGGTGCTCTGCCCAAGCCGGGCATACCTCCACCGTATGCTCCACCGTGTCCTCCGGGCGATCCACGCAGTGATGACACCCGGGCGTTTCCTCCCGCCTTATCCGAAACAGGTACCTCCCGAAACAGCCGTGTCCGGTGAGGACCTGCGTCAGGCGGAAGGTGAGGACGCCGTGGCGCCTCTCCAGCCACTCCTCAAAGAGGGGACTTATCGCCGCAATAGTGGCGTGCCCAGCACTGGGTTGCGACAATCGCACTCTCCATGACGTCATGAGATCCCGTCGGAGCTCTGTCCGCTGTGCCGCGATTTCTCGCGGCATCGGAGTCAAGCCCCAGCGTTTCGCCTCCTCGCGCCACTCCCAGATATGCGCGAGGACTTTTGCCTCCAGATCCCATGGCGGCAATCCGGCAAGGAGGCTAGCCGCCTCACCGGAGACCGTGCGGTATCCCCGGACCAGCCGGGTGGCCATGACCCTCTGGGACGCGTTCAACCGGCGGGCAGGCCGCCGCCTCAACGAACGCGCCCACACCGGTGCCCCGTACAGGGCCATGGACCGCACGATCCCCGCGTATAGCCTCCGGCAGGAGGCGTTTGGACCCCCTAGATTGGGCAGAAGCCACTTCAAGGCAGCCCCGGCCCGCTCCAGTCTGGGAGCCAAACGTCGGAAATGCTCCACGAAGTTCCACCGACTGTCGAGGACGAGTCCCAGGTACTTCATCGTCGACTCGACGCCGATGTGAACCCCTCCTACCGTTATTTGAGAACCCGACGGTGGCGCGTTCCGAGGACCATGAAAACACATGGCCTCGGACTTGTGCAAGGCCACCTCGAGTCCCAACTGCCGGATTCTGGCCACGATTGTCGCAACCCCGTGTGTCGCTAGTTCGGCCGCCGCCTGGTGCGACCTCCCCTGCGCCAGGACTAACGTGTCGTCAGCGTAACAAACGACGCTGACGCCATTGGGGAGGTCTGCGCGCAGCACCCAGTCGTATCCAATGTCCCACAGATGCGGCCCCAGGACCGATCCCTGTGGGACACCGCACGACATCTCTCGCCGGTTCCACTCTCCCTGGTGACCGGGGTAGATGATGGATAGAGAGAGCCCTGTCACCCATAACACAAGTTTAATCTTAGCTTGGGTGCCAGAGGTTTAAACTCAGTGGTATTTTTACAATTGTTTAGGTTTTAAATTCTGTCCTACATAGTGCTATTCTGCTAAATTGTAAACCTGGAAATAAAGCATATTATTATTATTATTCGTTTATTTATTTTTCTAACATATAAAATACATTTTTAAATATTTTTTTTTTAAAAGGGTATAAAAAACATTTAAAAATATAAAAAATAGTGTTCCGCCGGTGTCGGGAGCAGGGTCCAAGTTACCGGTGGTTAGGGCTGCAGAGACAGGAACCGCCTCACAATACGAGCCGTATCGAGAAGTACTGCCTTCTGAATCAGGCCCTTGATCCAACCGCCTAACGAGAGCCTCGAGAGATGTTGGTCGAGGCTTTCGGCCATCAGGCCATTGGCCGTTACGACAATCGGCACAATGATAGCCGAGCTCACATTCCACATGTCGACAACCTCGTGTGCTAAGTCGAGATATTTTATTTGTTTCTCTTTCTCAGCTTTCACGAGGTTCTCGTCATGTGGAATGGTAACATCAACTATCATTGCGCGGCGCGCTAATCGGTCTATCACCACTATATCAGGCTTATTGGCAACAATAGTCCTGTCAGTAATGATAGACCGATCCCAGTACAACGTGACATGGTCATTTTCGAGAACTGGGTCGGGCACATACTTGTAGTACGGTACCTCAGAATCCACAAGTTTATATTTCAAAGCAAGTTGCTGGTGAATAATCCTGGCCACTTGGTTATGCCTGTGCAAGTACTCGCCGTTAGCCAGACGAGAACAACCAGAGATAATATGTCTGATGGACTCACCCGGACGGTGGCATGCCCGACACACGTCAACCGTCCCGTCCCTCATAATATGTCTCCGGTAGTTATTCGTCAAGATAACTTCGTCCATAATTGCACAGACGAAACCTTCAGTTTCCCCGAAAAGGTCACCAAAACGTAGCCAGGATACGGACGCTAGGAAATCTACACCAGGCTCGTGAAGAGCCCGGTAGAAGCGCCCGTGAAGCTCCTTGCTTTGCCATACTTCCTTGCGGTCATCTGTAGTAAGTACAACAGGTTTGCGCCAGTTCTCTTTAGCCATGTAAAGTGGGGTGAGCCCCTTGTCCACTGCTACCACATCACGGTACATACCCACTTCGGCTTTTAAAAAATATTCCCTGAGGCTGCACACCTCGCGGTTATGGAGGGTCTTCGCATTTAAAAAGCCTCGACCCCCGCATTTCCGCGGGATGTACAGTCTCATCACCGATGAACGTGGGTGATGCATCCGGTTTGCGGTCAGGAGTGTACGGACCCTCCTGTCCAGGGCGTCGAGTTCGGTCTGACACAAAACCGGCATGACCCAACCGTTGAAGGCGCGCACCTTGTTTCCGCCTGATAGAAGACTATTAAATACTTTCTTCAGGCGGCCAAAGAAGCGCTCCTTCAACGATTGCTTCATGTCAGTAACATTGATGCCCAACGCTTCCGACATACCCAAATACTTATAGGTTTCGGATGCGGAGAGGGCTCTAAGGTTTATGGAATCCGAGAGTTGGGTTCCAACGGATTCCACAATCTCCCCTCGCTTTACATGCATGACCGCACATTTGTCCACACCAAATTCCATCCTGATGGCTCTACTGAAAGTTTCAGTTACCTTCAGTAGCTCCATCAGTCGCAATTTGTTGGGGGCAAAGAGTTTCAAGTCATCCATGTAGAGGAGGTGAGATATGACCTGACCACCTCTCCTCAATCGATAGCCCAGTCCTGAATCCTCCAGCAGTGTGCTTAGAGGATTCAGGGCTAAGCAGAACCAAAGTGGACTCAAACTATCGCCCTGGAATATTCCCCGTTTAATCCATACAGGTTCATCGTTCCCCTGGATCTGTCGACATCCTGGATAGCGAAGGACCGTCCTCCATTGCCCCATACACGACTTCAGGAAGGAGCGTAGAGTTGTATCTATCTTGTACAACTCCAGCACCCACATGAGCCATGTATGTGGCACCGAGTCGTAGGCCTTCTTATAGTCTATCCAGCATGTCGACAGATCCTTGCGGGATCGACGAACCTGTTGGCTTATGGCCATGTCGATGAGGAGTAACTCCTTAGTACCGCGGGACCCATTCCCACATCCATTTTGAGAGGCAGACATAATTGAATTATTGACAATGTGTGTGTTAATTTTCTCCCTCAAAATGGATGTAAGAAGTTTATAGACCGTTGACAAACATGTGATCGGTCTATAATTCTTGGGTTCCGCGGGACTACCTGACTTATGGAGTAGGTGGGTAACGCCTGTTGTAAGAAACTGCGGTAGCGACCCAGACTCTAGGGATGACTGGAATTGAGATGCCAGGCGAGTGTGTGAACTAATCAGCCATTTCAACCAAAAGTTGTGCAGTCCGTCCGGTCCCGGTGATTTCCAATTCGGTAACGGACGGACTGCTCTGGCTACGTCTGATGGCGTGATAAGTATGGCTTCCATTTCTGGAATAGTTTCACACACTCGCCTGACATCCTGCATCCAGTCAGCCTCAGTATGACAGACGGGCACCGACCAGATGCTGCGCCAGAATACACTCGTGGCGGCATCACCCGGGCGGCACGCGTCTGTCACATTTTGTTCAGGTCGCTCCCAAGCTCTATATACCCACCTCTCATCGCTCTGGAACATGCGATTCTGTGTGTACCGATCAACCCGCCGCTTATACCGCCGAATACGGCTCGCCCATGCACAAACTTTTTGCTTCAGGAAGTCGATGCGCTCTGTGACACGGGACATGTATTCTCGAGGGCTGATTCCAGTCCCCGAGAATGCCCGCCTTACAAAGCGCATCACTCGTGGTCGTGTATTGCCCTCCCTGAAGCAGTATAGTTTGCCGATGAGTACCCTGGCCCCATCGATACGTCGCTCGATCCTGCTCTGCCAGGCTGGTACGGCTGGTTTTGGTCGAGTAGCTCCGTCACTGTTTGGAAACTTGACGTTAGCTAAACGACATGCCGCAACAGCCGCGCAATACAGGATCGAGTGTGTATCAACGAGGTCCTCGCTGCTCTCGAAAAAAATTCTAAGCTGCGAGTCCAAGGCACCCACCAGCGCCCTATTTTTTTTGTGCATAGGTAGGCGTGGTAATCGGGGTCTAAGATCGGTCGGAGTGTATCTATACTCACGGAACGCATCCTCCAGTGCGCTCCTCAATCGGACGTTGCACTGGCTACTTACTGTGGCAACCCTATCATCCTCCACTTCGACACTATGATTGGACCGCGGCGGGATTACATTAATTGGAGACGCTTGTGCCGCGGTTTGTGCCGGAGTTATAATGATTTGGTTGCTCAGTACCTCTGAGCGCAGCCTATCAAGCACAGCATCGTCCAACCTGTGATTATGTTGGATGACCCGCACCTGATCCGACAGTCGTTGGGCCGAGACGTTGACGGTTGGCTCTAGTTCCTGAAACAGAGACAGCATCCTAACACGGTACGCAGTGAGGTTAGTTCCTCCCTCTGTAGACCCGAAATATGCGCGCATGACGTTCTCGTTCATAGACTGAGTCCATCTCATGCGCTGCACACAACCACCGGCAGTGGGGACCCGGCTCGGGGCCGGTTGGCCCCTAAGTCCCAAGCTTCTCGGTGGCCGGCCTCTCCCCTGATAGATAATAGATTGATGTAAGATCTCATCCTATAGGTCCAACATACCAAAATAGATAGATGTAAGATTTCCCCTATCACTCTTACCTGCAAGAACTTTCCCATCACTGGATAACCAATAAAGGGTTCATTACATACATTGTCAGATAACTTCCTTGCATACTTTAACTGTATTGACTAAATTACCATTAGTGAACGACACTTACCGAAACAATATTTCCTATCAACCTACCCTGATTACTTACTTGACAAATAACAAGACTGCCATGAAATAAAATTGTGAATCAAACGAGCTTACCTGTTAAGCGAAGTCTTGATTCTAATTTTATGAATGGCGATCTGAAATATAATTACCCACCCGCCACTAGCTAACAGCCCCAAAGCTGCAATAATTAGTCTACCTAATTCACTTATCCTTTCAGGAAAACCTAGTGAATGTAAGTATGCGGAACTACTCTGTACAAAAAACAGAGCCTGTTCCTTATCTTAAAAGGATCTCTAAAATAAGTGACATTTCATGTGTTGCCATCGACGGGGATAACTCTATTTAAAAAAAATAAAAATATCTGCAATATTTTATCTCTAAAAAACGCGATGTTAGACGGTGTGTATTAGGAATACTATTATTATTATTATCTTTATTTTACATTATTACATATAAATTACATTTTTAAATATTAGAATAAAAGAAAATATAAAAACATTTAAAAATATAAAAAATAGTAGCCCACCGGTATCGGGAGCAGGGTCCAAGCTACCGGCGGTCAGGGCTCCAGAGAGAGGAACCTCCTAACAATGCGAGCCGTGTCCAGGAGTACCGCTTTCTGGATCAAGCCCTTAATCCAGCTGCCCAACGAGAGCCTCCTTAGGTGTTGGTCGAGGCTCTGAGCAATTAAGCCATTGGCTGATATGACTATCGGCACAATGATCGCTGAGTCCACATCCCACATGTCGACAACCTCGCGAGCCAAGTCAAGATACTTAATTTGTTTATCTTTCTCGGCTTTCACGAGGTTCCCGTCATGCGGGACCGTTATGTCAATGATCATTGCGCGCCGTTCTCCTCGATCCATCACCACTATATCAGGTCTATTAGCAACAATGGTCCTGTCAGTGATGATGGATCGATCCCAGTACAATGTGATATTTCCATTTTCGAGAACTGGGTCGGGCACATACCTGTAGTACGGTACTTCCGATTCCACAAGGCTGTATTTCAGAGCAAGTTGCTGATGGATAATCCTGGCTACAAGGTTGTGTCTATGCAAGTACTCTTCGTTAGCCAGACGAGAACACCCGGAGATAATGTGTCGGATTGATTCTCCCGGACGGTGGCATGCCCGACAGATGTCAACCGTGCCGTCCTTCACAATGAATCTCCGGTAATTGTTCGTCATCATAACTTCGTCCATAATTGCACAGACAAAACCTTCGGTTTCCCCAAAGAGGTCACCAAAACGCAGCCAGGCTACGGACGCTAATAAATCTACATCGGGTCCATGTAGGGCCCGGAAGTAGCGTCCGTGAAGCTCCTTACTCTGCCATACCTCCTTGCGATCGTTAGTGTCAAGTACTACAGGCCTGCGCCAGTTCTCTTTAGCCAACGAGAGCGGGGTAAGGCCCTTGTCCACCGCGATCACATCTCGAAGCATCCCCCCGTCGGCTTCTAGGAAATATTCCCTGAGACTGCATATCTCGCGATTGTGGAGGGTCTTAGCGTTTAAAAAGCCTCGACCTCCACACTTTCGCGGGATATACAGTCTCATTACCGATGACCGTGGATGATGCATTCGATATGCAGTCAGCAGCGTACGGACCCTCCTATCCAGGGCGTCGAGTTCGGTCTGAGTCCATTTGAGTACGCCGAAAGAGTACATCAAAACCGGCATGACCCAACCGTTGAAGGCGCGCACCTTGTTTCCGCCTGATAGAAGACTATTAAATACTTTCTTCAGGCGGCCAAAGAAGCGCTCCTTCAACGATTGCTTCATGTCAGTAACATTGATGCCCAACGCTTCCGACATACCCAAATACTTATAGGTTTCGGATGCGGAGAGGGCTCTAAGGTTTATGGAATCCGAGAGTTGGGTTCCAACGGATTCCACAATCTCCCCTCGCTTTACATGCATGACCGCACATTTGTCCACACCAAATTCCATCCTGATGGCTCTACTGAAAGTTTCAGTTACTTTCAGTAGCTCCATCAGTTGCAAGTTGTTGGGGGCAAAGAGTTTTAGATCATCCATGCAGAGGAGGTGAGATATAACCTGACCACCTCTCCTCAGCCGATAGCCTAAGCCTGAATACTCCAGCAGTGTGCTGAGAGGATTCAGGGCTAAGCAGAACCAAAGTGGACTTAAACTATCGCCCTGAAATATGCCTCGCTCGATTCTTATCGGTTCGCTATTCCTCTGGATATTTCGACATCCTGGATAGCGAAGGACCGTCCTCCATTGCCCCATACACGACATAAGGAAGGTGCGCAGAGTTGCATCTACTTTATACAACTCCAGCACCCTCATGAGCCATGTATGTGGCACCGAGTCATAGGCCTTCTTATAATCTATCCAACATGTCGACAGATCCTTTCGGGAACGACGAACCTGTTGGCTAATGGCCATATCAATGAGGAGTAGCTCCTTAGTACCACGGGATCCGTTCCTACATCCATTTTGAGAGGCAGACATGATGGAGTTAGTGTCTATATGTTTGTTAATTTTAGCTCTCAAAATAGATGTAAGAACTTTATAGACCGTCGGTAAACATGTGATCGGTCTATAATTTTTGGGTTCCGCGGTGCTACCAGATTTATGGAGCAGGTGGGTAACTCCTGTCGTTAAGAACTGGGGTAGCGAACCAGACTCCAATGCAGTCTGGTACTGAGCCGCCAAGCGAGCGTGCGACCTTGTAAACCATTTTATCCAGAAGTTGTGCAGCCCGTCCGGCCCTGGAGACTTCCAGTTGGGCAACGGACGAACTGCACGAGCTACATCTTGGGGGCAGATGGTAATAGCCCCCATTTCTGGTATTGGATCGCAGGCTCGCTCGACTTCCCGAGTCCAACCTCCTTCGGTGTGGCTGACAGGCGCCGACCAGATACTCCGCCAGAAAGAACACATGGCATCATCATCAGGAAGGCGCGTGTCAACCAAACCTTGGGTCGGTCGCTCCCAATCCCTATAAACCCACCTTTCATCACTTTGGAAGGTGCGGTTCTGAGTGTATCGCTCTACTCGCCGCTTATACCTACGAATACGGTTTGCCCATGCATATACTTTCTGCTTCAGAAAGTCGATGCGCTCTGTGACACGGGACACATAGTCCTCAGGGCCGATATCAGTCCCTGAGAACGCCCGTCTCACAAAACGCATTACTCTAGGGCGAGTATTGCCCTCCCTGAAGCAGATAAGTTTGCCAATGAGTGCTCTGGCGTCACCAATACGGCGCTCAATCCTGCACTGCCAAGCTGGTACGGCTGGTTTCGGTCGTGTAGCTCTAGAGTCATTTGCAAATTTGACGTGAGCTACACGACATGCCGCTACAGCCGCGCAGTACAGAATCGAATGAGTATCGGTGAGGTCTTCGCAGTTATCAAAATAGTTTGATAGCTGCGAATCCAGAGCCGCCACCAGCGCCCTATTTTTGTTATGCATGGGCAAACGAGGTAAGCGTGGTCTAAGTTCGGGCGACATGAACCGATATTCCCGAATCGCACCCTCCAAAGCACTCCTCAATTCCTCATTGCACTGGGTACTTACGTTTGTAGCCCTGTCATCAATCCCTTCGTCAGCTTGACTTGTAGTCACCTGTGATGGTACTATAACACTCTGCGACGGGGAGGTAATGACATGGCTACTCCGCATTTCATCTCGTAGGCGATCAAGTACAGTGTCATCCAACATATGATTACGCTGGATGACCCGTACCTGATCCGACAGTCGTTGTGCCGAAACGTTGACAGCTGGCTCAAGCACCTGAAAAAGAGAGAGCATCCGAACACGGTACGCGGTCAGGTTGTTTCCCCCCTCTGTAGCCCCATAGTATGAGCGCATGACGTTCTCGTTGATGGATTGTGTCCATCTCATGCGCTACACACTTCCGCCGGGAGCTGGGACCCTATCAGAGACCGGTGGGCCTCGAGGTCCGAAGCCGTCCGGCGGCCGGCGTCCTCCCCGTCGACGAACAGGTGGTGGCGTCGTGGGCGGAGAGAAATACTCGTCGCTCGAGCTCGACGCAACTGCCGCGGCCGGTGTCGTCACAGCGCTCATAGTGGGGCTGGGTACCGGCGGCGGCGAGGCGGAGCTGAGCGAAGAGTCCGGAGGTGGTAGGCGTGCTAGGTGTGCGGCCGATCTTGTCAACATCTTCATTTGATCATCGTTTTCCTGTTTATTCTTGTTATATCGGAGGTGACATCTGTCATGTCACCCCCGATTCGGCAGTTTTTAATAAAATTCTATTGCATTTTGGTGGATTGTGATCTTTTTGTTGAAATTTACTGTGGTTTCCCGGTTTTAGGTTTAATATGTATTAAATTATGTGGAAAAATCTCGTAAAAATGCGTCAAAATTAATATATTTGTTAAAATTATGTACAGGAGATGTTCTGTTGACAAAGTGTTGCCAGGTTATAAACTTTTATTATTATTATTATTATTATTTAATTATAACATAACATCACGCCTGTAATCCGCGAAGGGTTAGGCAGAGGTGTAACTTTAGTACTTACATTTCGCCAGTTCTGTTATGTCCCATGTAAAAGGGGGTGAGGCTATGCCATCATCCGGCACAAATCCAGACTCTGGGCTGCTACTGAGAAATCCCTGACGGAAAAACCCAATAACACTTTTCCTGACCTGGGAATCGATTTCAGTACTTGCTGTATTTATTCATCAGCTAATAATGATTGCCCTTTTTATCTAATCAATCAATCAGCCTGAGAGTTTGCTGGTTAAACAAATTATAACTACCGGATTAAAATATATATATTTTGTCTTGTTTATTCGTTGTGTGATTTACGTTCTATAACCAAATGATTTTTTTTTTAATCAAATAATTTATTTTACAGATGAAAAAAAAAAACATTTTTTTACTAATTACATACACAACTTAAACACTAGCGCTATTGCATACATTTGGCAGATTTTGGTTATAATGAACCTAATAATGCATTGCAAAATCATTAATACAATAACCAAATACGATACAACATCAATGATCAAATATGCAATAAGTACAAACATACAACATTATTTTGACGAAGACAGTTCAACTGATGATAAATTTTCTGGATCATCCAGTGAGAAAACTAAATAAAAATGTTACACTAATATTATAAAGGCGAAAGTTTGTGAGTGTGTATGTTTGTCTCTTCTTCACGCTAAAACTACCGAACGGATTTGGATAAAATTTGGCACACAGATAGTTTATAACCTGGATTAGCACATAAGATATATATAGATTTTTATCCCGATATTCACACGGGATCGAAACTTATGCGGGTGAAACCGCGGGGCGCAGCTAGTGTTTAATAAAACGATTTGCCTGGAAATTCAGTTTTAACATTGCTTAAAACTGAATTCCAGGCAAATCGTTTACAGACGCCAGCACGTCAAACTACTACAATCTGTCAAGTTTCTTTAATAGATTTTCAACTTTATCACAGAAGCATAGGGTTCAAAGTTGATTGGGAAAATTTGACAGTTTTGGGTAGCTGGCGTCTATAAAAAAATTGCCGATTACAAACTCTAAGTATGATAAAACGATATGTCTCGAACATCGGTTTTTAAAACAACCGATTTTAAACACAAAGTATTTTGACAGGTGTCAAATCGGGCTTCTTAGATTGTCGTGAGTACTAAAGGAATAAAGTGACATTAGGACATACTTCAAATCAAATTACGAATATATAAGGTGCGGTGTGCGTCTCAAGGTTGCACCAAATGGGAATCCAGCTCAGCATGATTGTGAACTATGTCAAAAAATTTCGTAAAAATTGCTTGTAGCGTGTTTCAACTCGCTGTAGCAGTATGAGCATCAATGATTCATGATTTTATTGTTTTTGCGAAAAAACAAAAAAGTTGTTACATTTTTAGAACTAATTTTGATCTACTTCCAAATAAAATTCAAATTGGGAAATTGTACCAATTGTTTTTATAGTCGATTACAAAAACTTTGAGAAAATAAAAAAAGCTATGGTTGAAAGCTCTGAAACAAAGTTTATAAACTAGCGTTCATAATATTATTTTGTTGGTGGAAATAAAACGATCGCAATCGTCGATTAAACGGTAACACATAAACATTAACGGAGTTCGTTATTTGACTCCCAAACACATGGTGACGTGGATTGGTACATTTCGACAGAACTACGTCCATTATGAAACATTATAATAATGATGCAGTGTATAGAGTGCCTCTAGCGGCACGCTATGCACCTCTTGGATAAAGTTTTTTTTTCTTTTTAATCGTTGCCCCACACTAGAAATTTCTCCTGTATCGTGGGTGCGTTTACAAACATTTAAACTCACATACACAAACAGCCAGACCCGGAACAACAACTTGTGAGTCATACAAATATTTGTTCCGTGCGGGAACCGAACCCGCAACACGCATAGCCGTGCCGTTAGCGGCATAATAGTTTCGCTGCCTCGGCTGCTAAAGAGCCGTAAGAATTACAGTAATTGTGACTATCACTGTCACTTGTTATTTTGTTTGATGGTTGAGGTTACTCGTAGTTCGCTGTAAAACACCACATTCCCATCTTTATATTTTCTTGTGCCTGCCGCGGCACCGTTAACTTGGCTCGTTCGGCACGTGCGTTGTGTGGTCACAGTTCTAACCAAACCTAACCTACCTTTCAGCCATTTTCATTTGCTAAGCCATGGGGTTAAAATCAACATTAGCCTGTCCTCAAAAACAAGTGACAGTAACAGTGGCAATGCAATACTTACGGCAATTTAGCCGGGCCGAGGCAGCGCTACTAATATGCCGCAAATAGCGGCACTCTATACACTTTTAGTCTCAACCCAGCAACCCCATACGGATCTGCCAGTTGACTGAAACCAGGCAGCGGTCATAGACCGGCTTCCTTTTAACTTGAGTGTATCCTCTTTTGCAAGGTGGTCTGCGCGTTCGTTGTCCTCCAGCCCTGCGGGAGCTTTTACTGAGAACAAGGAAACATCTTTGCTGTGGGATCAGGCCGCACCCACATTAGCTCTCGCCTCCGCCGCCAGGAAGTGGAGGGAACCTTGGTTCGCCGGATGTGGAGTTTTCGCAAACGCCGCCACACGCTCAATCTCCCTGCCCGCAAGGTTTGGCTGGGGTACTGTTTGCCTCATACAGAGCGGCTGCTTCTTATTTCGGAGGTCGAGTGGGAGTATCCCAGCCAGCATTAAGGATGCGTTCAGCGAAACGGTTTTATATGATTTGCGGAACTTTTGGGCGAATACTCATTGGACCGTATGACCGTGAACTATCAATCTTCTTAGTTGCCGGCGCCCAGGCGCTTGCCGCATGCATCATCACGAGCTCCACCGGCTCCACCGCTGCCATGTAAATGCCCCGTATGACCTCTGGGTGGAGACCCCAGCTCACTTTGGCCGCTCTAGATAGCTGTTTGTAGATTCTACCCACGCTAGCGGCGTATATGTTAAATGTGAGCTGGTGTTAGTATTTTTATTTCCTTAGACATGCCAGTGTCGACCCCGCCCATGCTCAGGAGTGGGACATCGTACCTTAGCTTAGTGGTGACTACCATTGCACAGGTTTTGTGGGATGCCCCATTTCTGAATAAACTCGAGGCATTGGCCTGTCTTTGAACCTTCAATGCCAGGTCACCGTCAAAGATCATGACCACATCGTCGGCGAAAGCCCTGCAGTCATCTCCCCGCACTTCCGGCCCCTTTAGCAGAGGGTCCAGAAGTAAATTCCAGAGGATCGGATTCCCTTTATACCTGCACCATCCATCACCTCGCCCCACCCACCGAGCTGGTTAGTCTTTCAAGACTTTAATTTTAACTAGAGTTTTCAACTTTTAAAAGCAGCTGAAGTAATGATCGTACAGATTCAGAGTCATACTAAAAAAATAATGAGGACGTCCCCTGGGCACGTCACCAGGGCAACACATTTTTTTTGCTGGCACTTCGGGTTTTGGGCCCAATACTAATGATCTCCTTTTGTTCGTGGTGTCTGCTCTAGTTTATACCTCAGTGTTCGCAGCATACGAGCAAGAGGGTGATAATAATACGAATAATATTATACGTAAACTTTATATTCAGACCGTATACATAATTATATTTACGAGTAGTAAAGAAAACTTAAAACTAATGTTAGTATCCAAATAAATCAGCTAGGTGAAGTCTGGAGTCGATCTTCACACTATTCACGAAGTACATAATTATTTAGTACGTATTCGTAGACGTCCGACGGCCATAAGAAAGTCGCTGGGACAGACTGGATGTGGAAGGTGGAGGACAGGGTGTTGTGGCGCAACCTGGGAGAGGCTATGTCCAGCAGTGGACTGCAATAGGCTGAGTTGATTGACTCGTAGACGTGTGAAGTCTGACCCAGTGACACAACATTGGACAATCCCAACTACGGCACAACGAGCTCAGGAAAACAATGAACTTATCACTAAATCAGCTGAGGTTAGATGTTATTCTACTGAGGAGTACGTAGTGATGGTGGTAGAGGTGAAAGTAAACTCTTCAACGTCTTCTCATCTGGTGCCCGTTCCGAAAAAGCTACGGTTTGTTAGACAGCAGTTGGAGCACACGTCGACTTCACTCCTTTGCCCAAAGTTATCGGCGTTACATCTGTAACGGAAACATTAACAAGCACTATTAATGGACCTGAGACATTATCAAGGCAAGCGTCCATGAATCGCATGTGTATGGCGCAGAGTCGTTAGTTTTTGATTGATCAAATCTGAACCAACGATTCTGCGCCAGCGCCACGTCACTCAGTCGATCCAGCCGATGTATTCTGTGACATTCTGTCATTCAGACAGTCATTCTGTGAAGTAAGTAAGTTAAAATGCCTGCTTTTGACCTCGATCTCGCCTGATGGAAAACGATGGATGAGATCTATGATGGATCGAGCGTGCCCAGAAGATGCCTGTTCACTCTTGCTTTGAAGGTAGACGCGCTATATGTGGATGGGAATGCAGACACTGGCAGAGAGTTCCACACTTTGGCTGTGCGCATTATAAATGTGGAGGAGAAGCGCTGAGTACGACTGGACGTGATATCAACCAAGTGCGGATGGTACCCTGCAGTACGCTTGGTAGTCCGGTGATAAAACGGCGATGGTGGGGTCAGGTTGTGGAGCTCCTGCGCACACTCTTCGAAGAACAGTCTGAAGAAGACCGACAGGCAAGCAACATTACACCGATGAGCCAGGCTGTGAAGCCTAGCAACCAACGTTTCGTCACCTATAAGCCTTTTTGCTCTGCGTTCCACCGAGTCAAATGCAGCAAGTTGGTATTTTGCTGAGCCATCCCATAAGTGGCTGCAATATTCCATACTTTGTACAAACTTAAAAGCTGTTCAGATGTGAAGTATCGCCTCACCTTATTTAGGATGCCCAACTTTTTGGCTGCAATCTGTGCTTTTGACTCGATGGTTGAGCTGAAGTTTTTTAGTTTATTTATATTTTTTTTTTAAATTAGGAGGTATGTCCTAATATTTAACAGTTATAAGTCATATATTATAGGTATTATATCTTATATTTTTTCCGATCACATCATCATTTCAACTACCACACTGTCAATAGTAAGGTCATTAATACTGATAGTTTCTGGACCGCTTAAGTTAACAGTGATCGTTCTGACCGTCGTTGTGGGTGATTGATTATGAGTCCGTAACAGTAACAGTCAGACACAGTACGCATTGAAGGCTTAAGATCGGATCAGACTGACTTGAAGATAGAATTGATCACGCACTGGTCGGAGTTTTGACAGATTACAAGGATTCCTACCATTCTTCATTTTCAGCTTGGCTATCCATCCAATTATCCAGAAACTAAATTCAAAATTTTGGCGTGTTGTATTTAGATGATGGAACGCTAGGAGGTGATGTAAACACCATTTTGAAAGACCTACACTCATCAAACAACGATTTAAATCCATTGGCTTGGACTAACTCATCAAAATGCGAAATTTTCCTTTCTGACATTACCGACAGACAATTGACCCTTAAGAAATTTGATGCAATAGCCACACAAATCAAAATTTTAGAAAAAAGTTCACTTCAGCACCTAGGTTCCCCAATTTTAGTAGACTATAAAGCTTTCCTTCTATCATTGACGAAAAAATCAAAAACTTCAACGACATTTCGGACAGACTCTCCAAAATTAATTTACATTCGGCATTCACTCTGATACTTGTTTTGGTCCAAATTTTACATATTTTCTACGCTCTTCCCCTTTATGGAAGCAGTCACACCTCTTGGACAAAATTGATCAAATTATTCGCAGCACATTAACATCTATTTTAAATGTGGCCTTGGACGACCGTGCGTGGCTGCAAGCCACACTACCCATCCGTTTTGGTGGCCTCGGCGTCCGCAAAATTACCAGTATAAGCTTACCCGCGTTCCTGTCTTCTGTCCGCAGCACTGAAAAGTTGACTGGGACAATTTTGGCCCCCTGCCTGGTTTAATCTGAAGTGCTTGCCCGAATACAGATCGGCCCGTGAACCCATCTACCCAGAGGCAGTGGGATGAGCCGCTCTGCAGGTTGGTACTGAATAATCTTATTAATACGTCCACCAATACTGCTGAGCGTGCCCGCCTGCTGGCTGTGGGTGAGTGGGAGTCGGGCCTCTGGCTTCAGGCGCTACCGTCTCCCAACATAGGCACTATGCTAGGTGATACCACCTTCCGGCTCGCTACCTGTCTGCGCCTGGGCGCTCCTTGTGTGGCTCCGCCTCGCTGGCGATGCGGTGAAGGTGTCGACGGTCTCGGACACCATGGCCTATCCAGCAGTAAGAGCGCAGGCCGGATAGCACGGCACGCCAGCATCATTGACATCATCCGTCGTGCTCTTGTCACCACCAGAGTGCCAGCTGTTTTAGAACCCAATGGCTTGGCACGCGACGATGGTAAAATACCAGACGGAATGACCATAATGCCTTGGAAGGTAGGTAGGCTTTTGGTGTGGGATGCAACGTGCGTCGACACCCTTGCGCCATCTCGTCTTCCAAGCACGACGGGCTGTGCTGCTGCAGGTGTGGACAACCTCAAACGGCGCAAGTACGAGTACTCCAATCTTATTGGGACTTATATGTTTGAGCCGTTTGGGGTTGAAACACTAGGGCCATGGGGTCCGAGTGCCCATTTAGTTTTTAAAGACATCGCCAAGCGGCTGGTCGACTCTTCACGTGGCCAGAGGGCTGGCCTATTCTTTGGCCAGAGAATCAGCATCGCCATTCAACGTGGCAATGCTGCCAGCCTTTTGGGCACTTTTCCTGTTGACAGCGATGCGGACGAATTTTTGATGCCCTATAATTATGCCCCCCCTCCCCCTTTTTATATATACTTGTACATTATTATTATCATTTTAAGTCTGTTAGTTTTTAAATCATGTAAAATGCGTGTGTATAAAAAAAAAAAAAAAACTTACCTGTATTTAGAATGTCCCTCAACAGTGAAAAAGTTTGCAAACATTTGACAAGAAAGACGGGAACATCGCATCTTTCTCCCGTGTAATCTGCTGTACATTGACAGACTGGCTCACTCTCCTCATTCAGGGAACAGACGCCGTTGTTCAAACAATACTGGTGGCACGCGTTGACGTCACACCTTTCCCCAGAGTAACCGGCATTACACCTGAAATAAGAAAGATTTGAAAAAAGGAAAACAACAAATATCTATTTGCGACTTGTTATAACAGGCGAACGAGACACGTGTTCAGAAATAATATGCGACGAATTAAGTTCGTCAAGCGCTGCCATCCGTAGAGCTCGCGCATGCGCACGTGTACGACCCGCGCCCCTTCTCGGCGCAATATTATTCTCAGACTCTCAGACTAAGTAGCTACTTTTAGCTGCGGCGATCGGCGATCAAGGTCCTTTTCACGTCCTCGAGAGATGCGACTTACGTCAAGCGACTCGCGCGCGCGTCGCGGTGTCTTGTGGCATACTCTAAACCAGCGCTTCCTAACCACTGGTCCGCAGGACCCAAAATATGGTCCGCGAACGATTTATGTGAACAAATTAAAAACAAGGCCAGGTCGATTTATATATTTGTAAGTGATAACCTGCGTGTAGCTTGAGCAATAATATTGTTCTTAAGATTACCAAACTCGTGCAGAAGATGTAAGCTCAAAAAATAACATTGATTCAAAATGTATTTAATTTTCTAGTAAAAATGTATGTTTTCTATTAAAATAATATTGTTAATGCATGTTATAAAGTTGATTTTCAGATTGATTCAGTTTATTTTTCTTGTTACATCGTGGTTCCTGCTAACAACAGAAATCAAAGTGGTCCCTGCTCTCAAAATACTTGTTTCATTTGTTTTCTACGCAGTCGCTGTCGCAAGTTGCGTGTCACTTGAGCGTGTTAGTAGTATCCCTATGTAGTCTGTGGTGTCAGCCCAGGTTCGCACGGACTTAATATATCGGGGCGTTTTTTTTTCATGCACTAGATCTTTTACTCTCGGTATTGAGCCGAGCATTGAGAATCCAACAGAGCGCATCCAGCGCGTATCCCAGCGCGTTAAGAACTCTCGGCGCTAAGCAGAGCGTCGAAAATCCAATACACGAAAAAAATCGCCGCGATAAAAATACGCCCGTGCGTACCTGGGCTAACTCGTGGCCGAGGGGTTAGTCGCTCTTGGGATTATTTCAGAAGCAAGATTGGCCGAGCCGCCCGAAGACAATCACTGTTCGCCGCTGCTAAAATAGCTAGTCTGCTTTGACCTTCCTATTTTCAAGTGTCGTTTAAAAAAAAACTGTTCGTTCCACTGAGCATGTTGACGATTCAAAAGTTCAACAAACATCAAATTATGTACATCTTGTTGCGTTTGAGCAGAAGCTATGTCGCAGATGGATTGCTTATAGCAACCGCTACCTGTTTCACAAAATATTTCCGTTGTGTTCAGTTCCGTTATGTAAAATAGCGTGAAATGTAAAGTCAGATTGTAGATTAGTTGCAAATTTTGTCACTCGTGGCTCTGTGTCATAACAACAATAAATATAAATAAACATAAATAAATAAAACGACTAATATGAGTGAAAATGCCGCCTGACATTAGGGACTGCCAAACTGTTGCAGTATTTAAAAGAAGAGTGAAAGAACACTATCTTTCCACTTCGTCATAGTTGCGTAGGTATTTATGTTGTATTTTATTTATTTTAGAAGTATGTATGTTCGTAAGTATATTGTCATATAATTTGTTTTATTTTATTAAGTGAATTGTTTTGATTTTATGTATTTTACTTTCTCTCTACTCTTAAACACGGTGTCTACATCTCTTTTTACCCTCTGTCCTATCGCAGGTATGCTGGAAGAGATTTCATTAGAAATAAGCATCACCTTTGTACGTATTTTTCTGTTCTTATAATCTTGTCTGTTTATTTTTGTGTGTACATAAATGGTTAACACATAGGATACTTTTTATCCCGATATTCCCACGGGGTCGAAACTTATGCGGGTGAAACCGTGGGGCGCAGCTAGTGTTTAATAAAACGATTTGCCTGGAAATTCAGTTTTAACATTGCTTAAAACTGAATTCCAGGCAAATCGTTTACAGACGCCAGCACGTCAAACTGCTACAATCTGTCAAGTTTCTTTAATAGATTTTCAACTTTATCACCGAAGCATAGGGTTCAAAGCTGATTGGAAAAATTTGACTGTTTCGGGTAGCTGGCGTCTATAAATAAATTGCCGATTACAAACTCTAAGTATGATAAAACGAGATGTCTCGAACATCGGTTTTTAAAACAACCGATTTTAAACACAAAGTATTTTGACAGGTGTCAAATCGGGCTTCTTAGATTGTCGTGAGTACTAAAGGAATAAAGTGACATTAGGACATACTTCAAATCAAATTACGAATATACAGGATGTCCAGTAAATAGCACGACATACTGCAGGGGGTGATACCTTGGGTCACTACCTATCAATACAACACAATATATGTTCAGCAAAATCTTACGGATTTACAGTTTTACAAAATTTTCCGAAATATCGAAAAATCTCTACCTTGAAACAGATTTTTAAGCATCTCGTAATCAAAAAATCTTTTTCTAGTTTTTTTTTACATCAAATTATTATTATTATTCACGAATAATTTTATGTAAAAAAAAGTACTAGAAAAGGATTTTTTCATTACGAGATGCTTAAAAATCTGTTTCAAGGTAGAGATTTTTCGGTATTTCTGAAAATTTTGTAAAACTGTAAATCCGTAAGATTTTGCTGAACATATATTGTGTTGTATTGATAGGTAGTGACCCTAGCTAATCACCCCCTGCAGTATGTCGTGCTATTTACTGGACACCCTGTATAAGGTGCAGTGTGCGTCTCAAGGTTGCACCAAATGGGAGTTCAGCTCAGCATGATTGTGAACTATGTAAAAAAAAATCGTAAAAATTGCTTGTAGCGTGTTTCAACTCGCTGTAGCAGTATGAGCATCAACGATTCATGATTTTATTGTTTTTGCGAAAAAACAAAAAAGTTGTTACATTTTGACAGAACTAATTTTGACCTACTTCCAAATAAAATTCAAATTGGGAAATTGTACCAATTGTTTTTATAGTCGATTACAAAACCTTTGAGAAAATTAAAAAAAACTATGGTTGAAAGCTCTGAAACAAGGTTTATAAACTAGCGTTCATAATAGTATTTTGTTGGTGGAAATAAAACGATCGCAATCGTCGATCAAACGTCGATTAAATGGTAACACATAAACATTAACGGAGTTCGTTATTTAACTCCCAAACACAATGGTGACGTGGATTGGTACATTTCGACAGAACTACGTCCATTATGAAACATTATAATAATGATGCAGTGTATAGAGTGCCGCTAGCGGCACGCTATGCACCTCTTGGATAAAGTTTTTTTTTTTCTTTTTAATCGTTGCCCCACACTAGGAATTTCTCCTGTATCGTGGGTGCGTTTACAAACATTTAAACTCACATACACAAACAGCCAGACCCGGAACAACTACTTGTGAGTCATACAAATATTTGTTCCGTGCGGGAACCGAACCCGCAACACGCATAGCCGTGCCGTTAGCGGCATAATAGTTTCGCTGCCTCGGCTGCTAAAGGGCCGTAAGAATTACAGTCATTGTGACTATAACTGTCACTTGTTATTTTGTTTGATGGTTGAGGTTACTCGTAGTTCGCTGTAAAACACCACATTCCCATCTTTATATTTTCTTGTTCCTGCCGCGGCACCGTTAACTTCGCTCATTCGGCACGTGCGTTGTGTGGTCACAGTTCTAACCAAAGCTAACCTACTTTTCAGCCATTTTCATTTGTCAAGGGGTTAAAATCAACATTAGCTTGTCCTCAAAAACAAGTGACAGTAACAGTGGCAATGCAAAGCTTACGGCAATTTAGCCGGGCCGAGGCAGCGCTACTAATATGCCGCAAATAGCGGCACTCTATACACTTTTAGTCTTAACCCAGCAACCCCATACGGATCTGCCAGTTGACTGAAACCAGGCAGCGGTCATAGACCGGCTTCCTTTTAACTTGAGTGTATCCTCTTTTGCAAGGCGGTCTGCGCGTTCGTTGTCCTCCAGCCCTGCGGGAGCTTTTACTCAGAACAAGGAAACATCTTTGCTGTGGGATCAGGCCGCGCCCACATTAGCTCTCGCCTCCGCCGCCAGGAAGTGGAGGGAACCTTGGTTCGCCGGATGTGGAGTTTTCGCAAACGCCGCCACACGCTCAATCTCCCTGCCCGCAAGGTTTGGCTGGGGTACTGTTTGCCTCATACAGAGCGGCTGCTTCTTATTTCGGAGGTCGAGTGGGAGTATCCCAGCCAGCATTAAGGATGCGTTCAGCGAAACGGTTTTGTAGGATTTGCGGAGCTTTTGGGCGCATACTCATTGGACCGTATGACCGTGAACTAAGAAGATTCCAATCTTCTTAGTTGCCGGCGCCCAGGCGCTTGACGCATGCATCATCACGAGCTCCACCGGCTCCACCGCTGCCATGTAAATGCCCCGTATGACCTCTGGGTGGAGACCCCGGCTCACTTTGGCCGCTCTAGATAGCTGTTTGTAGATTCTACACACGCTAGCGGCGTAGATGTTAAATGTGAGCTGGTGTTAGTATTTTTATTTCCTTAGACATGCCAGTGTCGACCCCGCCCATGCTCAGGAGTGGGACATCGTACCTTAGCTTAGTGGTGACTACCATTGCACAGGTTTTGTGGGATGCCCCATTTCTGAATAAACTCGAGGCATTGGCCTGTCTTTGAACCTTCAATGCCAGGTCACCGTCAAAGATCATGACCACATCGTCGGCGAAAGTCCTGCAGTCGTCTCCCCGCACTTCCGACCCCTTTAGCAGAGGGTCCAGAAGTAAATTCCAGAGGATCGGATTCCCTTTATACCTGCACCATCCATCACCTCGCCCCACCCACCGAGCTGGTTAGTCTTTCAAGACTTTAATTTTTAACTAGAGTTTTCAACTTCAAAAAGCAGCTGAAGTAATGATCGTACAGATTCAGAGTCATACTAAAAAAATAATGAGGACGTCCCCTGGGCACGTCACCAGGGCAACACATTTTTTTCGCTGGCATTTCGGGTTTTGGGCCCAATACGAATGATCTCCTTTTGTTCGTGGTGTCTGCTCTAGTTTATACCTCAGTGTTCGCAGCATAGGAGCAAGAGGGTGATAATAATACGAATAATATTATACGTAAACTTTATATTCAGACCGTATACATAATTATATTTACGAGTAGTAAAGAAAACTTAAAACTAATGTTAGTATCCAAATAAATCAGCTAGGTGAAGTCTGGAGTCGATCTTCACACTATTCACGAAGTACATAATTAATTAGTACGTATTCGTAGACGTCCGACGGCCATAAGAAAGTTGGGATAGACTGGATGTGGAAGGTGGAGGACAGGGTGTTGTGGCGCAACCTGGGAGAGGCTATGTCCAGCAGTGGACTGCAATAGGCTGAGTAGATTGACTCGTAGACGTGTGAAGTCTGACCCAGTGACACAACATTGGACAATCCCAACTACGGCACAACGAGCTCAGGAAAACAATGAACTTATCACTAAATCAGCTGAGGTCAGATGTTATTCTACTGAGGAGTACGTAGTGATGGTGGTAGAGGTGAAAGTAAACTCTTCAACGTCTTCTCATCTGGTGCCCGTTCCGAAAAAGCTCCGGTTTGTCAGACAGCATTTGGAGCACACGTCGACTTCACTCCTTTGCCCAAAGTTATCGGCGTTACATCTGTAACGGAAATATTAACAAGCACTATTAATGGACCTGAGACATTATCAAGGCAAGCGTCCATGAATCGCTTGTGTATGGCGCAGAGTCGTTAGTTTTTGATTGATCAAATCTGAACCAACGATTCTGCGCCACGTCACTCAGTCGATCCAGCCGATGTATTCTGTGACATTCTGTCATTCAGACAGTCATTCTGTGAAGGAAGTAAGCTTGGAGTGAGCTTTCAATAGTGGCAATCGCAAGCATCAGATTTTTTTTATTTTTTTTTGCTGAATACAATTTAAAATGCCTGCTCTTGACCTCGATCTCGCCTGATGGAAAACGATGGATGAGATCTATGATGGATCGAGCGTGCCCAGAAGATGCCTGATAGCGAGTGGATTGGATTGAATTAGTGGACTGTATAAATGAAATGATAGAAACACGTATATTAGCAATATTATAAATTTATTAAAATATTGACAAGGCGACAAGGCAATTATTATGAAACAAAAACGAAACCCGCCGGCTGCACAGACGTAACAAAAAACAAAAACTATATTTTTAAAATATGACATTAAATTGTATAAAAAGGTCGAATCACAGCCAGTCGCCAACATACCGGAGCCCCAGTGGAACACTAACAGCCGGTGGAGACTGATTGGGGTTCGGCTTCTATTAATACAAGTTTTCGGGCCGGTCGGCGCAGGAGGCCGCCCTTGGTACGGACGTCTGCTACGCGGACCGCTCCGTCGAATCCTATATACACCTTCTCTATCCTTCCTAGGGGCCATAAACCACGAGGAAGGGTAGGGTCTGCGATCAGCA